>OZ026613.1:59959667-61293667 GCA_964020975.1 Hermodice carunculata
TTCTATGTGGTCAAAATTTGAAACATTTTCCCCATGGTGGAAATATTCTCAGTCTACAGTGCTAACCCTATTCAAACCGTATGTGCTACAAATTTTGAAATGCTGCTGATGCAGTGTCACGAGAATATCGCGAGATGATAGTGATGTCATGACGGTAGCCAATCACCGGCCTCCCGGTTCTGTAGCAGGAAAATTATCTGAAAACTAGACATGCATGGTTCTGCAGACACTTTTTTTTTTTCCTGTGGTGAAAAAGTTTTCACTGCAGAATAAAGATTTTCCCAATGGTGGAAAGGTGTCCTCTGCCTTTGAAAGGTGTCAAATTACCTGGCGAGAATAGATGAATGTAGAATGTGTCTTACTGATCGATGTTCCAGGTGCCCACTTAGACAGGTTTTACTGTATGTGCATTGAGAACATGCATTAAGGGTAAAGTCACAGAACTCAGCCACTACCTACATGTATCCCTCAAAGTCATTGTTTGTAAATAATGCACACATTTTTCGTGTCTATTGGCATTATCAATAACAATATCACTATTGGTTTAATCAATGAATAAATAATCTTAGATTGTTATGGATTATTCCTCAACTATGCATGGTGCTCACAAGACACCAATTATGGGGTCATATGACATTCTTTTTATCATGTAAATATGCACCTTTATTACCAGAAACCATAAAATATTGAAGTGTGGCAAATATCAATATGCTGGTAACCATGGAACTAGTTTCTATATATTGTGAATAGTAGTGTCTCTCATCTTTTATGCAGCAATGAACAAGGAGCGTTGTTGGCTCATGTGTGGCTTGAAGTATTACCCACAGCTTTCTTGGTCATCTCAGGAATGTACTCACAAGAACCAGTGAGCAGAAATAAAATTTTAGAGTGAGTTGTTGATCATTTAATTTGTTGAGCTCTGCTGACCATAGGTCACAGAGCGTATGTAATCAATGTCTGTCTGTCTGCCTCTCTGTCCATCCATCCATCATTCCATCCAACCATCCATCCATCCATCCATCCATCCATCCACCCATCCATGCCTTAACTTTTGTTTCTGAACCCAATACAGCCAAGGGTTTTCATGTTAGTCCCATGTAACTTTCGTGACTTCAAAAGGGTTTGAAAATTTAGGTTGAGATCAATATTGTTGGGGCCACCTACATGTATAGTATGTAATATTTGGGCCAAAAATAGGAAAATTATGAGAATGTTGTTTTTTGAAAAAAAATTCAGGAATTGTCTCAAACTTAATAGAAATTTTGATCAGGCAAAGAGAAAAAACAAGTCAAAATTTGGTGCCTTCTACAGTATTACAGAAAAAGATGGATCAAAAGGTCTTGGAAACACGCTAGATTTACTACGTTGAGAAAAAAATAAAGCTAATGATACTAAATGTACCACAAATATGTATCGTATGTAGAAGTTTTATTTTGCATAATATGGATGACCTTGATCTTCTCTCTCAAGGTTGTGGAGGGAATACGTTTCCAGAAATGATTTTTTTTTGTTATGGTCACTACATCTGAACTTGTGCATATGTATCAGTATACATGTACCATTACAGGAAATTTATGCAGACAAAAGTGTATGACGTGAAGTCATGGTGGTGCCACTGGTGGTATAGAGTGGAACTAGCATTGCAGGATGCATAAAGTACTTTAAATATTTTGATTATTAATAGAGATATAACTTCTAAATTTACACCAAGTATGCATTGGGCTAATGGTAAATTTTTAAACATTCTGAATGACCTTGATGTTATTTTCAAGGTCAGTAAAGACATATATGTAAATGATGCTAAGCCTACATTTTGAGAAATAAGAAGGGTAGCAATACGGAATATACCATAATGTGTATCATATATAGAAGTTCAATTTTGCATAAGTTACCTGGATATACTTTCTCAATGTCACAGAAGAATTACAAACTTGGAAATGATCTTTTGTTATGGTCATTATGTCAAAACTTGCACACATGTATCAATATACCATTACAGGAATATTAAGCAGACAAAAGTTTATGACATGTGGTCATATTGATGCCACCAGACATATTGAGTGGAACTAGCATCATAGGTACAGTGAAAACTCATTATAACAACACTCATATATCCGAAATATTCAATAGAATGACACAAATATTCATGGGGAAAAGTTTTTTTTTTGTTACTTGATATTTAGTTATCTGACACATTACTTGGGGAACAGATGGTGTCATTATAACAAGTTTTCACTGTAATTTATTACTTTGATTATAAATTGAGATGGAACTTGTAAATTTATGCCAACCATGCATTAGGCCAATTATCAAATTTAGTTAAATTCTGGGTGACCAAAAATGTGTATCCTGTGTAAAAGTTGGATACTGCATTTTTTGGGGTGACCTTGATCAATTTTTTTCAAGGTCACAGAGGGAATGCATTTCAGAAAATAATTTCATTGTGATGTCCATGACATTAAATTGAGATAGAACTGTAAAACTTACATGAAATATGCATCTGTGTTATGGTCAAATTTTGTAATATTTTATGTGACCTTGACCTATTTTTCATGGTCAAATTTTGTAATATTTTATGTGACCTTGACCTATTTTTCAAGGTCATTAAGCACTTTAAGAAGGACACTAAATTCAATATGTTCATAAAGGATGAGGGAAAAGATACAAAATGTACAGCAAATGTGTGTTTATGGAAGTTTGATGTTGCATGATTTGGATGACCTTGACTAATAGGGTCATGGAGGGAATGCATTTCAGGAAATTATTTGTGGTGATGGTCATCAGATTATATGTCAGCAGAGCATTAGGCCCATGGGCCTCTTGTTTGGATAATTATCATGATTGACTATAGAATGACAGTTTCCTTAAGTTGGAGAGGAAAATGTTTCAACTGTGAATGAAATATTCCATTTGGTATAAAGGTTACTATCACACAGAAAATGTTTCAATTGCAGAAAAAAAAATGTACTGCTGAGAAAAAGTATTTTCCACCATGGAAAAACATTTCAACTGCTGAGAAGATGTTTGAACTACAGGGTAAATGTTTTCACCATGGAGAAAAGTGTCCACAATGTTGTTATTTGCATATTTCAAAGTATCCCATCTTTGGCCCGCTGTAGAGCATTGTTCTTGGATAACCATGCATATCTGTAAGACTGATCTCAAATTTATTAAAATTGGACAATATGTATACATTTATATATGTCAGATAAAAAATCTTTGTGAAATGACGACTCTGTTGCAACACCACGTTATCACGGTAATTGAAAATGGTTGATAACATGTATTGACATTTGCAGTGACATCTTATAGTACAGTGACTGAACATCAGATCCGTTTGTCAACATGTGTCAGCAACACCATTATAAGTGTGGCAGCATAAATTATGTCTGTGTGCCAAAACAGACATTCTGTTTTTTTCTAGAGTTCTTTCTTTCTTCTTTACTAAATTTTGTTTGCCAGTTTTCTCAAACACTATTACACTCAGAAACTTCAAACTTGGTACGATTATAGGGCTATACAGGAATTGATGCCTTTATTAAAGAGCAAAAAATATGTAGAAGATTATGCAAATAAAGGGCATTTGAAATTTGAAATCTTGAATATGTGCAAAACTATTATAGGTGCAGGTAACCAATCCAACTTCAATTTATAGGTTTGTAACCTGCACATTTTTGTAATTTATATGTGACCTTTAAAGTTCAAAGGCCAAGGTCATTTGGACCTTTAAAATTTTCATCCAGCGATAACTGTCAATTTTCATCCAATTTTGACCATATTGAAATCAAATTGTAGGTATTGCAACCCTGCATATTTTTGCTCATGTGTTCATCCATTTGGCCATCTGTCCTTCCCTTTGAAACAATTTTTGGACCATATCTCAGGAACAATCAAAGCCAAGCCCCTTTGAAATTCAGGGTTGGTAGCTTGGCCTTAGTTTCTCTTACCTGATAGATGTGTCTTTTGACAAAAGTGGGTCACTGTGTCCAATATGTGGATCACTGTGACCTCTCAAATTATTATCCAGGTCATTTCAAGAGGATAATTTTACTGTGAGTGCGGGGGGGGGGGGGGGGGGGGTACAGCTTGCATCAGTGGCAACTTGTCTATGTTTGAAAGTAAAACACAATAGTTGGTTCCACAGGCAGGTAGGCAAACTTAGGTCAGTAGATAACAAGACAGTGAACAGCCACAAGGCAAGGTGGGCAGGCAGCTTGGGATTGCCAAGAAGGCATTTGTGCAATGCATTATCACCAAATGCTGTTTACCTGAAACTGTATATTGAGGTCATTTATAACATGATTCTTATTACATTGGATTTTTTTTTTAAATTCAATTAATTGAGAGTCATAATTGCAATTTCATCCTGAAAATGTAATAGCAGAGGCAAATTTTCTTTGTGAACCATGATCATCTACCCACCACCACCACATATTCCATTGGGGACCTTCATAGCTAAGCCAATTAGCGTAAATTTATTAAATTTGTGCTGTTTCATAGATTATAATAAAATTAGATTACTTTTCATAATGACTTATGTTGTACATTTTATGGGGAAATTTTGAACAGACAAATTTATGTAAATTTTTAAACAAATGAAATCTCATATCCATTGTCAGACAGGTACAAATTATTTTGGCCAATTCCACAGAAAGGCACTTTGCAACAGTATACTACATTTACAACATTATTGCATGCACCACAAATATAGAAGCCCCCCCCCCAAAAAAAAAATAGGACTAGAAACTCATTTTGTCAAAATACATGATTCTGTATCATCCACACATCCACTGCAGGGTAAGCTAGAAGCTGTATGTAAAGCAGACAGACTCGATATCAAACCTAACATCTTCTAGTTCAGATTGTTAACTCTTTCTGTACCAACACAGTGTGACTTTAGTCAAACTACTTAAAACTAACTGCTCAGAATTATAATAAGGGTGCAGAATTCATATTCTTTACCAAAAGGACCTTTCATTCGAGTACCAGCGTACCTGTAGTTACATAGAATATAACAGTCCAGGTCAACAGCTATCCTGGATGTGATTTGGGTGCATTGTGCAAAAAGCCCAATGAGGAAAGCTGTTGATTCAATCTGAAATGTGGCACTGGAAGAATTAATTGGAGTTGATAGCAATTTTAAGTGCAGTTAGGGGTATGACAGTTTAATGGGATTTCTGTTCAAATCTAAGATGACACTATTAGCAAACCAATAATTTAAAATTGAAAAACGTTGCCTTATGTAGCAGCATCTGTCTGGGAAAAACACAAAAATGCTGATAACGTCATCATTACCATAACCTTGCTGATATGCCTGGCTACATAGGAAATTTATGACCCAAAGTAATGTGACATTTTGTATTATATCTTTATGTAGGGCAAGTAAGAATATATATAAAAAATAAAATAAACGTACTTTATTCCCTTATGATGCTAATTTATTTGCTGGATTTACATGTACATGTAGGCGACATATGTTATTGAGTTGACACATGTTATCATACAGTATGTCTCATCTACATGTACATGCAAAAGTTAATTTTCATTGAAGTGTTTGGAAACATTGAAAATATTAATTTCCAAATGATATGAAGCAGATACCAATGAAAATCACCATTGACAGTCAGTTTGAGTAGGAAGGTCGAAAAGATCAGGAAAATGTTAAAATTTGTGACAACAGCAAAGCAGAATATGTTAGGAAACTGAGCATTCAATTGCTTACATCAAAGAGAAAAGGGCATTGTTGAAGCAGGTACCATTCCATGTGTACATCTTTTGGCATGTATGCACAAGGCAAACAACCCTTTTTAGGAACCACTGTAAAGAGTTTCCACATATACATGCATTTATGGTATAGTCAAGCATGACCAAACCTAGATTTCATTGGCAGATTAGGCATCTTGTCAAACCAAAAATGGAATTTCTTCAGGGTTGGTTTTTGTTTGCAAATTTATATTTATGCCACCAAGTATACCACCTATCAAAGACTAATATAATGGCAGTTGTCTGTGTTTGTGTAAATGGAGCTTTATTTGGAAAATGTGCAGCAGACCTGTATTGTTTTTGTGTCCAACAAGAAGTCTTTAGGTGCACTCGATTGGTAAGAAATTGAGGCAGTTTATTCTTATAGTGGCCAATCATATCAATTATAATAGAGACCACTGAGACTACATGCCAAAAGTAGAGATTACTGCATGATATTCCAAGATAAAATCAAATAGTGGAACATTTTGCCTCAGAAGAAGTAAACTGATAAGTCTTTACATGGATACAAAATTCACGTAAGTGACCCCATGACCTTGAGAATTAGGTCATAGAGATACAGATACAATCCCAACTTATGTCTCACCTAGATATACTTATAAAGTTTGAAGTTTTATGATATTATCAGTGACCTTGATAATTAGGTCAAGGTGATCCAGATACAATCCCAAATTGAGTATCGTCCAGATACATATTTCTGCCAAATCTCATGAATCCTAGAGGACTTACTGCACAGAAATCAAAAGTGTTGAAGAACACCAGCAAGTTTATTAAAGAAGGAGCTTCAACAGGCAATATGACTCCTTTCCTATATGTATCCCTGTGACCTTGAAAATATGTTCAATGTGACACCCAACCTAAGTCTCCCCCAGGTGCATTATCCTTCCAAGTTTCACCAAGTTTTGTTTAGGTCTTCAATACTAAGTAGTTATTGAACGGAAACCAATTTCACATATTAAGTAATCATGTGATCTTGAGAATTAGGTCAAAGTATTCCAAATGCAATGCCAATGTAGGTTTCACCTGGATACATGTTTCTACCAACAATTTCACTTCTGTTTTTGTTTGTTTGCTTTTGTTTTTTTTTTTTTTTTTTTTTTTTTTTTTGTTTTCTTTGTTTTTTTTTTGTTTGTTTGGGTTTTTTTTGGTTTTTATTTGTTTGTTTTTGTTTGTTTTTTTTTTTTTTGTTTTTGTTTTTGGGTGGGTGGGTGGGTAGGGGGCACTTTTGGACACTTCTGGACCCTAATTTGTTCAAAATGGCACTGCATTTTAGCTCAGCTGATGTGTCGAGTATTTTCCATCCATCGGTTTTTAAGAGATGACCTTATGTAGAAGAGTGATTGTTTTTGGAGGGTTATAAAATGAGACTCCTCCTTGCATGTAATCAATTATAACAGTGATTCATTCACTTTACAACTGCATTTACCGATGGTGCTGTGGGCTGAGTTCTCTGACACATAGTTTACTCATTCCATACCATGGTCACAGGCCTTGGTCAGTGCCAGAACCACTGACTTAAGACTATAGGCATGTTGGTACTTGAACAAAAGCTCTTTTCATGAAGAATTTAAATATGCAATTGTCATCTTAAATCTAGGTAAATATATGGAAATATCAGGGACTGGTATCGAATGAGTTAACGTGGAGGTAGAGAGCTTTTATGATGTTTCATTTTCACAAATATCACGGAAACGATGTTAGCCTATTTTCTTCTTTTGCTGTCAATTTTGCTGACTGGCAAGTCAGGAGAACCAAAAAAAGTGGCTGGTCTATCGTTTGTCTCTTTTTTTGTCTTGGGCACAAGTGAAAATTTTGGGTTTTAAGTGGTTAGACCTATATGTTTTGGAAAAATCTAAAGTTTGTTATTCATGAAGAATGTACTTCAAAAGTTGAGAGGACCAGTTTACTGTCCCATGAAAAATATGCAATAATCATGATTTGCAATGGCACCAGGGCATACTGTAAAAACAAACATGCTATACTGTTAAAAAATCTTCAATTGATTGTCTCAGTCAGCTGTATGTGGTGGTTTAAGTTGTGCCTGGATTCTGTGCAAGCTTGACTTTGAGTGGCCAAATTGGTCAACAATTCCATGATCTACATTATCCTCTCTCAAAGTTACCGTGGTAGCTCTGATACCAGTCCTGGTTTTTGCTTCCAAGATGGGCAATGTCACATTATTGGCCATTTCACTGTTGCTGAAACCATCCATGAGCAAAAGTATACCCAACTACTATCATCAGATTATACAACTACTGAAATGGACCATATTGTGAAATGGCCATAAGTCTTTCATCACATGTTGTTATGCCACTGAAAAAATTTATAAACAAACATGATCCATCTGAAGTTGTACATAGTGCAAGTTAGCACTTGTACATGAATATCATGGATAGAATCCTTCAACAAACATCAAACATATGGATTTAGACATATCTTTTAATAGATTTCAACATATCTCTAAATTAAGAAATATTTGAAGATATGTTTTTAAGTGCATTTAAAAATATCTTTAAATATGCCAATATTCAAAGGTGTCTTTAAATCAATTTGAACATACATGTGTCATCAAATGCATTTGGACATATCTCTAAATCTGGAAGGCCATAATTTGATTTAAAGATATGTTTAAATACATTTAGAGATATCTCAAAATGGGTTTAAAGATATGTTTAAATATTTGAAGATAGTTTTAAATTCATTTAGAAATATTTCTAAATGTTTAAAGATATCTTTAAAACATTGACGATATCTGTAAACATTGAATAAAACAAGATATGGCATTCCATACCACACACACACATACACACACCCCCCCCCTATATATATATAATATAATGTGCTGATCAGAAATTTGATCGTGTACTAAGCTGGCAGTTGAACCATTATTATTATTATAATCTTGTATTCATGCTCTGCAATGGGGTTAACATATTTGTCTCGTGATCATTATTACTGATTGTATATATCATGTTTTTTACTGGTGCATGCCCAAACCTAGGCCAAAGAAAACTGGGGACAACCAGATATATTTGGAATTATACACCTGTTCACTATGCATTAGGGGTGAGAAACTGAGAACTGCTGTTACCTTTGGAGAGATAAACTATGCACTAAATGCAGAATTGTATGTTTTAATTTTGATTGGCATGAAGGTGCACTAGTGATTCAGTGAGTTGAGTCAGTTGGCATTGATTGCCAGACTGGTATGTGCTGGAATCTTAGTCTTGCCAGACAGTTTTAGCTCAGCTGATAATTCAGCTGAGCTTTTAGGAGGGTGTCGTCTGTCTGTCATCTGTTGTCCGTCTATCCACAATTCACATTTTCGACTTCTTCTCCAAAACCGCTTGTCAGATCCCCTTCAAACTTGGTGGGGATGTGCCTTGGGTATGTCTCTACCAAGTTTGCTCAAATGGTCATGGTCCAGTGATTTTTGGATTTTATATGATTTTTTTTGTTAAAAATCTTAACAAATCTTCTTATATGAAACTGCTTGGCCAATTACTTTGAAATTGCACAGGGACACTTCTGGGGACTCCCAGACCTTAAGTTGTTCAACAGGTGGCGCTGCATTTTTTTCTATTTTTTGTATGAATTTTTGTGCGTTTTTGCTATTTTAAGTCTTTATCCTTGTATATACTTAGCCAAGTGCTTTGAAATTGCATAGGGACACTTCTGGGTATGAGGGTGATACATGTACAGTAGGTGAGTGACCTTGACCTCATTTCCAAGGTCACAGGGCGAGGTGCATAAATTCACTGTTTATATGGTAACTTGAGACTTATTAAGGCTAGGACATTCATATTGCACACACTAGTTGTCCTTAATGAGGGCCAGACTTAGACAGTAGATGAGTGACCTTGACATCATTCTCAAGGTCATAGGGCCACATGCTCAAATTTTACTGTTCACGTCACTGGGACCCAGACACACACGTGAATTTTACTTTTCACATTGTAACTTGAGAACTGTGGAAGGTAGGACTTTGATGTTGAACTTGTTGGTGGTCCTCTATTTAGGAAAGATTGAGACCATACATTAGTGACCTTGACCTCATTCTCAAGGTCACAGGGCCACTAACAACCTAGTAACCTGAGAATTGTTTGTACTGTGACTTTGATCTTGCACATGGGAATGGCCCTCTATGAAAGTTAGATTAAGAATAGGTCAGTGACCTTGACCTCATTTCCAAGGTCATAGGGCAACTTAGCTGAACACAGGACTGTCACAGTCCTCTTGTTTTTTCAATTTTAAGAGTTAAAAAAGCTCACAATTAAGTTAAATTCCTGCAACTTCAGTGGGTCACTGCAATAAAAAAATACCATATACCCATGATGAACTATTCTCCAGCAAATTTGAAAAGCTCTCAATACTATATGCACATATAGATAACTGTGTATACACTGTATTGGGTGTGTAACCTGTATGGTATTGACAGTGTCACAGCCTTCCTGCTCTATCACACATGCCCCCCCCCCCCCCCGACCCACCCCACCACCACTATGTACATGTACAGAGACATAGATGTTTGACACTACAGACAGTTGAATTCAATGTGTTTACTCACTGGTACTATGATGGATCAGGATCATTGGCACCATGCCACAGCTGGTCTCTTCATCAAGTCCCAGCGTGGTCAACCCAATACAGTGGCTCATCATACATGACAAGTATTCACAACTATCAGTGAAGTGTCCAGGACACCACCCATTCATGATATTAAAAATTGTTGGAACATAAAGGCTTGAAAGCATAAGTACAGGAAGAAAATATGTGCCTGTGTGATGTGTATTCAGAATTATCCATGAAGTGTCTGGGACATCACCTCTTCATAATCTTCAAACTGTTGGAATAGAAAGCCTTGAAAACTGCAGCATAAATACAGGAAGAAAGTAGATTGTTGTCTGCATGATGTGTAAGGTGATTCAGACACCAGCATCAAAGGTATTTTTTCAAGTGTGTTTTTTTTAAACAATATATTGACTTAGAAAACATCCACAAAAAAGTCATAGACATTGGTATGTCATAGCTAATATTGCCATCTTATCCTTTATGACAGGTGATGTAAATGTTAGCATGCAAGAAAAAGAATAATCACAATGAAGTATACATGTAAAATACAATACAGCAGACAAGAACAAGTCAACTTCGTATAGAAATAATAGAATTTACAAAAATGAAAGCCAAAACAAAAACAAAACAAAACAAAAAAAAAAGAAAAATAGAGAATCATACGTTGCTGAGAGTGAGTTACTATTTTTCTTTCACGAGGGATCATTGTAGGTGGGGAAAATCATGAGTGACCGAGGTCATGTGTTATTTTTCCCACCAACAACAATCCCGAGTGAAAGAAAAATAGTACTCCAAATATAAAAACAGGTGGGGAAATATGGTAGGCCTAATACACCTATATTCTGAAACCAAAAGCTTTAAGGATGGTTCAACATTATCATCATTTTTGAATTAGTACTTAGGGTACTAAATTTCATGACCCCCCCTCCCTCCTGCCAAATAGGTACTTTAAAAATGATGATTTTCCCAAAAAAAATCATAGAAAAACTGCACAAAACAGACCCAAAATTGACCATCATTTTCCATATTCTGTGAAAACATACAGACCAACTTAACCCCCTTGGGTACTGTAAGTACTAATTCAAAAATGATGAAAATGTTGAACCATCCCTTAGGCATGTGTTCACAAACCCTCAGAAATATTTGACATTTTAACCCTTAAAGTGTTAATCACTGCTATAGTTGTTTACTCATTACTGTCAAAGGTATAATGGTTAAAAGATTCAAATTCTTCATGAAGATACCTTTACATTTAAATACCAGCAAGCCCAGTTTAAAGCAAAAAGTAGTCTTGGTCAACAGCTTTCCTCAGGACACTTTGTGCACCCAAAGTTTCATGAGGAAAGCTGTTGACTCAATCTTAAATCAGTACTTTAAGGGTTAAGCTTTTACACAATACAAAGGCATAAGCAGTGCATCTACCCACTCACTCCATGCTACCGTGTGTTTGCTGACAGTGCAGGAGAGGCACAATATAAACATGTAATCTCTAATCTCATCCAGTTTTCTGGAAATGTATTGGGGGAAAAGAGACACAAAGCACAGAACATATTAAAAACTAATTATCTGCACTATTTGATCCAAAATCATGTCATAATATCACCCAGTTTGGCTGTAGTGTCTGTCTGAGTGAAGTCTATTGAAAAACTGAAGGTTGGGGAAGAAAATCTATATATGCATGTTGATACAAAGCACCTCATGTTTCATCCTTGATGTTCATTTACCAATAGTCTCATGGCACTCTTAATTTTTCTATTTGATGTCATTGGGTCTTGTCAAGGTCTTACATTATTTTTCTTTCTGACTTCTCTTCTCGTCCCTTGTCGTAAATCTCTTCTCGTCTCTCCTCTCCCCTCCCTTCTGCCCCCCTCAAGTTCTCCTCCACTCCACTGCACTGCACTCTATTCTAATTCAGTAGTTTCATGCATGCACTGTTTTTTGTTGTGATTTTTTTCCCTAGCATGGACTCAAGTGTCTCAAAAATCTGGTTAGAGAAGGATCAGTTGTAGTGTGATGAGTCAGTGAGTTTTGACTTGATCATTTTATTCTGGTTCTGATCAAAGATTCACTTAACAACAGCATAACAAAACCATGCAAAAAGACCTACCTTCTCATGGCCCTTATTCAATTAACAACAGCCAACCACCTACTTTACATACTTAACTGGTTCAGTGTCAGGTTTTTTAGTTGAGGTAGAAGCTATCCTCGACACACCTTGGGCACATTATACGCAAAGTTTGCCACGGATATCTTTTGATCTGGACCATTCTAAGACTGTCTCTACTCTCCTGTGCTAACCGTATAGGCATGTTGGTACATGTACTTGAATAAAAGACTGGCTTGCAAAGAACGTGAATCTAGTATTGTTATGTCAATTCAGAACACATTGACTGTCACTGGCATTGAAAGAGTCGAGGCATTCCGCTGACTGCAGTCAGAAGATAGTCACATAATGGCACGTGATTCAATGTCAGTTCAGCAGACCCCAGGCATCCCTGATGTGATACATGTATAGGCATCTGCCTGATGTCCTTGTAGAGATCTGAGAAAATAGTTGCAAAGCCATGGACAAGTAATAAGCTAAGTGTCTTGTATGCCAACATTATGAAGCCAAGACCACGTTGATGTGGACGCAAACCTGTACTATGTATACAACATGGGTGTATTTAACCCTTTCCCCCTTAAACCGACCAAAACTGGCTGGTGGTCAAATATCGTCTGCTTCAGTGCTTTCAACTATTTTCAACAGTAATGAAAAACAATTTTGACTGAGAATTGTAGATGAGCCCTATCAAGATCTCATGCCCCAGGTCTAAGTGCCCAACTTTCCTTGGCATCAGTTGGGCACTTAGTGCCCAACTCATGCCAAGGAAAGTTGTTGACTCAAGTGTCAATTCAAAGGGGAAAGGGTTAATTATCTGTCTGTTATGAGGAAGATACATTGATATTGAATTTTTCATGGAAATGGTTTCTGATCAATTATGAGTGTAATGCATAAGGTATAGTTATACCCAAATTAACTCCAAATGTACTTTACATGTATTTAATTAACCTTAATGGGATAGAATGAAGCAATGCTTTACATCTTTGTGTCCATTCACAAAGAGGGATGTTACTGTTAGGAGTGTTTTGTTCCCATCAATTATGAATGTAATATATATATAATATAGTCGTACCAAGATTGATTCTAAATGTACCTTACATGTATTTAATTAACCTTAATGGGACAGAGTAAATGGATGATTACAGGGCAGCATCCATCCATAAAGAGGGAAGTTATTGTTAGCAGTAGTTCATTACAGTCATGTCCATGTGATACCTTCATGTAAACTATAGGTAAAAACATGATGTCATATATCAAAGAAAAAGTCAATGATATTTCAATATTTCGGTGCACTGGCTGACCTGATGAGTTACACACACGTGCTCACGCATGCAGGCATGCACACACACACGCACACACACCAGCATGGCACAGTGTCAAGACCAGGCATGTTTGAGATCTGTAATTACCAGCTGTGTTCTACAGCTTTCATCTTCACGTTTGGTAATTACATGTATACTTGATTGGAGTTTTATTGAGCTTATGCAGTCATCAATACTAAGACATGTTATGAGTGTGATTGATAGAGACTCTCCACTGATTTGATTGGATGATTATGGCTCTTTGGTCATATATCAAAGACAGACTTAGAGCACATTGAGCATGGCTTAGTTACTGGTGGTCATTATGTACATAATGCTCCAAAGTCATTTATGAATTGAGGACCATCAAGTGTACATTTGTTGACAAGTTAAAAACTTAATTGAGATTGTTCATTTTAGGTTGCTACATGTCTCTGAGATTTTTGCAGCTGGTACCTCAATTTGCAGGGGTATGCAGTGACCTATAAGGAGGTATCGGTATGCAGTGACCTATGAGGAGGTATTGTAGCAGTGACCTATAAGGAGGTACAGTGGTACCTGCTCTAAAGACCACCTCTTGTGAAAGACCACATTGGTTTTTAAGACCGTAATTTCAAGACACTGGCCTTTAAATTCTTTGCTAGCTTACCTGCAGTGGAAGACCACCTGTCATATGTGACCACTTTTGTCTGGCATTAAGGGTGGTCTTAAATAGCAGGTACCACTGTATTGTAGCAGTGACCTATAAGGAGGTATTGTAGCAGTGACCTATAAGAGGGGGAATTGTAGCAGTGACCTATGAGAAATATTGTAGCAGTGACCTATGAGGAGGTATTGTAGCAGTAACCTATAAGGAAGTATTGTAGCAGTGACCTATGAGGAGGTATTGTAGCAGTGACCTATAAGGAAGTATTGTAGCAGTGATCTATGAGGAGGTATTGTAGCAGTAACCTATAAGGAAGTATTGTAGCAGTGACCTATGAGGAGGTATTGTAGCAGTGACCTATAAGGAAGTATTGTGGCAGTGACCTATGAGGAGGCATTGTAGCAGTAACCTATAAGGAGGTATTGCTATGCAGTGACCTATAAGGAGGTATTGTAGCACTGAGGAAGCAATATGTTGCCGTTTTCACTTTCAGAATCAGTAAAATCATTGTGTTTCAAGTATTTTTTACACTTTATGCAAAAATTAGAAGATTTTTTTGTTTTTTTTTTACAAATTTGGTGGGTTGGTGGACATTGAAAAACAAACTGGTAAATTTCATCAAAACTAACAAACAAAAAATCTGCAGTATGATAATTGCTACTCCGTGCTGATTTACCTCTAAGGCCACACACTTTTAGGACAGTCAATTGGTGTCTCATATTCAGCATATTTTGATATAAATTCTTGAGCAGTTGATTCCCACTTACATTTTAATGATGCTCTCTTCGTCATGTTTCAAATTAGCTTTAGTCCTGGGCTTCTGTCATTTTAGGTGTCCTTTTGGCTCCCTTGGTCAATGTCTACCTGTGGCCTGTTAGCTTAGACATAAGTTGCCCTGCCCTCTTGAAAAGCTGTAGAGTCATTGAGGACCTTGTTTTCCTCTCATCTTGTACATCAAATCAGTACACATATAAAGGAGTATTTACATTTCCTGCAAATGTGTGTAATAATAACTTGATACAACCATTTTGATATGGTACACTGTAACTGTGGTGGATCTTCGCTTATTACCTTCAATACGATATACAGTGAAACCTCATGATAATGACACCATCACTCCTTGCAAAATGTGTCTGATATCTGAATAAGTCAGATAAATGAGTCAGATAGCACAGGAATATGACATCAAATCCCTCAGGTTTGTATAGAGTCATGCGCAATTGTCTGAATTGCCTAATTCTTGGAAATCGCCCACAATTTGCCATTCATTGACAATGTTTGAAAAAAAAAATGTTAATTTAATAAGCACAGATCTAGAGAGACTGATGTGGGATCAATGACAAGGTGACCATTTTTGAAATTTGCATATTTTTAGACACAATGCCAGCTTTTAGATAGAAAATATCCATTATGGTCGGTAAATGTTATTCAACACCCATGCAACGAAGTTTGGAAAACAAAGTTGTAAATCTGTAGTCTGTGTGTTTTTAAAATACAGAGGTTCTCACCTCAAGTACTGGAGTATAATTTCGAGCTAAAAGGTAAACAACCAAAATAATGTGGAGCCAAATACTTTCCCACACCCAACATTTGGGCACACCTAACTTTCTGCTCATGGCAGGGGAGTATGAAATGTTCTTGTATGAATCTATGAATCTGAATGAAGGGTTTGCATCTCTCATATTCCTTGACTTGGTTCAAATGTCACTTACCAGCAGGTATCGGTGATTCTTATAAATAGTGAAATACAATCATTTATGTTCTATAATGACTAAATAGTGTCTATCTTGTTTTGCATTACCCTAAAAATGCCTACCAATACTTCTTATAAATATCTTCTTCCTAGAATGTTGCAAAACGCCAATGTATTCAAGTCTGCAATCCATACCTAGGCATTTCTTGGCAAAAATGCCGAGAAACGCCGAGATGCTTTTCAGTCTAGACATTACCTTGGCATTTCTCTGTGAAAATGCTGAGAAACACTGAGCTAAGGAGTAGGGTGAAAGGTACCTAGGCGTTTCTCATAATTTTTGCAGAGAAACACCCAGGTAAGAATAAGGGAGAAAGGTACCTTGGCGTTTCTCGGCATTTTTGTGGAGAAACACTGAGGGGAGAGCAGCATTGCAACAGACCTCAACATTTCTTGGCAAAATTGTCGAGAGATGCAAAGAAAAGGATTTTTGTTCAAATTTCCTTGGCATTTCTTGGAAAAAATTGCTGAGGGTGGCCCTTTCTCTTCGTTTTGGCTCTCCTAGTGGTGTGCATGTTTGCAATCCAAAGAGTGTGATTTGACAAGGAGCAGACGCCAACAATCCAGAGTGTTTGGTCTTTTCAGTGGCAGTGCGAAACAACATCAGTAAATGTAATTTTATTTTCAGTTTGGCAATGAACACAACCTAGCGCTTAGCTTTCCTACAATTGGGTAGCCCAGTATATAACGACTTCATATAAATTACATGCACAATATATCTTCGGTTATATTTTCAGGGTTTTTGACGCAGAAGGAGGTGGCAGCTTATGAACAGTCAGTACTAGATGTCAACACAGAGCTCTGGCTTGACGTCCTGAAATCTGAGACATTCCCAACTCGTTACTGCCCTATTACATATGAGGAAGCTAAACTCTTCATTGCCATTTATGAGAGGGTCTACAAGAAAGTGGACCCAACCAGAGCCATGGAATTTGATTGGAGGGAGTTTCTTCGTGAGCAGGAGAGCATTGTCATCTTAGAAATTATTGGACGGTTACAGTTAGTCTTGGATACTTTTACAAATAGTGGCTATGCTTTTGTGAAAACATCTTGCCGAAGTGCCAAGGATGCACCGTTATATCAGGAGAAGTTTAAAAGTCTGTTTGTAAAATCGTTATGTAAGCGGAGCATTGAGGAGCAGCAAGACGAGAATGTACAGTTAACTTGTCTTTTACAAGTGGCCTTTGATGCCTTAAAGGTCAAACGAGCCACTGAGGTTATGGACATGTTCTGCCGGAGTGAGAGGATCTATCAGGACATGTTGCTGGCTATCAAAGTCAAGGATCGCTACAATGAACATTTTGTAATAAGAAAATTTGTGCACATTGATGTGGACATGGAATTTCGAGGGTTTGTTTACAAACAACATCTAACTGCTCTTTCCCAATACAACTACCTCATCTACTCAGAGAGACTTTTGAAAGAAAAAGATGCTGTGCTGAAAAAGATTGAAGAATTTTTTGAGAGTGTTGTAGCTCCTAAATGGACACGTACAGGTCTTCCTGAAAACTATGTTATTGACTTTGCTGTCTGTGATAATGGTAAGTAGTTTTACTCTATAATTTGGATATTTCAGACACAGCGTCATGCAGTTCTG
This sequence comes from Hermodice carunculata, assembly GCA_964020975.1. Taxonomy (NCBI): domain Eukaryota; kingdom Metazoa; phylum Annelida; class Polychaeta; order Eunicida; family Amphinomidae; genus Hermodice; species Hermodice carunculata. The sequence continues at coordinate 59,977,401 of OZ026613.1, forward strand.
ATAAGCCACTTTAATGCATATTATTCCTTTCCCATCCAGAAACCAACTGGTGGCAAAATATTAAATTTTCTGCTTCAATTCTTTTTTTTTTTTTTAAATTAGGAACTAGGAACTGCTAGTAGGACATGTTTATTCAACCAATTTGTACAAGACATGTAATTTTAAGAAAATCATTGAGGGACATGTAATGGTCTGTAAGACTCTCTTAAGACAACTATTTGTCACTGCCATGAGAGCCACCCTATTTTTACATGACAGTAATGTGACATTAATGGCAAAGATACAAAACTAAAACACAAAATTATATCTTAATTACAAATAATATTACATGTGACTGACAAAAATGAATCTTTAACCATAAAAAGTTACTGTGATGAACATAAATAACAGTTGAGGATTAGGCAGATCTCCTGAAAGTCACAAATAAGGTTATTTTTTGACATATTTGGAAAAACCTTGGAAACTATGAGTATAAATTTTTCTTTAATTTCAGTTGAGGTCGTATTAATCAATTTATGTATATCATATCCCAAAATGTTTTTGGCGAAGCTATAATTATGTCTTGCAATGAGTAAGTTACTCAATTGCCTTGTGTTGTAGCAATGAATTTCTTGGTTAATCGGGAACAGTGTTTTCAGAAGAACAGGAAGCATGCTTTTTAAAATTAATTTTAGTATACATAAATTTTTAAAAAATGGGAATTGTAGACAAGCCCCATCTGAATAGCATGCCCCAGGTCAACAGCTTTCCTGAGTAAGTTGGATGCTCAGCATCCACTCACCCCCAAGGAAAACTATTGACTCAGTCTTAATTCCTGTCATAAAAGGTTTAACTGTACCCTACAGGTGATATATGTATAAAAAAAATGCTTCCAATAAAAGTGCTCACTTAAAGTACATGTATCATATGCTACTGTATAGTAAGGGTGATGCAGTATAGAACATACTGCCTGGCAAGTCATGTCCAGGTTCCCCCATAGCAGCTGGAGCAGGACTTGCCAAGAAAGCAAAATAGAGCTGGACTTCATGTGAATAAAAGTTATCTGACGGTTAATTTGCATGCATTTAATTTCTTGCATACATATTGGAAGAGCATGCTGTCCAAAAAATTATCAATGTGGTTGATGCAAGGGACCTAATGTGGTTGCGGTGACATATCAATGTGACAATTCCTGGTCCCTAAATGTTTAGTATATTATGGTCACTCACTGAGATCACTTAAAACAAGACCAAGCACTGCATACCAGTACTTAGCCGTGGCCCAACTAATGAAGTACCCAAACATCAAATTTGGTAGCTGTAGGTTTAACAGTATAGAAAATATGGCCCACACAATCTAAAACTTAAAGGTCAAGGTCAGTGTCATATTAGACCAATACCAAACTTAAGAATTCATAGTACCTGCTTCTACTGCCAGGATCACACATGATTCTGCAGTACTTTGCAGGAAATAGGACACTTGCTGGAGCAGCCGTAACACAGCTAGCATAATGCAAAGTGAATGGGTTGAGTCCGAGTGAACACAAGAAAACGTAGCTATTTCTGCAGTTGTTGACAAGGTATGTCACCTTGAAAATACCTGTGTACAATTGCAAAGTGCCAGGCTGTTATGCCAACACAAGGAAATTTACAAACATGGACAAGAAATCATAAAATCAATGGAAGCGTTTACTTTTCATAGTTTCCCCCACAAAAGAGACAAACAACGAAGCAAAAAGTGGATCAACATGGTCAGGCAGCCAAGAAAAAACTGGCAGCCTATAATTAATTTGACCTAATTTACACCAGCCTCCACAATAATTAGGAAATACCGTCAGTGCATTGGAACAGGGCATATGGACTACACTGCAATATTTTGTTACTTTTTTGTTAGAAATTAGAATACACAAAAATGGAAGCATCAATAAATCATACCATTTTGAGTCTGTGGCAATAAAAATACCAGCACTGTACCCCCTTACAAAGACCTTTCCAATGATATATAATAAGATATGGTTTGTTGCAGCATTTTTAAAAAAATTACTTGAAGCCTACCAAGACCGGCTAAGACCAGCGGGTGGCTATGCATGCTGGTGAAGCGTAACCTTTCATCCGCTAGTCTCAACAGCATAACTCAGTAGGCCCCGAGCATGATCCTGTTATTCTTGCGTGATTTTGTAGAAGCGATAGGTTCTAGTATTTTTGGCCAACTTTCCATGATTATATATCAAATTAAAGCTTATTTATGCTATAAAAAGAATATCTATACGATTTAGATACTGTATACTTATTGTTTGTTGCATAATGGAGGGGAAAAAAGGGGTGGTATTATGAACTGCTGCTGCCATTTGCATCACCGTGGAATTTTACCTGGATTTGCCAATGCGAGAACATGTTTTAATATTCAGCCAGTTTTCTTGTGAAACATACAAAATTAAAGCTTAATAATTGCAAAAGACTTACAGGAATATTTATATTTTATTTATTCTAAGATCATTGTAGATTCCATTCTGAAGGCTAACATAGGTCAGCTCTCAGTAAAACTAAAAGGTCCAGGCTTTCAAATTACTGTCCTCCACTCGAAAATAACTAAGCAGTTAATATGAAAACAATCCAACAAATAACCACTTTTTCATCTCTTAATGTAATTTAAACCCGTAAAAACCAAATATGTAGAGTAAATTACATTATAAATTAATCTAACATAAATAAAACTCATATCGGTGGCACTGTTTCTGTCCATTCAGGGCCGCTAATGCCTAAATCAGCTGAGCGCTCAAATTCCTAACTTTCCTGTGTTGATCGAAATTTTCCGCGGGCCATAACTTTTGAGCACATGGCTCTATTGTCTTCAAATAAGGAGTGTCATTTCATTTAGATCACATACAATCACCTTATATATATATCAGGAACATTGCTCCCCTCTATCTCTCAGATAATGTTTCAAATCAACTACTCTCATGTTTGCAAAAGATTTCAAGTTTTGCTCTCGCAGTGCACTGCCCCATGCTGGCTTCATCCAGTCAGTGTAACCAGGGACGTGTTACAGCAGGTCCCTGGCATGACCTACCTGAGCAGCAATTAAGGGCTGAGCGTAACTAGGAAATCAGTTATGCGCACAATCGCCACGCCTCGCTCAAGGAAAGTTTGAACTAGTCATTCCATAAATTCCATATTTTGGTATGCAAAACACACTTATCTTGTGAAGTATCCACACACAGTTGGTGTTACACTACATGTAATATATGGCTCACGCAAGTCAAAAACTTTATTGGGTCAAAGGTCAAGGTCAAAGTCACACTGGGCCAATATCGGCACACAAAACACCTCTATCGTATGATGCATCCACACACCAAATTAGTACATGTAAATGTAGGTGTTATGGTCTGGGAAATGTGGCCCACACAAGCTTTGTTACCGGACAGACAGAACATCAGGAAGGACAAATGGAAGGACAAGATACAAAATAATCTAATGTTTCCAATGGGGGACCAAAGTTACTTGATCTATCATATCCATAATGGTGTAGTCTCTTGTCAGATGTCGTCTGCCTCAATGTTTTAACTCATTCCATACTATGGTGACAGGCCTTGGTCAGTGGTTCTGGCACAGCCTGACTTGCCAGGCAGTGCCAGAACCACTGACTTAAGACTATAGACATGTTGGTACTTCAATGAAAGCTCTTTTCATGAAGAATTTAAGGATACAATTGTCATCCTAAATCTAGGTAAATACATGGAAAAATCAGGGACAGGTATGGAATGAGTTAAACTGAACTCTTTCAGTGCCAAGCCAGCAGGATTCTTCTGTCTGGACACATTGCACCCAAAGAGTGCTGAGGAAGGCTGTTGACCTGGACCATTTCCTATGGTCTGTGCAGCTGTAGGCATGCTAGCACAGGAATAAAAGGATGGTTTATTAAGAATATGAATCTAGTGTCATTATGTCAATTCTGAGTATGTTGACTTTGATCCAAATTGGCAATGAAGAGTTAAATAATATTTGATTAGAACACGTTGAATGAGCTGTGTACACACATGATATCTATGAGGACAGCATGTGGCACTGGTCAACAGCTTTTCTTCATTGACACCCAACCTGCACCAAGGAAAGTTGTTAAGTTTTTGACTGTATACATGAGGGGAACAGCCACAGACTGCCTTTGTATTGCTACACAAAAGATCAAAGGACCACAAAAAACAGTAATATTGAAGACAGCTACTTGCTGGTCGATGGTTACTTGACCTTTCAGGTTTGGCTTCCTTTAATCTCTTAAAACACTGTGTCTGGACTTCAATCACAACCAACTTGTGTTCACCTCGAGCAGTAATAAAAAATGGTAGTGCATCATGTATCTATACAGTCTGCATGATGCATGGCTCTGTCACTGAACTGTTTAGATAAATAAAGCATATTCAGCATTTGCTATACATGTATATGCTCAATAAATCTATAGCCATCCCACAGGGTTGTAAATGTAACATGTATATAGATGGAAACTTCTATTGATTGGTAGCCCTGCAGATCAATGTCTAAAACAACATACAGCATATTCTTGTTAATGTCTAGGAAAGTGTCAGCCAGTGGGTCATATGTATATTTGTTTTAAAGTGAAACCCTTTACCCTTTAACACATAGTTGTTGTATGTATATGGTGGCTGTAGACAAAAGTTTTAGATGCAATATGGCCTATATACAATGTATGCGTGCCGGTCAAGTCTTGATTCCCCTTTCAGCAGGAGTCTTCCACTTTCAGACCTTAATTTTTGTACCTCTTAGCTGTGCTGAACACAGGTCGCAGAGTTTACATGCATATGTGATCACTCATGTCTGTCTGTCCGTCGGACTGTCTGTAAACTTTTGCTTGTGGATGCGATACAGTCCACAGTTTTTAAGTAGTCTCTATATAACTTTCAGAACTATCAGGTGTACAAAAATCTAGGTCATGTTTGATACTGGTGGTGCCACCTGTAGTATTATGTAATGTATGGGCTAAAATGTGAAAATGTTGAGAATGCTATATGTTCAAGAGTTTTTAATGAATCATCATGAAACATATTTTTAAGGTCATTAAACATCAGAGAAAAGGACACTAAATTCAATATGTTGATAAAGAATAAGGGGAATGATACCAAATGTACTGCAAATGTGTGCTCATATGGAAGTTTATTGTTGCGTCATATGAGTGACCTTGACTAATTTCTCAGGGCCATGGAGGGAATGCATTTCAGGAAATGAAGTTTTGGTGATGGTCAACAGATTATATGTCTGCAGAGCATTAGGCTCATGGGCCTCTTATTATGCATCCCCCATAGGGGGATGCACATAGTGTTTAGTCCCATTGTTCGTTGTCTGAGCCGCTGCTGCATATCTTATTTTTTGTATATTTTTGTCCCCTCTTGACCTATTACCTCCCAATTTGGTACAGATAAACTGTGGGCCTGGGAAATTTTTCCCATATTATAATATATAACCTTAATGTCAAAGGTCAAGGTCAAGGTCAAATCCTTATTGCATTTCTCTGGTGACTCAGCAATTTTCATATATTGGCGTATACTTCCTTAATGGTGCATCGTGGGCTCAAGGTTACTATAAAATGTTGATAGGAAAGTACCTATGGGCTTTTAATTTGTATGGTTTATTTTATACCTGAGTGACCTCGAAAGGTCAAACTGCATACATTCTGTTGATAACTATGTTAGTCAATGGGGACTGCAATGCTAATTAATTCACATTTTCAACTTCTCAAAAACAATTGACCTATTGCCTCCTAATTTGGCACAGATAATCAATGGGTCTTGGAAATTTTTTCCATATAATAATACATAACCTTGAGGTCAAAGGTCAAGGTCAAATTCTTGTTGCATTTTTCTGCTGACTCAGCAAGTTTCACATATTGGCTTATACCTTCTTAATGGTGCATCATAGGCCCAAGGTTACTATTAAATGCTAATAGGGAAGCACCTATGGACTTTCAAGTTGTATGGTTTATATTATACCTGAGTGACCTTGAAAGGTCAAAGTGCGAACATTCCTGTTGACTATACTGTTCCTGTTGACTACTATGTAAGTCAATGGGGATTGCAATGCTAATTCACATTTTCAATTTCTTCTCCAAAACAATTGGCCAGATTCACTTCAAACTCGGTGGGGATGTACATCAGGTAGGTATCTACCAAATGTCTCCAAATGGTCATGCTCCAGTGATTTTTGTTTTTTAAGGGGTTTTTATTTTTATTTTTTTATTTATTTATGTATTTTTTTTGGCTAATTTTTGCATTCGGTTTGATTACCATATAAGTCAATGGGGTCTGCAATAGTAGTTCACATTTTGACTCCTTTCAAAACTGTAAGCAAGATTCACTTGAAAATTTTGTTACAGATAGTCCATTGATTTTGGGATTTTTTTTTCATGTGATTGTGGATGACCTTGAGGTCATGGGTCAAGTTCACAATGCCTGAAAAATAAAATGGTTTCCCTGCCATATCTTCAAATGGGTATGATTGAAGGCCATCAAACTTGATTATTATTTACCGAGGTGAGACTTCCCTTAAATTTGCTCCTTTATTCCGTTGAATGTAAAACCTCCCTCAAAGAAGCAAAAATCACCATATACACAACAAGTATCATATATCACTCAACTTAGATCTACCAGAGGATGTTGAACAGGTATGTGTATGTGTGACAGGTCAAGTGTTTTATTATTCAAACCATGGTCTGTACATTTAAAATAGTCAGTGATGCTTAAAAGTGCACACACACATTTATGGAAACTGAGTTGTTCATGTTTCAAATTTGCCTCTCTATGTTCTGTGATGGAACCACTGAATTAAATCCTGAGCAGCAAATGTGCAGCCTTTTATCAAATTAAGATTAAAAGACCATGTGTCATAAGCTATATTCTTCCTTCTTCATTCAATATTTAACAACATTCATTCAATAATGAAATGCTGGGTAGCAGTTGTTTGATAAGAGACAGCCAGTCAGCAGTCATTCTGATTTCATTGACAAGTATCATCTATCACTCAACTTAAATCTACCAGCTGTAGCATGCCTTAGGTGTACCAGCTGTAGCATGACTTAAGTCTACCAGCTATAGCATTACTTAGATCTACCAGTTGTAGCATGACTTATGTCTACCACCTTCAGTGTTACTTAGATCTACCAGCTATAGCGTTACTTTGATTTACCAACTGCAGCATGACTTACATCTACCAGCTGTAGCATGACTTATGTCTACCACCTTCAGTGTTACTTAGATCTACCAGCTATAGCATTACTTAGATTTACCAACTGCAGCATGACTTAGATCAACCAGTTGCAGCATGACTTAGATCTATCTGCCATAACATTTCTTAGATCTACCAGGTGTAGCATTACTTGGATCTACCAGCTATAGCATTACTTAGATCTACCAACTGCAGTATTACTTCAATCTACCAGATATAACACGACTTAGATCTACCAACTGCAGCATGACTTAGATCTACCAACTGCAGCATGACTTAGATCTGCCAGCTGCAGCATTACTTAGATCCTACAGCTATAGCATGACTGCTCTGTGTGGCATCATCCTGGTTCCATAAGAGTGACTGTCAGGGAAGCAGGAATTCCCCCTTAATTCTTTCAGTCTTCGATTCTGGGAGGAGCTACTTCATGGTGGATATGTGATTTACACACTTCCTGTGATATAGATTTTTAACACATGCATCTTGTAACATGTTGCATACATACATGTATACAATTGGTAGTATTGAATAAATGATAACATGGAGATCCATACATTACATATGATGCATCATGATCATTTGTTGAGTCCAAGATCAAACACAATGCATCAATGACTGCCAATAACATATACAGTGAAACCTCGTTATAACGACACTCAGATAGCCAATATAATCACACAAATTTTCCTTTGTAAAAGTTTATTTTCTTTGTTATTTGATTCATTCATCTGACATATTCAGTTATCTGACATTTCTTTGTGAACAAATGGTGTTATTATAATGAGTTTTCACTGTACCAGAAAAATTTAGAGGTAAACAGGATCAAACAATGAGACAGAATGGACGCCAAATGTGCAGAAAGCAACAAAACTTTCAAATCTAAAACATAAACTCCAGCAACAACTGGTCATGATAGATGAAGGAGGCTTATGGTGGTGTAATGAGTTTTGATGCCTTTTGCATCTCCTCAGAAACCATTTAAAAAAATAATAATTGAAAATAAATAAAATTTCATATTGTTCTGATAAGTGATGGCTGGGTCCTTTTAGCCTTGGTAAGGGTATGCCTTGAGTGGGCCTATAACAGATCGGGTCAAAAGGCCATGCTTCAGTGTTTTTTTTTTTAATTTGTATTTTTTTGCAGGCTTGGTGTTTGGAAGATTTTTCTCTCTCTCTTAAAGTTGCTGGGCCAGTCACTCTGAAACACTTCGGAGCAGTAGTTCATCTTTATTTGATCAACAGATAGTGCTGCAATTAAAAAGAAATACATATATTGGTGTTTTGTTGTTTTTTTTTTTTGTAAGTTGTAATTTTTTATTTCTCTGAAACTGCCTTTTGGATTATCCTAAAAATGACAGAAATGTTCCATCACTTCTGTATACCAATTAAGTTTCACCAATTAAATACATTTTGCACACAAAATACGTTGTATAAGGATGCCTCAGTCTTTATGCCCATGGCCTTGTTTTTCTTTACCCACCCTCTCCCTTCCTTCTCCCCCCCCCCCCCCCCCCCCCCCCACCGCCTTGGGTATAGACATTGGAACTTTCAAGTGTATCATGTAGGAATGTAGGACATAAGTATAGGGACATTGTATGGAAAATTATTAAATTGTATACATATGTAAGGGACCAGTGTCAACATTTTCACATTAGTACACAGAGTACGCTTTTGCGGGAGGGGGCTGAGTCTGAGGACCAGTGTACGTTTTTTTAAATACATGAAAATGTTGACTCTTTTGCTTAAAAATGAATGTCTCAAACTTAAATATTTATGGTAAAATTTGCACGAGAAGCTGAATGAACATTAGATGCACAGGTTTTAGGGTCTGCACATGTGGCCAAACAATAGCTTTGCATATTAGTTTAAAAAATCAACATTTTTAGAGTACTAATAATATTTCAAAGGGGGAGGGGTCCTATGAAATAGTACTCTGTGTACTAATGTGAAAATGTTGATAATTTTGGCTCATCCCTAATACATCATAAGTAAATACTTGGTATATTTGAGAACATATCAGTGTCAGTGCCCTGGTTAGTGCTGACACCTGTTGCTCAGTATCAGATCCACCCTAATTGACAAGTGTCTGCCTACATTGTACCTGTGGTTTATTTATGCAGTTAGTAGAGATAAATGAAGCTGTATAAACATGAGAAGTCATCTGCATCCATAGGAGAATGCAGAGATGTATGGCTTCACAGGGTTAAGATAATATGAAAGACCAATTGCTTCCATTCTGGTTGCATGTATGCTGTCTTTGTAGGTAGGACCTCATCTGTGGCATCCATTCCCCTCTTGAGTCAGAGTGACTTGAATTATATTAGCCCCATGCATATATATATTAATGTAATACCATCATGCCGGACTGTGTGACATATGTAAGGGGCTGTCCATAATTGTCAATGTTTTCATCTACATATAAAATGACCATAAATTTTTACCCCACCCCCCCCACCCCCCCACCCGCCCCGACAACCCATTTATGGCCATCATCAACTTTTTTTCCGGACTCATTTCAAATACAGACACTCAATATCATATGATATGACCAAAATGCGTACACAAGGAGTGCATACAGCTTTTCTTGTCTAAGCTTAAAAAAGAATATTTATTCTTGTATAAATATTTAGCAAATAAAGGGGACAAACAAAAGATAAAACTTTATTTTGATATTCATTTATTATTAAAAAAAAGACATCGGTATTCTACAAACTCATGCTTTGATTGTTGATGGTTGATGGAAAGAAAAGGTTAAAATGCAAAGTGACACCTGGTGGCAGGTTGAAATTTTACAGCAGAACTGAAAATGTTGGATGTAGAAAGTCCACATTTTTTAGGGTTGAAAGTAATGGTCATCTGGTTCTGACCCCCTCCCCCCATGGCCATTTTGGACATAGATGAAAATGTTAACAATTATGGACAGCCCCTAAACAAGGAGACAATAGTCAGCTATTAATGAGGTGTCTTTACCCCTACCTGCAACTGTATTTGTGACATGAAAGAGCACGGCGTTACTCAGATCATTTTAGTTCAGCAGTCTGATGACCTCAGCAATATGTGACGATGCTTGTGAAAACACATAAGTATCTGTCTGCCAAATCATTGAAGCTCTATATATCATCTTTGAAATCATGCAGTCAAAGAATGTGTAAACATTAGTTTAGGGACTATTGGCCTTGGGACAACATGTATAACAATATTGATTGAAAGGTCCCCTTCAACGTTGCGTCTATTGATGAGGTAGCTTCCTCTTCATGTGCAAAAGCCTTTGTTTGAGTACACATAACCACGTAACCAATGTATGTTGAATCGGTGAGGATTCTGTATTTATATTCTGTTTCTCTTTCCATTTGTGTGCAGGTTGAATTATTTAGTTTACTCCTGTCCTGTATGGGATTCATGACATAACTAAAAGCTTTTCCAAATTTGTAGACAATTTATGTGTATGATGTTCCTGTCTAGAAAATAAGTGCACTGTGATTTTATACTTAAGAATTGCTCTGAGTACATTTACCTATCTCTGCAATGTTTCGCCAGTGGGACCAAAGAAGGCTTCATAGAGTGTGCCAGTCCTCACAGATTTGATTTCTACAATGGAGTAAAGAGTTAACTGCATGGGGACTGAGTCAACATGTTTCCTTGGTCAACACACTGAGGGCAGCTGTTGACTAATCAGCTAACAGTCGATAAAAAGAAGCAGATGACATCAGGGCTAGAAATAGGGCTTATCCGCTTGTCCGAACTAAGTGAAACTTGTGACGGACAAGTAAAGTTGCCAATGCACTTGTCCCCAAATTTACAAATAATTCAATTAGAGTTATAGGCTCCACTTGGTTGGCAGACAAGTGAAAATTTTTCCTTATCTCTAGTACTGGACATATTCATGACACTGCACTGTTTCTGGTCACATTGGTGACAGTTGCACGTAGATATACGTCTACCTTTGGTGTTTGAGGGTTAATGTAATTAATCTAGTGTCTTTGAAGTATTAAAGGCAATAGCACAGTGTACAAGTATGAGTGCCTTTCACGAAGACTTAAAGATGTGTTGTCAGTACTGTGTCAGATGTACGTTGTCATCATGATTATAAAGTGTGCTCAGAAGAATACACTATAGCCAGATTTGTAAGCAGAATACATTTTTATTGTCCCCATTGTCAAGGTAGCAGAGGATTTTTTTTTTTTTCAATAATCACATTTCAAGTCCCCATGATAAAACTTCACAGGATGTTGTGTATAACATTATTTGGGTTAAATATGATCTATGTCTCACTAGTGGTTTTCACGCACCGTGGAACATGTGAGCGTTATATTACGCAGATCAAGGCTACCGTACAAAGAAATTTTATCGCAAACAGTTGTAGAATTGGACAGGAACAGAAGTGTAATAAAACAGACATTTCATAGATGGCTATGATTTTGTCCAAATACAGTACTCCCTCTTTATAACACCCCTCATTACAAGGCAGTTTCTGATATACCACAGTGGGTACCATGGCTTCCACTGAAATAGTTTTCCCATTTCTTCTAGTCCCTTTGTTACAAGGCGGTTAAGCTATAACATGGTCTACCCTGTGGACCCCAACATCAGCATTATAAAGAGGGAGCAGTGTACTAATTTCATGAGTTGGCCAGCCCTGATATACAACAATCAGAATAAGATGCAGCCTCAGGCCTGATATGAATAAGTCCTTTAGCAGCAGCTAAAGCCACATAATGGAGCGTGTCACCTGTAGGTTGCATTGCACTATAGACAATGTCTCTCTGGTATACACCTGTTGCTGGTGGAGACACCTGGGGGATTAAAAATCCTGCTTCATTCATTGGTTGAAAATGTAATGTGACACAATAAGTGGGTGTTGACACAAGGAAGAATTATTATAGTATCTAACATGTCCCATTGAACTGTTCTTGATTTACAATAGTTTCATTATACGTCATAATACATCTGGACAAATAAGTATCTGTACAGCCTATAGGAGTGCCATGCTGCACCTCCAACAGGGATAACTCCAGCTGAGCAAGAATTTTGAGTTACTATTATACTCGAGTCTTTTTGTCCAGAACCACTTCCTAGTCATCATTACCCTATCCGGCCCTCCAAACTCCATACTCGCCATAAGCTAACCTGTCCCTGTCTATAACCTATATAAATATGGAAGTACATGTAGTATTGTACATATTGCTCACATTCCTCTGTAGAATTTTGACCTAGGCTGCATTAGCCCAAATATATTAAAAGGTCTTCAGCGGGTAACTACTCAGTGTTAATTTGAAGCCAAGATGGGCAGATTAAGCCAACTATATTTATCAAACTAATTTACACAGCATAGCAGGCCATCATGGAGAGAGCAGTACTCACGCCACATCACGCGAGCATGAGAGTTGGTGCAACGCAGAAATGTCAACAAAAGGACATCGTGGCGCAGTCACTTTTCTCCCTCTCTCTCTGTGGCTTTCAATAAATATAAATTGCAATAATAAACATATACTTAATTGGTATCATGATACTGTAATAAAATTTTAAGATATCTTCATGTTCAAATTGCAGACATGAGGTAAGTGTTTTTATTACCACTATATAACTTTTTCAATGCACACACAAACAATTGACAGTGACTTAATAGCTATAAACAAAACATGAATTGTTCATGTGCATAAAATAAGTTGATGCCAAGTGCTCATAAAAGGATATTCTGGTGCAGTCACGTTTATCTCTGTCTTGGACATCTTTGCAGGAAACACAGACAAAAATAGATATTCAATTATAGTCCATGAAGATTATATATTAAACCAAATATAGTGTTCAAGATGTTATGTGCGGGAAATGAAAAAAAAATACCATTAAATTGTCCATAAACTGAATGCATGTACATGTCCATGTATATGGATGTAGAATTACAAAAGTATCAAGTGTCGTACACGAAAATGAACATGTTTCAGAGCCTATACCCGTACATGTGTCTCCGAGTGCAGCTCCTTGTCTGAGCTAAATATTCAGCAAAGACAACCCACATAATAATGGATAAATATGAAATTGTCAAATGATGCATTAGCTAAATAAGGGAAGCTTTGCTTATAAATGCAGAACTTCAATATGAATAAAGAATACCTGTCAGACCAAACATAATTACTAAATTTGTATGGTGTAAATTCAGATAAGAACTAGAAAAAAAATTGATTCACAGCAAATCTGTCTAGGTGTCTTCTAAATGAAAACAGTTTGAAATGCTACACTTTACCATTGTTCAGCATAATCTTTATTTTGTGTATTGGCCTAATTTGCATAAATTAAAATGGTACAACTTTGGTTCATGGTTCATTGCATGTGGCCATGTCACAAACTTAGAAACTGAAGTTTGAATGACACCTTTATCTATAATAGTTTCGAAGCTATTCAAGGTCTTAATTTTGTGTTCATGTATTTGCCAAATTTGCATATATTAAAAGCCTACAGCTTTGCTTCATGGTTCATTGGATGCAGTTATGTTACAAACCTACAAATTGAAGTTAGAATGGTACCTGTATCTCTAATAGTTTTGAAGTTATTCAAGATTTAGATTTTGTGTATTCCCCATATTTGCGTAAATTAAAACCTTGCAACTTTAGTTCATGGTTCAGTGGATCCATCTGTGTCACAAAGCTGTAAAGTGAAGTTGAAATGCCCTTTCCATCTATAATAGTTTTGAGGCCATTCAAGATTAAATTTTTATGTATTCACCTGAGTTGCTTGAATTGAAATTCTACAACTTTTGTTCATGGTTCTTCAGGTGCAGCTATGTCATAAACCTACAAATTGAAGTTGGAATGGCACCTCCATGTGTAATAGCTTTGAAGTTATTCAAGATTTAAATTTTGTGTATTCACCTGATTTGCAGTTTTACAATTTAGGTTCATTGGATGCGAATATATCAGAAACCTAAAAATTGAGCTTGGAATGACACCTATATCTATAATAGTTTTGAAGCTATTCAAGATTTATATTTTGCACATACACCTAATTTGCATAAACTAAAATTCAACAATTCTACAACTTTGGTTCATGATCCATTGGATGCAGCTATGTCACAAACCATAAATTGAGGTAGAATGGCATCTCTTTCTACAATAGTTTTGGAGATATTCATCAACTTTAAATTTTTCAGTGCCCCCAAGTTAACATTATTTAAAATTCTACAACTTTCATTTACTGTCCATTATATTGGCAGGTGTCAGGTGTGAAGATATGGAGCTTTTGAAATTTTAATTGCCCCTGAGTTGCATAATTTTAAACATCATGACTATTCCAAATGATATGCACAATTTCGCTGATAGGTCAGTCACCATGGCGAGTTTAGTGGTGTTTTGGAAAAATAGTATCTGAGAAAAACACCAGACAAATTTAGTTGTAAAGAAGAAAGAAAGAAAAATTCTTGCAAAAACAAAATGCCTGGGTTCACACCCAGACACAATAATTTCACTTGCCCCTGAACTAGTATGTACCCTTTCTAACTGGATAGCTCACTGTAGTTTAACCATCTGCCAGAGTATAACTGAAGTAGAAACAAACTGGGGCATTATATTCAGTCCCAGTGATTATAAAATAAACAGTTGCACACCTGTACAAACTTACGGAGTTCCTAACAAGGACTGTAACAATGGACATTCTGTAACAGAAATGTAAAACAAACCCCAGGATGACATTTACTCCTTACTTTGAAAGTTTCCAAACAATAAAGCTCTACTTTTGCTGCCAATATATGTGGTTATCCTCTATATCAAATCATCTGATACAAACAGTTCAGTCATCCAAGGTAACAATATGGTAAGCACAGTTTTCGTCTTCGCTGTCATGGTCCTTGTCTAGGTTTTACACCAGCACAGTTTTAACACAATGAGTGACAAAGCATCAACCCAATAAACATGATGTAGAGCATCATGCAATCCTCCAATAAGACTGCATGTAATAACCCATGTGCGAGTATACAAGAACAATGGCTTAATTGGCCTGTTAATAGCTGAATACACAAGTCACGTCCCAATGATCTTGCCTGATGTCCTGCAAGGGTGTGGGTATTTTACAAAGAAATACACAAGGAATATGTGCATTTTCCCTTAAAACTGCCCACAGAAACCAGGGATACACTATGAAAAATGCTGAATAAAAAGTTTTTCAGTCACACTTAGTGCTTTACATACTTAAATTATTAAATGCCCAGTCAATAGTGGAATACATACTTTATTATCCCCTGCCCACAAAGTGGGCGAGGGGATATGGTAATGGGCACCGTCCGTGTGTCCGTCCGTCCTTCCATCCTTCCGTCCTTCCATCCTTCCGTCCGAAACAAATTTTGTCCGGCCCATATCGTCTACATTATTAATGCTACCTCTTCGAATTTTTTATGGTGGGTAGACTTTAGGTAGTAGGTGTGCATAGGCATTGTTTTGTGTGGCTAATTACTTGCATTAATTAATTATTTAACAAAGTCCGTTAAGCAAGACAAATTTTGTCCGGGCCATATCTTCTAAACTATCAATGCTAGCCCTTTGAATTTTTTATGGTGGGTAGACCTTAGGTAGTAGGTGTGCATAGGCATTGTTTTCTGTGGCTAATTACTTCCATTAATTAATTAATTAACAAAGTTCATTAAGCAAGCTCAAGATAGAATACAAATTTTGTCCGGGCCATATCTTCTAAATTATTGATGCCAGCCCTTTGATTTTTTTATGGTGGGTAGACCTTAGAGGGGATATGGTAATGGGCACCGTCCGTGTGTCCGTCCGTCCTTCTGTCTGTCCATCCATGATTACTGTGGGCGGGGGATATGGCTAGCATCAGCGGCTACTTGTTCAAATTTATCAAAGTTTGCAGGACTTTCTATTGTTCTTCATGTTCACTGATGTATTTCACACACACACACTATTGGAAAATATGAATCATAGTCAGTGATCCTGCACAGCTTATCCTAACCAAAGACAAATTATGTCTGTGTGTGAACACAGATATATTGTTTTTCCTGGTATATTCTCTCTCTCTCTCTCTCTCTCTCTCCAGGACTTTCTATTGTTCTTCATGTTCACTGATGTATTTCAACACACACACACTATTGGAAAATATGAATCATAGTCAGTGATCCTGCACAGCTTATCCTAACCAAAGATAAATTATGTCTGTGTGTGAACACAGATATATTGTTTTTCCTGGTATATTCTCTCTCTCCTCTCTCTCTCTCTCTCTCTCTCTCTCTCTCTCTCTCTCTCCTCTCTCTCTTCTCTCTCTCTCTCTCTCTCTCTCTCCTCTCATCTCTTCTCTCTCTCTCTTCTCTCTCTCTCTCTCTCTCTCTCTCTCCTCTCTCTCTCTCTCTCTCTCTCTCTCTCACTCATCTCTCACTCTCTCTCTTCTCTCTCTCTCTCTCTCTCTCGTATTTTTTTTCAGCCAGAAACTCTTAACCTGGCATGTATATAGCACCAACGGGAAGTTTTGCATATTTTTCACTATAGTCATCAGGTTGAAAATTATGCAAATTAAGACCACTTTAGGGGCCATTGAAAATTTCAGTCCCTTTTGGCTTCCAAAGTATTCAGCATAGCTACCCACATGTTCTTTTGGTACATTTGTTGCGGCTGCACATCTATATATACATGCATTCTATTTATATAAGTGAATGGGGATAGTAATGGAAATTCGCATTCTGACTTCTTCAAACTATCAAGCAGATTCACTTGAAACTTGTTGGGGAATGTCTCTACCAGGGTTTATTGAAATGGCTACGGTCCAGTGAATTTTGTTTTTTAATGAATTTTGTTGTTTATTTTTGGCAAAATGTTAAAAAATCTTCTTGGAAACCACCTAGCCAATTGCTTTAATCGCAGAGGGACACTCGTGGGACCCCGACCCTAATTTGTTCAACAGGTGGTGCTGTGATTTTACTGCTATTTTCTTAACAATCAGCAAGGAATATGTCCATGTACATGTACATGTAGCAACAGTGATCATGGTCTGAAGCAGAGGTGACCTTGATATCCTAGTTCACAGGACCACTTCAGTCCGTGCCTGTAGGGTCAGCTGAGCACAGGACTGTCACAGGCCTCTTGTTTTCTTCTGTAGGCTATCAGTGCAGTTTTGGGCATTATGCTTCACTAGCTGAAGCTTCCTGAACCTGCCCTTAATCCTAGGAGACCAGTGGACCTCTGGTTAAAAGTCTTCAGATATAGTCCTATGTCACAAATAATACCATCCAAGCACAAGAGCCTTCCGCAGTGACTGTTTGGACAACGTGGTGGATTAATAAATTAATAACCACAGAAATAGAGTGTGAAAGAATGTGTGGATTCATGTCATCCATGTGATTTGCTCATAGGGATGACATATCCTCCTCCCCCCCCCCCCCCCCCCCCGAAGGCAGAGCATACAGCTGTGCTCATGTCGGTCAGTCGCTAGAGAGACTGGTTCCGCACCATAACTCAAGATGCTTTTAAGATAGGACTTTGATAGTGTCCAGGTATATATTCCTATGTAAGGGCGAGATAAAGTATGAAGGTTGTTGACCTTGATGCCATTTTCAAGATCACAGAGGTACTATAGTGAGTTTTGGTTTCCTGCGTGATAACTAAAAAGTTTTTGTTATAGGACGTGTATATTGCACAGGATTATATAGTCTTTATCCAGGGCTAGGTCAAGTTTGAACATGGGTGACCTTGACCTAAATTCAAAGGTCACAAGGCTGCTTTAGTGAACTTGGTTTCTGCATTGTAACTCAGAATTCAAATTATGACTTCAATATTGCACATGTTAATAATCCTTAATTAGGGTTTGGTCAGCTTAGAAGGTGGATGACCTTGACCAAATTCCCAAGGTAACCACCTAGAGTCCTATTAGTGAATCTGGTTTCCGCATGATAACTAAAGATTTGTTTTTTACCTAGGGCTTTCATATTGCACAGAAATATAGCCTTCTTTTAGTGCTAGCTCAGGTTCTGAAATGGGTGATCTTGAGTCAGTTTCCATGAGACAGAGCCACATTACTGAATTTGGTTTCTGCTTAAATAACTGCAGAATTTTTTGAGCCAGAGCTTATATTTTGTTGATGTAGTCTTCTATTAGGCCTAGATCAGTTTCAAACAAGGGTGACCTTGACCTAATTTTCAAGGTCACAAGGCCACTTTAGTGAATTTTGTTTCTGTATTCAGTTCCCAAGGTCATGAGTGCCCATTTAGAATGCTATCAACAGGGTAATGAGGGCGAATATAATGACAGTGGGGAGGGGGGGACATCTATGTTTTACAAACATGTCTTGTTTCTTTTTTTAACCAGTGGCAAGATACATGTTTTTCACAGGGACTGTAGTGACCTGATTTGATCAGTTCTTATGTGTGCAATTTTCATATAATATTGGGATAAAGACAGTTATGTTATTCACATATTCATTAAACCTTGGATTATGATGCATAAACATGTATTGTGTATGTTGGTTTGAATAATTTTCATGTCAATGTACATACTCAGACATTCTACCCAAAAGGGCTGACCCTGTCTGGAATGGGCATGTACCTACAGTGGGCTCTTTTGCGCTTACTTTGGTTGAAGAACTGGTGTCTCTCCACTCCTGACTTGACCAGAATGGTAGCTGGTAGTAAACACTTATGAAAGCTCCAGATCAACCATCACATTTCATAACCTCTTAACATGCTTTGATGCTGCATTCAGCAGGATAAGCATATTTATATCATGTGTGTCGTCACATCTATTGCAGATGAATACATAATGTTTATGTGTAAAACAATTCATCCTTAGAGAAAATAAAGTAATTGCAGACTACCTGACCATTAAAACCACCTGATTATGAGGTCATAGTGCCATATTTTTAAGGGTCCGACTCATAGGGGGGAGCCTTTCTGTTATGACATTGATTCAATCATTTAACTTATTAATAACATAATGTTCCAGACTCATAAATATCACAAAAATGATAAAGGCGTACTTTCTTCTTTTGCTATAAACTCAGCTGATGAACTAGTCACGAGAACCAAAAAGTGATAGGCCTACCAATTCTCTTTTTATTTTTGGCAGAAGTGATAAAATTTGAATTTTGAGTGGTTAGGCCTGTACATTTTGGAACACTGTAGTCTGTATTTAAAGAAGAATATTTCAAAGGTTGAGAGGACCGGTTTAAAATCATCAGTTGCCTTTTATGGGTGACTGCCTGTCTCAAGTCAGGAGTGAAATTTGTTTCTTCACATTGGTATTGGATGATGAATGGTGATGCTTTGGTAACTTGGGAATCTCTTTGCTATCATTGTTGGGTTTGATATTCATGTATATGGGTTATGTATTTCTACATAAGTGTAACATACTAGAGAAGTCCGTCCAGATGTCTGTCCGTCTGGATGTACACATTCTCGTTACCATGACATCTACAGAATGCCTCCATGTATTTTGCTCGAATTTGGCAATATGCTTACCTTACCTGGCAAGATGAACTGATTAGATTTTGGTGTCACCATGACCTAATTTGAGCAAATGGCAGCCAAATTACATGCTCGTTAGGGCTTATTACTGGGGGGTGGAGGGGAGTATTACCCTGATACAGGAAATGATTTTGCACTAGGAGAGCATACAGAAAATAAAACTGTTCCAAAATAAAGGCCAGTACAAAGTATAGAAAGTGAGAGGACTTCTAGAATGATGGTACAAAAAAGAAATGTTCCAATGTGCCAGTGGGGAAATGTCCCTTGACGTCTGTCTAGGAAGACCTCATGGCACCCTTATGAATTGTTTACTTTCCACAACCAGGTTTAAAAGTGGCTGCAGATTGGATACAATTTCCAGTAACACGAGGACATTCTTAATTGACAAATCATATTTCAAACTTTCGCTATCAAAATGTGCACACAATCAACAGTGACATATATATGGAAATCATTAGCACTGAAAGTTAAACTGTATCATATTTGACAAAAGATTGGGGATAGATATATGATTTTATTTCTTGATTGTGTATAGTGACTATGAAATAGCCACCAATAGCATGTTAGTGGGAAATTATAAGGGTCATTATTGCTATCAACATGTGCAAACATTTCACACACACAGGGATTTTGTTTCAAGCACATTTTGGTTTTCTTGTCTTGCTTGCTTTTTTGTTGCCTATGACCATTGATGTATCTCACATTACATCTAACCACATCAATAAAAGTACATCTGATACTTTGTCAACAACAGGATAATCAATGCTATACTGAGTATATAACAGTATTTCATTACGAAGCCTTGGGTCAGTGTATCACTCGTGGTGTGCTCCAAATATCAAAGGTGTGTGTTTAAAATGTATATCCCCATGAACTCTAAGGAGTCACTGAGAGGTTGGATAGCACTGTGGCAACTCTGATTCATAAGGTCACAATGTACAATTCCCTACTTTAATAGCTCTATGTCTTTTCATCTATTAGGACCAATGATTTTCCGTTTTTTTCCAAAACCGAGGGGAATTGTGCATTTTTTTCTTCCTTGAAATGGAATTTGATACTTTTTCTTATATGAATATTATTATATATAAATATATAGCATTGAAACGGAATTTGAAACATTTTTGCTGATGATGCGGAATTCCTCTTTTTTTGAAATGCAAAATCATTGGCCCTAATCTATATTTGTTTAATGGGTTCTTGCAAAGAGTCAAGGACTTGAAAGCCTGGAAAACTTAGTGCAGGAGCTCTATTGAAACACTCTAACACTAGACCTGTTGACAAGTTGCATCTTCTACCATGTTGGAGGGTTTGAGCCCAGAGCTATTAATTACTGTACAACTTGTCTTGAACAGGGAGGTGTATGAGACACCTCCCTGTCTTGAAGGACCACATATTGGAATGACCAAATTGTGGTCTTAAAAGACAGGTGTTCTCTCAAAATGGACCCAACTGCATATGTGATGTAGAATATGCTTTAAAATGTGCAAATAATTATATTTTGACACTTTTCTGCACAGTGGAAGTATAATTTCTCCGTTGTTGAAAGGTTGTCTCCATTGTGGAAATATTAACTCTGCAGTTGAAACATTTTTTCATGGTGGATACATTTTTTCTGCAATTGAAATCATTTTGCACAGTTGAAATATTTTCTCCATCGATGAAAGAGATTGTCAGTGGTTTGAACATTTTCTCCATGGTAGAAACCTTTACCTGTTCGCGGAAACTTTTGCTCTATGTTTGGTAGGAATATTTTCTATGGGGTTAAAACATTTTCTTCATGGGTGATACATTTTCTTGTCAGTAGAAATCATTTTTCTGCCATTGGTATATTTTCTTCATAGTTGAAACATTTACTCTTCAGTGGAAAAGTTTTCTCTGTGGTGGAGATGTTTTCTACAAGGTAGAAACATTTTCTCTGTGCTTGCTACATTTTGTCTGTGGTATAAACCTTTTCTCTAGCATTCAAATATTTTTTCCATATTTGAAACATTATCTGTATGAACTGGCCATATGTTTCTTCTTCTCTTTATCTCTTTCTCATTTGGAAGCATGTAAAGGCAATGTTAGGATGAAATAATGATGAATACCAAACAGACCAGTGAAATGTATCCCTTGAAAATCAGATAACGGTGCCAGTTTCACAATGCAGCGTGCCATTGATGGTGTTATGATTTTTGTCCAACTTGTGCGCTTGAGTTTATATATCAAATGAAAGAATATATTAGGCTCTAGTTGCTTCAAAATTGCTGATGGAATCTGGAGACCCCTGGACTTTTGTTTGAAAACTACTATCATGATTTTTATAGGAAGGTCATTTGTCTATCCACTGTCCATCCACAATTCACATTTTTCAATTCTTCTTAAAATTGTCAGCCAGATCCATTTCAAGTTTTGGTGGGTATGTACCTTTGGTGGGTCTCTACCAAATTTGTTCAAATAGTTACGCTGCAGTGAGTTTTGTATTATTATTTATTTATATGATTTAATGTAGGTGGGTCTGTATAAAATGGATTACCTTGACCTGATTTCTAATGTCACAGAGCAATTTTTAATTTCATTTCTGCAAAACTGTTACTCTAGTAGTGCTATAACTTAGTAGAAGTATTCCTAGCCAAAAAAAAAAAAACAAAAAAAACAAAAAAAACCCAGACAAGTTGTTCATAAGATGCTGTTGCTGGTGACTCCTGATTTCAATTTGGGCACTTACTTTTGTATCAATAATGTGTATGCATATATTCCTATTGATTATTGTGCAAGTCAGTCAGCATTCTGATACTTCTGAAAAAACATTGGATACAGCAGAATTCTTTCAGTGCCAACTGGGACTGAAGTTAAACTGCTCTCAAATATAATAGGATGCTGGATTAAAATTCCTTGTGAAAAGACCGTTTGTTCAAGTACCAGTGCACCTGTAGTTCCTGGGAATAGAATTTTCCGGGTCAACAGCTTTCCTTGGTGTGCTTTGCGCACAATGCACCCAAAGTGTGCCAAGGAAAATAGTTGACTGAGTCCAAAATGTAGCACGTAAAGAGTTAAGCTTCACACCTCATAGCTCAGTGAGGACTTACTTTGTTAAGGGCAGGCAGACATCAGCTGAGCACAGGCTTTTCACACAGCCCTCTTGTTGTCATATTGACTATAGCATAGACTTGTCAGATGACTGTAATACTGGGTGTAAAGAAAATAATATCATTTTGAAATTGAATACTTAAGACAAGACAGGTCATTTAAAGAACACAGGAACTCTGTTAGTTATCAGCACACTAATGTTCACAACACTTTGACATAATATGTTTTCCAGATATGAAGGTGCATATTTACATTATATAAAGAATGCCATAGTCCATGGTCATCAAACACATATGACCCAGTGATTTGTATTTTATGCACACAGTAGTAAAAAAAAATCCTTAACAATTCCTGTTTCTACATTAAATCAAAGAATACTGATATTTTTGTTGGTGCTATATCATACATCAAAAACATGTACCCGATACATGTACATCATTCACAACTCACCACCATGGGGATAGGTGATGGTGGAGTTCTGTCACACAAGTCTTTATTGATCTTGCCCATAAGACAGTTATACACTTGGCCCACATGACCCCACAGGCAAGGACACTTACTGCATGACCCTGATGTAATCCTAACAGACATCAGTAAGACACACTTTCACATGCATCTATTCTGAGCATGTCATATCAGACCTTTGAATCATGGAGGAAATCTGTCCACCATGGAAAAAATTTCACACCATGGAGACAAGTTTTCCCAGCGGAAAAAATGTTACAATTGTGGAAAAATATTTCTACTGTGGAGAAGATATTTCAACCAAGAAAAATATGTTTGTAGCCTGAGAGAAAATATTTCCACTGTGAAGATTTTTTGTTTTAACCATGAAGAATTTTGAGAGCACAGAAATTATTTCTATTGTAGAGAAATGTTTCAACAGGGAAGAAAATGTTTCCACAATGTTGAAAAAAGTTACAAACTTTATAAAATCATGTTGTCTGTGGACCACCACACATCTGTACATGTACTTTAAATATCTGTTTTAAACCATTATTATTTGTTTGATGAGGACAAGGGCTCAAGGTCTCAATATGCGTGAAATTTGTATCCTGCTGAATTTATGTTCAGGTTCTTTAATGCAAATGCAACTTTGTGGATGCAAAACTGAATAATGTTGACATACCTTTCAAGTCTCTCCTCCTCCCCCCATTGTTGGAGTTCCTCACTTCTTGGCTGACCTTAATTTGTGGATTTTCAACATATTTTTTGCCTATTTTGTTCAATATCATCCATGAAAATCCATTAGTATCACCTCTATACTTTTTTAATTTTAAAATCCCCCCTTGGGAACCAAAACACTCCTTTATTGTCCAAGCCAGCCGGCAGGTATGTGTAAATCCACGTGTATCACTTCATGTCTGTTGCAGTTTCTAATGTAGGCTATCCCTTTGCTTAAATCAAATTAAAAAGCTGCAACAGGTAGTCTATAAACAGCATGCCTCAAAAGGTGACCTCCTCCATGTCTGATGGGCACCATTTGAATAGTCTAAGGAAATGAAATGATTCTTGAGCTTACCTGTGTCAGTTCATATCTATTGTAGTTATTGATATATGTGTCTATATCCACATCTTTTTTTTTTTTTTTTAGGCAAAAAAGTGTGGGTCATTGAAATCAACCCCTTTCTGGAGACCACTGATGGAGCCATGTTTAGCTGGCAACGTGAACGACATATTTTAGAAGGCAAAGGGGCATTTGAGTTTCGTATAACTGAGAGGCCACGTCCAGGAGCCACAGCCATGCTACCCAGGAGTGCCAGGGAGCTCGTCCGAAACACTATCAATGAACTGTTTGAGGAGACATGAAGGGTCCACTCACTGAGTGTTTTGGTGAATGTGCAAAAATTTGATGAGAAATAATGGACCCAATGTGAAATTTTGTTGATGTTAAACATGCTTCTGTTTTTCTTATGTGCTTAAACACATACATGTCAATATCCTTTGACCAGAAATAGCAAAATTTGTTTGCTTTGATATGGAGAGATTTTATATTTAACAAGGAATAAAGTAACAGGCGAAATTTTATGGGGAAGAGTGTACATAGTACACTAGCTTTCAGTTGAAAAGTCCAATAAAGAGGGCTGAAAAGTGGGAGGGTCCTATCGAGTGATGGAGACTTGACAGGTAGGTAAACATAATCGAATGAAAGAGTCAGAGCTAGAGCCAGAGCCACTGTGTATATTGAAGCTCAGCAGAATTAATATAGGGACTTATGTGTCCATCATCATGCATCTCCAACTCACCTCTGTTGACTACTATGAAAACCTTTTGTAGCATCCTCTTAAAACTTTGTGGAGATGTACTTGGAGTGGATTGCTATACAATTCCTTTTTTTTTCAATTAGCCCAGCTTCAGTGAGTTCTGCAGGTTTGTGAGGTTGTGTTTGTTTATCATGCTGAACTCATGACCAGGTTTTTGCTGTCCCTAGTAGCCTTCACTATTGCCCAACATGGATGGCTACTGCACTTTTGTGCTGATTTGCTGATACTGAGATACCTGTTGTTCACTTTTCACACTAATTAACTCCTTTCACTTCAATCAGCCAGACTTGCTCCCTACTGTGGTATCATGCTGGTATCAAAGTGATTCGGCTTCCAGGGGAGAAGAGATTATCTTGAAATTAAAAGTTCAATTGCTTGTGAAAGGAAATGTTTTCTGTTAAAATTTTCCAGGACTCATGTTCCTCATGTTTAATTAATTTATTTATTTATTTTGGAAAACTTAAAAGTGCTTCCTCTCTAAAGCCACAGTGAATTGCCATGGAATTGGGAGGATGGCTTCTGGCTACATTTTGTCTATAATTTGTTCAACATGTATTGTTATGTTTTTGTGTGAAAATTGTTTGTTTGTTTGTTTGTTTTTTTTTTTAGCTTTGCTTTTTTGGTTCTGGTTTTTAGTTCTTCAAATTTCTGTGTGGATTATTTCCAAACTTTGTAAGAATGTACTTTTGTTTGGTCTCTACCAGTTTGCCCACTGGGTGGCATTGCTATTAGTTTTTATGAAATTGTTTGAAATTATACAATGGTCAGTAAAAGTATAGATGGTAGCATGGTCATTATAGAGATACTAATGTAAATACACTTATTTGTTGTTTGATACATAGTCTAATTCATTATTTCATCTTTTTGCTGTAGCCGTAAGCTTTTGCTAAGAGTGGGCCCAACAACAGCATGCTAAGACAGAGTGGGCTAAGCATAGCTTGTTCTCACAGCCCGCTGATTTCGTTTTTCTGTCACACAGCGGTCTTAAACAGGGACCAAAGTAGTGAAGATTGAGAGTCAGTAAAATAACTTTTTGCATTTCTAATCAAACAGCAGTTAAAACTGTTTGTACATACAAAGAGCACGAATAACAGGCCCAAGGCTGGCACATTTATATAGTAGATAGGCCTACATTATTGATGGATCAGAGGTTTGAAAATTCAGACTTGTTAGCTCTGCTGACCGAAGGTCGCAGAGCGTATGCAAAAACTCATGTATGTCCGTCTTTTGACACCTATTGACAAAGCAAGTAATAACATTGCACTTACTTTCAACACATACTATATCAACAACATACTGCAAGAATTAAATAGTGAAAGTTATCAGCAAGCAGATTCTACTGAAGCAATTATTGACGACCAAGTAGACAGAAACAAAGTTTTGATATTTGTTATACCAAATGAACCCAGGAAATTACCGATCATCTATGCAGTTATCAAAATGCACAAAAGAACTGTCAAATTTAGGTATATTATTTCAGCGAAGAAGTATGTTTCAAAACAAGTTGCTAAGATGCTAACTAAAGTTCTGAAACTTGTCCAAAAATCCCATACTAATTATTGTGAAATAGTTTATACATACACAAAAGTGAATAGGATGTGGATCACTGCAAGTACCACAGATATCTTACAGGACCTAGATAAGATCAACAAGAAGGAACGTGCCAAATCAATCCAAACCGTTGATTTTTCAACATTGTATACAAAGATCAACCTGAAAGAAGTGTTAATTTCAGTGTTGGACAAGGCATTCAAAGGAGGAACATGTCAATTCATTAAAGTTTCCAACATTGATGCAAGATTTTACAAAGGAAAGGATAAAAGAAAGTGTTACACCAAAGAAGAATGTTCTGATTTGATAAAGTATATTATCAACAATACATACTTTGGTCATAAAGTATTTAGACAAATAGTTGGAATACCCATGGGGACTAACTGATCCAGCTCCTTATATTGCCAATTTATATCTACATTATTATGAATCCCAAGTGGAGGGAAGAATTGGCAAAACCAAACTACAACGCTGCCAGAAGATTCTATTCACATGCTAGAAGATTCATCAATGTTCTATGTACTCTTAACAACAGGGTTGAGATCAAAGATTCACGGATGATCTATGTACTCTTAACAGCAAGGATGAGATAAAAAAAAAAAAAAAAACACTGGAAGGAAATTTACCCAAAAGAACTCATTTTGAATAAAGAAAATGAGAGTGACAATAAGGCAACTTTCCTTGATCATGAAATAGGGATTTACAACTAACAGTATGTGACAAATTTTTTGACAAACAAGAACAATTCAAATTTGACATAGTTTCATATCCTGATATAACTGAAAACATTCCAGAGAACCTAGCCTGTGGTGTGGTCTTTGGACAGGTTTTACGCATTAGCAGAAACACATCACAAATATGTGAATTTGTAAGGAGAATAAGAATACGTGTATTGATGAAAAAACTATGCCACAAAACCTAGCTATGACACCAAAAAGCCAAATAAAACTCTGTTATAGTGTTTCCATAGATATGGAACAATACTGACAAAATACAACACTCATTCCAAGACACTAATAGATTATACTAATCTATAGATTTAAATAGGGCTAACATAGAAGTGGTGTTAGGGCGATAGTTGGTACACTGTAAAGTTAACTTAAACCCACGTAGATATTTTCTCTGGTATATCTACAGTCAGAAACCATCATTCATTGTTGGGTCCTACTGTTTCATCACTTGGGTGTAGAGGTGACTATAGTCAATTACCTTAAACACTCACTTCACGTTCATTATTAATACATAAGTGTAACATAGTAGAGATGTCCGTCCTTGCATCATTCTGTCCATGCGTAAACGTTTTGCTTGTGAGCACGGTCAGTCCACAGTTTTTAAGATATCCCGATATAACTTATCAAGTGTAGGGACATCTAGGTAGAGTTTGATATTTCTGGTGCCACCTGCAGTATTATGTAATATATGGGTAAAAATGTCAAAATCTTGTGACTGCTCCAGCATCTTTAATGTATGATAAATTTTCATGAAATTTACTGGGATTGTGGTGGAGTTCAAAGTCTCAGTTGCTTATGATACTAGTGATGCCACATATAATTTGACAAATTACAAGCCAAAATGTGTTAAAAGATATAAAGTTCGTTATCTCAGAAAATAATTAGATTGGACTTGCCGGATTTATAGGATATATAGACCATGCCCAGTGCTAGCATTTATATAATACAGTGGTACCTGCTCTAAAGACCACCTCCAATTTAAGACCGCATGTCTTTTTAAGACCACTCTTTCAAGACCCTCTGCTATATTTACATGTTAAATATACCTTCAATTTAAGACCACCTGCAGTATGAGACCACTTTTTGTTGGCTATGGGGGTGGTCTTAAATAGCAGGTACTACTGTATCAGTGACCTTGGCCTGTTCCTTTTAGGTCACCAGACCTGTTAAGTTGGAAGATGTGATTTTGTAGTGGTAGGGTGTAGCTGGGACATCAATGGCAAAGAGAATTGAGCCTCCAGATCAAAGTTGCCTTTGAGTACATTGTATATGAAACTCTACTTCGTGACCTACTTTTGGGGTCCCCATGGCCCAATGACTGTGTGACCTTATTCTATTTTTCAAGGTCATTAAGCACTTAAAAAGGGACATTTAATTTAATATCTTGATAAAGAATAAGGCGAATGACACCAGATGTACCATAAATGTTTATCATGTTGAAGTTTGATATTGCTTAATATGGATGCCCTTGATCAATTTTTCAAGATCTTGGAGAGAATAAATTTCAGAAAATGATTTTTTTTTGTGATGGTGGTCAGCAGAGCATTAGGTCCATGTGCCTCTTGTTTTTCATAGGTATCTGTATATGATTATTTTAGTATGTTTGAAAATTGTACAAGCTTAGCCTTAGCCTATAATCCTTGAGGGACCAACTATGGTGTAAAATAACATCTTTAATCTGTTTCCTTGTGATTACTGATGTAAATTTATCTGATGACGAGAGTTGTTACCCAGTTATGAGCCTCTTGGCTGCTGTGGCACATCTGGTGTGCAATTAAAATGCAGTGTTCATTTGATTTGGACTCTGGTCGCAACGTGTCTCAATGGTTTATCAGTGATAATGAGGGTCCCACAGGTAGTTAAATATTGTACACAAATTGCACAGTTCTTGTCCTAAGTCTCAAATGGATGTAACCATCATGTACTTGTACTATTTGAACTTGGAGATGACCTGCGCTCTGCAACTTTGATGGGTATTTTGTCCTTTCTTTCAATGCTGTTAAGCATGAGTTTCCATGAAAAATATAAAAGAAAAGACAAGCGTGTGCAAGAGTCAGAGGATTTATAACATATGCCTTATTTAAGTTCAATAAATTTGATTTCAAAAGTAATCAATCTGTGACAAAAGTTTGCTAAAGTGTCAAGCTTTCCAACACTTGTCCACACTTCCTACTTTCTCTTGTTCTACATTAATTGGGTAAAGCCTGATGCATACAGTCTGTTGACATCATCATTCAGTGAACACCAAGTATCCTTCAGTCAGCTAGCATTGTTCTTCACTCAGCATCATGTATACTACAGGCAGCCAGCAGGGTACTTCCCTCAGCATCGTGCATATTGCCAGCAGCATACTTCAGTCAGCATCATGCATGCTGCAGTCAGCAGGGCTTCCTGGCATTTTAGGTCTAACTGTATGTAGATTGTGTCCACAATGATTATGGCTCCAAAGCAGTAGGAGCTGCTGGGCTTCTTACATAAATTATGTGTTTTAATTGTCTAAAATCTGTCTATCCTTGAGTAAAAGGTTAATTTAGACCTCATGAACATCTCATATTTCATATTGATGACAAAAAGTCCTCATGTAGTTTTGTGTAAGACATGCCCATTATGAAAGAGATTTGGGGCTTAACAATTTCTTATGACCCATGGGGAGAGTAGTAAGTCTTTTGCATCCACTGTGTTAGCAGCAAGTCTAATTATGCCCCCCCCCCCCCAAAGGGGCACATAGCAATTACTTTGTCCATGTGCTTGTGTGTGTGTGTGTTCGAACGGACAGTTTTCACATGATAACTCTAAATGTTTTTCGCTTAGGTCTTTCAAGATGCACATGCTTATAGTCCTGAATAAGGTCCTGGACATATTCAAAGATGGGGGACCTTGATCCAAGGAGGGCTCTACCCTCCTTGCTTGATCTGATTCTCAAGATCACAGAGCCATTATATTGAATTTGGTTTTTATGCAATAACTTGAACAGTTTTTGACATAGGCCTGTCAAATTGCAAAAGATTAAAGATCTACATAAAGTCTCAGATGAGGTGGAAGATGGGTAACCTTGACCCAATTACCAAGGTCACAGAGCCATTTTATTGAATTTGGTTTTCACTCCATAACTTGGAAAGCTTTTTGCATAGGGCTTTCATATTGCACAAGCTTATAGTCCTGAATAAGGTCTTGGACAAGTTTGAAAATGGATGACCTTGACTCAATTCCCAAGGTTACAGAGCCATTTTAGTATAATTCACTTTTCACACAATAAATTTAAAAGTTTTGTGCATAGGGGTTCCATATTGCACATGCTTATAGTCCTGAATAAGGTCTCGGACGAGTTTGAAGATGGATGACCTTGACCCAATTCCCAAGGTCACAGAGCCATTTGTGCATAGGGGTTTCATAGTGCACATGCTTATAGTCCTAAAATTAGGTCTCAGATGAGTTGGAAGATGGATGACCTTGATCCAATTCCCAAGGTCACAGAGCCATTTTTGTGAATTTGGTTTTCATGCAATTACTTGAAAAGTCTTGTGCATAGGGGTTTCATATTGCACATTAACTTGAAAAGTCCTGCATAGTGTCTCGGACAGATTGGAAGATGGGTTACCTTGACCCATTTCCAAGGTTATAGAGCCATTTTAGTGAATTTGGTCTTCAAATAATAACTGTAAAAGTTTTTGAAGGCAACTGCATGATAGCATGCTCCTGGGAGATGGTACCTGTATGAATAGCATGCCCCAGGGATATGGTCCCTGTATGAATAGCATGCCCCAGGGAGATGGTACCTGTATGAATAGCATGCCGTAGGGGGGTGTTACCTGTATGAATAGCATGCCCCAGGTAAACATCTTTCCTTCATGTAAATTTGAAATGGTTAGACTAAATGTGGTGTTCAGAAATTATGTTTGTTGTTGGTTACTCCTATATGGCACAATATTCATGTCAATTTTTCAAACTGTAGAAGAGCAAGCTGATGGAACACTAGAGGAATTGATAGGTGTGAACATATCATATCTATATTAACATCCAACTTGATGGTCATGTCAGACGGACATGATTTAAAGTCAATACATGGATAAAGGCAATATCACGTAAGTGTCGTATGCAGCTTTAAAGCATATGGCTTAAGAATAGAGAAATTAAGCTGTTAAACATTTTATTTTTATAAGGACAGAGTTGTGTTTACATTTCAAACCATATTCCAAATAGTGTCTGTTTGGTTCGTGATAAAATCAGTTGTGTAAATAAGAAACAGGTCGTACTTCTTCGAGTTCAGTAGAACCGATGTAGTATGTATGCTGTATATGTTACTGCACTGTGTCGGAATATCTGCACCAGCTTTATTCAAATTCATAACAATTTTTTGGTTCTAAAATTATGCTTGAGGTACATGGCAGGTACATAACTTATGGAATTTTAATTTTGGTTGTACAATAATTGTGGAGCTGTGTATCCCAGGCGTGGTACAACAAGACATACTTTGAAATATATGTTTCATTCTGATATCAAAATTAACATGGTTTAAATAGGAAATGTAGATGACACACACATTTGGCATGGCCTTCTAAGATACATGTACCTATGTTTAATTGTAAGCTACATGTACTTTATCATAATGCTCAATTGGGCCGGATATTCAGTGTGGCATATCATTATGAATGCTATACATTAATTAGACTTATAGTATGTGTGCTATAGTTAATTTAGCAAGTTCGTGTTAACTCTAGCTATTTTAAATTTTATTGAATGTACATGTATATGATATAACAGTGCATGCAGTACATTTGTAAAAAGTATTTCAGGCTACACACATCAAAATATGTGTGATGTTTTTTTAGATGGCGTGAGCTTAAGCATCACATATGGTATACAGTATGTTGATGATTTATTTTCATGCAATGAAAAGTATTCCAGGCTAGACATCAAAATGTGTCATTTTTTTTTCTTTTTTGGATGACATGAGATTAAGTATCACATATGCTATACATGTATGATGATTGATCTCTTTACTGCTTGCTTTTCAAAGCATCCTGAATGACAGTTGATTTGTCTGTGTGATTGTAAACTGTTAATTCATAGGTGCACAGCTGTCGTCATGCCAGTAAGAAGAGCCTGAACTACAGGCACGTACCAATTTGATGTCGCCAGTCTGTCTTGTCTTGTGTCTTGTTCAGTTGATTCAACATCAGGTTGCCATCAATTTTATATTAAGGACATCTTTTCATGATGCTGAAGGATTCAATACCGTACCTTGTTTTCAATTTGAATTCTTTTTCTGTCTGTCTTTCTCTTTTCAATATCAAATGAAGAGACCAAAGTTTTTGATACAATAAAGCACCGTGTATACACCACATTTAATCATTCAGTGCATTAACATATATTATAAGATTTTAAAAGTTGTAAAATCATAGTAGTTTTTTGCTATATACGGTAGTCATGTATGCCCTTTTGATCTGTTCCTTAATTTGTTCATGTATATGCCACAGTTAATCATTCAGTACATAAACATATATTATAAGGTTTTAAAATTGAAAGGTGTAAAATCATGGAAGCTTTTTGCTATATACGGTAGTCATGTATGCCCTTTTGATCTGTTACTTAATTTCTTCATGTACATGTATATCCCACAATTAATCATTCAATGCATAAACATATATTGTAAGGTTTTAAAAGTTGTAAAATCATGGTATGATTGTTTTTGCAATACATGTATATCTACATGTATGCCCCATTGATCTTTTCCTTAACTTCCTCACATGATTGATCACTGAATTTTAAGACAAGTTCAAATTCAAGCATTTCTTTTCTCTCAAAAGCTTGAAGTGTATATGTTTTTTGTGGGTTTTTTCTGTTTTGTGTTTGTTTTTCCTAAGTATTGAAAATTAATCTGAGTCAGGTTCATACAAAAGGACGTTGAAGATCAACTGTCCCAAATTTGCAAGTTTCATTGTTCACATGTCCAAGTTTTTACTGTTCCACAATTACAACTGTATTCTTGATATCAAAGTAGATATATATATGTGCATAAATACTAGGTGATGCCCTGTGTATAGGCAGTACTGTTCACATGTCAAAGTTTTTACTATTCCACAATCACAACTGTATTGTTGGTGTCAAAGTGGATGGTATATAAGTACATGTACCATGTGATGCCCTGTGTTCATGCGGCAAGGTCAGGCTTTTGGGCTAACAACCATTTTCGTTTCAATTTGGAACATTTAGTTATGATCAGTTCAAACATTTTACTTGTCACAGAAAACAGAATAGGAGGCATTCATATTTAACTGCGATCCTGCTCACTTCCTGTGTTGCCGGGGCAACAGACTGATGCTTCCACCATGATCAGGGCAGATTTGTATTATATACTACATAAACATCCATAAATAACACCTTTTCAACCAAAAGAGAGCCCATTTCTAATCAATTTGGGCATCCTTTATGTTTCAAATGTATGTTAATACATTTTCTTAATATTATTGTGTGTTTGTGTTGTTCGTTTTGTTGAGAAAGTACTTTTGACCATGCTAAATACATGGATCTGCCCTGATGCAGGTGGCTCCCTCTTTTGCTCAATAGGTGTTAGAGTAGGACCGCATCTAGATATGAATACATCCTATTTGCCTTAATTAATGTCACATTTTGTGTGTTGTTTGGTATTTTGCCTTGTGGTGACTACATGTATGTACCATACTTAGATTACTGGATGTCTTTGAGTTTACTGTTCACACAAATGTAAGCCCAGAACCTATCAATTTTAGTACATTATCAACAGTGTTAGAAATAAGAAACAAATTCCACTTGTCTGAAAGGCAGCAAGAATACAATGTTATGGGTTGTCATTGAACTACATTATAAATTTTGACATGTTCAGAGTCAAAATAACTTGTCCATGAGAAAATAATTCAATTGTCTTGGACAAATCAATAAACCTTATTTTTTAACAGTGATTAAACTGGAAAAAATTGCTGTAATCTTTTAAATGTGATTGTTGGCTATGGAAAAAAACAAACAAACAAACTGAAATTATGATGTTTGATTTGATGTGATCAAACATACAGTATCCAAGACATCATCTGTAATTTAATGATTTTAACATTGTGATCACACAGAAATGTGAAAGTATAATTAATTAAAATCATTAGGTTTTAACTTGAATCTGTTTCAACTGCATCAAGGATAACTGAAATGCAGGTTAAATTGTGACAACTTTAACTGGTGAGAACAGACTGTTAACCCCTTAAAGTGCTAATCACTGCTATAGTTGCTTTCTCCTTACTGTTAAACATATAATAGCTAAAAGATTCAAATTCCTCGTGAAGATACCTTTCATTCAAATACCAGCAAGCCTAGTCTAAAGCAAAAAGTTGTCATAGTCAACAGCTTTCCTCGGGACACTTCGCACGCAATTAAATAAGTGCTTTAAGGGTTAAGTTTAAAGTGCCAACAAATTCACTTGTACATTTCCAGGATTAAATATGTTAGAGATTAAAAAAAAATGGTATAAAACATCTGTCATTAATGACATTGTACAGGAGAAGTCTGTATTTCCTTGTGAATGTGAAAGATATATTTCATTTTTGCATTTTGCTTGGAGTAAAAGTTGAAAAATTTTTGATGTTAATGTGATTTCTTGTAGTAGATTTATAAGTGCTGGCTGGTATTTAGCTAGCATAAAAAGCATGATTGTGGAGATTTTAAAAAGAGGCCAGTTGGCTAATTTTGTGCTAAATGTGATGTTATGAACTTTTGTCCAAGAATATTAATAAATCGTCAAATATTTTCAGGTGATCTTGAGTCAATAGACTGTGTGTTCACTTGCTTTAATCCTTTGTGCTCATAGCACACAAAGGAGCTGTTCTTAGAACATTTTGAATGAGAATTGTCCACAGATACTGCCAACTATAATGGATCATCTTGAAGAGTCCCCTATTTTCATATCATGTCTTGAAGCATTGAATTAACTGAAGCGTCCTGTATTTGGCTTTAAAAGCTGGGAAAATATTTAGACATGTAGTTTCCATTGAAGGTATGTAGAACGAGCTATTCATGGTGACAGGTTGTGTCAGAAAAGACACACATGATCAATGGTAATTTTATATTAATGCTGAAAACTTTTGAAAAGTGTGACCCACATGTGCAAGAACCCTTGGAATCCAATTGTTGTATTGTAACACATTTAATCCCCAACAGTTGTTCACTGTGGGATTATCTGATTGTAAATGAGTCCTACCTAAATAATATACCCTGGATCAACTGCTTAATTCAATTGGCATGGGTCGGGTGCTTATAGTTGCCCAACTTGCACTTACAAAGTTGACTTTGTATTATTATTCTCAGAGTAGGGTTAAATTGTAAGGAAGGGACTAAGTACGCAACCCTTGTTTGGAAAGTTGTTGTCTTGGGGGTCTGCCATCCTGAATCTCGTGCACTCCTTCAAAATGTATTTCATTAAGAAAAAATAAGGTAGTTGGGGAAAAAAATGAAGCAAAGTACATTTGGCAATCAGGAGGTCAAAAGGGGGAAAGATTCAATTATTTTCAGTGCTCCATGGGAACCTGTCTCAAGAGGCCATCCCACAGCATGTGAATCCTTTCCAGCTCCAACCTGTGCAAGCTGCATGAAGCTGTTGACTAAATCCTTCAGTTTAACCGCAAAAGGGTTGATGTGTCCGTGAAATATTAGCATTTAGGGGTGTGAGGAGCAAGGTCTGTGAAGACGTGGCATTTCATAACAATTTTCTCTGGGATATTATTTGTACTCCAGTTGCTGATGGAAAAAAAAAGAATGATAGCCTATTAACCCGTAAAGTGCTAACCACAGCTATAGTCATTTTCTCATTACTGTTAAACATATGATGGTTAAAAGATTCAAATTCTACATGAAGATACTTTTCATCCAAATACCAGCAATTCTAGTCCAATTAAAGCAAAAAGTGATCTTGGTCAACAGCTTTCCTCGGAACACTTTGCATGCAAGATGTTCCATGGAAAGCTGTTGACTCAGTCTTAAATCAGCACTTTAAGGGTTAATCAATATTAGTACATATATTGTTAATCCTTTACCTTTTAAACCATTGAAACCTGGCTGTTGGTCTTTATGTTTTTGACCGACTTAAACAGTCATTCAAAATATTCTAAAGAATTTTCGATGAGGCTTGTCAATAAAACATGCTTCAGGTCAACACCTTTCCTTTGTGAGTGTAACTGCACCCTAAATAAGCACCCAACTTGTACCAATGAAAGCTGTTTTCAAGGGAGAGGGTTAATATGCAACCTATACCAAGGAACATTGTTGACTGGGTCTTAACTCAAGGGAGAATGGATTAATATGTGAACAATTAACTAAGATGGCCATCTAAAGTCACAACACTTCTGTATTGCATGAAAAAATGGAGTTTGAACAATGTCTTGGCGATCAATTAATCAGATGAATTTAAATATAGCAGCCTTGGCTGTAAGCCCTGATGAGTCCAGGTATTGGCTCTTATTTAATCTATTTGTCTTGTACTCCATATACATAATCACTTCCATAAGCCTTGGGTAATATTTGTTTAGACATCAAAAATCTTCACCCATATGTATTGAGGAAATCAGCCAACCTGCAATGACCTACTGAAAAGAAAAGAGGAGCTGAAAGTAGAACAAAAGATTGACAATTAAAATGCTTCACATCTCTGTTACAATGATCTCTGTTTTAATTGCATGACTGCATTAGACACAGATGGTTGCCGTTAGTTTCAGTCGTATAGTGAGTGGCATCAAGTGCATGCAGCAGTACTTTGTGATGAACACAAGACCATCCATGGATCTAAGGAGAAAGCAGTTGGGTGTTGAACCCAATGCCATGTATAGTGTTTCTGCAGGAGGACAGCTGTGCTGACACCTACCATCATCCTAGTAGTGTAGGAGGTAGTGTAAGTAGCTTTACCCAGTGTTCTCAGGGTACTCCACTTATGAGGCACATTAGCATTGATAATATTTTCCATAAGCTCAAGCACTAACGAGGTGAATAGTTAAGTGTTAAGGTATAGTGCAAATGATCCATGATACTGCCATTTTTTATAACTTTTAATGAGAATAAGTTTCTCGGATCTGCATGCAGCTTCAACAGCAGAGAAAGCTGATTCATCTACTTTCCTTTTTAAATGACTGGGAGAAGAAGAAAAAGGACACTAATGTGTGAAATATGAGAAAAGCAAACCTTCAATGAACAGATTGACAAGAAAGTATTAACTCTTTCCAGCACTGTAACAACATTGGGTCAGCAATTTTTGTTGCCAGAAGTTGGATGCAACCAATGCCTGAGACTGGCTCCCAATAATCAGAGAGGAGTGGGGTCGAGTACACATATGTCGAGGGAAGCAATTGACATATGCAACTGAGAAATTCTGCACATCTCATTTATGTTATCACTAAATTGACATAGAATTAAAGCAGATGACATTGTACACGACGAGGGAAGGTTTATCATCCTACCTTGTTGTGTTACACTACAATTGTCCAATTTTTGTTCATATTCCAGAGCAATATGGAAATCCCTTGATTTGCATATTGCTAGAATATAGCATTACTGTATGTGGTATGTTATTGTGCTTGTTGGCCAAAACCACTGTCGTTACATGTATTTTGATGCTGTACTCTAAAATGTTAATGAAGTACACTGTGCAGTTTCACTTTCTTCTTCAATTTGAGAGGTATGTATGTATATGTATATGTATGTATGAAGTTTCTAATGAGCACATAACGAGGGTTTTTTTTACCTGACCTTGTATGCAGAGGAATGAAGTGGCCCTACAACCTTGGGAATTAAGTCAAGGTCATCCATGTTAAGTCTAAACCAAGCCTTCAAAGACTTCATGCAGGACCATCATCATGTGCAATACCAAATTCCAAGCACAAACAGTTATCAAGTAATTATCCTGAAATTGACTGTGACCTTGGAAATCAGGTGAAAGTCACTTGTGTTTAGTGAGCCTTAACATAACACTCATGTATAATATCAAAGTCCTGGATAAAATGGTTTTAGATAATTTTTTGTAAAATAAATACACTAGACTTATCCTATGACCCTGAGGACTCTTTCAAGGTCACCCAAATACAATAGAAACATCCCTCATAGTGGACTATCATCATCATCATCCTATATTCTACCACCAATAGTAATTATCATCAGAAATCTGTATTCACTAATTTTGTCCTGTGACCTTGGGCATCATGCTGGTGAAAGTCACCCATATGAAGAAACTGAGAACTGTAAGGAGCTCCAAGATGTGTCCCCAATGTCTTTCAAGCAACTGGCACAGTGTTTTCACAAAAGATCTCTTTTAAAAATGAAAGTGTGACCAAAAACCAAAATGAACAAGCCTGACATTGACCACCCACCTGAGGTATAATCCCCACCAAGTTTAATTTTTGAAGAGGATCTGACAAATAATTTGGGAGAAAACTACATGGGCATATATATGTATATATATATATATATATACACACACACACACACATATACATATATATATACACACACATATATATATATACACATATATATATATATATATATACCTGCGGTATGCAACCACTGCTGTGAGCAGCCACATATCGCTTTTTGTGGTCACTAGGCTCGGATATACGACTCTTCTTTGTAAAATTTACCTGTGGTGACAGGTCATCTGGTGTATTTGGCCACATTTTCTTGGCAGAAGGGGTGGCAGCATACAGCAGGTACAAATCTCTCTCTCTCTCTCTCTCTCTCTCTCTCTCTCTCTCTCTCTCTCTCTCTCTCTCTCTCTCTCTCTCTCTCTCTCTCTCTCTCTCTCTCTCTCTCTCTCTCTCTCTCTCTCTCTCTCTCTCTCTCTCTCTCTCAACATACACATTCTTATTGCCCATTGTGTAATCAAAACTAGATCAAGGCACTTCAATTCACCAGGCCACTTTTGCACAAACACAAGCTCTGTGACCTTGATAATAAGGTTAAGGTCACAAACATGAAACATGATCTGTACATCTCCTCATTCAAGAGCTGATTAGTGAAAGAATAATGCAATTGTTGTATCTCATTAATGACTGGTGTGGTAATTATACTTCCTAGTATGTTATCACTGTTAAAGGGGTGAAAGCTGATAAAGATTCCCTTCCTGCTGTGGATACCTGCTGACTTCTGACTGGTGCCTATTGCAGAGGGGCCCTTGCCAGGCCATGTCATCACACTGGTTGGTGTATGGACATCACAGGGGTCACATTCTAAATGAGTTTCTCCAACCATGCTTTGGTTTATAAAGATATTTTATTCCAAACAATTGGGAAACAGTGCTATGCCCTATATGAATCCCTCTCGTACATATAAAATTACAGAAATAACAGACATTATACAACAAGTAATCACTAATGCAAAATAAGAAAGGATGCCAAATAACGTTACATGTAGGTGGCACAATGCCAGCACACACGTTAAGGATGACCAAGACATTACGTCACTGTAGGGAAAGTAGATAGGGTATTGACTTTGATATTGATACATGATGTATGAAGCAATATATGGATAAACAAGCATGTAAATATGTGAAGCTGAAGCTCATGTAATCAGATGACCAGATACTATAATACACTATATAAATGTTCTAGTTGCACAGGTCACTGCCAGGAGCCTTCCTGTGGATTTGATATAATGGTGAACAGTGTGAAATACCAATTCATTTTCTTTCTTTGTACATTTATTTGAACCGTATAAAAGTGTCTCAGTGGTAAATGAGGTCAAGGCAACAACTTTCCTTTGCAATTTAAAATTTCCATGCTTTAATTTGGAAGCCAACGTTGGGTTTCCCTGAAGGGACGTACACAGCATGTCAAGTCAAGAAATGGTGGCATGGTTGAAATAAGGTAAATTTTCGTTTTAGGTGGCCAGTAAGTCTTGAGATATGTTAGTAAAATAAATGTTGGACAGATGGAACCATTGATAGAGGGAGGGATGGTTGGACAACCTAAGAATATAATGTGTCCTCCCTTGGGGTGGGCCTATTGAAAATAGTTAAATATATAAGGAGGGTATAAGCACAGTGTCACCTAGTGAACAAACTTGGTTCAGTAAAGGCATGGGAGAATCTTGGATCATCATTTTTTTTGGGGGGGGGGAATACAAAAACAATACCCCCCCCCCACACACACACACGTATTCTTGTGTGATTTCAAGGGAAATGGTCAAACAGTTTGAGAAAAAAAAAGAGGCCTGTTAAAGATTTACCCAAATCAAACAAATAAAATCAGATGATAAAAAGTCACTAGAGCAGGATTAATTGACAATTTTAGACCCACTCCATGTACATCAAGTTTGCTAACCCCACCAGGTTTAACCCTTTCCCCCTTGAATTGAGACTGAGTCAACATCTTTCCTTGGCATGGATTGGGCACTAAGTGCCCAACAGCTTTCCTTGGCATGGATTGGGCACTAAGTGCCCAACCCATGCCAAGGAAAGCTGTTGACCTGGGGCACGTGATCTTGATAGGTCTCATCTGCAATTCTCAGTCAAACTTTTCATTACTGTTGAAATTAGTTGAAAACATTGAAGCACATGACATTTGACCACCAGCCAGTTTAAGGGGGAAAGGGTTAAAGAAGGATACTAGAGACATTGTTTAAGAAGTAACAAATGTCTATTGGAGGAGAGTGGATGATGAACTAGAAGATAAGCTTAACTGACTCACAAGTCAGCTGAGCTAAATCTTTAACATACTGCAAAATAAAGCAATTCACAGTATGATGTATGTATGACAATTAATTTATTCTTCCAGATTGTAAAGTGTAGTTGATTGAAGTTGCCTGTTCAACAGACTTATTCTGCTCCACAGTATGTGGCCTGTCACAACATGGATAGTGTTTAGCTTGGTTAAAGGGTCACTAATTGGTCATCCTTAGTTGCCATGGTATCCATCAGCAGTATACTTCAAATACTGGGGAAAACTGAGTTGCAATTCTCAGAGCTAATGAATGCTATACATCATGCAGATTTGAAAGGCAGCCTCACTCACAATGTATACTATAAGTATTCATGACCGTAAGAGAGGTTTTCTCAGATGGCAAGGTTTGGGTCCATGGATTAGCTATTTGATATGGTTTAGTTTTTAGGAGCAAAGCCAACAAAAGCTACTCCTGAACTGGCTGTCAATAATTTAAGACTATCATTGAGTTGGCAGCAGCTAGTCACCTCCACTTACCAGGTCTTACTGCATTTTACATGACAGAGGAATGAAGTACAACCCACACAAGTGTACATGTATTGTATATTGAACTTCATAGTCCTGAACATCAATGTATGCTTCGATTGATATACAATGTACCAGGTACTACCCTACCCCTCAGCAAGGACCATTTTTGCTTTGCCTTGAAACTCCTTTGTGCAAAATTCAGATATTCTGGGAACAAAAGTGACCAAAGGGAAGTTCTTTCAGATGTGCACATAGATGGCTTGAAAACATTATTCTTTTGTAGCAAGATTTTTTTGTTTGTTTTTGTTTTTGTTAGCCTTGATGAAACATGTACATTATTTGTGTGGGCTTATCAAAAATGTCAACTGCAAATTCAGGTTATAGTGTTTTCTTATGTCCCCTTTGGATTAAGAATGAGTCAGCAGCTTTCATTGGTGTGGGCTGGGCACTAATTTTTTAACTTTCTG
The DNA here is from genome assembly GCA_964020975.1 of Hermodice carunculata. Lineage (NCBI taxonomy): Eukaryota > Metazoa > Annelida > Polychaeta > Eunicida > Amphinomidae > Hermodice > Hermodice carunculata. Next base: position 60,019,324 of record OZ026613.1, read on the forward strand.
CAAGGAAAGCTGTTGACCTAAATCATGTTATCTTAATAGGTTTTGTCTATAATTCTCATTCAATTGCTTTCCGTTTCTGAGGCAAGTCAAAAACATTGAAGCAGACATTTGATAACCAGCCAGATAATGGCTGGTTAAAGGGAGAAAGGATAAAATGTGCCTCCAATTGTTTGTCGGCAGCCTCCAGTTTTCAAAGCTTTTTCTCATATGGAGCTATGATACCCATGCTTTGAATTCACAGGAGTAAAGTCTAAGCATTATGATCAAGTTGATAGCTGGTGCAAGGTCCTTAAGGTACAATTCAAGATGGTACTTGATGTAATCTAGTTGTCATATATTGGAAGTGACTGACTTGCCATTTTGACATGTTCATTTCTGTAGCTGTAACATTTAAAATATAAAGAACAACTTGCATTATCACAACCTTTTTTTTTGGGGGGGGGGTCGGGGGGTGGCAAACTGATCTTTTCATATGACATGTGAATGTTTTTCATGCTGTTGGCTGTGGGTATGGATTTAATACAGGATAGGCCTATTCTGCATGCATGGTGCTCAGCATTTGGATTTCAGAATATGATCAAGATGTTCTGCATTTGATCATGATTTTACCTCAAGTACTGGGACTTGGATCGCAACTTTTATGTGGTAATTATTCAACTAAAGCAACACGTAATAGAAAGGAACTAAAATTAAGGGTGTATAAACATGTTCATTCAATTTTAATTAGAAGGCTGTGCAGAATTAGTTGGAAGTCAGGCCCACATGTACAATGCACTACCAGATGGCAGCACCATCTGGTGTGTGTGTGTGTGTGTGTGTGTATACATGTATATCACATGTAGCACGTTTTCCAACTTGTTGCAAATGACTGAATATTAAATTCATGTGGCTGTCATGAAATCAAATCATTTATATGCTACATGTTATGGGTAGTTACTTATTAAGTTAGTCCTATCAGCAAACTGAATTTGTCAAAACAGGATGATTGACCAGTAGGATCAGCTCCACTTTCTCTGGACTTGTTTTATTCTATTTTATAATACAGACTTATCATAATTAGATGGAGCTTTGTCTGTGATTGGCCAAAGGTCCTGTGTCAAGCAGTTACTATTTTGCAATAGTGCATGACCAGAAAGTCAATAGTACATGATGACCAGTGAGCTCACTCCTCACCAGGTGGAGCTGTCACATTTACGTAATCAAGTCTGCAACGCAGTGTGACCAGAGTGGAAAGTGTGGTGACAACACTGTGCAGTAAATCAGAAGTGTAACAACCTCGGAGTTTCAGTTTTTAATCAAATAAAATTTGAAAACCCTGCAATTATTCTTGTTAATTTTGCTGTGAAGTGAAGCTCCACCTAATTATAATCAGTCTATATCACAAAGCACATATTGCATGTGGTGCCATGTACCATTGCAGATCAGCAGTCCTCGGGGAGCGATAGTACATGGCACCACATGCAATATGTATATAGTGGCTCATGTAGGCAATTCACTTTAATAATTAACCTCAGTGCAGCATCAAACCCATGCAGATCCATGTATGTTGATGTACAAGTAAAGCAAAACTTCTGTGCGATCACTACATGTAGTGCCTCTGTACCACTCAAAACAGAAAAGAGTACGAATCAGAGGTTTCTGCATTCTTCCTGTAGATGGCATTTCAGTCAGGAGGGCTAGTGTTGCGTATTCCCATCACTTGACATTGTAATTTGCAACTTAGTAATAAAACCCAATGCATGCACAAACACTTTTTTTCCCATGTTAAATTTTGGTGTCAAATGTCAACAATTCTAAAAATAGGGTCCACAGTTGGCAGAGTGGTAACACGCTTGCCTTTCACCTCTGTGGCCAGGGTTGATTCATGGCTAGGGAAGCAAATGGAAAGTCCCTACCACTCTGACTGTGCACGGTGATTTTCTCAGAGTCCTTTGGTTTCATCTGCCACCAACATCTGTGCCATGGAGTGATAAATATTGGCTTGGCTTGTTTCGCAATCTGTGTAAAAGATCTGGGTTTATACAATTTTATTTTATTAGCCTAATAGATAACCAGTTTATTCAAGGTTACTTGAACATATAATCCAATGATAACATGTAATTCTAGCCTGCAAGAATTTTGTAAGTTGGATTGAGTATTCAGTCAAATACATATCAAATTGCTGTGACCTCTCCTATTTAAATTTCCACTGTAATAATCCAGCCCGGGGAATCCAGGAAAATATAAAGTGCTGGTTATTTACCAAATTTGGCATCATACATTGTGTACATGCACATCAGAACAAATTGTAACCTAGTGGCATAGGCAGGCACTGCTCTTCTTGCAATCCCATAAAACTGAACTACTAGTTGTTTAACTATGACATAATAACAATTTAACACCATGGGTACAAAATGCCTGGAGCAAAAACCGTCAGTGGCAAACAATGCAGTTTATGTAACATGAAGTGGGCAGGGCAGTAATTCAGCCTTTTGATTGGCTGATGTCCCCTTGCCATAGTCAAATCTGAAACAATAATGCCCTCACTTTGCTTGGGCTTTACCTGGTTGCTGATGCCCCCAAACCCCATTGGTTTTTTCCCCAAGTTTTCATTATCCATCTGGCCATGGAGGACTTTGAAGGTCTTGGAATGTTATTGTTATGGTATAAAGTTTATAATTATGATCCAAAAGTAATAGCCACCTGTTTCATACTGCCACAGTTTGGATCGCTTGTACAGGCACAGCGAGTGGCTGCTAGCGGAATATGGAAAATACTAGCAATGGGAAATATTCGACAGTAGGTGAACTGTCTGAATCAAGGGACATTTGGACAAGAGACCCATGAGCCTAACACGGACTCACAAATCAGCTGGGCTAAATATTTAAAATACTAAAAATAAAGTGATTGATAGTATGTTTCAATCTAGTATGTATGGCAATTAATTTATCATTCCCGATTATAAAATATAGGTGATTGAAGTTGCCTGCTCAACAGACGAAGTTCTACACCACTCTCTCTGCTGACACACTATCTGCTGACAATCACCAATAATTAATTTCCTGGAATGCATTCCCTCAAAGACCTGAAGAAATTAATCAAGGTGATCCATGTGATGCAATGTTGGAACTTCCACATGAACACACATTTGTGGTACAATTGGGATCATTCCCCTTATTCTTTATCAACATATTGAATTTAGTGTCCTTTTCTGAAATCCCAAAGGACCTTGAAAATAGGTGGTCACACGACATACTACAAAATTTGACCATTGGTTTAATGCATATGGGTGTAAGTTTTGCAGTTCCATCTCAATATACTATGTTATGGGCATTACAATAAAATAATTTCCTGATGAGCATTCCCTCCACGACCTGGAGGAAGTAGGTCATGGTCACTCGTATTAAGCAATATTGAGCCATATACAATGCACATTTGTGGTACATTTGGTATTGTTAGCCTTCCAATTTCTCAACACTTCAGATTTAGTGGATTTAGTGTCCTTTACTACATCATTAATCACCTCAAAAAAAAAAAAAAAAAAAAAAAAGTCAAGGTCACACAAAATTTGATCATTGGTCTAATGGATATTTGGTGTGAACATATATATAAAAGTTCCACCTCAATTTATAATCAAAATAATGAATTTAATGTACTTTTAACACTTATGATGCTAGTTCCACTTAATGCCACCAGTGGTGACAGCACAACTCCACACTTCCTGTGCTTTTGTCTGTAGGATATTCCTGTAATGGTATATTGATACATGAGCACAAGTTTCGACGTCATGACCATAACAAAAATATAATTTCTTTGTAAATGACAACAAAAGACAACATACAAGTTCACTTTTATTTTTCATCATCCACATTTTCACAACACATGCAGAATTAAATACTATGTGGTTTTGAATGGGACAGACATACAACACAGTCAAGAGCGTTTTACTGCCAAGCCCTGTCACAGACAAAACGCAATGTTTTGTTTGTGACAGGGATAGAAAAGCACCATGCTTGCGATTAGCAACTCTTATGAAGATGAAGAAATAAATTTGTACAGGTGGTCAAATAACTTGCATCTTTAATTTGCTTAGCAACTCAAAAGAGTGCAGAATCATAAGGAAATTATGAACAATATTAAAATGGTTCTTTTAAAGTAAACTCCTACCATGCTGCATGGCATTTGTATATCAATCAGTAATCACAAAACTGAAAGTTTCTGGTCTCATTCCCACAATTGGAGTGCATATACCCTTTCACCACTTGCTGATCCTGTCATGATCATCCAACTTGTTGATTCACAAAATTCCTCCATCCATAGAACTCTCAACAACGATGAAAACAAATGCATTTTCAAATGAAATGAAAATCTGCACTTCTTTTCACCAGACAAAAATAAAAAAGTTAAAAACAATAACAACTGAAGCACTTCCTCTCTGCTTCAACCGTACAGTTTGATCACTTTCCATCTTTTACAACTTGTGTTTCAGTACAAGTTCTCACAACACGGACTCCCAACACGAGACCTTTGCATCAACACTTTTTGTGCAACAAAAACATTTTTTTGAGTTTCTCTTCTCCATCAGTGATTTCAGGACTTCTCATATATATATATATATATATATATATATATATATATATATATATATATATATATATGGAGATACATACGAAAGGGACTGTGGTTCCAGCCTGTCCAATGCCAAGACTGGATTTTAACTGCAAAATGCTCCCCTAGGTGGCAGCACCACTAGGGTCAAGCACACTCACTGGAAGAGTTGTGTGATGATGATAAACTCTGGGAGTAAAAGCTCAACTCAAAGACAAAGAGTGTAGTGTAGCACATTTAACAACAAGCCAACAATATTATGGTTTGTTGGCCTCATGATGCAACCAGTAAGCCTAAGCCTGCATTTGACTGACTTGCACAAGATCTCAAATGTAGACTACCTTTGACTATAGACTAGACCTTGCTAAACATCTATGTGCTAATTATCCAAATCTACCACTGTAACTTAACTACACACTCTGTCTTCCCTATGCAAGTAGTGTGCTTTGTTGCTATAACAATTCTATTGTGACAGTTCATTTACAGGTGCGCTTCATAATATTACACTTTATTTATATTAAACACGGGGCTCCAATTTATGTTTGTAGGTTTGACAGCAAATACATGTACATACTTGTAAATAATATCTTGCCATATTAGGCACTGTGACAGTTGCTGTCTGGCTATTTTTTTTTACCAACATCTACAAAGCCATGTGACATGGAAACCATTCCCTGTTTGACACTCCTAGGTTCCACTGACATGCAGTCATGGCAGGTTACAGTCACCACATGCCATTTAAAAAGTATTGATATACACAGAACAGTAACAATAGGCAGGGACTTCACTATAATATATAGATACAAGTACCTCAGTTCAAATTTGAAATGTGAAAAACACATCAAATTATGTCCATTGTGGGCCCATTCTCAGAATAAATCCTAGAAATGACTATAAATATGCCTCCCCATTGCACACAAACCATTGGAGCTGAACGAAAATGCGTAGCTTTTCCTCTGAGGCTGATATAGTTTAAGATACTTCCACCTACAGGATCGCAATATTTCTACACTCAGAGTTGACCTCAGCAGCAGTATATTTTGCTTCCTCGTCACAGTTGGGATCTTTCAGGTCATAACAGCCTAGCATTTTGGGATTGATAAATCAGCCAAAAAAAATCATGTTACATACTTTCCTCCCTTGAAAGCCGAATTACGACGGAGTCAAAAGCTTTCGTTGTCATGGGCTGGATGCTAAGTATCCAACACCTACAAAGGTAAGCTGTTGACTGGGGGTATATTAAGATAGCTCTCATCTGCAATTGTCACTCACTTTGTTTTTCATTCCTGTTGAAATTAGTCATAAACATTGAAGCAGACATTTGGCCATCAGCCTGTTTTGGCTGGGGGGGGGGGGGGGTGAGGGAAGGGCATGCTAACTTATTATACTTATGGTCCCCAATATTCTTTAATTTATCAAGAACATGCACAGTACATCTAACCATAGAATCTTTGCTTTGAAAGAAATAGTGATCTTGTCATGGTCTTGCAGAATTTCACAAAGACATATTTACTGGCTAAAGTGTGTGCCATATTTTACATGATGTAAATGCATCACTGGCAAACCTGGCTTGTGACATTGCCCTTGCAGGTGAGGGACTCTTTGCCAGGCTTAAAAGTTCTTCTATAAAGCCATCTATTATGGCACCATCATGGGAACACAGAACACTGACATGTAAAACTGCCAGTGCAAAAACAACACCAGCACAAGAAACAAATATTTCTATAAATTCTGTCAAACTTGCGTAAATGTGCTAGCGTACTCATCATGCTGTGATATTTGCGTCTGGACACTACCTGTGGCTAACACTTGAAAGTACACTGCTACATTACTGGTGACAATCGACCATAAATTTAAGACAAATTAGAACTTTTTGGTTCGTGACTTGTGTCAACAGTTTGATGTATAATCAAAAGTAACATATGCAAGAGTTCCACACAAAAATACCATCGACAAGGCCAAAAGCCCAAGATTTTTCAGAAGCAATGCATCTAAAGTATTACAGACTGCTCCCAAAAAACCTTTAACTACACAGGAGTAATCTATTCCCCTATTTGACTGTCTGTTTGTATCTGCCATCTTCCTCCAATATTAGTATTATTTATTTTATTTTACTTTTTTTACATCAACATGTGATTGACTCCTAACATTTTTTACTGAACAAACTACTGCCGAGACAAGCTTTCAGCCATGCCTGGGTTGGGGAGAGATGTCACTGGCCCATACCCTGTCACAGCCACAACCTCCTGCATTTGATGTAGTTGACTGTGGAGTGGCCAGGCAGTGGTATACAGCCCTCCATCACATCTCTCCCAGTGTTCCTCCCATTTCTCATTATTTGCTGCCGGACCTCTCTGTCAAGATAACAGTTGGTTCAGCTAGCAACTACTCGTGCATCATTTTAGCTGTGGTATTGACAAGACTTCATTTCACATTATAATATTTTTTTCATGTACATATACATGTGTGATTTGGTCACTGTACCCTTAAACAAGAGCCAGAATATGTAAGACTAGTAAGATACTTCATGCAATGTACGACCTTAACTCATTTTGAAGTTATATTTGACATTGAGATAACATAAGACCAAAATTTGTATATTTATTTAAAAAAAAAAAGTATTTGCATTTTTCTGCTTAACCTTCAGACCAATCAGCAGCCTTGCCCACTGTCATGTGACCTTGTTGCCAGACTTCTGTCCATTGACCACAGCTGTCTCACTCGGTTAAACACACACCCTGTCCTGTCAAGGTACCCCTATTCCATGGTCTGCCAGTTTCAATTACATTGTATGCTGGCTGGTACAATGACAGGAGGGCACATGTCTGATTTACACTGCAGGACCCCAGTTTGACTGGTTGCATCACTTCCTCGCCCTCACAGTCAGGAATGGGAGAAACAACTGTCACAGAAGGTTTACTTTGTGTGGAACTCCTGACACATCCACTGATTCTACATGCAGTTGACTTCCATTTTTCTTGGGCACTCTACTGTATGGTATACCTCATGCAAAATTTGTCCCTTTGAGTTACGTATCACGCTTAATTATACTTGCATTTAATAATCAGTTTCAAGAAATGTACAAGAGTTTATCTTTTAATTAAAGGATACCAGTTGATCAGCTACTACCGGACTTACCATGTGACTTTGAGAGCTTACAACCTTTCTGCAATGTTTGTTGGGATATACTACCAATACCATCACACAAAATATTAAGACCAACTCTAATAAATTACAGAATTTTTCTGCTTTTACTTTCAAAACCACACTGTACCTAAACTGTGGTTCCAACCTGATTCTTTATGCAGGTTTACTGTAAATCAGCATTTGGAATATGTATATTTGTTTCAAACGCGGCAAATATGGTTCCTTAACCTACATGTACCAGTATAAAAGAGAATCGTATTTGTGAGTTCTACTAAGAGATACATACATGAATATCCTACAATAAACTGATGTTAAGAATCTTTACTGTACCTTACATATACAGACATGGTAAAGTGGTCCAGCCAATGCCATTCACTATACAAGAATACATATCTGTACCTTAGGGACAGCTTTGTCTGTCCAGTTGACTGTGGATATCCATTGAATACATATATATTTGGTCACATGTGGGACTTTTGACGATTCATATTGTTGACAAGTACACTGTCATTTCCAAGTAATTTTGCCATGTCATAGTGGTAAATCTAAATGAGCGAGACTGGTTGATGACACCTTGGGTATCTCAGAAGAAAGGATCTGGAACAGGAGTGACTTTTGCAAGCACCCTCCTGGGGTACTGCAGGATAAGATGCAGTTTACTGCTTCAAAGTACAAACTGTATATATTATCCACCGATCTACCTGTTCCTGGTTTATCTGTTGCTGAAGAAGTTTCTCCGGACATGCAGGCATTGCTAAATAAATTGGAGCCTTCTGTGAGCTATGTGGACTAAAATATAATAATATATATATAGATCTATATTACGCATTTACAAAATTATACAAAGGGCTGGTATCAACAATATTTGTTGAAATAAATAGAAGCATACAAAAATTTACAAAAATCACAAGCTTTAAAATATACAATAAAAATACACATGTACATTAATATTTAGCTCAAAGAAGGCTCCCTGACTCAATAGAAATCTATCACACATGTCTGAAGTGGCGGTCCTTATACATGTACTGGCTCCACCCAAGTGATAACATTGGCATGTTTTATATCCTGCCACTCACACTGGACGAGGCGACGCTTGCCGTCAATCACCACCACAGAGTCCTTGGAGGGAGTCATTAAGTACTCCCCAAACACCCCACCTCCTACTATCGCACGATTGTGCGTACTCCATGGCCAGTCAGCTGGGCTCATTGCCTGGCCAACACCTACAACAACAATGGGAACTTTAGTGTTACAGGTACTTCGAAAACGTATCTGAACTTAAAATTTCATGTTACATGAAAGTAACAGACTGCAGGGGAAAAAACAAAGTTTTATGGTACATGTATGTTATAAGCATTTTAAGAAACTACCAGTTGACTGTTTTTAACACTATGCCAGTTGATGACTGCTGTCAATAGAAATTATAATTAACTCTACTTTTGAATTAAAGTTTTACATGTATGCACAATTTTTACTCATTTGGTAGCAGTGATCAATAGGTCAACTAACTCACTGCATGATCTACACTAGTTCTGCATCACTGGCAATTTGTATCGATTATATCAGGCAATCAGAGCTAAACGGTAAATCTATGTGTATTTCACATTCTATGTTAAGACATCATTCTTAGGACTCTTGTGGTCAGACTGACACTGAGTCCACCATGGAGTCCTTGGTGCAGGCTGGGCAAACTTACACCAACATCAACTGCTGACCCAGTCCACTCTATTCGAAGGCATCTCACCTTTAATTCTCAAATTATTTCCCATTCATGATAAATTTAGGGAAAATAGGACAAGGCACCGTAGCTCCAGAAAATTTTGCACGCTAATTTTACACAAACCAGATTTTTTTTTTTTTTTTTTTTTTTAAATTTGAAAAATCTTTGCCCACTTTGATTTCAGGCCCTGATGAAGAGCATAAATTTGACATACACTGAGCACAAATGGCCTGCCTTCCTGCCCTTTATTTGTGACTGTGTCAAGGAGTTGTGATGCCTCAACTAGAATGCAATGAATTTGTACATGTTGGCACCAAATGGAGAAAGTTATCTTCTTAACTTTTTCAGTGCCAATCATGACTAAAGTTGATCTACTCAAGTCAAACCAGTCTGAATTATCACAAGGATCCCAGATTCGTATTCGTCATAAAAAGACCTTTCACTCACGCACCAATATGCCAATAGTTCCAGAGAGAATATCCCAGGTCAACAGCTTTCTCTGCACGCCTTGGGCGCAGCACAGAAAAGCTGTTGACTCAGTCCAAAATTTGACACTGAAAGAATTAATTTGCTAAGAGCAGGTGAGTATGCCATGAATTCTTTCTTGATTTTTAAAATTTTGGTGCATTTTAATTCAGCACCCACAGTGGTAGCACCAAAACCATGGAACTTTAAGTTTAGTGAGTAAATTTTTACAACGACAGCATATGCTTGTGGATACATGGCACTGACCTTGGATCATCTCCACCTTGCCAGAGGTCAGGCTGATGTACAGGACATCATTCTTGTTGGCGGAGCTGGCATAGAAGTCATAGCCATGACCATGTTCAGATGGGAAGAATGTCACGTCACTGATATGTAGATTGGTGTACTCATCAAACGAGTGAGTCAGCTTGCCTGAAACAGGAAAAAGAAAGAAAGTGAGTCAAGGCCTTTCTATATACATATGTACCATTTGCTGCTGATTTGTGAAACTGCCATACCACTCTGGTATGTCAAAGTGCATGTAATACTGATGAATCAAAATCTTGTATCAACAAAATAGTCTGTCACTACAGAGTGGGTGTGGTACTTACATTTAACTACATGTATTGGGACACATACTGATATATATCTGAGGACCTGTCTTACATTTAACAGACACTCTTGAATTTTTCTCAAATCTGGCACAAACAGTTTCAGTCAAACTTTAAACAATTTCATTCCCACAGAGATATTTCTGGAGCAAAACCATGCGAGATCATTGTTTATTCACTGCTATCTACTCAATCTTTGCAATTTAAGTACACCATCATGCTGTTTTATGGTTAACGTTAACTTTGTATGTACTGAAAGGAAAATCTCAAACAGCTAGAAATGACTGCCAAGGACCAAGACTGATGTGCAGAGTAACATTCTCACCATCATCCTGTACCCTATACACTGTGATAGTGTCCCCCTCATCATTGACCTGCACGACATGACGCCCATCAGGGGCCACATATGGTACTCCGGTCTTCTCCTTGTAGTCCAACACAGAGTCTGTGACGTAGTCTAGTGTCACCTGGAATGCCTTCTTTGGCTCCCCTGCTGGTGTGGTGCAGTGGACAAGTACCTGACCACCTGAGAAGAGAGCCATACAGTGCTGTACTGACAAGAACGTACAGGTTTGGAAAATCTGTTTAAGTTCACAGTGTTTTAATGTGTTTACAAATAGAAATAAAAAATGTGATCACAAATTGTCAAAATTATATGTACACCCTCCCCCCCACCCCACCCCGCATCTGGTTTGACCCAGGTAATTAAGCCCAAGACATTCATTGGTCCTGATACATGTGTCTGTGAAGCAGAAAAGTTATAGCCAAGGTACATGACCAGTTGCATACCCACAACAAGCTCAATATCATATCTTCCTCAGTAGTTTGGTGTCATCATTTATGATCTATCTGGTTTCCCTGCTGTGCTGACCAAGGCCTCTCTCATGCCAGGCATAATCTTTCATATCTAGGTCTAAATTTGCTTAAATTCAGAGTATAATAATCTTAATACAGCTTGATTCAGTGAGACATATACAATGACCGATCTGGGCATTCAAAATCCTTGGTTACACTGGAAAATGAAAGTGAAAAAATTAAAAAATTTAAGCATGGCTTTCAATTATATATACTACAATAAATGAGCCATTTACAAATTTCACACAGCCAAATTCAAGAAACATTATTATTTGGCTAATTGGCTAATGGCCCAAGTGGTCCCTGCATGTTATACTATCTTGTACTTACCCAGTGCCAGGAAGGCCACAGACTTGGGCACACACTTGTATTTTTTCAGGTCAATAGTCTTGACATAGTTCATGGCTTCCAGGTCCAGCTTGTGAAGGCCCTGTTGTTCATTGTGCACCACATAGCCATAGAGGAACTTGTGCTTCAGGTCATTGTTGGGGGGCAGGAAGTAGTTCTGGACCTGTACAACAAGTAAATGACAGCTGAATAAGCCTGGCAAGCTTAGGCTATACCTTAGCATCAACTTTAAAATTTACTTGTTCGTTTTCTTCTTCTTCTTCTTTTTTTTTTTTTGACCATGGAACAGCCGGTTTCACATACTTCTTGTGTTGCAAGCAACCGTCTCACAGTCCAAGCTGCGAAGTTGTTATCTACACACAGATATAGCTGCTATACCTGATGTTTTAACCCTTTGGCTGCTAGTCCCGACAAGTCACATTTATCTGGATCATTATAAATGCAATGATTCCACCAGAGTCAACAGCTTTCCTTGCAACACCTGGGTACGTAGCACCCAGAATGCGTCAAGGAAAGCTGTTGACCATTATATTATCCCTGTATGTCTTCCCTACAATTTTTATTGAAAATGATTTGAGGAAGGACAATATTTTAGTAATAAAATGGATGAAGCAGATGAAATTTAAAATTACTGCTCTTTGTAAACTTGTTTGACTGGGCAAGCATTAATGGAAATGTTGGTGAAGGATGCTGATAAAAAGGAGACATTGACACCTTATTACAATTCAACGAAGATATTTCTCTCCTATCATTTCCTTGATGTTGACAATTAAAAAGTCTTTATTGTTAAAAAATATGAATATTCAAACTAGAATGGAATACACAGGCAGTATTGTAAAGAAAAAGCACATGCTTTGTGGCAAAGTTATGCTAATTAAATTTGCAAATACAGATTTTTCTGTGCAGTATTAAGACATGGGCTTGTTAAAATGAAAACTGCATGTGGCTGAAAAAATGTTCTCTTTCATTATTTCTGTGCTACACTATTAAAGGTTTCATTCATCTAGGTGATGTACATTAGCATATTGATCACATCTTTTTTTTTTCTTTTTTCACATTTCTTAATTCATTGTACTTTATACTCTGTAAAAATAAATTGGAATAAAATAAAATGCACAAAATTTTTTTTTATAAAATGTGATACACTGTATTCTAGAATACTTTGTAGCACTCTGAAATGCCTGGATCACGGGAAAGGAAAAAACTAGTCCCTGGATGCTGGCAGACAAGACAGTTCAGCATCTTCAAAACACTCGATTCATCCCTGACACAGAGAGTCACCTAGTGGCATCTAATGAAACTACCAATCACTGATTTGAAACCTTGCACTTTAATTTGGACACTTATAAAATTACCAAAAAGGAGAAGCTTGAAAATTGCTCATTCACCATCAAGAGAACCATTCCATTTCCTTGTATTTCCCAAGAACTTTAGTTCAAATAGAATTAACCGCTCTATTGACCCTCTGGGAGGCATTGCAGTTGTGTTCTATGGAAGTCTTAGATCCGCTTTTGAAAAAGGTGTAGTATGTGAAAAAAAGTTTGGGAAGCATTTATCTGTGGTGTAAAATAGTACAAAATAAATATACTTGTATTTGTAAGACTTAGTACATTTGTTCCAGGTAACTTGGACAGGAACCTTATCAACCCTTTCCTGGTTAGAATCTGATTTAGTCAATAGCCTTCCTCGGCACAGGCTGGGCATAATGCACTCAACCCATATCAAGGAAAGCTATTGACCTGGGTGTGCCATCCTCATATGTCTCAGCTACAATTTACAGCAAAAAAGTTTGCTATTAACCCTCTGCATACTAAGCATTTTGTAACTCAATGTATTTAGTGCCCATATATCAGTTCTTAGGGTCCAGATGGTTAACAGCAAATTTCATTACAAACATAAAGTAGACGAAAATTTACATCCAGGTGCTTTTGGGTGATTTGAGTGGGAAAGGGTTAAGTACACATCAAACAAAGGTACTTCTATACAAGAGAATGAGGTAAATTTGTCAGACAGGAATGCAAGCATACCAGATCAAACCTGTTGCCTACAGGCTGGGTATGAACTGTGTGGTGCTGGTTGCCCTCGCTGGCCTGACGGATCACTTCCAGTGTCTTGGAGCCTGTGCTGTCATTGGAACCCCAGCATAACACCCACACCTGGTCTAGGTGCTCAATATAATGAATATCAACTGGCACCTTGTCGGTAGGGATCACCTGTAACAGAGGACACTCAGATAGAATCCATCTATACTTGATGCCAATGGGCAATTTCAAGTCTTCCTTTATCTCAAATACTTCACAGTAAAGAAATGACCAAAACATATATAAGTTTCCACAGCTATTTTTTTTCTTCTTTTTATTAAAATAAGTGAGGTGAAGCTTAGATACAACTTGTGTGGTGGTTTATGAAAAATCCAATATTATATAAGTTCTGCATTATGTTGAATATATTTTATCACTTCTTGTTCAACAAGTGACATATCCATTTTTAAAATCTGACATGCAACTTGGCTTGTTTCCATATGATATACAGCTTCAACTTGTGTTATTTGGCAGTGTAAAGAAGTAACTATGAAAAAGACTGATGAGTATTTATGTGACCCAACAAATCAAACAAGAGGATTGTGACAACAGTCCTGTGCTCAGCTGGCCTTAGATGCACAGGCTGAAGTGGTCCTGTGAACTTCAGAATGATATCATCTTTGTTTAACACCACCATCACTGTTAAAATGTACATATCTCCTTACCGATTTTCCAAATTTTGATATTTGTTAAACAGAAAATAACGACACCACCATGTAGAGAACCTATGGTCAGCAGAACTAAAAATTAATCAAAGATCCAAAAGTCACTGGAGTGATATAATTTGAACCAACTAGGTAGAGATCTGCCCAAGCAGGCAGAAATTTAAACTTTAAAAAATATCTAACCAAAATTGGAAATATAGAGGTCATTATCAAAGATTCCATCATAGTCTTCTAATAAATTATTCACTAAAAAAACTTAAGCCATTTACACATTTCTTTAGCCAAAATCAAGAAACATCAGCATATGGCTAATTGGCTAATGGTAAGAGCAGTTCCTGCCAAGGTAAATCCCACCAAGTTTGACTGCAATCTGGCCAGTGCTTTTGGAGAAGTTGACAATGTAGAAATGTGGACAGATGATGAAGGACGACGATGGATGAACCGATGATGCACAATTAACTGAGCCTCAAAAAAAGCTCAACTGTACTGACAAGACAGCTGAGCTAAAAAAACATGAAAAGCAGTTACACTGGTCTCTGTTACCAGAAACCACCCTAACTGCAGTAAAAAAATAGTGTTAAGACAGGTGGTCTCATGATGGGTAGATTAGCAAAGGAAGTATGGGACTTGGGAATCTGTAAAGTGGCCTCTCATGACAGGGTGGTCTCTGATGACAGAGACTACACATACTGTACTATGAACAGAGCAAAAACAGCATAGAAAGTACCTCTACTGGGTTGAATCTGCTGCTCATGTCCACAACCACTACTCGGTTCAGCTTGGGCTGGGTCACATAGAGCAGTTTGTTGCGCACATTGACAGAACTGCCCCAGCTGCAGGGTCTGTTGGTGTCACACATGGTAGGTAGGGTGTTTCCATTGTACTGGGGGATGATCTTGAATCTGTCAAAGTTGGCATTGACGACATGTTCTATGTGGCAGTGGTTGGGCTCATACACTGTGTACCCTTTGTCATGGAACACGGCAAACAGCTCATATGGTTCATCCGCTGCAACACAGAAACAAAACCCACATTTTTCAATTTTGCTGAATTTTCATCATTATATCAATACTTTTCATTATTATCTGTGACTAAACTGAGCTAACTTATTGCTTCAAAGTTTCCAAATTTTTTCCACTGAAGTTTCTTTAAATTGTCCCAGTGATAGATATGAAATGCAATTGTTCAGAATTAAATGACATATTGCAACAATTCACATGTTGTGTGTTTGATCAAAAAGTCTGCCAACATACCACACCATACAATTAATTTTGTTAGAAAAGTCTGAGGAAATGATAAGATGGTGAAAGCACAAAGACAGCAAAGACACTAGAAAGACACACAGAGAAAGGCCGTCAATCTGTCTGGCCTCCACAATCATTTGAGCATGCCACACAAGAGTCCAGACCTACCAGACAAGTCCTATAACGACTCACAGGCTGGTAACTGCAATACGTGCCAGTGTTAATGGTCAATACCACATTCTCATCATGCCGGGGTCCCTGCTCCCAACCACTACATATATAATTGAATTGGGCTTCTTTTGTCAGGATAGTAGCTACACATCTGCTAGATTCTGCACGAGACTGACAAACACAATGCTACTTCTTTTGCCTTAAAACTTTCAAGGTAGACCAACATGTTGAGTTGGTTTCAAACATGTACAGTATTAGCAACATCTTGGTGCCTGAGGCAGGAAATCTTTCAAATAGCACATTTTTTTATGTTAAAAAAAACTGGTTGGATTTTCATGAACTCTACATTACATCTTGCCTCCACTCCAAAGCAGACCCAGCTTTGTGTTATATTAATTAGAGTGGAGACTACAAGCAGATTGGTCTTTTTAGCATCCAATGGCACTTTTGATTAATTGTTAAAAACAGTACATTCTCCAAGCACTACACCACTGTATATTTTGTATTGCCTGGTTATGAGTTTAATATAAAGTAGTTAGTTTCTATATGTTTGGATTTGTAAAATAATGCACCACATTACCATTGATGTTATTTTTTAAACTTGTTAACTTCTTTGTTTGTTTTGTGTCAGTGAGAAAATGTCTGTTTTTTAAAAAAATTGATAATTTTACACTTTGCACACTTTAACTCCCACACCCTATAATATCAGTTGTAAACTGTTTCAAGTAACATGCTCCAGTAAGTTCAAGATCAAATTTGCAGCAAAACTAAGATGAACGGTAGGCTGCATGATGGTGTCAGCATGCTTAAAGACTATACAAATCTTATCCCAAGTACACCAAAGGTCAACTAAGGGTGCTGCTCTATTCCTTTCTGTTAACTTGTGCTAAGTAATCTGATAAAGAGCAATTTTCCATGGTTGGGAACTCTTGGTTGCTGTAACATGCCTGGTACAGAATTAAAATGCAGTGTTCCATCAGATTCCGGTCACTACATGCTCATTAGTTACTTCATTTGTGATATGAAGGTCCTAAAGGCAATTGAGTACTGTGCTTAAAACACATCTTTTGTTCCAAGTTTAAAGATATATTATCAGCATGTGTAACAGTGATTTGAATATGATGTGAACTGTTCAATTCTTTAAAAGTTTTGTTTAAAGTTTGATATATGATATTAGCAGTTTATCTTACAAAAAAGGTCATCTGGCATAAAGTGTCACTATTCTTAATCTGGTAATTCTGAGCAAATTCGAAGTGTTGGAAGAAAAAGGAGTCACCAATGTCACCATCACAGACCAACGGAAACTGTCACAATAAAAAAAGTACAAACCATGACAAATGTTATCAGGATCTGCTCAGAATCAAAACACTTTCAAGTAAATCCTCACTGAATAGCATCTTGAACTGACAAGGTTTGTGCGAGACCTCAACATTAGTTGGTGCCAGCAGCATGTCAATTGATGCTTTTACATGTATTAACAAGCACAGGCTATCAGGTGACAGTGTACTATTATGATCAGCACATATGCACATATATTAACTCTTTCAGGTCTACTTAAGTCAGACTAGTCTGAATTATCATTAGGATCCCAGATTTGTATTCCTCGTAAAAAGACCTTTCATTCAAGTACCAGTATATCTATAGTTCCAGAGAGAATATCGCAGGTCAACAGCTTTTCTCAGTGCACATTGGGTACAATGCGCCCAATGCGTACGGAGAAAAGCTGTTGACTCAGTCCAAAATTTGGCACTGAAAGAGTTAAAATGATGATCACTGTTCCTGTTTCTAATGGCCTTAGTTTACACATTCTTTTACTGAAAAAAAAAATCACACACACAGTTGGAAATCAGGGCATAGCCCTATACAAATCCTCATGTACAATGGCACTGTGGGAAGATTGCCCTGTCATGTCTGTATCTTTTTTATACAGAGCAAAGCGTCCGGTCTTGTGTGTGTATGTGTGTTAGTGTAGAAGGACACAAAATACCTCAGTACTTTCTCTACATGACAAATGAGAATAGAGACAAGCACTAGAAGCACAGGCAGAGGGCAATACTTACTACCTGAGTACTTGGGCACACGGGAGTTCTCGATGAAGAGCGTCGAGATATCCTGAGCTGTCCCAGCTGTGTTCTTAGCCTTACACTTGTAGGCACCAGTGTCACGGGTGTATGTAGCCGTCTTGATCTCTAATGTGGCATTGTTATCTGAAATTATAAGAAACAAAACTTGAACACCAAGTAGCCATGGTTTTAATTAACAAATTCTTCTTCCCTCTTGTACCAATGTATTGAATATAAATGTGCATGACAGACCACATATTTGTGACAAGATCCCACAATATATAATGTGGACAACCTGATTACAAGGAAATATGCCAGCAACAAAGTTGACATCATCTAACTTGTCAACATGCGCAATCTGCTTCTGTTAGTCATACAGTGGTTTTTGGTGATTACTGTGGCCATCTCGCATAAATACACAACATTCTTTCCAGGAAACTTGTACAATTCCTCAGTGTGATAAATTCAAAGAGAAAATTTCTTCGGATCAAATTCATATTATATAAAATGAAGGTCTTTTCTGTGCCTGACAAGTGTTTGCTTTATTTATTATTATTATTATTATTATTATTATTATTATTATTTTTTTTTTTTTTTTTTTTTTTGGGGGGGGGGAGGCTTTTGGAATACATACTGAATCTTGACAGTATGTGATCATGTTTTGATACCACATACATCAATCATCTGCATTATGTTACACTTTAATTCCAGTATAGTTGTTGGTTTAATTAAGAAAGATGCTAAATCTGCCCGAAATCTGTTTTAGTATGACTAGATATTTTCCCATACCCACTCCCCACCCCCCAAGAAAAAAAATAATTAAAAAAACCCCAATGTTCTGCACATTTTACTAACATGCCAGCTCAAGCAGTTAGACTGATGGATCTTCTTGATGGCTTGGCGTCACTTGACACGATGTTGTCTACAAATCTGTAGCAACTTTACTGTTTGCTATATAAGCAACGTTACATCACAGTGTTTTCGGTTATCCCCTGATGAGTTTGAAGTACAAATGAAACCAGTCAGGACTCTCACAAACAGGACATTTTCTATCACTGGTCTTGCAGAGTTCACACATGCACATGCACACCCACGCCCACACGCGCGCGCACATACACACTCACATACATGTAGCCAAGCATGTACTGAGGACAGCTACTGCCTGTATCTTTATTGATGAAGAAAGAAGCAGATGTTGTTGAACCATTTCTGGCAGTATTGAAACAGGAAAAGTTACATGCTGATAGTGTCAGATCCCTCAGAGTTACGAGTACATCATCATGATTATGATAGCACTGAGGCATGCATATGTGTAATTTAAGGCCAGGGTTGGAGTTTGATGTTACTATTCCAGTCACGTTGACCAAAGTGCAGAATGTCTTTCAGAATGACAGGCAGAGATTTCGTAATCAGATAACTTTGTCTCAAACATGTTTGTGTTGATGAAAAGCAATTCAAAAGTCAATACATGTAGTTTTATCTGCTATAACAGCCCACCTAATGGCTACTTTATTGTGCTTTTGGTCACAAGTGTGTACATAAACCTGTCAGGACTACTTCAATGTCCTAAGTCCTGTAATCCACCGGTCTCTTCTCTCCTTGCTGTTCTGAGATCACAAACACATCAGTCAGTCCTGACAAACCCCCGACCCCCACCCCCACCCCAAAAAGCTTGGCAATTTATCCAAAATTTTTGTGTTCTGTGTATGGTAGTAAAATTTGATATTTACATGCACATGAATATTTAAAGCATCAGAACATTTTCTTTCCAAGATTCCATCATCTACTGAGCATAATGCTGAAGTTTTTGCCAGGCTTCATGCCCAATATTTGAAGAAAGTTCCCCCAAAAGTATCGTATTTCTGCACTGAAAATGAGTGTTACAAACCTTCTGGTAATCAAAGACCACTCTCTTTAACCCTTTCCCCCTCAAACCGGCCAAAACCGGCTGGTGGTCAAATGTCGTCTGCTTCAGTGTTTTCTACTAATTTCAACAGTTATGAAAAACAATTTGACTGAGAAATGTACATGAGACTTATCAAGATTGCATGCTCCAGGTCAACAGCTTTCCTTGGCATGGGTTGGGCACTTAGTGCCCAACCCATGCCAAGGAAAGCTGTTGACTCAGTCTTAATTCAAGGGGGACCCTCTCTGTTTTTGGGTTGTCCATCCTGATGTGCACATTCTCATAACCATGATATCTACAGAATGCCTCCATGTATTTTGCTGTAATTTGGCAATATGCTTACCTTACATGGCAAGATGAACTGATCAGATTTTGGTGTCACCATAACCTAATTTGAGCAAATGGCGGACCGTTCAGTCGACGCTTGTGTTGAAGGTATGTTTAGTTTACTTTCTTTTTTGCCGTTTTTGATATTTTGCATCCTGTACAGACACCACTTGCCTCTCAAAGATCTGTCTTCTCCAGGCCCATCCATGGTTTTACTTCGACAGATACTGCCGCCATATGTTCTTTCATAATTCAAAATTAAATACTACCATCGACCAACATGTATGTGGGTCTGATAGGAGTTTAATGATACATGAATCCATCTTGCACACACTTCCTGGCCTATACTACAGCAGAATATCTCTACTAAGACCCATATGAGTGGAGAAAATAGATCTCACCCAGGGAAACACAGAATATATGCTAGACATTAACATCCATGGGTCTGTAAAATGGTGGTTGTAATGGAGGAGTCACCTCTTTATGAAGAGGTCTTAATGGTGAGATTTCACTGTGCAGACCTAACATCACTGTCCGTTGTCCACATTGTACAGGTGTCCACATTACACAGGTTCATTAAAACAGTAAAAATTGATTGGCACCTTTTCAGAATCTTTCTCGAACAGGTTTCCTTCCTAAAGAAGTGTTCATTGGAACAAGCTGGACTGTAGTTCTAACAAGGTCTGTGCATACGGGGCACAGGTGTGATTGAGACAATAACACAGGACTTACAACCCATCAGTCTATGGTTGCAGCAAGCCTTCAATACTACTTTGCCATGGTATAAATTACCTATTTATGGCTATGAGTACACATTATTGTGTTGTATTTCCCTGGTGTACACTTGACACTATGCTGCAGTGGTATCAGGTGAAAACAGCTACTCCTTCCCTCAATTCCCTGTCTGCCAATATCCTGCTTGCTCATTTAACATTTCTTGTGAAAACAGTGGAATCTGTTTTACAAGATCATCCATCAGGCAGACTTTAATGAGTCATTCAGGACAGGGGGCACATCAAAAGAAATCACGTGTACATTTTAAAGAGACAAGTTAGCAACAGGTTTACAAATAGTTTTTAAAAGCGGTGGCCTTTTATCAAAGGTTTTGCTTCAGAGGCTCTTCCAAATCCTCCACTGACCCCCCCCCCCCTTCTTTTTTAATATTTACATTTTAGGAGTACATATGGAATAAAAAGGTAACTATGAAAGCTTAATTTCATAAAGTCCACTGTAACATTCCACTGGTGATAATCTGATACGCAAATCCTGTCACAATTGGTCATGAAAAGATCCACCATGTTACTTTAATAGAAGAACCTAGCTGTCCTTTCTACCTCCAATTAGGCACAGATGTTCACCAAGTGAACCACATCCAGGAAAACAATGTCTATGTTAGTGGAAATTATAAGCCAACTTTGCTTCACTAAACATTCTATGGGTCTATAAATTACAACTTAGACCCTGTCTTTTGAAGCATGGTAACAGAGCTTGTCATTTGTGAGCAACCTTTACTTTGTAGAACGCATGTTGGCCTGGCTCTAATTTGATATGAGAGTGAGGTCCACTCCTGGCATAGTCTCCTGATTGTGTGACTCCTGCATGCGGTTGTTATAATGATACTGCAGTGGCCGCATTTTCTAAGAACACAACAGCAGAAGTGGCAATTTTATGTGTATTAGGCTGAATACACAACCCAACAAACAAAATTCCAGGCTATAGGTGTGTATTCGCATATGATTCTATGTTAAAGTAATACTCAATAAGTTGGAATAGTTTTGCAGCAAAAGTCATCAAATTTACAAGAGTATGTTAACTATACACACTATTTACCAAAAGAAATTTGGTATTTCTAGGCAGGGTTCTTTGAAAGTAACACAGGTGCAAATTACATGTGTAGAATGAAAACTAATGGAAATATACATACCTAGCCTGCCTGCCTACAAAGCCCTCTACTGAGAACCCACACAAAACATTTGATCTTGACCTTACCCATTAGACTTAAGACTAGATCAGAATAAATATCAAATATAAATTTCCCTTTTAGCTCGAATTCTTGATGCAGATTTCCATATCTCTGTCCAAAAAAAGATAGAGTTACTTGAGCCAGAGCTTGAGGTACTTAAGTCTGCTGATGTCACTATTAGTTTGAACCTTTTATTGTTCTGATTTAAATCCTGTCAGTACTTCAGCTCTGATGTTTGTTTTGGAATCACTAGCTCAAAGTAGCTCAGTAAATACAGTCTCATGTCC
Source organism: Hermodice carunculata (assembly GCA_964020975.1). Classification (NCBI taxonomy): domain Eukaryota; kingdom Metazoa; phylum Annelida; class Polychaeta; order Eunicida; family Amphinomidae; genus Hermodice; species Hermodice carunculata. The sequence continues at coordinate 60,041,764 of OZ026613.1, forward strand.
TATATTATAATACTATCATATTTAACCTACTGCTATATTCTCTATATTTCCCATCTCACCATTTTAACCCTTAAAGTGCTAATCACAGCTATAGTTGTTTTTTCATTTCCGTTAAACATATAATGGTTAAGATTCAAATTCCTCATAAAGATACCTTTCATTCAAATACCAGGAAGTCTGGTCTAAAGCAAAAAGTAGTCTTAGTCAACAGCCTTCTTCGGGGCACTTTGAGCGCATTGCACACAAAGTGCCCCGAAGAAAGCTGTTGACTCAGTCTTAAATTAGCGCTTTAAGGGTGTAAATTTGATGTACTTTTATTCTCTATATGTCCTATCTTGCCGTTTTATTTATTTATTTATTTTTTTTTTTTTCAAACAGGGACTGGACCGAAGGAGGGGAACAAGTGGAAACAGACTGCACCATAGGTTTTAACCATTCCCTCTCAAACTGGCCAAAACTGGCTGCTGGTCAAATGTCATTTTCTTCAATGTTTTTCACTAAATTTCAACAGCAATGTCAAACAAGAATTCTATTTGAGACCTATTAAGATACCATACCACAGCTCAACAGCTTTCCGTGGCATGAGTTGGGCACTTAGTGCCCAACTCATGCCAAGGACACCCGACAGTTACACTTACGGTAGAGTTTGTAGTGTTTTCCGCTGGGGTCTGCAGTCAGAGGTGCTTCGTTCATCTCCCACAGAATCTTTGGTTCTGGTACACCGTCAGCATGGCACCGCAGTGTGACACTGGACCCAGTCGTGTGGAACTGTGTGCTGGGGTTGACGTGCACCTTGGGAGGCACTGTGGTAGACAAGCATCAGTCCATGTAATGTGCATGTGTGTTTCAGTACTCAAACAATACCTGTGGCCACTTTTAAGGTAGTAAAATTCTTGTCAAAGTACCGAAAACTAAAATTTAAGTCCCCAGTCCAAGAAGAGAGAATTCAGATGTCAAATATGTCTTTTAGCTCTAATTCAGGGTAAAATGCTAGATGCTGTATCTCACTCAAAAGATTTTTTTTTCATATAATATATATATGACACTAGTTGTAGGCATAGATACAAATTATCAAGCTTACCAACTTAATGACAATGTATTTTGTGAAAACTTGGAACTTCTACAGTTTATTCACATATAATATATGCAAGTGCGGCAGCTGCAGCATGACTTGCCAGGCAGTGCCAGAAACACTGACTTAAGACTATAGGCATGTTGGTACTTGAACAAAAGCTCTTTTCATGAAGAATTTAAATATGCAATTGTCGTCTTAAATCTAGGTAAATATACAGAAAAATCAGGGACTGGTATGGAATGAGTTAAGGCTCAACTTCATCATCATGAAGTGAGGTGATTGGTGATGGAACCAAAGCGGGGGTACTCACTCTGTACTTGGAGTACATGTGTCTGGACCACGTTGTGGTTGTATTTGTCCTCACAAGTATAGTTGCCCATGTGGTGAAGGCCAAGGTCACGGATGTACAGAGACCCATCATTGAATACCTGCCAAGGAGAATTCATTTACACATGATGCCACAAATTCAATTTTACATGCATGAAATTTCATTGATGGAATAATTAAAACTGGTCTTCTGAGAAAACTCCTTGCCACCTTCATACATGTATTCGTCTGGCAGTTTGTCAGTGACACTTAAAGACTACAGTCTTTCACTGTGAAACATTAGGGAGAGTTATGCATGAATTTTTTTTCCCACAGTCATTTTTTTTCTTCATCTAACAATCACAGCTATATTAAAGCTGTCAGTCTGTACATATTCTGGATGGAAACCGTCCATTTGCACACATTAGGTGGGGCTATTTTGATCATCACCTTCAGTGATATTAAACTCAAAAACCTTCTTCTTTGTAAAATAATATAACTTCTTCTTTATCTTTTATACATGCATAAAATTGTATCTTTCAGACCCAGAAATTTCCATAACTGACCTGATTTTTTGGCAAATCAAATCTATATTTAATGATTAAAAAAACCTTCACTGGGTCATTTTTATCAGCTCATATTATAAAAAAAAAGCAGAAAAATGCACAGGAATCAATTTTAAAATTTTTTTTTAGTTAGTGGCCTAGTTACAGTGCAGCCAATAGCGTGTGGTCAGGGAAGGCCTGCTGGGTGTGTCACTGTACCTTGATGTCAGTCGACGTGAGTCCCTCCAGGTCGGCTCCATTCCTCTTCCAGACAAGCTCTGTGGAGCCCTGGATATCACACTTGAGCTCGATGCTGTTACCAGAATTGACCAGCGTTGTGAACACTTTTAGGTGTTCCTCCAGTGCAACTGTCCGCACACCTGCAAATATACATCCACAGACAATGTATGATACACCTCCCTTCATAGGAATTTCACACAGGTTTTTAAAATGTACATGTATATTACAGTGGTGAATATTTCATCCCATGATTATACTTGCAAAAACCCACTTTTTCAAATATCAGAATAATTTGCATATTTTAATGTTTGGTATAAAATGTTATAAAATATCAAATACAAAAAAAAACCTCATATTTTTTGTTCCATTAACCACTTTGACTTATTAACAAGTTCTCATTTGATTCTGATAGGAATTTATGATCAAGGTGTGTGCATGAGCAAAACTAAATCTATGATATACATGTATATGAGAACCATGGTATACAATTCTATGCATATTTATAGGATTGTTCAGACAGTTAATCATATATAACACACAAGGAGTTGAGTTGCTAGGTATATTAGCTTGATAAACTATTGTTACATGTCTACTCCTACATCCAGGGCTGGCTGGCCTTTGCTAAACTGAGGGTGACTCATCCATTCTCACCCTGTGAATTATAATGAAACTAGCCTTTTTTTCACTTCTTTCAGACCAAACCTGGCTGTAATGTATTGGATGACTAGGCAGATAATCTATTGTCTTTTGGTGTGTCTGCAAATTAGGCACTTAATGAAGCAAGTGCACACAGGATCAGGGGTTAATCATGATGAACATTCCCGATGCTTCCAGGTCGCTGTTTCCTAAGAGGCTTTAACCCTCATAACCAATTTATTTACATGCAACAGCTCTGGAGCATGTCAGTGATACCAGGCCTCTATCACAATGTTTACATGCTAGACACCTCATAATATCTTTTTACAGCAAAAGTGCAGAAATACTAATGAAAACTATATCAATTTTAGCTGAACTTTTCCTAAGGAAACTGCTGAGGTTTAACCCTTCACCTCCTCCCCCACAGTCACAAAGCATTAGCTTATATTTTATGTTCGGAATGAGTGGGACTCAAACCTGCAACCTTTGGTACCAGTCGCCTAGCTGAAATGGGAAACACACATATCCACTCAACCAAATCTCCATTCTTAAAAGAATGGATCAATGGAGGTAGTTATGTGCGAATGCCATATCAACACGGTTATGCAGTATGTGTACTGAGTCGGCATTTATTTCCAGAATCGGGTACTAATCAGACATTTAGTCACCTATAATCCTCAAAAAGATAGGAAGGGTTAATATTAAATTACATCTGTAGTGGGACAGTGCACAGGGAGGATGAAATGACCCCCAGTTAATCACAGGGTTGACGGAGCATGGTTTTATATATGCATATGGAGACATGGTCTGTGATGCAGGTATCATCTGTGTGGCTCATCTGCATGAACTATGTAGCTGCAATGAATCATTCCTGGATGTCCTATGCCAGACAAATTGATCTGTCTTTGCAAACTGCACACTGCAACAATCACATCTGTACCACATGCCAGCTATGCAAACCTTACTAGATTGCCATCAACCCAAGCCCTTCAATGAGAGTCAGAAACTGCCTATTGTGCCAGTAGGAAACCAAGTACCAACACATTTAAGGAGAGATGTTGACCTGTGGTATGCTTTCCTAAATCTCACATATACATCTCATGTAAAGACGTTTTTCATACACAAACAAAATTCAACAAAAAAATTGTGCCAAATGTCAGTGATGACACATACTTCTCATTTAAAGATTTTTTTTCATAAACAAACAAAATTCAACAAAAAATATTATGCCAAATGCCACTGACAACCAGGTGTTGACAACCCTGAACAAGAAAGGGTTAAAGTTCGTGGAAACTGTACAATGCTTTCAATATTGACTTGCTTTTCACATGTATTTACAAACTTCAAAAATTTTTCATTGACGTCGCTTGTAAAAATTAAGAAAACGACTCACATCAATTTAAGCAAAATGGAAATACTCATTAGTAGGCTGAACACATAGGGTGACCATCCATAAGCACACATGTAAATGAGAAAAGTTCGAGTTTTTGCTGCAAAGGTCTCTTTAACAGACCGTTGACACAACTTAACTACAATCAAATGGTTGTTGCCCTTCAGTCTTCACCACAATATAGCACATAGCCTGAGACCCAACACCTGCATCTTGAATGGAGTCACATACATAATGTGATTTAATATTACAAGCATGCACACACATCTTCTTTATGCTGTCGGAAAAAGTACTCAGAAAGATTAATTCCTCTATCATGAAATAAGTGAGGTCATAATTAGAAATTTATATGTACCAAGTTGACTGCATAATTTAATCCAATACATAAAATTCTTGCAGGCTAGAGGTGTGTATTTCCATTCGATTGTAAATCAAAGTAACATTGAACAAACAGGTTACTTTTGCAATTGACAAAAAACATTTGTTTTATCCTCATTTCAGCAGTATACTGGGGTGTTGGACAGCTAAGTGCTAGGCTGCGTTCACTGCCAAACTGAAAATTAAATTACATTTACTGATATGGTTTGGCAGTGCCGCTGAAAAGACCAAACACTGTGGATGTTGGCATATGTTCCTAGTCAAATCACATTCTTTGGATTGCGAACGCGCACGCATTTTACAAGAGATGATAGAAAAAATCCTGCCATGAGCAGAAAGTAAGGTGTGGCCAAATGTCGGAAATGGGAAGGTATTTAGCTCCATGTTATTTCTGTATACCTTCTAGCTGGAAATTATACTCCAGCCTTTGAGGTGAGAACCTCTGTATTTTAATACACATATTAGATTTACAACTTTATTTTGCAAACTGCATTGCATGGGTATTGAACAAAACTTGCTGACTATACTAGATTTTCTCTGTCCAAAAGCTGACATTGTATCGAAAAATATGCAAATTTCAAAAAAGGTCAACTTGTCTTCGATCCTACATCAGTCTCTCTGTGCTTACTAAATTAATAATTTTTTTTTTACACATTTTGTCAATGAATGGCAAAATTACCATAGATTTACGAGCTGTCCAACAACTGGGCACAGCTCTATAATGCTAAATAGGCCATAAGAAATTTGGTGTTTTAAATACACAAATTTTAAGTTATCATACTGTAAATTGTGATGTAAAGTAATGAGAACACAAAATCCAAGGCTTTAGCACATAAGTGGCCTCTGTAGGATGGGCACAGCAATCCAACTTCTCACACTACACATTACTGTACCAATTTTGACACATGATGGGTGTGTACACTCCCCTTTGCAGGGACAATTGTCCAGAAAATATCAAGATAAACACTGTAAATTCACTTAAATTTGTTGCACTTTTTTCTTCACTTATTTTGTAGATGGCACAAAATCCAGAAAATAAAAACTGTGAAATACACATACATGTTTTGTAAATTGCTTCAATTTCGTTGTAATCTTATTTTCGCTAATTTCGCTGATGGCACAAAACCATGAAAATAAAAAAACATTGAAATAGTTTTTTAACATTGTATGAATAGGAATTATGTAAAAAAGAAAGTGAAATTAAAACTACAGTGAAATGTCAAAAATACAAAAACCGTGAAATTTTAAACAAGCCAAAATAAAACAATTTACAGTAGTATTTCACCAGATTCAAAGGAACCGTGCTTAAAATTGTAAAATGAAAGCTTCCGTTAATGCAAAAACTGTTTAAATTTATACATATGAAATAAGTACATTAAAGTATACAATGTATATATATCTACCTCTTCATACAATGAACAGAAGCCTGTCATGCAAGACCTTTCAGCATACATGTACTTTATAATATGGATTTACACAGTCCATTTAGATCCATTTAGCTGATTGCCCTTTCGTAACTTTGACATGCAAAACACTGTGACCCTTTCAAGTATGAGTTGACAATGGGATTGGGGAAAAACAGTTTTTGTACATTTATCACAATGTTATTTTACTGAAAGATCATATCAAAACCACTTTTTATGACTGTTGTATTTTGACTTTCATATATGGAAACTTTAGACCAGCTTTACATTAACTGATAGGATATATTCAACATCATGACCAGGAAACTGGGTTAGACTGAAAGTCAATCTTCCTCTGCATGCATACTGAGACAATACTCTAATGGAACCTATGCCATTTGATTGCGCATACTCTCGATACGATATGTGTAACATTACAGTCATGTGCATGCATGCGGCCCGACTTAACCACAGATTTTATGACAGAGGATCTCTCCACCTCTGCAGTGTAGCTTGAGCAGTCACACAACTGTATGTGTGCTGAAAGCAAGTTCTTCTCAGGACCAGTTGCTTTCATTCATTAACTCATTCCACCCTAATGACGCTTTTTCCAGCTAATATCTAAATGTCGTCTGCTAATTGTATTTTACTAATTTAGGGATTATTTTTCAAAATTTTGGATGAAACTTGCATGGAAGATCATTCATAACTATATGCCCATGGTCAACAGCTTTCCCTGGTGCACTCTGGGTGCATTGCAGAGCAGGCCAAGGAAAGCTGTTGACTTGGTCTTCTATCATGGTGGAATGAGTTAGAGAACCACACGTCAATTAATTTTAATTCTGATTGAATGTATATCTGTAAATACTTGACACTGTGCATACTGTGTTCAATTTATATCTTGCAGTGCTATTCCTTTCCCCATTATACTGTGACAAACCAACTCTGGTTAAATGTTGTCAGCATCAATGTTTCTAATAAATTTTTAACAAAAGTGAAAAAAAAAATTGACAAAATGTGTAGACCTACCAAGATAACATGCCATCAGGTCAACAGCTTTTCTTGGTGTGGGTTGGGCACCAAATGCCCAACTCAAACCAAGCAAACCTGTTGACTCAGTCTTAATTCACGAATGACCAGATTAAACAGATGAAAGTCAACTTTTGTTTCAAGTTTGATCATAACTCAAGTCGAAATGACACTTGGTGATTTCACTGCTCATAAAACAAATTTAGTGATCTAGAATGCAGCAATATAGCTCAATTTATGTCCATTACGGTTTCAGAGAAAAATTCCTGACACAAGATTTATCAATGCTTTAGAGCAGCTTACAGAGGCACAGATATTGCAGAAAGTGTACTTAAATCTCAGTTTTCCAGTCTTTTTACATGTTTCAGCTTATATTCATTTTGTTCCTTTGATTTTTATGGCAAAAATCACAACAATGGCAAGGTGTTGTGCTGTCATATATATAGAAGTGAGTGTGATTGTACATAGGCCTAATCTCAGAATAGTGTATGTCACAGCGCATATTGAATCACCTGTAATTAGAGCCCCCCCCCCCTTTCCGAAAAGAAACAAACCTCCCCTTTCTCTGAACGAAAAAAAAAAAAAAAAAAAAAAAAATGGAGCTCTTCAACTGTATATCTACACTTGGAACATTTAATATCTTATCCCATCAAAATTATTGTGAAATGCAAATATTGAGCATTATCTTCATTTTTTGCTCTGAGTCATCAAGTTTGACTCTGCAAGTAAAATGTAGCAGGGGCACCAAGGCAGGATAATGCAGTATTCTGCCTGAAGAAGTATGATTTGTTCTGCCCTAAGTAAGCATAATTTAAAAACATCATCACAAGCAACCTCCACATATTGTCATGACCAACCAAAATGTGCTGTTTGGGGATTGTTTCTTTCTTTCAGTGGTCATGCCTCCGAGCCGATGCGAATCAAGCCACAGAGATATGTGAATATTCAGTTTATGTACTTTCATTTGCCAATTTCAACAAAACTTGTTGAATTGATATAATGATGCAAGATTCATTTTCTTTGTAGATGTGAACCAACCTTTCATTGAAGTACCAGCATGGCTACAACGGCTGCAGAGACCATAAGAATACTCCAGGTCAACAGCTTACCTTGGCACACTTAAGGCACACTGGATCCAAAGCATCCATGTACAGCTGTTGACTAAGTCAAAACTTGGCAAGGAAAGAGTTCACTTTTTCAGTGCCATGTTTTGGATTGAGTCAACAGTTTTCCTCAGCACGCTTAGGGCACAATGTGCCCAAAGTGTGACAAGAAAAGCTGTTGACCTGGACCATTATATTCTCTGAAACTATAGGCATGCTGGTACTTGAATGACAGGTCTTTTTGTAAAGAATAAAAATGTAGCAATTTTATTGTAATTGACAGCAGCTCACCTTAAGCAGTTTGACTTTAGTCAAAGATGGTATTTAAAGAGTTAAAAGATACTGTACCATGCTTATCTCACACTGAAAGAGTTAAGTTAAAAGATACTGTACCACACTTCAGATGCTGAAGGCCTATATCCTTTGTCTGTTAAAGCCTGCTTAAATCAATTTGTCACAAACACTGTACAACAATATGTTCACACACATTCCTTCTGAAAATATTACTCGGAATACAGAAAAACCTGAATATGTAAAGTTTATCCAGTCATACATGTAATCAGAATACAAATTCTTTGGACCCATCGAAGTAATATACTTATACTTAACCACTGAAAATAAACTCATTTACTGAATTTCAATGTTTTCATCAATAGCGTATTTCAAATCTACATTTCTATTCCCCATAAAGATGGATGAAAGCTTATGCAATCATATTATATCCTATGGCGACATTCTTGACTTGCATGAATCAGCTAGAGGGCAGTGCGGCAGAGGCATCCCAAAACAGCACAGTCAAGTAAGATGAGGTGATGTGGTAGAAGAGATCAATACTTTTTTGTGTGAATCATTTGCAGTCGTCAATATACGGCCTTTCAGGTGTGCTGTAGCAACGCACACAAGGAAACCCTTGTCCACCAGATTCTAGCCAAATAGCCACAATACTTGAGCTGAATTACAGTTCAATGATAAGCTTATATTGCTCCCTGCCCGGGCTAATATCTGGACATGTAGCTGTTCCTCCACAACCAGTGGAATGACTCTAGCTGGCATTAAACCAAAATAATGTATGCTCCCTCCTAATCCATTCACACTCCATGTTTGCCATATATTAAGGAGTATCCTGCATGACCATAATACATGGTATATATACTCCACGGCTTTCGTACTAATATGCACACTTACATCTATTGAGATACATATACTTAAACACACAAGATTTCTTGAAGTGGAAACCTGAATGATTCATTACATCCCTCAGTATATTAGTCCTTTTGAACACTGATGAGGCTATTTGGCCTATGACGTAACAAAAAGGCCATTTGAAGCTGGACTTCATTTTCTGTACCAATCACCAACAGTAAGTTTGTGTGAAATAATACATGAGCAACAAATAACATACTTCCTCTCTTAAATCACGATAGAATGGGTCATTATTTTGTTCATCATGTTCACATTATGCACTTAATATTATGACTGAATTTGTTTTATTTAGTATGTTGATTCGCTGATATCCATTACATATTTTGCTTTCATAAAAAACAGCAAAGGTACGTAATAATACCAATGTAACCTTTGACCTTTGCCACTTTGATTACACCAAGTCAATATATCTTTCTTTGGCAATTGATGGGACACGCTGTGTCCAATCCATGACAAGGAAAGCTGTGTGCACATGGTTTTCCTGGTTGGAGGGTATATACTGGGCAGACTCTTCTGCCAATCTGTTTTCTATTTGTGGTACTGTGGGCCATGTAAGAGGTGAAAGAGACAATATTTGAGCACTGGCCACTTTAATCTGGATAAGAGCTAACACTTTCCATGTCTAACCGCCCTACAGTAACCGGTAATTTCAAAGGTCATCTGCTTCATCCATTTATGAAACACTGTCATTTCTAAATATATTTGATGCAAATTTCCAGGAAGACTAATCCCAGGACAACATGCGAATAGGCAACAGTTTTCTTGGGGCGCTCTGAGCACTATAAATGGCCAAAGTACACCAAGGAAAGCTGCTGACTCAGTCCAATAGTGTGACCCTTTATGGCTTAACTCTTTCAGTGCCAACTGCAATTGAAGTCAAACTACTAAAAGAGAACTGTTCTGAATTATAATAAGGGTACTATATTCACGTTCCTTGTACAACGACCTTTCATTCCAGTACCAACATGCCTATAGTTATATGGAGTATGATGTGTGTAGTCCATTGTATCTAAAGTGCAGCACGGAAAGCTAGTGATTCACCCTAAAATGTGACACTGAAAGAGTTAACCCTTTCCCCCTCAAACCGGCCGAAACCGGCTGGTGGTCAAATGTCGTCTACTTCAGTGTTTTCAACTAATTTCAACAGTAATGAAAAACAATTTGACTGAGAAATGTACATGAGACTTATCAAGATCACGTGCCCCCAGGTCAACAGCTTTCCTTGGCATGGGTTGAGCACTTACCCATGTCCAACCCATGTCAAGGAAAGCTGTAGACTCAGTCTTAATTCAAGGGGGAAAGGGTTAAGAGGCGAACCACAGCAACTAGCATCCTTCAGGTATACCTGGATGACTCAGAAATGATGGGAACATCAGGTGTTAATTCACCATCCCAATTTTTATGCCACTACATGATTAATCATCACAATTGGACAGTGAACCTTCTCCTCCTCAGGCTCAGCCAACAGCCTTCCTTTGTGTGGGTTGTGTGCTCATAGTGGCCAGCTCATGCCAAAGAAACCTGTTTATCTGGTGCATGCTATTCTCATAGGCCTCATCAACAACTCCTATTCTTGTCTTCCCACTTACAATAAAATTAAAGAAAAACAGAGAAGCAGTTAACATTTTAACCTTCAACTAGTTTGGGCCAGGGTGCATACATGTAGCTGCAAGCAAAACTTGGTGATACAACTACTACCCATATTTAATATGGCAGCCTTATTACCTTGTATCTCCAAGTACAAAACAATCAAACAGACATGGCTGTGCAAAAGTCAAGATTATATGAAATGAAAGCCATTGCTAAGGTCAAAGACAGTGACTGTGTGGTTATTAGTGCAGTTTGCCCAACTTTCTTAAAGTGTGCCATGAACATGCACCAATTTATCAGGCTAAGTGCAGTCACATATTCATATTTATCAACACAGTGTACACACAGCAGGGGTACCCACAGTACAATTTTATCATGTCCAGTAGGTCTGAGCACTTTAAAAGCAGGTGGTGTCAGCAATGAGCTGAGAATGAGGGTTGGGAAGGGGTTGCCCGTACTCCGTACTCGGGCTTTTTTTATTTTTTGTACAGCATAGAGAGAAAAAATTATTCACCGTATAGCGTACTGACAGCAAACCATGTACTCTGTACTGATCAAAATTTATTATGCGTAAAGCGTACCAGCAATACATGTAATATTCGTACCCATACTAAAAAAAAAAAAAGAAAAATGAGAAGGACAAGGAGGTACACATGTTTCAGGTAAAATTGTAACAATTTGGGTTAAAATATGTAAAAGTCTGTGGCATCTTTGTTCTTACAGGTTGTACAACCATCTCAAATTTGAAACTGTATATTGTGGATGTCTTATTTTCTGTACTGTGTACTGGAGAAAAATTATTTCCTGTACTCTGTACTGGTAAATTTTATTTTCTGTACCAGAGTGCCAAGACCCCCCCCCCCCCCCCTGAGAATGACTTATGTCACGATTTCCTGATCGACTTGAAGCAGGAATGTCATTGGATGGATGCATGCAGGTATGAATTATTCAAGGCACAATTCGAAGGGAAAGATGCAGTGTTCATTGTATACCAGATCTTCATGTACTTTGGTTTAATTCTAACTTTGGCCTACTGCTTGAATAGTTTTGTACACTGTTGTCTTCTGGTCTTATAAGCACCAAACAAGTGAACACAAAAAACTGCAGGTTCTTCCTCTTGTACACACAAATGTCATCATTAAAAAAATTATGATTAAATATGATGAATGACCTACTACCCTGTGTAATCACTAAATGCACTCATTTGATTTCAAAGAAAACATCTGCACACCAATGAAAGCCAATTACTTACAATTACCTTTCCAAATGCACTATATTTTTTACTCAAACTTACACCATGATAACCAAAGCTCCATCACCCATATAAAAAACAAACCGTTTCAGTTACAGCACTTATATATGTACATTAATTCTCTTATCAATCTTCAAAGGTCTCTATTCATTAAACCCCCCTCTAACATATTACTACCAAACACGGCAAGTGTACTAGGACCATACGACAACAGACTAGTCCCCGTGGCTCCATTCTATCAACCTACATGAATTATGAATAAGAACCAGGCAATTTGCCAGGTGACTATAGAACCTCTGTGGCACCTTTCTCCAACAATATGGCTACCTGCCTATCCTGGCTCCCTGTGGCAGGTGGCTGCAATTGCTTGACCAGCTCTGTGCTACAGAAGCATGCTGGCACTGTGGCCAGTGGGAGATGGTTCGTGGCCAGTGGGAGATGGTTCGTTCAATCATTAGGCAACATGGTCAACACAAAAAGCCCATTATCCTCTGTTTTGAGTTGACACTTTCACATTTTCTTTAACATATTTTTTTATTTTTTCGAGGGGGCGGAGAAAATTTGTGTGGAATATGCATGTAAAATCTCATGCTTTTGCCTGTTTGGTCATATGAAGACTGCTTCACAGAATTTGTTACATCTAATACGACCACAGGAAATTTACTTTTGAATGTATTTCAGATCCAATCAAAGGCCAACACACCAGCAGATGGAAGTATAAAGATATGTTTTGCCATGGGATGTATGCTGATGAACAAATACAGGAAACCCCAAACAAGTACACATATGGGTTACAGTGATCCCAAGACTCCCTCAGCCATGCAGTGAGCAAAACAAAAAACAGAGCAACTCTGCAATTTTGTGATTAAATAGTAACTTCAAAGGAATTATCATGTAAAAGATGAATCAATATTTGAGCAATTCCTTGGATCCAAACTGTTCACCACATTTCAAGATACAGGATTTACAAGGTTTTTATCTTACGTTGACCCCTGTGACCTTGAAAAATGGGTCATGGTAACCAGGTAGCAAACTAATTGACACTCTTGATAAGATGCTTCAAGTGTTTATGTTGAATGGTTGTAGCTTTATCTGTTCACAACATAGAGTGTTTGCACAGACTTTCTGTGTTGACCCTTGCAACCTTAAAGATGGATCAAGTTCACCAGGGAGCAAACCCCCAAGATGTTCCAGATATACATGTATAAGTTTGATGGTCAAATCTCAATTTGGTGTGCATTTTTTGCCCTATCAATGTGCACAGATGTATGCATGGACACACGGACATGATGTGGACAACAGGATGTCAGCTTTTTGTGTGGCCACTTCCATACAAGGTGGCTTTTTGGGTTTGAAATTTTTATTTTTTGCACTTAAGTTATACACATGTACCTGAAATGTGATAAATGACCTTTGCCTACCTTTCTGTGGTCACTATCTACTAATCAAAACACATGTTTTTGTCCAACTTGAAAAATTATTAATCTTCAATCCATTTGCATGACATTCTGTGCATAGTGTGACTACAGGAAGAATTTTTCTTCCTGATATACCCTATTTTTTAGTTCCAAGGAGGCTTCTTCTACTGATTTCTATGTGATTGGAGATATCTAGTTTAATTTCTGTGTTGATGCATGTGTGAATTTCGTAAGTTCACCAGAAACTTGAAAATACATAGATACCTCTGCCACGATCTGCCAAATCTACAGAATTATTGCTTTCAATAAGCTTTCTTCTGTGAATAGTTAAATCTTAAGGTACTTTTGAGTAGAACTAATCAAGTTCTATGCCTCCGAAGATGATGTACATAATGACATATGCATCAAAACTACACTGTAATGGTAACATGGCAACCACACATGTATTTGTTGAAGTGTTTCATTCTGTTCATCATGGTCAACACCTGATGCCACTCATGCCAATGCCAAACAAGCCAGTCCACTTACCCAGTGCCTTGTAGAACTCATTGAGGGAAATGTTTCCATCTTTGTCCTCATCGTCAAAATGTAGCATGTCAATAATGCGGCAGATCTGGGAAAGTTTCCTGAGATGGTCCCGTTGTTCGACATCCAGCAGCTCCTGTTTGTTGATTTTCTGGTCGTTGCTTCGGTCGTAGTAGCTGAACATGATGTTGGCAACAAATTGCTTTCCTGCAACAAAATGCAACAAATTGTAAGTTACATAGAAAAAAAAAACTGCATTGCACTGATTGTACATGTATATTAAACACCCACGGTCAAGATTATGTCTATAAACTCGTTTTGCAAATTCCATCACATACCATTATTACATGGTTTGATCTGTGCTAAATGGTTGAGAACTGTGCATTGATCTCTGCATACATAAAACCTGCACAAAGAGTGCAACTTCCTACTGTAACAATAAACTCCTTCATGGGGTCTATTTTTCAAGTCATAATCTTGAATCCAAAAGCTGTCAAGTGATTTGACATGCTCCAGCATGAAGGGATCATAAACATCACCATTATGGTATATTTATCCGGTTTTGAGACTACTGAAAGATATTTGTACCTCTGAAATTAGACTTTTCCTATTTTATTTCTCGTTAATTTTCATACTATGCATTTTGTAACAAAGACTAGACATGTGACAGTGTCTGACTGCTACCAAAGTTTACTAAGCTTTGTTTTGTAAATAGCGAACTTTACGGTATCTTGGTAGCTGCTGATTACAGTGTATTTCAGGACATAAAATCAAAGCAAACTTACAACTGACTGGAAGTTGATATGCAGCTGTACTGAACAGCTATCACAGACCAGAGTCTGGTGGACAAGCATAAGTATTGAATAAAAGCTCCAACAACCAGACAATACAGGGCTGTCAAACTGGAGCATTGTAGCAAAATTTTGCTACAATGCCCTTCAAAACTGCTGTAGACTTTCTCCAAAATAAACGTTTCTCATGTAGAGAAGTGCAAAAAATGCTATAATCAAAGACAATTTTGCTACTGGGATTTTCAGCTGGACAGCACTGCAGTAGACTGGGTGACTCTGGTGATTGATGATAGCTTGCTGACCTGACTGCTCCAAAAAGAGCTAGCAGAGCCTGGTTGGGTGACTCTGCTACTTAATAATTGCTTGATGACTAACTGCTCCAAAAAGAGAGACAGAGCCTGGCTGGGGGACTAGCTCTCATGCCGCATAATTGCTTAACCACTCTCTGTTCCAAAATTAGACATTATGAATACTGGATGGGTGACTCTGAAGTTGATAACTGCTTAATGATCAACTGCTCCAAAAACAGACATAGAGCCTGGCTGGGGGACTTGCATGCTGGGTAATTGCTTTATGACTAATTGCTCCAAAAAAGGAATATAACCTGACCGGGGAGGGGGAGGGACTCTTGTCCTGGATAATTGCTTGATGACCTAATTATTTCCAGAATACAGCTTGGGTGGGGGACTTTCATGCTGGATAATTGCTTTATGACTAATTGCTCCGAAAAGGAATATAACCTGACCGGGGAGGGGGAGGGACTCTTGTCCTGGATAATTGCTTGATGACCTAATTGCTTCCAGAATAGAACCTGGCTGGGGGACCCTAGCACTGAATAATTACTTGATTCATGACTGCTTCAAGAATAGAGAGGGTAGAGTCTGGTTGATATCCTTGGTGACGACTAACTGCTTGCAATTTCTGCAGAGTTGCCACCATAAGTCTGTTGCCTAAGATCAATAATTCAGTACCAAACTTTATTGACCAAGCTTATTCTCAAATGTCATCTTTCTGCTTTTAGCTAGTACACATACATGTCTACCATTTGACTTTCATTCACATGTCTCAGTCTTCTGTGGATATTTCGGTCTCCAAACCTGATAATCTAGAAAATTAACATTGATAGTGCCTCAAAATATATGCACATTTTAAAATGAAATGTGATGAGGCAAGCAAAAGGGGTATCCACAAGATAACCTATGCATATACAAAGCCAAAATAAATATTTCAAAAAGCCGGCAGCCAGTCCAGTCAAGTGGTACCTGAGAGGCACCAATGAAGTAAACAGATTCGTCAATATCAGTGTATGCAATACTGCCCTTTATCCACCTTGTACCGCACCAATTACAAGACTGCCAAGAAGTTTCTTCTGGCTGCAGTGACTGTGCCTGGCAATTACAAAACTCTAATTTCATCGATTTCCAATACAAATATGCTGTAGGCAATCTGGCATGTAAGGTTACAGTTTTTATTAAGCCGTTAGATGGTCAACAGTCTGAACTGGCATTGGTTGGCCACTGGGTGTTCCACGTACCCTGCCAAGGAAAACTGGTGACCAATGGCTTTCTGGTCTACAATTCTCACTAAAAATGTTTCTGATTAACAGCAAACTTTTCAGAGGGAAATAAAAGCACCCAACCTCTAAAACATTTTGGATATTTATCACAGGTTTAGGGTGGTGGCAAGGGTTAATGCTTTATCATCCCCAAAATATGTACAATGTATTATGCAAGCTGCCAAACTCTTGTTCCCAACAGCATACAAAACATGGAGATCTTTATCTTCTTTGTTAAAAGAAAATTGGCCTGTGTGCTATGTCCAATATTATAATAATGTCCTTTATTAAATCTAGAACAACAGGGCTGCATACACAGTACAGCAATATTTGGTTAACTGCCCTATTTTGTCTGAAATATCAATTTCTGACTGGCCAATGACTGTTCTGCATGAAACATCGGCAATAACAAACTGGTCAACAGAAGTTAATCTATTTAATCTGTGCCCACAAGCCCTGTGAATAACTGGCTAGTTCTGGGGTAATAGGTAATATGTGTTACAGTGTCTGTTCCCATGTGTGAATCAATTATTAAGGCATACGTAGATTTTGTGACTGTATCCACAGGACCCAGACATCCTGACATTTTACATGTGTCTTTCTTGACAACAGCTGTGTATCACCACCATAGTGCACGCTTGCTGAGTTTGTTCCACCAAACACCCAGCCAATGCTATTAACTCATTCCATACCAGTCCCTGTTTTTTTCCGTATATTTACCTAGATTTAAGACGACAATTGCACATTTAAATTCTTTATGAAAAGAGCTTTCGTTCAAGTACCAACATGTCTATAGTCTTAAGTCAGTGGTTCTGGCACTACCTGGCAAGTCATGCCAGAACCACTGACCAAGGCCTGTCACCATAGTATGGAATTAGTTAAAGGTAAATGGCATTGTTGGTCTGTTTGCCAGGCAACATGACTGGTAAATTTCAACACTTGTGCTTCACAGAATTTATCAGGATTATACACCTTAGCTGTAAGGGGCACATGAATGCACCAATTCATTAATGCAAGAGAAGCAAAATGCTTGGTTCATACTCTTCACAATAGGCTACATGACATCACAAATGATTGATAACTATGACTAGTCTCCTGTTATATGTCTGATGATCCATTTCACTTCATGTGCATGTACATCCAGGGAGATTTCTCTTACAGTATGAAAATATGATGGTCAGAATGACCTTCAGACCCCCTTGGACAGCATTGCATCCACAGGCGCAAAATATGATGACCCCTGGTTATCTTGAAAATATGTGAAGATCATGGAATGTCAAAGCAAATTCAGCCAAGCTTCCAATGAGATGCTCCAACAATACAAGTTTCATGATGGGAGTTCCACCTGGTTTGAAAGGCCACTTTTGACAGGTCCCTCCTGACTTGAGAGGCCACTTTTGGGCCTGCCCTTGGGGTGGGCTCCTAAGACAGAGACCACTAAATATATACATACATATATATATATATATATATATATGTATATATATATATATATATATATATATATATATATATATATATATATATATATATATATATATATATATATATATACGAAGGTCACTGAATGTCAAACCAAATTCAGCGAAGCTTCCAAAGAGATGCTTCTATCAGTGCAAGTTTCATACCAGTAGCTCAATTTGTTCCAAAGTTATTGTCTGCAAGGGTGACAGATGGACGGAGAGACATGACGCCACAGTACCTGTCTGCTGATAAGGCGAAGGGGGTAAAATAAATATTGAGTTTATTTCATAAGGTGACAGGGGAACTGGTAATGCTTGCAGAAAACACCTCTTGTGAAAACATAACATTAATTAGTTGGGTTGTCAGACTATGGTTTGCCACATCCAAGTTTTGTGAGTCCATGTAATGAGAAACTAATCTTGATGTGCAAAGTGCATAGCATCTGCCTATATTTATGGTAATTCCACCTGTTCGGTTCTCATAGCTGGCCTGTCATTGCCTTGTTACTGTCTTATATTTACTCTGCAATACACCAAGCTGCCTGAACACATACAGAATCAGCTGCTTACAATAAAGAGAACAAGTGAGAAGCATTTTTCAATATGGAATTGAGGCGAAAGATGGGCATCTACTCACAAGGCTGATGGAAGTCCACTTTGACTTTTGTGTCATATTAATGGTTACAATTAACCATGCATGGGCCTGGCACTGACCTCTACGATTTCGTTGCCTTTGCCACACAGTTCATGCAGAAGCTGCCTACACAGAGGATTACGTCCTTTGTGACGCTATCAGCCCTCGCCAGCAGTTGCATTATGCAATTCACTCTGTAATATTTCCTCAGAATTAGACCTTCTACAAGGGATAACAGGGTTGTACTCTCATGAATGGCTGGTAAGAAAAGCCATAGCAGCAATGGCTTCAGCTGCATGCTGTACCTACAACTGGCAGCGGGACCTCTGAAGCCCATCACAACATTTTTTATATTATAAAATGTCATTTTCATTATTTTTTGAATCCCACTATCAATCCTATTCTAACAGTTTTACCTGACTGAGATCATCTCCTTCAGCACTCATATTGTACCACAAAGATCCTGAAGATGAAAACCTACTTTACCATTAAAGTCGACCCAAGCTCCCATAATCTGTGGAATTCCATTTTTTTAACTATCTTTAATTTTCCTGCCTTTCCTGCCCCCAGTCTCACAAATGACCTAATATCTTATGCAGAGAGACAGTGGTTCCTGTGTGGCTGATGTAATTGAGAATCAATCAATAGAGCAGTTGCTTCGGTTTTGCCAAGCAGCATGCCTCAATGGTACTACTGGGATCAAGCCAGGGTTTCAGCGCTGAAGACAATCTTCCCCACATGTGCCTGTGAGACTTACACTACAGCAAAGTAAACAAGCCTGGCCACCAGAGACTGGCCACTGACCCCACAACTTGCCATCTATAAATCCCCAGGTAGTGCCAATGACTAGAATTAATCAACAGTATCTAGTTATTTACAAAAATGGGGATCTTTTACAAGAAGAATGTTTCGTATTTGATGACTGGCACTGCCCTTAGCCCCTGGTTTTGAACCATGGGAGTCTGAGAGTTACATGCAAGACTCTAACCTGCTCCAGCCTAATTTGCTAGAATGTCAAATATTTTTGAGACATCGTAAGAGCTAAATGCCATGGAATTAGTCTGCCAGCTGATGTAAGTAGTTCTCCTGCATAGTCATAAAATACATGTATCTTTACATGTGGTTCAAGCAATGATCACAGAAAGTAAACTTTGCTGAGGATCCCATTACCAAAAATTTTCATGAGTGCTCTTTGTTAGTAATCCACAACAGGCAGTTGGTGCAATCTCATCGGAAGACCAAGCATACAATGAGGGCAAACAAAATATATATGTTTACTCCTTTTACTGGCCAAAAAGATTCCAGGCAGGTAGATTTGACATTTTATTTATTTATTCACTCCTTTTGCTTTCTTTACTTTTTTTTCGGGGGGGGGGGGGGGGGAGGGAGGGTGCTCAATTGCATTGGAGTTTTACTACCATTTCACTGTTGTTGTTTTTTTTAAACAGTAAATTGCATTACTTTTCATGTGTTTAGGTGTAAAGCAAGTCAACTTTTACTTCATTTTTTAGTTTTCCATCTCCATCATAAAAGTTCAGGTTAGAGCTTTTTTGGGCAGGTACAGACTGTCACCAGAAATGGGTATTACTTTGCTTGTCTTATCAATACACATGTTATACATACGAGTAGAGTCATCCTTGCAGTTGGTCTCTCCTATCCTCGCACAGTGGTACTGCAGCAGGATGTTCTTCAAGTTCAGATATTCCTTCTTCTCACACACATCCACTGGTTCAACCATGACCACTTCTTTGGGCTGGATCAGGTCATCTTTCTTCTCTTTCTTGATGTCTTTCAGCTTGGGCTCCTTACTCTTCTCCTCCACCACTCTGGGTTCAATGATCTGCTCATACAGCATGGGCAGTTGCACTGAAACACAGTAAATATTCATACAGCTAGCCTTTAATGATAACAATTGGAAATGTTTTTATCATGTTATTTGCCTCTTGTGATTTGAACTTCTGACCAGTACTACATGGGCTGATTCTCAAAATGTGTCACCAGCCAAACGGGCTTGTTTCTCAAAAGTGTCGCTGCAGATTGCGACCAACTTTTCGGTCGCTGCCACATTCCTGATCTATTCTACCATTTCTTGAAAGTGTCACAGTCACTTTGCCTGTCGCAAATTTTAGGGAAATGTGCAACTAAAAATTTGTCATTGCTAGTACCGTTGCAAGCTCATTCTTGTTTAAATCATTAACCATGACAACTTTACTTCTTACACTGTGACAATGACATCTAGAGACAAAGAGTGCGATAACACATTTTTAGAGACTGAAGTAACCCACTGGAATTTTGTGAACTGAGGTTGTCTATACTTAAAAGCACCATTGTCAAAAAACAAAAAACAAAAAAAAGTCAGGTTTTTGCCATATTTGAGGAAGAAAGTAGTATTATGTAGATTTACGTTACAGAAGTTTACATGCTCGTGTTTCTTAAAATATGTTGGAACCTGAAGAATCTTTGCATCTGACACATAAACTCTCAAGGAAAAGTTGGTTAATGTGTGCTGCAAAGATGGACTTCTACAAAAAAAAAAAAAGTAAGAAGCCATATCTGTTGACAGGAGAAAAATGAACAGAAGCCAATGTATTGGGTATTGGGATCATGTGCATCTGCCAACTGAACACAAGGAATAACCAGTACAGGAAGCTTGTAGAGGTAATTAATCAACATAGAACTGGCTGCTCAAAGTGTCACCAAGGACCCTGACTGTACACCAATTGGAAGTGGTCTCTTGGGCAACAGGCTGAAGCTATAGCAACACCACTCTCATCACACTGACTGTCATACAATGAGCCAGTGTACACTCCAATAGCTGGACATGACAGCAGCACCCACTGGGAATTTGACTGTACCCAGCTAAGGGCAGCCAAGGGTGATGTCACATGTCAGTTAAGTGTTTTGACCAAAATGTCTCATTGATGGAAGAATTTCAGTACAGAACCTATCACAGCGATGAGAACAGGAAACCATAGAAAAGCAAAAATATCATCCCCAACCAGCTGAAAATTTCATCACATTTCAGATTTTCACATAAAACCCACAACATTTTGCACCTAGTGTTTTTGAGAAACAAGGATGAATTACTCCCATGAGAGAAACTTCTCGTCACTGCATCATGACAGGTTGCCCAGTGGCTATGGTCTTTCTTGGCACTGGACAATGCATCCCTGACTCGCATCAAGAAAACCTGTTCACATTATTTAATGGGTGAAGGGTTAATACGGATTGAATAACAATTTCTGTGCATTAAAGAGGTATGGCAGTCCTCAACTTTCCCGAGTTATGCCAACACCATGAACATTAATATGCAGCCCGCAGCAATATTCATATATTACAGGCATTGCAGGCTGATGGTATCTGGTATATGACAAGGTTACGAAACTAAGTGAGGTCAAGTTAATTTTTTCCATGAACGGGAACCGAGTGAAGCTGAAAAAGTTGTATATCTGTGTGTAATTTATATTTTCCTTTTTATTTTGTTGTTGTCATTTCTTGGGATACAATTGGTCATGTGCGCTGAATGACGTGCTGTGTGTACATAAGCACAAATGTGCCTGAGCTACTTCAAAACTTTAATTTGTATACACCTGACATATGCTGTCGTACCTTAATCTGATATTTATTCACACACTGACTGATACATTTCAAATCTCATTCAGCTACCAAAGTATGAGTTAATGAGTCTACAATGAAACTATATTACAGACTCTATGCACAATCAAATTTCTGTATTTCAGACATGTAACACTTGGACTCTTGCACACAGTGCTTTCAAAGAGCCTCTCCGATTCTTACGGGAACATCTAGGACATATCATTTGCCATGTTTACATTTGAATATTCAGAAAAAAGGCTCAATACGGCTAAGTGTTTTGCAAACTTGATGCAGAAGAACAAAATAAGGATTTACTTGGTAGTTTATTGGAATATGAGAAGAAATGGAAAACCCAAATCTATTTCTTGCACCATGAACTGGGTGCAAAGCAAGATAATCTCATTGCCATATGTCAACATTTTGCATATAACACAAGGGTTTCTGACCGACATAAATTTTAGGGTATGCAATAATTAAGAAATAAAACTTCAAGGAAATATAACTTTGTGAGAAGGAGAGCATACATGTAGGTTTTGTTCATAACAATTTTTCAATTCTAGTGAATCTGAAGCAACAATTTTAGGGTCCCCAGTATACGTTCAGAAATTTCAGGAAAAAAAAATTTACTCATTTTCCCTCTGGCACAAACCCTGATGCCAAAGCAAGCATAAAATATAAATATCAATGCTGTTTAAATGCAAAAATTAATACAAATCCATGCACTTGACACGTAAAGCCTGATTTTATTTTTCCACTCAAATAATTCTTTATGAAAAAATGGACTGTTGACATCTGCCATCATTTGCCAATAACCATAGCATTCACTTGCTCCACACAACAGTGACACAGTGAATAATCACATTTCTGTCAGCCATTCTGTTGCAAATGACCACATTCACATATGCAAAGATGATATATGCAGGAGTCTGTGGCTTTCTCGGAAATATTGAAGTTCTGCTTGCAAAAGAATCACGAAACACTTTCACTGTAAAAACACTTTATGTTATTACACTATCCAAGATACAACAGCCAGATAAATGT
Organism: Hermodice carunculata; assembly: GCA_964020975.1. Classification (NCBI taxonomy): domain Eukaryota; kingdom Metazoa; phylum Annelida; class Polychaeta; order Eunicida; family Amphinomidae; genus Hermodice; species Hermodice carunculata. The sequence continues at coordinate 60,064,938 of OZ026613.1, forward strand.
CTTCAATATGCCACTCTCTGCTTTTAATCACAGCAGGCAAACATGGTTCACTGCCAAAGGAATCTAAACAAAGATATGCTCTAATTTTATCTTGAGCAGGTTTTTATTCATCACTGAAGAGAAAGGTGTGGGTAATTAAGGTTGCATATTGTGTAAGCCTTAGTATCTCATCTGTTCTCTCTCCATGTGTACACTGTGTACATGACGGCTAAAACATCTTGGGGCCCATGTGCTGTATCATCAACACATCATGGCATTTCCTCCGGTGTACCATGGAGACGCAAGACTGTATTTCATACCAGCTTGATCTGTCTATCTGACACGCAGAGAGCACCTTAAATGCCTGGCAGTCAAAGTGGCATGCTAGTTAATGTTGCACCAGACTCCCAGGCATATTATGTTAAAAAATCTACCTGACTTATAGCATGTTTGCTGTTTCAGGTGAGCAGGTCAGGCCCGAGTAGTACTACCTGCATTCATATGTCACATTCATAACTGTTATTGAGCACCTACTTCCAATATAGCTCAAATTTACAATAAACAATAACAACACATACAATCCATTGCTGGGTCCAACAGTGCTATCTCTTGGTACTCAAAAAAAAAACATTTTAGCATAACATTTTGTGGATTTTTTTTCTGCATCAAATTCTATACAGAAAGTGAAATATTTCACAGGAAGCCTGCTGTCACATTCTGAGTTTGCAATGTCTCTATGGCATCAGAATTCTACTTAAAATTATCTCTCCTTTCACAGAGCACTTGTATTTTAGGTCCACATATATTACGTCACTCTTGCTGTCTTTTCCATGCTATTTGACCTGCATTTTGAGACCACCTGCTTTACAGGACCACACTTTGACCTGCGCTTGGGATAGTCCTGTACAGGAGGGATCACTCTACACTTGTAATCAGTGTCCTGTAGAGCACAGCATCAGGCATACATGTATTATGCACTGACTGAAGGGGCATATCTTGTGTGAAAAGTCAACCCCTGCCACTGACATCATCAGTAATCCACATGGCCACCAAAAACACTAAAAAAGCTGATGACCACAGCGAGGGTCGAGCAAAGCCTAGCTTGCTACTATCGCAGCAAAACTTATCATAATTCAATATTCACTCCAGATTACCTGGCCCATCACGGTGGAAGTCTGAGCCTTATTGATCCAATTGGCTCCTTTCTCTAGTAGGTCTCATGTCCTTGCAATGTGCAAGAATTTTTCTCACAGACCGTGCTTTAAAACCATTTTAAGCACTTAAGCTGTGGTCTTCAGTTTAAATGTCCAGACAGGCACTATTACGGGTTGTCTCTGGGGATATTTATGTGGTGCTCTTGACACACCAGAGATGCTGACCGCTACATTAACCCAGACATGCAACACTTTGCTCTCACTGCATCTTCATAAATCTTAAGGTCACAAGACATGTCTTCAGCAGTTCATGATAAAAACCTAAAAAAACTGACTCAATAACACACTTAGGACCTAACATTTAAAGATTGGTTGAAAAGAAATAATGTATACAAACAATACAAATGCATTTTGATATTTTTAGAGTAAGACAAAAAATAACGGATTTGAGTTATACTTGTCATATAAAATTTATGACATATATAGTATCCACTAATTCATAATCAATTCCAAGAGTGTTTTGAACATTATCTCCATATGATAGCAAACAAAAGACTCTTTCACAAGTCAGTATCATTTGGGCAATAAATATGTCAGTAATTACAGCCCACTTACAGGCTTTACTGGGGTGGCTCATGTGGATATATTCCACTGAAGAGTGCTTAATGTGACTGGATGATCTTTGACAGCTCACTGCATGTGTTCCAAATGCTCTACAGTCTTCCTGATCAACTATGCCCACCGAGGATAGAATCACCCATGAGCACCTGACAACTTGATATATCTCCAAAACCCCAGCAGGCAAACGCTTCAACCACTTGACCATTCCACATTTCTGCACAGAATCATTATTTTTATACAAATTTACTAGCAGGCAGTCAAGTGCAGGCCTTTCAGCCCTGACGAAATAAAAAAAAATGTTTTCTACGCAGGTTTAAAATCGAAGCTGGATGGTGTGCCTGTCAAGGTTCCATTCCACTTCTTTAATTTGCAGACTTACAGGCTGCAGCATTAATGTACAAGAAATGGCAGGCAACTCATATGATACAGTAATGATGCTACTCTGCAAAATGAAACCATTCAGTGCTGAATAGCAGTGTGCTATATTATACTCCACACCACTTTGATGACTTGCCTTCATCAGCCTGCCTTGTGCACCAGTCTTTTCTTCATAAACTACTTGCTCCTTCCATTTCCATTTGTTTTGTCACTAGAGTACTCCCATAAGCTTCTGTAATTCAGGCAAGTGTCACTGCTGGCTGGCCACTAGTGTGGACCCCTGCTGGTACTTTCTAAAGTGTATGTTTATTGGCCTATACCAGAGTGGTGGCAAAGCATGGACATTGTGAGCTGTGTATGCCCTATTGCTTTGAAGCACAGGGTCTCATATATACAATCTCAGGCAACACTGCAGTGCATCTGCAGACTGAAGTCCCAGGCAGTCTTGTGTCAGATGGCAAGGTCCTTGTTCTATTGATCCAAATCCAGCGTAAATTAAGTGATGGAACTATTTCCCAATTTAGCAGTGAGTGGAACAAAGACTGGGCAAAACTTGGTTAAGATAACAATTGTCTTTTCTACTGGTGTACACATGGGGATATGTGTATTAGTCTAAGCATTTACTGACTCTTAATTAAATTAACTGGCTTCCACTCAAGGATGATCATTCATGATTAACCAATGCAAGTTTTCAAACTATCTTTCCCTCTCGTAAACAAGCACAAAATACTAACTTTCAAATAATCTTTTAAAATAGTACATTTTTTTTATCTGCCAGAATTTAAAGAGGAAAACATAATGGTCAGAATGACCTTAAGACCACCTCAGCCAGGGTAAAAATATGATGATCCCTGTCAACCTTGACCTTGAAAACAGGTCAAGGTCACTGAATGTCAAACTCAGCCAAGCTTGCTATGAGATGCTGCTACAGCACGTCTCATGATAGTATCTCAACAGGCAACTACAATACCACCTCAGCTGATAATTAAGGCCAAGGGGGTAACAAGTAATAAAAACTGGCCCCATTAGTCACTGATCCTCAATGTGTGATGATTAATGCCACAGCGATTCAAATTCCTGGACATAACAACAAATTAATTAAGATGTATAATAATCTGAATGTTTGCTGGCATTGCTTGTGTAAATTTACAGCAGGCACCGTGCAGTACATGGTGTGCACTATGGTGTAATGTTGTATGTAGGGAGTATGTATTAGGCTGTCATCCTCTGAAGCCAGATGTCCGGCACAATTGCCTATCAAGCATACTCAGCTACCCCCAGCCCTGTTATTAACTGCTGAAACTTTGCTGCACTGTAAAGTGGAAATGAAGTCAATTGCAATGATTTTGGTGAATGGGGGAACAAGAATTACCATTTGATATTACATGAATCGATGCTTGCTAAACGATGCTCTCAAAAAACCTGGCCGATTCCCATGCTTATGCCTATTCATCAAACGCTACAACCACATTTAACTTGTCATGTTTGTAATTAAGCCATGCTATTTTACATACTCAATCAGTACTGGGATTTCAGTCATCACGGTACTCTGAACATTGCAGTGCCTAATTGAGTTGCAGCTTTTGTGTGCATTCTCGTTTTAGTTTCACCAACAGATTGTTGTGAAATTGACTGATGTGAGATGTCAACTCAGCTACCTGTGAATTAAAGATGTGAATGGCAGTCTGTATGGACTTCTTCGTGGAAACACAAAGCACACTTTAAATCCTAAACTTTGATATAACAATTCGCTTTCCAAGCTGATCTATGATCAAGACATGTTCCCAGGCTTCTGCAGGAAGTTTTACACTGAGACAGTTTAACGTTGACCAAGTAAAGAATTCAAGAAGTCAAATGCCACAGCACAAAATATGTCATGCATTGGTAACACAGATACAGGAACACTGCAAATCTAACATTTCTGTTGCTCACACTGAACACTGGTTTTGTTGCTTTCCAATTAGACATCACAGAAGTAATCCAAACTATGTAAACATGGTAAAGCCACATTCATTGCCATGGAACTAGCAAGCTGTAATTTACAGATTGAGGGTTTTAAAATGTATGTCGATCTACTGTGGTTTATGGAATATAATCTACTAAGTCCTCATATAAAACTGAAGGGTGAAAAAACATAAGCTACACTGAAAAAATATATATCTACAATGTTGTACAAGACTATGATATCAAAACCTTGATAAAATAATAATTTTATTTGAGACTTTTTTTTTTTTGTTTTTGTTTGGAAGCATGTAAGTTTTGAATTTTTAACTGTTTTGCTTAAAGAATTAATGACTTCTGGCATTGAAGCACATAATTTGCTTAAAGAATTAATGACTTCTGGCATTAAAGCACATAATTTGTTAAAAAAAACTTAACTTATTGACTACACTATCGGTTGTTTTAACAGAGTGACATGCAATTCATATCATTTGTACTCTTTTGCAAACTCAGAACTGTCAGTCCTTGGGGACACATTTTCATCTGCATGATGAGCACTTTCTGTGAACTGTCTCCAGCACCAGCCAGTCTGTCTAGAATTGGACCATAGCCAACTGAAAATCCCATTCTTGCAATTCTTCCACTTTTCTCTGGCACAATTGTGGTACAAGTTTAATGTACATCTTTCTCCTGGCACATTCATGACGTGGTGGACTAAGAGGGCATTTCCATGGTGCCAGAGAACTGGATCTGCACAACAATGAGGCACTTCAGTGCTTCAAAGATTGATGATGACTGAAGATTACAACTTTGCTTCCTACCTGAGGAACTTTTTTGATTTATTATTGTTTCCAAACCCTACCAAAAGGCCTCAAAAATGTATGAGCTCCATACCCACTGACCCAGCCACCTGGTCCTGAAAACTTACCATTGGCACCACATATCATGTCTATTACACAAATGCAATGGGTCAGACATCAAGATATTTTATGGTCATTGTTTTTGTGCCTTCCTGTACCAACTATACCAGTAGTGTTTGGGATCTTCATAACATACACACACAGCAGAAATAACAGTTCTTCAGTCCATTCATGTAGTTTGCACCAAACATTTCTGCACTGACATTACAGACAGATAATGAAGAGGGCACATCCATTGTATGAATAAATTGCTAGGTAATGCCACGACAGCCAAAGTATAATGGTAGATACTAATTTTCTTTCCAAGCTACATAAGTGTGTTGCAGATACACTCTATTGTGTTGGCTTTTAGTGGAATTATTTCCAGACCAACTGATCAAATCACTTTATCTCCAATGGTTTATGATAAATAATTGAATCACAGCTCTCTCCTAAACTATTGCAAATGACATAGATACAGTTTATTGAAATTGATCTTATGTCTGCTGGCCTCTATGTCTACTCCCATTGGAGTATTGTGAGTCACACTGTAGAAAAGCTTGTAACCGATACATGCCAGAAATTTGGTATGAAGCTACCATACTACGCCAAATTTCAACTACCTCAGGTGACATGCAAGTGATATCCCTTCAAGAATTGCAAAAAGAAATGTGTATTGTTCCCTATGAGACCTACATATCACTGATAAACAGTAAAATTAACGACGTGGATAATGACCCAAATTTTGACTGAACAATGCCTTTTAATTATTAGACACGTCATGCTAAGCAAGTGGGTCTAACAGGGAAAATGACTGTGCTTTACACATTAATTAGCATATGTAAACACAAGGGAGAAATACAAAATTTTATCTGCACCCTAGGGGGCCTTTTAAATTCTAGTGGTACAACTTGTATGATCTTTAAGCATGCTGTAACCAGCATGGAAGTGACTCATTCAATTTCTACATGGGAAAGTTAACTGTGTGTTGCACACTTTACATACTCTTACCTGGCTTCTTTGGCTTTCTCTGGCAACCCTTGGCACTGTGGTCAATGCCAATGTGCATTTTCTTGACACAGGCCATCCTGTGTAGCTCACAGTGGCTCGGGTAGTAGATGCCATCAGTACCGCAAACACGCTTATTGTGACCTCGGCAGTAGTCAGCTCCAGCACAAACACACTCCCCGCGACCTTCAGTATTGGCCTTACATACCCGACCAAAGTGGCAGTACACCTCCTTACAAGGATCTGAAACAGACAATGATGATGCACAATTATTTTCACTGGGACATGAAGCCTGGGACATCATATGCATATTGTTATACATGTGTAGATCTACCGGGTATTGCAAAGCTACGATGGATCTGTTTCCTACTGTAGCATTTTGCAAACTTTTCAGAAGCTATATGCACAGCCATAGAGAGGATGATGAGGCAAAAATAACACACCCAGTTAATGCCACAGACTTGAAGAAAAAAATTCAAAGCTGATCCCCTTCATTACAAAACTGAAATTTTCAAAACTAATAACCTGAAAGTAAAATGGGGACCTTTCCAAAGTTTAATATTGTTTGCACACTACTCAGACAGAAGCCATTATCATATTGCAATTGATGCTGTAATTTGCTGGTCCTTTGAGCTCTTCAGGCTCTGGTCAAGGTAATTTTTTACATGACATTTTCCCTGTTCTTGATGTGGCCATGGTAACATCTGTAACTTGCATCAATTCTTCATTGCTCTGTAGCTGTAATGTATCTCCATTATTGACTATGGAGTCAAAGATCAGAATGGGCAACATTGTACATCATCTAACTGACTTGTGTATGCCCTAAGCCTACAGATGGCTCCTTCCCAGTCAAGCTTTCCCAAGCCACAGCAGCCTTTGTTTACACAGCTCGTACACCCATGTCTCCATATTTGGGAACAACATGATATGCAAAATTTGAATTAACATGTAACTACTTATATAAAACTATTACTAATCTAGTACAAGGCAGAATGTATAAATTATATTATTCATGATCAGACCTAATGGATCTCCATGTTCTGTGGGCAGAATAAAGTGTCATTCATACTCAGTGCAGGTACAGCTTGCACAATGCACATGACTGCAGTGTTGTAGCTACTTTTCCGGGGGTTTTGCTGCATCATCTGTTGTTCCAAGGCTGCAGAGGACCCCTCACCCATGACTAATTAAGTCCCATTACTTTCTGCATAGCTTCACACACAACCTTATCTCGGCAGTTTTTCCTCTGTTGCATCCATTTACAGTCTAAAGGTAGCAACAGCAATGACAATATTATGATATAATGTATTGGTGGTTCCTGTTCTCCTGCCATCCTGTTGGTCTCATCTGGTTGGTCTATGTACAAGTGGACGGGTAAATATGATACAGGTTCCTCCTAGATCTATCCATGGCCACACCATAAATCACCTGGCTGGTCAAAGACAAGGCTTTCTTAATGATTTGTGGACATGTACTTAACCCTGTGTCATGTCAAGGATTAGGCATCCGTCACAGGGAGTAATGATCAAGCCTAGGGTCAGACTATCATCTTAAGACTATAACAGGGCATTCGTCACATTACAAGGGGTCCTTGTAGTATCTACAGCTTGCAGAACACACCAGAAGCAGGCTAATTGCCCTACCTCTTGTTACCATCTGAAAGAAAAGTGACCATTAAACTACTGGATATTCTGAGACAAAATTATTGCAGTAGATATTTACCACAAGCCACATCAGGGCTCTACAATTTGCATGTCCGCCAGCCCAGGACAGGTCAAATTCCAATGAGGACAAGTTGGAATTTCAAAGCATTAGTCCTGGGGCAACCAGAAATTGGGTTTCCTATATGCTATTTCTATAGAGGGACACACTTGAATAGAGAACTAATAAAATGCCACAAAACTAATCCCTGGAGACTACAGCAGATGAAAAGAATTCAGGACTTTCCCCCACAGGCAGACCACTGTGCCTAGTGATTTTCTCACCTCCAATGCCTAGAGAAAGCCCCTTTGCTGGGGTAAGACTACTTGATTGTATAGTTTTAACATAAGCACCTGCCACAGAACAAGATTTACATGGTAAAATAACATGAATATCTCAGCTGAACAAGTTTAAGTATGGAAGGAAAATGGCTTCTAAACTATTAATGAAACCTTTCATAAAATGTTGAACTTATAACAATAGGTTAAGACTATTTTAGGGCAGTAAAGCTTGCCTAATCAGTGAAGTGTCTGCCATAACTGAAACAATTATGTTTTGGCCTGTAAAAAATTTCTAACATATTCACATTAAAAATGCCTGGTACATTACTGATATTGATAGGCATACTAATCAAAAAGTTTTTAATTTTATGTTCATGTTGCTATAAATGACCTCAGATTTACTTTGAAGATTGGTGCTTTTAACATGCATTACCTGATACCCAGAAGTGACCACCCCCGCTATGCCCTCTCCAGTCAGCTGGAGGTGATAAAATTCTATGCTTTGTTGGTTCTGTGAAAGGAGTTGATTACAGAACCCTGCACATCTACATAAATATCATATGGGAAAACTTCTAATTAACACATAGTGTCAAGGTACCATACATTAAACTGGTAATCATTGCTATACTCTACCACTATTTGGAACAGGGAGACCAACTTCATTTCATTTCACACCATCTTCAGCAACTTACAAAAAACCTATTTGTCTTTCTCATACCCTCTGAAGATGGCAGCTTCAAGAATAGTCGAACAGCTGTTGCAAGGACCAAAAGGTGACAACTTGGACAAACAATAACTTCTGGCATGCCCTGCACTGATAAAAATTTACAGTTGACTGAAAGACTTTGTAATTGAAAACACAATAACTCTTTTCTTCAGCTGTTTATTGCTCTCCTACGATTTGCCATAAATAACCGAATTCAATGCCAAGACCAGTTCAGACCTATGTGGTCAAATCTCTGCTTGATCTCTTCACTACATCAGTGTGTGGTCAAATCTCAGTTTGATCCTTTCACTGCCCCCAGTCTGCTCAAAGCATGATGTATTACTGCTGCTCTGTGCAAGCTACAGGGCCTTTCTACATCATTCAGGGATTCTTCTGATCTGTCCAGGCCCTCAATTATTTTGGAATGGCATACATGTCCAAGATAAGGGCTCTCAATGGGGCTCGGTTTGTCTCCACTGTCCACCACCTGATTAAAGATCGCGAATGCCTTAACCCTGTAAATGTGCCCGTCATCTGATCATAGTCTTCACAGGAAGATGGATCACCTGACATTGACATCACGTATGTATATTTAAAAGAAAAGGGTAATTAAGATCAATATAATTTTGTTTCAATACACGGGGTATTGGTACAGTTTGATTACAAAGCCAAAGTAATTTGGAGCTAACCAATACTGTGCATTTACAAAGAGAAACGTGTGTAATCCAGTCTCACATTTCCCCTCACTAATCTATATGCCATTACCATGCCCTTTCCTTTCCCATGAATTATGCACAGTTCCTGGCACAACTAGGTATAGTCAAACTACTTTTCTCACTGTGATTAAGAAAGTTGCGTAGAGCTTATTCTTAATGCATTAGCACATCCTTCCAGCTTCAGAGATTCAGGATGCAGGTAATATAATTTTGTCAGAGAGAACATTATGAACAGCAAAGAAAACACATTACATCTATTAAATAATGAATGTTAGACACAAAATTCAGTTGCAATTAAATAAGTGGGCTGTTTTCTTCCCTGAGTCTAAATTACTGAAAAAAAAAATTTAAAGAAAACTAAAGCACTTCTTTCATCATCTAAACTCTTTGATAGAAAGTAAATTTACTGAACTGAATTCCTTTATGTGTTTTATATAATAAAATAAATTACTTTACATCTGATTTGTCCTTTAATAATGTTCACAGCTGTTAGCTCATTAGTTCGAATTTTTGCAAAAAGACAATCCATCTGAAGAAGAAAACATCCAATTAATTTGGTACAAGTTTGGTGTAAATATATAACTTACTATAATCATACTGACTGCTGTAGATTAATTACATGTACTACTAGCATCCATCCATATATATTATTTTTCATCAAATGGCACATATTTCAGAACTTCTTGCCTTTCTTTATTCTTAGGTTTTCATATGAAGTAGACAATTTCCCTTTAACTTTCTGACCACAAAGACCTACCAGGGGCTTTTCATACTTATGCACTTAAATGATCCTCAATGTCCTGAAGCCATTTAAAGAGATGACCAAATATAAAAGAGGTGGGGGCCATTGCAAGATGAATTACGAAAGCACAACTATTTTGTGAAAGTAAATACATCTGGGAATGGAAAACACAGGTCCAAAAATACCAAGCAGTTACGTGTACTCAGTGACCCTACCAACAGCATCAAGCATTCCAAAGCCAATCTTCTCTTCATATGCTTCAGGGCTTTTTTTCTGTCCAAATCTTCATGAGTTTGTGAACACTCATGACAGGGGTCAGAAGTGCTCCTCGCCTGAGTCCTCCAAAACTTGATTGGTAGTCATTAATCTTACAGTCATCACACTATCAGACTTTTTCTGAACAATCCAAAAGTGATCCATGAAAGTAATTTCACCACTGCAGGTCATGCTGGTTGTCATGGAGATCAAGAAATGACAGCATCCTGATTGATGGATTAGTTGAGCCTTGCATTTCCTATCACTATGGGACCTGATTTCCTATATTCCACCTCATGCAAGGTCATATTTGGTCCCCTTATTTGATGAATAACCTGATAGAACAGGTTAAAATGAAGGTTTTGCCTGTCTCCCCGGCTTGTCAGGTAATCAAGCCTACAGTGCTCTGGCTCTGACAGACCTGCCCTGTGCTGTTGCTGGAGCTATCTTGCTGAGAGTCCTCATTCTCAAGGTTTACCTACCGCAGCCAGATATAGTAAAACTGCTCATTTCATTTGCCACTGAACGTCAATGAAAAATCATGATTGGCAGCAAATCAGATTGATCCCAGTCAGGGTTACTCCACACACACACACACACACACACACACACACATCTTCAATCCAAGCAGTTCAATCCTGTTGTTCCACTCTTGTCTTATGAGCTGCACACCAAATTCTATTTTCATGGGCTATATTATTAAAGATTATCATTACAGCCAGTCATATCATAAGACATGCTGTCATTTAATCTGTTTACCAATTCATATCTAATGTACAGTCCACCATCTTGGATTTTGCATTGTATGCTCAGATCTCCTCTCCTCACATCCCCCCCCCCCCCCATGTTTTTTGTGAAACCAGCTTTAATTTTGAAACTGGCAGCAAGTCCACAGAAAAAAAAACTGCAAAATAAATACATAACACTTGCCTAAATTACTGCCACGTCACACGCCATTTCATTATCTGGCATGCAATAATCGTAACGATAGCTGGGCAAATGTCAGGGAAATCTGTGTGTGGTTTGCTCTCTTTCTTTCATGACAAACAGGATTTCTGATTGACTGTAGCTACAGCAACTCGTTCTTTGCACAATGAGGTGAAAGTCCGCTGATTTCCGTTGGATCCTTGAGAGGAAGAAATTTTTATGAAAAATGTATGCACCATTTGAATTAGCAAGGGAGAGTCTCTTCACTGTATGACTAATGTTGATGTGTTTTTCTTGTTTTTGGTTTTGTTTATTTTAACCAGTACAGAGTTCTAACCTTTTAGCCTGTTATCAGGAATGTCTATTAGATATACTTTTAGCAAATTGTGTTGATCGTATGGCACACACATAACAGAAACACCATTATCTGGCCCATAACATTCACCAAGGAATCTGCCAATCAACTACAAAGTTGGCCAGTTTTTACAAATTCCACATTTTATTGCCAATTAGGGACCTCATCCCATTTAGTCCCTGGTACACGACAGGTTAAAACTACCATTTAATGACCATCACATTTACAATACCAGAATATTTATACATGAAGGGACATCCCAGTATGTAGAGGCATACAACCTTAGCGATTGTTTCATTCTATTCAGCTCTCTGTGGCTCTACCTTATCCACCTGCTGCCCACACTTTCCCTGATCTCTGGTCTCACTGGGCTGATTTTTAATGTGACTGAAGTGATTTAATTTTTTTTCCTGGCACAAAAGCCTTGACAGATTTGCTATGGAGGATATTGCTAATTAAGTAATATATCCAGCCAGTTATTGTCTCTGAGTGTGATATCAAAGAAGTCACATTATCTTCCTTCTTGTATACATGCATCAGATTTTGTGTGGTCAGACACACCCTTCCTCACATACATGTATCTGAAAATATCATTCTCATATAACAGAAAGGTGATCCCATAAGAAATTCATAAGTGACACTGGCTTGGAAACAAGAGCCCAGACAGGCTGTTTAATCCTTCAATAATGACCATCCAAGCTTCATGTATCAAAGTAGCAAATAAAACTCAACCTTATTACCGAGCTGGGTACTGAAGCCCTCTGGTCAATGGCAGCTATTGTCCCCTGCCCTGTACTTTACTGACACCGTTATCCTGATGTCTCCTTTACTGGCAGCAGCATAATTCTTACCACACTAGGTACTGTACATAACATTGGTAGAAGCCTTGGTCAGTGGTTTTTACATTGCCAGGCAATGCAAAAACCACTGCATTGAGACTAAGCACATTGGTATTTCAATCAAAAGCTCTCTTTATGAGGAATTTTAAAATGCAATCCTCCCCTAAATCTGGGCGAGAACAGAAGATCAGGCATTGCTCTGGAATCAGTGACAATCCTATTTAGTGGTGGTGGAGACACAATTCTTCCTCACAGCAATCATTTGTTCTGTCATCAGGACTAATGTTCCATTTTAATATGCCACAGTGTGGACTCATTGGCAAATTCCAGCACTAACTGTAAATGCTATTTGAGGACAAAGTTCTCAACACTGGACAGAAAAAAAATCTATCTGCTACTGTTTTGACCCTGTCCTAATATGGGACATCCAATTATTCAGGTGCAGTGATGCTTTGGCAATACACTTACAGAACAAAACAAATATTTTGCAATGCTTGATACAAGTACTTCCTTATTGATGTTTAAACCATTCAACAAGGACAATGAAGTATTTGTATCAAGCATTGCAAAATATTTGTTACTCCTGTCAAAGTAGCAACTTGGATTAAATTTAATGTTTCAAAAAGTCATGGCAACGTTCTGGCTGACTGTCACTGTTGCCTAGCAATAGGGCCAGAGATTTTGGTGGCAAATTAATATGCATGTCCCATATTGACTCCTTGCAAAGGTTAACCCTTTGCCCCTTAAACCGGCCAAAACCGGCTGGTGGTCAAGTGTTGTCTGCTTCAGCGTTTTCAGCTGATTTCAACAGCAATGAAAAACAATTTGACTGAGAATTGAAGATGATACCTGTCAAGACAACATGACCCACGTCAACAGCTTTCCTCGGCATGGGTTGGACCCAACCCATGCCAAGGAAAGCTGTTGACTCAGTCTTAATTCAAGGGAGAAAGGGTTAAAAACAATGAAATCCAAATGAGGTGACTTTTACAAATAAACCAATACACTTGGACCAGCAGATTCCATTGGTCACAGGCCAGCAGTTCTGTATTTCCCTGGATGTGCTCAAATACTCTACTGTTTCATGTGATGATAACAGCTACCCAATTTTGCCTGTGTTGAATTGGATATATATGTGGTGATTCCATGCAAATGGTCAACAATGATTAAGTCATATTAGCATTGATCAAAAATTGATTAATATTTTAACATGGCTTATTTTTAATCATGAATGAATGAGTTTCTTTGCAGTAAAGTTCAAACAATTGACCACAACACATGAAAAAAACACCTACTCTCAAAAAACTTTCCCTCCCATTACACACCGAGGCCAATAAATTGTGCCTTAAATTACCACATTGTAGGCACCCATTAAGTATGTGGCAAAAGATATTTGATCATTAAGCTGCACAAGCATTCCAGCTACATCCTTAACCCTTTTCTGGTCACAATACTATGGAGTCAACAGTTTTCCTCAGCATGGGTTGGACACATTGCACCCAACCACTACTGAGGAAAGTTATTGACCTGGGGCCTACCATTATAAAAGGCTTTATCTATAATCCTTAGAAAAAACGTTTTCAATTAACATTTAAGTTAACAAATAAGCACAGATGATAATTTACATCCAGGTGCTTTAGGCTGACTTGGGGAGCACATGGTTAATATCATTGCTGGCATGCCCTACAGCACCTATAATGGAAACTGTGATAGCCTGTTTCCTGTTCTGTTTTTTTATCTTTTCCAATGGTGCAGCTTTGAACTATGTGATGGCAATTCAATCTTCTGATATTAAATCTCACACATCGACAATTTAACAACGCAAGATACAAAGCTTATGACTATCACAAAATGCTCCTTGTCACACTTGGAATGACTGAGTGCATGCATGAAAGCTTTGAGGAATTTTCCGAACCCTCAAAATGTCCCACATGTATCCAGGCAACAAATGCAGCACAATCTAACTTGTAAGATAAAAGGTGTCTACATGGTGTTTTAATCAGCATGGCAATACATTTGAACAAAGGATCTAGATTATTGTGAACATTTTCATCTACATAGAGCACATCAGAAACACGAAGCCTTTGTGTTGACTGACAGCCTCCTACATGTATTTTAACCATCTATGTGGCATGCATATTGGAAAGACATTTAAAGCCCGAAAGAAATTTTTCACATGCAGTTTTTGCAGAGATGTATTTCAAACTGCATAACTGAAATCAATGTCTGTTAAACTAATTTATCACATTTGTATATTTACAAGGAGATCTGTTCAGTCAGATTCTATGTTTCTTGACAAGGGATTATTTGACTTTCTGAATTGTACATTATAAGTTACCATTGACAATATACACTGGTACCTACGCTTAGGACAGACTAACCCTACATAACTAACGTTACTAAGACTGAAGTTCACGTATGGTATATAAAGAACGGACAGCATCTGTTAAATTCAGTCTCTGATGAGACCAGCGCAGGGCAAAACCAGTCAGACTGTCGCTATTTACTAGCAGAAAACAAACCCGCACATCTGCCTCCACTGCGCTTGCCTGGTTCTACATAGGCCAGACTAAGCCTTGAAAGGGTGCTCAAAATCTCTTATTTAGACCTTCCTTACATATGCTATGCAAACTCACTCTTTGTGTTCTTGCACACTAAATTACCATTTTTTTTCTGACTCCTGCAATGTACAACTTTTTCACTGACATTTTCAATGCAGGAGGAGGCCCGTCACAAGAGACCCATGTTGTGACAGATCACCCTCCCTGTCACAAGAGATCCCTGTTGTGACAGACCACCCACTCATGACAGACCACTTTCTGGATTCCCCAAGCCCTATATCTCCCAT
Organism: Hermodice carunculata; assembly: GCA_964020975.1. Lineage (NCBI taxonomy): Eukaryota > Metazoa > Annelida > Polychaeta > Eunicida > Amphinomidae > Hermodice > Hermodice carunculata. The sequence continues at coordinate 60,080,288 of OZ026613.1, forward strand.
TAAATCTTGCTGTCATCAGAGAGCACCTGTCTTTTAAGACCACTGTTTTGTTGCAATAAGGGATGGTCTCTGGCCACAGGGATGACTTTTGGACATTATTAGATGCCAGGGATCTTCACTGATACAGTGTGGGTCCCCTCTCACTCAGCAGACTCTTGACATCACAATAGAATTGACTGCTGCTGATACAGGAATGGAGGCAGACCTGGGACACTGTTACATGTATGAAGTACAGGCAATCTCACTCACACATGATATGACAAACTGAGTCCACCTTTTGGTCCATTTATATTTCAACATGACATGCAGCCTTATGGCAATGGCGATGCCTTAATTTTAAAGCCTATCATGGACTGGATAGTTCAGTGCTCGCCCTTCGTCCACACGGATAAAGTGTGAAGCCCAGAAAAACAATGGTGTGAGACTGAGTTGACTTGAAGAGAAAGCCCTGTCTGCATCAGATAATAGCTGAGTGTTGCAGCCACTATATCAAACTAATGGCTTTCACCTAATACAAGGTCAGGTCCAAGAACAAAACATACACTTTAAAAGTCATTTTTCAAGCTCTCAAAATCGATTCTCCCTTTTTGGCAAAAACTCCCACAGATTGCTGATGATTTTCATGCAACCATTACAGTGTATAATTTTACCAAATTCAATATGCAGTGACTGAATACCAGTGATATATAAATGACTTTATAGTATGCACCCAAACCAGATGTTTTATCAAATTAGCTTAATTGCCTGAGCAATTTTTGAACCAGGCTTTATAATATAGTTCAAACAATACATTTACATTAGTACATCTCTTTTATTTTTGTTTTAAACATTATCCTATTGTCTCACTATAAGCCACACACAATTAGTTGTGGCATTTACCATGTGTGCAGATGTTGTACTAGCAGTGAATGCTACACTGCAGTGTGAAGGATGATTATGTTGAATTAGTCATCAGGGAGTCTGTAATCTACGAAATGTGCAGCAGTTATATGTTTCCATGGAACTATGTATCACATATTCAGGAGTCTGTTGCCTATGAAATATGTTAAAAAATAAAACGTTATATCATTTTCCATGGAATTATATAATATGTCAAGGAATCTATTACCAGTGAAATGTGTATCATTTATATCATTTTCCATGGAATTATACAGTATCTCAAGAAATTTGTAACTCATGAAATATGTAGCATCTATATTCTGTTTCCATGGACCTATATAATCAGATGTCCATCTACAGTCTGGCAAGCTGTCATGATGGTTTCAGTATGTTTAAAGGTTGTAAAAGTATTATCCCTGGTACTTCAGAGGCAAACTACAGGGTCTTCACTTGTGTGTTCACTTATGCTAATTGATCTGATAGGGAGAATTTTTTTTTCCTAGTGGAGACCTGTTGATTGCTGAGATACATATTGTGCACAATCAAAACATAATCTTCAGCCAGATTCTGGTCATCCTATTCCTGATCACTTTAACTGTTTGCCAGTGATATGGGGGTGTCACAAGGAATTCAATATTATATATGAAATACACAGTTCTTGTTCTGAGTTTTCAAGGGATGTCACCAGCATGGTCACAGCCTGAACAAAGCTGATCATTTATTACATCAGTACAAACTGACATTTTAGCAGTCATTTTACTTTTCTAGATCAATATTCTTATGCTAATTGTGTAGCTTGTTTTTGCATCAGTTTATGTATGAGTGATCATCACGTTTCTAGTCAACATATTTGTCATGGATCACTGGGATGGCATAAACGCCAGCTTTTCAACAGTCATAGTTGTATCCACTTTCAACATTGTTCATCTTTGATGATATATGGTTATTGATCTGTAAAACTATCACAGCTTTTATATAAGGAGATGCTGCAAGTGAATTCATTTTCACATATATCTATTCAACAAACATGTGGCAAAAGTATTTTTGCAACTGACTATGACATTTAGTTGTTTCATGGAGACCCTGAATATGGAACTTTGATCTTATTAATTGCACTTCATCCATACTAACAAGCAAGAGGCAATACATTGCAGCAGACAAGGAAAGACACTTACGGGGTGGGTGGGGTGGTGTGGATGGGTGGGGGGGTAAAAGAGGTTTTACATACTGGGCAAATTTTACATATTGTAACCCTGTACTGGAAGCCCCTTTATTTTCTGTACCTTGGATCAGCCATTATTTTTTAATTTTTATTCCCTGCCTTGTACTGGGGCAAAATCTTTACTGTATTACCAACAAACCAGGACACCCTTTACCCCCTTTTTTTTCAGTCATGGCACACTATCACAAAACATTCCATGTGTTGCTCCACTTCATGGCAGCCTGTCTTCATGTAATGATGAAATTTGCAAAACAAGAAATTCACATCAACACTATCCCTCTTAAACCAACCAAAATCAGCCGGTGGTTAAATGCTGTCTGCTTCAATGTTTTTGACTAATTTCAACCATACACAAGAACAAATTTGAATGGGGTTTGTAGACGAGATGTATCAAGGCAATTCACCTGGGGCTTGAAAAACTTTCCTTCTCATGGGTTTAGCCCTTGTGCCCAACCAATGCCAAGGAAGGTTGTTGCCTCCTCTCTCCCCCCCCCCCCCAACCCCCCCCCCCCATAGTCTTGTCATTTATTTTATCTAAGCACCCCATCTTGATACACATGTAGCTATTTACACCATTCCTTTTTCCAAGCTAAACAACCATATGCCCACTGATCACTGGTACATGTACCTAACTCAACACCCATGCACATTCTACCCATTGGCCACTGGTCCATGCGCCAAACTGAATACCCAAACATATTCAGCCCATTGGCCACTGGTACATGTACATAACAGAATAGCCATAAGCATTCAGCCCATTGACCAAGGGTACATAAACATGTACCAGCAGTTCTTGCGGCTCAAGATCAACCACTAATTGTACATTGATTTGTAGTTCAAGAAACTTAAGACAGAAGATATAGCAGAGTACTGGATGTTTGGTATGGAACATGTATAGTTATATGACTGTAGACAGGGGCTACCTGGTACACGGGAATGTACCTAGACACCCAGATGGTATAGACGCTGCTACCAGACAGTTTTGGCAAAGGTATACAGTCTGCCAATTATACCTGATGACAAGGAAGCCATCCATAACACAGCTATGACCACAGAAAAGATGTAAACCTACAGCCCAGGCTCCTATAGGCAGTTTTAACTGTGTGCAAATATGGCACTTGTGTTCTGTAATGTTGACTGCTTGTCTGGTTAGAATTATACAGTGGTCCCCCCTCTATACGGCCATGCAGGTATACCAGAAATGTGGACCTACATGAGGCATGGCCTCTCTTGAGAAGGGAATAAAAGTGAAATCGATTGCTGCATGCAGCTGTGGTCTCTGCAGAGGAGGTGGCCTCTCACCACAGGGCCTCACCAGAAGGGAACCACTGTACTGGGTACTCAACTATCCTTGCTGCAGCACCCAATTACCTGCCTCAAGGCAAATTACTGATGGGGATGCAGCCTGCTCTCCCACTGGTAATTACCTGTTATTTAGGCTCTTCCAGGTGAATTTGAGCAAAAGGTGGGTAAAAGCTCTTGATTGCCTGCCAGCTACAGCAGAGATGGTAAACATTGGTGATGTCATCAGCTACAGTCCAATCAAATACACAGGTCTCTTCCATGCTGCATATCGTTGATACAAAACTGTAATTGTTTTACTTCTTCCAAACATATTCCCCTCTGGGGCACAAAGTGACAAAAAGTATTTGTACCAACTGTACGTGTATGTAGGTGAAGGTGGAAGCACTGACATGCCTGTGTTTGTCAACAGATGCCTCATAACAGTATACACTCCCTGCTAACTCTTTCAGTGCCAATCATGTCTTAAGTCGATTATTTAAGTCAAACTAGTCTGAATTATCATAAGGATCCCAGATTCGTATTCCTCGTAAAAATACCTTTCATCCAAGTACCAGTATGCCTTTAGTTTCAGAGAAAATACCCCAGGTCAACAGATTTTCTCAGTGTGCATTGGGTGTACTGTGCCCAATGCGTGCTGAGAAAAGCTATTGACTCAGTCCAAAATTTGGCACTGAAAGGGTTAATACAAGTCTCACAATAACCAGTTTACGATCGTTCTCATTTGACTGTTAGATAGGCAGATGACACGCATGCATTCAGCTTTCCAACAGTCAATTCAACACAACATCGCATTGCAATTAATCATCTTATGCATTTTTGAGATAGTCTTCTGCACCAAAGAAATATTACAAACAAATCCCTCGTGAATCTTGCAAAGGACTTCACTTCAACTGCACTGAATGTACACAGGCCAAGTCTCTAGTGCTGTGAATATCAGCAACTCTTTTTGTGTTCTGTGTCAATTATTCATATGACAGACTGCTGGAGGACATTGTAAAGGCAAGAAGCTGCCAATACACAGGACTGCCATTCTCCTGTCCATGCATAAAGCACACCATCTGAACAGAAGCCATGGCTTTTTGCATCGCAAATTTCATATAGGAAGAATGGTAATTGCTGGCAGTTCTTTGGAGTCATCTGTTGCCTGTCTTGGGTGTCTGGAGGGTAACGTGTGGAGCAGTAGCCTGTTGAATTGAGCAATATTACGATGACATTTCAACCGATTGTCAAGAAGATCTGTGTGACGCTGCATTTTGATGTGACATCAGGCAGTCTGTTTTTTCTGTTCACTTGAAGAGCTGTGCATGTCAAACATGGCTGACAACACTATCACATTAGGGCACCCCTGCCTTTAATGACTCAGAAAATCCTAAAGTAATGTAAATTTTTTCAAGAATTTATACCATATATTATGCAAAAATAGTGTTGCAATATTACAAACACAGGTCCGAACTTTTAAAGTATCACATTCTGAAAAATTTCTCAAGTGCTCTGAGCACTTACTACAAATAATGTGGTAGAGTGGTCCCCCTCTTATAAGGCCCCTCTCACCAGAGGCCACCCCTCTTGAAAGGCCAGCATTCTTGAGCAGAAACTATGGTATTTCCATTATATTCTCCCCCTGAAGAGAGACCACCCCTCTAATATAACCCAACTTTTTGGCTTCATTTGGGATAGCCTTATAAGAGGGGGACCACTATATACCTGTCTGCTTTACTCTACTTTATTGAGTAAACACCATAATCTGAGTTCTCCCTGTATGGCTTTGCTATGTTCCAAGTTGACGTTCTGTGTTCCAAGTTAACGTTCTGTGTCTATTAGGAGGTGTATGACTGTTGCTTCGCCTGCAAACTCTTGTCAGCTTTCAAATCCAATGTAAGATTTCAAATCAAGGCATCATGTTTGTTTACCTGTGTATTTCAATGGAGTATAGTCTTTATGTATATCTAACTCACAATAACACCATAATTTCACATTAAATGTTGAACTATATGTACAATGACAATGATTCTTTGTGTTTTATGAGCCATATGCTGTTTTAAAACAAATTCATCACTACCAATATTTTATGATGAAGATTAGTCTTCAGATCTGTCATTTGATGTATCCCATACACTAGGCTTCAAGTACCAAGTTGTCATGAACAACGTGGACTGTCATGTGTGTGCAAGGTACTTCTAAACTACTGTCTTGGTCACACAGCTTTCCATTTGGAATAGAGGGACCCATTGCTATAAAATGGAGAACGAAGATGCATGGCATGCTGTTGCTGCTTGGCATATTCCACCAATAAAATTTCAATAAAGTGGGTGGTGGTTGTGTGTACGTTGAGGTACTCCGTGCTGGCAGATAAATTATCATTTCCGAAGAAGTGGAACCCACGAAATGGGAGTGATATTGGCAAAAGCAGCTAAACCTCTGAATACCTACATGCAGATGAAGCCAGTTTTCTAAGTACAAGTGAATGACCAATGACAAAATGGCCAATGACCCTGGGGTTATTCTATTGCACTTATGATCAGGCACTTTCAGGAAATTTGACCACTTCCTGTAAACACCCAGTCACCCACATGGTGGTTTCTAGGCAACCGGAAGGAGGACCAAAAGGTCTACTGATGATGCTGTCACTTTAGCAAGGCCTTCTTCTTGCCTTGGTTTTCTTGCAATACTGACAGTAACGGGTGAGAAATCTATTTGCCTTCTTCGCCCTTTGACTTGTATCTGCTTCTATATCTATTAAAGGGAAAACATGTTGACCTTGTATTTTCATAACTCTTCTGCCTGCAAATTACATGAGAACATCTGAAAATTTATTACCCAGAATGTTTAGGTTCTCTACTGGAAAAATCTTCAATAACATGTTGAAACAATTTCTGTACCTTTTATTTGTCAGGGTTTATGTGCATGTATATTTCAAGTTCTCACAGCTTCCCGTCAAATATTCCTTAAGAGCTACTTAAGACTGTATACTTGTTTTGGAAGCCAGCAGGGCATATAATCATTGCGTCAGGCAAACTTCCCTACTGTTTCTCAGCTGCACTGTCTAGGTGAGTACCACAGCTACTGGGATTGTAAACTATCCAGGAATGCCTGGACATGCATCAAGCAATGAAGCCAATGCTAACCACCTGTTGACTATCCACATACCCTGACTTTCTGCCAAATAGTTCCTGTCTTGCTTCAAACAATTTGGTGAGAAACTTCTCAAAAGATCAAACAGATACATCACCTCTCTCTAGAATTCCACTCTGTCTCTTTGTGAGTGAGACACTCGCAGCTGTTAATAATGTTTAAGCCCTTTTACATGTAGCAGAGGGTTGTCTGGTATGATACTGTAATGAATTCTTTATCCTTTAGGGTCTAAACCTAGAATGTATCAAAATATGAAAAACAGAAAAAAATTGCCTGAGAGGTTATTTCAAACCAATAAATCTATCTTATTCACTTAAGTCTACCTATCTTTTCTACTTACATGCACAGCAACTGACAATTTTTTTGGCAATACACAGCAACACTTAAGATCAGAAGAGAGCATTCCAGTAATGCATGGAGGAGTTTTAACCAAAAATACATCGGATTTAGGTTAATTTTCTTGTCTACCAAAATACAAGTACACTGTACAATGCTGTTCTAGCCTACTGACATCATGGAGTCCATCCATTCTGTGTTTTTCATCTCATCATTTTGCATAAGACTAGCAGGCAATACCTTTTAACCCTTACCCTGTGAATTAAGAATCAGCAGCTTTCCTTGTCATGGCTCATCTTATTCTGATAGGTGTCATCTAGATCTCACTCAAACTGTTTTTCATTACTACATGTACTGAAATTAGTCAAAAACATTGAAGCAGATGACATCTTATCACCAGCCAGTTCTGGCTGGTTGAAGGAGAGGGTTAAAAATAACAGAAACTAAATTAACATTTAATGAATTTGATGTAGCAAATGGTTCAACTTGGCATGTGATGCCTCTTGTGTTCAGTAGGGATGTAAGGATGAATTCTCTCACTCTTCACATTCATTATGTAACCGCAAAGCAATAAAATTTATGGAATTGCAATGCAGTACAGATATTGAGGCATATGGTAACCTCTTGACCTTCTATATATAGACACGTAGAAGCCTCTACTTCAGCCCCCACAGCCAAGTCCTTCGCAATGATGCCCTATACATGCCCAATTCAAACCTTCCATGCACAAGTGATGTCATCCTGTCCAGCCTGGACCAGTGCCCAGCCTTCAGCCTCAGCAAGTGTATCGCCTGCACCATCAAAATTCCATTTTACTTCAATCAATTCTCTCGATTGCATTGAAATATGTGTCCTCATGCTTGCTGCGTGTCATTTCACCATTCTCAAGATAAAATTAGCATTTAAATTGTTTTGCTAAAGTTCTGACTGCACATGTTTTTGTATATTCAACCTTGACAACAGATTTTTTTTCAGGAGGATGATGAAGATATGTAAATACACAGTGAAAACTACCTTGATTAAGTATGGAATTGTCACTGTACTGATAGCATGGCATTTGAATTCTACAGGAATGTCATCCATGCATGCTACGCAATGGTGATGTGAATATTCCAGAACTAGTAATATGCACTGTAATGCTGATATGATCAAGGCAACAGTGTTTCATTAAGCACCGCTATGCACTGTTTTCAATGAGTGTCCCTCAAACATTACAGAAACTGAAAGTTTTCAATGTTTGTCGATGTCAAGTGTTTCCTTGCACTTGAGAACCATCTCATTTGCAGCCATCAGGCTCTGTCTGCTGGAGCAGCCTGTCTGTCACTGGTGCCAGCAGGCTTTCTTTTTCTATCCAAACTCCTTCCATCTCTGTTGAGAAATAACTGGCACTTTTCCATGGAAGAGCATACTTCATATTTCAAATTAGGCAGGATCTTTTATCAATTTTTACCTAAGAACCAGACATATGCCAATCGCAAAAGGGGAAAAAAAAACCTGACATGTTCAGTAAGGATTACGGGGCTTCACTTGTGGAAGCACGCAATGCAGCATGGCTCACAGTCAGGCAAGCCATGGTAACTGATACCAACCCAGCGATGGATCCTTGATGGCACTTTCTTACATTGTACATCATCAGCCCTTAGCATCAAATAGTTTTTCCACACAAGCCAGTATTATTACATTGTTCATTGCAAGGCATAACAGGTTTTGAATCTACACCGGATATTAAATTTCATGTCTGATATATATGAAAATATTCCTGTAAATATCATTTTCAATGTGCTGCTTAGAATGTGTCAAAAAAAACAGCTTGCAGCTAGCTATCTTATTTATTCTTTGTCAAACTTAGCTCTGGAGAGACTATCGATACATTTGTCGGTTAAAACCAGAAAAGTTTCAATATATAGGCAAGATAAGAAAGCTACATATGCTCTTTTACACAGGTATCGTTTTCTCATATAAAGTAGTGCTCGTCTCTGGCCATGCTTACCGTTTCTACCAACAACTAGTTGTGGATAACTTTACTCACCATTATAGCAACACCTTTCCTTTTGATCAATTATTTGGACAAGCAACAAAATGTCAAAAGCATGATAGGAAATTTTTCTCCACTTCAAAGATTATTTTGCAATTTCTGGCAAATATAGGTGTGTGAGAAACAAAATATAGTATTGAGTGGCAGTTGCAGTGATTTGTGGCTCTCATTATTCAGATTTTTCAGTTTTGTGCAGCATAAATCTCATAAAAACTAAAAAATCCAATGAATCATGCAACAAACATTGCAAGAAACTGCCACTCAATGCCAGAGTGTCTGTAAAACAATAGCTGGTTATCTTACAGCATTCACATGAATCTTAAAAGAAAATCTACATGAGGCTTGCAGAGACACACTCATCTCAGACCCAGAAAACGTTAGTGCATAGACCAGCATTACAACACCAAGCCAGACTTAATCTCATTCTGCGTCTTTCCTTGACACACAGAATATCCTGAGGTACAGATGCCAGCATCCTAACCTGACATTGACTGAGATTGTAGACAGCATCTGCGTCTATTGTTATGCATAGGACAGGCCAGATGTCCAGGTGCCAGCAAGTCTGATTGTATCCACACAGACCTCCAGCATCACTGCTCTCTTTTTGCTCCGTTATTAACCCTCAGGGCACCACACACCCACATTTCAGATTGCATTTTTTTCCCCATTAAAATTCACCAGCATGCAAATGGTGTTGTAAATGTTATGTATTTATTTTCTCATCCTGTAGGATATGCCATCAGTCAACAGATTTTTCTTGGCACAATCAGGTTTCATTGTGCTGAGAGTGCCCTGGAAAGCTATTGACTCAGTTCCCAAAGGTTTAATGTCACTCTTTGTTCTTATTTTCTCCCTGAAAAAACTATGTCTGAAGGTTAATAGTACCCAGCATGCCAAATCCACACAGATTCTTGCAATAAGCAATGGAAATGTTACATTACAGACTAAAAGATATTCTACAATTCCTATTATGGTAATGCTGACCTGCAAGTTCTACAAGAGATGCTTTATGTTATCCTATTGATTTCTATGGGAAAGATATGTAAGAAGTCTGACACAGATTGGAAGTTCCAGTGCATATTTAGCAAACTGATCCATAAAAGATGAACTATATCAGTATATGTATCGATAATATTGGTACATAATAAAATTTCCACATGACTCAAGCCACAGTAAACCACCTGATCTATCTGAACCACTTGTACACAGTTTGGGAAGTTTGTTCATCATTATAGATCTTTTGTTCTGAAAAACACAGCAGTTTCCTATATTTTTCTGCTGAGTGATAGCTGTGAGCCAGTTCAAAGAGACTGTCACCCTGGACTGGCACATCTTTTTTTTTGCATGAATAGCATCTCCATCATGTGCACCATTGATCACTTGTCTGGTAACTGGTTTATTTCATGTTCCACACAAACGACTTCTCCTTGTTATGGAGGCAACATGTTATACCACAGGGAAGCCACACTGAAGACCACTTGACCTCTCAGTTCCTCTGACTCACCATGCTTTGCTATACACTTTGTCTACAGCACAGACATGACACTCTCCTCTATGCAGACTTGGGCACAAACGTGACAACTTCTTAGAGAGCAAAATTAAAGACTGGTCCCTGGTGACTGGCATTTCATCCAGGTAAGGTCAGGGTACATTGTCTGGCCTCCACCTAACTAATCCAATTATGAACCTCTATTGCTGAAAAGAAAACACCTGCTTTTCTACCCACCAACTTCCATAATAATTCACCAATGTTCCATTAAAGCTCCATTAAACTCAAAATATGAGTACACCAGATTGGGTTTTCATGATTTTTCTTAAAAGCAAATTTATATGAAAGGTTCACTACTTTTTTTTTTAGCCAGCAAAGTACCATTCCATGAGTGCTAATGGAACTTTTTTTTATGCAGATTCATATAAAGGTTTTCCTAACTTCACAACTCTGTAAATGCAGCATCTGACCAGAGGAGTATGCCAAACTGTTGACTATTTCAAACTTTCATTCAACACTGATGCCAGTGTATTCTGGGTGCTATATGACCCATACTGACTCTGACGGAATGTGCAAAGCAGTGGTCATTTAGAAAACAGCTATTTGGGATGCAAGCTGACAGACTGCTACAGACATAACCCTTGCTCTGCCATCATGGCAATGCTAATTGTACGTTGGGCTGGACATTAACACTGTACATCAAAAACACCACATTTTTGCTCTGTGGTGACACAAGATATATCTTGGCAGATTATGCATGGATAAACAACTGACTTCATGAATGCATGCTTTTTATGAGTCATCAGGAGCAAGGCTTATTGAAACTAAATAATCTAAGAGTCAATGCCACAAGAAATTGTGTAGTCTTCCTTTGGGATGTGATGCAGTCTGGTGCACAATGGATCTGAAATGAAGCAAAGATTGTGGCTGCCTGAGGTACCCTGGATGAGCTGATGTGACTTGGAGGCTTATTCTATTGGCCACCAATGACTCATCATCTGAGCCCAACTGCTTCACCGCTGCATACATAGCACTGGTCTGTGGGGAGTAAAAAATATACTTCCTCATTGTCTCCATATAAGGGGACCAGCTAACTCATGTAAAATGTAAAACTCATCTAGGTTAACATTTTGTCATTTATGAGATTTTCTATTATAAAATGGTAAAAGCATATATGTTATCTATCACATCTCAAAATTTGAAATATCTGGCCCCAACATAATTAAAGAAATAATCAAAAACTTTCCAAAGTTAACAATGTGATGAAGTTTAAAATAAACCAGAAATATCAAATATGGATCCATTTGCTACTTTGACTTTTGATAGCAGGGAAACAGGGGTAAAAACTGTAAACGTGTTATTTTAGATTCCAATATAAGAAAAATATTATGATAAAAAAAGTAAATTTCAAACAACCAAACAAAAAGAAATAATAATAATAATAATAATAATAATAATAATAATAATAATAATAATAATAATAATAATAATAATAATAATAATAATAATAATAATAATAATAATAATAACAATAATAACAATAATAATAATAATAATTCAGTTTTCTACATTTTGCTATGCTTATAAAACAACTTAGTTCTAAGAGAATATCTTAAGAATGAAGTGATTCCAAAGACTTATGGTTTTGAAGATGACAAGTGAATCATGCCAGGGAGAGAAACCTGGCTCTCAACAGAAGTCAGTCTCATTATGTTTACATTACCTTGAGCATGAGGTTTTAAAGCTGTGCTATTACTGACAAAAATATTCAGTCCCAAGGCAATTTGTCAAAACCTGCCATAGTAAGAAGTGGGTACTGTTCTAACACTCATTCCAACATCCATCATACCCTTCATAAAATACATCGGGGTAAGAGCCATCTCCACAACCTAGACAGTAGCTGGTTTCTCTCTGGGAAAAACAGATGTGAGTGAACATCAAGGTTAAAAGCCTGATACTTGTAGACTGGCCCCGCTACTTGTAGACCGTCTTGTCCTGTTGTAGGCCTGCCTATTACAGCTGTCCAAAGAGTGTTGCTTCCAAGGAAAACTTTACTGGCCCGAATGACAGTTTACTAGTATGGGTTAAGACAGCTGGGCAGACTAGAGTGAGTCTGTCAGATTCATATGTAACAATAAAGGCCTTCTTTGATACAGATCACATGTGAAGCACCTTGTTACTTTTCCTGAGGGCCTGGTGAATGTAGATTTGTTAGTGCATGGAATATGCTGCTCCAGAAGGAGACGCATGTTTGAACATGTACACAGGCCATTGGAATTGAACATTTTTATGAAATAAACTGACATGAATTCTGGGATTTGAAGAATTCAGCTTACACCAATTTACAATGCATGCCTATTGTCTCACAGGCTTAACATATCTGGAGACTTCTGTAACATAAGAATTGACTGTGTCTGAGATCCACTTGTGTGAGATAAAATCAAACCTAATTTATAAGCCAGTATCAGTTTTGCCAACCCATCAAACTTAAAATCCGGGAGATGGAAAGAAAAATTCTGGGAGATTTATAAATTAATAGGAAGGAAAATATTGATGAAATTCAGGGAGGTGGCTAAAACTTTTTCAAAAATCTACAATTTTTCAAGAATTTTCAGCACAAAATTTTGGGAGCCTCATGGGTAATCCAGGAAGGTAAGGCAACACTTCAGTATTTACACAGATGCTGCATCCCATCTGTTCTTGGTTCCATGGAATACACACACATTTCTTCAGCAGCCTATCTGCATCTGGCTTTGGCTCTTGAAAGACACCCAAGACAAAAATGCAGAAGTCATTAAAAAATCTCTCACTTAAGAGGATATTCATTCAGCACATAGAGGCTCCATTTGGGTTGATCATAAGCTCCTCGTGCACACAACATTGCCAACTTACAGGTAAATGTGCCGATTTTTATGTTTCTTGTTGCAAACACTGTCCTATTCCACAGTGCGTTGACACTCAGAACAACACAGTAGATGGCAGTTTTAGCTGAACTGTAACTTTTGGGATTAACACACCATGACGGACATCTCAGAAATGGACAGATGATGTACTTTGGTTGCATTATCTTTAATAAATGTTTGGAATAAAACTCACAAATGGTTGATTATGTAAGTGAACTTAGCATTAGCAGTTTGGCTGCACTTCAAAATATTTAGCTACATTAGGTAGATTATATGTGACTCTTTTGGTTCCATTATTGCCCGAGTAATTTTCATTCAGTGACTTTTTCTCCGAGTATAATGACACTGCTTGTGCAGCATATTTTTCTTCACTTCTTTAACCAATCTTTGAGGCAGTGGAAGAACAAATCAAATATAAAAAACATAGGATTGTTTGTAGTCTGGGACTTAATATTATGCAGTGCATTACATGGATTATAATTGTTATTAACCCTTAAAGTGTTAATCACTCCTATTGTCATTTCCTCATTACTGTTAAACATAGAATGGTTAAAAGATTCAAATTCCTCATGAAAATACCTTTTACTCAAATACCTGCAAGCCTATTTTAAAGCAAAAAGTAGTCTTAGTCAACAGCTTTCCTCTGGGTACTTTGTGTGCAATGCGCCAGAGGAAAAGCTGTTGACTCAGTCTTAAATCAGCACTTTAAGGGTTAAAACCACGACAAGCCTTTACTACATGCAACTTTAAAATGCAAGGCATTAAATAAAATCTTGCAGTCTTCTAAAGCAATATTTCTGGGGATTTTCTCACAGTTGGAAAAATAATTTATAATTCTCCACTCATCAAAATACCTGCTCATGCATGCAGAAGCAGGCACACTGCCATGGAAACTGTTCCAATGCTTAATCAAAAGAATCATGTGAATCTGAGTAGCAAGTCTCACACACAAAACCTGCAGCTCCTTGTGCTAAGCTGCCTACATGCTCACTATCATTCCTTGTCCTGAGTGGCTGCCACATTAGTTACTTCAACTTGAAGTCTTATTTTCCATCAGTTTTATTGCCTTTGTAAAAACATATCCAAGATTACTGTCTATAGCAGTCACTAGAAGACATGATTGTCTGTTATTTTGTGGAAGAAATCATCCAGGAATTTGTATGATTTGCTGGTTGCAACTTCTTTCTGATAAAACACACAAAAGCAGGGCCCTTAAGACTTTTTTTTCAGTAAAAGCACTTTTAATTTTGGGGTGATTAAATCGACTCATTTTTCAAAGTTGTTAATGCGCAGTATACATAATGACAGGGAAGTGAAAAGTACAAAAGACACTAAGTTGACTGCTAACAAAGCCATACATCGAGAACAAAAAGAACTCATTTCATGGATCAATATTCATATCCTGACATTACCAATTCATACACAAATAAGTCTGAATGGTGAAGAATGGGACTAATAAGACTTCCGCTGCTTTCGATTCAATACGATTAAACTTGCATCTTGCTATATATCAAGATCTGGAAAGACAGATCCATATATGAAGTTTGCCGTTTTATTCATTGAAGTGCACTTTCCCAAAAATCTTGCTTATGCTTGTGACCAAGAGCTGCTGATTTACTTTTTTAAAAAATCAACCAGATGGTATAAATTGTATAATCTTAATCAAAGTACACATGTAATAAATGTTTCTTACAAATGAAAACCTGACAGGTCCAACAATTTTGCTGCATTTAACACTTGCACATTAGAGACAAAAACACACAATTTAAAGTGAACAGCCACTTTATGCTTCAAAAATCAATTGTTGCTGCATATGCCAAGCTTCCATGTACCAATCATGGCAAGCTGATTAAAGTAAAATTATTGCTGTCACAATGCGTGAAGAAATCAGTCTTTGTCAAATTCTTCTCATACATGGTGGAAAAATTACAGAGAATGATGTAATATGTAAATATTGGACTAGAAAGATCGCTTTTCTCTCCCATCAATTTTTCCTCCATTATAATGCAGTCGCAAGTTTACAGAATGCAAGCACGTTTTTCAGCTCACACAATTTATTTCTACTGTAATTACATTAAGTATGCATCCATATAGCACACAAAATAAGGCATTGTTAATCAAGGCACACACCAATCATTTTAGCAGTATTCTAAGTAAAAGTGTTAGATTGCAGATTAATTTCCAGCTATTGCAGAATAATTGCTCATTTCCTCATTATAATGCGTTGTACCATTGGAATTTACCCCTTGATTTAATCATGCTAAACATACATGAATGTGACAGTCTGCTGTCACAGATCATAGTTTTAGGACACAACACATGGCAAGCTGTGCACTGAACCATGTAGTTAACTGTGCTTTCCATGAATGAATCCCTTGGAATTTGTGAAGCTATGCCTATGTGTAATTTAGTAAGGCCTGACTATATTGAGGAGTACCGGAAAGCATTTTTACTAATTTATTCTGATCGAAATGTTGCCAGCAATTTGAATTGAAATACATGTTAAAATCATTTTGGTCAAATAATGATACACATCTAAAGATATCAGTTGTATAAATAAATGTTGGGTATGTAGTATATTAAAAACATGCTTTGAAAACTATAGGACTTAAACCCTACACCTTTAATTTGGCACAATCATCTTGCTAAAACAGAAGCCTGATCTGATGACACCTTTATCCACACCTAAACAGAACATATTGCTGCAATTTTGCTACATGAATAAAAAAAATCTTGAAAGCTACCAAAATTGTGTGTTGAGAACAAATGTTGACAGACCTCAGTGGATTCCTACAGCAAAGGTTAATCTTCAAGAGGCCTCGCAGCCATACAGATTGCTGAAGCATAAGGGATGAATTGTACGATCTACAACATCAAACTACATTTGGTGTAGGTCATACATGATTGTGCATGCTCAATTTGCATTGCCTAGTGAGAGTGTTGGTCCTCTGGCATCCTGCTTGTTATCATTCTGCAGCATCTGAAGCCCTTGAGTACACTGTAACATTCCATCCTCTATCTTCTCATATTAAATCTATCTTTAATGAAAATATTGAAAAATACTAGAATGTTTCTTTACTTCAACAATGATGATGGTTATCTATTTAGGATATGAAGATCTCTGGGAATACCTAGGACACTAGTCCCACTATCTGCAGGTCGTGACACTTCATACTAGAAGATTTATTCACATCAACAACTGTGATGGTTATCAAGTTAGGATATGAAGATCTCTGGGAATACCTTGGACACAAAGTCCCACTATCAGCAAGTCTTCTTGACACTTCATGCTCAGATTGACAGGCAACCATCTCTTTTATTATAAACTTGCCGGCTCTTCTGCAAACAGGACAATGCATGAACTAAATCTGAACTGGGCAAGATTATGCATAATGTCTGGTGTTCCGCTGAAGCTCGGCCATAAAGAATAAACTGCACCGTTGGACCACCAGACAGTAACCTAAAAAGAGTAAATAACTGGGAAGTACTGCCATGCAAGCCAGGCATGTACCAGCACCTTGATCAAGACACCCACTGGGCAGATATGAAATACATCATCTATTTCCCTTTAACCCTGCGTGTCTGCCTGTAATATCATACCAGGTCACACAGAACCCGCCAACCCCCAGCAAATTTAATGTGTCGATGCTGATAACCTGGAGAGGGTGGGATGTTCCTGTAGGATGGGGATTGATTGCATCCTGGCTGTAGCAACTACTGGTAGGATATATACACACATGCATGAACTTTCAATTCTCCATGCAATCTGGCATTTTCCAGCATAACAGGATTGCCAACATAATTTCTGTTTTCTTATTGTGCAGGTCTCGCAACAAAGAGGCTGCAATGTGATTTTTTAGGTGACAAGTGTTTAACTTGAGTGCATCAGAAGACAAGCCACGCCTGGTGCACAAACTGTAAGTAAACAGGCTCCCCCTTGTCATGGCACTGGAATTCTTCTCGTGTAATTATTGGATCAGTCTGGAATTGAGCTATATATCACTTGGCTCTCACAACATATATCAATTACTCTGTGCTGTAACTATTGTCATTTTCAATTCAAAGATGCGTCAATAACAAATCGTCTGCATGGATGTAAACCATTCGTTCACTGCCACTGTGTTCTTAGCGCACCATGAGCTGATTAGTCTGCTCAATGGCTTCCCTCTCTCTGCAGTATCATTGGACACAGTCACACCCATCTTCATGTAAGTCACTGAAAATCTAAGTATGAAATATTGGCTGGCAGAGGCAAGAAATGGTACTCTTTACTTTCAAAAATAAAAAAAGAAAGAAAAAAAAGGACTCAGAAGGAATCAGACAGTGACTCAGCCTGCAGCAAACTAACTCACTTTGCGGCAAAACACACCAGGCTTTTGTTCCTGCCTGAGATGCAGTCTGCTATTACTTTGGCTAGAGCCATCTGAGATCACTGGCCCAGTATAAAAAAGATGTAACCCTACTCCAGCCTTCCTGGAATTCGTAAGATTGCCGCCTGCTTCTGTCATCATTTTTTTTGTGCACATTTTCGCCCTCACTTTTGGCTTACGTTGACTAGAGTGATGACAGAGACAGCGTCTCAGGAATAGAGGTGGTGCTCCCAAGAATTCCTGACTGTACACCTCCTGCCAAAAGCAACCAGGCTAAGTCCTTCCTGTCTGTGCACTGGCTGGGCTCCCAAGTAGGAAAACCTCAAAATTGTGCTCATTTCCTTAAGTTCTGTAGTCATTAAAGAGAATGAGAAATGCTGCGACCATCAGGTAGCTAATTGTACATAAATTATATGCATAGAGCAGACCACTATACACTATCTCTTGTCAGCTCAAGAAGCACATAACACCTTAATCAATGATATCCTGGCCAGCAGGCCTGGCTCACAAACAGAAATGAAAGAAAAGCTAATTATCACATAAGCACTGTAGAATGACATCACAGCTAAATAGCCCACACAGCAAGTCAGAAGTGGCCAACTTCCTATTATCTTTAACCTGTGATGCCCCAGCATCACCTGCATAAAAAGTGACAAGCTTTGTCAAATGCAAGACTTGAACTTTCATTACCAACCAAAAACATATGACCAAAGGACACAACACAATAAAAAAAGTTTACCGGATACGGTCTTACTCAAACACATAAAATGTCCTGTTGGTACTCCCATCTTTGTTCAGACAGGCAATGCTTGAAGGTGAACTATGTTGATATCAACTTTGCTTGGAACACGGCAATCAAATTAAGAAAAGTCTGACAGGTCAGGAATTGACATGGGTACAATGTACATTGTATTTCTAATAAATCATGATTAGATTGGTGGTTACTTACATGGTTCATAAATGGTAAATTTCATTTTTTTTTTTTACCTCTGGAAAATGCTTAAAGACTGGGCTGTCAGTCATGCTCATATGAATACATGTATTTCAACTTGGGCTTCACATACAGTGTGACACATTAAGTTCAGTCTAAAAATGGACTATGTGGCTTATAAAATACATATGTATACTTTACTTTGGCTCCTTCGCTGCCTCTATAAACATGGTAACATTTTCTCATGATTATAATTATACATTACAGGTATAAATAGCCAGATTCAACACCAGTAATAGGAAGAACTTTTGCCCGGCCTACTTCATCTAATTATTGTTTATTGGAAATATATCTATAAAGACTTGGATATGACCTAGCCCATTGCATTGACAACAGAAACAGATTACAACCATGTTAGAAATACGAAACACATTTTTTTTTTCTGTTAGTTCCAGATGTATCGCATATACCAAAGAATTGTCTTTGGTGAAATAATTACCCTGCCAGTACATAACTGTGATTTAGCCCACACAGGATGTTATAGTTCATTTCTGACACATTGTCTCTTTTTATACAATAACTAGGATAAATGAAACCTTATATCAGCTGTGCCTTCTAAATATTAGAGAGTAGTCTTTGATACCTCACTTCTATGTCTTCCCAGTGTCTGTCCATGGTATGTCAGAGTGAAACCTACCTTTACAAATAGAGTGAAAACTTGTTACAATGAAACCATCTGTTCTCTTAGAAATATGTCAGATAACTGGATATGTCAGATAAATGAATCAAATAACAAAGGAAATGAAGTTCTGTCACTCAAAACTTGTGTCATTTATAACAAATATGTTGGATATCTGAGTGCTGTTATAATGAGGTTTCACTGTAATACCAACAAGCTCTGGTAAACAGATTGACTGAGTCCATGACAGCTCAACCAGTCATCTTGTCAATTGTGGAATGGACAATACATTGAACACAAATTTAGTCAAAATGAAAATTACATCCATGAAGTTATGTGACATGTAAATTTAGTCAAACTTTCAATCAAGTTAGGTGAAAATGTGATTAATATGTTTTCTTCAAGATTTCCATTGAAAAAGAAAATGTTAAGTGTCCTCGATCAAGGATAGAATTGATGAATGTGAGAATTTAAATGAGGGCAGTATTTGAGCGAATTTCCACTGCAAATTGACATCTTTCCATCAAAGCTGAATTGATTGCTTGAATCTTCATTCATCTTGCCACTATTTGGGATGGTGGGATAGAAACACAGTATTCTTCAGAGTGCTTCCTGATGACTTCATTAATACTCTGAGCATCGCAAGGCCTTCTGATGGGTTGGAAACCGCAATGAACATCTTAATTGGGAATTCCTGCATACTTTGACTCAACACAAGATGTATCTAGGACACTTTTTTGGTGACTTACACTCTTGTCAACAGTTTGCTGCTGGAAATACAATATCTCTATAAACATAGCAGAACTCACAAAGATATTTCACTTTATCTTGCAACATTATCATCAAGACAATACTGTAAAAATAATCTACAATAAAAATGCAGACTTCAATGGGATTTGTGCCATTCTCTAAGCCTTTGACTGGTAGGACACGTTGCTAATGTATGATGTACTCTATGTATTGCATAATACAAATGTAAAGCATGCGTTGCTTTGTAAATTTCAATTTAAATAGTGACATAAACTCAGAGGGCTGGGTACAGTCTGAACATAAAATACTGTATTATCATTGCCTTTGTATGACACAAGTCACTGTAATAAAAAAAATACTTAGTTGCTTACTCTTTGTGCTAAGTATCTTTCATTATTCCAATTTCAAAAAGGCAGTGTTATGGGGCTTTCTATCTTAAAATGAGACCAAGATATGCTAACAGGTCAATATGACATCATAAAGTGGTTCCCATTGCTGCCAATCATTCCTAATCCCCACCCTGATTGGTTAATAGGGGATTAGGAGTGATTGGCAGCCAGTCACATGGCTTAACTACTGCATACAAATGAGCTCCATAGGGCCTTCTGTTATTCGTCAGCAAAGGCAGACACTTAAGCCACACCCTGCCAGAAGCCACACTTTAGAGTCTAATCCTTGTGCCCAAATTCACTTTTTAATTTATATAACACGCAATTTGAATTCTTCTCATGAAACAAGTATTGTGTACACAACATATCTGAAAAGTCCAATAACGTCCACTTTTATGACCTATAATCTGCAACATGTCATTAATTTGTCCTGTGAGACTTTGTAGATACTAATTATTTTTATGAAGAATATTTGATTTCCTCAAGAAATGAGGTGATGGTAATTTGTGTTCATGTAATCTAATACCTCAGCATGGGCTTTATAAGAGCAAACCACTTTGGCACAACAGCAAAGATACATACTCCAAGACATCAAAGAAGGAACAACATATGATTTCAGATATAACATTAAAAAGCCATGACATTGCAACTCTGAAAATACAGTATATGAAATATCAACCTAAATTCAATTATAACTATTTATCGAAGTTTACTGAGTAAACTGGCTTGCGACTTGGTTCTGTCGTGACAGTATTGTCTGTCCCGTTTTTTTTGGACAAGCTGACTTTACCAATACAGGTCTTTCAAAATGAAGAATGAAGTAATTTAATCAAACACAATGGATATCTATAACCAACTTCACTGCCACACTGATGGCTGGTGAATACAAAATGGGACTCGTTGCATGACCTCTCATTGGATGCATAATGCTGTCACAAATTACTTCTCATGTGCTTCCATTCAATCCACATACACATATTACATACAAGGATAGATAGTCCATCTTGAACAAATACATCAAAATGTTTATTGCAGTCTTGGACATTCCAAATGTCATGGTGCCCACTTTATTTAATAAAATAGCACCTCTTACAGAGCTGTTGTGCGGCCAGTTTGATCAAGACATATTTTATCACATTAGTTTCTGTCACATTCCATCACTGTTAGGCTGTGGTGTTAGGAGACCTTTACATCAAATATTCATATAACTTTATCCACTTTCCACAGGTGTAATGCAGATGACCCAATGCAGAAGGCATCATTACCAATTATAGTCTGACAAGCTTTAGCTTCCTTTGATTTACTCAGATCTAAAAATGTATGGCAAACATAAATTGCATTTGAAATAAGAAGACTAATAACCTCTTGGCTTCTATCTCACAGTTAATCCATGCACAGCTCAATCCTCATTATACTCTTTCCATCAATGAGCACGTATGTAATTTACCCAGGGGAAATACCCGTGAACCTTACAGAAGAAGGTGAGATGTCCATGCGTGGCTGGTATTTACTAACTCATATCAATTTTGAGCATACTTGTACTTCATAATTGTACATCTTGCCAGCCATACAAAATCTCAGCAGATGGCACATTCTGTTATCACAAGGAGATTGCAGCTCATGCATACAATGTTGATTCAAAACATTTTATGGCATAATTTGCATCAGACTGATTTTGGATATTATTTTTAATGAGGTCAGTTACCATAGGTTTTATTCAACTGAATAAGAAACAAAGGATTCAACTCATTCCAAACCACTGACCAATTGCCAGATGCATACATGTATAAAGGTGGTGAGGAGTTTTCTCAAAAGACCAGTTTTTATTATTCCATCAATGAAATTTCGTGCATGTAAAATTGAATTTGTGTTATCATGTGTAAATGATTTCCCCTTGGCAGGTATTCAATGATGGGTCTCTGTACATCCGTGACCTTGGCCTTCACCACATGAACAACTATACTTGTGAGGACAAACACAACCACAACGTGGTCTGGACACATGTACTCCAAGTACAGAGTGAGTACCCCCGCTTTGGTTCCATCACTAATCACCCCACTTCATGATGATGAAGTTGAGCCTTAACTCATTCCATACCAGTCGCTATTTTTCTGTATATTTACCTAGATTTGAGACGACAATTGCATATTTAAATTCATGAAAAGAGCTTTCATTCAACCACAAACATGCCTATAGTTTTAAGTCAGTGCCAGAAACACTGACCAAGGCCTGTCACCATAATATGGAATGAGTTAAGAACCTAAGAAAAGACTGGCTCAGCAGCAAATCACAGTGCCGAAAATGGTATCACTTTTGAATATTAATGTATCGTGTATAATTCCAGTACAGCTTTTATGCAGACCTAGTAATCACGTTGTTTTGTTTACATTTGTTTTAGTTTGTAGCACTACAAGAATATGAAAAAAAAATTTGATGTTCAATGTCCAGTGATTACAGTCATGCATGTGTACCCAACATGCAGAATTCTTATGTGGGTATAAATGTGACCTCATTACATCATTGTACAGTTGCTAAGCAACAGTAGCCTGTCATGCACATTCTGCGTCCTCCAACAGACAACAACAGTTAAAATAAACCAACAGTTGCCACTAAATCAGATGTATTTAAGGATTTTTGTTCAAGAAAAATTGTGAAAGCTTTTTAAGTTAATGTAACGTAAGAATTGAACTTCATCTGAATATAATTACATGTATTGGCATTTGATTATAAATTGTTGACAGGCATTTTCCATGAAGTTACATTAGTGACTTAACAGTTAATGCATCTCAACAAGTTCAGTACTCATGGACGATTGGTATTTACACCTGAAAGGATGAGTGATCCAAATTAGCTATACTTTCATCATCAATGACTGCATTGGCACCACTGGATGATTGATTAAGTATGTAAAAGTATCAACTAACATTACAAAAACGGTTACCATGGCAACAGTTGAGAATAATTGCAGAAAGACTGGACCTGAGAGGAAGATCCTTCCTGAAGTAAGAAGGTTTCAGAAATTCAATTTTGAAATAGTGTACTCCAGACAGGATTGATGTAGTAAATAAACTGCACTACAAAATTATGATTTTTTTTCTTGCAAAATTATAGTTGTTTACAGGTAATATCAGGTATTTTCAAGCTTTTAAATGTGATTTTTCCACTGATGTTATTATGGGTTATTTGGGTTTAATAGGCTCCACTCAGAGGCCTGAATTGCCATTTTTAAATAAGTGTCAAGGAAATATGATGTGTGAAAAAATCCTGTATTTTAACCCTTTCCTACTTAAATTAAGACTGAATCAACAGCTTTCCTTGGAAAGGGGTAAGGCACTAAGTACCCAACCCTTGCCAAGGAAAGCTGTTGACCTGGGACATGTGGTCTTGACAGGTCTCATCTAAAATTCTCAGTCAACTTGTTTGTCATTATTGTTGAAATTGGTTGAAAACACTGTAGCAGACAACATTTGACCACCAGCCAGTTTTGGTTGGTTAAGGGGGGAAAGGGTTACACCTTTAAAACTACCATGGTATAGCTGATATTTTCATTGCAACACAGGTGAGTCTAACATATAATTTACATCCAATACATGCACTTTAAATGTAAATACTTTGTAAACATTTCAACGAAAAAGACATTTGCACTTAAATTCATTTTGATTTTAAAATTGAGCACTTGGCTGACTGCTACAAATGACCAACTGCACTAGGGAGAAATTTCAATTCTTTAATGATGGCAAGTACACATTGTCAGTGCCTTGATACTGGGCAGTTGAAACTAAAATCCCCGATAACAATTCTGGAGTATTTGCTCAAGTTCATGCTTTTTCATATGAATACTCAGGGAACAAATTTCACACAGTTAACATATTACTGGCTGCAGAGTGTGGAATTGAAACTTTATAACTGATTGCCAGATCAGTTTGAGCTTTTCACGTTGTAGGCCAAGATCCATCTTGGACTGACAGCCAAAGGCACTGGTAGCACTAAAATGGCACCAATGCCTGTCCCTGTGTCTTTACCACGAATTTTATCAATTGCTCAGCCTCCACTCATATCCAATAGTTTGTTTTGGGCTTTCATTTCAAATGCAAAATGACTTTAATTTTGGTTTTTGACTTTACCCAACTAATTACAAAGCTCATGGCTGGGTTCCAAAAGATCCCTGTGTCTCAATGGCAGACACACTGTTATAATGTATGATGTATATAATGGACATTGCAACCACTTCTGTGATTGGCCTCAGTGGATACTTCTAGTTGACAGCACCCAATCAGACAGTAAAATGTCAATAGGTCTTTTCAAAACAGATTCACTTGACAATGCGTAATTGCTGATGTGGGGAAAAACATTTGGATGAAGCACATTCTTTCTAGTCCTGCTTCTTTATGTTTGTTTCTCTATGTTTGTTCGGTTCTTGTTTTGCTTGTTTTTCTTTGTTGTTTTTTTCCATTACTATAAAGGTAGATAATTTTAAGCAAGTTTCTGAATTGGTCTCCATTCCTGAAAATAAAACAATTTGATCCACTACCTGGTTGAATATCCATGTTCCATGTAACTGTATTCCAGATACAATACTCTAGTTTTGAATAAACGGGAAGTTGGTAAGAATAAGATTCCACACAATTTACAATATTTTGCACATTTACATTCCATAAGATTCATTTTTGAATAAGCATTTGACTGGTAATTTTGTTCCAGATACATTAAAGGTAATGGGAACTGGGCAGGAAAAGTGGGCCATTTTTTTTACTTACTGGGTGGCCTCTGTAGGTGTGATGTCATTCTACAATAGTCATGCGATAATTAGCTTTTCTTTGAAGTCTGTGAGCCAGGCCTGCTAGCCAAGATATCATTGGTTCAGGTGTTCCCTGCTTCTCAAGCTGACAAGAGATTATGTATACTAGCCTGCCCCATGCATATAATTATCATACAATTAGCCACCTGGTGGTAGCAGCACTTCTCACTCCCTTTAAATGATCAAAACTTAAAATTGTAAAAATAACATGGAAAGCAATCAGAAATTTTGTCTTCATCCATAAGTCTGGAAAACAACCAATCAGAACCTTTAAATATCTCTTTAGTACTATATATTCACATTGTCTGTGAAGGCCATTTTGTAAGTGTTAGTCTACTTGTCTGCATCCCACTCTTGATTTCCTTCACGACAACCTGTAAAAAGTGTTTTGTGTCCTGTAAAGAGGTGGGCATAGATGAACAAAATGGGACAGCAATCAATATCAGTCCAGACAGCTCGGTGTTTCCATCCATTACACCACCCTCCAGCCATCAATTGCTTTAGCGCCAGTGACGTCTGAAAGATATGGTGTTCCTGTACACTGGCAATTCCCAACAGTGCAGCTCCTATCTCTCTGGAACACAACTACAGGTACCACCTGCTGCATGTCTGTGGGCTTGACCTCTCACCTTTGGAAAGGGACACTGTCACTTGCAAGATCCCCTGTTTGACACAGGTTTGCAATAGCTTTGGCAAGAATCAATGCTGTTTGATCAATTTTTTTTCTCTTTTCTTGATGATCTGACTATATTCTCTAGAGATGAATTTGATGTAGACATACATGAGTGTACATGGAACTAACTGAAGATACAATTGCTACAAAATGAATCTATTTTGATATTACTTAGATTTTGTTTATCAGAACAGATACATAAGCAATCAATAGGAACCAACCTGGAAACTAAATTTTAAAAAATCAATAATTTCATTTGATATTACTTCAGTAAGATGTATTTGTGCAGACCATCAGCACCGCTAGTTTGTTCGGCCTGCAGCAACAGCCACCACCAACTCATTGGCTATATCCCATGACAATTCCTCCAAAAGAAAATTACTTGATTTTCTGTTGAAAAATTGATAACTAGAGTACTATCTATCCTGAGTCCTACTTCTTCTCATGATAACCCTTACCAATGTAGAATAAAAACACTGGGCAAGTTTATTGGACACTTGATCAAAATTTTCACCCACTTTGGCTGTCTGCAGCACAAGTGTCATTAACTCCTGTCAGGTGACCAATCAGTTGAAGCCAGATACCTATATGCAATCAGATACTGTTTGGCTTCAGGTATAACTGTCAAGCAACCGTATGTAGCACCATGTCTCACATGGAAACTCAACCCACATATACCAAAGGCTGAGATGCTAACTTCCTGCAACAGGTCTATGTTACTGAAAAACTGTACTGCAAAATGTTGTGCCTATCAGTAATCTGTATTACAGCAATGGCAATGATACCCACCAGCCCTTGAAATAGTCCCTTCGACAGGTTAAAAGGGCATAATACATGAAGCTGTAAGTAGCAATGCCTTTGATTTTTCATCAAAGCCAACTCCTCACACTGGTACACAGTGCCACCTGCTGTCAAGACCATTTCCCATGAGAGACTGCCCTCTTAAGCTACACCATCTATTTCTGTTAAAAGTTCTACCTGTATGTTCAGACCACCTGTAGTATAAGACCACTTTTTGCTGGCAGTAAGGACACATGGTCTTTTCCTAGCAGGTACAACTGTCGAGTCATACCTTATTTGAAATATGAAGCAGTTATGACGGTGCAATAATAGGGGGACAGCTTGGTTTGAACCACTTAAAGTGCTTCCTCTATGGCGACTGCCTCAGGTATACATACGACCCTTCATGGCAACCCTAGTAATATCATTAATTTCTATCAACACATTACGCTTTGTGTGAAATATATCTAACCAGGTATCTAAAGGTTTTGTAATGTTATTAGGCAGAGAAGTATCATAACTGCTGGCAAACAAATTACATAAAACCTCTTCTTGCACACAATGCAACCTCTCTGTATAAGACTGTTTTTAGCTACAATGACAAACTGTCTTGAACCTTCACATTTAAAGAAGCCTAGAAATCCTATTTTAAAACCATACCACGACATATATATAGAGAGTTTCAGCCTTCAAAACAACCACACAAAAGGCACCTTAACCCTCCCCCTGTGGTACTGGCATGATGACAGATGTCGCCTTTTTCAATATTGTTATGTTTTCTTTTCAAAACAAATTCTCTTCCTGTTATAAAAAAAAAAAACTTACTGAAAAAAACTGTTGATGACAGAATGTAGGTCAATAGTTTTCTTGACATCAGTAGGATACCATGATCTTAAAGTGCTTGAAGTGCACCATGAAAACTGTTGACTCAATCTCAATGTATGGAGAAGACAATCGGTTAAAAGCTTGCGCTTAAGCCACATGCCCTTAAGATTGCTGTCACGGTCAGGGTTACATTTAATCCCAGCACCACAAAGCCTGCTGGTGGCCTTTATCAGAGTATAAATCATGTACAACTGGCTTCTCCTTGTGTGGTAAGGATAAGATCAAAGAACTCAATTGCTACAAAGCGTCAGCATATCACAAATAAAGAACATCTCCCTGAAGCTATTTTTCCATGCTTTTGACATGTTAAGCTTACTGTTGCAGAATTATACAGTCCACCCTGCTCACCACACTACATCAACATCTCAACTTAAAAAACACACAGGTGACGAGATGTTAAATGCCATAAATATGTCACCAAAAAGATACATGTACTTGTGTCCATTAAAAACGAGATTCATAGAAATGAAGCAACTGTATACAATTAAGTTTTGCTGTGGACAACCATTCCTCCATGTACAGACTGGAAACCACAAATGAATGACAAACACAAAACACGGCAGTTGTGGCAAGTGAAAGTTCATACAGCTATGAGTAATCGCTCATATTTATATCCTCACATTTCAATAAGAGTTGCCCTATAGCGTGTTCAACTTCTTTTTTTTGATTGGGGAGAGAGCTTGTGTCCTGCAAAATTGATCTCGTGTGGTCAAATCTACAGTCCAAAGAACATCATGAAATATCGAAGTTATCCACAGCATGTCAAGCATTTAATTTACAGCCAAATAGGATCTCTTTGCTTCCCAACCATTACCAGATGACTGATTTCCAGTTGAATGCCAGATAGAAATACGTGTATGTGTTTACCCCCACTTCTAAAGAATTTCACATGAGCTGTATGTTAAAATTTTAGTTAAAAAGTTGACAAATTCCCCAAGATACCTGCCTCTAGTCCCATTGTTATTGCATTTTGCAATCAATTATACTGCCTGGAAGCTTCTAACATTTTCCTACTATACTCCTGTTCTGTAAGGCACTGTTTTATGTGCATGGGAGTTTTGTCTACTTTTTCTGGATGCCCTTTGCTCAAAAACTGCCATTCAGTGGATTTATTGGATATCATCAAAAACTTGTAATATCTGAATTGATCGATTTCCTTGAGTGTTCATCTCCCAGGAGGCACTTTTCACTTAAATTTATGCAGTATTGGATTTCAACATATGATCATTAAAAGAATTTTTCTCTGCAGAATTGTGAGAAAGTCTGTTCTGATGATATGCTGTTTTAAGCATTGGCAATGTTTAAATTACACTATCAAATCCTTGTCAAGTGTTCCCTGTTACAAACTGAAACATTATCCTTGCAGCTGATACTTATGTGTATTTATTGATCCAACTTGTCTTTCATCAAAAAAAAAAAAAAAAAAAAAAAAAAAAAAAATGCCTTTGGCAAAATATGCAGATTTAAGTGATTTGAAGTAAACTTGTTATTATGTCCTGGATAAATACAGGTCTCTATTGGTTTTTTTTTTTTTTCCCAATTGACGAGTCCTGTTATGGACAAAATCGGTCTGACCAAACTCTGCAGTTTCTGCGAACGAACATGCAATTTCCGTCCCCAGACACTCACCTAGTCTTCTCTTTTCTATAGTTCTCATTCAAATAATATCCTGTTTGAATGAAAACTCTTTCATTACAGAGCGCATACATACAATCACACATTTTTCACCAGTGTCCGTAAGTCTCACAATTAGGCGGTAAGGCCTAATTACTGCTTCATTTTTTGGTTTACTTTTTAATTTCCTGCAAAATGTTTTAAACTGTAGGCAAAACATTAAGGACAATTAGTTGTGGGATATTCAATAGCAAATTAAAACACAATAAGAGATTGCTAGATCTATCCTCCCCCCCCCCCCCCCCCCCCGTCTGTGACCTTGGGATTTGGGTCAAGGTGATCCATCTTCAAACTTGTGTTTTACATAGGATTAAAACCATGTGCAATAAGAAAGGTTTGTGTAAAAAACTGTTCAACTTATCATGTGAAAACCAAATTTACTAAAATGGCTCTGTGGCCTTACAAATTGAGTCACCATCACCCATCTTCAGACTCCTCCCTGACCTTATGTAGGACTGTAATCATCTGCAATTTGACAGGCGTATGTCAAAAACTTTTCAAGTTATCGCGTGAAAACCAAATTCACTAAAATAGCTCTGTGACCTTGTGAATTGGGTCCAGGTCACCCATCTTCGAACTCATCCAAGACCTTATTTAGGACTATAAGCATGTACAATATGACTGATAATAATAGGACAATTAAACATTTGAATTTTAAGATATGTAAGGTTAAAACATTTAGGCATTGCATATATCACAGTTAGGGATATCACAAATAGACTCATATTTTTGTATAAGATATTGTTTGATATATATTTTAAAACCTGAATAACTATGTGTGTGTACTTTACTTTTACTATGTCTGGTATTCCAATCTGTTGTGGAACAAACACATTTTTCAGCAAATCTATTTCCAGCTCTTACCCTGAAAATTTCTTTCCTTCGCGTATCATTTTGATGTATGTCAGTTATTTTCATGATGGGCATGCTCACGAAATATCTAGGTAATTCATTATTACAATATTTGAAATAAAATTTTAAGAGTTGTCCTTTATATATGTCTTTGACTTTTAACAACTTTCTTTGTTTAAAAATAGGTTCTGTATGTGCATTACATTTACTATGATTAATGATACATACTGCCCTTTTTTTGTACATTGAAAACTCTGTCAATCTTATGGACCAAAGCAAGGAGACAATTTAATTAATTCGAGAAAGTACTAATGCAGTATAAATTGTTTGAAGAATGTCTTTATTTATGTAATCTTTTTCAGTTAATGTAACATCTAGCAATGAGATTAGTCCATGTTAATATGGAGGCTGGGTATGGTTGTAACATGCCAGCACCACTATGAAATTTGCTATTATAGCCTTCACTGTCCACAAGCATAAAGCCACATTAGGATCATGTCTCATGGCAATCAAGTTTTTCATGCTGAACTTCAAATCTAACTACATGTAACAACAAAAAATAAAAAATCAAAAAAAAAATCAGCCTGATCATGTACATCAATATTTCCACATTTGATTATAAAATTATTTTTAGCCCAATCTTTTCCATCTTGACAATTTTTTGTCTCAATGGGTATAAACCAGAAAAAAAACCTGATAAAATCTAACATCAGTATCTAACATTAGCAGTAAGTCTTGGTGCCACACTGTGTTTTCATTGAACAAGAAGGGATCCAAACATTCAATCCTTTTGATTACAGAAGTTACAAATAAACCAATCTGTATTTCAAGGTTCAAGATCTATAAAGCCACCCTGACAAGATGTGCATGCAGAGAGACCTTTTGACATTACATTACCGCTGCCTTACAAAGGTTCTGCTGTCAAAGATGCAGTCCAAAAGTGTTGCCTGATGTAGACCTCAACTAATGTATCTAATTAACAAAGCTCATCACAGACAACATCGACCTGCCAGGTACACAACACATCAATGGAAGGCGGTATTTGTCATGCCAATCATTTCCCTTAGAAGTTCTACTGACTCCTGAGACTGTGCATCAGCACTTTTCCTTCTTCTAGACCTGATACAATTCTTCCATAAATAATACCGGCAAAGTTAAAAAAAAAAATAAATAAAATGCTTTTGCACGATATTATCAGCTTGAAATCTGAGACAGGTATTTCGTGTTATCGAAAAAGAAGTGACAGCTTCAATTTACGGGATTTGTGATACATGTCATTGTACAACCAGTGCCCTGACTGCATTTGTGTCATATGTTGTTCCAGCCTCTTTCTGTTCTCTGGAATAATTTACATTGGCACAGGACCCTACAGGCTCGCTATTAGCCCAGACCTCTGAAATCCTCTTGTCATGTTTGCAGTAAGCGGTCTATACCTGAAACACTGTCATCTAGGGCCCTCTGTTTGGTTATGACCGGATTGGTTTGGCAAGAACACACATACACAAGGCAAATGTCTTTGTTTACTAAGCAGGTATGGTTAACATTTATTTTTGACAACTCAACTTGAACTCGGCCAATCTGCGGGCAACAGAAATAATTATTCTGGTTTAAAATTTCCATTTATGACTTCAGGTATATTGAACAAACATCTATCTGCATGATCTGTGGCATGAAGCTTGCCTTCCTTTTCCTCAGTATAATGCACAGCATGCCCTGACTTTTTGCCCATAAAGATTCTATACAGGAAACAGGTTAAACTACAAAACGCTGTGTGTAATGTGTTTAATTCACATGTTGCTGTACAACTGGTCTTTAACAAAGCGTATTTAGTGCTCACTCTACATACATGTTTGTCCAAGTAAGGGAACACATACAGCAGTGCATGCTAACTGTTTACTGATAAACTTACTTGTATGGACTTTGGCCTTGGCATGCTTTTCCTCCTTCTTAGGCTTGGCCTTGTGCAGGTTGCTGGGAGTCCATGACATCCATTTGGCAGTATTGGGCACGTCCTCTCTCAGGGCTGCCTCATGGGGTAACGTGTCTTTGGCTGGTAGAACCTGGCCTGGTGGAACCCGGTTTGGTAGAACCTGGTCTGGCAGAACCTGCTCTGGTAGTAATGACTCAGGTTTTACAAAGGACTCTTCCTCCTGAAAGCATAAAGTTATAATATCTTAAAATTGTGCTGTGAAAATATAATGCACTGTGGCCTTGGTCTTCAGCTTTTAATGTTCATCATTGCAATAACCCATAACTTGGGCCAATTGGTTATTCTATTACCCTTTCCCCCCTTAAGTGGCCAAAAACAGCTGGTGGTCAAATGTTGTCTGCTTCAGTGTTTTCAACTGATTTAGACAGCAATGAAAAACAATTTGACTGAGAATTGTAGATGAGACCTATCAAGATCACATGCACCAGGTCAATAGCTTTCCCTGGCATGGGTTGGGCACTCAGTGGCCGACCCATGCCAAGGAAAGCTGTTGCCTCAGTCTTAATTCAAGGGGCAAAGGGTTAGGTCTTCACACTGCCATGCTTTTATTTTTGTGTGAAAAACTTCCAACAAATGTAAGACCACATTTTGTATCTAACATTTTTAAAAGATCTGCCAATTTGCACCATTTAAATTCTAAACATAAATCACTGGAGTTATCATTTTCATATTTGTAGCACAACAAGGTCAAAACACAACCTAAAATCATATCAATACAATGCAGCAGTCTTCCCATTATAAGCCCCTCTCTAGAAGTCACCCTCATGAAAAGACCACCATTTCTATGCACAAAGTGTGACAGTTCTGTTATGATGTCCCTTTCTGGAGTGGCCATCTGTTTTTTTTTTATCTGTTTGTTTGCACACAAAATTACACCAAAAATCAGCATGTTTCAAATTAGTCAAGGATTCTGGAAGAACAATAAACTTGAGATTCCTCAGACAGCAAAAGAAAATCCAAATAATTATAATTAAGGTCTCCAGATTTAAAAGAAAAAATTCTATTATTCAAGTGGCAGCCTTTCATCCAAAAAGCATGCCCACCTGCAAAAATTATCTTTGTACAAAAGCTTGTAGGTAAATGTATGCCCACCCACTCAGTTTGTCAGGCAGTTTAGTTGTTTAGTTGGCAGCACACGTCAACTATGAAATCCCATATCCACTGCTGGCAATAGTGCACAATGATTTCCACATATGAGCCAGTGAATGACTCAAAGATATAATCACATCATGATCCTAGATGAACACTTTAAAAGCTCCTTATTGATTTTCAGGCATTGACAAGACACAAATTATGACAGGTTGGAGTCAGCAGTACTACAATGTGCCTTTACCCTTTAGTGACATATCATTTAAAACCAATTGCCTTCATTCCATATTTCTTTCATGCTCTAATGATATGGTGTCTTACAGACTATGCATATGCCTACAACTTCAATCATCACATACATGCCTAGTAAAGACTTAGAACAGAATAGTTATCAATGAAAAATCTGAAAGAAATCCTGCTGCATAACGGCAGAAACCACATTGATTGTGCCAGTCAAGAAAGTCACTTCAACTTAGATCCAATTTATGTCTTTATCAGTTCTTCTGGTGGCATGAATCATATTCAAATCATGCATTGTGCCTCAATGTTGGGCTTGAGCAACCCATCAAAAATTTATACAATTTATACAGACATCCTATGCAAAGGGCACCCTATTGATTCTGTTCCTGTCTTTGGGGAGATTCCCAGAATGATCAACTAACTACTGTGCGGCCAAACCAAGCGAGATCTCTGCACCAAAGAAATCAATGAAATTTTGCACGTACATTGTGTATATATGTGAATACTAATTATCAAACTATTTGGGTCAATGCCTTGTGGGTCATATTTGTACCAGATAAGATAGGAGGCTGTGGCAGTAACAACTGTAGACAGACCATATCAGTGTAGTGTTATCTCAATGTCTTGTATGGAAAGAACACTCAAGATGGTATGTCCACATCATAACTGCTACTCCATGCAGGGCAAAGGTCGTCTCTTTGCTACCAGCACTATTAAACTGCAGCGGTCTTCCAGATTACATGTTGCCTTGATATCAACTCATCAATTTTCCTTTTATATTGCAAAGGCCAATTTTCCCCTTTTATGCTCAAAGCATTGAATGCTACTGCAGAACTTGATGAAATTTCCTATCAAATTTATAGGTTTTGCCCAAAAGATTTCTGATTTATCATGAACATTCCTGGTGACAAGCCACAGTGCCTGTGTGTGCCTTCTGCACCCTGCTGGCACCCAGTGACCAAATTTTGGCTGGCAGTTGCTGAACTGACACCAAAAGATCCTCATTTTTCCTCTTTGACCTCCACCACTCCTGGCTCGACAGGCCTCAAGGCACCTTTACTGCTAAATTTTGGTCACTGTTGGGCATGCAATAAATAAGTTGCTGAGCTGGGTTTAAGAAGCATTACAGAGGACATGTACTCTAGACCTACAAGATGCCCGTGCATACCTTATGAGTGTGAATGGAGAAATGATAAATGTAAGGCTGAGATTAATTCATTCTATATTTCAACCTACCTACGTACATCACAGAGGGCCAGAAAAAACTGGACGTCTGATCCCAAACAACTGCTAATAAAAACCCATGCCTGCATTACTATTTTATCTTGACTCATCACATTCAACAGTGATCTACACTGAGTAAAAGTGTCCGTTTGTTATAACAGTAAGCGATAACATCAGAAAATAGCTGGAAAATATGTATTTGTTTCTGATAGCAATATGTCATGGTGCCTTGAGCCTGGCTATTCACAGAGCTCAAGGTCATGCAAATGGGTTGACAACTTATCCAATTATGAGCAAAACCACATTTTCTCATCTTTAAGTTGGTTAGCGTTTGCCGTCAAAGCAGACCACTTTCTGTATTATCTCTACTACACTTTAGTGGAGTAAAGACACTACGGAGCTTAGGTCTGCTTTGGAGGCAAGTGATGTGTCCCACATCCAAATAATATATTGGATGTTCTACTCAAAAATGGGTAAATTACTCAGATATATGGGCCTCATAGAGGGCCAAGCAGTCTTTTGAATTTGACCTTCACAAAATCCAACACCATATAAAAAGCGAGTTTTTCGTGCCAAGAACATTATGCATCCCCCGAGCATGACATCGGTGATCTTTAAAGGTGACTCAGCTAATAAATTTTGGAAATGGTCCAGTGAAAAAAGTGTCCAATATTCAGCTGGGGTACATAAGGTGGTCTCCTGTTATGATTTGTGTCTAAACCCCACTGAATCTTTGTGGGTACTGCAGAGGAATTTAAACCTTCATTTTCATTGAAGGGCTCTATGGGCTGGAACTTTGAGTTCACGGTCACTTCTGAGCAAATTTAAGGGAAATCTCACCTGGGTAAATAATGATGAAGTTTGATGGGCTTCAATCATACCCATTTGAAGATGTGGCCGGGAAACCATTATATTTTGCAAGGCATTGTGACTTTGCCCTATGAACTGAAGGCCATCCACAATCAAATGAATAAAGTTCCCAAAATCATCTGTACCATAAGTTTCAAGTGAACATGGCTTACTGTTTTAAAAAGGTCAAAATGTGAACTACCACTGCAGACCCCATTGACTTTCATGGTAATCAATAGGAATGCAAAAAAAAGGTTCTCATCAAATGTATAAAAATCAAACTACTGCTCGTTTTTCACAACATTTTGTATGATACAACTGCATAAATTACCCCAAAAGTCAGTTACTTTGCACCTTTGCAGTCATGATGTTGACCCAAGTGCATATCTCATGTATGCAATGTTGCGAAGGTCAGCAAGTCCTAGTCATGCAAAGATTATTGGACCAAGATGCTAAATTTTCCCATCATATTTCCACGAAAATACTTCAATCAAACAAATCTAGACACAGATAAAGACAGGAGTGAAAATTCCTTGGAGAAGGCAAGGAAAATACAGAGATTAGTCACCACACAGTGAAGAAGGGAAGATTTGTGCAAACATGAGTTGTTGATTGCTGTCTCCCTTATGTCACTTCTTTGTTGATGTCCAAGGTATTGACATTCATTGACTCTTCTATTGTGTTTTTACATGTATTATCAAAACAAACAATATATGTGAAACAGAATGAAACAAAATCTGCAACATGCTGAAATCCAAAATGGAAAATTTTGAAACAAAAAATCATTGGACCTAGATTGGCTCCTTCAATCTGGACTACAAAATGGTAATCTTTACAAATTTATACATTTAAGAGCAGCCATAAAAGTTAGGAGGTTCACACTGACAGACAATGAAGCCCCACCTGAGTCAATCTGCCTGCAGAGTGGTACTGTACATTGCTTTATTTTCGCATGTATACATTTTGACTGTTTTTATAGTTTTGACATTTCACTGCAGTTTTAAATTTCACTGTTTTGGACATAATTCCTATTCAAACAATGTTGAAATACTATTTCAATGTATTTTTATTTTCATGATTTTGTGCCATCAGCGAAGTAAGGGAAAATAAGAGTACAGTGAAATTATAGCAATTTACAGTACTAGGAAAAGTACATGTGTTTCCTGACTGCCCTGATGTCAATGAAGTGGGATGTGACATGATTATCCTAACAGATGGGGAACCAAACACAATTGAGTAGAAAAACACATTTATTACCAGACTAATCTGCATAATTCATTTGCAAGATGAAGCAACAAGAACAAACCCATAAATGACCAATTTACATAATTTAATTCCATTCAAACAGGATAAATTAGCAAGCCAGGACACTAAGCAGATGATCTATTTAGTTACTCCATGAAATTGCTCCCCACGCTGACCAAACTCTAGAGGTACATGGTACTTCATGCATAAATCTTCATGAATCTACTTTCCTCAGAATGTATGTTAATCTTAACTCCTGCTTAAATTGCCAAAAAGTGCCCAGATGTATATTGTCAACCGCTTTAATGTTTTCACTTAAATTTCTCATAGAGAGAAAACACTTTGGTGAGAATCGTGGATGAGACCTATCTTGATAGCAAGCCCCGTGTCAACAACTTTGCCCCAAGGAAAGCTGTTGAATCAGTCTTACTCTAACCAGGAATGGCTTAATTATGTCCTGAAATGTCCATGATCACATTACATGGATTGGCACATTATGACAATTTGATCCAAGAACATGCAAGTAGATTAAATTTTACATTATAACTACATTCACTGTTCACAACACATATAACCATAATACATGACCTCTGCTCATCACCAGTATGCATGCATGACAAAGATAACCAGGAATCCTGGCCAGTGTTCATTGCCTGTACAACAATCATGATGCCTGACCAGTGCTCATCACCTGTGTAAATGTATGACAATAACCAAGATGCATGGCCAGTGCTCATTGCCTGTACGACAATAACCATGATGCCTGACCAGTGCTCATTACCTGTATACATGTATGACAAAGACCGCGATTCCTGGCAAGTGCTCATCACTTGTATACATGTATGATAAAAATAACCATGATGCCTGACCAGTGCTCATCACCTGTATACGTATATGACTAAGATAATCATGATGCCTGGCCAGTGCTCATCACTTGTATACATGTATGACAAAGATAACCATGATGCCTGGCCAGTGCTCATCATTGTATACATGTATGACAAAAATAACCATGATGCCTGACCAGTGCTCATCACCTGTGTACATGTATGACAAAGATAACCATGATGCCTGACCAGTGCTCATCACCTGTATGCATGTATGACAAAGATAACCATGATTCCGGGCCAGTGATCATCACCTGTTTGCATGTATGACAATGATAAACATGATGCCTTACCAGCACTCACCACCTGTATAAATGTGTGGCAAAAATCAAACATGTTCTTTAGCCAGAACATAAGTAAGACACTTGCCTTATGAGGACTCACAGTTACACATTCACTCCACCTTAGCAAAAGAGTAGATGTATGCAGCCTGGTGTGTTAAGCTGACAGCTATAGTAGGCTGGCATGCCAGTGGCAGCCTACATACACAAAACAACAGAAGGCTGGATTTGTCTTTATAGGAATGACCAAGATACATGTATGCTGGAGACAATTTTATCAATTAAAATCCTGTGTACTACTATATGACAATACAATAATATGCCTTTTACTACACCCCAAGGGACACCTTTAAGTGTAACTAATTTTATTGTTCACTTGCATTAATATTAATTCCCCCTGCCTGGTAAATGTGCCAACTGATGGGCTTACTTTGTGCTACCCCATTAACTGTGTCCCACAAGCTCCAAATAATTAACTTCAGCAGCAACAAACTTTCATTGGATCCTCCTGCAAATTTGATGCACGGAAGCCTTTGCCCTCACATGATCCAGGCCTGACGCAGAATTACATGAAAGGTAGCACTGTTATTTGTTCTCTGCAAATTGAGAAGCCCAAGCCCTCTGAAAGCTGTCCTTGAAGAATTGACTCGTTCCATCTCCAGGCACACAGAATTCAGTTTGGAAGCCCACTCTCAGGAGATATGCTTCAATTTTTAATATAAGAACACAGAACTGTGCAGATTTCAGTCTGCAATACCGTAACTGCAAATGAGATTTCAACCCCTTGAGCACCATATAATAGAGTTTTGATGACTTCCCACAAATATAATGGTCTGTTTTACTGCATATAAAAACATCCACTTGCTCCTGTTGTACTGACAAAGCAACATGCACCATGTCCCATGTTTCTATCAGGTGAATGCTTAGAGGGAAATCACTGTGTGCATTCTTAATAACGCTCCAGTCCTTGGTCCTAATGTATCTCTGGGAATTCTCCATACCGCACTAGTACATCATAATCAATAACATTATGTATTAAAACAATACCACATGATTTTGTCCT
This sequence comes from Hermodice carunculata, assembly GCA_964020975.1. Classification (NCBI taxonomy): domain Eukaryota; kingdom Metazoa; phylum Annelida; class Polychaeta; order Eunicida; family Amphinomidae; genus Hermodice; species Hermodice carunculata. The sequence continues at coordinate 60,119,238 of OZ026613.1, forward strand.
CTGCCAGCCACTGAGGCTCCAAAATGTATTAGGTACAATTACGATCTGTCAGTCCAATGACTGGAAACATACCCACTACAACAGTATTGTCATTTATGAGTCACCCACACAGAATGGTAGGAAATTAATCATCTACATGTACACTTCATACTGTTTGATGCCAGCAATGGATGGAGATCATGCTTATGAAGTATCATATGGTCTGTGTCTGTGACTTTTTCATTGTGGCTGCCTATGAGATGCTGGTAACACCTTAATAAACTAGCATCAAAATCCTCACATACTTTGTGTGTACTTAGAAGTGTTGAAAGCTCATGGGGGGGGGGGAGGCTCAACCACAGACCTGACTTTAACTGTTCCACTTTGGTTACATTTCTCTAGAAACAATGAATCTATCTGCACTGAGTAAACAATCAAATTATCATTGAATCACTCTCCATGTTCACTTTTTTTGCTTTTGATCATCATGTTCAAACAAATTTCTGTACCTCGATGGCTCGCAAAATTTGCAGCCTTGGGAGGCATCCCTGCAAAGTTTACCATTGCTCCAGTCCCAATAAAACTGGAACAATATTTACACACGAAAATTGAAATGACAGGATCATCAAATCTGAATTGCATATTCAACAACCAACAGTGGTAGCCCATACATACCACTGGTAACACCTTCTGCCTAGCAACATTGCTCCCAAAGAACAGCTGGTTCCTTTCCACAGATCAAGAATTAAGTTACAAAGGGAATAGTGTCTTTGGAAATAAGGTGAGAAAAGCTGCATGCTTCTAAGTTCAGAGTCACACTTACACCATGCATGTTCACATCTATTACAGACAGCCAGTCTCTAGTTTAATGCATGTGGCAAGCACAGGGGAATAAAAAAACCCAATTGCATACATGCTTTTGGTGAGCCAGACTTTACCCATTCTTGTTATCAGGGCAAACCAGAATGGTTGTCACCAATGGACTGGATAACCCCTACTTTGCACACACTATGACCTTGAAATGAGGCCAAGGTTAATAAAATGTAATCAGGTCAACACTGTCAAGGTAGGATTGAGGTGAATTTGAGTTTGAGGCAGCTTATCATGAGATATTTTGCTTGTAAGAGATTCTCCTACAGACAAGGTATAGCCACAGGAGTATCCACATGCCTTTTTTGACACCCAGTTTCAAATTTGGACACCAATTGGACACCCCAAAATCATGATTTTTATCATGGAAAGATTCGGAAATGGACACCGTGAGGTTACATCGAGGCCAATTTCCTTTTTAACGGAGACTTGTCTTGGTTACCATGGTACCTGTTTTCCTCATAATCTCCACATGGGTATGGAATATCCCGTCAATTTGACAAATACCCTTTGAGAATTCAAAGGTCTTAAGTGTTGGTTATATTGCTGCAAAACTTATCTTTTATCCTTAAACTTACCTGATTATGACCCCCTGAATTTTCTCCAGTGGGAACACCGTGTCCTATTCTTCACACCAACCAGGCAGCTTTGCCATTCCCATTTCCCTTGTTGCTCATTAAGTTATTCATCTTAGCATAAGCTACTTAATTATACCAAATATTTCTATAAGTATACACTTGAGTTTAATGGAATTACAAAAAATTCATATTTGTCAATAACAAATTCAGTAGGCAGAAATATCATTACAATAGCTGGAGCTTATAGTCTCACTTTTCCAATACCAGCTTGCCTTGACAAACAAAAAAAAATGTCACCTAAATTTTTTTTACATATAGCTTCTAATGCAAGTCTGAGAAAAGCTTCTTTTGCTGCAGATGTGAATCAATAACATGAAGAGATTTTTTAACACAATAATACTGGCTAGAGCAGAGCAGGCTGGTTTGTCATCCAGGGAAATCAAACAGATTACAGTAGCGACATGCAAATTTACCATCAGTTACCTAGCTATAAAAACAACCACTGACCTTCCACCAAATCAAAAACTATTACGCCCATGATGCCACCTTCACACTGAAACCCTCTTCCATCAATTACTGTTGTCAAGGATCCTGATTTCCCCCCATATATGGTTCTAAAGCCCAATGTTTGTTTCCTTATGTCAAAGGCTCCACCTGCTGCCTGTCCAAAGAGGAAGATTCCCTTGACTAGTGAATGTGTGGACCTAACTGCATGAAGAAATATGTTTACTACATGTAATTACATGTATTGGTTAACATGGTACATCATGATGACATTTTGCAAGCCAAATTTGGAAATTTTTGATGATTGTCTTTTCTAGTTCTCTTCATCGGTGTAGTTATGCACACAAAGTGTCAGGTTCAGTCTCTTGGGAATCATGAGAATGTGATATCATCAATTTGTTTGCCTCTTACAATTCTACTGGCTGAGGCAGACTGTGCAACTGGATTCATGACAAGTCTCAACACATTCCACTGAATGCATTTAACTGAAGTTTGTGAGTGCCAGAAAGAATTTCCATACTTTAGAATGTTCAAGTGTAAATATGTATATGACTGTCCGCAACAGGAGATTGTCTACTACTTTCTGTTCCCAATACTGACAATTTAGAAGTCTGGAAGGTCCCAGTATAAATTTGTAGTAGTCAGCAACAGGAGATTTTCTGCTGCTTTCTGTTCCTGGTACATTGTATCATAATTCGGAGCTCTGGAATGTCCTGGTCTAAATTCTTAACTGTCAGCTACAGGAGACTGTCTACTACTTTCTGTTCCCAGCACCATCATCTGGACCTCTGGAATGTCCCAGTGTAAATTCATAACTGTCAGTAGGAGACCTTCTGTTCCCAATATCATCATCATACTCATGAATGTCCCGGTGAAAATTTGTAACTGTCAGAAAGAGTGCAAATATGTTTCCTGTTGAGTATAGGTCCTCAGCTGTTATGGTGGATGAAACAGCTAGTCTGAGCATTTACCTATTTTCGTGACATTGTTACTGTTCACAAAACACTTCAAATTAATTGTATTCTGAGCAATTACCATCTGTTGTTTTGTAATATAGCCTACATGTTTACACAACTGGAGCTGCATACAATACAAACTAGCTGTAACAACTATTGGAATGAAAAGTGAAGTTTTATCTTTTTAAAATAGAACTAACGGATGGTTTAATATATAAGAATTTAACGTTTGAAAAGTGCAGTTAACCATTATCCTTTTGTAAATACAACATTTGACTAGAATGGATGATAAAATATGAGCATAACGAGAGTCCAATCTTTGAAAAGCTAAGTTAACCATTAACCCTTTGAAATAAATGTCACAAGACAGGTTTGCCCATCTACCGTCATTATGTTTGCTCTCATTACCCTGTTGAAGTACTAAATTGGGCACTCAGGACCTTAGGAAGTGGATGCAACAAACAAATACACTAAAGTGGCCTTGTGACCTTGGAATTTATGTCAACGGCACCCTTCTTTGAAGCTGATCTAGCTCTAATAGAAGACTACAAACGTCAACAAAATAAAAGCTCTGGCTCCGAAAATTCTGCAATTAAACAGAAACCAAATTCAGTAATATGGCTCTGTGACCTTGGGAATTCACTCAAGGTCACCCATTTCAGAGCATGACCTAGCTCTTATAGATGGCTATATTCCTGTGCAATAAAAAGCCCTAGGTCAATTACAGCTTCAGTCATCATGCGGAAACCAAGTACACTAATAGGACTCTAGGTGGTGACCTTGGGAATTTGGTCAAGGTCATCCATCTTCTAAGCTGACCAAGCCCTAATTGAGGACTATTACCACCTGCAATATTGAAGTCATAACTTAAATTCTGAGTTACAATGCAGAAACCAAGTTCACTACAGTGACTTTGTGACCTTTGAATGTAGGTCAAGGTCACCCATCTTTGAACTTGACCTAGCCCTGGGTGAGGACTATATTCCTGTGCAACACACAAGTCCTATCATGAATTTTTTTTCAGTTATAGTATGGAAACCAAAACTTACTACAGTACCTCGATGACCTTCGAAAGAGGGACAAGGTCAACCAACTTCACACTTCAACTAGCTCTTACATACATGTAGTAGTATATACCTAGGCACTATCAAAGTCCAGTCTCAAAAACTTCTTAAATTATGGTGCTGAAACCACGTCTCTCTTCCAACATATGGACCGACCGGCAAAGCAGCCTTCTTCAAACAGGGACATAAAAACAGTACTGGATGAAATGAGTATGCCAGTCTTATTTCTGGTTCACATTTGCCACACTTACGTTGTATGCTCATGTGTCCAGCTACTCAGTGAGCAACAACGCATGAATGCCTTTTAATGTTTGCAAACAATGGTGTCAAATGAGACATTAGTCATTTCAAACACAAAATTAAGCAGGCACCAAGCCAGGTGTAATTGAAGCCTGATACCTATAATTTTGTAGGGTCCTGTCCTTTATTCTCTGAGTCTTCTGCCATGCCCTCTGGTTGCATGACAGATATATCCAACATTAAGGCTGAGCTGACTTTCACTCATTGCATACCAGAGTGGTAAAAGTTGTGGTCCATAGTTCTTCTATTGTCTGACATGTCATGCTACAGCTGCCTTTAGACTATACATATTGGTGCTTGAATGAGCCCTCTTTTCATCACAACTTTGCATATGCAACTGCTATCTAGTATGAGTAAACAAGGAACCGAGATACAAAGAGTTAACAACCTGTCTACATGGACATGTGTGCAGGAGTTAACCCGTTCAGCACCACATTTTGGACTGAGTTGACAGCTTTCATCTCTGTGCTTTGGCTCCAACGTGCCCAAAACATGCCAAAGAGAGCTGTTGACCTGGACTATTATATTCTATGTAACTACAGACATGCTGGTACTTGAATGAAAAGTGTTTTGACAAAGAATATGAATCTTGCACCCTCATAATGGAGAGCAGTTCCTTCTATGTTGTTTAACTTTAGTTGCAGTTTGCACAAAAGAGTAAATCCTACCATACAGGTGTACACTATGGCCATGTGGACCAGCCATCTGAGACTAGTCTGCTGCCCTATCATCTATCTGTACATGTGATAGACCAGATTGTGATGTAAACACTTACCTTCTGTGCTAACATCTGTGCTGCTTTTATCCTCTCTGCCTCTATGTACAAGGCTTGAAGTTAAATACAATACCAAATTCAGATCTGACTTTCACTTTTTTCACATTAGGTTCAAAAATCAGTTTTTTAATCATTTTCAAATATCATACAATATATGATTTTATTATCACATACATACAGTTGCTAACTGTAGAAGTGCAGAAGATTCTTGTCTGTCAAACTGACAAATTGTAGCTGCCAATAAGAATGCTTTTGAAACATGACAATAGTCAAGCAAACACCGACTCTTGAAAATATCATTTAGAATCAGATATTCAATAAACACATACTTTGAAAAGTCAAACGACCCAGGAAGGTGTTATTATATTCTTGAATTACTTGTTAACATGTAAATGCCAGGCTTAGCTTGAAAAGTTATTTCAGTTGAAATGTTTTTGTTGTAAGCAAGTCTGACATGTTTCACCACCAATGGGGCTCACCAGACTGACTCTTTTTTAATTGAAATTAAATAGACTGAGAACAGCAAAATTAACAGATAACATCAGCATGACATACATATTACTAGTATTTCAATAAGGACGGAACTGCATTTATCCTCCTTTCATAAAGTACTGATAAATATCCAAAGACAGTCATATTGGTCACACAAAATGTGCACTTCAATACAATATACAGTTCAAAGGTCAAGCAATGAAATTTCCAGTGTACCTTCAAAGTAAATGACCAGACAGAATGATCACAATCTCATATCACCTTAGCTAGCTGACTCCGTCAGGACCTGAGACTAGGATCCACTTGCTGATAAGATTATGAACTTGTCAAAAGTGAAATTTAGGGGCATCTTGATCATGTCTATTTGCACTAAAAATTTTCTGCTTTCATTTCAAACTTCTGCAGCATTCCTGTATTATTGCCACTCTTTATTTGATGTGGAATGTCTTGATACCTGAATACAACACAATATGCATTGTGAAGACTGCAAATGTTACTTGAAAGTCAGGCTTAAAATGTGTGTGTGTGTGTACATGGACCTATCAGATAGTAGGTCCATGGTGTGTGTGAATGTGTGCATGTGTAGGTTGGGACAATGTGGAATATACATTGGCCTGCAAGTCCCCAGTTGCAGAAGGGGGTTGTAAAATAATACCATCCATGCCTAATTATGGAAAAAGAGACATTTTATTTTATACATTGGAATTAAAATCCTATCTTCTTGTCAATAATATTTAATTTAATTGGGGATACTCTAAAAATAGCCTAGTTCCTTGTACCCATTGTTATCAAAAGATCTTCTTCGTCCCTCAGTTTTTTGTAGAAGCAACAAAAACATCAAGTAAGTATACATGCATTTGATACATCTGGCCAGGAAGCCCACACCAAATAACTTTTAATTTTTATGAACCTGTGCATTCTCAAGCTCGCTGCTGTAGTGGACCATTAACTTGTGCAAAATCAACTTAAAAACTCAGTAAAACTACTCTGTGACCACGGAAATTATGTAAAGGTCACCACATTATAACCCAGTCTAATAAGTCTTGATAGATGTTCAAATCCATGCCTTATTTCAAATTATTTCTAATAATGTTTGGTTCATCATCAAAAATCTAAATTCTCTAAAATTGTTCTGTAACCTTGAGAATTAAGTCAGTCACCCATATGTCGACATTTGACGATGATAACTTGGTTTATAGTTGAAGATGGCAGCATATTCCATGCACTAAAATCAAGCAAATCACTTGACGGGTCACATGTTCCAAGGTCACATCAACCTGAAGCATGGTGGGTATTATTATATGTGTAGCCATTCAGGAATAAAGGAGACTCAATAAATTGTCTGGAAGATTTTAGCAGGAATTCAGATCCTGCTAAGTGAACAGATGAGATGATCACTTTCAGGATTATAATAACAATGTTTTTTTCGGAGTCCTCCCAAAAGGCAAGAGTCAAAAAGGTACAGGCTCCAAAACATGTTCTGAGTAGTTACCTGCCGAAGACCCTTTAATTTATTTGGGCTAATACAGCCTATGTCAAAATTATATAGAAGAACCTGACAATAGTACTTCTATGTGTAGGTCAGACAGTGACAAGTTAGCTCATGGAGTGTAGAGAGTTTGGACTACAGAGTACGGTAATGATTACTAGGTAGCGGTTCTGGATTAAAAGATACAAATACAAAGTTCTTAATTTCATTTTCCTACATATTTTTACGGTCAAGCATTTTCAGAAAAATTTTTCTCCAAATTAGGGTTTGAAAAGTCAAAAATATCATTTTGAATGGTAGGACATATGACCACCCTTCAGGTAAGCTGTGCTGACTGACGAGTCAGCTATGCTGGAATGTTACAAGATGTATAACATGATGTGTAAATGGTACAACAAAATAATACATAAATTTGTCCTGATATATTATCTTTCTGACATTTAGTGACTACTATCCAGTTGTATACTCATCACACAATAGCAAGACATCCATACATGGAAAGGTAAATCACCGGTATCTTCCCATGTAGCTGTCAGAGCTCAAAGGACTTGGACAATGCGTCAACCACCAATGAGGCAGGTGAGCAAAGGCTCCTATGGGCCTCTAATGAGGTCTATTAACACCAGTCACCCTGGCTCATTACTGTTCAATGAACCTCATGCAGCACCCCCTATACAGACACCTAATCAAAGTTGCCCGCTAATAGATTTTCCCAAACACAATATTTATGCTTATCTACAGGCTATTAAGATCCCCTTACTTTCATACTGTTCAAACTTCCCAACCAAAGCATTAATTCCCCTTGGCAAATGTACTGACTCTCAATGAACATAAACTTGGTGATAGTTTGTTTTTAGGCTGCCAAGTTCACACCATCACCCCTATTATAACACTGTGATTCCTGCTCTACTGTTATCCTTTATGTACCTATCTTTGCACCCCTCTACTATAGGCCCCAGCCCCAGACACCTGACAACAGGGGGTTGGGTGGACTGACAGGGTGTGGGGTCAAATTGGTTAATGCACACTCAGGTTACACCAAATATTTGACTGCTTTACGTTGACAATATGGATGCCTTCATTGTAGAAAGAGTGGTGAAGAGCTTGTTTGAACATCTATTTCATGATTTCCAGCCCAAAAAAGTTGGAATAACAAACTGACAACAACACAGCTCCACTACAGGAAGGTTCACTTTCCTGCCTATGGTTCTCCAAAAGGAACCCATCATAAAAGGCTTAGAGGAGGAAACAGCAGGATTTTCCAGCTATGATCACAATCAGTTTTGTGCCATCCTGCATCTTTACATTCTTGCATGATTTTGCCAACTGTACAATCAGTATATCGCAATATTGAGATCTGTTTCTGCAAGAAAAGTTGACATGCCCATGCAAGACCACGTATGCGAACATTACCAGTGTGACCGGCCATATGGAACCATGAAAATATCTGGAACAAGTCATCCCAAGGTACATCACTGACGAAAATTCGATAAAGCTGCAGTCAGTCCTTCTTGAGATACAGTAACATATGGTGGGCACCAATCCATGTTTAAATAATCATCCAATTCATAAGAAATAAGAAAAAAAATTACTGGAAGCTGGTTTTCAATTGGCACCTGGTCTATCTTGAAGTACATATCTGACAAAAATTTGGTAAAGCTGGAGTGAGCATTTTTTTGAGAAATGGCACTATAATGTTGACTGATGGAATGGCAGGTGGATGGACGAGGCAGGCGTCCATGGCAGAGGCCTCTGGGACTTGACGTGCTGAGAATAAAAACTGAAAACACAATATGACAGTTACTTGTGGCCTCACTGTCTGCTACATTCAAACAACCACAACTGCAGGTGATCTAAGGGAGGAAATATATTTCTGAAGAAACTGACTGCTATGACCACAAAAAGCAGGTAGCCTCTCAATGGCTGAATATGTTAGGCACAGTTGTATCAATTTCGTAAATGTATGTGTGTGTGTTTTTTTTTTTTTTGCTACTACTATCTGTATCATGTTTATAGTATACCTTACACCATGTAGCTGGATTAAAGGTGATGGTTTACCTGTACTGGGAACATGTTTGAGCTAGATGGCTGGTATATGTATATGGACAAAGTCATCAAGAACCCACATGCCCCATACTTTGGCCTGTAATTCTAGACTGGCTTTGATCTTCAGAAAATTTTTTAGCTTAAGGACACAGTGTACTGATTACTTCAAACTGTTATCCTAAACCGTAACTGTTCAAATATACACTGACAAATTACAATGGTGCCAGCATAATGTTGTGCTTTGAAGCAAAAGGTTACACAATTCAAACTGTACCCATTTAAGTCATGCCAATGCCAGGTGATAAGAATCTAAAGAGTCAAGGCAAACAGCTCTTTACCTTTTCCTTTTGTTTACCTGGGCTATTGCATTGATATTCGTAACTGTATACACAGGTCAAGACAAGGATCATGGGGAGAAAAAGACTGGCAGCATTGTATAAGAGTCCTGTGACCCGAAGGCTGTCTGTCACCCCAGCCAGCCCTTGTTGCCTGTAGACATGTCTCTAATACTGTTAGCAAGATGGATGGGTTTTCTCCCTATGGGGGGCAATATGAGGGGTAACTATGAGATACATCTGTTCACTTGACATTTGCTACCCGTCTGCATATATCATGGTATTTTCACTGCGACACTAAGCCAATGGAAGAAAATTGATCATAATTATTTAAGTATTCAGTTTCAGATCGTCCATTAATCACTGTATAGCCACAATAAGTCTCCATAAGTCTCCCCTCACTTGTACGATCTTACAGAATTGGCCACAATCAACAAACTCACTCTTACTGAATGGTTTATCCGAGTCCAAAAAGTAACAAGTCCTGCAGTGATGATTGAGCAGCCGAGACAGGGGAAGTTTGAACGCTCCATCTACACTGCCAGTTTTCCCATCATTCATCTATAATCACCATAGGATTTGCACAATGAAGGCATTCAATAAATAATAAATAATAATTCAATACCGATCATTTCATGCCATTGTCTGTAATTGGTCACACATAATTGGCCAAATCCTAATAGAGGATGTGGTAAAAGTAATTTTGTAACATAAATACCCTAAGCCTTGATCAAAAACACTAAGCTATGAAACAAACAACATAGTTAACCTGGCGGTATCTGGGGACAGTTTGTCCAACACCAGAAACAAATTGTTTTGATATACCAGGTGTCGATACTGTAGATCAAACATTCTTTTTGTTCGTCAACACTGGACATGTTGCTTCAGGGACAAAACAAAATCCAGGATTTTCGGGGGGGGGGGGGGGGGGGGGACTAAACAATAAATAGTTTTGTTCAGTCAAGCAGAAGGGATGTCACAGGCCCTCCCCTGAGGTATTACTGAAACTTCTGATGCAATTCTGTGCCATATGGAGCCAAAAACAGAAAGAAATATACCTATGATTCTAAGGAAAGTCCGACGGAAAACTATTTCAGCGGAAGGGTGCCTAGTGTCCCCCCCCCCCATCTAAATCTGTGCTTTGCTTGTGAATGTATGACCACATGAAATATTACTTTGCCAATGCATGCTCTTGCACCAACTTGGATGTGTTAGTTCTTGTCCATGATCTCTGACAAGTGGATATGTTGAATGGGTCCATATTGTAATACTGATGGGCAGGTCATCTGCAATGTCCATCATTATATATGAAGCCAATGAAAGTGTGGAAATGCTCATGGTCTGAGACCATGGACCAATTCTCGTATCTGAGTGAGGAGACCAATAGATATTTTATATCCCATCTATCTCAGTGTACATTATAACACCAATGCCTATCCATTCACAAGAGTTGGGTCTCAAAATTGTGTTCACAATTTCTAAACTACCCTAAAAACATCTGGATTTGTAAAACAAGTTGACTGTCAAAAAAACCTGACTGGATAATATTTATCACATGATGGCTTGCTAATCAATGACATTCCCAAAATTGCCAGTGGGCACTGCCTTGCTGTATGTGCATGTACCAACAGCAATTGCACCCCAAAATGATGTCCACTCAAAATCCTCCTCTGCATTATTTTCTCACCAGATAATTTCAGACATCAGTTCATGTAAAAAATAACATTAAAAATACAATATGCATACAAATGTTATTTGATACAATAGTTATGGGTTTTTCAGTTGATAAATATGATGCAGATAGTAACCAGAACACCAATCATACTGACCATAGATATCACTTTGAGCCAATATTAGTTTATAATCTGGTTAATATTCGTGATAAGCGATTTGGCAAGTGCAACCTCCAAACATACTGATCTTTGTCACGATCACTCAATGCTCTCATGTCTTTTTGAACAATGAAATATTAAGTTACACAATAAGGGATGGTTTAACATTTTCATCATTTTTGAATTAGTACTTACAGTATGTAAGGGGGGAGGGGGTTAAATGGGTCTATACACTTTCACAGAATATGGAAAATGATGGTCAATTTTTGGCCTGTTTTGTGCAATTTTGCTATGATTTTTGGGGAAAATCATTATTTTTTAAGTACTAATTTGGGGGGAGGAAGGGGGGGGGGGATGAAATTTAGTACCATAAGTACTAATTCAAAAGTGATAATGTTGAACCATCCCTAACTAAAATACTGATGATCTAACTACGGTTAACATTAACTTCCATAGAGATCTAATAATTAGGTATGGTCTTGTGAGTATAATATATAAGTCTGACATTACATATCTCCTTTAACCACATACATACCCCAGGTAACCTTGACTTTATTAGACAATATTAAATATTTAGGTGTTTATATCGACCAGCAGTTTACATGGAAATCGCATATTAATTCTGTTTGTAAAAAAATAGCCCCTATTATAGGCATTCTTTCAAAAGTTAGACACTTACTTACCTTTCCCATCTTACGTCAGCTGTATTATGCCCTTATTCACCCACATATTTTGTATTGTATTGAAGCTTATGGATCAACATATAAAACTCATGTCGAACCACTTTTAATACTACAAAAACGAGCCATACGAATTATTACCTTTTCACATCCCCAATGTCACACAGAAAATTTATTTAAGTACATCAAAATTCTTCCCTTTTACAAATTATATCTTTTAACTATATGCTTGTTAGTCTACAATGAATTAAGTGGTACATCCTTCATAGAATTTGGTTTTCAAAATTGTTTTTTGACACATAGTTATAACACACGAAATCGAAGCATCTTATCTCGATCCCAACATAAAACAAATTACTTTTGCCAAAGTGTACTCCATACCGGTCCACAATTATATAATTTAGTGCCTTATGAAATTAAAGATGCATTTTCTGTCTTTTCCTTTAAGAATAAACTCAAGTACTGGCTATTTGATGAAAATATTGATGTTTATGCGCACATATATCCCCATAGAACACAAGAACAGAACACAAATTAGTTAATGTCTTCTTCTTCCTGTCTTTGTTAAGAGTTTTACTTCACTTCACCCTGTTTTTGTACTATAGGGAAATTGTTATAATTCATATATTTAATTTATGTCAACTTAAAACTTGTTTGATTATTATTATGTTTCTTATGTGTAATGTTGTAATTTAATCTTTATTAACAAAGTTTAAGCACATGTATCCCAACACATATTTTATTTTCAGTTGTTGGATGGTGGTACAAGGCATAGCCTTCTAGCCATCCTCACACCTATTATTTTGTTGTATCTATAATTTGTACAAAACTTTTGTTGTGGAAATAAACTATTGAATTGAAAAAGTAACACATTACACAGCACCTATTGAAATACATGTACATGTATTTATTAAGTAATATAGTTTTTAAAATGTGATCCAATAGTTCTGATGTGAATTATTGATGTTCCTTCTCTTGTTCCTCAACCAAGAGCACTTTATTTTTTATATACACAGCATTTTTAGTATTTTCATTTTTTGGCTGCAAAATCCAGGCATCTATCACCAAAAAAGTCCCAGCTAGCCATAGTTCATCCTATCTGGTACCACATGCAATATGAAAGCAGCCATTCTTGTATCTTTGGAAATGTCTCTTGTATATCCCTGTGAGGCCTATATTGATCCATCCATATCCAGCCACCCATCCAATAACTGACTTTGACAAAAATATGCTTTTTCTGGTGGCAGCGTTGCAATCAACTATGACATGCTGGAGCCAGCAAAAATTGCTTTGACCAAAACAGTGGAGAGTGGGAGAGAGAGAACTAATAACTATCATGTCGATCTCTGGTGCACCTCCAACAAGATGACACCTGCTTCCGTGTGCTGTGCTCCTAATTTCCTACCAGTCAGGAATCAATCTTTTAGCATGATCACATCATGGGCTATACCGTGGTAGGAATAAGAGGCGACATTTTTATCCATGTGGATATGTGTGAAGTGATAGAGAAAGAATCAATATCTTCTCTACAGATAATGCTAAGCCCAGGTAACCCTTTCAAGCTTGTGTTGTTCAAGTCTTCTGACAGGATGACCAGATTATTTGACAAGGCCAAACTCACACACAGATGAAATATATTCAAATGAAGATGGGATTTACTATTACTGAGGTGGAAAATGTCATAATGCAGAACATGTAGAACAAGATGAGAAAATAATCTGTGTCTGCGCATAGTTCATAATACAGTGTAATCTCCCTTTTAAGACCACCTAGGCGACCGAAAAATGCGGTCTTTTATGTTATGGGGGAGTGGTCTTAATGGGGATATATAATCTAATAAGGATAACGAAAAACGGGTGTAAATTGGTGCTGTTGATACAGAAATGTTCCCTTTACAGAGGTGTTTTCAAGTCATTCCACCCTAATGATGCTTTTTCCCGCTAATCTCTAAATGTCGTCTGCTAATTGTATTTTACTAATTTAGGGATTATTTTTCAAAATTTTGGATGAAACTTGCATGGAAAATCATTCCAAATTATATGCCCATGGTCAACAGCTTTCCTGGTGCGCTATGGGCACATTGCGCCCATAGTGAACCAAGGAAAGCTGTTGACCCAGTCGTTTATCAGGGTGGAATGAGTTAGTTGGGAGATTTGACTGTACTCTCATAGATACATGTCCTGACAGAAGCTCACAGAGTACCAGAAAGCAAAATTTGAGCAACACATCTACACCAGACACTTGTGTACTTTCTTGTATTTGCAAAACTCAACAGTTCGGGCAAAAAGAAATAAACTGAAATTGATTAAATCTACACAAAACTTAGCTAATGACAGTGTTATTGTTATAATCATTTCTCCTTGAATTAAGAGTGACTCAACAGCTTTCCTTGTTGTGCGGGCATGTTATCTTCATACATCTCATCTACAGTTGTTACGTGCACACATGTACTGAAATAGTTTGTCGTCTGGGACTGCTGATGTTAATAAAAAAACACTGATGCATGCATTTGACTACCAACCAGTTTTGGTTGGTTTAAGGAGGGAAGGAATAAAGGTTCAACTACTGGCATCAAAGATGCTGGTCATCACAGCACTCAAGAACCAGGGCTTTACAAATCTATGAACTCTTAGTTATACATCTACTGGCTGTAAAATTGTGAAGATTTGCCAACCTGATGTCTTTGGAAAACCAACTGACTATAAATAGAAAATTGATCAATCTCATTATCAATTTCCATCAGTTACCTGGCCATTACATGAATCTTTAATGAACACTGCTGCACACAAATTGCTTTAAAGCGACTCAACTGAGTGTGGCTGAAGGTGATCTAATATTTTGGAAATGGACTGAAGAATATTTAATAATGCATGGCTTGAAACAAGAAGTTCTGTGATATGTGCAATATAGGGTACACAGGGCCAGAATTTCACAAAATTCGCGAGAATCTATTTGGATTTTTGTCAATTAGTTTTCTTTTTAAAGAAAGACAATTTTAGGAGAATCTTTACGAGAATGGATTCTCACCGAAACTCTGGCCCTGGTGCAAGAAGTTACACAATAAACAGGCTGCATTTGTTTTAATTTGTATTAGGGTAGCCAGGGTGCAAGAAACTTACACAATAACTAGGCTACATTTTGCTTTACAGGACTGAGGTTATCAGGGTGTGAGAAGTTTACACAACAGCATGGCTGTACACTTTGCTTTACATTGTTGCAGGGTTATCTGGGTACACAAATTTTTACAAAATGGTCAAGCTACAATTTGCTTTAATTTGTACGAGGGTTGTAAGGGTGCAAAAAGGTTACAACACAGCTAGGTTTTATTTGCTTTACATTGTATACAGGTCGTCAGGGTGTAAGACATTTACACAACAGCCAAACTACACTATCCTTTACGTCCTGCAAGGGCATTAGGAAGCAGTATGTTTACATAACAGATGGGCTCTAATTTGCTTTAAACTGTATAGCTATCTGGGTACCAGAAGTTTACAAAACAGTCAGGTAATGGTTTGCTTTACATTGTATACATGGCATCAGGATGAAGTTTACATAATAACCAGACTACATATTGCTTTACAATGCATGTATGCATCACCAGGGTGTAAGACATTTACACAACAGCCAAGCTATAATTTGTCATTTACATGATTTTCTATGTCTATTCTCTTGTATGTCTTTAAGTTATATACATTGCTTAATTGAATGTGATATTATTATCATTTATGTGAATGTAATATAATTTTTTATCATTTATTGATATGTATTGTTGTCAGTCATAATAGCTTTTAGCTAATGCTTTTTGTATTGTACAACCAAAATTAAACAAAGGAACTCAAACTTGAACTACACTTTCCTTTACATTGTAAAAAGGTCAGTAGGAAGCAATAAGTTGAGACAACAGCTGGGCTACAATTTGTTTTAAACTGTAAAACAGTCATCTGGACACAAGAAATTTACAAAATCACCAGTGTACATTTTGCTTAAATTGTGTGCAGTGTCATCAGATGGAATTACATGGCTTTCTTTCTTAGTATAGTGTCTTGAAGATTGGCTCTGTATAGAGATTAACCCTCATAGAGATCCTGCAATGAAATGTGGTAAACATGTTTCTAGAGAACTCCCAACAGTTGTGCAAGGTCATAAACATCTGAGTTGTATGCTAAGAGTATTTTTAAGTGAAATTTGTCAAGCACAAATATTTGTAAGCGTATGCATTTAGACAATTTTAAAATCTCATATAAGTTGAAATTCTATTTTTTTGCTTCAGACTTTTAACAAACACTAATATTTTGACATTATATTACTGTAACTGATAATACTGATGCAAAACATGCACACAGAGAGATATTATACATGTACCTGCAGATTCAACCTCTGCCTTAAAAATAACATTTACATGTCCATAGAAACTGCAAGATTGTAATCATAATATTGATTTACAAGCAGGCATAGTTTTACTTAAAGGGGAATTTAAACAAAATTTCTGTACAAAACACTCTACATCGTCAAGCAAATTTCCATGGGCATACAAGCATGTAAACACTTTGACGCCAATACAACATGATGTCTTATGGATCACCATTACCCAATAAGAGTATTATTACCATAACAGATATAAAATAAAACTGTATGAGTTTCTTACAAATTGGATTACCCTGAATGATTATGTCCTCTGGATTTTTTGTTATAAAATAATTCCTCATCCTCTTTTCATTATGGTTATATCACTTCCACTCAGCTTCAATGGCTCATTACTTACTACTATGGCATGCTAGCACCACTGCTTAATTGGGCACGGAAAGGATTGTTGCATCAAGGCATGTCTTCATTAAAAATATGCCGACGGTAGTTTCAATATCCTTGGTAAAATATTGAATTGGGATGCTTGAGGTCTTAGCTGTAGCTGTTCACAAATACATGTAGTATGTGGCATCACTTGACTACACAGCATTGATTCCTCTTTGTATCACATGCTTTGTAAATTTCTGTAATGCAGGCAGACATACAACACAAAATTGGCTTTCAGTGTAAAGCCACATTGTACCACTGTGTAATTAATATTTGTCTTGAACAAAAGAGGATACTGCTGAACTCATTCCATACCAGTCCCTGATTTTTCTTAGATTTAAGACGAC
Organism: Hermodice carunculata; assembly: GCA_964020975.1. Lineage (NCBI taxonomy): Eukaryota > Metazoa > Annelida > Polychaeta > Eunicida > Amphinomidae > Hermodice > Hermodice carunculata. Next base: position 60,136,276 of record OZ026613.1, read on the forward strand.
AATTGCATATTCATATTCTTCATGAAAAGAGCTTTCATTCAAAGACCAACATGACTATGTTCTTAAGTCAGTGATTCTGGCACTGCGTGGCAAGTCATCCTGCAGCTGCCGCAAGGGCAGCTGCAGCATGACTTGCCAGGCAGTGCCGGAACCACTGACCAAGGCCTGTCACCATAGTATGGAATGCGTTAATGTTTGCTGTAAATAATATGTCATGAAAAGTGGAAGAATTGGCATGTTCAAATTATTCACACAAGAAGGAGACTAAGTGGAGTGCATTTTGCACACCCAGTAAACAGGGACTACGTGATAAACTATGGAATTTCCAGATTTCTGTACATCTACAAATGGAGGCAATCAAAGGTACCATCTGTGTCCAAATGATACAATAAGCATGCAGAAAAAGTTCAAGCAGCACATGCAGGCAATCACTAACATGTTACAGACACAACTCTTGATATAATGTGGACAATTAACACTTTATCCAGTTGCCAATTTTTTATGACAGCCATTCTGGGGATGTGCTCTGAGCACTGGACAGACTGTGTCTGTCAGCCTATGGAAAGCAACACTATTTATGGCTAAGTATATGGTGACCAAATTTAGACACATAACTTGGCTTTACAATTAGCATATGCAATGACAGGAAAACCGAGGCCATTGAACCACAAGTAGCCATTTTACCATGGTTACATTATAATAGATTATGTCCCAGGCATATGTAATCTGGGAAATATAGGATAAATATGCATACAGTGGCACGACATACACAAGGGCGTAACCTGTACCACATAATGTATATGTAACATGACGAAATGGCTACTAATCTTTCCACATGCAAACATGGGTGTGGTTTTTCTGTAAAATTTCTTTGTATTATTTTGTCTTTCTTCACTGTAAAATAAGCTCAACCTGTGGTATTTTGAAAGGAAAAGTCAAAATAAAGCTTTCTTTCACCTTTTCTTTGTGACTCAGTCAGCTTCTGCTCCTTGTTCAAAAGTGCAACTTGAGTTTCTTGAATCAAGTAACTTGGCTTTCTTATGCAGGTGCTTACCATGTCATTTCGCTGGCACTGACGGCCTTCTCTTGGAAGGGTAAAGGGTTGGAAAGTGGAAAATTCTCACAAATATTTTCCTTTCCATCACTGAAAGATCATGCTGCATGTACAGGAGGCATTTATATTTAAGTATACTAGCTACAGACTTGCTCTGGTCCCCTCTGTTATGCTATGCCTCCACCATGACAAGGGCACTTGTGCTAGTTATGTTTCTTAAAACCATCCAGAAATACCACATTTTCTGCCAAACAATTTAAATTTTCTCAATATGTTCAGGCTATTGTATCTTCTAAAACTTCTTGAATGACTTTTCTTAAGCTTTTTGCTTTCTCACGTTGTTGCTTGTATCATAGAAGCTCATTTGGTCCTGCTTGATACATCAATCTGCCCTCCTTCTTGTCAAGTTTCTTGCTATAGCTGAGGTGGCAGCTCAGGATCTCAGTTGATATGCATGCCTCCGATTGAAAGTGCAAAGTTTTTGGCCCAATTCTTTTATTACATTATTTCTGTCCACGCTTTCTTTTAGTCTTATCAAATGTTCACACGTACATGTGAGCTGCCAGTAGGTGTACAAATGAAACTCCTTATTGGTTTTCTTGGTGTCTTGCATGAGACCATGTCCTGATCATGAATAGCCTAATCAGTATTTGCACCCACAAGATTTGAACTCATGTACTCAATTGGATCAAATTTGAAACAACATAAGTTTTCATAGGCAGCTGAATTAAAAATACCATTGGACTGTAAATGGTATTTCCTTGACAATATCCAATGGTTTTTATGTGAAGAAAAAATGCTTGAAAGCCCTATTAACAAATGGCAATTTTTGTCTTTTTTCCCATAAGTTGCCATTTGCAGGGCAGTGTTGACACACAAGTATGTTCACATCAGATTTTACCTTGAATTTAAAGAGAATAAAAAGGGAAATTACACTTCTGCACATTATAACACACAACTTTCTCTTTCATTTATTTTATTGTACATGTCTTGTCTTTCACGCATTTTAAAGGTGTGTCTACTTTACACTTTCTATTGCCCATCTCCATGGCTCCCGAGGAAGGGGAGTCCAGATGGTGTGTTGAGTACCTTTGCCTCCTAAGCAGCCTGCAGTCACTCTTTGTTTCTGATGTTGGTGCCCCTTGGAACAAAGCCTGTGACAGCTGCCTACGAGGGCAAATAGTACATATGGTCTGTCACCAATGCTGTCTGCTTTTTTACAATCAAGCATAACGTGCCATCATCCACCAGCTTTCCTGGGCACATGCTGAGTGCACTGTGCCCCAAGTGTTGAGGGGCAACTACTGACCCAAGTCCTTATGTAGCAGATTAAAGCATCCAGAGAAAAGTTGTTTCCCTGGTTATACTAAGGCAGAGACAGCAGTTAACATCATCATTATTGGATCTCCTTGTAGGATATATGTGAGTTACTTAGCAGGGGTACACATTTCAGCAATCTGTATCTGTTATAACTGGTAGAAATATCAAAGTTTGATTTTTAATTTGCTTACCCCCCCCCCCCCCCCCCCCCCCATCCAATAACAGTTGATGGTCCTCCTTGGATAGTTATGTTCTACTTCAAATACTGTGGTTGGCTTGTGATACCACAGGATCAGTAGTTGGGCAGATTGCAGTCATCTTCATACTTAGACACTCACATAAACATCCAAATCTACAGCACAAGAATCAACCATAGCCTATTCAGTGTTTTGAAGGCTACGCGTATGAAATTTTATCCTAATTTGCTGCCTCTATAGAAAATAAGTAAAAATATATTAACCCTTTCATGGTTAGTATAGGACTTAGTCAATAGCTGGGTGCTCAAATTTACACAAAAGGAAGCTATGGACTCAGCTGGCAAATGTTATCATCATGACAGTCTCACTGACAATTCCTATTCAAAATGTTTCCTAATGAAGGCAAGTTTGAACAGATATCAAATCACTGAAGCAGGTGACACTTTGACATCCAGGTGCTTTTGTCCATTCTGACTTTAGAAAGGTTGAATGATGTAACAATATAACTATATTTACACGGTCTCTGACTCAGTCGCTGTGGACTATAACTACTGTTTTGATCTTCTTACATCTTGGAACTCAGCCAAAATGATCATCATCTCCACAACTATATTTCTTGGGTTTTTCAGGCCATGTTGGCAAGCCTGCACAGAAGAATTTGTCAACTTGTTAAGGACACTCGTTTACCTTTTCACACTCAAATTGCTCTAAAAACACCCGCATGTAAATTGTCTTCTACTTCACTCTTTTTAATTGAATTTTATGCTTATAGACTTTATTTTTGCTGAGAAATATAGACACCTGCTGCACACCTGTCATGAACATACATCCCAGGTTAACAGCCTTCCTTGGCATGGGTTGGTTGCATTGTGGCCAACCCATGCCAAGAAAACTCATGGACTCTTGTCTTATTCAGACCATAAGTCGGTTAAGACTTCATTTAAGTATGCTACAGAAAGCTGCTCTGATGGTAACAGTTGACCTTCCAGTAAGTGAAAGACCTATAACAGATATTCTTGAAATTTGCTCATTAGTGCAAGGGTTTAGCATTTCATGGTGTTCATGACAGGCTTCTGAAAAGGCTCCAGACACATAAAATCATAAAGGGACTGTATCACAATATTTTATGTTTGATTTTGGGGATTTGCTTTTGTAGTTTTAGAAAGTTTCGTTTTATGATTTCACACAATTATGAACTTCATATTGTGACACTGTAAATTGCTTGATTTTCACATGTATAAATTTTCAGTATTTTTATACTTTTGACCATCCACTCTAAGTTTTAATTTCACTGTTCTGGACATAATTTCTATTCAAACAGTGTTAAATCACTGTGTTTTTATTTTGTGCCATCAGTGAAATAAGCTACAATAAGAATACAGCCAAATTAAAGCAACTTGCAGTAAATTCTTCTATTGCACAAAACCATTTGACTGTGAGTTCTTTAACCATACAAATTACACAAGGAGTCTAAGGAAACATGCTCTGGCTGCCCATCCCTGCTACAGATATCTCACTCTTCAGGGGAGAATGGGTTATTTCACAATCTTTATATCTGTGTTTTCCATCCTCTCTGGTTAAGAAATCTGGCATGACTTAAGTCTGTTTTACTTTTTTAAGTGCAGGCTACATTATTGTAAACAAAAATGTAAACTGAGAAATGGATATCAAAAGGCTCCTGAAGCAGTAAACTCAGATATCCTGTACATGTACTTAATATTCCTGTGCATGTTGTGGGCATGACACTTGTGCATGTATCCAGTTCAGCAAGTTCTTCTTGCGTGATGGAACTGTCATGATCATAAGAATTACAACACCTCTACATAATAAAAAGTGGATCAAAATACCAATGTATAGGTCAGAGATCATCCCCACGTAAATGTCTACACACACACCATAACTATGTCACAAATAAGAGCCAGAAGCTGGGGGGGGGGGGAGGGTAGGGCTGCACATTAACCCATATGTGGGGATCAGTGACTCCATTTTACTCAGTCTTTCACAGTTCACTCAAGTGCATTCAAGCTAAACCACACAAACATGTCGACCTATAGATACCTTGTCAATTGCTCGTCCCCTGCCATCCTGACCCAAAAGCACAGCATGTTATTATTTGGACTCCTAATTTCTTCACAAATGCAGCAAAAAGTGGTTGCATGTCAACTGTCATCTTTCTTTTTATGTAAACCTTTTTGTGGATGAAACGCATTTTGTGTGAAATTGTAAATGAAATGCTGTCATGCAAACATGCCCCATATTAACAGTTTTCTTCAGCATAGGTTGGACACTTAGCCCGTCCTCAGCTCCAAGGAAAGCTGACTCAATCTTAGCAAGGGTTAATACAAGCAACAGGTGTTTAATTATTATTTCCATAAAGTCTATTTTAAGTGCACATCAAATTTTCAAAAATACTTTGAGAGTTGTATGAAACTTTTATCCAACTTATTACACTATCTGAAAAAGGTCAACATTTATTTAGGCCAGGCCAATTACCATCCTCCTGTGAAAGTGGTAGTCATGCAAGAAATGGAGAGCCAAACAATGAGCTTCAACTGGATGCCACTTCCGCATCAAGTATTTTCACTGATACTGTCTCTGTCCCATGCCATGTGACCCCGAATTTCCACGTAATTTCCAGCAGTGTGCATTTGCATATGGGAACTGTCATATATTTGCATGATAAACCAACAACCAGTAAATTTAGTCTGGGACCCAAATTATAGAATTTCGAAAAGAAAAAAATCAGAAAAAGTTTGCACTTTCAGAGTCTATGCAAAATTGTTACCACTTTCACAACAGAACAGAGTTTGTGTACTATTTGATGCAAGCTATCTCCACACCAATTTATTACTTTTATAATAAAATGTTGATTTTCACCCAGTTACTAGTCAACATGTTTACATTTAATTGGAGAAATAATTCATGGATCCAAGTACTTGCGTGTGCCTGTCAGTGTGAAAATGATGAATTGCTCCAAAATATATTTCACTATGGTTGAATTTTCATTAAACCCTGTGTTCAGATCAGCAATGCTAATATGGGCATAATATAAGTTATATCACAAATTACAAGTCGAACATGTCAAAAAGTACATACGAAAATGATCAATGCTCAAAACATGAAAATTTATTTCTTAAAATATATGTCACTCAACCAATCTATCCAATCACTCATCTTGTCTATCTTTACATAAATAATTGCTGTAATAATTTATCAAAATGTTTTTGTTATATAGGAAGAACTGACAGATCTATTCATCTTGTACTAAACTGATACATTTCTTATCAAAAAATTTTTTAAAAAGCACATAATAATGTTTGCTGAAATTGCTGGAATTCACTACCACCCGGTACAGTGTTTTTTGTACAACTGAAGCAAGTCACAAAACTGCTCAGAACATACTGCTGCAGTAATGTAAATTGATCACATAAAAGCTATATTTTAGGTGCACATTGCACATTTAACCCTGTGAGGGCTGAGTCATCCATCTTTCCTCACCCCAATGTGCTCAGGGTGTGCTCTGGAAAGTTGTTGACTAGTTGCCTACATTTATCTCATTCTTGGCTCAAAAACTGGGGGAAAAGTTGAATGCTGATACATCCGAGTTGGGTCCCTCATGGTTAAAAGATGTGAAGCAAGGTGATGAGTGGGGCGGATATGAGTGATAGAGGGCAAGCTCCCGTCACACAACTGCTGTATACAGTTACAAAGAACACTGCCCTGGCTGGATCTGGAAAAGCATTTACCATGCCATATATCATCATCAACTAATCCCTTGACAAACTAAATATGATTCATTTGACTTTCAACAAGTTTAAGGTGTGCTTTGGTGAACAAGGCTTTCTCTGTTATGTTTTTAGTAGTTTTGTCTGCTGCAAGAATTTTGTGGGTTTTGCTTGACCAATCTAATCCAATATAAGCATTGGAATGTTTGACTGAATCCACTGATGCCTGTCTGAGTGACCAACCCTCTTACCCAATGGCAAACGATGGCAATAATGTTATTACCCTGTGCAGTTACTCTGTTTCTCCAGGGCAAATGCATAGTGAATAATATTTATTAAGGCCTTTTGTGATTCAGTCAACAGGAAACTATAATTCCATGTTCAAGCAGCTTTTGCCATGTTCACTGTGCTCTTAATTCCAAAAACAGATCACTTTTCTATTTGCACTTAGACTGACTGACAGTTTCCATTTTGCAATGACAGACCTTCTAAACAACTTTGCACACAGGCAAATATGAAATTCCCATTCCTGGCCAATTATGATTTACATTACTGGAAATATACAAGTCCTCATATGCATAAATTTTCAAAGTTTTTGCACTTCAGGTATTTAAATGGAGTTTTAATTTCACAATATTAGAAATGCTTTCTATCAAACTTATGTTACACGATCATTTTACTGCATTTTTATTTTTACAGTTTTATGCCATCTGTGAAACAAGCAAATGCAGTGAAATTAAGAGAATTTACAGTAACATGTGACTTATTTTCAGTTCTGTTTTAACATGTGTACAACTTAGTTTTTCAAAACTTGACCAATCTGTCAACCAACACATCAATTTATTTGATAAAAGAAATATCAGCCATCACTGATTTTCATGCTTCAGACCAAGAAATAATCACAACTTACATTACATTTACTACATCCACAGCCAGCACTTTGTATGACCTGACATAGTAATCCCACCAAGTGTGTACTGCTGTCTGCCAGGCATAGTGAATCAACCTTTATGAATCTTGTTCCACTGCTACACAAACATGGTATGAATGCACAACAAAGGAATTAAACCCTAACCTGATTACTCACTGCTGTTCTCTTGTGCTAACTTGACTTTTTCAGCACAGGAATCTCTAAAATTTACACGAGAGTCCAACGGCTTTTATACTCTATTGAACAACCCATTAAAGGTATCAATATTTCCTTCCTCCTTTTTACTGAAATTGTGAATGGAAATAAAGCATTCCAGATTTTCTCAAGTCAAATACCGTGCTCCCTAATGGAAAATCTGAACTGGAGATATTCACAAAGTTGGCTCAGGGAGGACTTGCACGTACAAGCCAACGAATGTGATCCTTCCTAAAATTTGTCTATTAAAAAAACAAAAAGTTTAAGCTGCCAAAGCCAAGATTTTTGTCGTCAATAAAGTGCAACTTACTCTGGTGATACAATCTGGAACTGTTTAGAGGATAATGTCAAGGACTGATCCAGGTTGGAAATATTTAAAAGAAGGTGCACAGCCTGTATCTTCCCAACTGGGTTTTGCCTTCTGTAAGCAGTTTTATACACATAGTGTAAATTGTGCTCCAGTGTTTCATGTAGTTAAACACTGGATAAGTTAAATTGTCAAAGTAGTTTACTTCTGGCATACAAATGTTATTCTTTTGAATATCTGCTTTACAGATTAGGAAGTCATATTACTCAATGTACTTATAATGTGTTTAGGTACATTGATAAGCTGATCCATGGACTAGTGAAAGTACTTTATTGAAACTGAAGCTTTGGTACTTTATAGTATTTATGCACTACCTTTAGGGCCTTTAACCTTTTTGTATACAGATGTAAACACATCCAACAAAATGAAAGAAGGTTAGCCCAAATTAAATTCAACACAAAAACACAACTCTAGACAGAGCAATGTAAAAAAATGCAACTACACATGATGTGCATCTGGCTTATGTGGCTTGTACTTTAAATACAGAATGAAAAATAAAAGAAATATTTTTCTAGCTTGCATGACCATATGTCTGTCCAAAAGTTCCAACTGAAAATGCTTTATAATGCCAATGTATTTCCTTGTTTGTCACATAAATTATGCATTTGAAAACTAATTACACGCCCACTTAGTACTTACAATGATGTCTCTCAGGTATAAAGAGGCATCCTGAGGCAAAAGCAGTATATACATATATCTCAGACTTTTTATGAGAGAAGTTAATTGTTGAAACGTGACCACACGCATTAAGCATGACATGAAAATTTTCTCCCATACTGAAAGGGATTGACTGACGCAAGACAGGCCAATTACTAATTAAGGTTACATGGCTTTTATTTCAGTCATATTCCTCTCAAATTGGTACAGATAACATTTTATTAGACATTTGTTGCTATGAACTGGTTGGGTAGCTAATCAAAATGATAAGTTCAGTATCTCACTGCTTGCCTTCCTACTATGTAAGATTATTGTGGACAAACTAGTAAATGGCGCTCACACTTCCTGAAGACACACTTTTACAGCAAATACTCTACGTGCTCTTGCGGGGGGAGGGGGCGCGTGCAGTATGTAAAAGTAAATTTGTGTACCTGTGCATATGAGGGCATATTTGCAACACTTCTACTATTTTGGAGCTCTCTCTGGATCTAACATTGTGAAAATTAAAAAAATACCCTCAACCACAGGTGTATGAAAATATTTAGGCTCCAGGAGCTCCCAGTCCAAATATTTTCATATGCCTGTGCCCTCCCCTCACGTCAGGAAAATCCTCTTACCTGCTCTTGGCATACAAGATTCTACTGCCACCACAGAGATTGTGATGCATACTTCTGTCAGGTATGTCACATTCACCCCTTCATAAAGAACTGAGAATGAAGAGCCACTTTACACTGTCTGTCAGTAGTTTCTTTCTAGTGGACTACTGTGGTTGCTCTATTTATTCCACTTCATGTACTTTTAAAGCAGACAACTCAGAAAGCTTCTGTCGCTTCCACGTAAACCCTTAGTGCTGGATTCTAACTGGACAAGTATGACTTCAACACACAACACTTTTCCATGTTGATTATGTAGTTGAACACCTGACCAAGCACATGAAATTCCAGGAAAGGATAAAAAGCCAAAGTTTAAGATCTGAAATACAGATAGCTGTCTACGATGTGTACCTCATTCACTCACTGCCGTAATTGTTGTCACTTAAGTCAGGTTCAGGCAGGTACACCTGCCTGTCTGTTCTTATGGAAACATAACTATGAAATCCACATACTGTCCTGGCCTTTCACAACAAAACCATGGCAAGATAATTTTCAACAATCAACATGCCAACATGGTTTGTAGATATTGAAAATCACTACACCCTTTGGAAAACAATTTGCCTCCTTACTTGCCAGCCTGTGAGTACAGATATTTTAATATGTAGAACATGTACACGGTGGGCTTTAATATGTACAAGCAGGCACACCAAAACCTTGTTACTTGCAAATTTGCACCAATTCACTTAGCATGAAAAAGATGTCAGTTTCACCTTTACAGAGATCTGCATAAAACGACTGTTCAATTTTCACAGTTACACTTCAACACTGCGCACAGATCGGGACCAAGATTTAAAATAGTTACATACATACATACATTGTCACCTAAATTACACCGCTTTTGTGTTGGGATGGCAGAATAAGGTCAAAGGTAACAAAAGATATCAAAAGCAGGTATAATCTCACAAGCAGGCAACCACAAATGCACCTCCTTATGTTCATTTATCATGATTTGAAGATGACTTCTACTTGAGACTTGTATTCAAGAGTGCAGTTCAAATGGTCAAGACCTTGGGATTCATGCAGCACTTTAAGCACGTTCTCCAAAAAGTATCACCTTTTACTATTCAAAATGCACATTTACAACAGATGGCAGCTAGATGACAGATTCACCTTTGATATATACCCCTCTTCTTAATGCACCATCCACAGTATCCAAACAAATTTTCCAAAACACCTTTTACAAAAACACGGAAACCCAGGCTGGACATTACAGCAGTCCCTTAATGGAAAATAAATGGCTTTCACTGATGACACTCAGTAAAGCATTTTACCCATGGCAGAAGGTAGTACTGAGAAAAGGAAATGGGAATCCCTTCCCTCATTGACTGAACTGATGGTCAACTAAAGCGATTAACAATGGATACTACCGTACACATCCAGTCACTAACAATGATTTATACCTCCTCCCTACCCACTTTTTGTTGATGTTCACCGGTTTTGTACTCCAGACTGGCTACCAGCTCCACACATATATACAATGATACATTGGCATGTACCTGCATGGAGACCAATGGCTCTGAGAAACTATGCCGATGGCTTTTCACAACAGAATGGATGTACATGTATGGGTCATGTATCTGGGTGTATCATGCCCAGCGCCTTGTCTGAACTGCCAGCACACACCACACACCAGCTGTTTTCAACCTGACCAACATCAGTGTGTGCAGACTCATGCGTACAATAGTTTGTTATATTGATACAGATTTTTTCATCAAGTGTACATAAGGCAGTGTACACAATGTCAAATAACACAGCAAGGGATTGAACAGGAGCCTCAACAACAGGACCAACACTGAAACAACCAGAAGTTTCTGATTTTGCAAAACATAATCAAATCTCTTTGTGTGGAACAGCTTGTCTCTAAAGGAGATAACTCTTAATATCATCGCGCAAACACCAAATTCACACACGTGACCCTGTGAACTTACGAAATAGGTCAGTGACCCAGATACAATCCCAACCTAGGTCTCCCCGAGGTACATAATCCAGCAGAATTAACCAACGACACTTTTATTTCACCATGATATATGTGGTACGAATTATAGTATAAAAACTAGGAAAGATGATTTGCTGCATTGCAAATCAGTGTGTGTGTCTTCAAAGCATATTGGTATGGCAATATACAACTATTCCATAACACAGGGGTAGAAGTTGGAATGGCGTCTCGATCTTTTATTGCTTTGAAGTTATTTAAGATTTAAAATTTCTAATGGTGCTATTTAACATAATTTAAATTGCTACAACTTTTGTTTTAGATTCATTACATGTGCAATGGTCAACAACCCCCTAGTAAAAGTTGAAATACCATCTCTATCTATAATAGTTTTGAAGATATTCAAGTTTTAAAATTTCAACTGCTGCTAATTAGCATAATTTTAATGGCTACAACTTTTGCTTTAGATTCATTACATGCGCAATGGTCAATAACCTCCTAGTAAAAGTTAAAATGAAGTCTATCTTTAATAGTTTTGAAGATATTCAAGTTTTAAAATTTCAAATGCTGCAAATTAGCATAATTTAAATTGTTACAACTCTTGCTTTAAATTCATTGGATGCACAATGGTCAATGATCTCCTAGAAGAAGTTGGAATGACATCTCTATCTATTATACTTTTGAAGATATTCAAGATTTAAAATTTCAAATGCCCCTAATTTGCATAGTTTTAAACATGTTCATTCCTCTGTATAAAACGGTCAAACTCCTTGTATGGAGGTACAATCATGCCAAATTCGGAGTTTTTATGTATAACAGTGTCGGAGAAAAGTGTCGGACAAATTTGCTGGTGAAAGAAAGAAAGAAAGAACTCGAGGAAAAACAGAAAAGTGTGTGTTGACACACACACTTTAATGATAGGTGAGGAGACTCCCACTAATGCATAAAATTGTAACTTGCTAAGTTCTCATAAGAAACTATTGCACAGAAAACAATTTCTTTTTGATCATTTTTTTACCATACTTAGTGGTGAGATGGAGGTCGATCTGCCAAATTACTATTTCATTGAAATTTCAGTTCAATATTGCAAACATGAGTACATCATGTGAACCAGGTAATGTATCCTATGTTTTAAATTTGGACCTTGTCAACAAGATGATGCAAATTATATATGTGCAGTTATTCTGCTAATAACTTTAAAATTTTATATCACATGTATTTTTTTTTTAATTCAACAATCAAACTACTGAATAACATGTATCTTTGAAACCATGTAGAAACACAAGGCAAGGCCAGAAAAGCTGGCATGCTTCCCATAGTTGTTTTTATATGACACATGTTATTGTAACTCAGACTCATCAGGCACATCCAAAAAACTGTACAAGTTCTATGGTAGAGGCTGGCATGAGGCCTTTTCGAAAGGTGAGGTAACGCTGCCAGTCATGCTGGTTAAGGCCATCTACATGATGTCACTGTCATAATCTTGCACTTTGATTTGCACTGGATACCAGACTTACGGCTCGTTATTTTTTGAGTGACAGGATGGATGCACATCTTTATCAGTTCAAAGTGCAGTGGGGTCTCTGTGTGATTCTGTGATCCTCATGGGAAAAGAATTCTTTCAACTAATAGAATGACTTGCAGACACACATATAAATGTCATAAGTTTTAGTAATAAATTGTATGTTTAAAAATATCTGCTTATTATGAACATGCAACCATCTGATGAGTGCCTTCCACTTTGTCTATAGACCCACATAAATTGGCCATTGTCTAAGATAACAATGATCTGCCACATGGCAGTTTGTCAAGTTTCAATGTAGCATTCACGTTTTTTTGTTTGTTTTAGTGGGGCAGAGTGGTGTCAGTAGGTATAAATGTTCACTTCATTGTCACAAATCACAAAATTATTACCCAAAAACAGGGATTGAAATACAGAACAAAAGAAAAAAAAAAAAAATTGACTTGTTCGCAAGAAATTTCCACTTATCCACATGATTTATTGGACCACATTACAAACTTTCTCAAAAAAAACTTGTCAAACAAAAAAATTCACTTGTCTCAAACTAACAGACCAGTGCTACTTTGAATGCTGACAAAGTAGTTTCGAACAAAGAAGAATTTACTCCTCGGGGGAAAAAAGAATAACACTTTGCAATGAATTTATTTAATGGATATTTTATGGGTGGCCTATTACCTCAACAGAAATTGTACTGCAATCCAAACTACTATGAATCTCATTATCTATTTCGTCAAATCAGCTGAACTGAAAGTGAAAGTATAGACTTTGGTATTATGTATCGAGTCAAATATAGCATGTAATAGCACAGAAATCGATATTTCTGTAGTCAGCTGTAGTAATTCAATTTAATTTCTTTCCTTTGCCATACCAGGCAAGCGATATCTCAGTTGTTCCAAAGTTATTCCACTTTATCACAGAACTGCATACATTTATAAGCCAGATCTTACTTGTCTTAAAGTTAGTTCATTTATCACATACCTGTGCACATTACAGGCAGGTCAGAGAGTCAGGATAAATACTTTGTAATTCATATTTAGCAAATTTCAATACTAACATACTGGCATATGGATTTTTTTAAATCATGGAGTATGGAGACAATCAGGCTATAATATAAACATAAAATGGGGATGTGTGGATGTGTTGACTCACCATATGGGCACCCAAAGTTTAAGAGGGTAACTATTGGTGTTGATTTCTTGTAAACTACTACAAATGTATCATAAATTATATTTGAAATACACATATACTGCTACCAACATTGCATGCAAAAGATTGTATCACTTAAAAATACCAGCTAGCTGATTGTGAATGTGATGTATAAAAATGTCCAGCACCCCAGTACAGACAACCCCTTTACCTGCCTCAGAGAGTGAGCAATTGCTTAAGTTGCATGCAATTTGCCACAATTTAATACATCCTTGGACTTGGATATGTGATTGCATGTACAATAACCATATTTTTGGAAGGACGATTACATGTACAATAACCATTCTTTTAAGATCTGTACAGAACATGTTCAAGATGTGGTCCAACCAGTGTCACATGATACATTATACACTGAGCTTTGTGATATACTGCCTTACAAAGGCCATATCCATCACCTTTTGGCAGGAGACCACCTATGTCCTTACCTCATTACCTGACTTTCACTGCCCCATCACATACAGTATCCCATGGCATTAGTGCCAGCGAATAGTAAGCTCTGTATAAACCCCAAAAGCACACTAAAGAGTTGCCAATTTACCTTTAGCCCTGTGAGGTCATGTGGCCATTCTGTAGTCCAGGCTTATCCCTGGGCTACATTGTAAAGCATGACTGGTTTCCAGCCCTACTTATTAACTGCCTATGGAACTTTTCACCTAATGAGGAATGAACAATATCCAGATCTCATTAGGGCAGAAAGTTAATCACCTTTGGTATCTGTTTCCCACGTCTATTGAGCTTGGGGACGGGGGACGAAAGAAGATCTATTATTGACACTGTACTTCTGAATTACGGGTAGGATTTTGAATGTGACAGCCAAAATGGCATGCTTTTTAAGCAATTTAATTTTTTCAAAACTAACACTTTTTGGCACTAATACGGACTGTTCAGTTTGGTAATTTTAGCAACCAGTTGTAACTTTAAGTAGCCATCTTTCACATTAAGTACAACTTGCCAATTTTGACAATACACTAATGCTACCCCAAAGGTCCAGTCAAACCTGCCCTTCCAGTCCCCTCCCCTTCCTTCCCCATCTTGAAAGATAAAACTTACAATCAGTCTCCATTTTGGCCACCTGAATCAGCTCATTCCATACCAGTCCCTGATTTTTCCGTATATTTACCTAGATTTAAGACAGGAATTCTATATTGGAATTCTTCATGAAAAGAGCTTTCATTCAAGTACCAACATGCCGATAGTCTTAAGTCAGTGGTTCTGGCACTGCGTGGCAAGTCATGCTGCAGTTGCCCTTGCGGCAGCTGCAGCATGACTTGCCAGGCAGTGCCAGAACCACTGACCAAGGCCTGTGACCACAGTATGGAATGAGTTAAAAGGCCACCATGACAGTCTTCCTTTGGCAGTTCAGGTGTGAAGGTCGGTTTGGCTGTGCATTTATAATGAAATTCACTTAAGCACACAAGTTCCCATGGTAACAGCTTCACAAAGACATATCATTAAACATTTGGCAGGGTTTCTCAACAGCAAAAAACAACACAGCATTCAACAAATGAAACTAAACTCTTTCAATAATCCTGAGATGATAGGTGTCCTATGGTGATTAAAAAAACATTTTTACTTCCTTTGCCAGATCAAGACAGATCACCTCCCATTAACAAGCTGTTTCTGACTAAATAATTCATCACTTTCCCCAGTTCATGCAGTGTGTTTTTGTACGTGTACTTATGTTTACCTGAAACAAATTAAAGACTTCAAGTAAAGAAGGTGTCAACCGAAATTCTAAAATCAGAACATCTGCATTCCATGAAACAGAAAAAAATGTCTCTGAATTAAATGGTTCCCCACAAAGACATTACAATTCTGAAAAGAAAAATTGAAACAACTGCACCTCAAAACATACTTGTACACCAGATTTACCTTTGCCACAAGTGAAATTAACAGCTGATTATTGGAACCAAGCCACTCTTCAGGAAAAATGTACCACCCATGGACTTATACCTGTTACTTTTTCACCTTATAATAGCTCAAGCTAGCCATGGAAGCAACTTTATGCACCAAATGCCTGACCCCCACCATCACCCCGCAAATCTGTTTGTAATCTCTGGATTTGGGTTAATTCTAGTTTTTTCTGGTGCAAAATTGCATCCAATTTACTGGAGGAACATCCATGTACTTCCTGTTCCCTTATTATTCATCTCCTACAGATTACACATGCCCACATCATTTAAATAATCATACACTCCATCTCCGGAATTACAAGTGGTGTGTGTTGCTGTGTATGATTGGTGATAGCTGCTCAGCTGTAATCTTACCTGATCGTATGGTTTTGCTTGTGACAGCACCAGGCACGCACAAAGTACGGCCAAAAGCAGGACAGATCGTGGATGGTACATCATCACAAACAGGCCCTGTAACATACAGATGACCATGCTGTACTGGTTGAAGCAACTACATATATATTAATATAAAACTAGCTTTCTTCATTCATTTAAAAAAATAATAAAGTTAAAAAAAGCCATGAAACCCTGCATGAATTTTAAACATGAGAACCTCTAGCCTGCATTGGCAATGATTACATTCATGAACAAATTGATTTTGCCCACCCACATTAGCACCATTGTAATTTCCCAAGGGCATTGACATTCTTGATGTGGAGGGACATGGCAGTACTGATTACCAGAAAAAGCTGGAAGCAATCAATGACAAACATTCCAGACTATCATCTAGAAATGTAATATACCTAATGAAATATTTTAATTACACAACATGGCAATCTGATAATGTAATTGGATAATTGTCTTTCAGTTTTCACCTGCAGAATCAGATATAAAGGTGACAGAAAGCTATCAAAGCATTGCCTGTCTGAATGAAGGTTTCCCATCTTCTTAATCCCTTCACATCCAAACTGGCCAAAAGCACCAGATGTAAATTAAGTGCTTTACTTTTGATGTCTTTACTTTGAAATCTCATTTAAACAGAAAACATGTTGGAAAGGAAATATCAAAGAACTGATCATGACAACATGTCCCAGGTCAGCAGCTTTCCCTGGCACCACTCAGGTGCATCACACTCCCCTTTGCACAGATACACTGAGACAGTCTATTCTACCCAGCAAAGGCTTAAATTTTACTGGCCCTGAACATCAGGGTTACCATGCAGAGATGTCACTGACTTCAACTGATTTTACCTGAAAGTGAACAAAATTACTTGAAACTTTTGCATCCCCCTCTCTTTTGCATATAATATGAGCTGTTTTTACAAAAATGATAAGATATCTTTTTGGTCAAAGAAATGGAAAAATACCTGAATTCTGGAAAAATCTTGAAAAGTGACATCTCTGAACTTGTCACAGACAACAGATCAAACTAATTTCCACACTCTGCATATACTCATTACAGTTCTTTACTCCCCTTAAAACGCTCACCTATTATTCGGATTGGCATCTCATCATACAAAACCGCCTTTTCCTCAACTGTCAGCTTCCACACTCAATTTTAGCAGGACTTTACATATTGATTGATTTTATCAACCTCCAGGAATGGAGAAATATATATACACATGTATATACAATATACATTAAATGAATAGAAGACATACTGTTCCAAACATAATCATAAACACAATGGCTGAATGCACATAGAATTTTACCTAGTTCGCTGTTGTACATTCATAATTGTAAAATACATGCATACAAACTCATAAATGGAATTATGATGGTACTGGTAAGTCAGCACACAATTTAGGTGGAATCCAAGACCATCATATGTGACCAATTACTTTAATCATTCTACTGTTAGAGCATACAGACACTCTGTTTTCCAAGCTAGCATTTTCCCATTCCATTTATAAATGATAATGAAAAAAAATCTTATCAGCAGAGAATATAACTATGCCATGAAAGTAATCCAAATTTTGAGAAAGTGACAGGTTTGTGGTTGTTAAACCACATCCCCCATTAAATTGACTCAACAGCTTTCCTTGGAATGGGTTGGGCACTGTGTGCCCAACCCTGCCAAGGAAGGCTGTTGACCTGGCCCATGTGTTCTTGATAGGTCTGATCTACCATTTGTAGACAAATTGATTTTCATTACTGTTGAAATTATATGAAAACACTGAGGCAGACGACATTTCACCACCAGCTGGTTTGGGCTGGTTTAACGGGGGATGGGTTAAACACATTTTCTTTTACCTGGATTTTCTACCAGTAGATCTGGATACATGTACTAAAGATGTTGGCTCTCCAGACACAGAGACGCACACAATATTTGTACACAAACACACAGAACATAAAATTATGGTACCGGCACAATTGTAAGTGAAAAATGTTTCACAATATATACAACATGAAATTGACACAAGGGCTCCAATAAACTTGCAGCATAAAGATAATATATAATCAGCAATATGAACACTCTTTCTATGGTATTTTTGATACATTGATAAAAACCTTTCTCCCTCAGGATGCAACATTTGCCTTGTAAGCAGACTGTCTCCACTTCCAGGAGAATGAAACCAGAGGAAGTCTGCCTAGGAGGAAAGCCACATGTCAAGGCCAGAATTTCGGCGAGAATCTGAGAATCCATTCTCGTAAAGATTCTCCTAAACTTTTCTTTGTTTTATAAGAAAAGTAACTGACAAAAATCCAAATAGATTCTTGCAAAATTTTGCGAAATTCTGGCCCTGCATGTATACATGTAGAATATGCATAGATAACTGATCTACAAAACATCTAGTTTCAGCTGTATACTTTTGCACAGCTTAAAAAATTCCAGTATTTAATTCTTTTGACGAGTCCTTCCTACCAAAAAGGAAAAATTTTAACTATGCAGGCACTAGTAACATGGACAATTTAAGTAGGCTGAACACTAAGAGCATATATGTACAGTTCGGTATACCAAGATTAGTGACATGCATGAAATGTAAACAGCACATTATACTGTTTGCATTTCCTGTATATTACTTTTTCATGGCTATACCCCTGTTGTGTACACATAAAAGTTTGGCAAGCTTGCAAAATGTTAACATCAAGGTGAACTGCCTGCAGCACTGTTTTTATCCTATGCTACAGCCAAACTTTCGTTCTCAAACATTTTTGTTGCTGAATACACAACTGAACCCAATTAAGACAGCATGTGTACAGTTCTGTGTGTCAAATTAACATACCATTGACACCTAGACACTAAGCTGCTAATTCCCTGGTGAAACAGGACAGATCTACTGATTGAGTCCATTTACTCTGATAACATCACTGGTGATCATTAGTTGTCAAGACGAACAACAGCTTCAGGCAAGTGACATCATCGTTAACGGGTATAATAGCATTATAGACATGCTTGTACTTTCTAAGGACTTACTTTAGTTCAGAAAAGTGAAAACTGGTGAACACAGTAACATTTGCTGATAGGCCTACCTCTGTGGATGTTGTTTGAGGTGTAAAGAATACATGATTACTGATTAGGTCACAAACTATTAAAGACCGTTATAGTTAAATCGGAGTTTAAATAAAACCGTTAATCTGCCATTTTTACAAACATGTAAGCAGGTAGGAAAAGTCAGATCTGGGAATATGATGCCAAATGTGAAACATTAGTCATATTTTACCCCAAGGAAACTTAATAGAAAATAAAGAACTCACTTTTGGAGTAAACAAGCCAGCTTTGTACACCCATTGACACACACATAAATTACCAACCATTAGGAGAAAGATGTAGCAGAGAATTGGGCATTTTGTGTCTGAATTTTCACAGATGGGGGGGGGGGGGGGGGGGAGATGACTAAGACAGAATGCTTGGAAGGAATTACCTTTCAATTACATTCCAAGAGTGGCCTCTTCTGCAACAATTCCATATCATCTATATTTAAGATCCATTAGCCAAGATCAAAACTCTTCATGCCCATTCCCTTTCTGTTACGCCACTTAATACACATATTCTTGCATGAGGTCTAAGTTCCGAACAAATAATAAATCTTTCAGGAGATTCTGCTTGGGTAGTACATTTTTTTATCCCCACAATGCACTGTTGATTCTGGCAGATTCCAACATGTCATGGAACTCTGTATACACTGAAACAAAGTAACCTCTTCCCTTGAAATTTTCTAGACATACTAAAGGACCTGTGAAGCTGAAGAAAAGCTGTTGACTCGCATTTGTACAATGACCAGGAATGGGTTTAGAATTTTGTGGATGTATATTGACTGTGCCCTTTCCATTGTGATGTGGCCACACTGAACTTGTCTCTTAATAGTCATACTCAGTTACATCATATTGAACCAAGAAGGCTACACATATATTCTTGATAAAACCATGGAGGAATAAACTAGATTAATTTATTCCTCCATGAGGAAACCAAATGAGAGCAACATGGCTAAGCAATCACTTCAATGACATGAGTGCAAAGCCAACAGTAGCAGTCAGAATTATTAGCCCAGCAACATTGTTTGATTTGCTGAGATTTTAAATTATCCCATTTATTCTCACTGAGAGGTCATATCCATTTCTGGTCCAGATTTACCAAAAAACAAAAGACAAAAACAGAAAAAAAAACGCAAAAACAAAACAAAACAAAAAAAAAAAAAACAAAAAACAAAAAAAAAAAAAAAACAAACCCACACACACCCCACCTGCATAGCAAAAAGAATGACGTACCTGGCCTACTTTGTTGGCTTGCCTTCATTTTTAAACTTTTGCTTCACCCCACAGTTGTGAAATATCAACAAAGAAATGGGAACCAGGTGTAGCACACAAAGGGCTGTATGCACCCATTTGCTGTTGCCGATTGAATTGTAATGGAGCAAATCATTTTGTTCCAAACAAGTACGTGCTCTGAGAGTCATTTACCATGAATTGTCATGTGCAGCTTCATTGAGAGAGTCCCCCACCTGCATAAGGTAAACAAAGCTCTCAACATACCTGTATATAGCCTACATCACCTCACTCTGAGTAAATGCTTGAGCTAAGTGTGTCACACAAAACTAATTTAAATTTCCCACACATTTTATTCATGAGGCTGTGCTCTGCTATTACTGACAAGTTTCACCAATATCACTCTGCCAGGCAGATTTGAATCTGTGCCCAGTGGGCAGTAAACCTGCATGACCCATGACCTCTTTGGATGCAGGCACTTGTTAGAATTATTCACCAGTCTTTTCCCCCTTGGGCTACTAGTATCACAGTGATGTTATCATGACGATCAAGCCTACCATCCTAACTTTGGACCAAAACGTAAAAAAAATACTTCACACCATTCCTGACTATTCCAGAGGCTCTGTGTAGCACAGCAAACAATTCTTAAAATGGTGTAAAAAGAGGGATTCTCATTCATTTAACACAGAGTGCATAGCCTAAAAAGCAGAGGTAAATTTCTTAATTTATCTGAATACTTGGAAGCCTCTGGTATTCCTATATATGCGAGAAAATCTTGTGATGACCACACTTTAGAAGGAAGCAACCCACTGTCTCATCAGCCACAGGTGGGGTGTTCTTTTTCAGTATCTTGTATCATTATTGAATCTTTCATCTGACTTCAGAGCATGAAAAATATATCTGGCATGTAAATTTCAAAATTTGCATGCAATACTGTTTACAAAAAATCTGCATATTACTAGGCTTACTTTTATTATGTTTAACAAAACCTGCCTCAGTTTGACACCACAGAGCCAGATCTTAGGCCAAATAAAAAGATAACTTGTTTCTCATTTCTGTGCACATCAAAATTTTCTCTGTATCACTTTTTTTTAAATGTCATTTTACTCTAAGTGACAATCTTCTTACTGCCAGCCTGGTGACCAAGTAACCTGTCACACCTTAGGCACAGCATGTTAACAAATGATTCATCTATGTATGTCATTTAATTCATACTTCAAGTTCAGTGTGTATACATGTGCAGTAAAATAACTAAACTGAATCTTGAATAAAAAGATGATCATACATGTGTACATGTATACACACACACACACACACACACACATATGGCTTAACTTGGGAGCCTTTGAATGAATGAAAATGTCCTTGCAGTCATATTTGGTAAGATGTTACAGCAGTGCAAAAAAAAAGTCTTTCTCCCTCTTCCCTTTTGTAGTCAGAGGTAAATGACAAACTGGTAAATAATTTTTTTCATTTGGCCTTATGCTTCTTATCTTTGTTGTGACCAATCATTAATCCATACAGGAATGCCTGATTGACACTGCAATTAAACAAAATTGTGTAACTGTTGCCTGGAAAAAAGTTTGATTTCTGAATCCTTGTCCTATCAGTCAGGACTGGGTCTTTATCTGGCTAGACAGTATGATGATTTCAGCTACCTATGGATGGGCCTCTTTATCATTCATTACTGGGAGTCTCATGAATAAATGCGTTTGGCCTATACAGACTATCTGTCTGCAGCAATCCACTGGCTATACCGTGTTGTATTTTTACCTCTGTCTCCTTTTTTTTCCTGTCTGTCACGATTTCATGGTGCAAATGTGTTGTATGTATAAATAAAGGCTTAGCTCTCTATCTTTTATTGCTACGCTTGACTGACCAATGTTTTTCTTCATGGAAATACATACAACCCTCCTCTTTCTTCCAATTAAAAAAAAAAACAAAAACGGCGAAACAAA
The DNA here is from genome assembly GCA_964020975.1 of Hermodice carunculata. NCBI lineage: Eukaryota > Metazoa > Annelida > Polychaeta > Eunicida > Amphinomidae > Hermodice > Hermodice carunculata. Next base: position 60,158,592 of record OZ026613.1, read on the forward strand.
AAAACAAAAACAAAAACGGCGAAACAAAAGAATGAGGACAAGAGCTTCACAATGATGCAAATAAATGTTGCAGCACAAGCCCGAGTCTGGTGCCACTAGTGTTCCCTGAAGCGGCACGCTTCACGCTGGCAGAGGTCCCATCACTGCTGAACCGACCCGGTGCCTTCATTAACATCCCTGCATAACTCATGTTGCTAAAATTCATGACAATGTATAACATTTTGTACGTTACGATGCTACATTTAATATATTTTTGCAATGACGTTCAAACTGTATTGTCGACATATTCTGACCACACTCATGGGCGCAACCATCATGTTCTCAAGGCACTACTGGCCACTCACTGAAATCACAAAAGACTCAGAGGCCCGTTACGTGCAGACAGACGAAGCGCCGTGCTTGACAGTTACTGGATACCGCAAGTTCTACCTGAAAATGCTATTCCAACGTGCAGTATCAAATTAAAATTTCTAGTGAAAGAAAGCACATTAAAAATCAAACAATATTACAAAACGAAAGAAATAGAAAATTATTCACTCACCTGTACCAAATCTAGCATTCAGAGTCACTACATAAGGGTAAAAACCAGCCTTCACTGGCAGCTTCTCCGGCTGTCCTACTGCTAATGAAGCGCTCCAACGACTGAATCACAAAGATGGCCACCTGGGTACCAGACAGGGAGAAATCATTATTCATGGAGGGGCTATAGTAAGAAAGCTTTCATCGCCGAGCTCTCATTTATTGTCAACCTGCAGGCATTTTGTACTGCCTCATCGAACCGATTTACAATACAGATTTTAAAGTTTCTTATTTTGGGAGAAAATCTGTAAAACGACAAATATGATATTCAGTTTTACCTTGTGAATAATTCATTCTGATATCAGCCACGCCCTCTCACGAGAAAAATAATAAGCATGGCCTTTTGTACTCTCAAGTTGTGAGTCTGTCAATGAGTAGGAGGTATTGTCTGAACATGGGCCTGCATTAGGGTTGTCATACACTGTCGACAGATATGAGATTGGTGGACCAGAGGCTGCTGTTAGATCTATTACTTCAGTGTTTTATAGATATATGTGGCTCAACTTGGATAAATATGGCTTTGGGAATAAATATTTTTCATGAGTATATATATATATATATATATATATATATATATATATATATATATATATATATATATATATATATATATATATATATATATATATACACATATATATATGTATATGTATGTATATATATGCACATATATACATATATATATGTATGTATGTATATATATACATATATGTGTGTGTGTGTGTGCGTGTGTGTGTGTGTGTGAGTGTGTGTGTTTGTGTGTATGTTCAGTTTGAATTTTGTTGGGCGATACAAACATTCTAACTTTGATAGAATTAAAAAAAGGTAATAAAGCTTGTCCTGCAATATACCTTACATCATGACTATAATCAAATTTATTGACTGATGGAATGTATTTTTTTTTAAATTTTAATTTGGAATGAGAGGCCCGACCACTTTGTTTCTTATGCAAATATATCCCACTACGGTCCCGGGTACAAAGTAACATCTCTGCTGAGCATGGCCAGCGAGATTTGTCCCTGGCTCAGGTCACAGGTTACCTGATACCAAGGAGAAGATAATTTCTTCCTCCATGTTGATAAAACTTTCTCACTGTGTCCAAACTTAAATATGGGAGAAAGAGAAAGTTTTTGCGAGAGCTTGGCTTATTGCATGGGAATTTTGGTGGTGTATGTTTGTTGCTAACAATGGAGGGGAAGGAGGAGCAAGGAAGGACTATATACCTTAGTACGCTGGTACAAGTAGTACAATGTACGGAAGATAAGAAAATGTACAAATAATGGTTCGTACGAAGTTCGGAAATTATAATGGCTTCCATCACGTAATTACTTTACGGCAAGTAAAATGGCCAGCACGGAGAAGCCCTTACCCTCCCCAACAATAGACTGTTTGGTATTTACAGGGAGCTGGAAGAGATGAAACTGGCTCAGCTAGGAAGGAGGGAGGGAGGGAGGGAGGGAGAGAGAGAGAGAGAGAGAGAGAGAGAGAGAGAGAGAGAGAGAGAGAGAGAGAGAGAGAGAGAGAGAGAGAGAGAGAGAGAGAGAGATTCTCATTACCAGGGTAAATTTAATAACTTGAATGACAAAGATATTACTCCTGTGTTCAACGACCTCTTCCTTCTTCCATGGTCTGACCGAGGAGGCTACACGAAGCCCCCTTGGTCTGACGTCATGCTGCCATTTCTTTTCTGCCTGTGGCTTCAGGCTCAGCGCATGTTGTTGAGGTAGGGACTCACTTGAGTCTGGACTGTCTTTAGTGAAAATTGTGACAAAATTATTGTTTGTGGTACATGAAAGTCCGTCCGTACATACATTTTATACATTTGCTCTTTTCGTTTGTATTGGAAGGGGAGAAAATTGGAGTTCAACTTGCAATGAATGCCTCACACGCAAGCGATGTGTTGTTCTTTTCCCAGGCAACCGAATGATAACCACGCCTACCTGGCTCCGCCCACTAATAAACAAAACGGGGCGGTTTCTTGTAAAATTGTGAGCCAAACACTTCAGCCAATCAAATATCAATTACATTGTACCTTTAATGTTAATAGAAATCCATGTTTTAATGTAGTTATAAGAAATGAACGTCTTTTCTATTGCATTCAGCGGTGCTTGTTTGCACTTTTTGACTGGCATTTTTTCACTACATTGCTAACGGGACGTCATGATAAGTGCCTATCAAAAACTGCAAACACTCGCCAAGGAATGTGAAGTTTAAGTCTTAAATGATAATATGTTTTCACTTGTTACAATGGTTTAATCGAAACAGGAAAAGATTAGCACAGCGAATGTCTATCCTTTATAGTTAATTCCTAAGTAAAATTTTGGTGTACATTGTATTGTGGAATGCAACGTGCGTTTCAAATGTGAACGCGATATTACATTTTTAGCAATCCACATTTGCATATATGTACATATTCCAGTATAATTAAATGATGAAGACATTTGCAAGCGTACAATATGTTTCAACGAGCATGGAAGGACATATACAGCATCTCAAGTGACATTTTCATTGTTTGTCTTTTAAAATTGAGCTCTTATGTTTCCCATGAAGTGAAATCAGGGCATATTCACACGTCGTGAAAGCTCCTAGATATGCCTAATTTTAGTTTACAGTGTACATGTATGATTCAACAAGCTGATATAAGCAAATGTACACACACACACACACACACACACACACACACACACACACACACACACATCATTCAATTTGAAACTTACTGATTTTATCTTTTAGCCCACAGTGGTGTCAAATACACATACAAAACATGTTAAACATAACATTTGATGAAAAAGAACGAAGTAGAAAATGCCCATTCTCACCATAATTTGGCCTGATTTCCATGTATTTCAATAGTTCAATTTGTGACGGATGAAAATTCGAAATATGTATATTTTTGGGCCTTTCGCCTTTCTCCTTTCAAAAGCATATGACACCGTAGAAGCCAGTGAAGCAAAGAAAAAACAAACAAAACTGTCAGTTTGTCTGTCTGTCTGTCTATCTATCTATCTATCTATCTATCTATCTATCTATCTATCTATCTATCTATCTATCTATCTATCTATCCCTCCCTCCCTCATCCATCCATCCATCCATCCATCCATCCATCTATCTATCTATCTATCTATCTATCTATCTATCTATCTATCTATCTATCTATCTATCTCTTTCATTGCCAAGTGACTACACACAAGCGATCAGAACGTTGTCAATTTTAAACATGAAAATAAAGTCGGTACGGACAGGTGTAAATTTATCCCCCGTCTTGGTGAAAACCCTTCAAATTTAGCAACTTTGGCTGAACTTGGCAAACTCCCTTTAAGTTTAATATTTGCATCGTTAAATACATGTACTGACCATTACTTTGTTTCATTTATTATCTAGGTGTAATTTATATGACGAAATTCGAAAAGTCTTTTCTAAACTTACAAGACAGTTCACCATGTTTTATGCCGATAACAGACAAGGCAAGTATAAAATTTGTGAAGTCATTACCAGACCAAGCGCTGACGAACTGTGTGATGATGTTGCTTTTCTAGACAAAACAGATTTGCCTGATATACATATCTAACATTTAGATATATGCTCTATTTTCATGTGAATATACTTTTAATTAGTCTCTGTAATTATAAATTTGTAAGGGCGCAAAAAGGTTTACATCAAATGTCTTAGCTATTACAAGTTAACGTACACCAGAGGTGTTTCCCATGGATACTCATATCGTCATCTAATCACGCACATCTAATCATATCACTTTCAAAATATCAGGAATTTAAAACTGTGATCTCTTTAATCTTTAAATTTACTGCTTCATTTACAAAAGTTTGAAACAGAAATTTAAGAATTATGTTGATTATATTCAACAAAGAAATTCGAATAAAATATGCCACCAATTATGTATTCGTTTGAAAGTTTACAAACCTAACTATTTCTCAGTTTATGTTTTAACGTTTCTGGCAGCAACGTGCACTTTTGGACAGGCACTTTTCATGACGTAGCACAAAGCAAATTACCTGTCAAAGAGTGCGTTATAGCAGTCTAAACGGAATAAAAAAAATCGGTTATTTTTACACTGTACAAAGTAGTCTGGAGGTACATGTTCAGGACAGAGGCTCAGTTAATCATTTAGTTGCCAGCTACACTAGGGCGTCTGAAGGCGTCTGAAGGCGCCTGTACAGAAGAAAAACTAAATTATAGCAAATCACTCAGACCTTTACAAGATACAAAGTCGTCTGGGGGCACCTGTATAGAATAGAAACTGAATGAGAAGATCACTTAGCAACAACTATAGTGTCGTCCGTTATCGTTTAATGTGTAACGCAAAATAAAAAAGCTACAATATTTTTTTAGAATTCCTCCTACTTCGGAAGTTTAGTCTGTCATCTGTTATACATCAATATTTTAAAGTTCCATTTCGTAACGTAACACGCACGAGTAACTGAAACTTTTGGAAATTTATACAGGAGTAGTGTCAATGTGCTAGTACTTGTGGCCAATAAAACCGTGTTGATATATGAATGTCAGTAACGAAGAGTGGGGACGAACAACAAACTCTCGATGTCGACTACATTTATAGTACATGGCTGTAACTGTCAGAATTTTGTCAAATAAAAAGTAATCTAGTTGTTGGTCTTTTACAAATACAACACCACAAGGAGTTATGGTAAAATGATTAAAACAACAGATACAAAGCTTACAAAATTAAAGATATTTTCCGCAGCAGGGCCTAAACAAGGGCAAAATATTCCACTTAGAATTTGTCTCCCTTCTCCGAACAGGAAAACAGGGTCAAACAAAATTACACCGATACTTTTTTCATGCAGATTTTATTCTACAGTTAAAATACATGGAAAAAATCGCTACATAGTGGTTAAGAAATAATAATAATAATAATAATAATAATAATAATAATAATAATAATGACGACGACCACAACAACAACAACAACAACAACAACAACAATAATAATAATAATAATAATAATAATAATAATAATAATAATAATAATAATAATAATAATAAGTTTCCTTTTAAAAAGGAACCAGCTTGACTGGTATAAAAGGGGAGAAATAGGTTGCGACCAGTTTGTATACAACAGACCTGTTCTTACCGAGTTGTACCGAACTTTTCCGGACCGTAATTAATTATGCATTGCATTTTTGTCCTGATTGTCCAATCAGCAACTGGCTGAGTCTGGCCCACGCCTTCATGTTTACAAGGGTTGCCATAGCTAACACTATTGAGTACAACATGAATTGTGCTTAACGTTGCAAATCTTTTACATAAAATGTCACATCAGTAGCGAAACGTGCATTTTTAGTTTGCTGACAGTTTGATTTTTCATTAAATCCGAACACATCGATCGGTGTTTCTGGTCCATCCACGTGTAATCCGGCCAGCGCGGTCGAACACAAAACGTAAACTAGAAAAGAAAGATTTGCTTGAGAGCAAATCTGTGTGTGTGTGTGTGTGTGTGTGTGTGTGTGTGTGTGAAAAATTTGCACAATTAGAAAAATATGCAATGTTGCAACACTTACAATTTGAGTCCAACATGAATAAAATTGGATGGAAAGTGACCAAATTATGGCTATATGAAACATTCAAAAGGCAAAATGACTTGACCTTTAGAGGTCAAATGTAAATGAAAACTATCTGGATATCAGAAGAAATTAGAATTTGCCTGTAAAAAGTATTCTTTATGTCCAAAATATCAGCAACATCCTGCCTGCCCACATAGACAAATGCCCATATGTGGCTACGATTTGTGTCCAACACAATCAAAATTGGATGATAATTGGCCGAGTTATGGCTAGATGAAAATTTCAAACGACAAAATGACCTTGACCTTTGGAGGTCACATATACATTACAAAAATGTGCAGTGTTACAATATATACAATTTGAGCTCAACATGATTAAAATTGGATGAAAATTGAACGAGTTATGGCTCTATGAATATTTCAAAGGTCCAAATGACCTTCACCTTTGACCTTTAGAGGTAGCATGTGAATTACAAAAATGCGTAATGTTACAATATCTATAATTTGAGGCCAACATGATCAAAATTGGATTAAAAGTGACCGAGTTATGGCTAGATGAATATTTCAAAGGTCCAAATGACCTGGATCTTTGACCGCTAGAGGTCACATGTAAATTATAAAAATGTGCAGTGTTACAGTAGCTACAATTTGTGTCCAACATGATCAAAATTGGATGATAATTGACCGAGTTATGGCTACATGAATATTTCAAATGGCAAAATGACCTTGACCTTTGACCTCTAGAGGTCACATGTAAATTATAAAAATGTGCAGTGTTACAGTAGCTATAATTTGTGTCCAACATGATCAAAACTGGATAGAAATTGACTGGGTTATGGCTGGATGAATATTTCAAATGTGCAAATGACCTTGACCTTTGACCTTTAGAGGTCACATGTAAAGTACAAAAATATGTAGTGTTACAATATCTACAATTGGGGCCCACATTATGAAAATCGGATGAATACTTTGGAAGCCAGAAGTAATTGATTTTTTTTAATTGCCCTAATTTGCATAATTTTTAAAATCTTGACTATTCAGAACGATATGCAAAACTTTACTGCAGGTGGTATAGCCATGCAAAGTTTGAAGTTTCTAGCTTGCACGGTGTCTGAGTTTAAGACGACACAAAGATCTGGCAGAAAGAAAGAAAGAAAGAAGGAAAGAAAGAAAGAAAGAAAGAAAGAAAGAAAGAAAGAAAGAAAGAATATTGGGTAAAACAATATGTCTGTGTTAACACACAGACATAACATTACAGGGTGCGCTTCCAGAAGTGAACCGAATAAACCGGAGTCATAGGACCTGGTCTTGGTCGGACATGTGCGCAGGATTGCATGTGTAAATTCTGCGCATGGTCTCACACACACACACACACACGCACACACACACAACTTCAGGATGCCCATACATCGTGTAGTGATTGGCTGAAATTTACCAAAAATCTAAGACACATATGTGTAAAAAACGATGTAATTTCATTGAGAATATATGAAAAATATATGCAATGAAATACCAAAATTTGTGAATGGGCTGAAGTGGATTTTTTGTCACTATACCTTTGTCAAAGAAGTATGAAACTGCAGAGGTCGTAATCCCTCTAATTGAAATGATACCAAGCTGCGTACAGTCTGGCAAAAATGTACAATTTTTCACATTTCCCTTCTTACGGAAACACACAACACACAGATACGTAGAAGATGCATTCGTTAATGACAAATACAGATATCACGAAAATTTAACTGCATGTGCAGACTGTACGCACAAACAGATGTTTTGATGTTCAGAACATCTTTGTGTTCCAAGGTTAATACACAGGGGCAACCAGCAGAATGGTTGTCATCATATCCTGATTCCTGGTCAATACGAACCCATTCATATTGACCGGCAAAGTCACTGTCCACCAAAAATACTGATTAGTATTTTTGGTGGACAGTGACTTTGCCGGAATCAGGATATGATGAAAACCATTCTGCTGGTTGCCCTTGTGGGTTTATACCTTAATGCAGCACAGAAAGTGCAATGAATGCTAAAGTTTTACATGCTAAAACTTGTTCTAGTTTGAATAACCCAGGTGCGAGTATACAAGAATAATGGCTTAATTGGCCTGTTAATAACTGAATACACAAGTCACGCCCCAGTGGTCTTGCCTGGTGTCCTGCAAGGGTGTGGTTATTTTACAAAGAAATCCACTACTGGCACTAGGAAGATGTACATTTTCCCTAGAAATTGCCCTCAGATACCAGGGATACATTTTGTATGAAAAATTTTGAAAAGAAAATGTTCATTCACATTTAGTGTTTTACATACTTAAATTCTGAAATGCTCAGTCACTGGTGGAATATACATTTTATTCAAATTTATCAAAGTTTGCCAGACTTTCTATTGTTCTACGTATTCACTCATGAATTTCACGCACATAAACTATTCAAGACGTTCCCAATGTGGACACTGCATACATCTATGTCAAATGTCCTATGTTCAAATCAGAATAACTGTGTATTTTCAGATCAGAACATGAACAACTGTGCATGTCAAGGTGTTCAAGTATTCATCATAGCCATTTGAATATGTTTCTTATTCTTAACTGTTCTAAAGACGTTTTGGTATGTTCAAAATCTGTTACGAGGTATTTGACAAGAGCCCATTTTCCTTTCAACTGCAATAAAGCGATGTGTTAAAACTGATGAATAGCGACGAGCACAATGGTGAGACAGAGGCGACGTCTCGCGGTGGTTTTACCAAGAAGAACGCAAAGATACAAAAGATCTATAGACTTTATTCACATACACGCCATCTAGGGACCAGGTGAAACAATACATCAAGAAAAAGTACACACGTGAATGCACATGTCCGTCAGTGCTTATACTGTAAATGTAAAATGCATGATCACATTATTGCATGTGAACAAGAGAGTGCAGCCAAGTTAACCCCGTTTCTGTTTGGGCTGTTTGCACTGGTACCCTGTACTTTCAACTATACTTCCATGTTTCGGTTCAGAAATGTTGGGGTGAAAAAGAAACCGGCGTCTTCAGTGCATGCAAAAATATGACGTTACAATGGGCCACTAACATTTTGGTAGATCCATAAGATCTGCAATATTTGGCTCATATTCTCAATATTTGCCTAACTTTTGTTGGTAAATAAATAAATAAATAAATAAATAAATAAATAAATAAATAAATAAGTAAATAAATAAATAAATAAATAAATAAATAAGTAAGTAAGTAAGTAAATAAGTAAGTAAATAAATAAATAAATAAATAAATAAATAAGTAAATAAATAAATAAATAAATAAATAAATAAATAAATAAATAAGTAAGTAAGTAAGTAAATAAGTAAGTAAATAAATAAATAAATAAATAAATAAATAAATAAATAAATAAATAAATAAATAAATAAATAAATAATGTAAGTTAGCATGGATGCGTAGTATGTATAGCCAGACAGGAGCTTTTACTTCAACTAATTTTATGGCACAACACACAGGCGCATGAAACAGATGCCTGGCCAAGTGCGCGCAATGGAGACCCTGCCCCGCCCACCACCACCACATTGAGCGCGTGTCAATGGGAGGCCTTTGTCTTATATACACAAGAAGGTATGAAAGCTTTAACAATGCGGCCGGCACACCCTGGTTTGTAGTGGACAAACAAGATCTATATTAGAACTTTCAACAAAAATGTTACAGATAATGGGTTGTACATAGCAATAGGAAAGGTCAGAATTAGCTCCAAGGTGTGTATTCGCCTCAATACACATAACTGAATACACAAACATTTGGAGGGCTAGAGCTGTGTATTCCCATTAGTTTGTATGTGAGAGCAACCTTAAATTAACTAGTCACTTTTATAGCTGTGGTTATATGATTTTTGTAAGGTATTTAGTTATGTATCTAGATTTACTGTCTGAAATTTGGTGTTTCCATGTGCAGCAGTTTTCAAGTTATTAAGTTGCAAATTACAATGTAAAGCAATGGGAATGCACAACCCTAGCCCTCCACTTACTGCAGTGCCCTCTTTTAGGCAGTTCTTGTCCTTGACTATTCTCCTGGGGTGTTGTACTTTAAATCAGAAAACAAGCTTTTCTATTTTTATTGGCTTTTGTCGATGTATTTTGAGTAGAGCAATTAAATGAACTGAGTCGGTCGCACACACACACACACACACACACACACACACACACACACACACACACACACACACAGAGCTCAGGTGTAAAATCATCATCTCAGAAAACCCCCCCCACGAGAATGCTTTATGGGCAAAAGGAATTCACTGTGTTTGAATGGACCTCTTATTTTTGTGTGATGTTCGATGGGACCTCCAGGTGTAACGTAGTATTAGCTAGGCTTTAGTTGCAGGTCCTTCATAAATACTGAATGTACAGGACAAGATGAACGTATAATATGTGTTGTTTGCCATATGCACATAAAGAAATATTTCAATAATGTGTACGCACTTCGTTGAGGAGCAAAATACGGACATCCCACAAGATCATGTGCCCTTGGCCTCACTTCCAAATGAACCTTGTAATGTGGGTTCGTAAGAGTTATGATCAGAAGGTAAATTATTTCTATTTATGTAAACAAACATTTAAATTTACAACACAGAGGGGTTCTTTGTGCAAGTTGCGAAGGAACACAACTTTGTGATGTCTCTTTTATGACAGAGTTGATTAAACTTGCACGTGCAGACTAAATGACTCAGAAGAAAAAAAACAACAAAAAAAACATTAGGTTATAAATTTGCCACCAGAGAGCAGCATGTGCCACAAAGACGCGACTGGTGCCATGTGGCATAACGGACTGAATAAAACTTAACAAGAAATGGGACTTGCACGGGGCATGTCACCGAGTGAATAAAATATCACAATGTCACCTTCTAACTGAAAACCTAACGAGATAATAGCAAGACCAGAACATCAAATTGGGATGTTTTGCACAGCGATTCTAATCAAATTGTAAGTGAATAGGGCCATTTTTAAACAGGCGCAAATTTCTGCGTTTATTGTCAACTTGTATGAGAACCGTTGTGTCGGTAATTTAAATGTTTGTTTACATAAATCAGGTGGTAATACTTATTGGGTGCTACTATGCAAAATCAGAACAAAGAATATCTCATATTTATATCGATTTTAATGAGTCAAGTGTTAAGTATTTTTACTTCATCTTAATACATGCATGTTTTACCATAGAGGTTATGTTTTTACACTTTTTATATTGCAATGTCGTCGGTAGAATAACTCCTCAGAGCTGGTGTTCACTTTTGTACTGGAAGTGGAAGTGGAAGTGGAAGTGGAAGTGGAACTGGAACTGGAACTCTAGTCAGTGAAAAAGACCATTTTATTTTTTATTTTTTTAGTTTTACGAACCTTTTTTCCCATAGAAACTTTGGGTAGGAGGGAGGCATAAAAATAAAAAAATAAAATGTGTGTATCTTCTAACAATTTTTAGGCTTAAGAATAAAAGACAGGGGGGGGGATTACTCTTGACAAAATGGGCATTGCTTTGTAATTCTTATGTAACAAAAGTGTAATAACTGAACGACCCGTGTAACATGGAATGTATTTATTAAACATTATTAAAAAAAAAATTAAATGGTTCTATACACCTGCCTCTTTGTGCTACAGTATGCTTTTCAGACCTTGTCATGGAGCAAGTAGGTTAAAACGAAACAAAAACTTTTACGAATATAGAATAACTCTTAAAAAAACTCTGGCCTAAATGATACCAGTAACTGCCACACTGTCAGGGATGCCAACATTCAAAGTGTCATTTCAGGGGCAAGTAGCCAAGACCATCAGGAATACAAAATAACTGACAAAGAATTGATTGATCAAATTTTCAGTTTATTTCAGGGACTGTCCATGATGATAAGGGACAGTTGGCATCTCTGCACTGCATGTTTGTGAACATCATTCACACCGTACATAAAACAATAGTCAGCATTAAAATCACACCAATGTACTTGCCGTGTTTCAAATTTTGAAATCTTGAACATATAATCGATGGATGGGGATTAAAGTGTGTGTGTCAACACACACTTTCTCTCTCTCTCTCTCTCTCTCTCTCTCTCTCTCTCTCTCTCTCTCTCTCTCTCTCTCTCTCTCTCTCTCTCTCTCTCTTCATTACCAGAAAATTTGTCCGACACTTTTCTCGCACACTATTATACATAGAACCTACAAACTTGGCATGATTGTACCTCCGTACAAGGAGTTTGACTGTTTTATACAGAGGAATGAAGATTTTTAAAATTATGCAAACTAAGGGCATTTGAAATTTTAAATCTTGAATATCTTCAAAAGTGTAACAGATACAGATGTCATTCCAAGGTCTACTAGGGGGTTATTGACCAGTGCGCATCTAATGAATTTAAAACGAAAGTTGTAGCAATTTAAATTATGCTAATTAGCAGCATTTGAAATTTTAAAACTTGAATATCTTCAAAACTATTGTAGATAGAGATGTCATTTCAACTGCTACTTGGGGGTTGTTGACCCTTGCGCATTCAATGAATCTAAAACAAAAGTTGTAGCAATTTAAATTATGCTGATTAGCAGTATGTGAAATTTTCAATCTTGGATATCTTCAACACTATAAAAGATAGAGATGTCATTCCAACTTCTACTAGGGGGTTGTTGACCATTGCGAACCTAATGAATTAAAAATTAAAGTTGTAGCAATTTAAATTATGCTGAATAGCACCATAAGAAATTTTAAATCTTGAATAACTTCAAAGCTATAATAGATAGAGATGCCATTCCAACTTCTACTCCTGTGTTATGGAATAGTTGTACATTGTCATACCACTATGCTTTGAAGACACACACTGATTTGTTATGCAGCATGGGCATGAAGAAGTGTTCCTGCGCAAATTCCAGAATTAGCAGAGATTTAAAAAAAATGTTCCCAAAATGAGCCAAAAAATGACTATTTATAGATCACTGAAGCAAGTCCTAATGAATACACCTCATAGAGACCCACAAAAGGTACGTCCCAATAAAGATTGAAGGGAATCGGGTGTACGCATTGGCATATATTTTTCCCAGTCACTACACAATTTTAAACAAGTGCAGAGTGATCCAAAGGATCCATGTCCCCTGCCACAATATACAGAAGAAAGCAATGTATATCTATAGCATATCTGGATGCACAAAAATTGATATTTTCTTGGGCCCTGTGACCTTGAAAAAATGTATGGCACACATGCCCTTGGTATGGTGCATCTCTGGTATAAATTTCATTATTCTGTCTCTAAGGGTTCTAGAGATATGCTGCCAGACACACGAAAATGGATATGTTCTTGGGCTCTGTTTTCAAGGTCAAAACAATACACAACGCACATGCCCGTGGTATGATGCATCTCTGGTATAAATTTCATTGTTCTATCTCTTAGGGTTCTAGAGATATGCTCCCGGACGGAGGGACGGATGGACACGGCCCCTATGCCTACTAACTCTATGTCCCCCTATGCCACCTTCGGTGGAGGGGGACATAAATCACTTGAAAATAAGCAAAGACAGAGCTCCCACCTAGTGAACTACATTGCTGAAGATGGAGTCAAACTACATGTACACTTCTACAAAGTGCCAAAAGAATGCATCATGTGGTTTAGAAGAAGCCCCAAAATATGAAAACTATTAAAATTTATTAAAAAAAAAAAAAAATAGAAAAAACATTACCAGAGCACTTGTTGAATAAATTTAAACATAGAGGTACCCAGAATTCCTATGGAATATCAAAGTAGTGGGCCAAGCAATTAAAACAAAAAGGGGGGAAACAAATCCAAATATTATGATCGATGGAGCGTGGCCATTTGAGTAAATTGGTAGAGACATAGCCAACATACATCCTCATCACGTTTGAAGACGATTCGACCAACAGTTTTTCAGAAGGTAAAATGTGAAATAATTGACGGACGAAGTTGGACAGAGGATCACAGGTTAAACTCATGAACTGATAAGTCAACTGAATTAACAATAGGATACTCTGACGCAATTAGCTACACACTGAAACATTTAGACCAGCACGTACTAGCATTTTCTAAATTTTACACACTGAGGGAATTAGCACATTTTTAAGAAACAACAATCCCAACTTAACGTGCACCTAGCCCTCTTTCAAATTCAAGTGGAAGTGGGCATTGTGTGACCTCCAGTGACACAAGGTCCAAGTGTCCTTAAAAAGATATCTGCCACAAGTGTCCCAGGAAGAATTAAAAGCTCGAAGTTCATGAGCTCAAATAGAATGTGATTTCCAGATCTCCAGAACTTTGTCTGTTGCATGGGCCAACTGATTGCCTTAATGATCAAGAGAAGACTGTTTCTCGAAAAACAGCCTGATTTACTCTCCATGACGATGAGGAAAAGATCTTTCCTGCCTTCATGAATTCTTTAGCCCTTGCTAAATAGAACTTGAAACTAGGTACAGGGCATACCAGTGTTTCTAGTTTGATCCATGATGGCTGGTGGGTTATAGAGAAGGCAGCAAATGAATACTCTCAGTGACAGACTAAGATCATGATTCTTAGTTATAAAGGCAGGCCTCAAGAAAACTTCCGTTCTGCCATGTCTTTGGGCTTGAGAAGTGGCTGAAATAAGAACAAAAAGTCAAATGGATAAATCTCATGTGGGAGGTCATCGACTCCAACTGGCCTGTCAGCATACAAGAGACTGTAGATTTATATAAATTGCTATTGTTGTCCTTCAAACTTCAAATTTTTTCTGTTTCAAAGATATACATGAATTTAATGAGTTGTGGATTCTGTGACATATGACTGACTAAAGATATGGAATATCCAGACTTTGATAGAAGTAGAGGAAAGCATCCCTCTGACGACTCCCACCTGCCACTTTCTTTGAAAAGCTGCAAGTGTCAATGCCTCTCACAATAGCCCCCATGCGTAGACCAACAAGTTGGCCTGATTGTCACCAAATATGTTTGTCTATGGTGGATGAAGTATTTTAGATGGTCAACTGCCCTGTCTTTTTTTTTTTCTTTTTTGAGACAATCAGGATGAACTGCACACTGTCCTGCCTGACCTTTTTTATAGCTTGCATGTGTGTGTGTGTGTTAAAAAGACGCCTGGAGTACAGAAGATTGATGGCTGTACAATAGTGTCAGAGCTTCTGTGGTCCACACCAACTCGTCCAGAAATGGGGCCCATGGGGAGATAAACATGTAAAGGCCTAACCACTGAAAACCCAAATTTTATTACTTCTGCCAAAAACATAAAGAGACCTGGTAGGCCTATCGCTTTTTATTTCTCCTGACTTGTCAGTCAGCTGAGTTTACAGCAAAAGAATAAAAGGCAACTGGTGGTTTTAAACCGGTCCTCTCGTCCTTTGCAATATTTTTCATTAACTACAGACTATAGTGTTTCCAAAATGCATGGGCCTAACCACTCAAAACCCAAACTTTATTACTTCTGCCAAAAATAAAAAGAGACCTAGAAGGTCTATCGCTTTTTATTTTTCTTGACTTGTCTGTCAGCTGAGTTTACAGCAAAAGAAGAAAGTAGGCCTATGTCGTTTTTGTGATATTTATGAATCTGGAATATTATGTAATTATTAAGCTAAGTGTCAGATTGAATCACTGCCATAGATATCAAATGCAAGGAGAAGACTTCTACAAGACCTTCACTATACAACTGAAGTTCTACAGACGGACATCTCTAGTATGTTAAAGTTATGTTGAAAAATATGAACCATATCCACAAATTTCAAACTCAACAATGACAGCAAAGAGATTCCAGAGTCACCAAAGCATCACCATACATCTTCCAATCCCAATGTGAAGAAACAAATTTCACTCCTGACTTCAGACAGGCAGTCAACCATAAAAGGCAACTGGTGGTTTTAAACCAGTCCTCTCAACCATTGAATTATTCTTCATTAAATAGGGACAGATGACGGATGGCTAGTCATAACATAAGCTCAGCTGATTGACAATTCAGCTGAGCTAAAAATCCAAAAATCACTCGAGTGTGACCATGTAAACAAACTTTGTATGGACCCACCCAAAGCACATCCCCATAAAGTATAACATGGATCTAGCCAACGGTTTGGAGAAGTAAAAAAATGTAAATTGTTGACAAAATCCCATAACCTCAACTGACTTAAGTAAATATTAATCAGTATGGCCTATGATAACAAACACAAGGAAAACACAAAATAAGCAAAGCTTCCACCCACAGTAGGCCTTTCCATTATTTCAAATTTGACCTCTGTACATTTCTATGTTCAGTGAGAGAAAGTTATCCCTAATGACATGGCTCAGATAAAGGCTGGGCATCTTCCATGGGTATGTCTGCTTGGCTTGTTGTTCTGCTTTGTCATATTTGTCTCCAGATTATTTATTAACTTCATAATAATCCATTGAGAACCAAGCACAGCAGAGTGTTTTCAACTTTGGGGCTGTAATCCACTGTGCCATCACCACTGATTAAAGTATTTTCATAAAACATGTCAAAGACTTTCTGGAGGCTAACTAATAAATTGTAGATGTCACGGTGTTAACACGCAATTGTTTATAAACACGACTCATCACATATGCTCTTAGACATGTGGTCAGCAGAGTTAAAAGAAAAAAGAAAAAAAAAAAACCAAAACCCCAAGAGGACTGTGTTAGTCATGTGCTCAGCTTACATGTACATATACCATTGCGATTTTTTAAGATTTGCCCTAAAAAGAAAAAAGAAAGTCATAAAAAATCCAAAAAATCAATGGAGCGTGACCATTTGAACATATCTGGTAGGGACCCACCCAAAATACATTACCACCAACTTTTAAATCAATCAGACTGACGGTTTCACAGAAGAACTAAAAAATATGAATTCGCATAAGAATGCCGTGTGACTTACATAGTAATTATTAGTAGGAAAGATGCATTTACCAATGAGTACCCGAAGTGAAAAAATCGTTAAAAATCAGGAATCCACAGCAATGCCACATAGTGAACAACTTTATTTGACCCTTCCACAAGGAACATATCCACCAAGTTTCAGCTTAATCTGAGTGACAGTTTTTCTGGAGAAGTCGAAAATAGCAATATCATACAAAAGACATAAAAAGTTAGAAAAAAATTGCAGCACCACCTGGTGAACAAATAATGAACGAAGAATCCCTAGGAGTGTCCCTGTGTCATATAAAAAAAATCCGCTGAGCAGTTTCAGAGTACAAGATTTTTCAAGATTTCCCCCCAAAAAGGACACAAAAAAATCATTATAAATCCAAGAATCACTGGAGTGTGACCAATTTAACAAACTTGGAAGAGACCCACGCAAGGTACATTGCCACCAAGTTTGAAGTCGATGGCTGACAGTTTCAGAGAAGTAAAAAATGTTAATTAGCATTGGAAAGCCCACTGACTAACAAAGAAATCAATAGGAAAGGTGCATTTACCGACAAGTACCCAAATTGAAAAAATAGCTAAAAACCAGGAACCCAAAGCAGTGCCACCTAGTGAACACCTTTGTTTGACCCTTCCACAAGGAACATATCCACCAATCTTCAACTTAATCTGAGTATCGTATCTGGAAAAGAAGGTGAAAATATCGCAATAACACACAAAAAAAATCATATAAAAAATTAGAAAAAAAAATTGCGGTGCCATCTGGTGAACAAATTTAGACCTAGGAGTGTTCCTGTGTGATATCAAAGCAATCGGGTGAACTGTTTCAGAGAAGATTTTTTAAGATTTGCAACCCCCCCCCCCCCAAAAAAAAATCACAAAAAATCCAACAAGAGGGCTGAGTGAACAGCCCATGCTCAGCTGACCTAGACATTCATCACACTTGCAGCTCTGTGAACTTGGGATAGGATCAAGGTCACCCATGTACTGAGAAAGTCTGACCTTTACAGAAGAACACTAACATGTGCAACATCAAGGTCCCAGTTCAAGTAGTTTTCAAGTTATAGTGAAGAGTAACATTAATGTATGTAGCACTGTGACCCCAGAAATGAGGTCAAGGTCACTCATGTACTGTCTAAGCATGAACTTCATAGACAGACATTAACATGTACAACATCAAGGTCCTTAGTCAAAACAGATCTGAAGTTATCAAGTGAACAGTAAATTTTGTGTCAGTTGTCCTGTGACCTTTGGGAATGAGGTTAAGGTCCAAACATCATTGGAGCATGACCACTTCAACAAAATAGGTAGACACTTATGAAAGGTACAGCCCTACCAAGTTTGGCACAAATCTGGCCAAAATCATTTTAGTTATAACGGTAACAAGAAATTCCCATGTTAAACTTTCCTATTAAAACTCTATAAAAGATTTTCCCAAATCATAAAAAATCCAAAAAACACTGGATCATGACCATTTGAACAAACACAGTCAACACCCAGACAAGGTACATTGCCACCAATTTTAAAGTGAATCTGACGGACAGTTTCATCAGAGAAGTCCAAAATGTGAATTACCATGATTAAAATTCCCAATGACTTGCATAATAAGCAATAGAAAAGGTACTTTTACCGATAGTACCCGAATTGAAAGATTTGTTAAAAATCGGCAATCCACAGCAGTGCTACCTAGAGAACATCTTTGCTTGACACTTTCACACTGAACATATCCACAAGGTTTCAACTTAATCTGAGTAACGGATCAGAAGAAGTCACAAGTATCAAAAACACACAAAAATTCATAGAAAAATTGAAAAAAAAAAAAAAAAAAAGGATTGCAGCACCACCTGGTGAACAAA
The DNA here is from genome assembly GCA_964020975.1 of Hermodice carunculata. Taxonomy (NCBI): domain Eukaryota; kingdom Metazoa; phylum Annelida; class Polychaeta; order Eunicida; family Amphinomidae; genus Hermodice; species Hermodice carunculata. The sequence goes on from OZ026613.1 coordinate 60,177,416, forward strand.
TCAAGAACTAGGAGTGTTCTTATGTCATATCCAAGCAATTGCGTGAGTGGTTGTGGAAATGACGATTTTTTCAGATTTGTCAAAAAAAAAAAAAAAAAAAAAAAAGAACAAAAACAAGAGGCCCATGGACCTAATGCTCTGCTGGCACTATGGCTATATTGCACCTGTTCATTTCAAAGTTGCCAGTCCTCAAGTGGCTTCTGAACATTTAAAGCTTATGTGATTTTAATGTCTTGTTTGTCCACCAGATGGCACTTCATTCCACATGTAATCATAGCTTATTTGTGCAACTCTTGTGATGAATATTGTTGCATATGCCAAGACAACAATGAGCGAGTCCTTAGCTTTATGTCCTCAGTGACCTTGGGACACAAGATCAAGGACATAAAGTTAAGGACACCCAGATTATGTAACACAAGAGGCCCATATCCCTGCCTGGTGCTGTGCTGACATTGCCATTGATGTCCAAGCTACACCCTGGCATTACAAAATCACCTCTTTCAACTTTACAGGTATGGTGACCTCACAAAAATAAGTCAAGGTCACTGATATTATAGATGATTCTAGCATTGGCCATTATCTAAATATCTTATACATTTGGCAAGTCTAACCCAATTACTTTTCGAGATATGAAATTTTATATCTTAAACACATTTTAGCTCATAACTTCCATCAAATTATAGGTGGCACCACTAGTATCATTACCAACTTAGACTTTGACCTTCCCCACAATCCCACCCGATTTGGTGAAGATCTGCCAAAAAATAAAGATGCTAGAGTGTTCATAAGATTTTCATACTTTGACCCCTATATTGCTTTATATTGTAGGTGGCGCCACCAATATAAAAATGAACGTAGATTTTTATACCCTTTATAAGTTCTGAAAGTTATATTGGGCTAACTTGAAAACTGTGGACAGTACTGTGGTCACAAGATTTTCAAATTTTGGCCTGTACATTACATAATACTATAGGTGGCGCCACCAACATTAGTGTCGACAAAGATTTTTTTTATACACTTAATAAATCCTAAATGTTACATGGGCTTATCTCAAGAATTGTGGGGTGCTGAGCATTCACGAGTTGACCGCAATATACAAACTGGCCATTTGACCTTAACCTCAACTCAGATTAAAAAATTGCTACTGTTCAAAATATGCACTCAACATCCAGCTTTCCGCATGTAGTCTGTTTGTTCAAATCGGGTAATAACTTTTCAAGTTATTGAGGCAAAACAAAAAACTTGGACAAGCACAAATTTCTCTATAATACTGTGTATGTATAAGTTCACCAAGCGGGAAAACCCCGGTAGTTGTCCCATTATGACAGAGAGGCATGCGGGCTGATTTTTTGCACCTTCTCAAAAGTGGTCACGATAATGCATGATGGCGGACACTAATCTTGTTTGTGTCAACATAAACAGAAATGCAGGAAATGGACCAAATACAGGAGGTGCATGGAAGTTTACCATTGTAGATCGTTGCTGGAGAGAGGTACGAAAAGCATTGATAGTTAGAACATTGAATGACAAGGCGAATTATCATGGTAAACCACCACTAACTGTTGTGTAGTGGGCTGTAATGTTGATGCCAGGAAGAAACGTCAAACTGACAAATATGAAAAATAAAAGTTCCGCTTCATTCCTTCCATCAACTGATATTACATTGTCTTTCAAATACTTTTTCAGCCAACCGAGATGAGTTTTTTTGAAGAAATCATGGTCCGTGTGTCACTCCTCGTTACTTGCTGTATTCAGTAGCCCTGTAGCCTGTGCGATAAGACTGAGTGGCCCGCAAGTTACCCAGAAACCTGTGCGCCTGGCTCTGACATCAGAATCTCCGCTGGGGTTTCCCTGCTTGGTGAAATTATGCATGGACCGTATTACTAGGTCACAGTGACCCAAAAGCAGGTCACCAAGTACACTTTTATGTATTATGTAATGAAGTCAATTTTGATCCGGAGGCTCAATTCTCTTTGCCATTGATGTCCAAGCTACACTCTGCCATTACAAAATCGCCTTTTCAACTTTACGGGCATGACGACCTCATAAAAATAGGTCAAAGTCACTGAGGAATTACATAACATCTACCTTTGGCCCTGGTCTATATATCATATAAATTTGGCAAGTCTAATCCAATCACTTTTCTAAATATGTAATTTTACATCTTAAAACACATTTTGACTCAAAATTTCCGTCAAATTATAGGTGGTGCCACTAGTATCATTACCAACTTAGACTTTGACCTCCCCCACAATCCCACCCAACTTGGTGAAGATCTGCCAAAAATGAAAGATGTAAGAGTGTTCACAAGATTTTTTTACATTTTGACCCCTATATATTTCATAATAATGTAGGTGGAGCCACAAATAATGAAGTCAGCCTAGATTTTCATACACCCTGTAAGTTCTGAAAGTTATATTGGGCTAACTTGAAAACTGTGGCAGTATCCGCTAACGAGCAAAAGTTTACAGAGATGACCTTTGGTCAGCAGAGCTAAAAATCATAAATAATCCAACAATCACTGGAGCGTCACCATTTGAACAAACCTGCTAGAAACCTACCCAAGGTACATTGTCACCAAGTATGAAGTCAATCTGGATGACGGTTTCGGAGAAGTCGAAAAATGTGAATTAGCATTAGAATGCCCATTGACTTGCATAGTAATCAATAGGAAAGCTGCATTGTCCAATAATTACCTGAATTGAAAAAAACGTTCAAAATCCGGAATCCACTGCAGCGCCACCCTTCCACCAGGAACATATTCACGAAGTTTCAGCTTAATCTGAGTGACGGTTTTGGAGAAGCAGTCAAAAATAGCAAATCTATACCAAGAATCATTACAAAAAAAAAAAAAAAGGAAAAAATCGCAGTGCCACCCAAGAACAAATTAACTAGGAGTCCCTGTGCAATATCAAAGCAATTGGACGAGCGGATTTGGAGAAGATTTTTTAAGATTTGCCCCAAAAATGAACAAAAAAATTCATAAAAAATCTAAAAATCAATGGAACGTGACCATTTGAACAAGGTTGGTTGAGATCCACCAAACGCACATCACCACCAAGCTTGAAGTGAATCTGGCCGACAGTTTTGGAGAAATTGAAAATGTGAAGCATGGACGGACAATGGACTCTCAAAAAAGCTCAGCTGCCTGACAAGGCAGCTGAGCTAAAAATCACTGGACTGTAACCAAGTGAACAAACTTGGTAGAGACCAACCCAAGGTACATTGCCACCAAGTTTGAAGGGAGTCTGGCTGATGGTTATGAGAAGTGGAAAATGTGAATTGTGAACGAACTGATGACAGACGACCTACCCTCCTTAACGCTTCGCCCACTTCTCAGCTGAGCTAAAAACTAAAAATAAACTGAGGTAGATCCCCACCAAGTTTTAAATGACACCAGATGTTTGGGTGGGTGGGTCAAGGTCTGGTTACCCTTGTTGCGCCATCAGCTTACCCCAAGGAGAACCTTTACTCATCACTCTAGCCAACCACACTGGATTTCTACTTTAGGTACAATGCAAAGTGCTTTGCATGTAATTATTCAAAACTACCATAGCTTTTTACGCGAGCCATCCATTCCACCGTCAGCAAGTGTGGTCAATAGGCCTACCAATTGCAGGGACAATATTATCAAAGCATGGTTCTAGAACTCTTGCCAATGGGAAAAAATGAAACTGAACAAAACGTTTCAAAAAGCTCTTTTGATAAACAAAGATATGAATAGGTAAGATATTTAGCCAACATATGTAGGAATTATTTGTTGACCTAATGCAGAACTCTTTGAGAGTTTTCTGTGATTACTGTTTTTTATCTATCCCACTTGTTGGATAACTACCATATTGTTAGATTACCTTTCCTCTGGATTGATTTAATGAAGGTGTGCGAACTATCGTCTTGAGCATTTTCAATGAGATGTCAGATTGCATCTTGAAAACTGCTTTTTCAACTTGTGTAGCCAAGAGTGGGCATAAATTATAGGCTTGTCAACTGCTTTGCTTTTCAACAATGGTGGCAGTATCATAACCAACTGCCTTCAAAAATCTCAAATATTCTTAGTTATAAAAAAATGCACTTGACATTAAGTCATTGTTAGTTTTGGATCAAAATGCATTATAAAATTTGGAACTATATTTTATTAATGCACAATCTACAGTTCTGTGTAGATGTGCATGAGGGCAGGGATGCCAACATTCAAAGTGTCCTTCTAACTTCACGTATGTAGCAAAGAGCAGGCAAAAATATTATGGGCTTATCAGCCGTTTTGCCATGCAATGATGGTCATTGTATGATAATCAGTGTACTGGTAATTTTAGAACACCAATTGCCAACAAAAATCTCAAATATTCTTTGTTACGATAAATAAATGCATTTGAAAATTAGTCCTTGCAAGTTTTTGGTTAAAATGCATTATAAAATTTTGAACTGTATTTTGTTGCAGAATCTAGTTCTGGGTAGATGTGCGTGAAGAAGGGAAGCCACCATTCAAAGTGTTGTTTCTGGGACAAGTAGTCAAAACCATCAGGGTCACAAAATAATTGAAGGGCTTGGTGCAAAGACCTGTTAGGTCCCACCTTTGTGAAATCGAGAAAATGGGGGTTTTAAAATGCTGAATGTGTTTTTTTTTTTTTGTATTTTTTTGCATCAAATTCCCTTTTTCTTCACTCTTAATCCAAAGTTTATAGGTAAGTCTTAAGTTTCCCACGAAGATTGACCATGAAAACATCCCAAATGACAGATAAAATTAAAAAAGTAGTAATTATCATATTATTGCACCATAACTAGACACCATTTCTAGAACATTATATGCACAGTTACCTCTTTTTTGCACTCCGTTAACATATATCAGGCCCATGTATGATGCAGCAAACAAAACAAGAATTGGGCAAGTGTATATGCATGTTTTAAGTACAGCGGACTGATTTTGTATGTCAAGATAACACAAGCTTGCACTAACTCGGTTATTTTGAGGGAAATAATATGTTGTGCTGAAATATGTTAGGTATAAAGGACATGGTATTGCACACTTTTGTCTTGATGGGTATATTGAGTTAACATGAGCTTGCACTGAATATTATCTACAATTTTACTCAGAAACCTCAAAGATTTACACAGCAGGAAGATCCTGCCATGCACAAACCAATGTGCCTAATTTCAGGCAAAGATCTGTAACTCGAGTTATCAGGTCTTTGCACCAAACCCTTCATAAAGAATAAAGCAGCAAATCTTCAACTTGGAAGGACACACACCATAACTTGACTGAACTTTCAGCTAATTTCAGGGACTGTCCCTAATGCGAGGGACAGTTGGCATCTTGGATGAGGCAGCATAGAGCATGCATATGCAAAGACCAAGATGAAAATTCCAAAGCTTGGAAAGTTACTCAATTAACAGCATGCTTCTTAGACTAACATTATTTTGAGGTATGCGTCAAATATCTGGCATTGGCTAGCCATAATCCTTATCATTTGTGGCAAAAATTTGTTGGATTTTGCGAGAACAGCAAAATCCAACAACACATGATATAAACATTATTCATCACTGCTCACCATTGCCACGCTCTCTAATTAAAATGGCAGATCTTGGCACAGGCTCACAATGGGACTTGCTTAGTGACACTGCAAAACAATAAAGTTAGACAGTGTAAAAGTGTAGTGCATTCACTTGTCCAAAATGAAGGTGTTATTAAAAACAGATGTTGATCTTATCCCCAAGCACACCATTATGGATTATCATTATTCAATTCTTTGCACTGTGCTCCTTTTGTTTGTACAATTTCTGTTCTGTTTTGTTTTTTCGGATTGAGAAAGGAAAATTCCTGACTTAAAAATGTCTGAAAAGGAAACGATGTTTAACCACATTATAACTAAGCAATAAACAATGCAAGTACAAAAATGTCATTGCTCTTAAAGCAGCAATTATTATAGAATTGGCATCATGTTTCACATGCTTCAAAAAATAACAAACTCGCATGAAATTCATGAACAAAATCTATATTTCATGGTATTAAAGGATAATGTACAAAGAGGGAAATCTACAAAGAATGGTACAAGTCGACTTGTTTTGTTTTTTCTTCAAACTGCACCCAATAGCAACCTGGCAGTTGGGAGAGCCTTGTGGGATTACAGCCACAGCCCACAAGTCCCTCCGATGTCCTTCACAGTAATGTTGCAAACACAAAGTTGCCGGAAAATGCATTGGTACGGATACAAATGAGCAACGAATACAAATGATGTAAAACAACTTTGTGTTAGTAACTTAATTTTCTCTAAGTGAAGAGACTGGACACATACCAGTTACCAGGGCTGGTACTCGGTGTGGAGTTCTTACAAAAGTTATTGGAAATATACAACAACAGAAGAGGGAAAAATACTGTGTTCTCAGATAGGGGGATAGACACAGGTCTCGACTGGATGGATAGAACTGGTAGTGCAACTCAAGGTGAGGTGAAAGTAAGTCAATCAGTTGGAGGTTAGAACACACAAGGTTCATCATGTGCACAATGAAGATTGCACCCTTGTACTGCTTATGATGCTTGTACTCTCATTAATTTATCCCCGGGGTGTTCAGCCGCCGTGTTTTCTAGTCACCAGTGGTACATGAAAGCATCTGCTCCACAGAGTCAGAAATGAGCACTCTACTAAGGGCACAATCTGGATCTAGCCAGGAAAAAAAGATGGACATCTCATCTGGTACAGCAAACACTTTATATACAATTTTCTAGTTTGTTTCTTTTCTGAAAAGACCTTGATTTCAGAAATTTTTTGAACTGTTATACCAGTCAACAGTTTTATATTTTTTTTTAATCACTTCATAATCACACATATAAATAGGCTGTAGCAGAAGAGTTTCTCCTTTCTTGTGTGTCACATGTACATCAAAAGATTGATTACTGCTGCTTTGCTGTAGCTACAACAGGAATCTCCATGCCACACTTTCCACAAGTGAAGCTCCCTTTCAGTAATTATGCATGTGTCCGTTTCTAATTTTACTGCCCAGAAATCAGGTGTCACTGTTGTTCATTATTTATACCCCACTTTGTTGTTACTTAGTGTGCCATTCCGCGTCCCTTGAATAGTTGGACAGTGCACCCTCAATTGGCACAGCTCACATTTTATTATGGGGATTCTTGTTGCGGGTCAAGGTTGTTTACAGCCAGGTAGCAGTTTGTCCATCTAGAAGTAAAGGGGACCATCACATAGCATACTTAGATGTCCACTCCCGTGCTGTTTCTTGGTATCTCTTTCTGTCTGTCTTGTATACTCTTGCTATTTCTGGCACAAGGGGATCATCTGGATTTGGATCCGTTAGAAGTGAACAGATAGACAGCAACACTGAAATTGAAGAAGAAATGCAGATCATTTGATTTGATGACCTAGTCTGCCATGAACCACCCAAACCCAACAAATATATTACACATAAGTTTCTGCAGTCTTGTCCTTATAAATGTTAAATTCTTTTCAAATTACAACCTTTTCTTTATTAATTGCTTTTCTACCTATCCACATCCCTGTAACATACACAAGAGTTCACTGGTTCACCATGAAGTCCTCAGAAAATACTTTATGACCTGCAAGGAATGAAATTTGTTCAACAGCAACAGAGCATGAACAGATAAGCCTTCTTGTGTTTCTGATAGAAAGCCACATAACTGCTGTAATATATCTCTCTCTTTACCATGAAACAAAAAATGCCTGGATGTCCAATGTCACTGTTTCACTGTTTTTACCAAAAGTTCTTTCAAAAATATTATAAATTGAAGAAAGGACATGTTACAGGTACACTTCCACATCAACAACTTCTCCAGGTGCCGGTTGTGCACACAACACCTTATCTGTGGCATAAGAAGTTGTTAACTCCGCTTTCTTCTGACCAGCAAAGGCTTAAAATGTGAGCATCAGCATCACAACTTGATTCTGGTGCGACTGCTAGAAAATCTGCCTTTGCCCTTCAAGATATGAATTACAATTATGTTGAAACAGCTGCCTGAACAATTTGAACACTGCATGAAAACTAAAAGCAAATGGACAACCATAATTTGCTGATTTTGCACTACAAAATCATGTCTCCAAGGAAGAGCTTTGTCTCTGATGCAGATACAGGGTGGGAGCATGACACAGGAGTATGCTTTTTCAATCATTCTTTTTTCTTGAATGGCAAACATGTGAATCTGAAAATTAGGTCAAAGTCAAACTAATGCAATCCCAATACATTGGTTCTGGTTATATTTATAACCCCACCATGTTTGCTTAACAAAAAAAAGTATGTTGCATTTTAAATATCTACTCCCTTGACAAACTGTGCAGTTTTGGTATTTAATACTCACCTTTGGAGATTGTTAATGCTGGTGACCACTGTGATCTTAGTATATCCAAACAAATGCTACCATTACTGTTAATATTTGGGTGGTAAATTCTTGTTGTAAAGGCCACCTGCAAATACAAGAACACACGTCTCATTAGAGTAGAACACAAGCGTGTAGAATCCTACAGAAACTTAAATCTAGTTCTGTTCAGAAGTAGAGGAAGTTGCCATGACGTGAGATCACACTATACACAAAGTAAATTCTTTCTGGGGTCTTTGAAAAAGAAACAGCTGGTATCAGTGGTGCATGTAGTGTCACCCTATACACATCCTCAGCAACCATGAAAGAGGTCTGACAAACTAATTTTTTTCCTACAAATGCACACTATTATTATACATTTATCATAGCATGCATCCATCATTCCATCCACTGGAAAATATGTACATTACGACTCCCGCAAAGCCAAAATTATACTAACTTGACTGAGTTATAGCTAGATGAAAATATTAAAGGTCCAAATGACCTTGACCTTTAGAGGTCACATGTAAATTACAAAAATGTTAATGGTAAGATACCTACAATTTGAGCTCAACATGATTAAAATTGACCAAGTTATGGCTTGATGAAAATTTCAAACGTCCAAATGACCTTGACCTTAACAGGTCACATGTAAATTACAAAAACTTGCAGTGTTAAAATACCTACAATTTGAGTTCAACATGATCAAAATTGGATAAAAATTGACCAAGTTATGGCTAGATGAAAACTTGAATGAAAGGTCCAAATGACCTTGAACATTGGAACTACAGAGGTCACATGTAAATAACAAAAATGTAGTGTTACATTATGTACAATTTGAGTCTAATAAGCTTAAAATTGGATAAAAATTTACCATTTAGGGCTAGAGGAAAATTTCAAAGGTCCTTAACCTTTACCCGTCACATATTTTACAAAAATATGTAGTGTTACAATTGCTACAATTTGAGCCCAGAATGATCAAAATTGGATAAAAATTGACCGAGTTATGGCTACATAAAAATTTCAAAGGTCCAAATGACCTTGATCGTTGACCTTCAGAGGCCAGATGTAAATTACAAAAATGTACAGTGTTACAATATCTATATGTGAGCCAAACATGATTGCAATTGGATAAAAATTGACTAAGTTATGGTTAGAAGAAAATTTCAAAGATCCAAATGACTTTGATCTCTAGAGGTCACATGTAAATGACAAAAATGTGCACTGTTACAAACATATTAATAAAAAGTTGAATTGATTTCCTGTACATTTCCTGTTTTGGAGATATTCAAGATTTAAACTTTTAAAACTGTTACACCTCTTTACAAAAACACCAGACTTCATGCATTGAAGTATAATCCAGCCAAGTTTGTGGAGTTTCTACGTGTAATAGTTTTCAAATAAAATGTCAGACAAATTTGCCTGTAAAGGAAGAAAAAGAAACAAGAAAAGAAGATTCCCTTCAAAGCAAAAATCTGTCTGTGCGCCTTCCAAAGTTGTAAATATTAAATGGTACAACTTTTGTGCTTTGGTACTTCACATTCTATGAAGCTAATGGCTGGATGAAAATTTCCCAATCCAAATGAACTTGATCTTGACCTTTGACCTTTAACCATTGCAGGTTACATGTAAATTGCAAAAATGTAGAGTGTTGAAGATTTAAAACTTAAATTATCCCTCATCTGCATAATTTTGAAAAGCATGACCTCTCATTATAAAAAGTCCAGACTTCGTCTACAGAAGTATAATTGTGCCAAGTTTGGAGTTTCTACGTATAATACTTTTGAAATGAAGTGTCAGACAAATTTGCCTGTAAAGAAAGAAAGAAAGAAAGAAGAAAATAAAGAATTCCTAGAAAAACAATATGCCTGCGTGAAAAACAGGTGCCAGATTATCTTTCATGATTGTGTGAATAAAATTAACAGGCCTATCATAAGCATCGCAAAATCATACACTTCACCAGATAAATTGAATTTCAAAATAAAGTATTTTAAATATAAAAACTTACATTTGTATGGAATTTAACCAAAGAATCTTTTTGGTAGGTCTAATCTCACGTAACATGTCAATACCCCATATGCATATAAATTTTCCGACACAAAGCACAGGTTTGACGACAGGCAATCATGGGGGACGTGCGGGTTACACCACTGTCACAGACAGCCATATGTTCCTTTTTCACAAAATCAGCATTTTTTTGTTTGAGAAATTTAAGTTCTCAAATGCCAAAATGGTATCCATTTAATACTTCCTGAGCCATTTATCAAGACAAGAGGCCCATGGGCCTAATGCTCTGCTGGCACCATGGATATATTGCACCTGTTCATTTCAAAGTTGTGAGTCCTCAAGTGGCTTCTGAACATATAAAGCTTAATGTAAAAGTTGTCCATTAGATGGTACGTCGTTCCATATGTAATCATAGCTTGTTTGTGCAACTCCTGTGATGAATATTGTTGCATATGCCAAGACAACAATGAGCAAGTCCTCAACTTTATGTCCTCAGTAACCTTGGGACAGAAGATCAAGAACACTCAAATTATGCAACACAAGAGGCCCATATCCCTGCCTGGTGCTGTGCTGACATTGCCATTGAAGTCCAAGCTACACCTTGCCATTACAAAAATAGGTCAAGGTCACTTATAATTCATACAATTCTCTAGAGCTTTGGACACTGTCTATAAATTCTATAAATTTGGCAAGTCTAATCCAATCACATTTCAAGATGTGGAATTAAAAAACTTAAAGCACATTTTGGCTCATAATTTCCATCAAATTGCAGGTGGCACCACTAGTATCATTACCAACTTAAGACTTTGACCTCCTACACACTCACACCAAATTTGGTGAATATCTGCCACAAATTAAAGATGCTAGAGTGTTCCCAGGATTTTCATATTTTGACCCTTAGATTGCATAATATTGTAGGTGGCGCCACCAATATCGAAAGCGGCCTTGATTTTTATTCCCCCCCCCCCCCCCCCCAAGGCCTGAAAGTTATATTGGGCTAACTTGAAAACCATGGAGTGTAACACGCTAACAAGCAAAAGTTCACAGACGGGTGGACGGACAGACATGAGTGGACGCATAAGCTCTGCGACTTTTGGTCAGCACAGCTAAAAAATTTTCATCTCACTTGAACAAGTATTCTTTATTTCCAAAATATTGGTAATATCTCGCTTGTCCCCACAGGTACTGACCCGTACCTAGCCATATCTTGCCAAGCGAGACAAGGCAATCAGGTATGCAGTTCTGGACGGAAATTAATATGCATATTTCCTATTGTCATATGCACATCTACTTTTGTCAAACTGTTCGTGTGAATTTCTTTTGCATATTACAGATGGGTACTCAGAAAATTACAGTGAAAGAACAGCAAATAAATAAAACTGAGAAAGAATATGTTTGAAACAAAGAGAATAGATAGGTCTGTATTCACAAATTGATAAATTGGCATTCAGAGCCAATGCTGCAAAAATATGGGACAAGTAAGTTCAGATTCAGTGTCGCATACATGAATATGAAACCATTTTGGGCTGGCAGCAGGGGTGGACATAAACAGCAGGTACAACTGTAATAAAACTATTACACCAACTTACAGTGTATTTTCATCAATTTCAAAGTGCATGTATCTGTCTCAAAGATAATAAAATCTCATTTCAGTTAATTGAATCCCTTTTCCTTGTATTTTTAAGACATATAAGACTGCATGCTACAAGAACTTCAGTCATTTTATATCATTTTCAGTGATCATAAATGCCATTTGAAAAAAATAAATAAAATAAACAAATTGAAAAAATTTGCCTACCTACCTACCCATTTCTTCCCAGTCAGTTAGGGGAAACACAGGTATAATTTTGTTTGGCCTGAGCATATCTTTACACTTCAATCATGTGTGGAGCCACATCTTTTCCATTATTTAGACTTATATCTCTAAAATGTATCTGTTAAGTCACAACCCTGTACATCACAAGTTTGAAACACAATCCCATATTAATCATATCATATTTTCAACTTTAAATCCTGTGACCTAGAGAAAACGGGTCAAGGTCACTTATATTACATAACATTGTAGCCCTTTCCATGAAGTATATTGGCCATCAATTTCATTATGCTTACTCTATTATTTCTTGAGATATTGAATGTAATGTGTTTCAGTACATTTTCACTTGCATTTCTCGTAATATGATAGGTGGCGCCACTAGTATCACACGCGTTGAAAAGTTTCTGCTCATTAATTTTAGCCAATCAGAGGAGAGTATCCCAAAATAGAACAGAATTTGGGCTTTCGCACAGTACATTCCAAACACCTGTAAACAAACGTGGCGCTACGGCTAATGCAAACTCGTGGAAACTTGCAATTTTCTCTGCAGATTTCAACACGTTTAGTTGCTGTAAACTGCCATCGATGATTATTTATACTCCATGGACAAATAAATCATTGATACATTTCGCATAAATTTGACTACCAAAAACTACAATGTTGAATCAGTCATAGTACCCACAGGTGCCGATACCTGTTCCTACAATGCAGGACCAGACAGCAACTGCTTCAGTGTGTTCACAGCACATTTTAACCATTCAAAAAGAATTAAGGTGGCGATCTAGTGAACGCATATGAACGGGACATTGCTCACCATTTCTCGCGATTGTGAAAAATAGGCAACAGTAAACCATATAAAAGTATACCTTTTCTAAAAGCTGAGTGTCTAGCGCAAACGAAGATACCACCTTTATTAAAATCTATCCAACAGTATTTATTTTATGAAGCCACAAAGTCTGACAATCGTTTGTGCCAACCCAAAGCCACTCCGGCGAAATTGGGAGGTCAACAGATTATCCGACGACCACTTCCGTCCGTTTTATCGCTAACGTAGATTCTTGGCCATCAAAACGTGTTTTGTATCGTTGATAACGCAAACAAGCCCTACTTTAGGTCACGAAAGATATTTATAATTGTGCCATGTACATGTACTTTGGGTGAAAGCTCTGCGAATGACGGTGAAACTACAAAACTATTCCCGTTATCAACAAACAAAAACACATTTTTAGAGAAAATAAATAACTTATCATACATGACAAGTCTGAACAGAATCGAGCCAGTGGATTTTTCCCCAAGTTCGCTGGAAGAGTCTGTTCCTTCGTAAACATGAACCCGAGAAAACAGGCTATTTCTCTCGGTCTAATGATCTTTGACCTTCATCGGTCAATGCCGCCAACACTATTCAAGACAGGTTCTATTTATGAACTTCCGCGATAATTACGACCTCCCTGGTTGTCTATCAATGTTCAAAACATGTAAAATATAGTGATTTATAGCTAGAAATCACATATTCATAAGGAGGTACGTCTCCTGTCCTTTTCAATACCCTCAAGGAAATTTAGCGCCATATGACGTTTTCGCGGGAGTAGGCGGAGTTACCCAGCGAGAATGCGTACTAGAACTTGAGAGAGCATATGCAAATATGCCAAAGATAACTGCTGCCGCAACAGCCATCAAAGTTGACGATAGCGAGGGACGAAGCCTACAATACAACTAGGGTCGAATGAATCGCACTATTCATGAAAACACCAAGCGGTGAATTAGAATCTGTTTTAAATTACCCCGACATGTGTCATTGTCCTGCAGTTTTCACAGGTTGTTTTGCTTGTTTACAACAAGTTCCAGCCAAACAGCCTTCATTCAGGCTGGCGGACGGGTTTCATATCACACTTCACAGACTTGAAACGCTAACCAAGAAACTAATAAACCAAACTTCAATGTTGACGAACGGTGCGTATAGCCTAATGAAACCCGAAAATGGTGAAATAAATAATTGTAGTCATAAAATAAAAAGATTGGATCACAGCCCCATCCCATAGCATTTTATGTGGACATTCTCAACTTCTTCCTGTAACTCGCCAAAATGCTACCGCGAAGAACAGGCAACTTCAGCCGAGGGGACGGGGACGGAGCAGGGGCAGAGGCTCTGGTCACACTTGATTCTCTGTTCAAGGAAATATCCAGTGCACGCACACATTTTTCAGTTAACTTTTAATTTTTTTTATGCGTTACTGATAAATGAGTTTTCCCGTCGTCGTCATCGAGACTGTCCGATTCAGATTCGGTGCCGGCGGATGTGGATGGCACAACCGCTGAAACTAAAAGCTGGGGCCTGGGCTCTTCAGGCCACGTTTGGTAATACGAGCCCTTGTCACTATCGGCAAGTTTTGTCCTGATATCCGTGTCCATTCCTACAATATTTTATTTTCTTTTGCGACCCTTTTTCCTTTTTCTTTTGATGGGTACGGAGGACCCGCTTTGAAGTTGTGTTAGAGTCAGACCGTGACCCCCTGACCTCTCTAGATATGTATCAGTGTGGACGCATCACAGGTCACGTGAACCAACAAATCGGCATGTTCAGTGGCAGCTTTGTTTACACTCCAATTTGGTACTACCGCGTCAGGAAAAACAACGATTTTAACGTCAATGTAAAAAGTATTTAGCAACAAAACAATGGGGAACTTGAAGTAAACTTGTTAACAGACCAGAAAATGTAAAAAGTGAAACATCGTTGATTTTTATGTTGTTCACTAGATCGCTACCTTAATGCGAGGAGCAGAGTGCACTAAAACCCAAGTAATGTGAGGGGGAAAGGGGGAATTGTTTTGCATCAACTGGTCTCCTTATAGTCAGCCAGCCCTTAACAAATTTAAAGATACAATTTCAATGGAAACATGTCTGATTTCCCGCTCCAGAATATGTCACTTACCTTTGGTGGTTTGAATGGATAGTCTGTAGGAAAGTGTATTGTTAGGAAAAATACTCCTCCTGTGTATGGACTTTCTGGCTGTAAATACATACATACACATATGTAAGAATGTATACATAAAATTAATTAAAGAGTACACTCAAGTAATTTGAAGAGAGATAATACACTTACACCTCATTAACATTCTTTAGTTGCTTTCAAATACATAGTACATCAAATAAACTATGAAAATGGTGCCATCTGTACTTGGTTCTCACAGTATTTTTCAACTGCTTTTGTTTGAAAGTATCCCAATGTTTACACTTGTATCAAAATACTCTTTCAGCTTGTCTTCTCTCTGAAGCCCACAACCAGCATGTAAGGAAGGAGTATAGTGAGCTTGGGTAGGTGTGAATTTGGCATAGGGGTGTGTAATTACAAATACATGTATGCACACACATGATAAACTTACTAGCTTTTAGCAAGTTTGAATTTTATGTTTGATACAACTGATAAATAGACCCCCCCCCCCATATACCTGTGGGGCATGTTTTAGTGTTTACATCGACAGCAATTTTGCTTTGACAAATCAGATATGCTGGAACAGTGCTGCATTATTAAAATGTCCATAGGTAATACCAAGATGCATGATATATTCGATGTTAAATTGCACACACTTCTGAAAATTAAGCTGCACATTAACAATGAGCTGAATGCAGTTCTGATTTCAAGATTTATGCTATCAAACTCCCATGTTACACTCAGGAAGTGTACTCCATGATCAATGAGATCAGAGAAACAAACAGTGAAGACAGGGAAGAAAAAAATTAAGAGGAGCTGAATATAACACTTCTAATTCAAATTGTTTCTCATTTCTTATGTACTAGGTCAACATGCTGAAGACAGAGATCTAAATGACAGAATAACATAACCTAAAGTTCCCATAGTCTAATTCTGAATTTCAGAATCTAAAATTATGGAAAGCAGCAATTTTACATCAAATGAGCAGATGCAAAACTGATGACTTAAATTAATGTCTTTTAAAATGTTTAAGAGCCACAGTCCATGTAAATCACACTGACACTATTTGCAACAATTTCTAATTTCAGTAAACTTACTCAACACTTCAACAACTTTCTTCAGGGCACAATGCATGCAAAGTGCTCCAAGGAAAGCTGTTGACTCAGATTATTTTTTGCCATAGACTAGGCTTGCTGGTATTTGAATGAAAGGTATCTTCATGAGGAATTTGGATTTTTAATCATTATATATTTAATGGTAATGAGAAAATGACTATAGTCGTGATTAGTACTTTAAGGGATAAGATACAAACTAAAATGCTCATTTACTCTCCACAAGTGATTATCCCACTTTAGAGTGTTCATACCACCATGATGAACAGAAACATTGCTCATACCTGAGAAATTTTGTCATCTGTCTCCAGTGCACCTGATTTTTTTTGGTTGATTTTTTTATTTCACCCAATTTCTCCATCTATGAGGATAAAACTAATTACAATACAGTATAGGCCACATGTATCATACACATTAATATATTAAGGCCACTTGACAAGGAAACAACAGGGGTGATCACACTTACCCCACCTCACCCCACTATACATCCCAAGGTTGTGGCGCTGAAGTCATATAGCTTAATGGTACCACAAACCTTTGAAAGAATTCAATAGAGCTTTTAACATGACCAGCACACTGAAAAAGCCCCCCCCCATAGGGATATATTTTGCCACAAATAATGCAAAAATGGGGCTATTACGCCCAAGCATGGGTAAGAAGGCAAAGCTTTAATTTGTCCCTGGAGACCCCTCTGCCGTGATCATCCATTAATGTGTACATTATCTTTATCCACTGAATTATTAAATATATAAAATAAATACTCACTGGCCCCATGATTGTGGCTTGCCAATGAAACACTGCAATAATATAAGAGAACAGTTAACTTACATTTTGTATATTTGCTGATTCATGCTTATCAGCTGCGAGTTTCTGCATCTGATATTTGTTTTAAGTGCAAATGACACATACTGAGCAGCAATGGGAATTCCCTCCATTTCAAGTTATGACTGGCAGTAATGCAAAGAAATGTGGCAAATAAAACACCAAAACAGACCTTAAAAAACCTGATAATATAACTATCATTCATTCACAAATTTAATGCTGTTATAAAACACAAAGCATTTACCACCCTGAAAAATGCACTTCTGCTCTCATGATAACTATAAACAGTGTTGTCGGCTCCAGACCTTCCACCTTAAGTGTCCTTTTACTGCCCTCCTGAAAAGCTGGGGACAACACTGTATAAATGACAAATGCAAAATTTTAAGGTGCTGCAGGCTTGTGTCAAGGAAACAGTAATAAGACACTTTAATCAACTTTAGGTAATCAGAATGGTATTGTAACACTTAATTCTACACTTCTTCACGCTTCATGTATCTTTCCTAGAAAAATGAACTTAACAATTCACTTGCCTACACAAAGTACCTCAAAAATAACTTAAACAGTGCTTATAAATTTCTAACTATGCATGCCTTAAAAAAGTAAAAAGACAATCAAAGGAGGTCAAAATTTCCACACACTTGCCACGCAGGCCCACAAAAAAATTTGCCTGAAAATGATAAGAAGCTCGTGAATGGAGATATTTACATTGGCCAACAACTACTTGATTAGTACATGTGAACCCTGTCTTGAAAGACCACCCCAAGGAATTATTAATTTGTACTCTCGTAAGACAGGTGCTCTCTAAGGATACAGTGAACTCAAAAACTACAGAACAAAATATCATGCAGAGATCGTCTTTCCAGGTTGGTTTTCTTTCAAGACATGGCGTTGTAGTGGTAAATCTGTGTTAATTTAGCTGAGCCCTACCCATTTTTTCAGTACTACATGTATAGTGAAACCTTGTTGTAATGACACCATCCGTCTGTTGGAAAATGTGTCGGATATCTGAATGTCATATTGTACAAGTCATTTGGCACCAAAGGAATTTGACTTTTTGTTCTCTTTATACTTGTGTCATTAAGTGAATATGTCCGATGTCTGAGTGTTGTTGTAATGACATTTTATTGTACAGTAAAACCTCTCCATACTGAACACCATTTCTCCATCCTAAATATATACTTTAAATGCTATCAAACCTCCCTATACCGAAAACCTCACTATACTGACCAGTTTTTTTTCTGGTCCCAAGGGTGTAATTATGACCTCTCCTACTGATCAAAATAGTCAATGATCATGGTGAATTTTCTGGAATTGAATGAATTAAACTGCATTGATGAAAATTGTGAATTATTATTCAGGATTTGTTGAACAAGTCCCCCCTTCAATTGAAATACCAAAGACAACCAGTATACCCTAACGCCTTTGAAGTGAAATCGACAGACAAAACTGATCATAATTAGAACAGTTGTCGCCAACAAGACTAGATATCCCCTGCTCGGACACTGTGACCTTGACCTACATAGCTCAAGATCTTGATTGCCCCATGACACACAATGCAGTGAAGGAGAACAAGCATACAAAGTTTGAAGTGTGATTATTAATGCAGGAGTGATGGTCCTGACAAGGGTTTGGCTACAGATGCTAGCTGTAACCATGACCTATAAACCTCAATGTCAATGTTGTTTCATGACACAACCTTAAGTGATAAACAACAGTAAAGTACAGTTGGAGGTGGACCTAGAAAAAAATACAGGAGTTGAGGCCCAGACAAGAATTTTTCCAGAGATGGAGGGGGGTAAAGAAATGATGATGATTAAATATGGCACTAATGGGGACCCTTGATCATCAGTTTGTCATTCATATTTCGGAATCAGTGTGTAGGAATGTGTGATCTACAATGACAGAGAATGTGATCTTAGTATCACATGCATTGTTATCAAGAAGTTCCGTACCTTGATGTCAGCATGACTGGGTATTCAGTATTTTGTACATCCTGTTGTTTATATTGGGATTTACAATTCAAAGCAAAGTTCATGTTAGATGTTTGGCTTAACCACCAAAGAAAATGACTTAAATTCACATTAGCATACTCACAATCATCTCCTACTGGGCCTGCTGAGCACTGTGCTGGTGGGTCACGCCCCAAGTCTTGTAATTCCTGAACAAACAAAATTTTGATATTTTACTAATACACACAAAATCTTCTGACATTGCCACACCCAATGAAAATTGTATATATGTTTAGATAAACACATATTACAAAGTAGTGTGGAGATTACCGGCATGTCTCTGCTCCTGGACAGTCCATAAATCTACACATTTTTGGTATTGTCCACAAACAGTTTTCTTTCATGTAATACAGGGCCAGAATTTCCGAAAATTTTGCGAGAATCTATTTGGATGTTTGTCAGTTAGTTTTCTTTTAAAGAAAGAAAAATTTAGGAGAATCTTGACAAGAATGGATGCTCGCCGAAATTCTGGCCCTGTTATCATGGTAATACAGTGGTGCCTGCAATAACTGACCCCTGGGTAGGACGACCACCTGGTCAAAATGATGTGATGTGAGCAATCACCTGTTTGACAAAAAAAAAAAAAAAAAAAAAAAAAGACCATGGGCCTGCTCTGCTTGCACTGTGGCTATATTGCACACACATCTTTATTTCAAAGTTGCTAGTCCTTCTGAACATATAAAGCTTATGTGATTTTAGTGTCTCATTTGTCTACTACATTGCATTTCACTCCACATGTGATCATTTTATTTGTGCAATTCCTGTGATGGATATTGGTGAATGTGCCAAGACAACAATCTGCAAGTCCTTTCATTTTATTTGATACAAGAAGCCCATGGTCCTGGTGCTATCCTGACATTTGTCATTGATGTCCAAGCTACACCCTGACGTAACAAAATCACCTCTTTCAAATTTACAGGTATGGTGACCTCACAAAAATAGGTCAAGGTCACAGATATTACATACCATTTTAGCATTGGACACGGTCTATCTATTCTATCAATTTGGCAAGTATAATCCAATTACTTTTCCAAATATGGAATTTTACACATGCATCTCAAAACACACTATGGGTCACACTTTCTGTCATATTTTAAGTGGCGCTGCTAGTATCATCAGCAACTTAGATTTTGATCTCCCCCACAATCCCAGCATTTCCAACCCTCCCCAATTATTCGTGAGTCTCCAGAAATTTCAGGCATGTGCTGTCTGCCTTATTGACTCCCAAATTACCCCAAGAATCTCACGAAAATTACCACAAATGTCACTCTGAAAAAAAAGTGGTAAACTTTAAGGAATACACTCCTCACAGTGATTCCCCAAAGGCAAATCAAGCTGCTGTGCTTCTTGCGATGTGTTTAGCACTCATGCCACAATTCAAACTTGAATCCAAGTACCCTTAAACACCATAAAAATTATGCATGTTTGATGTCTATTTTTGACAATTCTTCCCATGCAGCATGCCCCAGACCATCTTAGGAAGGTTCCCTGGTCTATGCCGTTAGCTATATTATAATCTCCTGAAAAAATACCTCCACCAGGTTGGCAACACTGCAATCCCACCAAATTCTGTGAAGATTTGCCAAAAATTAAAAGAGTCTCAAGTGTTCACAAGATGTTCACATTTTGAACCTCATATTGTATAATATTGTAGACGGCGCCACCAATATAAAAAGGGATTTAGATTTTCAAACACCTTAAAAGTCCTGAAAGTTATATTGGGCTGACTTGAAAGATATGGACAGGCATGTTTAATCATGTTGCGCAAGAGAGTAAAAAACTGCCCAGTGGCACACTATGCAATACCAGATACTGGCAGTTTGCTTGGGGTTTAAATATTAATTCTTTAAACTCAGCCATACGCAAAGAGGCGCTTCTCTAGTATCAATAGTGAATTTATTGTACACATTGATAAAAGGATAAGTACATCAAGTTGAACAATGTCAGGTTTAGTTCTGCGGGCATATTGTAAAAGGTTGCATAATCTTTTGTTTTGTTAACAACAGCAACCCAAACAATTACCGTGGGTCAATTTCTGGCTGCATGCTCCACTTGCAGTTCATGTTCAACAACATTTTTGTCATGAATACCTTGCTGCCAAGAGTTGACCATACAATCAGCATCATAGTACTGATGATTTTTCATTTTTGGTTGAAGGATTTTCCGTTTTTGCCCTATGGTCATTCAGATGTTTTCCGCTTTCCCTCCCAAAAACTTTGTCAATCGTCAGAGCGACCACGCTTGGGATTCGCAACAGCCATCTTTCCTATTGAAACTCAAGTTCACACGAGAGTCTGGAGATGCGAGCGTAATAGCGGCGCCCTGGTAGAAGCGTATTTGTAGAATGGAAATGGTTCAGAGCTTTAATTTTAGTGTTTTAAAAGAGGAAATGTGCAGATTTTTCTACATTTGGTGCTGCTTTAATTGATTTGTATCTTTCACTGGGAATTTTGTACCGATTTCTGTTAAAATTCTGCGGGAAAATTACTTTTCATTCCGTTTTTTGTTACTCATTCCGCGATTCCGCCGGATTTTCTGTGAAAACGGAAAATCATCAGCCCTACTGATGGTGTGGTCAATTCTCAATATGTTTCATGAGAATTAAATAAAAAAAAAAAAAAAAAAAATGGCTGTATTAGTACACACTGGGGACACTGCTAATGTGCTTTTAGTGCCAGACTTACAGATAAGACAGTCAGCTTTACATTACACATTTCATATTTATTTGTCACCTGTGTTCTGCATGCACCATTCCTCTGATTTTGGCCTGCATCATCTTTTTTTTATGTTTATTTGATTTGATTTTTGACTTTTAATTACTGACAACCTTAATTTTGATGTATACTTTTATGGGCATTTTACTTCTCATGCTGCATGAAATCATTATCTTTAGTCACCAGTGAAAACACATAGATCTGGTGAGGCTTTACTTGCAAATGCATATAAAATACCCCCAGGAACTGTCATATCTATCTGCTAATACTGATTTACTCCTTCATATGGGTACATGTACTGATATTTAAATGAACACTTTTGGGGTACTCTGTCTGGCATTAAAGGAGGTATGTTTCAGTGACACGACATGGCATGCTGAAAGACTGACATTGCATCATCCTGACAGTGACAAACAAAAACAACAACAAAAAAACACCACCCTTTAGTATCATTGTTTTATTGTGAACACATTTACTCTGGGGCAAAACATTCTGCAAGCAAAACTGAAGAGATTTGGACCTTCAAATTTCCACATATCAATAACTGACTGGTATGCTTACTTGTGCTTCCTCAATTTTTGACTTTCTCTGTTACACGTATGTGTTTGGACACTGATTGGTTAAGGGTGTACTGTTCATGCAGTGAGAGAATCACAGAAAATCAGAATTCACACCTTAGCTTGTACTCTTTACTACAAATATCATCAGTGCTACTGAAAGTGCCCATAGATATTTTGCCTTTGCAGTGCTTGGATTGACTAGTTTTTGGTATCAGAATTTTCTATCCAACGTCAGCTGTTTACTCCCAAATTCACTCACTGCTATTGAAGTATAATGCATTGTAAAAAGCCAGGCCATTTACAAAATGCTTATCAATAGAAGTAAGTAATTATAGAACCGTGTATTGTTAGGCCCTGCTGACTAGCACAATATCTAATGCATTCCCAGGTTGATGTCTTAGCATATACTAACAACTGATACTTGCACAGCATTTGAAGACAACAACAAATACTAGCATACTGTAAAATGTAATTTTCAAACATTAATAATTCAAGGACTTTGAATCATTGCCAGGTGGATTCAGAAAATAAAATCAATGTGCTGAAACATTTGCTGATACTGACATACTATAGTAAATCTACCTTGCAACTGAGCATGCTGATACAAAACTGAAGAAATAAACAAACTACATGACCAGTGAGCACCAGGACAAATTGTGATACCATAGTGCCTGGTGCTGGTGGTGTCCATGTGTCCTTTTGAACACCCCAAAATCAAAGTTTTAACAATTAAATTAACAAGTAGCCGCCGCCCCGATTTAAAACCTGGCTAACGGCATGTATCTTACTTACAATGGATGTATGGCGTGTTAACATCCACAAGGCAGCCTCTGTGCCCCCCCCCCCCATACCAGTGAAAAAACATATGGTGCAGTCACAGGTCCACATTAAGTTTTTTTTTGTTAAGTTGACCACAGTGATCTGTTTTTTTTTTCATACTTTGGAACAACAAGTGGATTAAATTTCCAGTGAGCTTAAATTTTTTGGTTGCCCAGGGCAATAGGGCTTGTCTTAATATACAGATCTGGGTCAAAAAGTAATGATAGGTTTGGTAGTCTGCAAAGCACTCATAACAAGTACCAAATTGGCAATTCAAGAGACAATTCAAAACTTATGCAAAGCAGCACTGCCACACAATCTGTCTGAGGTACATACATATCTTTCAGTTACACTTTACTTCATGTGAATCAGTTGAAGCAAATTTGAGTCATGTTTGTACAAAATTTATACAGTATCTTGGAAAGTAGTTTCCTGGATATTTAAGTCTCAAAGCTTTGTTTTTCAATTGACACATGCACTCAAACCAGTCATGTTAATCAATGATGGTTTAGTTATACTCATCCCCAACGCCTTGTCAAAACTACTAGTCCATTGTAACCATCAAGTAGACACTGAGCACCCTTTGATGATAGTGAGAACAATACACACTTCACTCTGGGAACACAAATGGTGATTAACAATCCACACACTGGGCAAGGCTTTTGACCATTACTCAGACACAAACCAGATTAGCACAATGATCTGTTTGTGTAGTGTGATTTTTCACTTCAGTTTTCATAAATCAAACCTTGCTGTAAAACTGCTTGGCATTCATGAAGAAAGCTTGGTACTTAATCTTCCCAATGGCTATAGAATTTCAGTTTCACTCATTATGACAAATTTTTGAGGTCACAAATATCTTATATTATAAACACGACACGTGCTATATAAAATATTTGCAAGTCATGGCTCCTGACAGAAGTTTTTGGTTCTTCCATGGTCAAAAATTACAGTTGTCAGCCATTTGTATTGGCACTGTAATTGCTTCAAAGTGGTATAATACCTGATTGGTCAAGTTGTTATAATGATGACATCATGCTAGACATATATTCTGCCAATGTTGGTATCCAACCATCAGATTCAAATCCACTTCTTTTATTGCATGAACTCACACTCTTGATTTGACGCATGTCACCTCTACTAACACTGTTATTTACTATATTATTCTGTTTCACTGTCTTATCATTCTGCATCACCACTTTTCACCTGGGGGTTAGCAGAAATTAGATTTTCATTTTGAGCAAGTAGCCCTTAAAAAAGTCAAATCAATGCACTTTCCAATTCATGGTGTTCATTAAATGACATCGCAACATCATGTCTGATTTTAACGGTAAAATACAAGGCAAACCGAATATGAATGGCTATATTGCAACAACTTTACATAGATTGATGACCATGTATCTAATATTTATGTAATTTAGTTATTCACTGGTATCACAAATTGCCACACCACACACCATTAAAATTATGAGGAACTGATCTGGATCTCAATGAAGGGACTTTGTACAGGCCTATGGGACTTAACTCAAATCTAAATGTGAACATGAGATCTACTTTGTTCGGCAAAGACTGATAAAGTACGTCACTGTCAATTATTCGGCACTATCTGACGTTTTGTTCAACAAAACTCGTCGGCTGATTCATCCATATTCTGACTGTTCCATGTCCTTGGTCGGTTTAAACCGGAAGTTCCGGTAACCATTTTCTGTTTCGAATTAACAAAATCGAAGATCATATAAACCCCAGTAAACAAATGACTCCATATTATTTTTCATCTCTATTTCCTTGGACTTAGATAGTATGTGATATAGTGAAAAGGGGCCTTCTTCTGTAACCCTGGCAGGGTGCTGTTTTTGAACTTCATTGGCACTGCTGTCTTCACAATGAGCCGTCTCTCCATAGGTTAAAAAGACCTGAAAATTACACTTTTTTCATGACAACCATAAAAATCAGACAATGAAAGAAACAATAGTTTACCTTGTTGATTCTTTTTAAAGCCATACTCTATTTTTTGTGCTGGTCTGACGCTGTAGTTGCCAATCTCTTGATGGCGCAATTGACAACTCAAAATATTCTGTTCCTACTATTAACAAGATGGCGGAAATAATGAAACTGCTTATAAAGAAAGGTAGTGATACGGTCGCGCATGCTAAAATGAATCATATGGTTCACTTACTTCGGTGACCATCATTATCGTATCTCCTCCCAAAACAACATACATAAATCAAACCGAACGTGTATAGGGTGCCTTTTCACAGTTTTTATTTTTCACTCTACTGGGGGATCTCTTTTGGGGACTATTTTTCTGCGGCGGTACGAGTAGAAGTAGTTCGTAACTACGGGGCTCTCATACAGGGACGATGACGTCAATGTCGCGGGAGATACCGCGTGAGTCAATTGACACCTCCCTTGCACACAGAAATTCTTGTATTGTCGCTCAAGATGGAAGTCGTGTCTAATCTTGTCAAAGTGTCCCTTCCAAATTACTTGAAACGTCTACCAATCCCTAACACTGTAACAGGTTTTGCACACCTGTCAGGTAAGCATAGAAAAACACGCGTCAATGACTGTCAACTCCTCATCTGTCTTACCATAGAGTAAGCAACTATGCCTATGGTCTTACTTAGTTTTAATGATCATAGTAGAAATTAGAATTGTCAACAAAATTAACTTCACTTTTTTCCCCCACTAAATTAGATCTTAGGTCCTTATTTAGCCCTGCTGACTTGAAAGTCAGCTCATCTTGTAGGATGGTCAGTCGTCCGTCTGTCTGTCAACAATTCACATTTACATTTTCTTCTCCGAAACTATTCCACTGTTTGAATGTCCTTCAACCTTGATGGTATTCAACCTTGTCCTTGTCCCTAGACCTAACCTTGGGATTGGTAGGTCTTAGGAAGTTTTGTCACTATTAAAGTGAAAACTCTCGCTCATGTGACATTTATTTTCAGCTCATCTGAGGATATGTGGCTGTTAGGCATCCTTTTCCATCCATTGGCATGCACAACTCACATGTTCGACTTCTTCAAACCCAATGGTCAGATTCAACTCAAACTTTGTGGGAATTTTCCCTTGGATGGTCTCTACCCAGTTTGTTTTAATCACAGTTCAGTGATTTTTTGGATTTTTTTCATGAAGTTTTTAGCTCAGCTGAAATTTTTAGTCAGGCAGAGCTTTAAGCCTAGTAGGGGGGCTGAGTCATCCGTTGTCCGTCCATCTGTTCACAATTACATTTTCGACTTCTCCCAAACTGTCAGTGGCAATGTACGTTGGATGGGTCTCTATCACGTTTGTCCAAATGGTCACGCTCCAATGATTTTTTTGATTTTTTATATTTTTTCTTTTTAGGGGCAAATTTTAAGAATTCTGCTCACCCAATTGCTTTGATATTACACAGGAACACTCTAGGGACTTCTAGTTCTTAATTTGTTCACCATATGGCACTGCATTTTTAGCTCTGCTGACTGACAAGTATTGGAATCAGTTTGCATCTGACTATCCGTCCGTTGTTAGACTTTTTACATTGTCCATTTCTCAAAAACCACTGCATGGAATATTTAGATTTTGCACATGGATGTTCCCCAGGTAAAATTGTACCAAGTTTGTGAAGGAAATGATGCTGCAATAATTTTTCTATTTCTTATGAATTTTTTAATTTATTTGTTGAAAGAAATTAAAATATCTTCATCTCAAGAACTACTTGGCCAGTTTACTTTTATATTACATATAGGGCTACCTAGTTCTTATTTTGGCCACCAGGTAGTGCTATAATTTTTTTCTTATTTTTTATGAATCTTTGTGTGTTAAGGCCAGTTTTGTCTTCTTCTCCAGAAAGACTGAACAGAATTGCTTAAAATTTTATCAGAATATTATTTTACTTTAGATAACAATATTTTGCAAAAATGATATGGCTATGTTAATTTTTGATAAAGTTATGGGAACTCAACCTTTGTGACCATTGGTAAGTGCTACCGCTGCTTAGTATATATGGCTATTTTATTTACATTTTCAACTTCTAAAAAATCAGTGCTTGGAATATTTTGATTTTACACATGGATGTTCCCCCAGGTGGACCTCTACCAAGTTTTAGAAGGAAATGATGATGCAATAGTTTTTCTGTTTTTAATGAATTTTTTTAATTGAATTGAAATATTTTTTTTTTTTTTTATCTCAAGAACTAATTGTGCAATTGCATTGATATTACACATAGGGTCACGTGAGGTCACCTTGTTCTTATTTTGACCACAAGGTGGTGATGCAATTTACCTTATTGTTTTATGCATTTTTGGCGTGTTTTAAGGCTTTTTTTACTCTTTGTCCAAAACAGTTGAACAGAATTGCGTGAAATTTTATCAGAATAGAACTTTACTTTAGACAATGATAGCTTGTGAAAATAATCTGGATATGTTGCAATTTTTTCTTATTTTTTTAGCTCAGCTGATAATTCAGCTGAGCTTTTGGGAGGGTGAGGCATCCATCATCCGTCTGTCGTCCGTTCACAATTCAAATTTTCCTCTTCTTCTCAACAACCGTCCGCCAGATCCACTTCAAACTTGGTGGACATGTGCCTTGGGTGGGACTCTTAACAAGTTTATCAAATGGTCACGTTCCAGTAATTTTTGGATTTTATTTCATTTTTAGGGGAAATCTTAAAAAATCTTCTTCTCTGAAACCGCTCACCCAATTGCTTTGATATCACACAGGAACACTCCCTCAGACTCCTAGTTCTTAATTTGTTCGCCAGGTGGCGCTGCAATTTTTGAAAAAAAAAAATTATGAATTTTTGTGTGTTATAGCTATTTTCGACTTCTTCTCCAGTACC
Organism: Hermodice carunculata; assembly: GCA_964020975.1. Lineage (NCBI taxonomy): Eukaryota > Metazoa > Annelida > Polychaeta > Eunicida > Amphinomidae > Hermodice > Hermodice carunculata. Next base: position 60,205,343 of record OZ026613.1, read on the forward strand.
ATCACTCAGGTTAAGCTGAAACATGGTAGATATGTTCCTTGTAGAAGGGTCAAACAAAGTTGTATACTATGTGCGAAACCTGTGGGTTCCTAATTTTTAACAATTTTTTCAATTCGGGTACTTACTGGTCAATGCAGCTTTCCTATTGATTACTATGGAAGTCAATGAGCATTATAATGCTAATTCACATTTTCGACTTCTTCTCCAAAACCGTCATCCAGATCCACTTCAAACTTGGTGTCAATGTACCTTGGGTGGGTTTCTACCAGGTTTGTGCAAATGGTCATGCTCCAGTGATTTTTTATTTTTAATGAATTTTTTTTTTGTTTTTTGTTTTTTTGGCCAAATCTTAAAAAATCTTTTTCTCCGAAACCGCTTACCCAATTGCTTTGATATCACACAGGAACACTCCCTGGGACTCCTAGTTCTTAATTTGTTCACCAGATGGCGCTGGAATTGTTTTGTAATTTTTGATGAATTTTTGTGTGTTATACCTATTTCCGACTTCTTCTCCAGAACCGTCCCTCGGATTAAGCTGAAACATGGTGAATATGTTCCTTGTAGAAGGGTCAAACAAAGTTGTTCACTATGTGAGAATGCTGCAAATTCCTGATTTTTAATGAATTTTTTCAATTTGGGTACTTACCGGTCAATGCAGCTGTCCTATTGATTACTATGGAAGTCAATGAGCATTATAATGCTAATTCACATTTTCGACTTCTTCTCCAAAACCGTCATCAAGATTAACTTCAAACTTGATGGCAATGTACCTTGGGTGGGTTTCTACCAGGTTTGTTCAAATGGTCATGCTCCAGTGATTTTTTATTTTAAATGATTTTTTTTTGTTCTTTTTTTTTTTTTTTTGGCTAAATCTTAAAAAATCTTCTTCTCCGAAACCACTTACCCGATTGCTTTGATATCACACAGGATGACACATAGGGACTCCTTGTTCTTAATTTGTTCACTAGGTGGCCCTGCAAATTTTTTCTAATTTTTTTATGATTTTTTTTTTTTTTTTTGTGTGTGTTATAGCTATTCTCTACTTCTTCGCCAGAACCATCACTCAGATTAAGCTTAAACGTGGTGGATATATTCTTTGTGGAAGGGTCAAAGAAAGTTGTTCACTATGTTGGAATGCTGTGGATTCCTGATGTTTAATAATTTGTTCAATCCAGCTACTTTGCGGTTAATGCACCTTTCCTATTGATTACCATGTAAGTCAATGGGCATTCTAATGCTCATTTACATTTTCGACTTCTTCTCCAAAACCGCCATCCAGATTTACTTCAAACTTGGTGGGGATGTACCTTGGGTGAGTGTCTACCAGGTTTGTTCCAATGGTCATGTTCCAATGAATTTTGGATTTTTTAATGATTTTTTTTTTTCAAAAATGTATACTAAAGTTTTAATAGGAAAGTTTAACATGGGAATTTCTTTTAATGGTTATAACTTAAATAATTTTGAGCAGATTTACTTCAAACTTGGTGGGTATGTGCCTTGGGTGTATCTCTAGCAAGTTTGTTCAAATGGTCACACTCTATTCATTTTTGGATTTTTTATGAATTTTTTTGTTCTTTTTTGGGGCAAATCTTAAAAACTCTTCTCAGAAACCGCTCACCCAATTGCTTTGTTATCGTACATAGACACTCCCAGGACACCTAGCCAGGGACACCTAGTGCCCAATTTGTTAACCAGGTGGCGCTGCAATTTTTTTCTAATTTTGTAATGAATTTTCTGTATGGTTTTGCTATTTTTCACTTGTTCTCAGAACCGTCATTCAGATTAAGCTGAAATATGATGGCTATGTTCTTGTGGAAGGGTCAAACAAAGTTGTTTACTAGGTGGTACTGCTTTGTATTCCAGATTTTTAAGGATTTTCAATTCGGGTACTTATGGGTCAACGCAGCTTTGCTATTGATTACTATGTCAGTCAATGGGTATTCTAATGCTAATTCACAGGACAACTGACACAAAATTTACTGTTTACTTGATAAATTGAGATCTGTTTTGAGTTAGTACCATGATGCCGGACATGATAATGTGTCTGTATGAAGGTCATGCTTAGACAGTACATGAATGACCTTGACCTCGTTTCTGGGGTCACAGTGCAACATACATGAATTTTACTCTTCATTATAACTTAAGAACTACTTGAACCTTGATGTCGCACATGTTAGTGTTCTTGTATAAAGGTCAGACTTACTCAGAATATGGGTGACCTTGATCCTTTCCCAAGTTCATAGAGCTGCAAGTGTGATGAATGTCAAGATCAGCTGAGCATGGGCTGTTCACACAGCCCTTTTGTTTATGATTATTTGTGTGTTAAGGCTATTTTGACTTCTTCTCCAGAACAGCTGAACAGAATTGCTTAAAACTTCAGACAGTGAAAGTTTGCAAAAATGACATGGATATGTTAAGTTTTTTAAGGTCAAACTATCATATTGGCTATCACAACATATCTCCGTAATGGTGGATCCTACACCCCTTGTTCCTTTTAAATGTCAATAAGAAATTGCAATGTGGGGTTTGTTTTGGTATGGTCCCTTTTGACCTTGCAAGATGAAATAAAAGTTCAATGACATTTAAGCTTATATCTTGATAATGATTGATCCAAAGCCTGTGGTTGCCATTCGCAGTCACAGGCCACATGAATTACATGTATTATTGACCACACCAAAAAATGGGAGCAGGGGATCATAACAAGTTCCCTCTGTCCAGAAGATGTACATGATCATCATGACTCTCTTCTTTGAATTTTTGTGTGTTAATGCTATTTCAGACTTCTGTAATGATGTATCAAAGTTTGGTGCCATTGTTCATGTATGTAGGTATGCAGACTACAGTGCATATGTTGCAATACTATAAAAGCTGATTCCAGTCAGTAGAGCACAGGATAATCATGATCTCTTGTTTTTCATTTTTTTTTTAAAATGATTTTTTAGCTGAGCTGACTTGCTTGCCTGCTAAACAGACATTCTTGGTCAGCGTTCAGCTGGGGCTGGTCAAAACCTTGTGCTCCAACAAAGGCTGCTATGGAGGCAACTGACTTGCTAGTAAGGCTGAGCTTTTAGGAGGCTGAGTCATCCGTCCGTTCACAATAGCATTTTTAGACCTTTCCAAAACCATCATCCAGATTCCCTTCAAACTTGGTGGCCATGTACCTTCAGCTGGTCTCTACCAAGTCTGTTCAAATGGTCATGCTCCAGTGATTTTTGTATTTTTCATAAATGAAAATCTTCGAAAATCATCTTCGCCAAAACCACGCATCTTATTGCTTTGATTGCACACAGGAACACTCCTGGGGCTTCTAGTTCTTAATTGTTCAACAGGTGGCTGTATTTTTTTTTTCTGTTTTTGTGTGTTTTCACTATTTTCAACTACTTTTCCAGAACAGTCACTCAGATTAAGCTGAAACTTGGTGGATATTTTCTTGTCAAAGGGTCAAACAAAGTTGTTCACCAGGTGGCACTGCTGTACTTATCTGTGAATGCACCTTTCCTATTGATTACTAAGTAAGTCAGTGGGCATTTGAAATACATCTGAATGTCATATGCACTCAGCTAAAGCTCAACACATGTCTATTCAGTTCCAACCTTGATTTTGTGGGACAAGTTTAGGTCAGCTAAGCACGGGCTGTTCACGCAACCCGCTAGTTTGTATGTTTTCCCTATTTTTGACTTCTTTTCCAGAACCATCACTCAGATAAAGCTGAAAACTTTGTGGATAGGTTCTTTGTGAAAGGGTCAAACACAATTTTGCACTAGGTGGCACTCCTATGTGTTCCTGATTATGTCTCCCGGTGTAAGCCGGGGGACATATTGTTTTAGTGCCTGTTTCTTCCGCTTGTTGTTGTTGTTCAGGTTCTTCAACACTTGGTTTCCGTGTGATAAGTCTTGAAGGACTTAACAGAATTTGATGAAACTTGGTAGGATCATGTATCTAGGCAAGACCTAGGTTGGGATTGTATTTGGATGACCTTAAGCGAATTCTCAAGGTCACAGGGTCACATACGTGAAATTGGTTTCCATTCGATAAGTCATGAAGAACAGGATGGAATTTGATAAAACTTGGTAGGATTATGTATCTTGGCAAGACCTAGGTTGGGATTGTATTTGGATTACCTTGAGAGAACTCTCAAGGTCACAGGGTCACTTATGTGAAATTGGTTTCCGTTCGATAAGTCATGAAGAACAGGATGGAATTTGATGAAACTTGGTAGGATTATGTATCAAGTTAAGACCAAGGTTGGGATTGTATTTGGGTGATCTTGACCTAATTTTCAAGGTCACAGGGTCATTTATGTGAAATTGGTTTCTGTGCAATAAGTCTTGAAGAACTTGATGAAAATTGCTAGAGTAATGTATCTAGGTGAGAGCGAAAATAGGATTGTAATTTTCAAGCAAACTTGGTCATTTGTAATTTGTTATCACCTGTAGCTTATTCAGAGACGTAAGTGTTCCACCGGGAGACATTTGATTTTCTGTTGGAAAATCAGTCTGTTCTAGTTTTTAATGATTTTTTCAATTCATGTACTTATCAGTAAATGCTCCTTTCTTATTGATTACTGTGCAAGTCAATGGGCATTCTAATGCTAATTCACATTTTCACTTCTTCTCCAAAACCGTCATCCAGATTGACTTCAAACTTGGTAGTAATGTACCTTGGTTGGATTTCAACCAAGTTTGTTCAAATGGTCAAGCTTCAGGGCTTTTTTATTTTTTATTATTACTTTTTTTTGTTCTCTTTTTGGGCAAATCTTAAAAAAGTGTCATCTCTGAAACCACTCACCCAATCGCTTTGATATCACACAGGAACACTCATAGGGACTCCTAGTTCTCTATTTGTTCACCAGATGGCACTGCAATTTTTTCTATTTTTTTAAATGATTTTTTGCTTTTTTTCCACTATTTTCCACTTCTCCAGAACCGTCACTATGATTAAGCTAAAACTTGGTGGATATGTTTCTTGTGAAAAAATGAAACAAAGTTGTATACTGTGTGGCACTGCTGTGGATTCCTGATTTTTATTTTAATTTTTTTTTTTCAATACAGGTACTAGTAAAATTTATATTTTTGATGAAGTTTCTATAGGCAACTCTTAGAAATACATGTACTTCTAAATGTCATATGCACTCAGCTAATGCTCAACACAGGTCTATTCAGTTGCAACTTTGAATTTGTGAACCAGCTTAGGTCAGCTGAGCATGGGCTGGTCACACAGCCCTCTTGTAAAATATCTTAATATGCAGTCTACAATTTTTATTTGAACCCATAAAAACTATATGTTTTAGGAAAGTAAACATCTTGATGAATGTTTATTCATTAACAGATCTTTTGTAACTGTTCAGTCATTTAAGTCATTAGTTTTTAAATTACAATTAAATTTCTATATTTTAAGTATAAACAAAAATTTGCTCAAACATATTTTTAGATAAACATTAAGTTTTGATCAAAATTGACATAGCATATTATTAGCTACCAAACTGTCTTTAAAATTTTTCATCAAGGGTTTAATTTAAATTGTGAAGCTTATTAAATTAATTCATAATTTTAAAAATTTCATCAAAGTTTCATTGATCTTTAAAAATTTAACTGAGCCCTTTTAAAAATATCTGAGTTACAGTTTTTTAGACACAAGTATTAGATTAAATTTTATATTACAAGCTTACTTGTATGTAAATTTAAGTACATGCTATTTTTATTGTATGCAAATTTTGCAATTTTTAATCAAAATAAAATTAAAATATTTGAAATGGTTAAAATCCGATATCCAATAGTAAATTTACATTCAGACAAATATATTATTTCAGAAAGTTTATAATTTTGATAGTCTTGCATGAAAAACAAATGAAATAATTAGTATATTTCTACATGAAAGTCACGAAGTGTTCTAGCCCCTTAAACCTGTTCAGTGGAAGAGGAACTGATAACTGCTGGACCATTTACCATCCCACCCTCCCACCCCACTATACCTTTAGCACAGTTTAAGATATGTGAAATGGTGCACAATCCAGATCCTTATTTAAAGAGTGTCTTTTAGTATTAAAGGAGGGTATAATGAAGTACATGTAAGTACATTGCTGCAAATAATATTTCTGGACACCTTATGCTGTATTGAACAGGAATTGGGTTACATCATGCAACTTAAAAGTGCAGTTCTTTTCTGTTTCAGGTCGAGAATGGTTGACTCTAGTGCCATTAGTAGGTACAGTCTCACTGCTGGTATATGTCACTGTGCAAGCACTTCTTCCTCCCAAGGACAGGAAAGAAAAAACTAAAGTAAATCTACGGGTGCAAAAAGAGAGTCCCAAAGTAGCCAATATAGTAGAAATAGAGGATTTGGGAGACAAGGTTGCCTATTGCAGATGCTGGCGATCAAGAAAGGTATGATAATTATTATATCTTTTTAGACTTGTCAGTCAGAACTGTTGATAAAATCTTTTTGCATCCTTCATAAGTGTACCTGCCCATGCATGTCCCCGTAGGACTAAATTACCTCCTTTAAAAAACAGTTGCATGGAATGCCTTGATCTAACACATGGATTTTCCCCAGATGGGCTTCTACCAAGTTTGCAAAGATGGTGATGCAATAATCTTTAGCCCAGTTGCGCTGTCAATTAGCTTAGCTTATAGGATAGTCCGTCATCTTTTGCTTGTCTGTCCATCCTGGTCATCTTCCATTCACATTTCACATTTATGACTTCTTCAAAATCCTTAGCCAGATTCTCATCAAACTTGGTGGGGGTCTACCTTGGGTGGGTCTCAACAATGTTTGTTCAATTGGTAATGGTCCAAAGATTTTGGATTTTATATTTATTTTTTAGTTTAACTTTTGAAGAAAGTCTTTAAAAATTCTTCTCTAAAACCACTTGACCTTTGCTTCAAAATTGCTCATTGACACTTTGGGGGGACCCCCAGACCTTATGTGTTTGACAGGTGGTGCTGCAATCTTTTCTCCATTTCTGAACAAATCTTTTGTGTTTTCCCTATTTTCAGCTTCTCCAAAACTGTCGCTAAGATTGTTCTGAAACTTTGTGGAAATGTGGCTTGTTGGAGGGGAAAACAAAACTATTCACTGGGTGGTGATACTGTGGATCCCTGATTTTTAATGAATTTTTCAATTCGGGTACTTATCAGTGGATGCATGCATTCCTTTTGATGACTATAGAAAGTCAATGAGGATTACAATAGTAATTCACATTTTTCACTTTTTCTCCAAAACTTTCATATTAGCAACAGTGATGATGACCTTAAACAAAGGTTACCTTGATATAATTGTGAAGTTCACAGGACCACTTCAGTTTGTGCGTTCATATAAGGTCAGCAGTGCACAGGACTGTCACAGTCCTCTTGTTGTATGAAGTTATGGGGTATAAATCTTTGGGACAATGGGTTGGTAAGTGCTACTACAGTATAAGTACATGTATATGTTTCAATACAGTGCGAGTGCTGTAATATTGTGAAAATAATTGTATGAAATGCTTTTCTTTTACACATAGATGTGCCCCAGCTGGACCTTGACCAAATTGTGAAGGAGATTATGATACAATAATTATGCATCTTCTAACAGCAGATGCATCTATATTTTATAGTAGAATTCAAGAGGCCATTTTTTTGCTGAATCAGGAAATCTGCCTTATTTGACTTGGATCTTGGTAACGGTGGATCCTAGGCCTATGGTGGCTATAAAACATCAATAGGAAAGTACCTATGGGGTTTCTTTTGCTCTTGTTAATTTTGATGCTGAGGGACCTTTAAAGGTCTAACTTACATATTGGTTTAATTATATCTTGCTAATGGTTACTGTTAAACATAAATGAAAACTTGCCTGTGGGGTTTCCTTTGGTATTGTTAATTTTGACTTTGAATGACCTTGAAAGGTGATATCAAACTTTTGGTCAACTGTTGATTAGCTCTAATATAGAACATTTTTAGAGCAGTAAAGTCTGCACTTGCAGAAGCAGAAGATTCCAGTTGGCTGAGTACAGGATAATCACATGGATGGGATTTTTCTGTGTAGAAACTGAATTCAGAAAAAATGAAGACTGCCCAATTCAATTTTTAAGGATAGGACACTTAATTTTTTAATAGTTTCACTAAAACCAGGCACAGGAAACTTTCATCCATGTAATAATCTTTTTGTTTGTGAATTTCTATTTGTTCTTTCAAAAACCTGCTATTGAAAATGGACTATCCATTGACAAGACAGCCAAGTAAAACTGCCCTCAGATTTTGTCAATATTTGAGATTATATTGGTTACAAGTACTCAATTGATCATGCATCTTATTGAGAACTTGTATTGCATGTTGGTAAACTGTTACAGCTTGAGTCATTATAGCTGGTGTCACTTCCAGTGAAATCTTGCTTAAATTCATTGATGACATGTTTGTCTCTGTTGATGTTTATGGTCCATTGTTCAATTCAAGTTAGTGAGCTCAAACATTTTTATACTGCAGAGTGACTTCATAAGAGCCAGGGCCACCTGTTGAATCCCAACTATATTTTTGTGTTTTCTGCTTGGAAATTGTACAGATTGTACATACTAGTCACAGAGTGGGATAGAATGCTAGCATGTTTTCAGTCATGGCTGGTTTAAAGGTTTCTGTGACCAGCATTATTTTGCTGGCATTTGTTGCTGGCCAAAAAAAAAAAAAATGGTGCTGGCATTTGTTTTGTGGCTTGAGGAAAAAACCACTGATTGTCTAAAACATTTGTTCCTGGCCAAAGACATAAGACTCCTGGTGAGGCACATTTGTCAAGGACACAACATGGTTGAAAGCATGTCTTTTTCACAGGCTCACATATGCTGGCATGTCTCAGGACCAGGCTAACATGCCAGTGATATTCAGTGAAGGCCTTAGTTTAGGCAGTGGTTTGAGACTCAATAAACTGATTGCATGCTGTGCAGATAAAAGCCTTTGTCAGTGGGATCTCTATTGCCTGCCAAGTCATGCCACAGCTGGCAGCTGCAGCATGACTGGTTGGCCTATGAAAAAGCCATTGATTGTAGGCAAGGACTTTTGATTCATGAAGGAAATTTGGTTCACAAAAAAAGGAAAAGTGGACAAAAAACACCCACCCACCCCCAAAAAACAAACAAAAAAACAACAAAAAAAAAAAAAAAGCAAGCAAACACCCCCGAAAAAGAAAGAAAGAAAGAAAGAAACAAACAAAAGGGAACCCCCCCCCCAACTTTTTCCCTTTAAAACTAGCCAAAACCAGCTGATGTTCAAACACATCTGATTCAATGTTTCTGACTAATTGCAACACATATATGGACTGTATGGATAATCATGACAAATTTCCTTTTAAAAAGGAACCAGGCTTGACTGGTATAAAAGGGGAGAATCGGTTGGGACAAGTTTGTATACAATAGACCTGTTAATACCGAGTTGTACCGAACTTTTTTCCGTACCATAATAATTATGCATTCCATTGTTGGCCTGATTGTCCAATCAACAAGTGGCCGAGTCTGGCCAATGCCTTCATGTTTACATTACTTACATAATCACAGCCATGATAGTCTTATTGTCAAGTGTTTGAGAGAAAAATATACACTACTGCAGACTTATAATCCCTGTTGGTTGCAACATCTGCAAAGGACATTTGATACTTTTGAAATGCACTTCTTCTGGAACACCATGGGTGGTACTAACATTGAAAGGTATATATAAATTCTGCTGGAAAAGGTGCACTATAACTATGAATTCTACAGGCTGAAACATACTGAACGTGAAAATAGAGGTAACAATAAACTGAGAACATGCTGTAAAGTCAAGATCTCCTTCTACAGAGAAGAATATTTAAATATGAATTGTAGGCTCAACAATCTTAAAGATTTGACAAAACTTTGAATAAGTGCACCTGATTTGAAAGTAGAGACTGGATGCTACACCAAAACTGATCTGCAGAATAGAACATGCATAAACTGTAATAATCATCAAATAGAGGATGAAGCACATTCTTACTCAGCTGTAATCTGTGCAATCAAACAATGAATGACCTGAGTGTTAAATTACAAAATTGTGACTACATAAGTGTATCTGAGGATGAAAAACTGAAATTTTTATTGACTGGTTCACTGGGTGACCATTATATCATAAGATAAACACTGTCATTTACAAACTTGGCATTTGAGATGTGAAAAATAGTCTAATATTATGTTACAGCTGGGTTGCCACAAACAGGTGTGGGTCATTGTAAAGATTTGCTAGTATGTGTAGTTATTTCTCTCTGTTTGTTGTGAAACCATGTGTTTCTTTATGTTATTTGTATGCTGTATGATATTCATACTGACCACGTATCAGTTTATGTACAATAAATCTCATTCTGCATTCTGTTTACAATGGATGCCACAGCTAACATTAGTGAATACAGCATGGATCGTGCTGAACAGTGCAAATCTTACCTAAAATGTCATATCAGTGGTGAAACGTGCATTTTTTAGTTTGCTGACAGTTTGATTTTTCATTAACCCCTAGCACGCTGTGTTCAAGCACACTCGAAATGTATGTGAACATTGTTTGCCACCATTGTCGAGTTGAGCCACATTCAATGCAAGCCAACCTTCATCAGCTTCTTGCTGGCCCGCAATGTTTATTTACCTGCAAGGGTGTGCATTTTATTGTAGACAAACTTCAATACTTGTGGATGGCCATTTTGATTTTGTGGTAAAAAATCAATATTCTTATCAAATGGATAAAAGGCCAACAACTGTCTGTTTTTCACGACATTTTGAATGATACAACTGAAAAAGTTACCCCCAAAACTTAGTGACTTTGCACTTTTGCGGTCACAATGTTTTTGCATTGTCCGCCATTATGTTTTATACTGCTGGAATCCTTAGATTTTTGTCTTTCTATTTAAGAAGCTCTCTTATTGGCTAAGAAAAGACATTCCTGGGATATCCCTAGAAAAATGGCCCAAAAGGGAATCTACTTTTATTTTCCTTCATTATAAAGGTGCTTAGGATATTCCAGGCTCCTGGTTGGGTGGATTTGGTCATATGTCACTCACTGTCCAATCAAACTCGTTCTTGCCCATTTACCTGTGCAATGTTGGGAAGGTGAACAAGTCATATTCATGCAAAAATTATTGGACCAAGATGCTAAATTTTCACATTATATTTTCACAAAAAAATTTGGCTCGAATAAATCTAAACACAGATGAAGGCAGGAGTGACAATTCCTTATGGAAGGCAAAGAAAATATGCAGACCACGCGGTGACAAAGTGAACACTTGCATTGCTGCATGGAAGTATTATACCTCCATGGTAGCCGTAAACACCATGGCGATGTGTTGTTGATCCCTGTCTCTGATGTGTCAGTTATTAATGTTTTTAACAAAATTTTGTTGTTCTTTAATTTTATTAAAATTTTGAATGGCACAAGTCTGTATGACAGAACAAGAGAATTAAATTCATGATCGAAGGCCGGAAAAAAATAGATGTACATAGCAGAAAATCATGCCTGGGAGCATGCCCATGTGCATTCGCTTGTGTTGCACGGCCAGTGTTACTTAGTAAAAAAGTGAGCACACGTAAAATCAGACTCTTGACACCACCTTAGGCATAATATTTTTCAGGTAAATTGAAATTAAAAGTGCACAGAAATATAAATCATGCAATTTCTGACCAACATAGTCTCCATCACTTGGAATGTAATCACAAAAATAACAGATCCCTGGCATGTTCAATCATGCATGTCATTTGATGTCGTGCAAGTGAGTAAAAAAGTGCCCTGTGGCAAACTGTGTGTGATACCAGATACTAACAACTTGCTATGGGTTAAATCCAAGCACATCCTGTGTTTTACTTTCTGATCCTTCCATGTGTAATCTGGCCAGTGTGGTCGAAAACAAAATGTAAACAAAGCAGGGTGCGCTTCCTGAAGTGAACCGAATAAACCCGAGTCCTATGAAATGGTCTAGGTCAGACATGTGCATGGGATCGCACGTGTATGTTCTGCACATGGTCACACAAAAATGGATGATGTACATCATGTTGTGATTGGCCAAAATTTACCATAAATCTAAGACAGATATGTGTAAAAAAACGATGTATTTTTTATTGAGAATATATGGAAAATATATGAGATGGAGTTCTAAAATTTTTGAATGGGCTGAAGTGGAATTTTTTACTCTTTGACAAAGAAATATGAAACTGTAAGTAGTATCATTGAGTGTGGAGGTCCTAATCCCTCAAATTGAAACAATGCCAGACTGTGTACAGTCTGGCAAAAAACAATTTGGAAGAAAACTGTAGATGAGACCTATGAGGATAACATATGCCAGGTCAGCAGCTGTACACTATTTAGCATGGGCTGGGTGGTAAGCTGTTGGCTCAGTTTTAATTCAAGATGAAAGGGTTGAATTTGGGTACACACACAGTGAAATCAGAGACTGGTATAGGGTTATTTGACATTAAATATATATGAAAAGATATAAATGTTCAATAGTCTGCACTAACAGAGATTAAAATCTTGATATTGTAGAGGGAAATAGGGGACTGGTATAAATTTTTAAATAGTTGGCACTCACAAAGGGGTGAGCTTTGATATGTAGATGGCATTATGTATGTGTACAAGAAAGGCAATCTTTCACCATGATAGAATGAGCTAAGCATGGCTTGACCTGTTACACCTGTCAGGGACTTGCATGGGACAAGTTGACCTTAAATCTATATGAAAATAATGTACACACAATTATCTAGTGACACACATTAATCATTTCTGGATTATCTCATGCAGAATGACCTATCACATTTTGTGTTTGAATTGGTGACATGTTAATCCTTTTGTAGTTGGATTGATTTTTTTTCTTGGTGTGTGACAGAAGGTGTACACGTAGATGCCATGACTGATGATGAGTGCCACATATATACTCGTTATTTATTTCTCAATTATGCTCCAGAATACTGACTCTTATTTAAGTGCACAAAGCTATGAGCAAAATTGCTTGTTTTAAGAGAGAAATTAACATAAATACTGCCATTTTCAGAATTTTGTGGTATTTTGAAATTTGCAGGTTTACTTTCAGTACGTAAAGCACAAAAATAAGTATACAATGAAAATAGAGCAATTTACTGCACTGCTTTGGAATGCAAGATGGAAGGCAAACATTTCCTCTTTGATGACTGACAAATTACACATAGCATGTTAACGGTAAAAGGATGCATAGTTTTTGGAATGAAAGATGTCCACTGCCTGAATTTCATGTAGGGTTCATACCCACAAAAGAAGTTTCTTTGTTCATTTTCTGAAATTTGCTTCCAAATGCTCTCCCTGCCCCTGCCAAAAGGGGAAAGGACTTAAAATGGTTGTGGGCATGTGACTGAAAAAAATGTTTTCTTCTTGTTTTACTAATTGGAAAGAGGTGGTTTTTGTAAACGATAATATTCGACAATAAACACGATAAAATAGTGGCCTTACCCCATCGTTTTTGCATGGAAGAAATTTGCATGCCTTCCTGTACACATAAAAAGGCCAAGATTTCTATTCACCTGGATCCATATTTTACATTTTATATGATGCAGTTTTTAGTACAGATTGGCAACCAGCGGCAGATGGTGGTGGGCAGCAGATAACAGTACACTGCAGCAAAAGACTCTCTGCCACTGTCTGCTGCTGACCAACACTGTACTGTTGAGCTCTGGAAGTGTCAATTGCATTTCAGCGACAGGCAGTGGTGGTTGCAGACCCTCTGGCTTCCACTCTCTGCTGCTGTCTTCTGCTCTCTGCTGCTGTTCACTGCTGCCTGCTGCCCAAATGCTGCATACGCCGCTGAAAAAATTTACTGGTGAAATAACTGCACAAATTCATGGGTGGTACGAATTGATGATTTGTCAATATAGATGGGTTTTATTGACAAAGGAAGTTGGTTTCATCAGTTTTGGTGAGTCTGCCAGTTTTAATGAGATTGCATTAATGACACACTGTTGTCTTACTGTTTACAAACATCACACAGTTCCTTGTGATGGTAATGTTATGTATCACAGTTATCTGCCACCTGAACCTAAAACGTGAAATTTTTAGTAATTTCTGTTTTATTAAGCATACTTACCTCTCGACCACCATTGCCAAGACCTCAGTGTCTGGCCTTATCGCCCAACACAATTGACTTGGGTTACTCACTTGATTGTTCCCAAAACCCTGAAGGTCCTGGTGGCACCATCTTTTGGTTCTTTGTGGACGCATTGGTGACTCCTGGTGTGCATGCTCCCTTGTACTTCCTTCCTCCTTGATGATTGGTCAGTTGACATCACCTGCGTGAAGGAAGTGGGGTGGTAGGGTGGGCTACTTTGGTGGTCGAGAGGTAAGTATACTTACTAATACAGAAATTACTAAAAATTTCACATGTTAGTTACTTAACATTACGTCTCGGCCACCATTGCCGATATACAAACACATTGGAGGAGGATGTAACGTTATTGGCATACTGACCAAGCCCTGCTGGGACTGAGGGGGGTATCATTGGTGGAAGTGAGGAGGCAAACCGTAGTCCTAATGAAACAAATTCAAGTCAATTCCGACCAAAGGCAATGTTCCTTGGTATGTATAGCTGAATCACAGAAATTTATAGTTCGTCTTTACCCAAAAGAGTCCAAAACGTATGTGCAAAGGTCCATAGGGTCAAAAAAGCCATGTCTAGCTTTAACATGACAGAATGCAAAAAGTTGTTTTTTTTTTTAAATTATAGGCCTATTTCAGTAAATTGGCATGAACAGGTGCATCATTCATGTGCATTTAGGACTGTACAATTCATGAAGAGGGACCAAAATTTGTAGCACATCAGAGAATTTGCAAGCACAGGTTCCCTATTTGTTGAAAATATCAACAAAATTCAGCATTTAAAAGGTACTAGTTGCCACCACCGTCTCAACAATGATCATCATCCATATAAGTCCACAGAGTGACACTAACACCAACATCAATCCATCAGAAAAGCCCCCTAGGTTGAGGGTTCCTGTAGAACATGCTCATAAAAAACACATTTTTGGAATTTTGATGTTGCCTGTGGCAATTTAATTCAGATTTGTTACAATGCTCATGCATGAATGTAGGGTTGGGTCACTTGAGCACCTATTCACCACTTAATTAAAAGTATCTTTTGAAAAGGCATTGTTTGTCTTGTACTTTTGACATCTGTCAATCAGAAAATGGGGTCCAGAGAGTCCCGATATCCAAGATATCGGACTGTCTGGAGCATCAAACATCAAAGTCACCGATTTGGACTGTTTGGACTCTGAGCACTCAGACCTGGGGGACCGAGGTCTTGAAATCCAACTGGCACTCAACCTACCTTTGAGGGGTCTCCAAAGTGGTGGACTGAGAGGGGGCGGGCCATCAGTGCCCTGAGCATGTCAGCCTGCACATGACTGTGTGTTCCTAGCCATAGACTCCAAGGCAAGGACAAGCCTTGGGTTGCTGGCTATAGGAGCACAGGTCATTGCCAACGGTTTAGCTGGGCGCTCATGGTTACTGCGAGGCGATCCCCTGCCTCCCTGCTCCTTACTTCCCGGGGGGGGGGGGGGGGGTCAGGTTAATAGATGGCAGCCACCTGAGCATGCAAGGGAGCCTTGTAGGTTGTTCTGTGCTTCTCTAGTGGAAGACTCCATGGAGTCAGAGTCCAAAGCCTGCTGTTGGCTGTAAGAATTTTCTACCTACATCTAGCTTTGTCGCTCTTTTGCCAGGCCTGCTTATAGAGTAGCCAATTGGCCTCTCCCAAAACAACACATTACCGGCATGTTTTCTCGCAAGAGTAAACACGACCAACTTGCTGGCGACAATCAAAGGAGAGCTCATGATAATCCCAGGTGGCCACAAAGTGGTTCTGTGAATCTGTCTTCTGATCTTTACCCAACAAGGGTGAAGAAGAAGTGGTCTCTGGATCAACACTAACAGCATGGTGCCAAGCAGCGATTGCCTGATAGGCACTATCCTCCAGTTCTCTGCCATCTGATAGTCAAGACACCATGTTGAAATCTCCTTTCCAAGCCAAATCGACCAGCTCTACTGCCACATTTCAAAAGGTACCTGTATGTCACATATGAGCTATCCTAGACTCTGAAGAGTCCTGGACCACTCAGAAAGTATTTTCCCCACAAGGAAATATGCGTAAAGCACTAGAACAGTGTTTATGAACAAAAGTTCACAGAGCATCCAACTGTATTTGACCATGATGTTTAGGTGCCCAAGGAGGAAGTAAGTACAAGGGAACATTTGCACCAGGAGTCAAGACTGGGTCCACAAGGAACCAAAAGATGTTGCCACTGAGACAGTCACTTTTTTGGGGAACATTCGAGTGAGTAGCTCGACTCAGTTGTGTAGGGCAATTTGGCCAGACACGGAGGTCTTGGCAATGGTGGTCAAGAGGTAACGTTACATGCCTGATAGGTAAATCAATATGTGCTTCCAAAATTTGGCACACTTTCAAATTATTTCTTTTCACAGAAAAAAGCCATTTACCTTTATATCTTATAATAGGATGATCCTCTGCCAAAGTGATTGATAGAAGTTTGTGGGGGTGTAACTGCTAATTATGTTAAATATACTCCTGTTAAAGAAATGAGAATGCTACCATTGGTGTAGTTTCCATGTGGCTATTTCATGCTGTGAAAGGTCAGCTTCCCAGATTCCCATTATCCTCCCCTTATCAAACTGTGAAGTCTGTTTCCAGTGATCATCATGTTGGCTTCAAAGTGCATTGACATGCTGGCAGTAAGCTCATTTTGAATCCCCTGTGAACCTCAATGCCAGACAGAATGATTAGCAACTTCTTGATCCATTTCGAGGACAATCTTTTGTACTGAGCTCAATCAAGCTTGAACTGGTGTCCTTGCATGACCACATTGTATAAAATAACAGTGGTGCATCCAGGTCCATTTGGTTAAGCAGGAGTATATTGATTGCCTCTGCATCATTCTCCTGTGCAGGAAGACTGTCCACTGATGTCAATAACAAAAGGGCATGGCCTTGATGGAGAGGTGTTCAGAAAAGAAATACTATAGAAGTGACAGGTCATGTACATGTCACAAGGTTTCACAAAGATGTGGGTGTGATTCAAAGTGATCCATAGAAGCAGTGCTTGGTGTGGTCACTGGTCATGTTCTGCAGGTGGTCATCCAAAAGAGGTAAATAATCATTAGAAGGTACTTGTGCATAGTGAAAATGGTCACAGAAGATGGTTTCCCAAAACAGGGGTCTTTCAAAAGAGGACTACTACATGTATGTATATCTCACTGAAATAGTTTTCCCATTACTTCTATCTTATAAGTCCCTCTGTTATAAGGCAGCTTTGAACTCAGAACTTATTTATTTCAGCCAATCCATGCAATGATGTTTTCCATACGAAGATACATGTACATGTATATGCAATAACTGTTTTGCTATAACATGGCTTGTTCTGTGGATCCCAGCACCAGCATTATAAGGAGGGAGCACTGTATATATATATATATATACAGTGGTACCTCTCTTGAAAGACCCCTGTAATGAGAGACCGCATATCTTTTTAAGACCGCTCTCTCAGAACACTGTGCTATCTTTTCCATGTTGTACCTCTAATGAAAGACCACCTGTTTTGAGAGACCGCATTTTGACCTGCCGTAGGGGCGGACTTTCAAAAGAGGTACCACTGTATATATATATATATATATATACAGTGAAACCTCTCTATACTGAACACCCTTGGGACAGGAAAAAAGTGTTCAGGATTGTGAGGTGTTCGGTGTAGGGAGGTTTTGTAGCATTGAAAGTACATATTTGGAACCAAGAAATGTTGTTCAGTATAGAGAGGTGTTTGGTATGCGGAGGTGTTTGGTTAGAGAGGTTTTACTGTATATATATATATATATATATATATATATATATATATATATATATATATATATATATATATATGTATGTATATGCACACATGCATACAGATACACATGTGTGACAGAATAACCTATAACATGCTATAACACAATGATATGTTTTTTAAATTCCCATCAACATATAAACCATAACATTTTGAATGAAAGTTTTAAATGAAATCTTTCACTGTCAAGGTAACACAGTCCTGGTCAATGGGTTCAAGTTCAAGTTCCTTTATGTAATGTTGGTTGTACGATACAACGAAGGTGCTCAGTGCCTGTCATGTCAGGTAAAGTAAAGCTGTTGATTCTGTCTAATTCTGTACAGGAATGTTGTTGAGTCAGTACATTTACTTGTTTAAAATATAAATATTTTTTTGTGGGAAAAATATAAGTTGATTATTGTGCATTTGTGGTTAAAGCAAAGTAATGAATTTGGTTTGTCTGGAATGTTGCACATAAGTAAAAAATGCACCAAGCCTGCCATAATTACATAATGTACATGTAATATGGATTCATATCCAGCCCCATGTAGTCACATGCAAGTGAAATCAAAACAAGGTTGGGAATGCCCCACAAAAGCTTGTTGATTAAAGTGGGACATCTGCAGTGAGGCAAGAAGGTGACTTGCATGAGTCACAAGTTTGATCAGGTATAATGTAAGCTTACATGTATGGTTATGTTTATGGTTGTACACGTAGGCTCTGCAGAATACTGGCCGTGTGTGATGTGGAACCACATGCATGGTGCCCAAAAAATGTGATGCCTTTGCAGTTGATCTTTTATCTTGAATATCTGCTCATTCTGTAAAGAAGGGGCAGCACTGTGCACTTGTAAGAATAATTGTCTTGCCCAACTGAGGTGCTACTGCGTGCTGCTTTATCTTGTATGCTGTCATCATAATAGAGTCAATAGATTGGTTGTCATTGTCACAATATCAGCTGTGTAGGGTGACATGATGTGGACCAGGCTTCACTGCAGTGAATATCCCTAAATATCATCACACTTGTTTGTTGGGTTAAAAAAGTAGGACTTGATTTGTGTTTTTCCCGGAAATGTTTTGTAAGTTCAGGAACTGTCTTCATTGCATTTTCTCTTTTGATAATAACAGATGAGGTGCAGCAATCTCAAATGACTGGTCCAACTCTTTTAAAGAGGTGGTATTTTTTTTTTTTTTTTTGCTTTTTTTTTTTTGTGTGTGTGTGTGTGTGTTTTTTTTTGGGGGGGGGGGGTACTACTGGAATAAAGTTTACTTGTAAAAATTGCATGTCAGTGCTTGACTTGAGACAATGGTTAAGAACATTTCAGAACATTAAAAACTGCTTCTACCACGCTGATGTCTTGTTGAATTACAGGTGGTTTTCACAAGGTAACTCTTGACTTTAAAAAAAAGTAGTTTTATGTGGCTATAAATAGGAGTGGGTTTCCCACTTATGAAAATGGGTTATACTGTATGTTTTAAAAGTTGTTTGTTATTTTATTTTCCAAACAAGGAGCTTAGGTCAGGGTCCGAAACTGAATGATATGAAAATATTTTGGAAGCTCCGATTGAAAGGCTTGCTTCTGCTGAGCTTTCCTTATGGACCATCTTCATTTGATTCCCCTGTTCTGCATCCATTTGATGTCAGTGTATGTAATTTATCGACCAGATAAATAGTTCACCATTTATTTGCAGTTCATATACATGATATAGTCAGCCATGCATCACTATTGAGGCAGGGAGGCTCGTAGTTAAAAGGAAAAAAAAATGCAGGCATATAGCATTGAGTAATAAAAATTTAGTAATATAGGTGACAAAAATCTTGGCATATCACATTTGAAAATGAGTGACAGAAGCTTGTTGGTGTTCAGAGGAAGGGATGATGTTGGAGGCACTCAGGGTGAGGCAGGGAGAGAAACGTGGCAAAACACTGACAGTCCAAAACATAAATGCACATATGCATATTACCTGATGTGTGCCATGAATCAATCGGACTGTGACTTCATTGTGAAAGCAGGCATATAAAAACAACCTTTTTAAGGGTCTGCCCCATGGAGGGCCCCTTTATGTTTTCGGGTTGTCCGTCTGTCCATCTGGATGTGCACATTCTTGTTACTGTGATATCCACAGAATGCCCCCATGCATTTTGCTCAAATTTGGCAGTATGCTTTCTTAGTCTTACCTGGCAAGATGAAGTGATTAGATTTTGTTGCCGCCATGACCTAATTTGAGCAAGTGGCAGCCTAGTTACATGGTGGACCCTTCAGTCAGCGCTTTATGTTGAAGGTATGTCTAGTGCCCTGATGAAGTAAATATGACACAATGTTGGTTCACACGATGAATTGTGTTACATCAATGGAATAGACCCCTTTTCAGTATGAAATCACATTTGAGATTCTGTGGATCAAAATAGTACAGAATGGACAATGGGGACAGAGCAGACCATGGACATGTTCATGTTTTGGGCTGTTGCATTGTTTACCAACACTCCCATCCATGGGGGGGGGGGGGTAGTTTTGTGATTGTATAATGGGATGAATGTGCTAAAAATAAATATAGGTTCAGTACTGAGGAATGCAACATTTGTAGAAAATAATGATGCTGAGGCTGTCAGACCTTGGTTAATTATTTGCTGTAAATGACATGGTTCTGAAATGATCAACCAACCTTTTTATCATTTACATTCATGAAATGGCAATGATTTAAACTTTTTAAAATTTTCATAGGAAATATGTGTGGTTTGTCCACTGCAGCTCATCATATGTGGAAAATAAAGAGTTAGAATAATACAGTGACATCACAGAAATTTCCAATCCGTATGGGCATACAATACTGAATGCCATTCAGAAGAAATGCCATCAAACTTTAAGGATATTTTGTATATTTTTTTCCTAGTAACAAAGGTTCATCAGCCCTTCTATACATGATAAGAAAGGGAAAGTACACAAATGAGGTCTAACATATCTACTGTAGATTTTCATAAGTACAATGTATACATGTATTTTAATATTGTTAAGAACCAGTGTGGATATCATCAAAACTCAGTAGCTGTAGGCGGGTTTCCCTGCTGCATCCCAGCAAGCCAGGTCATCATTGTTGAGGTTATTTTCTAACCATGCAATATACAACCAATACACAGCTGCATGCTGCCGCCATTTTTATTTTATTATTATTTTTTTTTTGCAACTAAACTTTTTGCGACTTTGAGACCACACAATATTCAAACAACAGGTATGTAGGATCCCAAAGAAATGTAAATAATTAATTTCACTTCGCTTAACTATGACAAGATAGGAACAGAAGTGTACTGGTTGATATCTGACTGGACTGACAATTATATATATATGTATGTATGTATGTATGTATGTATGTATGTATGTATGTATATATATATATATATATACACACATACATATATACATATATATACATATATATATATATATATATATATATATATATATATATATATATATATATATATATATATATATATATATATATATATCTCAGTTTTTTCATGTGGCAAATTCAGAGTTGATGATTGTACAGGTTTCCCACTGTCATTCCCCTGTTTTTTTTCTCCTCTCTCATTTCCTTGTTTGTTTTTCCCACCCTCATTTCCCAGTTTTTTTAGAGTTCTTTGGAGGCAAAAAAGATCTGATTTTCTGAGACAACTGCTCCATACAGTGAGCTACAAGATTATTAAGTGGAAGAGAATCAGAGTATCATGTTGAGTCATACTTGTGGTCAGGTCTATATGGTGGGCTCTTAATAATAGCCCAGTTGCTTGCTTCAATCTCCAATGAATGAAAATGAAGCGAGACTGGTTTTGTGGGTCAACCAGTGCGTGCAGATCAGCAGGTTTTCCAAGTGAGCATTGTGTTTGCACCTGAATGCCCTATGTTCCAGAGGCTTGTGGCAAAAAAGTTTCAGTGTTCGCACAGATGGAAGTCTTTGTCCATTTACACTGAATGCAAGTGTGCAAACATGAAGGTTCTGTTTGTATATGGAAAAATGAACTACTATGTGAAACAAAGCCAAAGGCCTAGCTGGAAGGTATGGGGCAAGTATGGGGCAATAACTGTCTACAAACGTCCCCTCTTGTAAGGCCACCCCAAATATACCAGAATAATGGCCTTATAAGAAGGATGGCCTCTCTTGAGGGAGTTAATATAATGAAAAATGCCATATGTAGCTCTCAAACTTTGAGCTAACAAAATGTAACAGAAGAGAACTGTGACAGTCCAGTGTTGAGAATTGAAAGATTCATTAGAAATCAGGGCGCCAGAGCAGTTTTGGAGGAGATTTTTAAAGATTTTGCAGTAGTCCCTCTTTTGAGCAACCACCCTTAGCGCAGACCAAAAGCGGTCGTATAATGCAGGTGGTTGCTCATTGGAGGAACCCCACATGCATGACCTCAACAGCTCAAATCCTGGGTGGCCTTTCCCTTGTGGTAGCGAGGTACATAAATTTCTGCTACCACCAGTTCATCATGATCAATTACATATGCTTTGAAAAGAAATCAGCATTTATTAATTTTAACAATTAAAACCCTTAAAATCTTTATTTCAATAAAGAACCTTTTGTTTGAGTGCTTAAAGATGTGTGTTGCAACTTGAAAATATTTGCCGGTTATGAGTTTTGTCTTTTTCCCATTACGCTCAATAGGCCTGATGCATCACCTGATACGGAGCCTATGCTTGCGAAGTAATGAGCTCAAACTGTTGTAAAATTGTTTTGATGGCATAACTCACTGTCTTATCGTTATTCTACACGTTCCATGGAGCCTAAGTTACTGTAATTCATAAGTTATGGATCAAAATAAGACTCTGCATCTTCCCACAGCCACCACGCGCGTTTTGGGCACCCTGTTTACCTCAATCTGAACCATGGGAAAAACAGATCGACCCACTTCTTCAGTGTCAGTCGCTGAGTCATGCAGGCAAGCACATATTTGATCAGGGTTTTGATCTAGCAAAAGTTATCATTGTTCATTTTATAGAGTATACAATGATAAAACATCATTCAATGAGAACACTAAATAATATTTCTGTGGCTTTGTGCTTATCTGTCATGGTTAGGATAGGTTTTGCATGCAAAAAAGCGATGACCACGTGGGTTGTCGATCTCCGGAAAATAACAAAGATTGTTCCAGACATTTCTGGAGAACATCGGCAACCTTCATCATGCATTTGCATTTAAAGTATTTCAAGATGAATTATGCGAACGATCATGAGTTCGAACAATCAAGTTCCCCTCGCAAGTAAATTTCTACGATCATTATGAAGTTTAGTTCAGAAAACAATCCATAATATCCCACCATACAGAGAAAGAAATATATATAGTGGTCGAAATCCTCTTTGATCTGCTATGGAGAGGCCCGATACATGCGGAGTATGCCACATTCAGTGCCATTGTAAAAATGTAAATAGATGGAAAGATCCTACGCTCATGAGAATTTGAAGTAAGGAGGAATAGATACAGATTGATCAATCAAAAACCTGTTGAAGGAAATTTATTGTAGAAAGAAGTCCTTTATTGTTTGCGCTTACTTAATTTGTCAAGAATCATGTCAATTTTATAACAATCGGTGAGTTGGGTGCATCTATTTTGTTGGCAGACTTGAGGCGTAGTGGCCGGATATGGCTCAAATAAATTGTTATGTGGTCACAAAATCTGTTCATTTTGCATGGTCCTTGGTCGCGTTTATCTGGTGGTCATTCATAAGAGGTAAATTATTGAAGAAAAACAGCTTTGGTGACCAAATGTGGTCCTTCAAACCAGGTGGTCGCTCATAGGAGGGGTCGTTCAAGACAGGGACTACTGTACAGGAAAATGAACAAGAAAATTCATTAAATGAAAAATCCTAAAATCATTGGAGCATTATCATTTTAACGAATTGGTAGACCCCCCCCCCCCCTGAAGTACATCTCCACCATGTCTGAAGTGAATTTGTTTGATGGCTGTGGCAAAGAAGTTGAAAATATGAATTTCAATTGCAATCCCTATTGATTTGCATACTAATCAATAGGAATGCATGCATTAAAAGAAAGGTATTCAAATTGAAAAAAAAATGTTAAAAGTGAGGGATCCTGATTATCACCACCCAGTGAACAAGTTTGTTAAACCCTTCCACAAGCTATATTTCCACCAAGTTTCAGAAGAATCTCATTGATGGTTTTGGAGAAAGCAAAAATAGGAAACACACAAACACCTGTTGTACAAATTAAGGTCTGGGGGTCCCGGTAAGTGCTCCTATGTCATTTCTAAGCAATTGGCTGGGCAGTTTTGCAGAAGATTTTTGGTCAAAAAATGAATGAAGAAATTCAAAACAAAAAAATCACTGAAGCATGACCATTTAAAGAAACTTGGTGGAGACCCAACCTAGGTACATCTCACTGAGTTGGAAGTGGATCTGACTGACAGTTTTTAAGGAGAAGTAAAAAATGTAATTGTGAACTGAAGATGGACAGACAGATGGATGACAGGTCACACATCTTTTTGCTGAACTGACTGTGAAGTCAGTTGAGAGACAATACAAAATACTAGAACCCTTTATTGTCTCGCCAGCATAAGCTGTTGGCGAGACTAAGCAGTCACTTTCCAGACGTCCGTTCGTCTGTCTGTCCGTCCATCCATCCATCCGTCCATCAACAAAAAACTTTGGAGTGGCTTGAATTACACTGGCGAGACATTCATGCCCCCGGGCATGATTCTGGTTTATTTGGATGGCCCTGAAGGTCAGAACATCTTAATGAAGTATACATATGACACATAATATACCTGTAGAAAACATAGCTGTTAATTATTATTATAGATGTAATTTTTTAAAGTGAATGGCAAGAAATAATCAACTTTAAAGTTTTCCCTCACCAAGTACTTTATTTTTAATGAAAAGTGAAGGAGTTGAATTGTTATAGCACTTTGTGAAGAAAATTTGCCTTTGCCATGATACAATATACACTTTATTCTCAATTATATCGTGTGGAATTGCGTCTCCTTTGGTGGCTGCACTTGTCAAACATTGCTACTTTCTGTGATAGTTTGACCACCAGGGTCTGTGATATTACAGAAGGGAGCTTCTACACCAACTGAGATTGTAAACATTGACTCACAGCAGTGAATGTCAGTGTGCTCGTGGCTAACTGGATTAAAATGGGGATGTAAATGAGAAACTTTTCCCAGTTGTCCAGTCTGAACTCATCCACCATGGTGAACTCATGTTGGAAGAAGCCATGGGCTACGACAAAGCCTGTGCAACTTGGATTGATCAAGTCTGTGCCCACACTGATCATGCCACAGCTGCAGTGCCATGGAAGATCAATTTGGTGATCAATCTTCTGTGGCAGCTACAGTAAGCCATCGTCAATGCTTGGCACAGACTCAGCACCAGTTGCACTGGCAAACTTGACTGGCTTTGTCATCACCCCTGGCTCCTTCCAGTAAGGCTGTATTTCTCTGTCCTTCTCCCTTCCTGACTCTACATCTACCCTTCATACTCAGTGAGATCCTCTTTGGAAAAAGAACAGTTAAAACTGAGATCCAGCTCATTCTCTATGTTGCTACTGTTAATGCTTTCTCTATTGCTTTCGGCCATGGTATCACATTGACTCCCTTCCATGACGTCACGACCCAGAGCCCGCTTGACAGCCAAAAAGGCAGGAACTTGTCAATCTATAGAAGCTGTGCAGTATGAGGCAGCCAGGATCTGCCTTGGCACAACTAGATACACTCCACGTGTCTTACTTCTCGAAGAGCTTGAATGGCAAACTCTGGCAAATCGAAGGAAATACTTTAAACTTCTTCTTTTTTTTTTTAAATGTACTATAGGTTGACTCCACAATACCTACTTGATCTTGTTCCTCGCGACGTTGCATTCACTACGGGGTGTCTGTTGAGAAATCGTTTTGAATCACGCCAAAGTAGGTTTACTACCAATCGCTTTGGCAATCCATTTCTCCTGTCTGCTATCAAATAATGGAATAACCTCCCGGTTGATGCTTGTGTCACCAATTCCCTGCCACAGTTCAAATCCAAATTAAATCTATTACTCTTAAATGTTGACAAAAAGCCCTCATACTTTCAACATGGAAGTTGTTTCCTAAACATATACCACATGCAGCTATGTCTTCTCAGTTTTAATAGCTTATCTATATCGTGTCAATATCCTTCCAGCCTCATTGTGTGTATGCTCTCATCCTACTGAAGATATGGAATATTACCTTTTGTAAGTTCACTGTGCAAAGGGTCCGTCTACTGAACACTGCGTGTCACTTACTTGTGCCAGGTGTAAATCTGACTCAAATAGTTCAGTGCTCTGGTGATATTTTATTAAATATTCTGTTGAAAGATAGTGAGGATTTGCCAGACACTGATAATGTGTTCATCTTTTGGGCTGTTCAGACATTCATATCAGAATCTAGACATTTTATTTACTAATTTGGTATATGATCTAATTATAAGTCTCCATTATTTGGCATCAAGTGTTTTATTCCTGTACAAGCTGTGAATTTACTCTTCTGTTCTCATCCAGTGTGTATTGTATATATTCCTGTGTGTCCTTTAATGTACTGGAAAGCCTCCAGATTAGTCTCTGTATACTATTAGGCAATCCAGAGAAAATAAATATGTTTATAATAAACTTCAGGCCTGTCATGGGCAACAAAATTCTTGTGCAAATAAAGTTATATTCCTGTGCGAATAGGGCAAATTTCTTCACAAAAGTGCCATAACACTCCAAGTCCTTCACTTTGAACAAAAATAAATCTTTCTGCTTTTGGGACCTTTAATCATGGAAATGTCATTTTCAGTAGACTAGCCATAAACTGTCTGTCTTGTCGAAAATCAAAGTAACAGCATATGCAAAGTATTCAATAATAGGGAGGGTGTGGAAATTCCTATGATCCTGTTTTCCAGGACAAGTGAAATCCTTTTGAGGACAAGTAACTTTCAGAATTTGTTTGTCCTATGGACAAGTACTCTTAATTGGCAAAATTCACAACATGTTAAATTTGCAAGTTTCTTGGCGTAACAGACACACAAAATCACTGTATGACATAATGATTTCCATCAAAACATGCTCCTTCAAACCAAAACTTGGGCACACTTCATTACAATTAGGGAGGACAAGCGAAAATTTTGTGTCACTTGTCCTGCAGACGAGTAAGTTCAAAACAATTTTTTCACTCGGATAGGACAGTATTTGTGGCTTACAAGATATTGACATAGTATGTATGGAGATTGAGTAAACTGTTTACTCCATACAGTATACCGTTCTCCAAATAGCTAAGTATACGATGTAGAAAACAGCAGTATATGTAGCTTTCAAGTTTTGAGCTGATCAACAAGAAGTAACAAAATACAAGAGGACTGTGTTAACAGGCCATCCTCAGCTAACCTTGACATTCAACCTGTTTTAAGTACCACTCTGGTCTAGGGGATGAGGATTTTGGAGAGGAAGTAAAAAATGTGACTTTCCATTGCAACAATGGGATGTGCTTGGCTATCAAATCAGGGATGAGCATGAACTCGCAGCCACCATGGACCAACTGGCACAAAGGCTCACAGACTAGTGGAATCAAATCCCCCAGTTTGAGATCACTAAACTGCCAAGCAGCATGCCAAGGTGGATCCAAGCTTGCTGACAGAAGGGTGGTGCTCACACCCGCTATTGATGCATGCAGCCTTCCAACAACAACAACAACAACAACAACAACAACAACAACAACAACAACAACAACAACAACAACAACAACAACAACAACCGAAAAGGTCCTTTCAAGGGCCGCCATTTTCCTCCCAAAGGAGATGTGAAAACCAGTGGTAGAATAAAGTAAACAAACTCCCCACACACATCCTCATAACATGTGCATAATGTTGAACAAGGGGATGGCATCCTTTTTTTTTTTTTTTTTTTTTTTATTTTCCACAGCAGTATATTGACATCACCATGAAATTTAATGTCTTTTGGTTGTGTTTAATTACAAATTGTGGTCAACACATCAGATGCCCTATGCATATTTCTCCAAGTCACATCAAAAATGATGTCATGGGGGCTTGGTGTAAGCAGTAACTGGGAAAAGCTGTGGAACAGGCCCCATATTTAGTAACCTTGGAAAAAAAATTGTTAAACAAGGCAAGTAAGCTCATTTCCCCGTAATGTTGAGGATGAATGGCTCAATGGAGTATAGTTGATGTCTAGTGTTTCTCTCTTTCTCCAAGTGTAGCACTTTAGGTGCATTCCAGGAGTTGAGGTTATTGGATATATTCCAACACTTGGATTTGCAAGTTAAGTCTGTCATGTCCTGGAAGGGAAATTAACATCTGCCAAATGAAGGGTTAGAAGTGCATTTTTTTGTCTCAGTGGTTAAAGTGTTGATGCACGCTGTCTTTGCAAGGTTGGTCCCACATAGTGTTTTTTGCAGATATTGTGGGTGAGAAGATCAACAAAGTTTGAACACTCAAGTGCTGCAGATTTCATAAGGGACCATGTAAGTCCTACATGTATATGCCTGTGAACTCATGACTGGCCCACTTTTATGGAGACAAGTGCAGTATCTGCAGTTGTTGAGTGAACATGTTTTTGTGTATAGAACGTGAGATTCCTGGGTTCTGAGGTCAGTTTTTATTTCACCAGATCCTAAAGCTGACCAGTACATCTTTGATGTTCTGTGTATGTTTAGAACCTATTAGTGCACTGTACATGACAATCAAATTAACCACACCTCAGTGAGATGAGCTTTCTTAACAACCCCACTGGCAAACTGCATGATCAATGTGTTGCCAGGGTGCAGCATACATAATGGTCCCTGTAAAACCTGCAGGCACACACAGGTCTTCACTGCAAGTCAACTCACCCCAAGCACTCCATGGTCTTGGAGGCCCCACAGCCAACTCGTCTGGATCAAATGTATCTGCAGTAGACCTTAGAATTTTGTGGAATATACAACCATCTACAAAATTGGAAGTCATTATGAAGCCAGGTATCCTCAATGACCAAAAAAAAAAAAAAAAAAAAGGCTAAAATACACAAAGTCAACTACATACACATGCAGAGATTCCAGGAACTGGCAGTAGGTGACAGAAGTTTTCAGTGATAAAAATATATTACTCTGATCACACATTACATGCTGTGGATCAAAACTTATGCCATGTATTGAAGGCCTTCCACAGTAGGAATATCAGTGTACAGTGACCATGTGACTGTAACGGTACATCTAAAGTTACAAGGAGAGTGTTTACTGGTAAGGGTTCAAGGGATTCCATTTTCTTCACAAAATCTGTGGTGTCCTCAATGTAGCTAGCAACATGTTTGTCAGTAGCAGTATTAGATCAGCAAAGGTCAATATTCTTCTTTGGCACTGAAGATTTAATGATGACCATGCAGGAAGCAAGATGGCACCTTTGGGGATTTCTGATTAAAAAGCAGGTACTCTTGGCTCTTTTATGTGAAAATGTTCTCGTACATCTTTCTGCTGACGTTGTAATTGTCTTGCCTGCCTGCCAATGTTATCTGTATTTGTGACTTGTGGTAAGAAGTTAAAAAAATTATCTGTGTACAGTGATCTTCTTTTGACAATTGTTTTAGGCTTCTGCTGTGTAATCCATCAATTATGTTGCAGTTGCTCAGCCAATGTCCAATTTCTTTATCACTATATCATGTATGTGTAGGTTGGTTTTGTGGGGATATTGAATGAAAATGGACATACAATGATCTCTGGTCCCATTATATATCTGGATTGTCATGCTAGATGCACTCAATCCATGCCTAATGTGAGCACTGAAACTGCTCAAACAATAGGGTAACTGCAAATGTTGAATCTAATTATATTAGGCTGGAAAAAATTTATGGTAACTTTTGGTTCTTCTACCAACTCTGTGTGGAAGGCCCTGACCTCAAAAACATTTCTCTAAGGGGAGGGGGGTGTAACTTGTAATTACCAGCCAAAAGAAAAAAAGAATCTGACACATATGGAATGGAGTATAGGTCACTTTAATTACTCAAATGATTCAGTTGGTGAATGGAATTTTAAGTCATGTCCAAAATAATTTTTGCCCCAACCGGAAACCAGGAATAATTTTTGTCACCTAATATTCAACGTGAAAGATAAAAGTTTACTCTACATAATTGCTACAAAAAAAATAAAATAAAATAAAAAAAATAAATTCATGTTTACTTTTCAGCGAAGCAGTGCAAAGGTATTTTTCTTGGAAACTTTATTTGCTGTAACCTGTGACTCCCCTTGATCATGGGATGTACCCATGGCAAAACTGAAAAGTGGAAATAATGAACGCGGTCCATATGACAAGTAGGAGGTAATTCTCTATTTTCCTTTTTACGTAAAAAGAAAGAAAAATCCTAGCTTCCTGGTCACCTTTTTTATGTAAACAGAAAGAAAAATCCTAGCTTCCTGGTCACCAGAAGACCCTCTCCCCCCCATCCTGGGCTAAAGCATACCACTGCAGCACAAGAAATGAAAGTTACATATCATTTAGAGATTTGCAAAGTTATTTCATTTTAAAAGTTATTTTATTTCAAAAGTTAGTGTATGGCAGTACAAGTTTAGTAACAGTCATTTATTAGGGACTCGTGACGCTTCAAGTACTGATAACAGATCAATTGAACGATTTTCATATCTTGTGCTGTGGATGGCCCTGTGATAAACGTTATGGAACAAAGGGGTTTCTTCCTGAA
This sequence comes from Hermodice carunculata, assembly GCA_964020975.1. Taxonomy (NCBI): domain Eukaryota; kingdom Metazoa; phylum Annelida; class Polychaeta; order Eunicida; family Amphinomidae; genus Hermodice; species Hermodice carunculata. The sequence continues at coordinate 60,235,874 of OZ026613.1, forward strand.
TTTGTTCAATAAATCTCACTTTATTTATGTTTTATAGTTGAGGCAGTTGTCTATCACTAAGTAGCTGTAGGAAGTGATGGACTCACCCATTGGTGAGCAATGGAAACTATACTTAAGGAAAGGAAAGAAAAAGAAAACTGAAAGCTATCTCTAGAAATGCAGCACACAATATTCTGAGATTTATTGTCTTCATCCAGGCATTAAACTTTAAAGATAAAACTTGTAGCTTGAAAGTTTTTTTAAATTTGAAGAAGGAAAAATGTGTTTTTACTCCATTATCTATCTGTCATCATGGATTGGTGATGAACCTATTAACCCGTTCCCTCTGAAACTGGCTGGTAGTTAAATATTGTCTGGCCGGTGGTTTTTTTTTTGTTTTGTTTTGTTTTTTGTTTGTTTGTTTTTAGTTCAATAGTAATGAAAAACAGTTTGAATGAAAATTGTGGATATGACCTATGTCAACAGCTTTCTTTTGCGTGGGTTGGGTGCTTGGGCTCTTAGCACCTGACCCATATCAGGGAAAGTTCTTGACTCAGTCCTAATTCAAGGCAGTAATGTTCAATGTTATGAACTGAAGAAGCAGCTACAAAAATCTTGCAGCTACTCACATGATGCAGCCCCGTGTACATATTTTCATGGCAGAAATACCATTTTTAGCTCAGCTGAGCTTATAGGAAGGTCAGTTGTCCGTGGTCTGTCCACCCACAATTCACATTTTGACGTCTTCTCCAAAACCACTGGCCAGATTTACCTCAAACTTGGTGGGAATGTCCCTTGGGTGGAGATCTACCAATTTTAATCAAATGGTCACAGTCCAGTGATTTTTGGATTTTTAGCAATGCTGACCAAAGGTCGCAGAGCTTATGCAACCGCTCATGTCTGTCCATCCGTCCATCCACTCTCTTACTTCACGATCATTGTTAGTATATAAGTGTAAAATAAATAGCGTTATAACTTTGTTGCATAAACTACAACACAAAGGTTGTAAAAACAACTACACAAAACTCTGTTGAAATGTTTCCAGAGATATGACCAAATACCTAATAAATACAACACTAACTCAAAAACATTTGTCAAATTGTGTCAAGATGGAGTTTGAAATGACAAAGTATAGTCCTCAGAGTGTGTAGAGTGGTAAGAGCTGAAAAGTGTTTTAAGATGTAAAATTATATATTTGGTAAAGTAATTAGATTAGACTTGCCAAATTTATATGATATATAGACCATGGCCAAAGGTAGAATGTTATGTAATATCAGTGTTCAGTGACCTTGACCTACTTTTGTGAGGTCACCATGCCTGTAAAGTTGAAAAGGGGATTTTGTAATGGTCGGGTGTAGCTTGGACATCAATGGCAATGTCAGCACAGCACCAGGCAGACATATGGGCCTCTTTTACATATATTACATAATCTGACTGCCTTGATCTTCTGTCCCAAGGTCACTGAGGACATGAAGTTAAGGGCTCACTCATTGTTGTCAAGTGGCACATGCAACAATATTCATCACAGGAGTTGCACAAACTAGCTATGATTACATGTGGAGTGAAGTGCCATCTGGTAGACAATTTTTACATTAAATGTACATAAGCTTTATATGTTCAAAAGCCACTTGAGGACTCACAACTCTGAAATAAACAGGTGCAATATAGCCACGGTGCCAGCAGAGCATGAGACCCACGGGCCTCCTGTTTATGATTTTTTTTTTGGTTCACTTTTTGCCAAATATTAAAAATCTTCTCTGAAACTGGTTTGCCAATTGCTTAGGGAGACTTCTGTGGACTCTCAGACCTTCATTTGTGCAGCAGGTGGTGCTGTGATTTTTTCAAATAGTTTTTTATGTAAAAAAGTGTGTTTTTGCTTTTGTCAACTTCTTCTCCAAAACCATCATTCTCATTATGCTGAAACTTGGTGGAAATGTTCCTTGTAGAAGGGCCCAGCAAAGCTGTTCACAATGTGGTGTTGCTGTGAATTCCTGATTTTTAATGAATTTTTCAATTTGAGTACTTGTCAGTTAATGCATACAGTCCTATTGATTACTTTGTAAGTGAATGGGGATTGCAATGGTAATTCACATTTGGGACTTCTGCTCCAAAACCATTGTGCAGATTCATGTCAAACTTGGTGGGGATGTACCTTGGGTGAGTCTCTACCAATTTTGTTAAAATGGTCACGCCCAGTGATTTCTGGATTCTTTTAAAAAAAATTTTGGTTCAATTTTTGGCCAAAATCTTAAAAAAATATTCTCCAAAAGTGCAGGCCAATTGTTACCAAATTGCTCAGGGAGACTTCTGGGACCTTGCAATTGAGACCTTAATTTGTCCAACAGGTGGCATTGTGATTTTTCAAATATTTTTTTATGCTAAAAAGAGTGTTTTTACTGTTTTGGACCTCTTCTCCAAAATTGTCTGTCAGATTATGCTGAAACTTGGTGGAAATGTTCATTGTAGCAGGGTCTTTGGATGACAGCAAACAATGGTATCATTTGAACATTATAGTCACACCTCTGTGGTCACTGCTTTTGTGCAAATTTCTGTCCTCTTGGATGGCTCAGGCCTAGGTTTCTACTTACCTGCATGCATTTTTTTGTGATACATGTACTAACATCATGTAGTGGGACTGAACGGAACTATGTGGTACAGTATTCTGATCAATTCATAATTGTCCAGTGAATAGATTAAATGTAGTCAGGTCTAGTTCTTATCTGAAAACCAGGATATGATGGATAGGATTACAGACAACACACAAGACAAAGTAGAGTGATTGTCTCTTGTTGTTTGCCCATTCCCCTGTAAGTGAAACTGAAAGTATATTTTAAATTGGCACTGGGAATTCCATATTTTCTGAAAAGCAGTGGGCTTCCTATGCAGATTATGATCCATGTTTATTTTTACTGTCTGTCTTTGGAGTGCAAATATAAAAAAAAGCATAGAAACAAATGCAAAGATTTTGGGATTTTCCACTGTCATTGTGGCCTATGTATAGGTGGTATATTGTAATGTTCTGCATGACATCAACTGTAGTAGGTCATAGACCACATAGATGTATACACGCTGTGCTGGTTACGTATTGTAAAGAGGTCACAACAAAAGCTCATTGGGTTTTGTGGAGCTTGGTTGCAAAGGGAAACTGGAACTGTATAGACTACATTTTACACCTGATGTAGGGGAATAAAATCTGAATGACACTTTGGGATGAATGATCATTCTGTCATGTACATGTATATATAAACATGATAAACTAAGTGCTGCACACATACCTCTGTATGTGGGCACCTCTCCAAAGTGCGCACTTCCTTACAGTGGGCACTTTTCTTTGGTCCCGTTTCATTTTTCCTATTAACTACATTATAAAGCCACCCATGTAAATTGGGCACCTCCCTAATCTGGGCATTGGGCACCTTAAACAGGTACCAAAATCTGTTAAAGTGGAGTGATTGTCTCTTGTTACATGCCCATTTCCCAGTAAGTGAAACTGAAAGAATGTTTTATTTGGTTCAATAAATATTTTACTTTGTAACAGTGTTATTTTTTGCATCAGGATATGCAAACTTTAACTTTTAATTCTTCAAGTGTCATTTTTCTATCAGTGCTTACCACCTAATATAATCCCCCTATCATGACAGAATACAGTACATGTACAGGCCAGCATCAACAGAGCATCAAAGCATAACAGTTGTTTTAGTCCACAGGAACTTTTGACGGCTTGGTGTATTAACCATAAGATTAAGGTACCACAGTGGAGAGAACAATTTACTCTACTGGAAAGCAAGTTGATGTGTGGATGAGTGTCAGCTCAGTGATTTGCACAACCTTGCCGTTTGATACTTTGATGTGTCTGCTGGTAATCACTGAGTGGGGACCTGTTCTTCATAAGTAGTCTATTGACTTTCTTTTTCTACATACTGTAGTTCTAGAATTTTTCGCACTCGACTTAATTTCGCGCTTTTCGTGCTAGTACTCGTTATGTGAAAATAAGATGCGCCAAAATTAATGAGCCTAATGAAAGATTATATATAGACAAGCCATGATGCACGAAATTAAAATATGCAAATATTTTCTAATTTACAGAAAAACAAGTTTGCGAGAAATTAACCACACACGAAAATATCTAGAACTACAGTAGTACATGTAGTTGATGCTCATTTGTTTTTTTTTTTTTTCAAGAAATAAAGGCAAAATGTTGAAAAAAAATGCTTTTCTCATTTGTTTCATTTGGGATTAAGATACATGTATCTTATACATGTATATATAAATATACATGTAGATGTACATGCATATGTATAGCCTCTCCCTTTTCTTTGTTGCTTATCCACACAACCCAAAATGGCCGACTTTCTGTAAAGTGGGCACCTCCCTGAAGTGGGCATTTTGCTCTGGTCGCAAGGGTGCCCACTTCACGGAGGCTACGGAGGTTTCACTGTATATATTATTGACAATCTTCAGCAAGATGAGTGTCTAAGAATGATGCAATTGAATTGTATGGGCAACGAGGTGACCTGAGTTGACATAGAAATAATGACTGTCTTTAATCCACGCTGGATAAAATGATTAATGCTAACTGGCAAATTTCATTAAATAAATGTGCGACATAAAAGTATAAATATTTGCAATATCACTTGAATTAATGACATGTTCATCTTTACATTATAAACCAGTTAATCAGATTATTTATATATTATGTGTATTTCGTTTTATTTCATTTCATTTTGGGGTCATTTTGTAGGTCAGCTGACCATAGATTGCAGAGTTTATGTGAACACTTGTCTGTCTGTCCATAAACTTTTGCTTGTATATCTATCTGTGTACTAGTGCCTTGCAACTTTTTGTTGTCTTGTTCTATATGTACAAGATGCCCTAATATAGGCTGGTGAGCCTGTCGGCCAATTGCTTTTTGAATAAAATACCTTTAAACCAAACTTTTGCTTGTGGATGTGATACAATCCATAGTGTTCAATTTAGCCCTATATAACTTTCAGGACTTGTTAAGTGTATGAAAACCCAGATCAAAGGCACTACATTTGACATGTTGAGAAATAAGACGGCTAACAATATCAAACGTACATAAATGTGTATCATATATAAATGTTTGATGTAATACCTTGACCTACTTTCTCAAGGTCATACAGGGAAGACTTCTCAGGATTTTTTTTTTTTTTTGGGTTATAGTCATTATGGTTGGCTTTGTGCACATGTATCAATATACTGCTATGGGAATATTATACAGACAAATGTCTATGATGTGTAGAGTCACGGTGGTGCCACTGGTGGTAATAAGTAGTGTTGAGAATTGTCAGTAAGGTTGAAATTAGTACTGAGTTGAGTTAAGTTGAGATAAGTAAATTGTTGATCCTGTTGACAGTATAGCTGTGTGTAAGCTAGTTTGTGCTGCCATCTGTTGTGTACTTGTGTAACAAGAAAGCTCAGGCTTGTGGAGATCTCCAGTTCTGGAGGGAGGAAAATAAAGGAGTTCCAGTTTCTGTGAAGACAGCTGAGTCAGTTGTGTTTTCAAGAGTCCCCTTTTGAGAAGAAATACTGACAGCAATGTTAGACAAGTGTGTTGTCAACATTATGGTGCCGAAACCCGGGAACTTATAATAACTTTGTGCTGTCAGTAAGTGTGAAAAGGTGGAAATATAGTGTTGAGAAGTGAACTTGTTGCACTAATGAGGCTAAGCACATGGTGGGCTGGCTATGGCACGTGGCTCTTTGTGTGGACCATGTGTTGCGGTGGTGTGTCGAGTGAGTGTGGTTTTGAACCATTTGATCCGGAACTGGACCTTGAAGTGTTTGAGACGCAGTGCAGTGCCACAGGTGGACGTTTCGCAGTTTTAAAGAGCCGGTTTATACAGAGTTCTAGTAATAAGCTGTTGTGGGAGCTAAATATGGAAGAAGCACTGAAGAAGCGGGCTGCTGCTCGTGGTTGGCTCACAAGAGCCGGTAAAACACTAACCAACTTGATGAGCAAGCCTACTGTGGACAAGGTTGTGCTTGAAGACGCAATTAACGCATTTGATAAGCGTACAGAAAGATTAGACTCTGCCCAGTCGGAGTACGAGTTAACTCTTGCTACTGAAAAGCTGGATGATGAGATTGATAGTGCAGCTGACTACAGGGAAGAGGCACGTTCGCCACGAATAGAGGCTGCCAAGCGTTTGGCGACTATCAGTGGTAATGATGCAGCTGCACCAAATAAAGATGTGGAAAGGGTTAAGACAAAGAACGTTGAAGCAAAACTTCCAAAGTTGGAATTGCCATCATTTAGTGGGAAGGTTACGGAGTGGCCTTCATTCTGGGATCAATTTACCGCCATTATCGATAAATCTGATATGCCAGAAATAAACAAGTTCAGTTATCTGCGCTCCCTTGTTAAGGGTGAGGCCAAGTTGTGCATTGAGGGTTTATCACTAACTGAAGCAGACTACAAGATAGCATGTGACATTTTGTCCCAACGCTATGGCCGCAAAGAACAAATCATATTTGCACATATCCAGGAGCTACTGAATGTATCAGTACCCAACACACAGGGCTCCCGAGTTGCCAATCTATGGAAATTATATAATGAGTTACAGGCCCACATAAGAAGCCTTGAGGCCTTGAATGTAAACGGAGAGCAGTATGGTGTTATATTAACACCATTAATATTATCACGTTTGCCCCAAGATTTACGCTTAGAGTGGGCCCGGGAAGGTACAGGCCATGAAAGTGATCTAACATTTTTACTTGACTTTCTACAAAAGGAGATTCGTCGTAGAGAGCGTTCACAAGTGTTTAAAGACAGTAAGTTTGATCATTCAGCAGGAAAGTTGGAACAAAGGAAAGGTTCACAGCCATCAGCGGCTGCATTACTCTCAAAGAGAGATGAAGGTGTTGTTTTAAGTTGTGCAGTATGTAAGAGGTCACATCCCACGGAAAAGTGCTGGGACTTGACTAAAGCACCCATGTCAGCACGAACAGATAAAATCAAAAGTGCAGGTTTATGTTTTCGATGTTTGTCGCCAAAACACAAAGCTTTAAAGTGTAATAGTGTTTGTGCTTTATGTAAAGGCAGGCATCATTCATTAATATGCAAACATGGAGAAAAGACTGAAACACATGAAGAGAATGATAACACGGACACAAATGTAGACTCTAAGTCAACTAAGTCAAATGAACTTGTTGGTAATGGAACTTCTACATCAGATGTAAGTCACACTGGTATGTTGTATTCCAGTGAACGTCAGGGTGCTCATAGTAAGACACTAAAGAAACGTGTAATTTTACAAAGTGTGCCACTAAATGTTACTGGTAAGAAAGGTAGCACAAGGGTTAACATATTGTTTGACACAGGATCTGACAGCTCTTATGTCACCAGTAATCTAGTACAAAAGGTTGAGCCCGAGTGGGTAAGTGCTAGGCAGTTGGCTTATGTTGCCTTTGGAAATGAAAAGTCAGGAAAATCTGACATGCGAAATGTATTTCAGTTAAAGCTAAAGGGTGCAAATGGTACATTTGAATCCATCCTTGCTACTGAGGTCCCAGTTATTTGTGCACCTATGTACCGCCCGGCTGTCCCGCTGGGGCTACTTCAGTCCTTTGGTGATCTTGCTTTTGCAGATGATTACAGTGAGGGTGGGGAAATCAAAGTTGATATACTGGTGGGCTTAGACTTTTACTGGAAATTAGTTAAACCTACCACAGTAAATTTGGGTGATGGGCTGGTTGCTCAAGAAACCTTGTTTGGTTGGATGGTGTCAGGTTTTGTGAAAGGTAAAGAGACACCTTACCATGATATTTCTCACCGCTTGTTTATCCATGATATGACTGAGACACAGGTACAAAAATTTTGGGATCTAGAGTCCATGGGAATCAATGATAATGAGACTGCATTTGAGAGTAAAGTCATGAAAACTTTCAATGAGCGGATCAGTTTTCAGAATGGGCGATATATAGTGATGTTACCATGGAAACAGAATTCAGGTAAGCTGCTCAACAATGAGACCATAGCTCAAAAGAGGCTAGAACAGTTGTCCCGTAAATTGTCAAAAGATGAAAATTTGAAAGGTAGGTATCATGAGGCTATAAAGGAGATGGAGATGTCTGGGATTATACATGAAGTTCCCACAGAGGAAAAGGTGCCTAGTAGTGGTCACAATGTGTTTTACTTGCCCCACAGACCTGTTGTCCGTGAAACTAGTGTGACAACTAAAGTGCGACCTGTCTTTGATGCATCGGCTAGGGGTCATAACGGTGTATCGTTAAATGACTGTGTTGAGACAGGACCTAGTCTCATTCCCAGTCTCGTAGAGATCTTAATACGGTTTAGAAGATGGAAAATTGCTTTGATTGCCGATGTTGTGAAAGCTTTCCTTCAAATTAAAGTAGCAAAAGAGGACCAAGATGTGCACAGATTCCTCTGGGATGATAATGGTAGTGTTCGTGTCATGAGATTTGACCGAGTCCCATTTGGAAATCGAAGTTCCCCCTTTCTATTGAATGCTACGATAAAGCATCATCTTTCCAAATACCCGACATCAAAAACGTTAGAAGAACTAAAAGACAATTTGTATGTTGATGATTGGTTAACTGGGGCAGATGAGGAAACAGAGGCATGCTGTATGTTACAAGACGCCTCTACAATCATGAGTGAGGCTAACATGCCACTAGCCAAGTGGGGGTCTAATAATGATAGAGTGTCAGAATTCCTACACCTTAATTTTGAGGACAAACATTTAGAGGGAGATGTTGTTAAAGTCTTGGGTTTGAAGTGGTGTCACTCAAATGATTGTTTTGCATTTGCTGGTGTAGAACTGCCCCCTGGTTTGATGATTACTAAACGTGTAGTGTTGAGTTTCATTGCTCGACTCTTTGATCCACTGGGCTTCCTCACCCCATTCACAATGTTTGCTAAATGCATGTTCCAAGATTTGTGGAAATTAGGCCTTGATTGGGATCAGCCTGTTCCAGAGACTTATGGAAATGCTTTCACTGAGTGGCTAGGTGGTTTAAAGTTGCTCACAAAGTGGGAAGTGCCCCGAAGTTATACTGGTAAGCCATGGGGAGAGGCTGTTAAGTTCCAAATACACGGTTTCGGAGATGCCTCGGAGAAGTGTTATGGGTCATGTGTATACTTGAAAACCCTGAACAGTGATGGCACATGGTCATCAGCTCTTGTGTTCTCAAAGGCAAAGGTAGCACCCCTTAAAGCTGTGACCTTGCCCCGACTAGAGCTCTTAGGGGCACTTCTCACAGCTAGACTAGTAGCCTTTGTACAAAAGGCTCTACACTTGACAGAAGTTGAAGTGTATTGTTGGACCGACTCTATGGTTGTGTTAAATTGGGTTAAAGGTGAACCTAGTCGTTGGAAAACATTTGTAAGAAACCGAGTAGTTGAGATCCAAAGCAAGACAAATCCTGCTTGTTGGCATCACTGTTCAGGCATAGATAACCCCGCTGACATGACCACCAGACCTATATTAGCTGCAGAAATGATCTCAGTGAGTAAGTTATGGTTAGAAGGTCCCCAGTGGCTGTGTGGTGAAGACAACCCTGTTAAAATGTGTGATGTGCCAGTTTTCCTCAATATAGAGGAGACTGAAGTTTCAGAAACAACCTTATCTAGTCACAAGGCTGAGGAAATATTGCCAGTGGAGCGCTGGGGCTCTTTCACAAAGAGTATCAGAGTAGTAGGATGGTTACTCAGATTCATGAACAATGCACGCAAGGTGAGTACAAATAGGCAAAGGGGGGACCTCTCTTTTGCAGAGCTAGGTAATGCCAAGGTCAAACTGTTATTGAGTGTGCAAGAGGAATACTATCATGCAGAGATATCATCTTTGAAGATAGGTAAACCAGTAGGTAAGCATTCCTCTCTGGCAAAACTAACCCCTTTCATTGGATCAGATGAGTTGTTGAGGGTACATGGACGTTTACAGAGGTCAGAATTGACGTATGATGAAAAACACCCCATCATTTTACCCAAATGTTGGTTATCACTGTTGCTGGTGAGATACCATCATAAATTGCTTAAACATGCTGGAGTGTCTACTATGGTAGTGACCATTAGAAATCACTATTGGATTGTAGGCTTGAGGAGACTTGCAAAGCAAGTGAAAATTGAGTGTGTGTCATGCAAAAGGCTAGATGCGCAGGCTAGTGAGCAACCAATGGCCCCTCTACCTGAAAGTAGAGTACAAAAGAGTCCACCCTTCGCAGTCACTGGTATAGATCACTCGGGTCCTTTATACTGCTGTGACCATGCTGGTAAGAAATTTTACATTTTATTATTCACCTGTGCAGTTGTCAGGTGTGTTCACTTAGAGCTTGTGGACTCTCTCAATTGTAGAGACACTATGTTAGCCATACGGCGCTTTTTTGCCAGAAGAGGAATTTCAGCAATTCTTTACTCAGACAATGCTAAAGTATTCAAGGCGACTCAAAGGGAATTACAGACAACCTTTGGTCCCATGTGTCCCGAGTGGCGTTTCATAGTCCCAAGGGCCCCTTGGTGGGGAGGGTGGTGGGAGCGGCTCATGCGTCCCATCAAAAGTGCTCTGAGGAAATCCTTGGGGTCTCGTTCTGTAACACGCACAGAGATGGAAACTGTTTTGCATGAAGTCGAGGCGTGTTTAAATTCTAGACCCCTAACTTTCACAGGTGATGAAGTAGATGCTGATAAACCCCTTACCCCAGCCCATTTTTTAATAGGGCGAAGTACTAGTTATCAGCCCATACAATGCACTGATCAGCCAGTCACTAAACATGATTTACTGACCAGGAAAGAAGTCATTGATCAGCAAGTGACCAAGTTTTGGGATCAGTGGAGTTCTCAGTATTTAAGAAACCTACCCCCCCTCTCTGGTTCTAAGGTCAGGGGTCGGGTTTCTGAAGGGTCTGTTGTGCTTTTGCGGGAGGACGGGTGTCCTCGCTTATTGTGGCCAATGGGTGTAATCACTCGGACCTTTCCTGGCAAGGATGGCGTGATCAGAGCAGTTGAGGTAAAAACAAAACATGGTACTTACACCAGGCCAATCCAAAGGCTCCATAACCTGGAGGTTTCACAAACCTTGCCTGAGGTTGATAGTACTGTAAAAGCTCCTGAGGAAGTACAAGTTAAAACATCACGATATGGACGTTTGTTAAAACCAAGATCAAAATTGGACATGTAAATGTTCAGATTAATGCTTTAAAGTTAACATCATGAAGTTTCATGATGTATGGACATTAAAACCAGCTGTATGGACGTTATAGGGTTAAAAGTAAGTTAATCAACTTACTGGCCCATATTTGATATCTTTAATAGAAACAGTTGAATTGATTATTATTATCTACAAATAAACAATGATATGTTAATATTCGAAATATACACAGGATATTGGAAACTGAACATTTAATGAGGTAATGTGCATGTAAGTGCAAGTTATGGTCCATTGAAGGACAAGTGTATTTGGACATAGTTCCATGTTAAAGTGTAAAGTTATATTTACTATGATCAGCTCTTCTTTGTTAATGATTAGAGTTAATGTGTAAACTCTAACGGTGGGGAGTATGTTGAGAATTGTCAGTAAGGTTGAAATTAGTACTGAGTTGAGTTAAGTTGAGATAAGTAAATTGTTGATCCTGTTGACAGTATAGCTGTGTGTAAGCTAGTTTGTGCTGCCATCTGTTGTGTACTTGTGTAACAAGAAAGCTCAGGCTTGTGGAGATCTCCAGTTCTGGAGGGAGGAAAATAAAGGAGTTCCAGTTTCTGTGAAGACAGCTGAGTCAGTTGTGTTTTCAAGAGTCCCCTTTTGAGAAGAAATACTGACAGCAATGTTAGACAAGTGTGTTGTCAACAAGTAGAACCAGCATCATAGGTATTACAAGTACTGTATTCATCTTAATAAGCACGTTCCCTAATAAGCATCCCCCCATTTTTTTCAAAGAAAGGACCTCCAAAATATCCCATAGTTTTCAAGCAAGTGATGGAATTTATTATTTCACTCATTATTTTGATTAGATAAATTAAAATGGAACTACCAAATATGTGTCAGGCAAGCAATCAATGGGGAACCTTGATCTATATTTCAAGGTCTTTTTTGGGCCTCTTGTTATAAAACAAACTTAAGCTTAAAGCAGTTTTTTCCAACAGTTGAATTTGTAACAATGTGAACCATTATCTGTCAGCAGATAATGCAACTACAGACAGACGGCAAAATGTGTACTGGGGGATTCCCCATGACCCCAACATATTGATCCAAAGTTTTGCACATTAATATGACTCTACATGTTGTGGCATATCCCACTCTTTTGTTTTTGATGCTCCAGGTATAATGGACATGGATGCACAAACATCAATGGTTACAATTCATTGGTTTAAGCCACCAAAAGGGTTTTTTCATCACATTGTTCTTTAGTTTATTTCTTGTAAACATTTCCAAGAATACCAGGCTTAAATGTGAAACACCCAGGATGAGAAATCTGAAGAAATTTTCCATGGGTAACATCAAATTTCTGAAGTGTTGAATTTTCCCTATGATGTGCACATGTTATATGTATGTAAATAGGGCGTAGATGTACATAACCAAGTTCATTGGGAAAAGATAAGATTTGTTACTTGTACACTCAAACTCTGAAGTGGTATTTTCTTGACCACAATTTTGTCAATTTTTAAATTTTCCTGAACAAGCAATAAATTACAAAAAATTGGTACAAATACATCATTTCAAATACCACTCAAAGTGAGACACTGATGTTTAGATTTGAACAATGTGGTTGTATGAGTCTTCATAAATAATGATGTATTAGGTGAATAGAAAACAATGACATTCAGTTTGTGTGATATGTATGTACCAACTGTAGAAACTTGTAGCTACTTATGGTTGTAACCAAATTTTCAATGGTTATGGGGTACTCAGGGTTTTCCCCAGTTTTGGAGAACAGAAAGGTGGTGAACCTGATGGCAACCTAGAATTTCTTGTTCCAGGACAGGTATTGACCAAATGTTGCATTAATATTACTAAAATAACCTACTTTTGAATGAGAAAGGAGAAAGGTGGTAAAAAGGTGAAAGATGGTGAAGAAAAGATGAAAGGTGAGCCACCTTTGAGCTTATAATGTCGGGAAAACACTGGTACCAATGATCATATATCATGTATATGTTGCTAAAATTGCATTTGATCAATTTTTTCCTTCTCATTGTTTTGAACTTAGGAAAACCTAAACATGAAATAGTTACTTTGCTCCATGGATTCAGCTTCACCAGCCTGCAGAATCCATGTGTATTTTCGGTCCATGGTGAACTTTACATGCCAGAAAAAAAAAAAAAAAAAATGAAAAAAAAAGTGCACTGTATTTGTGTGCCTGGCATGGCAAGATGCATTGAAATATTCCTTCAAAACAGACTGGCCAATCATATTACTGAACTGAATTTTGTTAAAATTGGATAGAAAGTATTTTTTAAAAAACACTATTTTGCTTGAGCAGGTTAAAAAAACAGACTAAAGATAACATTCCAGGTACTCAACATTGGTATGATTACATTGTTATGATGGTAGGTGTATCCTATACTTAGTTAAAAACATCCTGCAGGACTAAGATGTCTTTGTGGTTTGGTGCTCTCAAAATTAGGAACATCTGATGAAAACCCATATTTTCCACATGGTCATAATTGATTTTGACTCTATATTTAAAGATAAAGTGTAAATTAAAAAAGTAAAAGGTCCCTATACATGAGCTTTTCACAGAAGTACGTTTTGTTGAAATGAAATCAAGACTTACATTTTTATGAGTGGGTCTTGACCCAGCAAAAGAAGGTGAAAGACACTAATGTGTCAGGTTATCAGGTCTTGTATCATTATGATGGAAGATCATCTTGTGGGTTGGGTGGTATCTGAGATATGGACCAGACCAATTGACCATCCATCCTGAGCACTGGCAGCTATGTTTATTTGGTCTCCATGTAACTTTGTAAAAAATGTTTTGAAGTTGAGCTTCTGAAAAAAATGCTACAATTTTATCTTAATTTATATTGTTTCAGTTCCCCCTGTGTGATGGAGCTCACAATAAACACAATGAGGAAACTGGGGACAATGTTGGGCCACTGGTGCTGAAGCGCAGGGAGGCTGTCCAGTAGGATCAGCTGGTGTGCCAGTCAGACTACACTGATCAACACAAGGAACCAATATAGTCTTCCCTGTTGGCATCTGAAGGAAAAATATCAGCACTGTTCACCAGGCCAACTTGTGTCTGCATTTACATGGCTGACCACATCTCAGGACGTTTATGTTGGCGGCCATGACCTGGCAGGGTATTTACATACATGTAGTTGGTCCTGTCCTGTCAGGGTATTTACATAGTTGGCCCTGTCCTGTCAAGAGTATTTACATAGTTGGCCCTGTCCTGTCAGAGTATTTACATAATTGGCCCTTTCCTGTCCGAGTATTTACATAGTTGGCCCTGTCATGTCAGGACCTCCACAGTATCAGTCATCATTCATGTACAAGTTTATTTTTCAAGGAGTGCAAACTATGATTAAATTTTAACACAAACAAAACCTGCTAAAATCCTCACCAGCCATAGCTGTGTCTTATGTCTAGTTTGATATTGACCAAAATTAAAATTTCACTCACGGTGTTTCATGAATGAATACATGAGTTTTTTTCCTGGCTCAGTATTGACACACGTTTGTTTGAAGTGGTAATTGCAGTCAAATGAACCAGTGACAAGGAACCCAACATGCATGTAAATATGTTTTTACAAGTTCTTGAATTGTATTTGAAAAGACTATTGTTTGGGATCATGAAATATTTCAGTTTTAGAATCTGTATTTGTAAGAGACACCTACATGTAGGTTTATAACAGACGACATTGAAGCTTATGCACCAGGAACTTTATGTTTTCAGGATTAGTGTTTAGTATCATGCTAATGCTGAGTGATTCAATGATTTTAGGGTTGTGTTGTCAGAGTAAATTGGGCTTGGCCTGTTTTTCAATCATCTTTTCTTGTTGGAAATAAACATATGTTCAAACCAATAAATTGAGCCTATAATATTCACTGTGGAAATACTTTACAGAAATCTGTGCGTGGATGTGACAAATAAATACATGTCACATGCTGTATAGTTTGATGTACATATAATGTTTCTAAGAACATGACCAATTAGCATGCAATAGTATGAATTTTTATTTTTTTTGGTTTTGTGCCATCAACAAAATAAGCTCGAAAAATCAGAACAAAGTTACAGTACAGAAATGATAGTATGGATACTACAATCTTTTTCATCTTTCAGTCTGTGCACATGGTGGTGTGCAGTTCCCTTCAAGGTGACTTTTCATTCCATACGTACATGTGGAGAACATCAAATGGTGCTTGATCACTAGGTTTGATACAAAAAGATAAAAGTACATGACACACAAACTTGTAGGGCAGGGGAAAAATGGAATCATATTGTTATTGTGACCTGCTACAATTCAAGAAGAAGAATCTTCTGTACATTGGTCCCCCTCTTACCAGCCCACCCTAAATGCACCAGAAATATGGCCTTATAATAGGGGTGGCCTCTCTTGAGGGGGAGTATATTATGGAAGTGCCCTACTTGCTGCATGGAGAAGTGGCCTTTCTAGAGGGGGTAGCCTGTCTTTAGGGGGCCTTATAAGAAGGGGACCACTGTAGTTTGTCTCTTCAACAGAATCAAATCACTGCCTTAAATCTGTATGTAACCATAGTTAAGCTCCCAAAATGGTCATCAGGAACAAATTAAGGCAGTTGTGGATGACTTGAAACTGACCGAGAGGTGTATCACTATGTAGTTATACATTCTGCCACTAGATGACAGCCCTTGCAATGGTATGGCCAAGCTAAAGGTTTTCTGGTGACGTGATGCACATATAAATCAAAATCAGGGAAATTGCGTTCTTGTTTGTTGTGTTGATCTGTTTAACTTTTAGTCTGTTTTAATTCAGATATCCGATATTAGCAGTAAGCCTTTCAAAAAAGTCACAATCAGATCATCTTGAATATGCCAAAAATAAATTACATAGCCAGGATTTAATAAAAATATTTTTGATTTGTACATGGGCATGAGCAGTATTGAAGTTGGCAATAATTGTCCACTGTGTTACTGTCAACATTGGGAATAACATATACATGCATAATCCAACAAAACTGCAGGCTCAATATGTCCAGCATGTCTGATAATCAAAATCTGTGCAAAATCAATAGAAGAGGAAATGATAAGTTATTTCGTGAAGGGTAAAGCTGAAAAGAAAAGACCCCACCTCAAGTTGATAAAGAACTACATACATGCACATTTACACATTGTATCAAGTTTAGGTGACCCCATCCCCACCCACTACCAATTTGAAAATATGAACAAATGATGGGTGTAAATACAAGCAAGTTTATGAGTTGTTTTATTTCATTTTGATATAACACAGCTTGACACAATTGCAGATCTATATAAATTATGTTGTAACATATGTCAGGTTCTATATTTTGGTCACTTTAAATGCTTAGTTAAATTTTCTGATAAAAATGTCTTATGAGTGTGCTGTTGCATGAGATTGAATGTACTGGAGTTAATAGCAAAATGTGTTTTATGTGATGTACATAATTTGACAGTTTAAGTGAATGTTTGAAACAGATCTTTCATGATGGTTTAAGATTGTGCTAGTCTAATTCCACATACTTTAAAGACCAACTAGGATGGAAATAACATATTTGTTCTGTTCCCTCCTTTAGATACCCTGCTAGTTAATCTGATAAGGAGAGTTATTTTCCGAGTAAGGGATTTCTTCATCACTACATGTTTGACACGTCTGGCACTCAATCAAAATGTATTCTTTGGATGGATTCTGGTCATTACAGTGGTTCCCGTCTTGTAAGGCCCCCCTGACGAGAAGCCACCCCCTCTACAGAGGCCACTTCTCCACTGTCAAGTATATATGGTATTTTCATTTTATATTCCCCCTCAAAACAGGCCACCCCTCTTGTAAGGCCAGATTTACTTTGCACTTGGGGTGACCTCATAAGAGGAAACCACTTGCATATTAGTTTAACTGCATATGAGTGATATGAGGGTCCAATAGGGAATTGCAGATGGTGTATAAAACAGCTCTTGTGAGTTTTGGAGCAAAGTCACCAGTATGCTGAATGAGGGTGAAGTTGAGTGCAAACATTTGCCAATCATCTGGTTTCTTTGGGCAAACCTCGACTATCTATGGGCAAACCAAGTTTCCATTCCATCAGAGACACCATACCATTGGCAAAGTTGCTTCATGATTTTTTTATTTTGTTGGCAGCATAAAAATGTTTGCCTGTGCCCACTAAAGCACTGCTGGGGAGCTCAAACTCTGTAGACTGATGCATCGTGTGCTTGCTGAATGTCAAATGTGTGTTCTTTTACCCTCTTGACTGACAGAGACAAAAGCTTAGTGTTGTCATTGTGTTTGTGTGTACATGTGTTGATGCACATTGTTATTGCAGTAACTTTCCTCCAAATCAAGACAAAATGATCATATCTTCATAGGTGAAAAATCTTGTGATGACTTTGGAAGAATTGGCTTCCTGGTGACATTTTTTTCAAGTTCACATGCATCACCAAAGAAAATCCCTGTAAACAATGCTATATTTTCAGAACATATGAAGCCACATCCACCAAACCTTCACAGCTGAAGCAGGGCCTTGGGTGAATTTGCTGCCTGGTGACCTTGACGTAATTTGCAAGGTCATAAGTGTCCACATGGAAAATCATTGTAAATGCTGTATCTTCAGAAGGTATGATACATAGCTCCTGAGCGTATTCAATACCAGATGAGACAGGTTGAGGGGTCTAGTGGGCTTTCTGACTGTTACATAAATGTAGGACCCATTTCACAGATATTACTGTATCCAGGTTTTGCTTTTGAATGGAGGAAACAAATGCTTGCAATAACAATTATGATGCCCAAGAGTGCCTGTGTTTTGTGACAAGTGTTTCTGCACATTTTTTTGTACATTAAGTGGTTCCGATATAAACTGAGAGGCACTGAAATTTTGTGTGAAAGGTGAAGTAACTTATAAAAATTGAAATGAATGGAGGGAAAAATGAAAGTTTTTCTTGTATGGTTACTGAATAACTTTTCAGGTTATGGTTATTGCAAGATTGAATTCACTAATTATGATTGTTGAACTGGCTCGATTGTTTTGCCAGCATACTAAGAATGTTGAATAAAAATTGTTACAAAATTCAGTTTATTTGTTGCTTATATGTAATGTAGAACATGTTAAGTGCAGAAGCAGAGGATAGATTGATCTGGAAACAACCACATGTCTTACTTCAGTTATAGTATGCATGCTGTACATGTATATATAGGTGTCCCCATGTGGGGGAAACTGAATATCCATGTATCACTAGAGCCGTCAAACCCTGAGGTTGGGGGATAGGGGTCTGTACATTGGATGCTAATTTACACTAATAGTGTACTATTTGGTTCAGTCCTAAAGAGGTAAGCGTGCCTAGAGTCTTGATCCAGGAACTTTCCCTAATTTTAAGAATGTTATTGTCTATTGGCTTGATGTGTGGTGTTTTAATGACTTAAATTGTTATATTGGGAGGATTCTAAGGTGTTTTATGATGTTGTGTCCAGAAAGGTTGAGGTGCTGCCCAATGGATGTTTGGTGCTGGTTACCAATGGTGGAAAGGTGTTGGGACAGTCTGCTGGCTAGGGGTTGTGCCCTTTGGCCCACATATTGTATTTGACACAACTGATGAAGTAGATGACATGTGAGGACCTACAGGAAAGGTGTTTTGGGATACAAAGGATCCTTGGGGAATGATAGCCCTGGAATGTGTCGCCTGTCTGCATATATTTGCATGTATGGCATTGGGGGTACCTCTCCCAGGAGTAAACTCCTGGGGGTGGGTCAAGTGTTTCTGGAGTTACATTGAGGGTGGTTAGGGTTTTTTGTGGGGGTGAGTGCTGCTTTGACCAGAAATTCTTAAATGTTTTTTTCTGGTCTTTTGTAAGCTATCATAGGGTAATCTCTATAGAGGGGGACAGGAGTGGATAAGAGTGGAAGTGCTTTTCCCCAAGTTCCTTGATATTTTTATGGAGATGTTGGAGGTTCGGGTGGAAAAGGAGGACTAAGACTGGTTTGGGGATAGTAGTCTTTTTGCCTTTATGTGTTAAGGTCTGCTCTCTTTTTTTGTATAATTTAATTTGTAAATTTCTGTCTTGTATGTAAACTAGTGTGTCCAGGAAGGGGATTTCTGAAGAGGAAAAATTAAGTTCAAATTGGATGGAATTGTGGGATAGGTTGAAATGGGAATTGAACTTTTGTAGCATGACTGAATAGGATGTATTAATATCTAAATGCAGTCCTACTCTAACACCTATTGAGCAAAAGAGGGAGCCACCTGCATCAAGGCAGATCCATGTATTTAGCATGGTCAAAAGTACTTTCTCAACAAAATGAATAACACAAACACGCAATAATCTTAAGAAAATGTACTAACATATATTTGAAACATAAAGGATGCCTAAAATAATTAGAAATGGGCTCTCTTTTGGTTGAAAAGGTGTTTTTTATGGATGTTTATGCAGTATATACTGTAGTTTAGAAATTTTCGTGCTCGATTTAATTTTGCGCTTTTCCCGCAACCACCCAAAGCGCGAAATTAAAATGTGCGAAAATAAATTGCATTGTATTACACTAAATTGAATGGCATTGGATTGCGTGAAATTAAAATGCGCGAAAATTTTGGTAATTTAAGAAAAATTGAGTTTGCGCGAAAATAAACATGCGCGAAAATTTCTAGAACTACAGTAATACAAATCTGCCCTGATCATGGTGGAAGCATCAGTCTGTTGCCCCGGCAACACAGGAAGTGAGCAGGATCGCAGTTAAATATGAATGTCTCCTATTGTGCGACCAGATAAAAAAGGTCATCAATGTATCTATGTAGGAAAAGGGGTTTAGGGCCAGGAATGTCTACCATGATTTTTTGTAACAACTTAGGGACATAAATGTTCGGATAGTAAACTGCAAATTTTGCTCCCATGGCCATGCCACAAGTCTGTAGGTACTGTTTACCATTGAATGTAAAGTTATTTTTAGTAAGGATTAGCTTTATGAGGTCCGAGAGGACTGCAGGGGGAAGGGGGTGTTGAGTAGTGTTGCTAGGTATGTGTTGTAAGTGGTCTGAATAAAATTCAGTGACCAGCTCTGTGTCCTCCTTGTGTTGGATGTTTGTGTATAGAGATGAAATGTCCGTAGAGCAAAGTAAGAAGCCATAGTCTGGGGGCTGGAATTTGGAAAGTTCATTTAGAAAGGTGGTTAAGTCTTTGAGGAGGTCTGGTAAAAATTTAACAATCTGTCCTAAATTATAAGTCGACTAGTTCATTGATTCTGCTAGTTGGGCCATCACAGTTGGAGACTATGGGTCTGCCTGGTTTGTGTAATTTTGGTAAGTGATAAAAGATAGGCGTGTGGGGTAGGAAGAATGCAAGGTATTTGAAAGTTTCTGCCTGGAGTCACTAATTTTTGATCTAGGAGGGAGTTTAGGTAATTGTCTATTTCAGCTTTGTGTTATTCGGAGGGGTTAATATCTAATTCCAGATAGTACTTGGGATCATTCAACTGTCTGTGTGCTTCTGAAATGTGGTCATCCTTATTTTGAATGACTATATGCCTGAACCTTTGTCTGCTGGTTTAATAACTATGTTAGGGTTCTTTTGGAGTGTCTTGATAGCTTGAAACTGGTTTTTGGACAGGTCTGGATGTGAGCTATTTTGTGGATGGTCATGAAGGATCGTGGTGGGGTCTGTTTGGAAGTGCTATATTTCTTTACAGGAGAAAGGAGGGAGCCAATACGCTGTATGCACATTAATATCCTGGCACAAAGCACAGGTTTGATGCCAGGCGATTACGGGGACGTGCGGGTCACATCACTGTCACAAACAGGGCCATATGTTCATTTCTCACAAAATTCGCATTTTTTTGGAGAAATTTTAAGTTCACAAATGCCAAACTGGTATTCATTTAGTACTTCCCGAGCCATATATGAAGAAAAATTTTCATCTGCCTTTAGGGCGTAATAAGTATTCTTTATTTTCAAAATATTAGTAATATCCCACTTGTTAACACAGGTAACGACCCGTATCTCGCCATATCCCGCCAAGCGAGATAGGCAATCAGGTATGCAGTTCTGGCGGGAAATTTATATGCATATCTCCTATTGGATTTGTTTTGGAACCATGGAGGAAGTCTCTGATTGTGGGACTCTTTATGAAAATAATATTGTAAATCCAAGAATCTGATGAAAACAGAGACTGCTCCATCTATAATGGCTAGGCTGGGTACTTTGGGGGTGGGCGCGAAGGAGATGCCCTTGTCGAGAAGTTCATGTTCGGATTTAGTAGGCTTGTATTGGGAAAGATTGATAACTAAATCTTTGAAATTGAACTTGTCTTTGTGTTTTTGTGAGGCTGTGTAACGTCACTTCTTTGGCTTAGAACTAGAGATCGGACGCATAAATTTAGTATTTCTGTGGTCTGTGTCAGGGAGTGGAGGAGTGCTGTCCTCAAGCTTTGTTCCACAGAGGGGTGCATTGCACTCTGGTTCAGTTTGGGGTGCGGGGTGGGAGAGCTGTTGTGCATGTGTAGGGGTTTCGTACCATGGTGGGGTGGGCTCTGTCCCTGTTTGGGCCCAGGGAGGCATGGCTGGCTGTTTTTGGGGGGGACTGAGCTGTGGTGGTGGGTACTGTTGCGTATTTATGTTATGCCTAACCTGGGGTGCACTGTGTGCATGTGTAGCAGGTGCCAGTGGTGGAGGGGGCCTTAGGAAGTGGGATATAGCTGCTGGTTGTGTTGTATTGAGGAGGACTTGGTTTGGGTGTGTTATAATGTCTTTGTGGGGTATAGCTCTGATGCAAGGCAGTATAAGGGTTGGGTGGAAGTGGGGTTGCTGTTGTGGAAAGGAGTAGCTGACTGGAGATGTTGTGGTGTTTGGTGTGGGAGTCCACCGATGGGTAGGGTTTCAGACCCTGTATGGCAGGGGAGTAGTGGCTGGGTGGTTTTGTGTCTGGGGAGCAGGTGGTGATTTGTCTGGGTTGTTGATATGAGTAGGGAGGAGGGGTGGGGGTGTGAGGGTCAGTATGGATTGGGGGGGGGGGTAGGGGTGGTCTGGTCTGTGATCCATGGGCTTTAAGTGCCCCTTGTGGGCCATGTGTGGCTGGTTGTTCCTGCTTAAGTCTGTGGCCTGCTGTGGGGGTTTGGCTTGTGTTTATTATTGTGTGCAGGCTGTCTTGGACGTTGCGGATGAGTTTGTCCAGCGTGGCTTGGTTTGTGTGTTAAGAGTGTGTTGTTTCGTTGTGTGTGTATGTGTAGTTGGATGCAGGACAGTGAGGGGCCTGTCTGTGTGTGGTTGACATGTTTGGTGAACTGGGAGTACAGCAAAGGACAAAGCTCCCTGGTAGGTGTAAAATGTAGGTCTAGTAGGGAGGGGATGTGTTGTGTTGTAATATGTGTGTTTGTGGTGGTTCTAACTGGAAAGTCGAGTAAGGGGGTCATATGTTTTAATTGGTGTGGTGTGTGGGTGTGTAGCAGACTGTGCTGCTGGTCTCCTCTTGTGGGATGGGGGTGTGACTGCGATAGGAGATTTGTCGTGTGTGAAATTGGACCGCTTGGCTGTGCATGTATACGTGATCACGGGTGAGGGATTGGGTGGTTGGTTGGATGGGGAGGGAGGTACCTGTGTGGCCTTGTTTAGGTGGTTGGAGGTGGAAGGGCCATGTGTGTCTGGCTGTGTTCTTTGTATTAGCCTATATTGGCATAATGATAAGCCACCTTTTGGACTTTGTCAATAGTCCTCTGTGCTTCAAGGCTGTTGAATGCATCTTGCTGCTTTATAAGGTGGGTTCTGACAGAAGTGTGTCTATCTGGCCTCTCACTGCAGTGTGATCTAAGGAGGGCAGCTATTGGGTGGCCAGCACATTCCAGGATCTGGTTAACCTCATCATTGAGGTCTTCTGAGGGTTCAATTGACCTCAATCTGAAGTGGGGTTTCAGTACGTGGGCCCCGGAGGTTTGGGTCATGTCAGTTGCCTTTAAGTTGGCAAGATGGTGGTTAAGCTGTTTTATTTGAAGTTGGATTGGAGGAGAGCTCTGTATTTTTTCCTCATAAGTTGTGATAATGGGTCTGTCTAAGTCTTGGGGGTGAAGTGGGGCTTTTGTGTTGTACCTGTCTCCCCTTGTTCCGGGGTGAGTTTGTCTTTGTGTTGTGGGGGAAGAGAGTGGGTGTCGGGGAGTCTGTTTCACTGATGTTAGTGTGTTTATTCTGGCCTGCATTTAATTGCTCTGTGTATTGAATGGGGCACTTGGTGGGCAGTATATCTGTGTGCAGGGCGTCTACAGCTGTAGATCCTGCGTTTGTGGTGGCCTGTTCTGATTTCTTGGTTGTTTCCTGATTGAAGAGGACTGAGATGTTAAAAACATCAGTGTCTTGTGAAGAATCCGTGCTGGTTGGGGGGGGGGGGGTTACCCATGGAGAGTATGGGAAAATCTCCTGTGTCCTCTGGGAAAAGGGAGAGGTGGCCTAGGGTGGAGTTCCTTGTCCGGTGTGGTTTGAACATATTGTAAGTGTTGGACATTTTGTTTACCCAAGTTGTAGAGCAAAAGAGCCTTAACTAAAGTAACTGTGTGTCTAAATATTACGTAGGTACTCCATATTAGGTAAACCTTAAATAGGGAGTGAAAATGACCAAATAAATACTATGAAGAATGAGTATGTTTCACAAATATACTATGTGTTTTATTACATGTGTTTATAAAGCTAGACTGGGTTCATCTTAAAGTGGTTGTAATCAATTTTACAGTACTAATAACACGTTAAAGCAGGTCTGAAGTGTTGGTAAAAACCTTTATAATAAGGAGGTTGAATGGCCTAACATAAAAGGAAAATAAAATTGTGAATTATAGAACAAAGTACAAGTCTAATTCGCTCATTTTAAGGTGGTACAAATTTGGAAAAATGAACAGTAAAACAATTTGTGACTTATATAGGGTGGGACTCTATCCTTAGCTGGCTCTACCCGGGTTTCGACTTTGTAGTCTTTTTTAGGAGCTGAGTGAGCAAGGATGGTGTCTGGGAGTATATACTGGTATGTAAATTGGGGCAGGGGCTTTCTGGGTGAGACTTGTGGTGGTGGTGGTGGTGGTGGTAGTGAAGGTGGGGTGAGCTGGTTGGTTAAGGGGGTAAGGTAGGATGGGGGGAGGGGGGTAGTTCAGGCTTGGGTGTCCATGCAGTGTTGTCCTGTCTAGCATATTGCACTGGTGAACCTGTCAGGGTGGAGTCCCACATAGCAAGTCGGAGAAAAGAAAACAGGAGGGGTGCATCTTACACTACTGTGAGGAGGTGCTTGCCATCTCTGGTGCAGTTAGTTCAGGTAATGGGCTGAGCAAGGGGGGGGGGGGGGGGAGAGGGTCAGTTGGGTTTTAGAGGGGGCTAATTTTTCGAGTACCTGCTTTACACGTGTGTGGTATTGGATCTTACTAGGGAAAAAGCGTATAGTGTTTGGGCTCTGCATTTAAACCCAGTGTGTCCGGTGCCTCATGTTTCTGGGGATAAACAGTATGTGTATTATCCTATTGGGTTTTAAATGTACACATTTAAGAATTTACACATGTTGGAGTTTTTGCAACAATTAAAATGAAGGACTTATTTTAAATAAAAAACATTGAAAAGTGCGGTTTGGAATTGTGTGTCCATTGAGTCCTGTAAATGGTCTTACTGAAGACAGTCTGCTGAGACCTTAGATGTTTTCTTATATATATATATATATATATATATATATACACACACACGTTAGGCATCCATGTTATGTTTATATGTACATATGGAGTTAAAAAAATTAAATTAATTAATCTGCTCTTTCACGAGGTGCATTAAGGATTGTCTTCCTGGTCCGTGGATAGAGTGTCTTATGAAGTACATAGTCTCTGGGTTTAATATTTTTATCAGTCTTTTTTTTTTTTTTTCTAGATGATGAAGGCAATACCAATTATTGGATTAGAGGTGTAGCTCTTTGATATGCAGTCTGGGTTGTGGTGATTATTCAATGTGGCAAATTTTATGTCCGTTAGGGTGGCTTATACTTGTCATGTTCAGGGTGCTGCTAGTATTGGTGGCTGTACAATTGTCCTTGGTGAACAGGTTGCTGATATGACTGGGGCCCTGTGGGGTCTGGACGATGGTGGTCATGTTGTGAATCATCTTCACTTACAGGCGTCTGTGAACCTGCAACTTACAAAAAGAACCAACGAGAGAGGGCAGAGACAAACCTTATTAAGGTTTTGAACCCTGGGATCCTTGGCAGTTACTATGGTTACACATATCCATTTGGCATATGTGTATGTAAATTATGATTTGACAACTATAATTGACTAAAAACATATATTTTTGCAATCCTCAGACTACAAACAACATTATTATGTGCACAATATAATTCATTATTTTTCAATATTATGCAAGCTAATTAGCATATTTATTTGGTATTCACATGGATGAGCCTGTTCAGGGAATTCCAGGATTTCAGGGAATTTTGTGTCATAGACTTACAGAAATTCCTGGATTTCTGGTTGAACTTCTAAAGAAAGTTACATTTTTCCTGGACTCAAATGTTGTTTTTCACTGAGGATGAGTACCGGTACTTTATATGATACTTTCAGGGAATTTTCTCCTTGGTCAGGCTCATGTCTGTATTCAAAATGGCTGCAATATAATTTTTGAAGAGAAAATTCATATTTTCCAAGAAATTTTTCATTGAGGGCTTCTAGTTTTCCAAATAAATGAAAATATTAACGAGATAAGACCAGATAATAAAGGCAGAGGTCCTTAGCTACATTTTGATATATATTATTTCACCAGTTGCATGTCACACACATGTATATCATAATTATGACTGATAAACAACTGTAGGCATGCAAAGCTATATGTGCCATGTTGGATAAAAATGAAAAGCACATGACTTTTGACCCTGTTTCAAGATCATTTGCCACCTGCTGGTATCAATCTACCCACTTCTTAGGGTATAAAACGAGACAAACTTATCAATTAACTTAGACCAAGACATATCACAATATATTTCATGCTGTTCAGCTTTTATTGTGTTAATTATATGCAAATTACATATGTATGTGCCAAAATTTTGGTGTACCGGGTTCATAAGGTTAAGCAACTTAATCGTGGTGATGGTGGTTTTTTTTTTTAATATATGTTGTGTTGGGGCGGGGGGGGGGGGGGGTTAGTGTGTGGGGTACCTGTAACTGTTGTCGGCCGCTGCTTGCTACCTGTATAACCATACAGGTTTTTCCTGACAGTTATGGGTGACTCTTGGTGGGATGTATCTTTGACCACAGATGTCTGTGAAAAAAGGGCTTGGATGATGTATGGACCACCTGTCACCGATGTCGGCCGCTGCCTGCTACTTGTATGACCTCAAAGGTTTACCTACTAGTGACAGTTGGCTTCGAAGGACCATGCCTGTTAGGGTGTGTGAGGTTATGCATGGGGAGGATTGTGGGCTAAGGTTTGGAGACTTTAGGGGAGTGTAGTGTGCAAGTATTTAAATCTTTAACAACTTTTATGAGAGGTCTGTAAGGTGGGAGACAAAAAGAGGTCAAGGTGAACCTTTTTATTTTTTGGGGTGGGGATTTTTGGGTGTTTGGGTGGTGAGGGGTGTTTGGGGGTTAGAGGTTTAGGGTGGTATATGGGCTTCGTGCCACCTGTATGTCCTCGGAGGTTTTCCTAACAGTGACAGTTGGCTTTGAAGAGCCATGCCAGCTGAAGTGAGAGATTATAGGAGAGTTGCGGGCCATGGTTTGGAGATTTGTGTTATTGGTCATGAGAGAGAGAGAGAGAGAGAGAGAGAGAGAGAGAGAGAGAGAGAGAGAGAGAGAGAGAGAGAGAGAGAGAGAGAGAGAGAGAGAGAGAGAGAGAGAGAGAGAGAGAGAGAGAGAGAGAGAGAGAGAGAGAGAGAGAGAGAGAGAGAGAGAGAGAAGAAAAAACAAGGGAGCAGCATGTTACGGGTTAACACAGAAAGGAGAATTTGGGTTGTCACCTGACACTGTAGTCAGCTGTTGCTTGCTGTAGGGATGTTAACATACACACACACAAACACACAAAAGGGGTGGGTGGGGTAGGGTGTAGGGGTGTTTACACCTACAGAAAAGAGAATATAGGTTGCCACCTGACACTGTAGACCGACAGCTTGGGGGTAACCATTGGTCCATGTGAGGAGGCAACGTCTGAAGGGAAAACCTCAGAGCTACAAGGAGATGAGGCCCCTGACAGCAGAATCCAGCTGAAACTGGAAACCCTGCTTACCGACCGGCATGGGACTGCACTGACCCCCCCGCCCCCAGTGCTTGCCTGCCAACATAATGACTGTCTGCCTCATGGGTAGATGTTATTGGTTTCAACTCCATCGGGTCTGGAGATCTTAACAGGTCCTAGTCATGAAACTGGCGGGCCTTGGGGGGGGGGGGAAGGGAGGGTGTAAATTATGGTTCCATGAGCAGCGGGTTCCTGTGTCAGACCAGCAGCAGGTCGGATTGAGAGGATAAATTGCCTGATACTGTTCGAGATTAGGTCTACTAGGCACAAAGCCCTACAAGGCCCACTAAGAAATGCGCTGACCTATAGGCCTGCGTCAGATTTAAACCACAGGAGGGCCATAAACTGGAACATGGTGGCTGTTCTGATGGGATCCGGAAGGCCTAACGAACAAGTATTGGAACTTAAGCAAAGGAGGGGGTTATGCCTGTAAAGGTGTACATGCCACCCTCTACCACTATCATATCACGCAAGTAGTACTCAGTGAAAGTCCTAGATGATCACCAGGGGCAGGCCCGCATAATGTCGACAACCGCAACATTCTGCAGGGCGCAGCATTGAAGGCTTGTACCTCATGAGCTCTGGCTGAGACAAGCTTCAAGGTGCCAGGCCTTTCCAGCGAGATCTCATTGGCCTTAAGAATCATCTGCTTAATCCACAATGAAATCGTGTTTCTGCAAACTTCTCTTGGGTTACTCAGTGGTAGATGGAAGGTGGACCTCCGTTGTCTGAGTCCATCCATGTGGGAAAGGTACCAGCAAAGAGATCTCACTGAGCCAGATCTTGAACTGCTAATTTGGTTCTTTGCAAGGAATTCCAAGTGAGGCCTCCGGGTCTCCTGGGAGTGGTCAGGGGACCATTGGGGTCCGTCATAAGCCAGAGGGTAGATCTCGCTTCTCCTAGCCCCTGAATTCTCTTACTGGCACATCAGTCAGAAAACACTTTCCACGAAGCTGAGTAAACAGTTAGAGAAGAATATCAAAGCCCAGTCCTCTGGCAATTTTATCTAAGACCTATTCTGAGAAGCCTCTGTCGCAGATGTGCTGTGAGATAACCGCCAACCATGGAGGTTGAGCACTTGAGGGTTCCGATGGAACAGGCTCATCCACTGCTGCACTAGAAGCTTCAGCCATGCCTGTTATTGTAGGGGAGTTAGTTCCAGTAGGTCTACCGAGCAGTCGCTCTATGCCAGCCACAAGGCGACCAGGATCAGATTGCAATCGTGGGACCAAACCTTGCTCAGTACCCTCGGAAGGATCTGGCAAGGGGCAAAAGTGTACACCCACGGTTTGCTCCAGTCCATGGCTAGAGCTTCCACCACTAGGGCTTGGGGGTCTTGGACAGACGAGACATAAACAGTCAGTTTCATGTTTTCGTGAGTCACAGACGGATACACATGTGGAGTTCCCCATCTTGCTCTTCACGTGAGCTCTCCATCTGGACTGAGAAAAATCTGTGAAAATGGTGAACTTGACCTGAAAAGGCTGCAGCATTGGTCTCCTCATGAAGTTCTCCCTCAAGGTCCACCACTGAGGGTGCGGGTGATCCTTGTTGAGAATTGGCACTGGGGCCTAATAGCCCTGATCTCTCATCCATCTGCCCCACAGAAAGTGCCGCATAGGGCGACAGTGGAGATGACCAAGTGGGACCTGGGAGTCCACCAAGGACAGGGAGCCCAACAGGGCAAACCATTGTTGTGCCCAGTGGACGTAACCAGTCAGAAAGGGCCTAAGCATTGACTGAAGTCTGTTTCACTTGTCCTCTGAAGGACGACAGATGTAGGAAACCAGGTCAAACTGGATGCTGAGGAAGATTAAAATCTGCTCTGACCGAAGAGTGGACTTGGGTAGGTTCACTGTCAGTCCCAAGCATTGGCAGAGTTTCAGAAGAGTCTGTGTGTGATGCTGGGAATGCAGGCACCGCAGCGCTCATATAAGCCAATCTTCCAGGTACACATGAATGTGAATGGCTGAGCGGTAAAGTTAATCAGCAACTGTCTGCAAGAACCTGGTAAATACCAGCGGGGCCATGGCAATCACTGAGCAGAGTTGGCAAGCGCCTTGGAGCGTGTGTGGTCAGCCAAGTAGGCACGAAGGTCCTAAGCCGGTAGACCACTTCCGCCATCTCTCCTCTGAACAGAGTTCCTGCGAAGAGCAGGCCTATGCAGGCTCTATGAAAGATGGGGTCAGGGAGCTTCTGACCCTGGAGGTAGGTGTCCCTCTACAACAAATGAAGGTTCAGCTCCAGCGTGCAAGTGGTCTGCCTCTGGTGATCAAAAGCCCGCGACAACGAATTTGCAAGAAGTGTCCCCTGGCCCAACCAGTCTTGCACTGCCTCTGTGATCTGGATGGAGCCTTTCAGTTCATCCAGAAGAGACCCCAAAGAGGCCAACGACACATTGGAGTAGGATGCCACAAGGAAGGATCCTCAGGCTTCCTCCTTCAATCAGCTGAAGGCCTCTGGGGATGCCAAAATGGTTCTCAGCTCCCAAGCATTGAACTCCTCCCAGTCTAAGTCCACTGGCAGTGGACCCAACAGAAAAGGTCTCCTCAGGCGCAGAGTACCACCTTCCCAAAACATTCAGCTTGGGAGAGTCGCCCCTGCCTCAGGTAGCCAGACATTGGCGGCTCCATGGAAACCCATTTACCGCCAGTCTTGGCTGTGAGCTGGTCATAAAACTCAGCTACAAAGGGCAAAAAACGGTATAGGTTTGCGTTGGCCCAGGTCCTCCAGAGACAAGCCCCAACAGGACAGCCCAATAGTACCCGACTTCTCCTCCGATGGTGGGACCAAAAGCTTGGTCACCAACCAGGCTCTGAATAAGAGCTTTGACATGGTCAAAGCCCTTGACAGGGGTAGGTGCTGAACCCTCTGCAAAGCCTATGCTCACTGGCTCTGGCGTGTGCAGGGAGCCTGTGAGCTAGGTCGACATCTGTGAATGGACAAATCCTCTGGTTCGGTCTCCAGGTCGAAAGACTTCAGACTTGCGAGGGGCATGGGATTGATGGTAATGCCTAAAGGCTCTTCGAACAAGGTTTGGTCCAAGGGGGATTGAGCAGCCATCTGAGACATAAGGGGATCTGTTGCCATGCCGGTTGCAGGGGTTGCGAGCACCTCAGCAGAAGTGGTCGCCATCACAGATGCAGCCTCAACCTAATCTTCCCACATGGGGGCAGACAAGGGAGGCTCATGCGCCAAGATCTTGGCCACTGCTGACTGAGAAGTCTGCTGGCTGGAGGGATCTGCTTCTCCGCGAGACCCCTATCCTGGACCTCAGCCACCACCGACTGAGAAATCTGCAGCTAGGACGGGTCC
This sequence comes from Hermodice carunculata, assembly GCA_964020975.1. NCBI lineage: Eukaryota > Metazoa > Annelida > Polychaeta > Eunicida > Amphinomidae > Hermodice > Hermodice carunculata. The sequence continues at coordinate 60,266,514 of OZ026613.1, forward strand.
AGAGGGAGTTCAGAGAACTACCAGGCCTGAGGTCTCAGCAAGGGCTAGCTCAAGGCGAAAGCAGCAAGCTGCTGTGCTGACAGAGTCTGCTCAGACTCCACAACAGCATTAGTGGCCAATGTGCTAGAAGACTTGGCCTCTTCATGCAACCGTCGGTCCTCCAGGAGCTCGAGTTCCACCTGCTGCTCAAGAGAGTGAGGCAGGGTACGCAACTGAAGGTTCTGCCTGGACCATAGGTGCCAACACTGCTGATGCTGAAGACCCTCTGATGGTAGAAGGCGGCCCCCCCCACTGGTCCAGGTGTCTTCCTCCTTCTTCCCATATGCCTAATTCAAGCTTGGTGGAGATGAACCTTGAATGGGTCTCTACCAAGGTAGAATTTTCCTATTTTTATGAAGTTATAAATTTATTGGAAAATGTTTTAAAAATTCTTCTTGAACTGGTTGGCCAGTACAAGACATGCATATTAATTTCCAGCCACAACTGCATACCTGATTGCCTAGTCTCAATTGGCGAGATATGGCAAGATACGGGTCAGTAACTGTGTGGACCAGCGGGATATTACTAATATTTTGGAAATAAAAATACTTCTTAGAGGCAGATGGATTTTTTTACTTATATATGGCTCTGGTAGTACCAGATGAATACCAGTTTGGCATTTGTTAACTTAAATTTCTCAAGAAAAGATAATTTTGTGAGAAATGAGCATACAGCCCTGTCTGTTACAGTGATGTGCATGACCAGTCCACTTGGTTCTTCTGGATCCGGGTGGTGACTTATGGTGCCCATGCTCCCCTGTTCTTCCTTCCTCCTCAGGTGCCATTTCTGATTTGGTTTAACAGTTGGAAAGCTCGGTGAACTTTTGTTTACCAAGACTGTTGTAGTGCTGTGCACATTATCTTCTCTGTAGAATTTGTTTTCTGAGTACTCCTAGTCTCTTTCAAGATTAAAACCAGTTATATGTAATTTATGTATACCCATAAGACAAGTGGAAGTAGAGTGATAATTTTGGCTCAAAACTGATCTTTTCCAAGATGGCATCTGACAGGTCAAATCACAGACGGAGGGAGAACAGTGGCAGTCCGGCAGTTGCTGCTTGGCAGCATGCTGTTAGTGTTGATCCAGTGACCACTTCTCCTTCTCCCTTGTTGGGAAAAGGTCAGAAGATGGATTCACAGAACCACTAAATGGCAGCCTGGGGTGACCATGAACACTATTTTGGTTGTCACAAACAACTTGGCCACATGTGTACTCGAGAGAATACATGCTGGTTTTGTGTTAGGTGGGCTGAGGACGTGGCTGCTCTACGAGCAAGTCTGGAGGAAGAGCAGAGGGCTAAGCATAAACATGCTGCTAAATGCCGGGCTGTGGAGTCTGACTCCCCCCCCCCCCCAGTCTTCTTCCCCAGTGACGCCATTAGAGAAACTGAAACGAACCCTCGCAGCTCACCCACAGACTCCTGTGGCTGCTGCTATTCTTTCATCCCCCCCACTGCTGGGAATAGGGAGAAGAGGTGGCAGGGATAAAAATAAGGCAGTAAGAGATCACTTCATGGGGATCCCGAGCACTCTGTGCCACCTAAGGGGATGACTGGAGGTTCACTGGGGCTGACCCAAGACTCTCCGCACTCTTGGAGTTGATTGCCAGGAGTCCACCGATGCAAGTGGATCTGCTTCGGTCACTGCTCCCTATCTCTCTCAGCCCATCACTTCAGATACCCATCTGAAGAGGCGGGCTAGGTGCCACCTGGGTCTCTCAGCCTGGACTCCTCTGTCCGAGCTCTGACACCAAGGCAGTCAAGTAGGTGAAGCCAGGCTGGACAGCTTTGGGTTCTCGCCTGGGCATTCCAGAACCCTGGCCGATTCCCCAAGGGCTTGGTTCAGGCATCCTGGAACATTGAAATCCCATTCGATTGGCCAAGCTCGTGGGTACACAAACTTAGGTCAAATGTTCAGGTGTCTGAGAGCACCATGGCAGTACCCAAGTCTGTGGTGGTGTCTGCCAGCACTGCATCCTCGGCTCCCACTCTTGTGGCCCCTACCTAGACCCAAGTGTTCACTCTGGATCTTCTGACCTTTGTGCCGGTGGTGCTGCCTGCTTCCCCTCTGGGCCAAGCCTGGACCGAGTGGCTAGCAATCCCACTGCAACCCTCATTTGAGCCAGGTACCCGGCCTCCCTCCTTTGAGAGGCTAGTGGAACTCCAGCTCCAGGAGGAGCAGCAGCTGTGGACAGAAAGTTTGTCTTCTTCCACCCCCACTGGTACTCTGGCTGTGTTGGAGTCGGTCATCTCTGATGAGCAACTTGCTGCCTTCATTTTAAGCCAGCTCTCACTCATCTGGCAGGCACAGGAGTTCTTACAACTTCAGCAGGTGCCTTCCGGCCAGCAATTCACCAAATTGGAGGTAGCTGTGGCTCTCGCACTGAGCCTCCCAGAAGTCCTGCTCTCTCACCCTTCGTGGGAGGAGCAGATGCAGGCTGCTGATGTTGCAGTGACAACTTCCGTGGAACTTGTGCCCCCAGCACAAGGTGTGATGATGGACCCGCTCCTGTCACAAGTGGCTGCCCCTCCTGCCTCAGATGAACAGCTACCCTACGAGGCTTTGGGTGTCTCAATTCTGAAAGCTTGTGATGAGTCTTCAGACATCCACACTGAGGAGGAGGAGGATCTCCTAGCTGCTCTCAAATTTGTCTGTCAGAAGGCCCAGGTCACTGGGTACCAGCCAGTGCTCACACAGAGGTTGCTCTGCTCTGCAGAGCCCATAGCATCTGTGGTGTGGGCAGAACCTGCTTTCGCTCCCATGGATACTACTCCAGCTGTGACCCAGGGCTTTCAACACCTAAAAGCCCTCACTCAGAGTCTGGGGGCTGAATAAGCTGTGGTTACCCTGACCACTCCCAGGTGACCCTAAGACCTCACTTGGGCTTCCTTGCAAAGAACCAAGTCGCTCCAGATCCCTCTACGGCATTGAGGGGTTTCACCATTTGTGCTATGGATAGAGCTCCACCTGAGGAAAGAGCCTTGTGCCCAGTAAGAGCACTATGCTGGTATCTCTCATGCATGGATGGTGCCAGGGGTCAGGCCTGCCCTCTTTATGCCCCTAGTGACCCCAGAAGGAACAGGTCTGTGGAAACATGATCCCATCGTGGATTAAGCTGACTGTCCTGCAAGCCTACGAGAACACTTTGAAAAGGCTTTTATCCCTGAAGCAGGTTTTGGCTAGGGTTCAGGGGGTGCGAGCCTTTAATGTCACTTGGCATGCCCTAAGGAACATTGCTATTGTCAATATCCTCCAGCCTTGCCTTTTGCGATTGTCTATGACTTACCCCGAGCACCACTTACGTGGCTTGATAGTGCTGGAGGAGGACATTTATGCCTTTGCCCGGCGTAGAAGACTCCTTTGCATAGTTCTGGATACTTGTCCTTTAGACTTTTCTTGTCTGCTCAAGGCAGCCACCATCTTTCAGCTTATTGCACCTTCGGGATTTAGACTCAGATGCAGTCTATAAGTGGGCATACCTAGAGGAGGCCTAGACCATCCGTCAGATTTGTATCGGGCAATGTCCCCGGTTTCCGCCAGGCTGAGAGCTGGCAGACCCATTTTAAGGATACTGCTTTATGGAACAATGTAACCACCCCCTGGTGCCCACCATGTTTTCCACAACTCACCAGTCTTGCTAGATCTCCAGGACCAGAAGAGTGGCAATAGGCCTAGACAGTATCTTTCAAAGTGGCAGACTGCTGTCAGGTTGGCAGGCGATTTGTCGGGGGGGGGGGGCATGTGGCCCCATGCTGGTCGGTAAGGAGTTTCAGGGCTTTGACCAGGATTCTGCTCTTGGCAGTCTCAAGTCCATGTACCTTTGAAGGTTCTCCCTTAAGATATTGCCTCTTCACTCGGATTAATAATGTGCCACCCCAGGCTGCGGGCCCCAGTGGTTCTTGATCAGTCTGCGTGTAGTGTAACCCAATCCCCCAATGTGTTTGTATATTGGCAATGTTGATGGAGAGGTAACGTTAAGTAACTACTACATTCTATAGGTGGCTTTGCTACTTTTTCTATTTGTACCTCTTTCATTAGGCCCTTTTTGGAATATGATAGTCAAGTACGGAGTTGCTGTACTGCTCCAGACAAAGATATACTTGAAAGCATACAGCTCGATGCCGCTTGCATTTTCACTAGTGCAATGCATGGAACCAACAATGCTCGAAATACAAAATTCAGAGTTTATCAGCATGTTCAAATCAAGCATAGTGCAACTGGTAATCAGGACCATAACGTTTGATGAATTCTACAACTTTGGCAATAGATTTTTAGCGAATCAGCACACCCGTTTCCGTTTAAATGCCAGCCAATTGGACTCCCACTTTTACAAAATTGACATCAAGAATACCCCACAATGTTCCTGTGGCTCACCTCATTAAAATACTTAGCATTATTTCTTTCATTGGCTTAAGTACACTATTCCTCGATCACACTTGCATACTGTAATTTCACAGTATGCACCTTTCACACTACAGACAGTTCTCTGCGAATCCTCTAATTGCTTTCTTATTGAAAACATCAAGATTTGTTCAGCTGTACATAATCACATTTTTGTAACTGAACGATTTAAATTAGGTGTTGGTTGATCGTTGACTGTCTGTACAGGTATTCTTATTATTTCAGCGTCATTAAACAGTACAAGTAACTTACCAAATTCAGCGCTATATGAAATATGTATATGTATATATATGTAGTGTGTGTATATGTGTATATATATATATATATATATATATATATATATATATATATATATATATTTATTTATTTATAAATAATACTACTGGTATAGTAAACGTTATATGCACCCTATCTGACAATCTACACTCCAGTTATTTTTGAATTTTTTATGATTTTTTTTTTTCAAAAATCTCTAAAAATATTTTAATAGGAAAGTTTAACATGGACATTTCTTGTAATGGTTATAACTGAAATATTTTTGGCCAGATTTGTGCCAAACGTGGTAGGGATGTACCTTTTATAAGTGTCTATCTATTTTGTGCAAATTGTCATGCTCCAATGTTGTTTGGACCTTGATCTCATTCCCAAGGTCACAGGAGAACTAACACGAAATTTACTGTTCACTTGATAACTTGAGATCTGTTTTGAGTTAGGACCTTGAGGTTGCATATGTTAATGTTTCTCTATAAAGGTTATGCTTAGACAGTACATGAGTGACCCTGACCTTGTTTCTGGGGTCACAGTGCAACATACCTGGATTTTACTCTTCAGTATGACTTGAGAACTACTTGAACTGGGACCTTTATGTTGGGCATGTTAGTGTTCTTTCAAGGTCTGACCTACGCAGTACATGGGTGACCTTGATCCTATCCCAAGTTCACAGAGCTGCAAGTGTGACACAACCCTTTTGTTCTACCGGTGGCTTCGCTACTTTTTCTATTTTTTAAACAAATCTTGGTGTGTTTTTGCTTTTAAACCTCTTCTCCAAAACCGTCAATCAGCTTGTGCTGAAACTTGATGAAAACTATCTTAGGGAAGGGTCAAACAAAGTTGTACACCACGTGGCTATGCTGTATTTTTATTCATTTTTTTCAAGTTAGTTACTTATAATTTAATGCGTACACTCCTATTGATTCCTGTATAAATCAATGTGGATTGCAATGGTAATTCATATTTTCGACATCTTCAAAAGTGTCGACCAGATTCATTTCAAACTTGGTGGCACCCAACCTTGCATGGGTCTCTACCATTTTTGTGAATCTCTAGTGATTCCGGATTTTGATGAGTTTGTTGTCATTTTGGGGGGGGGGGGGGATAAAATCCTCATCCCCGAATCTACTCGACCAATTGCTTTAAAATTGCATAGATGACTCGATTTTATATGAAGGCTAATAAAGCCTAAAACTTCTAAATTTCAAAGTGTATTAATAAGATTTGTTCCTTTCCCAAATTAATTTGCATAACTGTGCAGTTTTACAGTGAATGGTATGGAATAGGACTTTGCTCTTGGAATATCGGACTTGATGGTGTTCAAACAGTACTTGGGCTTACAGATTTGGGTTTGTTAAGTTTTCTTTATATCAAATAGGGACACTTCTGGTGACCTGTAGATATGCGTTATCCAAGAGGCACTTGGATTCTTTTTCTATTTTTTGTAAATAATTTTTCATGTGATTTCATTTTTTTCAACTTCTGCCAAACTGTCTGTTGGATTCTCTGTAAACATAATGGGAATGTACCTTGACTTGATCTAATCAAACCTTTTCGCTACATGTTGCTGCTTTCATGTTCTGATCGTTACTTATCAAAATTACGAAAAAATCATTGAGGGTGTAGAGCATTGGTAAAATAGGGCCAATAGCAACTCGGACACAGTGGCCTATATCTCTTTAATGGTGGACCCTGGGCCCATGGTTACTATTAGTCACTAATAGGATAGTACTTATGGGGTTTCTTTCGGTGTTGTTAATTTTGATCTTCAGTGACGGTTAAAGGCCACATTGGCCTGAAATCTTGGTAATGGTGGATCCTGGCCTGTGGCTATAATTATGCTAATAGGAAAGTGGCAATGCAGTTTCATTTGGTGGTGTTAATTTTGAACTTCATTGACCTTGAAACACAGAGATTTGCATTGGAACAATAAAAATGTGTCAATACTTGGTGTGTTTGCATTGCTTTCTCATGCACTCAGGTCCTCAGTCCGGCCGGGTGCCCTCAATCAGAGAAAGCAAGATCAGCGCACCAATCAGAGACACAGTTTTCCCCAGTGCAAATCCTTTTGCCTTAAAAGGTCAAACTGACATATTGGCTTATATCTTGGTGATAGTGGATCCTGTCATTTTTCATTTAAAAACTATGACTCCTGAACTGTAAGAGTGACGACTGATATTGTAAAGCAGTGCTGACAGCCATAAACAAATGAAAAATCTTCTCCAAAACCACTGAACAAATTGCTCTGAAATCGCTGCAGGCCCTATGTTTCATAAGGTATTTTATAATTGTGATAGATGAGGTCTTCATGTGGTCTGGCCACAGGTGACCGTAGCCCAAGTTGACAAAAGAAAAAAAAATTACAACTGTAGCCTACATGCGGCAAGCTTTATCGTGCTTTGTTGTCCAGAATAAACATAAACTTCGACATCGATGACCCCGTATACTTGTGGAATAATATTGACGCAGAGGAAGTTGGCAGCTGGGTCAGCAGTTGCAATCCTTTATTTAATGTTATACAGGCGATCAAGCTAAGGTGCAACCTCTTAGGGCCCTCTGAGCTTCAAAAAGACATCTCAAGGCCAGGAAGATTTTAAAATGCCGATAGAAGGTAACGTAGACCGGAGTGGCCAGAAGTGGCAATCCAACCGTGCTAAATATTTATAATTAGACTGCAAAGATTTTTTAAAATTCCCTGCTTAGAGTTTTTAATTCCCTAAAGTATATTGTAAATTCACTGCAGTCTATTCAATTACACCTAAGACATCAAGGGTCTCTGATCACACTGCAGAGTTTAAATGCATTGCAGACTATTTAAAATACTGTGCAGTGTATTTGACACTCTCAGAGAATTTAAAACACTGTAGAGTAATATCTGCAGAGTACTTAAAAGTCACTGCAGTATATTCATTTATAAATGCATTACAGACTAATTAAAACGCTCGGAACTCTATTTAAAACTCTGTCTGGAGTTTAAATTATAAATATTTGCACGTATGCATGGCTTGCCATTAAGTTGGTGTGACTGAAACATTTTAATTTGATCCACGAGACTGGAACCTCTTGGTTGCATGTCCAGGGTTGCATGAAGTAGTTTTAATTTTACCAAAGGCAGTAACAGGTAACAACAGAAGTGAATTTACTGAAGGCCGACCACATTCGTGCCTCCTGGTCACGGTCGCTGCCACAAAAATGCACATATATGCCCGTTGCAAAATATCATTTTCCGATTTATGGAGTCACTTATGGGCCAATACAGACACCCGAGTCCAAGGCCGTTGCGAATGACTGCAATGTTTTACGTAGTATCTAAATTGACAAAGATGGACATGTCAATGCACGCACAAGTCGCACAAAATTATGCAACTGTCTCGTCCGTTATGGCCTGTCTGCCACGTGACGTGGTGATTATGTTGCTTATCAATATCCCTGAGGACGCATACATACACGACCCGGGATACACGACCTTTGTGGGTTTTATTTTAACGTATCAGCCCACATGGCTCATACAGGGCGCAAACAACGCAGTGTATGTTGATACACTGCCGAATTGTTTTTCCCTCTTAAGGTCAGACGTTACAGCATCTTCCAAGCTCATCTGTGTTTTATTACCTCATATGTTTTATGCTTTACCATAATTACACTGTGACAAATTGGTAAGTCAATAAAAGATTATTTAATGTCTGCGGTTGTCAGTTTTCTTTCTTTCTTTCTTTCTTTCTTTCTTTCTTTCTTTCTTTCTTTCTTTCTTTCTTTCTTTCTTTCTTTCTTTCTTTCTTTCTTTCTGCTTTCTTTCTTTCTTGCTTTCTTTCTTTCTTGCTACTAAATCTTTTCCGGAGTTTTTCTCGGAGGCTGTAGTAGATAGACACTCCAAATTTGGCCCTTTTTCAGGTGATTTCTTGCACCAGATTTGAAATTGTCGAACTCTAAAATAATGCAAAATATATGTAAACGAAGTTTTGAATCTCTCATATCAGGGCTTGACAATAAAGCAAGCCCTATAGCCCTGGACAAACTACATTTTCAGACAGTGCAAGAAAAAAAAATCAATGGTCGTTTAACCCGTTACTTGCCCGAAACTTGGATAAAAGTGCAGTGGGACTAGTAGCAAGAATCCTTAAGCTCAAGACCTGAATGTCTTCAAAATTACAATAGAAAAACCGAAAATTACAACACTTATCTGTATGTTTGAGAAAAATGCGTGTCAAATGAATGCGTGACACAAGTCAGCTTTTAAATTTATGCTAATTTGGGGACATTTAAAAATTCATTGATAAATGTCTACTAGAGTATAATAGATAATTTCAACTTTTACCTGTAGGTTTATGATATATGTGTGTCTAATAAGTAAATGACTCAAAGTGACAGTCTTTAAATTCAAGTTAAATGTCTCTGAAAGTGTTAAGGATAGAAATGCCACTCCAGCTTCCTCGTTTTGTAATACTGGTGCGTCTAATGAAACTAACATGATGAGCCTAGTGAAAATCTTTACATTTATGCCAATAAGGTGCGATTAACATTTAATGCTGAATATCTGGAAAAGTATTTATGGCAGACATTTTTTTTTCAATTTAAATATCCTTTATTATTTCTTGAATATAGCAGCCCTTTTTGGGGTGGATGTACTACTTATGACCCCCCTCCCGCCCCCAAAAAACAAACAAACAAAAAACAAACAAACAAACAAACAAAAAACAAACAAACAAACAAACAAACAAACAAAAGAAAACCCCCAAAACCCCCACTGAATTAAATGCTGATTGCATTGGCAGTGTACATGTATGATACAAGAACACTGCATGGAGAACTTGAGTGGCATACCTCAGCTAAATGACGGGATCTTTCTAAATGGATTTTAAAGGTCAGCTTGCTTGAACATGTTTCAAATGGATATACAATGTATGACTGACTCATGGGTTGTTCTAACCATACCGTGCACTTTAAAGAATTTTAGATGTGAAAATGATACTTTATTTCACATTTTTACACAAGATCTCACTGTGCCTTCAGTCGTCGCTTTCCATTCATTCCCAACATCCTCAAGGCATAAAAAGGTTAGTGATGTCACAAACACAACACCGCTGGCTGACAGGGAAATTTATGGCAGACATACTATTCCAAGATGCATCTATACATTTGTGATACAGATACATTTAACAAAATATGACTCAAGTTAAACTCTTTAAATTTATTCTACTTGGGAGCAAATTAAAAAATAAGGTTTAATATCTTAAACCTAAAATCAATGCAGATAGAGATACTATCGCAATTTCCACTTAAAGATATGTAATATGGACGCTTCCAATGAACGATACGTCCGTGTGCTATTTAGAATTATGCTGATGAAGCGCACGTATGAAAATAACCTTACCTCGGTATCATCAAAACTATGATAGATATATGTGTCATTTTAACTTCTTTTTGTATGTTATTGATAATGTCAGACAAAGAGTAATGGAGGGTGCTTGATATAGCGTTCAAAATTATGCTAATTAGGTAATTAAAAATTTGAAATTACTGTAATGGAGAAACTTTTTGTATGTTAATGGTGACGTTAATGCGTGACCATACTATAGATATGGCAGGTACAATTTGTAAATAGTTCTCCTTATGGACACAGAGATGTTTGCTGTGACGCCAATCTTCTTTTCTAGTTCAATATGCGTCCTGTTGGCACCTAAAAAATTTTGAGATTTGAGCAGTTGTGCAATTCAGCATAAAACGTACTCGTCTTCGACTAAAAGTGGAACCGCGCATTTTCAAGGGTCCCGAAGCGAGCAACCGCCGTGGCATCTTTCATTTTATTTTTAAGCAAGCTGTAATTAGATCTGAGATACTGTTGTTTTCTTTATTGTCCATTATGGCCCATGATGCCAATAACAATAACAACTACAAATTACGTATACAAATAAAAAAGAGGCAAGGGGATAAAGAAGCGCAGAATGTACTTATAGAACCCTTCAGTTGAATGTATTGTCAAACGTGTGAAAGTGTCATAAGCTAATTATACTATGAATCTATTTTAATTGGCACTGTGAAACTTAAAAAATTGACAAAAAGGTTACATTGCAACAAGTGTTTATATGCAAATAACACACAAAAAAATAAATACATAAATAAAAAATACTAATTTATAAAAAAAGCCTTTCTTCTGACGTGAATAGAAACAGAATTCCTTTAAAATATGCAACAATAATATTCAAATTTTTGGTCATCATATTTTATTTACAATTTGCGACATATGACCTGAGAAGGAAATAGTGATGAAGTTCTGACTGGATGCTGTACTGAGAGTGGACTTTAAAAGTAGAGACATGTAAAGTAATAGTGGGAGCATCCGTTTACAATATTTGTACTTAAGCATATTTGCCTTGAAAACCCATATCTGTGGACCCTTTGAGACCTTTTTCTTTTGAAACAGGGGTAAAGTGGGAGCTCTGAAATCCGAAAAGGTATGGCATGTTTTGGGGCGTTTTGAAAGAATTTTAACTTATTTAAGGATGAAGGATAGTTTCTAGCCCAATTCTTATCACAAGAAATTAGATGTTGGTATGGGATGCATGGTCAAGATTCCGTAATGAAGAGATTGGTAAAAATTGATGTTCGTGCCATACCTGTCATCTCCCCCCCCCCCCCCATTTGGCGGGAGTTTCCCGCTTTTGGGCCCTCATTTTTAGACATTTCTGTGCAATTTTGGACAATTTTAGACAATCTCCCCCATAAAAATATATTTGTTTCCTCTTTATTCTTTGTGAAGATAAAATCTTCCCTGTGGGAAGAAAAAGTCTCCCAATTTCTGGCCAAAGGATGTTGACAGGTATGTCTTACTTTTTAGTTTATTCCAATGCAATGGATGTGGTCAATTTATAACAGGAGCACAGGATATGCTCTTTCCAGGAATTTTTTTTAATCTATCACGATTCCCAAAAATGTACACCCAAACAAGCAAATATTTCAGATTCTCCACATACAGCGTTTAATTCCGTATTGTAATTGTGTGCGGAGTTTTTAATCCTCAGCAAAGAAATTTCTGCATAAAACCCTCTGCAGAGAGTTTCTCCAGAAAACTCTCTGCAGGCAGGTTTTAGCGACCGATGGGACTATTGTCGTCATGTCTGTGTGTGCGAGCTTGCGTCCGTTACCTTTGCGGATAAATTTTATACAAATTGAGCCGCTATCATGAAACTTGTCCTGTTAGCGTCTCATTGAAAGCTTGGCAGAGTTTGGGCATTCAGCAACCTCATAGGAACTGTCTTTTATGAAGAGTTGTAAAATTTAAGTCACGTGGCATGAAACAAAAACAAAAAACAAAACAAAGCAAAAAAAAAAAAAAAAAAAAAAAAAAAAAAAAAAAAAAACAAACGAAACAAAAGAAAAAACAAAAAAAAACCCCACAAAACAAAACAAAACAAAATGAAAAACACAAAAAACAAACAAAAAACCAAAAACCAAAAAAAACAAAAAACAAAAAACAAAAACAAAAAATACCCCTGCAACCCCCACCCCCCCCAAAAAAAAACAAACAAAACACACACACACACACACACAAGATGAAAGATACTCGGGCAATCCCCATGCCCACAGAAGGATAATAAACCTCCAGAAAAATCCACAGATTGGGATAAAATTAATTAAGCGACTTTTTATTTCTGGAATAAGTTTCTCAGTCTTGTAATTTGCTTTCTGGTTGACTATTTGCACAGTGTCCAATCATTTGATATGAGTTAAACAATGCAATGAGCCTGTAATGCGATTCGTTTCTTCATTCGTATTGTGCTATATATGCTTAAATTCAGTCGTGGAACGTTTTGCTTGATGCAGACTTTCATGGATTATATGCAAGATTTTTTAATGGATCAATGGAAAAGGATTACCAGAGAGCTTTTACGATACCAGACAATGTGCAAAAATACAGTCATGCCTCAACAAAAGGTGCATTAAACAGCCATCCTTAATGTACGTTCAAACCTAGGTCTACCCGTTTCTCCGGAGAAGATGTACTATATTAAAGGCATGCCACAGACATGGTTTTCTCGTTTTCGGTATACATAACTCTTATTTTGAGAGGTTTCTGCCATAAGATGTCATACTTGTCTCGATAGACAGCTAATCCCCTAAGAATTAAGAAATGAATCGCATTACAGGCTCATCGCATATATATATATATATATATATACTCAGCTCAAATGAATTTGCACTGTGCAAATGGTCAATCAGAAAGCAAATTATAAGACTGAGAAACTTGTTCCAGAAATGAAGTGTCTCAAGTCCCAAAGCGTGTTCTTCCATCAGCCTGTGTTTTTTTAATCACTGCTTGCATTGGGAAAAAGAAGGACCGAAATAAATATAGAACTATGCCTATAACTTTATTTTCCCTGAATTTACTGTCTATTTGAGGTCGAGACTGGTTAAAGGTGATCCCACTCGTGGGTGGAGTGTCTCTGCTGATTCATCTGGCTCTGAGTGCCCTGCGGCCTACCAGACAGGGCAAACCAAAAGTCAATCTCAGTGTTCAAAAAGATAAGCCTAAAGTCCGCGACGTGGTAGATGTGGAAGACCTGGGAGAGAAAACTGCTTATTGCCGATGTTGGCGGTCTGCGAAGGTGAGGTTACAAGGCATCACTTTTTTCTTTCTTTTTGAAGGGAAAGTTTGTGTCTCATGAGGTAGGTCAAATGACTAAGATGACCTCTTCGTTAATTTTCACCAAGACAAAAGTTATATGATTCCGACTTGTTTATTTTGCCCTTATCTTATAAGCAAGGAAGGCCATAACTGCACTTATGCTATGGTGTGTTTATTTTGCCCTAAAAGACAAGCAAGGTAGACTATAACTGCACTTATGCTATGGTGTGTTTGTTTTGCCCTAAAAGACAAGCAAGGTAGACCATAACTGCACTTATGCTATGGTGGGTTTATTTTGCCTAAAAGACCAGCAAGGTAGACCATAACTGCACTTATGCTGTGGTGTGTTTATTTTGCCCTCACGTGGTAGACAAGGAAGAAAAACTATACGTGTACCGTTATGTGTTTCAGTTTCCACTCTGTGATGGAGCTCATAACAAGCACAATGAGGAGACCGGGGACAACGTCGGACCGCTAGTGATGGAAAGAAAATCTGCAAAATAAAATTCTTGATGACTGGTCACTATTGTGCTAGAAAGATAGATTTGCATATATTTTGCAGGTGCTATTTCTAAGTTTATTTTCTTTCTTTGATGAGTAGAGAAGTTTCTTCTTGCATCATAATCGTGCTACCTTATAGAAAATGACACTCCGTTCACATTTATGCATCTGCCTCAGAGCAAGATCCAAAAGGCCCCCCTGTATCTCCACTTTTTTTCCAATACGTTCAAGGTGTAATAACTTTTCAGAATATTACAGAAAAAGCCACAGGCTTAGATCATATTTTATCTGAGACTTTTGCACAAAGGTTCGTGAACGTGTTGAATTTGCGAAAATCTATGTAACAAGAGACAATCAAGTGAGAAATCTGCAAGTGAAAACAGAATATAGTGCAAATGTTTCTTTGTCCATAATGATCATGGCTTCAGACGTCACTCATTTATCGCAACTGGTATTTTATCAGTGGGAATATATGAATTATTTTTCAACACATACTCATATGTCGCTTTGTTAACAAATGTTTACCACATCAACAATAATGTTAATGGCGAATTTTATTAATATTATTTCTGATGAGCGTTGATCATTCAGAGTAAATTTAAATCAATTGAAAGGATACACATCACATACAGATATATGTATGTATATATATATATATATATATATATATATATATATATATATATATATATATATATATATATATATATATATATATAAATTGTTTGGGTCGATTTTAGTACTATAACAGGCTTGTATAAATACCGTATCGTAGCAGTGCCGCGATATGATGTATCGATACTCTTCCGGTGGTATCGGCACTCTGTCGGTGGTATCGGTACTCTTCCGGTTTCATCGATAATTGTGTTGATGAGTAGTAAAACTTTCTGCAAATGTCGTTCTCATTTTTACTTTGTGTATTGAAACGTACATATGGACCCAAACATCAGATAAAGATTTTATAGCATGCTTTGTAGACGATGTGAAGTAATCAACTCTCACTGGACACCATATAGCAGAACGAGTGAGCGAAGCGAACGGGTTCTGCTATATGGTATCCAGTGAGAGTTGATATACTTCATACCGTCAACAAAGCATGCTATTATATATATATATATATATATATATATATATATATATATATATATATATATATATATATATATATATATATATATATATATATATATATACATATATGTCTTGGGTGGTTTATGGGCAGAATTATAATGCTCAGACCGTCTTGTGGGCAGTTGTTCGGTTTATCGGCATTTCAAAAATGCCCATAAACCATGTTTGCCTTAAATTCAATGCGCTACCAAGGGAGTTTCAGAAAGGTACAAATGAGCAAATCTGCCCAGATATTATGGGAAGCTATAAATGCCCAGAAAATTGTGGTGAGCTATACTTGGTATAAACTGCCCACGGTCCGGTTTGAGGATTGTAATTAATTGACCCGCAGACAATGGGCATGACCCACAAACCGGCTATAGGACCTATTCTATTGTATATTCTTTTGTGGGCAGTGTATTATTGCCCCCAAACCACCCAAGACATGTATGTATGTATGTATGTATGTATGTATGTATGTATGTATATATATATATATATATATATATATATATATATATATGTATGTATATATATATATATATATATATATATATATATATATATATATATATATATATATATAAAGTAAAATGTGGAAAAGGTACAAGTATAGATATACCAATACTTTTCCCCACAGCTCTTAACCATAGTTCCCCCTTTTGAATGGACATCAAATGTGAACAAACTTCAGGCATACAGTATAACTGCCCAGATTGCTGAAGATCTTCACCAAAACAAAATAATCATCTCACATTTTGCATACTGGAAAAAAACGTATTGTATATAGCTCATTCATAGTGAGCTCTGATTTAGGCCCAGTTTTACATGTCTACAAGTTTACACACAACATGGGAAGTGTACATACTCCGACCTTCAGAACTCAAGCCTGTAGAACACGATCTTAAGCATAAACTGTAAATTCATGAGACTCAAGAGTAATTTAATTTTTGCTTTGTGTAAATGGAAGGATTCATGCAGTATTCTTATCATTTGTACAGCTCCTTGATCTTCACCCTGAACAGTGACAGAAATGTTGAAAACATCGTTACTTTCTAGAGTATAGAAACTAACTGACTCGTGACTCTAGTGTCAACGATATAGAATAAGACCACCAATGCAATGACCAAGTCGCAAGTGCGGGTTCTGAGCTCGCAAAACTTCAAATACAATTTAGATAAAGGCTTAAATTTTTTCTGTTGAATTTAAATGTAATAAGAACTTGTGCGTGAATTATTAAATCTGATTTGAACTATAGGTTTCTTTGGGTGAGAAAACAATCGCTGCCACGTCGGTGATGAAAGACGGCGTTGAAAAGCAATGCCTTTGAAGTGGGATTAGGACGTGCAGTCATGTCATTATCTCGGGTGACTGTACGGCCTGTCTTCAACACTTTTCTTCGGATTAAATGTTAAAAAGTCAAGATAGCATAAAGAAGGAAACAAAGTACATGTAACAAGAGCGACCTAATGCATAAAATGTATGACCATATGGTTTGGGAACCACGGCGCTAATGCGTCAGCGTCATCGCCAGAGCGGACACAGCGTTGGCCATTTTTAAACGAGCTGTTGCCACGACCGGTCATGTGACCACTTTAAGCCCACCCCCTTCACACTAACAACAAACACGGTCTGCGTGACTGTCAACGCTCAGCAAGAAGCTCTAAATACCCCCGTTTTCCCCTGTTTTGCAATTTCAGCAGAAATGTGATTTTTACATGACAGATACATAAGATATTCATCCATACAAAGATCAAAAAACATTTTTTTGGCCGAAATTTCGGGTGATTTGTATCTCGCTACTTTAATTATCTCGAAGATAAAACACAGGAAGAGCTATATCATGGGAGCTTGTAGACCTGTTCAATACATGTACCGTTCAATATGATGAGTACATATGGCTCAGCTGTGAACCATCTTAAAAAATTGTATACTTTCTTTTTAATACCACATAGATTTAGTTTCCGATGTTATGACAAGCAGCAGGATTCCATACCTGACAAAACGTTTTACTAGAAAATACATTATGAATACAGCAATGAACATATTGTCACCCTCAACCCAAAATATAGCATCAAATCATGCTATCATGTTCTGCTGTTGTACCTGAAAGAAAAACGTGTGGCTCCCTGCATATATATTTATGCCTGTAAACATACTGTACACATATATTATCAATTGCTTATCACATGGACCACCAGAGGGCGAGGTTCAGTTGGGGAATTTTCAAGGGGCACAATATGCTGTACTCCTCTGCCTATCAGTAGCATGAATGTCTCCATATTAAACTTCACTGACGCTGCATAGAACGATAGATATCTTTGTATTAAATGAAAGTTTATATTTCATATGCAGAATTATATAGGGGTATAAGGCTACAGCAGCAGCAAAAGGTGTACATTGAATGCTACAGGCAAAAAACAGATTTGCAGGTTATCATGATATAGTTCATTTTCTTTTTTGGCTTGGAGATAATTTAAGGGGTATCATCCAAGAGTCACACAAGTCAGTAAGTTACTGTTGCCGTACTTAATAAAGTGCATGGATGTTTACATATTTTATTGACAGAAAGTGGTATTGTTGTATATAGGAGTTCAAGTCTGTTTGCAACAGAGCTTCACTAAATGAGGTACACATTACATGGCAAACGAATAGACATGGCGTGGGGGCGAATTATCTGTTTCTCAAAAACTGTATCCGTTTTTGTAAATACATTTTTTCTCAACATGCGGGTGCAAATGATGTTTCTGTTGACTTTCCATGTCCAAGGTTTAAATCTAGAACCATAATTGATTGCTGTGAAAACAGGCCACCAGATGTCAGGGTACAGCTTGCGTTCTTCCAAGGGTGTGCAACGTGTCTTGATCTAGTTATGTCTGTATGCCAAACCCAGATATATTGTTCTTTCTTTCTTTCTTTCTTTCTTTCTTTCTTTCTTTCTTTCTTTCTTTCTTTCTTTCTTTCTTTCTTTCTTTCTTTCTTTCTTTCTTTCTTTCTTTCTTTCTTTCTTTCTTTCTTTCTGTCTGTCTGTCTGTCTGTCTGTCTCATATGCAAGAGATTTCAGGTTCTGGATTGTAAACATTACTTCCTTTTGCATGCCAAATTGAGGATCGGGTCATGCTTAACTGGAAAGGGTCTGCATGCTCCTACGCTGGACTGGTTGGAGGGGGGGGGGGCGTTTCATGAAGCTTGTGAGGGCTTGTCCACATAGGCGTCATCCTTGGTGGTTTATAGGATAGGACGCTGCTTGCTGGTGTTGACAAATTCAATGTGGGCTACGCTAAACATCAGTATATTCAGACAGAAACATTCCCTGTCCTGTCAGATTTATAAGCCATACCTTTGTGTGGACTAATTATTTCTGGGTGCCAACCCAGGCATTTGGTTTTTCCCAGAATTCTTTCTTTCTTTCTTTCTTTCTTTCTTTCTTTCTTTCTTTCTTTCTTTCTTTCTTTCTTTCTTTCTTTCTTTCTTTCTTTCTTTCTTTCTTTCTTTCTTCTTTATGACCAGATTTGTCCGGAGTTTTTCTCGGACCCTACTATTCCGAAAACCACTAAACTTGCCGTGGTGACTGACTTAGGCACCTGACTTGAAATAGTCATGATGATTAAAATTATGCAAATGAGGAGCAATCAAAATTTTAAAAGCTCAGTATCTTCTAAACTATTGGAGATAGACTCAAAGTTCAACTTACACATATAGGTTTGAGACAACTGGCAAATCCAATAGCATGCAAACAAGACTTGGGGAATTTTAATGTACGCTAAATTCACCAAATTTCTCCCCAATCCACATACGAGCCTTGAACTGCTTGCTGTATGACATATTGCTTGATCTTCATGGTGCCAGGCAACCTTTTTGCATTCATAATTAATTAGCTTGAACCTGTCTCACAGCTTTCTGTCCATGCATGCTAAATGTACGTTTTGGAAGGTTTGGGTCTTGTAGCAAATAGGGGGTGGGGGTGGGGTGAGGTGTGTGTGTGTGTGTGTGTGTGTGTGTGTGTGTGTGTGTGTGGACTCCCAACAACTGTGTAATGAGGCTCTCAATAAAATACAGAGTATATCTTTCTGTTTATGCAGGAACAGATTGACTCCATGCTGCCATATGTACCAGGCAGGCTTTTGTTTCCATTGGTGTCCTAGCTGGCCTGTTTTTGCCTGAGGCAATATCAGTCTGCTGAGCTTATCAGTCACAAGGGAACTCACACTCCAAACTTCTAGGCAGAACAAGCCTGAGTGTACTCTCTGTTAATAATAGACAACATACAGAGCTGAGTCCACGGGACCAAGGAGTGTAGAATTTGTGTCATCTCAGTGGACACTGTCATATCTTTGTTTTCTTGTAACCAGTGAGATGAAGCCTGTTCTTCATCACCAATATTGAGACATAGCCAATATTGAGTCAGTATAGTTTTCTCTTGGTTCACAGGTATATGTTTATGCAGTTTCTTGTCTTATGCAGTTTCAGAAGGGCTGACCTCACAGGAGTGGGCACTTTTCTCTGGTCCCCATGGTGCTCACTGTAGAGAGGTTTCACTGTACAGTGGTACTTGCAATCTAAGACTACCCCTAATGCCAGACAAAAGTGGTCACATAGGACAGGTGGTCTTTCATCTCAGATAAATTAACAAACAAATAAAAGGCCAATGTCTTCCTTCCTTCCTTCCTTCCTTTCTTTCTTTCATTTTCTTTCTTTCTCTTACTTTCTTGCTTTCATTTTCTTTCTTTCTTTTTCTTTCTTTCTTTCTTTCTTTCTTTCTTTCTTTCTTTCTTTCTTTCTTTCTTTCTTTCTTTCTTTCTTTCTTTCTTTCTTTCTTTCTTTATTACCAAGTTGGTCCAGAGTTTTTTCAGACACTATTTTTTAAAAAACCACCAAACTTGCCATGCTGACTGACATAACCAGTGAAATTGTGCATCTCATTTGGAATTGTCATTCTGTTTAAAATTATGTAAATTTTTAGAGGCAAAAAATATTTTAAAAGCCCCATATCGTCCAAACTATTGCAGATGGACTCAAAATTTCAATGTGCATATATACCTTTGTGACACTTGCCACTGTAATGGACAGTATAGTTGTAGAATTTCAAATTATGCCTATATGGTGCATTGAAAAAATTAAAAGTTGAATATCTCCAAAACTATTGTACATAGAGATGCCATTCCAACTTCAATTTATAGGCTTGTGGCAAAGCCGCATCCAATGCACCATGAACCAAAGTTGTAGGATTTTAATTGATGCAAATTAGGTGAATATGCAAAATATAAATCTTTAATAGCTTCAAAACTATTATAGATGTGACATTCCTACTTCAATTTTTGGGTTTGTGACATAGCCCCAGCCAATGAACAATAAACCAAAGTTCTTCTAGGCTTAATTCATGCAAATTAGGCAAGTACACAAAATGAAAATGTTAAAAAGCTTCAAAACTAGATTATGTTGAACAATGTCAAAGTGTATCATTTCAAACTGTTCTCATTTTGAAGGCACTCAGACAGATTTGCTGTGAAGCAAATCTTCTTTTCTAGTTACGTTTACACTTCATGAAACTTCAAATACCTTGTTGGGAGAACCCCAAAAAACCATGATATGGACAAAGTTTAAAGTCAATTTTTGCGTTGTTATTGCATAGCTCTTGATCATATTATATAAAATATTTTGCCATAATATATCTAGTCTTTTTAAGTTTTTATTTAAAGCATTTAAGTTGTTAGGATTTGAAAATTTAGACCTCTGTTTGAAGACACTAATCTTAGGCTACAAAATTGGAAATGGAAGTTACTATTGGGTAAACGAAATTATAACACTTATTTGTTTTGTCATTTTTAAAAGTTTTTGTATCAAACAGGATGGAAAAAATGCGGATGTTTATATATTATGTAAGAACGAGCTAGAATATCGACGACAAGTCTCAGAAGTAATTGATAAATATAAAAATGCGAAATATATTAAGTTTGTTTCGTTATTGTAAACTCATTTCAGTCTGCCGATGAAATGAGGAAATATTGTAAGGCGGATATTAAAGAAATAAACAGTTGATGATTAAAAAAAAAAAAATTATATAAAATATAATGCATGGAGAAACTATATCACATATATATTTCATAAGAATTGTAATAAGTCATCATACTTTTGTGCAGACTTATCTGCTTACCAGCATTCCAAACTGTTTTGTACATTATATGCCCACTAGGTTTAACCTCCATGGAATTTCAATGACAAGGCTGTGAGAACCCCAATAATCATGGTATTGATAAGGTCAAAAGCTCATTTTTATTTTCCTACTGTGTACTTCTTGATCTCAACCATATCAAATATGTGCACCGAGAAACTATGTAGTATATATAGTTTATAAGGCGTTCATGCATTAGACATGGGTTATGGATATAGATCGCATTTATAACAAGGTGAGTGCCAAATACATGCAGTGTCGGCTGGTGAGTTTTTTTAAAGTGTGTGTGTCAGCACACACTTTTCTGTTTTTCTAGGAATTCTTTCTTTCTTTCTTTCTTTCTTCTTTCTTTCTTTCTTTACAGGCAAATTTGTCCGACATTTCATTTGAAAAGTATAACACGTAGAAACTCCAAACTTGGCACAATTATACTTCTATTGATAAAGTCTGGCCTTTTTATTGTGAGAGGTCATGCTTTTCAAAATTATGCAAATGAGGGCTAATTAAAGTTTTAAATCTTCAATGTGTTATATACTATACAGTGCATTCCAACTTGAGCTCTGGGGGCCGTCTCATTAGTTGTTACCACAGTGCTAGTGGGCCAAACAGTCTATCACTGATAATCCTGCTAAAGGGACACCATTTTACTGTGGAGCTGGCCCTGCTATTTGTCTGCCACCCCACCAAACACACATGACCAGTGACAGTGAATGATTGGTATCAAATGGCCAGCTTATTCCAAAGTCCTGGCAAGTGTAGCCACATCAAAATAAACCCTACCCTTTCGGCCTTAAGTTTATGTGTATTTTATTACCCCAATAGATTTCACTCATAATCCACAGCCTTTATCAGCATCGTAAGACCTGTGGGACATTTTTACAGGGGTGATTTAGACAAAGCAAGTAGCCGAGAAGAGGCAACTGGAAACTGTGCCACGCGTTTCGACCTGTCTAGGTCTCATCAGGCACTGGCAGGGATTTCAAAATGTTCCATATATATAGTTAGGGGTAACAAATGCGTTGCTAAATTTTACAGGGGTGTCACACCTCAAGTAAACTGCAAACAAGCCATAATCCTGGTATATAATTTACAAGATGTGACATCAAAATGACCCTTTGAAAATGAGGCATCCCTTGACTCATTCAGGACAGAAGTCTTCATTTACTCTCAGTAAAATTTGTATCAAAAGGATATACTGAGTATTCTTATCTTTTAAATTAGGGGGTTCTGATTAAAAATTTCTGACAATCATAATAAAATATAATATCTGCTCATGATTTGTGATGTTGTGACCTTTTTATTTGTTTCACACATTGTATTAGCAATGCAAATTTGAAAGAATTACAAAGAGCATATGCTTTGGGTTCATCCCTGAATGAGTTAATTTTGTCATATAAACATTGGCTGCGTTGATTGAATGGCTATGTCCTTTTGGTAATTTAATTATAAGCTAATGTTTTCTTTCTGGACACCAGTCCGTTCAGTGGCTCTTAAAGAAAACATTTTGGGCTACATTATTTATATACAATTATACAGTCCAGGGAATGCTCAAGATCCCTGCTCATGCATTCTATCATTAAAGTGTGTGTGTGTCAACACACACTTTTCTTTCTTTCTTTCTTTCTTTCTTTCTTTCTTTCTTTCTTTCTTTCTTTCTTTCTTTCTTTCTTTCTTTCTTTCTTTCTTTCTGTCTGTCTGTCTGTCTGTCTGTCTGTCTGTCTTTCTTTTTTTCTTCCTCCCTCCCTCCCTCCCTCCCTCCCTTCTTTCTTTCTTTCTGTCTGTCTTTCTTTCTTTCTTTCTTTCTTTCTTTTTCTTTCTCCCTCCCTCCCTTCCTTCCTTCCTTCCTTCTTTCTTTCTTTCTTTCTTTCTGAATTTGAAATTTTCAATCTTGAATATCTTCAACAGTATAATAGAGATGTCATTCCAACTTCTACTAGGGGGTTATTGACCATTGGCACCTAATCACCTAATGAATTCAAAATAAAAGTTGTAGCAATTTAAATTATGTAAAAAATCACCATTAGATATTTTAAATCTTGAATAACTTCAAAGCTATAATAGACAGAGATGCCATTCCAACTTCTACTCCTGTTTTATGGAATAGTTGTACATTGCCATACCAATATGCTTTGAAGACACACACACTGATTTGCTAGCAAATCATCTTTCCTAGTTTTTTTTTGTATTTGTTTTACATGCTCAATAATAGAGCCCACATGGGGGAGGTTTAGTTGAGGCAATTCTTGAGTATATTATTAAGTTTTTGTTATTGCACAAGCCGCGGCACTGCACTTCGACCCAATATATAGATTTGCCACACTCTGAGGTAAAGAGCGTCCTTTGTTTGTATGTATTGTCGTTGGTTTTTGTTGCTATTACCCAATACCGCTCTTTGGCGTGTTCAGTTGGGACTTGGGATCAAGCCCGACGTATGTATGTTTCGTAGGCTTTTTGTTTTATATGTTGTTTTGGTAATGTGTTTGAAACCATATAGAATACGCTAGCGGAGGTCGAGCACAAACCGATTCTAATGCACAGGCGACCTTGTTATCATGGATGGAAGATACAGACCTTATAGATATTTGGTGCATTCAAAATCCAGATAAATTAAGATTTACTTGGCATTCCAATAACCCAAACATTATATTTTGTAGATTAGACTTTTGTCTTGTATCTTTTGGCTTGTCTTCTCATATAAGTGATACAAATATAAAACCCGGTTATAAAACTGACCATTCAAAGATTAATTTGGCTTTATTGACAGAAACAAATGAGAGGGGCAGGGGTTTCTGGAAGCGAAACTGCTCTTCACTGTCGGATAAGGAATACGTGGAACTGATAAAACATACTATCGTTGACACAGTAGAAATTAATGTAGAAACAAATCCGTCTCTTATTTGGGATACTGTGAAAGCACAAAATTAATAAGAGGGGAAACAATAAAATATGCATCCATGAAGAAAAAGTAGACTAAATAAAATCAAAGAGAAAGAAGATAGGTTAAAAGAAGTAGAAGAGCTGCAACGAGAAGATCAGCACCCCAGAAAATTCGAAGCCGAGATAAAGTCGATAATAGAGGAATTCGAAAGAGAAGTAGAATATATAACCAAAGGAGCACTAATTAGATGCAAGTGCAATGGTGTGAAGAAGGGGAAAAAGCGAGCAAATACTTTTTAAATTTAGAACGGCGAAATTACAATAATAAAGTCATTGGTCAGTGACAATTGTCTAACGGGGTAGTTACAACTGATAAAACTCAAATACTTTAGGAACAGCTCCTGTTTTAAAAGAAATTGTATAAAGTACAGGAAACCATAGGGGTAGAATTAAACTAAGAGATCCAAAAGCCTGAAAGTGTCACCAAACGTACAGAGGATGAGCAGGAAGTCTGTGAGGGTCCCTTGACTGAAACTGAAATTAGTGCAGTAATCAAGACTTCTACAAACAATAAAAGCCCAGGGACAGACGGATTGCCAATAGAATTTTATAAAGTATTTTGGAATGAAATTAAGGACCTGTTAATAAATTCTATAAATTTTGTATACGAAAATGGGAATTTATCAATATCACAACGTCAGAGACTTATTACTCTTTAACCTGAAAAGAATAAAGATCCACTTAATCTAAAAAAAAAAATGGAGACCAATTTCGCTATTGAATACCGATTACAAAATAGTAACAAAATGTTTATCCCAAAGGATGCGGAGAGTTCTGCTTAAAATCATTGAACAAGACCAAACAGGATTTCTACAAAATAGATATATAGTAGAGAACATATTGAGAATGATTGATATTTTGGCTTATACAGATAGTGAAGAGATCCTGGCCCTTGCTATGTACATCGACTCTGAAAAGGCATTTGACACAGTAGATTAGAAATTTGTTCAAAAAGTATTACAATTGTTCAATTTTGGCCCCAGCTTCAGGAAATAGATTGAAACAGTATATAATAATGTGAACAGTCAGGTCCTTAATAATGGGTGGGCCACACAACCGTTTACGCTATCTCGTGGCGTGCGCCAAGGTTGTCCACTCTCACCATATTTATTTTTATTGAGTGCAGAAATTTTAGGAATAATTGTTCGACAAAATGAAAAAATCAGAGGTGTTAAGATGGGAGAGACAGACCACAAAATTAGCCAGTTCGCATATCATACTTGCTTAACGATTATGGCCAATAAGGAAAGCCTGCAAGAAGTAATTACGGTATTTGATAAGTTTGAAAATATTCTGGACTGAAAGTTAACTATGACAAAACAGAAATTATGCCTATTGGAAGTTTTAAAAAATTCTCAATTTATGATAAAGACAACTAAAAGGATAAAATGGACAAAAGGTCCTGTGAGGTTGCTGGGAATATTAATATCCCCAAATACAAATAAACTGGCCAATTTAAATTACATTCCACTTTTACAAAAAATAAAAACTCAATTAAACATGTGGTCACAGCGACATTTTTCATTATACGGTAAAGTGCCTATTTTAAAGACCTTTGCTTTGTCACAATTAATATATGTCATGACAGTGGTGCCAAGTCCTGGGTCAAGAAATACTAAATAGAGTTTTTTCCAAAAAGTTGAATCTCAAATGTATAGTTTTTGTGGAGTGGAGACAAAAATAAAATGAAACGCAACACAGTTATTGGAACATATGATCAAGGGGGATTGAAAATGATACATTTTGTTTCTCAAAATGAAGCTTTAAAATTGGGTTGGATAAAGAGACTTATAAGTAGTGAAAGTAAAGGTGCATGGGAAATTTTTATACTTCATCAATTGCCCGCATTTAAAAACATATGGAAATGTAGCATAAATTTAAAAGATTTTGATCATGTGTTTGAAAATTTAAAAAGTATTTTCTTGAAAGAAGTAATAAAACTGTGGGGCAGCATTAATTATCATGAACCTAATAAATGTGTAGATATTGTTCATCAATACCTGTGGTTCAATTCATGGGTAAGAATCGAGAATAAACCGGTTCATTTGGTAAATTGGAGTCAGGGAGGTATAAATACTGTACTTGATTTATTGGATGAAAATGGCAATTTCTTGTGTTTCGCAGCATTTTGTAATAAATATCCTGATATGAGAACAAACTATTTTAAATATGGAGGTATAATCGCTGCAGTTCCAAGAAAATGGAAGAACATAATTCAGGAAGGTTGGGCAGAAAACTTGGAAACATATATATATTTAATTGAAAAGGTAATGAAGGCAGAATTTTTTTGTTCTATGCTGTGTGAACAGGTATTTATACCTCCTATAAACACGGTGCATAAATGGAATGAAGACTTAGGTATAAGCATTCAAGATGAACACTGGGAATGTTGTTTTAGCCAAATTTATAAATGTACTATACCTGCTAAGCTATGGGCATTCTAGTATAGATTTTTACATCGGATAATATTTACAAATTACAAATTATATTTACATGGAATTAAAGACAGTGTTTTGTGCTCGTTGTGTAATGAAGAGGAAGAGACATAAATTTACTACTTCTATGAATGTGTTATTATTCAACGGTTTTGGCATCAGGTTTTGAAATGGATAAAAGAACAGTCATTATCTGACATAAGTTTTTCTAGAAGTGAAATTTTACTTGGAATGGAAACAGAAGGTTTGCAAGTCTGGTCTTTTATATTTTTAGTGGTAATATATTACTTATATCTAGGTCATGAGAAAGAGTAACCAACAATGGAAGGTTTTTTTTAAAAAAAAGTACAAGAAATAAAATTCATTGAGTATAATATAGCAGTAAGAAATGATAAAATGAAGAGGCATGAAAGAAAATGGAAACATATTTCGTTAGAAATGGAATAGATGTCAATGGGAAAAAGTAGTTGTATGACCAAATGTTGTATGAGAATGAAAAGAAACTATTGACGTTTATTGTCTGTACCTCGCTATGGAATAAAAAAAATACGGAAAAAAAGGTAAATCAACACTTATCTCCCTTGCACGCACCTGGCAGTACTACCAAAGCAAATGGAGCGAATTGTATTAACATTACGATTATTCCCGAAGAGCACGGACGTTATGAATCACGCGGAGCATTTAGTTTATGTCACACTATCTAGGGTTCCTTTTTACAGTTTGAAATGACGAACCTGCAATGTTGGAGGTCAAGCGTAACTTTATCTCTCAACGCAAACACACTAAATCTGCACATTGTTTTAGTATGCCTGGGCCTTTAAGTTGTTATAAGTATGATATATGGTGGATTCAGATCATTTCGGTTTTCTGTACCGCATTTCCTCACATGCAAGCTTTATTATTTATTGTACGGACAATGCTGCCGTTTGAACCTCAGGCAAAACCTTGGTATATTGTTGCAAACAATATTTTACAGCATGTAGGCCTGTTATTTATCTATGCTGCCAGGAGGAAAAGCCCAAGGAGAGCTCATAAATGTGAGTTTGTTAGTTGAGCGATATATATATATATATATATATATATATATATATATATATATATATATATATATATATATATATATATATATATATATATATATATATATATATATATAGAGAGAGAGAGAGAGAGAGAGAGAGAGAGAGAGAGAGAGAGAGAGAGAACCCTTTTCGCCTGTTGGTATATTTTTCTGCATGGCAAGAACACACGTGAAAATTAATTAAGTTGAGACAGGAGGACGACATTTACGACACTGGACACTTTCTAGTAATAATGAAAGAAAACGTTTACTGGCAACATGTATATGTCGGGTCCCTCTGGGCCCATCTGGGCCTAGATTCACATCGAAAATGACCATAATACAGACTGTGGCTTAAGGACGACCATTGGGTCGTTGATTTCTGGTTGGATTTGGGCAACAGTGCAACTTTCAATTTCACGCCGAAAACGTGCCAATTCACAGGCTACACATGCGCATTGTATGTATACAATGCAGACAGAAGTGCCATCTGAGGCCAACATGGTTTATTTTGCCGAACTGTTCATTAATAATTTTGCGTGCGTGTCTGTGCTTTCCCTGCGCTTATCTTTCTGATTTAAAAATAATTCTATGTGACTGAATTTTTATATTTTCCTCACAATGTCAGGTTTAATGAGACTTACCAAAAATTGTTCATCTAACAATCAGGCTATTACGGTACTATTGAGCGACATCTAGTGTAATTAATGGAAAATAAACTGAACGCGATTTTGCCAAACTATAGATTATTATAGTGGCTTCACCATTGTTCAACCTTTGCGCCTGTTTTATTATAGAACTTAAGACTTCCCATCTAGTGATTGTGTGGATTTCTATCATTGACAGCGGGCAACAACCAATCAACTAGTTGTATATGATCTTTAACCAGAATTAGTATCAGCACCAGCCACGGTTCCATCAAGCAATTTATGTTTTTTTTTTTTTTTTGTTTGTTTTATGAGGGTGAATAACATTTATCTATCCAAAAGAAACTAAAATTTTGTGTTTCCATGACAAACAAAGTTTGGGGTGTAAACATTTTTCGAGGTAGGCCGGAACGCCATGCTAACATAGCCTACAGGCAGCACCATCTTTTGGCAGAATTGCAAGCTTCCATTTGAAATAGTTGACCTACCGTTTCCACTTTGGCATTCCTAATCGATCCCAATGTGATGTAAAAGTTAAACGCAGTGCTTACTTATAATCCAACAGTGGTCTTGAATTATGTATTCTGTATATTTCCAGAATTAATGGAACTCTTTGCTTGTGTTAACTTACAAACACTTGAATTCAGAACGGTAATTCGCGACTACGCGTAGTGATTGCACCGAAGTGCGACTTTACTCGGAGATTAACCAGGTGGCTGGCAGACATGCATACCAGGCGAAGAGTGCTGCACAGGGATAATTAGTAGAGTTAATCAAGTCTAGCCATAATAAAATAGACGTTAATACTCCCCATCTAGTTATTGTGTGGATTCAATGACCGACCTAACAGTTTATTTTCTCAAAATAGCTTGTTTTATTTGACACGATATGGCCGGTTTCATTTAGCAACCAAGACACCTATTCCCTTTTGTTGCTTGTTATATGAATTGTGGTGACACTCCATAGTTAAACACATAGATCTCTGTAAGAGCTATGTGATGTTGAATGTTATGTTTGACAGTGGATTAGGTGAGCCTAAATAGGTGATATAGGTAGAGATTGTCATGTAAATGTTTTTATGTTCCTGTAAATAGTGAAACTCAAATACATGTACTAATAAATACATGTATATCAATGTATACACATTTCACGTTTTGCAGTCATTTTATGCCCCAGATTTACAAAGCATTATAATCTGGTGTTGATGTAGTAATTTTTACTTCATAGTATAAATGTGTTTAGCATCATACTTAAATGTCATGTTAAAAATTATGTAAATTAGGCCAAGTAAAATTTTAAAAGCTCCGTATCTTCTAACCTATTACAGGTAGACACAAAATTTATAGAAGTACATAAAGGTATGTGGCAGCTGTCGATGTAATGGACAGTGAACAAAACTCCAGCATTTGAAATTATGCTGATTAGCAGCACTTGAAACATTTAAAAATTGAATATTTCCAAAAGTGTTATAGATAGAGATACCAATCCAACTTCAATTTACAGGTTTCTGACATAGTCAAATACAATGAATCATGAACAAAAAATGTAGCATTTTGATTTATGCAGATTAGGCGAATACATAGGATTGAATTCTTAAATAACTTTCAAACTATTACAAAAATAGATGTCAGTCCAACTTCAGTTTGTAGGTTTGTGACATAGTCGTATCTAGTGAAACATGAACCAACGTTGCAGCATTCTAATTTATTCAAATTAGGTGAAAACACAAAATTTAAATTTTTTGAATAACTTCAAAACTATCATAGACTGAGGTGTCACTCAAACTTCAGTTGACAGATATGTAGGATAGTTGCATCCAATGAACCATAAATCCAAGTTGTAGCAGTTTGATTTATGCAAATTTAGACAAAATAAATACACAAAATTTAAATCTTGCTACAAAACCATAATAGATTTAGGTGCTTTTCTAACTCCAATTTATAGATTTTTGACATATCTGCATGAAAAAAATATTGTTGCAGGAGTTAAGTAAATACTGAATAGGTAATCTGTAAAAGTTTTCTAAACACATAGACTAATTTGCTGACAAGCAAACCAAATGTTTCTAGTTTTCATGTTATATTCGCTTAAATATAAGCCAGGTGCTACATTTAGCCAAGTTATGTGTTTTGTACATTAATGCACATGTCAGTTATGGCAAAACAGGTATTACAATGTGTACATCTGTTTTTAAAGTAATAATTTCCAATATTAGTAAAAATATGTATCCTGCTCATATTCTTCACTGTCATCATCACTGCTGGAATTATGTTCATGGCCAATTACGTAATGATTCATCAAAGTAATATATATATATATATATATATATATATATATATATATATATATATATATATATATATATATATATATATATATATATATATAAATCCAAAACAGTCGGTAAAGTTAGGCGGGCAACCCGTCTGTCCCTGGACTCTATTGATTTGACAGTCTTTACCATTCAACGCAGTTCTGCTTCAACGTTTTCTTCAGTCGTAAAGTTTGGCATATGGTTCACATTGTTTGGCAAATCACGCATAATTTTAGGAGGATTCTTGCTTGTTTACATGTTTCTGTAAATTTCTTCCTGTTTACCCGTTTTGTTTTTTTATTTATCATTCAAAAGTATTCCATTTGAAAACCGCAATTGTCACATTGTCTTATTATTGTAATTTCTTTCTTCTACATGTAATAGAAATTTACTTGATTTTATTCTTCCTCTTACCATTAAACCCTATACCATATATATATATATATATATACCCCTTCGTATTATATTCAACTTCCTTATCTAAATAATGTTTTGTTTTCTCTATTTCTTGCTTAAGATTCTCATTTGCTGATTTATTGTGTTCCTGTTATTTGTCTTCAAGCATGCATTCTTCAGTTTTTAAAATTCATTCAATTATTTTAATGCCCGCACGGGGGTATAGATTTGCCCTTGTCCGTCCGTCCGACATTAAAATTGTCACATTCGTGTCGCGCACATCTCCAAAAGCATATGAGGTACAGCCATGGAACTTTGTGGAAACATCTATCAATGTATCAAGGCGTGCACCTGGGGTTTTGCTTGTCTCTTGGGTTGATTATACAGTCTTAATTAATCATTAATTAACTTAGGGAAAATGATGATTCGACGTTAGACTTGTCACATTTGTGTCGTATGTATCCCAAAAGGTATTTGAGGTTTAACCATGCAACTTTGTGGGAACATCTAGTAAAATATGAAGATGTGCACCTGGGTTTTGTTTCTCTCTTGGATTGAATATCTTGTGTTAATTAATCATCAATTTACTTATTTAAAATTTTGATTCGACATTAGACGTGTCACGTGTTTGTCGCATGTATCTCAAAAAGCATTTGAGGTTGAACCATGCAACTTTGTGGGAAGATCTATAAATATATGAAAGTGTGCACCTGTGGTTTTGTTTCTCTCTTGGATTAATTATTTTGTGTTAATTAATCATTAATTAACTTAGGGAAAATGCTGATTCAACGTTAGACTTGTCACCATTGTGTCCCATGTATCTCAAAAAGTATTCGAGGTCTTACACCAGTTACATGCCATATTCTTTCCAATGCTGATGGGGGCAATGCCAGGTGGAGGCATCCGTGTCCTTTGGACACGCTTCTAGTTTCTCCTGTTTTGAAGCATATTTTGATCAGTTGTCCTCTCATTTGACACTTAATGTTTACTCAACTACTTTTAGTTTGCGTTTCCCTTTCTGATATATGCTGTTTTACTAATTCAAAACATGTATATACAAACGTCTTTTAATAAAGAAAAGTTTAATTTTCAACTCCCTGCACCACGAGGTGTATTTTGGCTGTGAATGATTTTTATACGGTCCGATCTTAAAACTTTATATCACATGAAATAATACAGCTTGAAGTACCACAAATTATGAGGACAAACTCTTACCCATAAAATGTTAGGTTGGATTATTGGCATGCCAAGGGAATCGAATATTTTCTGTATTTATGATCCTGAAGAGATCTGTAAGTCCAGTCCAAGCACCAAATATGTTTTAATGTGGGTTTGTTTCCCATATTCAACGTTTGTGTAAAGTACTTCCGAAAGAAAATTCAGTCCGAACTGAACTTCAATACCCCCCCCCCCAAAAAAAAAGAAAAGGTTGCTGTCATAATTACTTATGAGCAAGGAACTTAATGATTGAACTATTTACTCCCAGCTGTTTCACTGTTGTCAAGGTTTGGCTAATTATCAGTAAGTCCGTAATTACACCGAGGCCATAAATGAAGCTGGTCATGGCCAAAAATTATCAAGTCAGCAAGCCAAGAAAGTAAGCCTTAGACCTGCTGAACTGAGATCCGCAAGTTTAATAGTGAGTTGCGGGGTTTCCAGATGCAATCTCTTCATGTAGGCAAGAGAACATTGAGGGGTAAAGTTTCCTCATGTCATTCCGTGGAATGTTTGCCGACTGAATCTGCTGTTCCAGTTGTAACTGTGCTTAGTTCTGGGTGAGTTTGCCTGCATATACACATTTCTCCCCAGCATGTTCCAGACATGTTCAATAATGATGAGGTCTGGGCTGGATGCAGGTAAGTCCACATGAGTGTGTATTCTTCATGTTGTTCGTAAAAGTAGTTCAAAATCTAAGCTCTATGCGGCCTAGCGTTATCATCCTGGAAAAAAGAAGCCTGGATCTATGGACAGGAAGACAAAACGCAATCGCAATAGGAGAACGTCAACTCGATATACCCGTGAGGTCATGATGCCATCAATAATGTGGAAGAAAGACTTGTGCTACCACAGGATGCCATCCAACCTATCACAGAACCTCCTCCAAATGACCAAACACTGCAGACATGCCTTTTGTGATGTTGGGTATTCTTTTCCCGCCAGACGGTCACTTAGCCATCGCAAAACTTTACATAAAAGCCAGATTCATTGCCAAAGACCACATTACACCCTTGACTGGAACTCCATCATATATACATAAGCAAACAAATAAATAATAAAATATACAAAGAAATAAATAAACGGTTCTGTCTGACACGTTTCGACCAGTGATGTCGAAAAGGTGACGGCGTCCTTCAGCCTTCAGTTCCTGATGAGAAAGGGTTATCACGAGTGTCATCATTTTATTGGCTAGTTTTTTTTCTGGGTGGACCAGCTCCTTTTCTCTGCCCCACACTGGCTATTTTTTTCCTTCTGCAGTAACTAGCTCACAACCGACACGGAAACTGTAAAGGCTATGGGTGCCCTTTTTTGTCCATCCACCTTCATTACATGAGCCAATAATTTTCCATTGGTGTCCCTCAGATAAACGCCTGCAAGGTATTGCCATACTAAACGTTTTCCGCTCACTGCATGCTTTCTGCCAAAAGGTGGGACAGATCTCTTAAAACTGAATCAACAGGATCATAATGAGGACAACAGGATCATGCATTACGTGAAAGCAAAACATACAATATTGCGAAGCAATCAGCTGCAGTTACCGAGCCATCACCAGGCCAGTGACAACCCAAAAAGCACGTACAGTTCAGCAGTGAGAATGTAACGCACACTTTCTCGACAGATTTCTTGACATGACCAGTCTTATTCAATGCCTCCTTCACGGTGTACAGGCATACCTCAGTCTATGCAAATATTATGCTACTTGATCTCTATGCATCGCGGCATCACCTTCTAGTCAACAAGACCACCGCACTGACAACATTTGGAAAGCAGCAAGTGGTAAGTAAACAGCTTTTAAGTATCTCGGTCATTAGTTAAAAGTAATATGAACTACCCAGTTGAGTGTAGGGAAGTCTCCTTAACAAAACTGAATAAGTTTTAACAAGAAACATGCATTCTTATTGCTGTAATTAATGCCCCCCATAGCCAAGTTGTATCTGATGCCAACCCTCAGTCGCTGTCCTCAGGTCACAAATACCTCGATCAGTATCTTATCTAATGTTGGCTAACTTGCTACCTAAACAGAAGCAAATGCACCCTGTTATCCAAACACTAATAAACGCACAGCAAAATGTTATCCATGTGAATGAAAGTGGCAAAAATACAGCCTAATATTCAGATTCCATGTGAAATCCATGGCCACGGCCAACGCTGCAAATTAGCAGCTCAGTCTATGCAAAATGCTCCAATGATACATGTATAACAGTGTCTCCAGACAGATGCCTATTAATAGTAACCTTTCAACTTTCCTGACCCTTTGACCCTATCAATACAACCATGATGATACATGAAAACAGGACAAAGTCAGCGAACAGTTATAGGGCATAAATCTATGATTAAATTAAACATTTAATATTTTGCCCATGCACTCAATTCTACTGTACTCCCCAAAACCACCCAATCTCCCTATTGCAACCACCTTTCCGTCCCATTTTATTTTGTGTGTGTAAATATACTCCATATAAAGACCACTTTCCAATTAAGACCATTTTTTGATAGTTTCTTGGTTTTAATTGGAAGATTCCATTGTCTTATCTAATTAACTCTTTCAAACCCTGTAATATAAAAATGGTGGTGGATACATGTATATTTGGTAACAGTTTATTTATTAGATCTTTAGCAATTTATAAATCCCAATGCATCCCACTCCCCTACCAAATAGTGGCACATAAAGTATTTTTTATTTTCCTATCAATTAAAAAAAGAGTGAGCTTTTACTGATGATGAAAAAAACTAACACTTGAAATGTTAACTGATATTGAATTAATGTTTTGAAGAGCTTTTAATTATATATATATAATTTACTTTTATTTAGGTCGGAAGCACTATGGACCTTGAAGATCTCTTGGGTGTAGGCCTGGAGTTTTACAGTGAAAATGTATCTGATCATCAGGGATTGGAGTAACAGCAGAATTCAGGCAGAGCATCTGTAGTTTTTCCCTGAGTGTGCAGTCTGCGTTTTTTAATGCCCTTTCTTCTGTTTAGTGAGAGACTGTATCTTGGTGTAAAGTAAACGAAATAAACCAATCTAATGATTTACATTGCAAAATATTAGAAACACAAAACATATGCATCCTTAGGGTTTATACACAACTGTTTTATTAATACTGTGTGTAGAATATATAAATACATAAAGTTTAGTACCTGGTGTTTAATACAACTTCTAATGCATATGTGGTATTTGCATGCCTCATGTACTGGAAGTTTAGGCGTGGCCACAAATTGTGGTTCTGCATCTTAGGCGTGGTATTTCTGTTCCAGTAATATTCTATTTTTCTTATAATGTAACACATTTTCTATTACTTTAATCAGTCCATAGCAACCTGGATACAAAATATTTCATCCACAGAGGAAAATTTTGCTACATTAGGCCATACATTTTAACAAAGACATCAGTTTGAGTCCCTTATATTAACAGTGCTTGCAAATACCTTGAACGGGGGATTGTTGTTACAGATAATTGTGCCATGTACTTCAACAATTTGCATCAATACTTATAAATTTATTTGTTGGTCACTCAATGCACATGGTTCTGATAAAATACTGAAACATATTACCTTTTGATGAGGGTTTTGGTCTGAGAGGTGCTGTCATCTTCTCTGTCAGACTCCATTATTCGCTGCATAGAAGGTGTAATATTATGCATTTTGGCCGTTACGAGCCATAAGTTTGCATAGACTGAGGTATGCCTATACAGGGTGTCCTTGTTTACTGTTGTTCATGGTCACTGAAATGTGACCATCCCTATATTTGTACATAAAGCATCACTTTATCATGATAAATTGATTTAACATAAATCTGCTTATTATTTTATTCTTTGTGCACCATTACCCGCCACGTTCCCTCAAATATGCCCAACAGTATATTTCAAATTTTGACCATTGTGTTGCAGGATCAAATTTGTTGTTTTCAGGCAAAGCAGCGTCTGCTTACACAATATTTATTTGGTATTATTACGGCGCCATTTTGAAAACGTTAATTTGTGCCGTCAACGATCGCTATTTGTATCGTCTATACATCTTAGTTAATGCGTATTGTTCCAACTATGTTTTACTACTTTGCCAAAATTATGCAGACCTTATTTGAAATCTTATTGAGACTGAAAAACCATTTCTGTGTGTACTTCATGGCGGAAATTTACCCCTTTGTTGCCAGCAAGAAACCATTAAAATGAACGACAAAGGTTCAAATAATGTCAGTGTTGCCTCTACAGATGGCAACACACTTCTTTAGACTAGAGCAAAAGATTATAGTTTGAACACACGTAACTTATATTGACCAAAAAAACCAGGACCACAGACGGAATGAGTGGACGGGATATTCCTCTTCCAATGGAATGCGGAAAATGGAAGTTTAGTTGATACCTTTCCTGCATTTTGAGTCAATGTTTTGTCTCTTTCTCATTTTGCTCATGACATTTTAGTACATTTGTTTTGCAAATGCGGAAGGGAAGCGTGTGGAAATACCAAAATAATGCAGATATAAGCTTTTTGCATAGCACCTGTACCAGTATCTAAACCATTCTTATTGCATACACCATCTGTCTTGACGCTACTTGTTTTCTTACGGGTCAAATTTGAAGCCCTGTACCCTTAGCATTTGATATATGGGGTCCAGCTTGCATGAAGAGCAACTATACGGTTTGCATGAAACAAGTTGTGTTGTGGGCGCTGAGAGCCAGTCAAATGGATTAGAGCTTCCCTCTGGAATTAAAGTGTATTTTTAATAATTGTATTATTTTAATTACAATGAATATATCTTAATATTTATATTTGTATTTCTAATTTTTATTTTTCTTACTATGAATATGATAAGGTTATGTACCTGCCTAGTTTTATTATTATTATTATTATTATTATTATTATTATTATTATTATTATTATTATTATTATTATTATTATTATTATTATTATTATTATTATTATTATTATTATTATAATTATTATTATTATTATTATTATTATTATTATCATCATCATCATCCAAGATGATAAAAAATAGACACACTAATACAAAATGTACTAAACACACATTTGTAACATAAGATTTTATTCAAAGTATAATCATCACACGATTAAATCAACTGTTTTAAATGTGGCTTACACAAGTAACTAAGATTGCAACAATCACTCAAATAACAGCTTGACACTTTTGAGCTCTCCCTGAGTCTGTTCCTCTTGCCTGCGTAGAAATGATAGATGCCGTGAAAGATTAGTTGCAAAACTACACCAAGGTTTACCTGATGTGCAAATGTTAGCAGTGTGCTTACAATAAATTAGGTAGCGTGCATGTTGAAAGGTGTGATAGAAAACCGAACTTATCTTAACCCATCATATGCTATGCATGTTACAACTGAAAAGCATTCATTAGTGTTTTTGCGTTACCAGATACATTACACGTGTCCTCCAACATTGTAGGTTCATCTCCTTATTTCAACTATAAAATGGAACGGCAGAAAGATAATATACACTGAATACTCCAATAAATCTT
Organism: Hermodice carunculata; assembly: GCA_964020975.1. Taxonomy (NCBI): domain Eukaryota; kingdom Metazoa; phylum Annelida; class Polychaeta; order Eunicida; family Amphinomidae; genus Hermodice; species Hermodice carunculata. Next base: position 60,304,123 of record OZ026613.1, read on the forward strand.
TTCAATCGATCCAAAGGTACTCTGAGTGATCAGTGCTTTTCATGAATACTATTAACGTTGATACAATTCAGTTCAGTTGTTTTGGTACTGCTGCTTGGTGTGTGCAGGGCAACTTTGTAAATACTCCTTCTGCACACCATTAACATCATTTATCAGGTGGCATTTACCAATAAAGTGACATTTATCCTAAAAACGAAACACCTTATTTTACATATTTCTACTCCCAAAGTAACAGTTGTGATAGTAGAGTGATATCTGAAGTCGATGAATTATTATGGACAAATAAAAGATTTGCACTACATTCTGTTCACCCTTTACGATTTCTTACTTGTCTCTTCTTTGATTTGCGCACTGGCAAACTCCAGACTTTTACAAACAATTCTGCAAAGGTCTTAGAGGAGAAGTTTCAGAAAAATATTCTTTGAGTCAAAGCCTTCCCGGGAATATTCTCAACACTTAAGACACTAACGTATGCACGCACCACTAAAGGTTCTATGTAGTGTGGGGGTGGAGGGGAGGGGGGAGCGCTTGGCTCAGTCGTTTTATGACGGCTATATTCAGGTGGACATAGCTTCATTTTCTATAAGGCAGTGTGATTATGATGCAAGAATATTGATCGCCAACGACAGAAAATTAACTCACAAATAAATTGCACGGCAACTATAAAATAATTATAAAAGCATTTTAGCACAATGATGAACCGTCATCAAGTAGTTTATTTTTCAGCAGATTTTCTCTCGATCACCAGCGGTCCGACGTTGTCACCTGTTTCCTCATTGTGTTTTTTGTGTGCTCCATCACAGAGTGGCCACTGTAACACACAACGGCACATGTATAGTCATATTCTTCAATATTTGGCAGGCAGGGGCAAAATAACACACCACGGCACAAGTACAGTTATGCTTTTCTTTGCTTGTCAGATAATCACAAAATATACACACCACGGTACAAGTACAGTTATGCTTTTCTTTGCAGGTCAGATAATGACAAAATATACACACCACAGCACATGTACAGTTATGCTTTTCTTTGCAGGTCAGATAATGACAAAATATACACACCACAGCACATGTACAGTTATGCTTTTCTTTGCAGGTCAGATAATGACAAAATATACACACCAGAGCACAAGTACAGTTATGCTTTTCTTTGCAGGTCAGATAATGACAAAATATACACACCACAGCATAAGTACAAGTACAGTTATATTCTTACTTCTTTATCAGATAAGGGGAAAATAAACACAACAGAAGCACAGTTATGGAATTCCTTGCTTATCAGATAAAGTAAAAATGGGCAAGTCGGAACTATATAACTTTTTCAATTGACATGAATCAATGAAGAGCTCATCTTTCTCATTTAATCTCAACCCACTATTTGCGTAGCTTGATCTTGTCATTTGATCTTTAAGTGACTTTTTGTGTGACTGGATTCGACCAACATGTGTTTTCATAACAGAGATACTTAAAGTTATTGTAGTTCTGATACATGTAGACTATTCTATAATGCTAACTACTGCGATAAGAAGTATTTGGTGCCAGAGAAGAGATATACAGCCCCCCTCCCTCAAGAGAATCACAAACGTGCCCTGCAAAAAAGAACAATAACGCTTTCTAAGCTCACCTTTGCCGATCGCCAACATCGGCAGTACGAAGTTTTCTGTCCCAGCTCTTCAACGTCTACGACGTCACGGACTTTAGGCTTATCTTTCTGTATACTTAGATTGATTTTTGCTTTGCCTTCTGGTGTACCTTTGGAAGACCGCAGGGCACTCAGAGTCAGATGAATTAGAAGGGACACTCCACCCACAACAGGAATCAACTTCAACCAGTCTCGACCTCAAATGGATGAAAAAAATCATGGAAAATTCAATTAGGTGTCGTTATTTTATTTCTTTTGTTTCTGTTTTCACCCGATTGTAGGCATTACTGAAAAAATATAGGCTGCTTTAATGAATTGTTTGGTGTCTGTCAAGATAGCTGCGACCCCTCATGGCAGAAGCCTCTCAAAACAAGGATTGAAATATTGATAACAAGAAAAACATAGTCTGTGACATCCGTTACATATGACAGTGCACTTTCTTCAGCGAAACAGCCGGAGCAAAGTGTAAATTAAAAAAGTCATATATTGTAAAAGGCAGCTTCTTTCTCAACATAAATGTAGTCTTGCACTATACCTGGCAATTTAAAACAAAATTAGGTAACTCATTTGCTTATATCCATGAAAATCGTGCACGTAGCCTATGGAATGCTTCATCGAGCATAGTGATCCAGAACGAGATTTAATACAGGGGACCAATATGTAATGACTGGCCACCGCTATCTCTAGTTTCCATTTTCATCACTAGACGACAGCAACTGCTTCCGGAAAGTTGAGGCATACGTTCACGAGTGGGAGACCAGGTTAACTGGACGGGAAGATTGACACTAATTCATATTTACATGTTTGCTGTGTCATATGAAACTTAGCAGCGGGGCATATTTGTGAAGACACTTCATGGAACAGTTTTTACAAGCATTAAGGTTTTTTGTTTGTTTGTTTTTTGTTCTTGGTTAAATTTTGTGGCAAAAATATTGCTGGATTGTAAGCCACTTTATTCTTTATTAGATTGCCAAGACAGCATAGCGTCTCCTTTTCAGTTAAGTATGTATGCATGTTTTAATTGGAAATAAATATCAAAATAGTGTGAAGTAATTGTAACTACTATTTGAAAAATTACAACCGAATTGCGTGTAGCTTATTTACCTCATGTTGTAGCAGACCAAAGCTAGGTAGTCCATCAGACCTAAACATTATGTAGTCGTCGACTTAGTGCTTTTGGCTAATAGATTTCTAAGTGTATTAGCCTAAAATTAGAATTAAAACTATAGGGAAATTTGTGGATATGCCATATCTTTTACAAACCCATAACGTTAACATTTTGTGAATGAAAATAGTGTTTAACCCCGCGCCTACAGCTGTGAGTTGCAATGCGTAAAACGCCTCTTCACAGGGACATAGCCCATTGTCTTTTATACACCTCGTTTTGTCTCTGCTTGAATATTTTCTGAGGTGAATGGTTCTAATACGTTAACCTAAATTTTAAACAATTTTAATGGAACAGAAGTGTGTTCTAAGTCTATTATACTCTGGAGTCGGCTACTCCAAGGCACAGACTGACTACATATTTGTGGAAATGGCTAGGGGGCTATCGTTTTTGATTCAATACAAACAGTGTACCATGTTCGAACATGCATACATACTTCCATAGCAAAGTGAATAAACAAAGTAAAAAACGAAAAAAGAAACACAATTTTGCATTTGGTAACAGGCTAAAAGAACGATCTAGGAGTTAATGTTGTTGCTCCGTTTTCTACTTAGTTTCAGTACAAGACACACAGCAAGGCCTGTGGAGACAGGAGTCTTAAAATATTCAAGAATATATTCCACATAAAACACTGTGGCAGGTATCAAAATGAAGAACAAGAATCTCACGCAGGCAATGACACACAAGGCTATAAACAACTTTTTGACTTAAGTTTACGCTGATTTTCAACAGCACTGTGCAGAAACTATTTTCCTATGAATGATATAATCCGGTGAGGTCAAAAACAAGGGTTTGAATAAATGTTTAACGATATACAAGTGCCTTGGCTGTGTCCAGGTAACAAATTCAACTGACTTCAAAGGACGTAATGTTCAAACATGTTTCGACAAATGTCCAAGTTACCTAAGGCCTAACAAAATATCTGTGTGGTTCCGATAACTCGACTGACCCTACTGAAAAGGCCCGATTCCCGAACGTAGATGGTTTTTATGAAAAAAAAACAAAACAAAAAAAAACCAGAGACCTGGGAGAACAACCCGTGCTCAGCTCACCTAAGCTTGTCCCACAAAATCAAGGTTGCAACTGAATAGACCTGTATTGAGCTTTAGCAGAGTACATGTGGCATTTCTAAGACGGACGACTGAGCCTCCAAATGCTCAGTCTGACTTGTAAGTCAGCTGAGCTAAAAATGCAGCCCCATCTGGTGAACAAATTAAGAACTAGGAGTCCCTAAGAATGTTCCTGAGTAACATCAAAGCACTTGGGCGAGCGGTTTTAGCGAAGAAGATTTTTTAAGATTTGCCCTCAAAAGGCCCCCCCCCCCATCATAAAAAGTTAAAAAATTTATTAAAGCGTGCTCATTTGAACAAATTTGTTAGAGACTCATAAACAGTGCATGGCCCCCAAGTTTGAAGTCAATCTGGTTGACAGTTTCAGAGAAGTCGAAAATGTGAGTTAGCATTAGAATGCCCATTGACTTACATGTACAAGTGTATAGTAATCTATGGGAAAACTGCATTTACAGATAACTACCGGAATTCAAAACATCGGTGAAAATCAGAAATCCACAGCAGCCACCTGGTAAACAGCGTTGTTTCACCCTTTCCAAACAAACATATCCACCAAGTTTCAACTTAGTCTGAGTAACGGATCTGGAGGAAAAGCCGAAAATAGCGAAAACACACAAAAATAAAAAAAAATAAAAAAAGAAAAAAGAAAAAGAAAAATGCAGCGCCACCTGTTGAACAAATTAAGAAAAAAGAGTCTTTAGGAGTGTTCATGTGGAATATCGAAGCAATTAGGTGAGCGGTTTTACAGTAGAAACGTTTTAAAAATTTTCCCCAAAAAGAACAAAAACAAAAAAAAAAACTACCAAAAAACCACAAAAGAACACACAAAAACCCCCAAAAACCCCAAATCAACAAGAAACAAAAAAAAAAAAAAAAAAAAAAAAAAGAAAAAAAAAGAAAAGAAAAGAAAAAACAAAACAAAACAAAACAAAACACCCCCCCCCCCAAAATACAACCCAAACCCCCCCAAATCACTGAAGGGTGATCCTTTGAACAAATTTGCTATAGACTCACCCAAGGTATTTTGACACCAAGCTTGAAGTCAATCTGATTGACGGTTTCAGAGAAGAAGTCGAAAAAGTGAATTGACATCAGAATGCTCATTGACTCGCATAGTAATCAATAGGAAAGGTGCATTTAGCGATAAGTACCCAAATTGAAAAATCGTTAAAATAGGGATCAATCCTTGATTTTGACCTTCAGCTTACAATCATGTATTTTAAACTTTGATTACGACCTAAGTTATTTATTGATTTTCCATTCTGTGATATTAACTGAAAATATCTACCTGATGTGTTGTACTTTATACAGTTTCTTTTTTAGATATTGATTATTCTGTTCATTTTACAGTTGTCTTTGTTTTACAAATTTATCCTTCTTGAATTCATATGTACCATTACCATCCAGGGCCTGGCGGAAGATCAAATAAATAAAAATAAAATAAATAAATCAATCTAATCAAAGCAAGGTTTGCAATGGACACGTTTTTTTTATGCATGGAAAAAGTTTCAAATTTGTAATTTGCTTTCTCGCTGACTACCTGCACATTAGACATACAATGTAATTCCTTTCTTAATTCATATTCAATCGGCGGGGGGAGGGGTGGGGAGGGGGAGGGGGGGGCAATGCAGCTATGCTCTTTCCCCGGCCCAAGTTAACCCTCCACTGCACACAAGTTGAAATAAACTACTATATTTGAGCTGACTTTGCTGTAAAATAAAGGCATACACACATACACACACACACACACACACACGCGCGCGCGCGCGCGCACGCACACACACGTATATATATATATATATGTATATATATATATATATATATATATATATATATATATATATATATATATATATATATACATTTGGTTAGGTCTAAGGTAACTTGGACATCTGTTGAAACATGGCAGTTATGTTAATCTTTCCCCTTTTACACATTACCTCCTTTCACGTCACTTGAATTTGTTACCTGGGCACAGCTGAAGCTACTTTATTGTCAACTAAAAATACAATGACGAATTGGTATCCATTCATATTTGAGATGTAGGTATACGTATATGGAAGTTTTTCATCCATCTATGGATATTGTCCGAGTATATTATATCATTTTAAGCCACGTGATTTAAAATGTAACACTGAGTAGAATATCCTTTTCATGTGTCTGGCATGCATATACAATATACAAACACTACCAAAAACGGTATCGGTTATTCTCGCAGGAACAGCGGTTTATGTGTTTAAAAGTGTCTCACATGGCTAAGGTAGCCATGAAACACCACACGAGTTCCTGCTGACATTTGCAAGCATGAGTCAAATTTGCACGACTAACCACATAATATATGTATGTTTTCATTAATAAAAACGTCATTTTATCCGAGTTGACTTGTCAGTCAGCTGAGCTTATGTGGTGGTTAGGCATCCGTTGTCCGTTGGCGTCCACAATTCACATATTTGACTTCTTCTCCGAAACCACTGGTCATATTCAAGTTAAACTTGGTGGGGATGTACCTTTGGGTATGTCTCTACAAGGATTGTTAAAATGGTCGCGCTTCAGTGATTTTGGATTTTTTAAAAGATTTTTTTGGTTCTTTTTTGGCGTCAACCTTCAAAAATCTTGTTCACCGAAACCGCTCACCCAATTACATTGGTATCACACAGGAACACTTCCAGAGACTCTTAGCTTTTAACTCAGTCACTAGGTGGTGCTGCATTTTTCTAACTTTTTATGACTTTTTGTGGGTGTTTTTTTAAGTTCTTCTCCCGAACCATCACTCATTAAGCTTAAACTTTGTAGAAATGTTCCTTGTGGAAGAGTCAAAGAGGGGTGTTCACTAAGTGACACTACTGTGGATCTCTGATTTTTAACGATTTTTTAAATTCAGGTAGTTATTTGTAAATGCAGCTTTCCTATTGATTACTATGCATGTCAAAGGGCATTTTGATGCTAATTCACATTTTTGACTTTTTCCCCGAAACCATCAACCAGGTTTACTTCAAACTTGGTGGCAATGTACCTTGGGTGGGTCTCTACTAAGTCGTGCTCATGTGATTTTTGGGTTATTTATGATTTTTTTGTTCCTTTTTTGGGCAAAATTTTAAAAAGTCTTCTAAGTTGTTCACTTAGTGGCACTGCTGTGGTTTTCTGATTTTTAACGATTTTTCTTTCAACTCGGGTACTTATCGGTAAATGCACCTTTCCTATTGATTACCATGTAAGTCGATAGGTATTCTAATACTAATTAATAATTTGGGTTTCGAAGAAACTGAGAGTCAGATCGACTTCAACCTTGGTGGCAATGTACCTCGGGTGGGTCCTAATAAGTTTGTTCAAATGGTCACTGTCTGATGATTTTTGGGAGGAAAATTTTTTAAAAAGTTTTAATAGTTTGATATGGGAATCTCTTGTAATGGTTATAACTTAAATTATTTTGTCCAGATTTGTGTCAAACTCGGTGGGGATGTAACTTTGGTAAATCTCTACCTATTTTGTGAAAGTGGTCATGCTCCGGTTGTTTTTGGACCTTGACCTCATTCCCAAGGACACAGGACAATGGACATGAAATTTACTGTTAACTTGATAATTTAAGATCTATTTTGAGTTGGGACCTTGATGTTGCACCTGTTAATGTTTCTCTATGAAAGTCAGTTCTGAGGTCACAGTGCAATATACATCACTTTTACTCTTCACTATAACTTGAAAACTACTTTGACTGGGACCTTGATGTTGCACATGTTAGTGTTGTTCCATGGAGGTCAGACTTACTCAGTGCATGGGTGACCTTGATCCTATTCCAAGTTCACAGAGACGCAAGTGTGATGAATCTCTAGGTCAGCTGAGCATTGGCTGTTCACACCCACCTCTTGCTAAATAATTCAATGATTGTTGGAGACAAATGTCCACATTAATATGCCCATATTATACAGTCAAATCAATCATAAAATATGCCATTTGTAATACGTGTGTTGTTCAATTCATGAACTGCTGTAGCGGTTATCAGATTGTGGAGTCCTGTGGTATGCCTAAGGCAGCACTTTTCTTTGCTTTTATTTTTTGTATGTTTATGAAAGCAGTAACAATATAATATTTCCTATGTTTATGTTCTAAATGAGCTATATTGAAAATTTTGTGCATCACTGCTTTACTGGACTGATTTAAAAAAAATAAAAAAATTATGATATCCTTATTATTGTATGTTACTGTATTTTACTTTGGTCCATATATATATATATATATATATATATATATATATATATATATATATATATATATATATATATATATATATATATGTGAGTGTGTGTGTGTGTTTGTGTGTGTTAGTGTGTTTACTGTAAGGTGTGACAAAACATATGCTGTAATTCGTGAACAATGAAGTGGAAATAAGAAAACACCGATTTTACTATAGGATTGGGATTGCCTCTTTTTTTCTCCCCTAATCATATTTATTTTTATGTTAATATGTATAATATGTATACAAACTTTTCAGGGCCAAAATCATTCTTCTTGATGTAGCCATGGTTTAGATACGCGGTGAAGGGTGGGCTTTGGCAATAAAGTTTGCTGTTGTTAGTAAACAAAACGATATTTGTAGATCCGATCAATATGCTTGGTATAAGCTAATGATGAGTTCCAAGAAATACAGCCAGTCTTATTTCCCGTATTCTCTCTCATTTGGTTTTGTTTCAATCATAATATATGCCATTTGTAACACGTGTGTTGTTCAATACATGAACTGGTGTAGTCTTTATCAGATTGTAGAGTCCTGCGGTATGCCCCAGGCAGCACTTTGTTTTGCTTTTATTATTTTTTTTTATATATATATTAATGAAAGCAGTAAGAGTATAACATGTTTCGTTTTTTACACATTTCCCTTTTGTTTCTGAATTTAATATGTTTCAAATCATTCGGACGTATATAAGCTGGTGGTTGGTCGTCAAATGGTCGGGAGGGGGGGGGGGGCTGGTTTTCAGTATTCTCTTTTTGTTTACTTTGTGAATCCTGAAGCCATTCCATTTCTTGATTTCTACCAAAGCAAATAAACTTTTAAACTCATTTATCTTGTGTTTTGTCATTTTAATCAAGGGATGGATGTGCCTCATAAATTGTTTTATTCTTACAAATTTTCGGGACCTGCCATTTGCAAGTATTTTAAGTTGTGATTTCACTTATCATGTAATGCTTGTTACCTCATATCATGGATGTTTGGACACTTTACAGTAGCTTTTTGCTTGTGTTTTCTTGACTACGAATGTTGTGCAGCATTCATTTAAATATGCAAATGACCTGATCAACCTTATACACTGTGCACGTATAAATAAGAGCAGGTCCCGACTTCCACAGACACAGCTATTGGCTCAGGATTGAGCTGGGAACATGGTCTTAGAAATAAACTGTGCGGTATTTTTCGCTTTATCTACTGGTAACAGAAATGCTGAAGCATAAATTAGCAGGTGTCGGAAATGTATAATAATCATTAGCGTAACCCTGGTTGATAAAATGGAGCTTTTCCTTGATGAAAGGATACTCAGCATTCATACTGAAGGTAAGCTCTAATTGTTGTTGAGAAAATGTGTCCAAATTTTGTGTTTCTTGTAAGAGATTAGAATATAAAAGTGATTGATATAGGTTTTAGCAATTCCATAGGTAAGTGTGAAGTGCATCCCAAACTAATCTTGCCATATGTTACCCCCCCCCCCCCCTCCACAATCTTGAAATGAGTGGCATGGAGCTCCAGTCTGGTACGAGTATTTGTGACAGGGGAATGGCCAATATCTTCACGAGTGGTTCACCATTGCTGGTGTCTAGCAGGATTGGTGAGAGTACTGCTGGGTCAATGTTGGAAGTTCACCACCATATAGTGGAAAAATCAAGGATTTTTTCCTGCAAGTGAAGCGACTGAACAATTGCTCTTTCACCCCCACTGCACAAAGGAAACCTTGTTGCTATGGTAAGCATGGTTGTGCATATACTTTCAATACATAAAATTACTGAAAAAAGTCATATGAGGTGAAATAACGAACACATTCTTTAGCTGAGGAAACGAAGGGACACAATATGGAAAATCAACGACACATGGGAACATTTTATTAAAAATATGAAGATATGCCAGCCACTTAGGACTACTTTTGGAAAGATCTTTTTGCTTCCTCTATTATTTTCTGCTACAACTCTGTCCTTGGTTCATCCTTCTAAGGTGTACGTGTGTTTGAATAGCTACGCTCCATATTCTATCAGTTTGACTTAGAGACTGAATGTCGCAAAATTTGCTAGGTTAAAAGGTGTCACATGCTACTCGGGTGCTTGAACCCAATAGGTGCAACAAATTTCAGACGTAGCTCATCAAACAATAAAAGGAACCATAACATCAGTGAACCCAGTCTTCACTGAGTACTGTGTGTCACTTACAAAGTTTCAGAGAACTGTTAAAATTAGATGAACAATTAAGAACTTCCTTTTGTATTTTTAATGTTAATGAAAATCAGCTTGAAAAAGGACGCAATTGTGTGTGCCAGAAACTGTTCTATTTTGTTCAAATGAGCATGAGTACATCTTGCAATCCTGTAAACTTTGATCTTGGGTTTGACAAAAAAGTAAACAGATTTCTCATGATTGTACACCTGACAGAACAGTCATTTCAGTATATTATAAATTAATGTATGGAATTCCACATACACATAAAATAGCCCCTTTGTTTTGTCCAATTTGGACTCCATATGGGTCTGCCAAATACTTCTGAGTTGCCTGATTCTGAGTAAAAAATTACAGTTCGTGTAAAAGTAGCTGTTAAGTACAGGTGATAATTATCTTTACAGACAGAAACTGATACCACAGTTTTGAGTGGTTTTCACATAAAAGTATCAATAGTCCGGCTGCCATCATCTGAAATCATGGGTTTCAATCTCCCTGCCTTGTAAAAAGTTACCACCATTCTAACCTTTAAAAACATTATTAGTGGCCATCTTTTTGAGCCGGCAGTCACTTGGTAGCTATGTCCAAGAAAGCTGAGTGGCCATTTTCATCAATATGCCCATGACAGAGGCAGTACATATGATAAACAGTCCGTAATATGCAGAAACCCCAGCTTTGGGCCAGTGTTCGTGCAAAATAATAAATCATATGATATAAATGTGATTTTGATTATTTGTTGCTGAATTATTTGGTACAGAGAATGGAATATTCATATACATCCCACTAACTTGCATGCTAAAACGCGCCACTAGCGTAAGTGTGCATCAGGTACTGTTGTGCGTCATGTGTCTATATCTGCACGTGGGATTGGTATAGGTCTATGCCTTTTTTCTCAATTGTTGTAAATTCTTAGCGTGAATATTCCATGTTGTATTTTATTGAATAAAATATGTTTTGAACCAACTTCAGAGCTAAAGTTGTAAACTTTGAAGAAATGTTTGTTATTTGCCATATGTTGATGGAACAGTGAAGCATATATGAAATAAACACGTTTCACCCAAGTCTTTATCATTTATGCCATGAACATTGCCTTTTCACTACATTTGGCAGATTTGTCAACCAAGTGCAGGAGTGAAATCATTTAGACTCAAGGACAGAAGTATTGCTCTGTAAAGCATTCGACTCAAAATAACAGCTAACACACTTGCAACATGCTCTGATGCACTTAACACCATCAATGATTCATACTTTACATCGGGATATGTGAAATCAATCTCACTACCAAATTGGCTGACCAATCAAATATTTACATCCATATTTCCAAAGTTACATTTGGGATCTAAGTTGTTTAAGTAATCTTGCATTGAGTTATGGTCATATGCCTTGCCCATTTTGCAACCTTCTTCCAGCTCTGGTACAGCCTGACACCATGCACGCTTGCATATATATATATATATATATATATATATATATATATATATATATATATATATATATATATATATATATATATATATATATATATATATATATATATTTAAGTTAGTTGCAGCAAGAAAAGACGTGGCCTAGCCAGATTCACTCATTTGGTATTTAGTGTATACCCTTTTACATGATTTGTTGCCACACATAATACACTTGATGTCTCTTACGGCCGTTTCTGTTGTATCTGAATAGGAGACATTCATATTTAACTGTGATCCTGCTCACTTCCTGTGTTGCCAGGGCAACAGACTGATGCTTCCACCATGATCAGAGCAGATCTGTATTATATACTTCATAAACATCCATAAATAACACCCTTTCAACCACAAGAGAGCTCATTTCTAATCCATTTAGGCATCCTTTATGTTTCAAATATATGTTAAAACATTTTCTTAAGATTATTCTGTGTTTGTGTTGTTTATTTTATTGAGAAAGTAGTTTTGACCATGCTAAATACATGAATCTGCTCTGATGCAGGTGGCTCCCTTTTTTGCTCAATAGGTGTTAGAGTAGAACGCATTCAAATATGAATATATCCTATTAGGTGTATAGCATGCAGCCAAACGAGTGTATATGCTATGTTACCGTGGTCTGTCATAGGGCAAACAATCAGGGTCTTTACTTTGACCACTGGTCTTTATTTCTTATTCTGTCAAGTTTGCACTTCATTGTATATTTCTTATAGCAGCCATTGGTCACATAGAAAACACAGTGATTTCCTTCTATGGGCCTCACCTTCTTGGCAACATGGTCATTGTATATCTCACTGATTTCTCGTATCCTTTTGCACCCATTTGTTGTGCTAATAGTTTTGACGTCTGCAGCCTCTTGGCATATGATACACTTAGACTCGAACTTGCAACCTTTGGCACCAATGGCCTTGCTGAAATGGGAAACGCACATATCCATTCCACCAACTCCCCATTCTTAAGAAAGAATGGTTTAATGGAGGAAGCTATGTGCGAGTGCCATGTCAACACAGTTATGCAGTATATGTGGGCATTTATTTCCAGAACCGTGTACTTAAATCCACCAGCATTAAGGAAATGCCGAAAATATATGTTTTATGTATGGAACAAGCGCGACCCAAACTTGCAACCTTTGGCACCAGTATTACTCAAAATAGAAATACTCCAGAGAGATTGCCCAGGAAAATTTGTTAGTTGCACCAAAATCAAAAGAACACAATCAAAGAGTGATCAGAAAACTATCTGTAGGACAGGCAATTGTGGGATACAATCAGAAAGTGGATGGAAATTATCCTCAGCGCTGGTAACAAAATCCCACAGTCAGGAAACAATTCTTACCTCAGCAAACAGTATACACACTCACACAGCACCCACGAAATTCTCTCTAGCACTAAAAACAAGGGACTACAATCAAACAGGGACCAGGAAACAAACTTTAGTACTAGAAAGAGAGGACTACAATGAATCTGCTCCAGATAAAGCTCCAAATCACTAAAAACAGTACATATCCCTGCTATCGAACAGTGCCAAGTGACCTGTCCCTAGAATTGGAAAGAGTAAACTGATTCTGACAAGGCCCAAGAAACTCTATTTATATCTCTAGCCTATGTCTGAAAATAACTGCTAGTAGTTGCATAACAATGGTCTGGCCATGGCCATGGGTCCCCAGATACAAAAGTATGAACATAAAAGCTGCATTGGAGAGTTACACCATACTCGTTTAAAGCTAGCACAGTTGTAACATGGGGAAATTGAAGTTGCAGCTAAATTATGCTAATGAACCAACAAGATCAATGTCCAGACTCGCAATTACACAGTCAATTAACTTCTTTGGGTGAGAAACATGTATCTGAAAACAGATATTCCTTCCTGTGATACTTTACTTATAGATATGCAGTCATTTGACCAATGTCCTAAAATGGACTTTTTCGGGGAAGAGTTGACTTGGGCCACGTGACCACAATACTGTATACCCATATACAAATATGAAATATTCATTATTCAGAGCACTAAATAAGGAAACGTTTGGGTGATTTTGGTCTCTCCAATGACAAACTTACTTGATTGCGAAGTTATCAAACTTCCAGAAAACAACCACTTGCAAATCAAAGGCAATATTTGGCTAAAATTTTATGACATTTGTTCTTTTATAATTAGTTACCACATAGCAACATTACAAAAATTCTTGCAACTCGAGACGTGGCTGTTTATCACCCCTTGATTTAGGTGCTATTGACATATGTACTCCCCCTGCGGTCTCTACTTGAACCCTTCCCTTCTATCAATTGTGTGTCTTGTGTTGTGCCAATTTTCTGTTATTTGGTTCCTATTTGCATCGTCATTTGAGGGCAACAAGAGGCCTTCATTTGGGAAAGTGCTTGTTGACCAATTGTTTTTTTTGTAAGAAAATATATTTAAACCAATAATATATGGCTACAGATTATCATTATAGGGTACCTCTGTACATGGCATGGTGCAATGAAAGAGCTCTGGACTACTCCTACTGGCGTATAATAATGAGGACCCTATGAACATCATGATCCAGGTCCAAACAGTTGGTGAGGCTGATTAGCAACTGGCTCTGGGTCAACACTTCAACATTCGACTTGGACTAGGCAACTATCTGCATGTCAGTGATAATCATGGTGATTATCCCGTACTACAGTTAGACACTGGGAGGAATTTTTTTCATGGACAAAAGGTGCCAAACTCCTCCTCTTGAGCTCAATGAGGCTTGAAGTCCCAAGTGGAAGCTGGAACCTGATGCAGAAAATGCTGGGATTCTAATTGAAGGATCCAGGTTCATGGACAGGACTCCTTCTTGTCCTCAGAGAGATCTGCCTCTGATGACATAGAGGAGAGGAAGCACAAGTGAAAATGCCAATTTTCATGAGCCTCTAGGATTATGTGTTGGCCTGACAGTGTTGGAACAATATTGCTATCTATAATATCCTGTTTCTCCAAATCAGGAACCAAAGCAATCAAAGGTGGGTGGCCTAAATCCAGGGCTCTCTTTCCATTACAAGTGGCGCTAAGGGTGGCTTGGTATAACTGGTGCTGATGGCCTATAGGCTTGGACCAGAGGAATTCTGGCTCCACTTGCACCCAACTTCTAGTGAACTTAATCATAGTTCTCCTGGTGTCTATCCTCAGAATCATGGGGGGGGGGGGGGCATAATGGTCCAATATTGCTTGGAAAAGTGGCAAACATACCGTGTCCTATGGCAATCATAAGTCAGGAATGGGAACTGGGATGAGGACTGCACTTAATCCCACATTGGTGAAGGTTCATGAGCTGGAGAGAGGAACTGGCCCAGCAAAGACCTACCCTTTCCCGTTGTGGCCTTAGAGACCCAAGGTAGGGACAGGATAGAATAAACTCTTTCTTGTTTGTCAACTGGTGCATTGGGTCACCAATAGGTAACAGATCCAGTTGGGGCAGTGATGAGGCTGGTAAATACTGATAACCGGGAGACAGTAGAGGCACTGTGGAATGTATGGGAGCAGCAGTAGTGCTCTACCTTGTGTGAAAGTCATGACCTTGCCTCCTCTGCTGAAAAGTTGATAAATCCCATAGTTGGGAACAGAGCCCCAAATATAGAATAAAGAACTCTGAATGGGACCTAGGCTGTTTCATTGCCTTTTTGCATTTGTCGAAATGCTGACAATCGTTACTCCTGTCCCGTTCTTAAGATGGGAGCTGATCCCGGCCCTTCAATGATTCTTTCAACTGTGATACAACCAAGGGGATTTGTTGGCTGATCATCCAAGCCCCTAAAGCTTGTCGTGACGACATGTCAGTGCTAGGTGCTGTGGTATAGAGGCATTATAAAGCAAGGTCAGGTCTGGCTCCTCATGTAAGTGCAGTTGTGGTGGATACTAACAGTCCAGTAAAGGTACCCAAAGAGCATTTTGCCCGTCTAGTAGTCTCCAGACAATATCTGCAACAATTATGGTTATCTCAGCTTGCCATAGCATGTCCTCTGACGTCCTTTTCACCACTTCCAAAAAGAGATGCTTTTTTGGTACAAAAGGAAACACTCCACCAAATTTGGCTCAGTGAACAAAGAACACCTTATGGAACTCTTACCTTCGTATGTCCAAAAGTGCATTGACAGATACTTGTCAAATGAAGGCAGAAGAGACAAGCTAACAGCAATGATGAAAGTCCAAATGCATAATTATTCCTGCAGAGTACAAAACAACATGGATATGAGAGCAGCCAAAAAGAGAAAACTTATGTGATTGGTCAATACCAGAGGTCAAACATGGGGTAAGAAGATCAGCTGATAGGGGTTGCCCAATTGGCATCCAGTCTGGAGGAACCTATATGGACACATGTTTTCTAATGGGATAAATGTTTTTTGGAATGGATACAATCTAAGCTATCACATACCCAGTATAGTGGATAGGTAATGTATTATGACACAAAAATAATATTATCGACCAACAGATTGACATATGACCACTTACAATAATGGATCCCATAGTTTTGATGTTCAAATTGTGAGTACAAATTAAAACATAAAAACATTCTATATCTACCCTGTGACATTTCGCCACTTTTGACATTATATTGAAGTTAAAATATAGAGAACTCATTTGTTTTACATGCATTGTGAAAGAAGTCGGGTATTAACGTATCAAGTAATTCTCCACGGCACAGATGCAGTCATATTACTCCTTTCCTTTCTGTGGCAGAGCAAACCGAATGACTCAGAGAAAACCATCGTGCATGAGCTCTCTGTATTTACTCTCTGGGCCGAGAATCAAATCCGGTTTGTAGAGGTAAAAGGTGTGCTCGTTACCCTGTGGAACGTGTTTTTACTTGTGCGTAAGTTGTGATTGTACCATTTGGAATTACAATTACAACTTGTCTTTTTTCAAATTTACAAATCAGAGGAGGCGTCTATATTACACGCCCATCAGTGGAACTTAAAATAATATCAATCTGTATCGATTTTCATTTTAATTTTGAATTTCTCCAAAACAGCTTAAATCTAATGATTTATTTTAGTCGTATTTTGGCAGATGTACCTGGATCACAAACGAATAGGTACCTCGAGTCCTTAAGGTGGCTTCAATAGGTGAACCTGGATCACACACTATAGTTGAAGTTGGAAAGGTATCTATACCTTTAATACTTTCAAAGACATTAATCACTTAAATTTCCAAAATGTCCCTAATTAGTATTGATTTCAAGACTGTGGCTTTGGGTTATGTACCAACTGGATTTGCCTATAATGAAGCTGCAAGTGAAACTTGGAACTGTGACCATATCTCTAATACTGTCAAAGATATTAGGCATTCGAATTGTTAAAATGTCTCTAAATTAGCATCAATTTAAAACCTGTCACTCGTGTCACATATTCATTTTATATCCAGTTGTCTCAAACATACTGATATGTGTTGGAATTTTGTGTCGTCATTTTGAACATAGGAGAGATTTAATATTTTATTTGCAGTTTTTATTTTATTATTATTTTGTTTTGGTAATTTCAGACATCTCTACAAATACAAATCAAGTGCGACATTTTAGTGCAAAATATACCAAAACCAAATTTGGAGTGTCTAGGTATTATAGTTTCCGGTTAAAACTCCGGACAAGATGTGGTGGCAAGGAAAAAAGCAGAAAATGATAAGAATTTCTAGGAAAAACACAATGTCTCTGTGCGAAAGAACATAAATAATGCAGTGAACCGATACAATCGGCGCATTGCTTGCGACCTCTGTGAGCTAGATAATGCACCAATATAAAAACCTTCAAAGGTTGGGTACACTATATATATCTTAATTTGCGCCATGCTTCCATTTTTGCCATGTCATGTGCATATTAATTTTACCAATCTTGTACTGTTATTATGGGCACATGTCTAGTTGTACTAGATTTCATGCGAACAAAAACTTATAATTTGTCCGTTTCATTAAGAACGCTTGCACTGGTAAGCTAAATATTAACTATGTCATGTGGCAGACTGTCGAGACGCCATTACGGACGAAATGCTTGCGTTATTTTGTGCATGACTTTGTGCGTGCATTGACATGTCCATCTGTGTCTGTGCAGACTGTGACATGGCGTGCGGCATTGCAGCCATTCGCAACGGTCTGGAGTGACTGTGTTGGCCTATGCTTGTACGCCTGAAAATGATAATCTTTAACGTGCACATGCACATTCTTGTCACTGCGATTGTGGCCATGCACGTAATGAACCTTCAGAAACCTTACTTCTGTCGTCACACCGCAAACTCTTATAAGAAATACTTCACGTTGCCAAGGTCTTCCATACTCGTACACCAGCTGGTCACAGTGTTTCAGTTAAGGCCCCTCTGGTCTACATTACCTTCTATTGCCATTTTCTACATGCAGATGAAGAATCACCCCGGCCTTTGGATGTCCTTTGTTGAAAACTAAGAGAGCCCTGAGAGGTTGTACCTGCACTCGTGTTGCATCTATTGACACAGCGCGACACCGCGTGACACAGTCAGTATTCAAACACAAGCTTCGCGAACATATGATGTCAAAAGGATAAAAGTTCATTTCTTTTCTGGATAACAAAGCACGTGATAACCTGCCACTTGTTGCCTAACCTAATTGTCATTTTGAGGGAAAATTGTACTGGGATAAAGCCCCCAATGCCAACCAGCTTACGGTCACCTGGGGACGGACACACACACACACGCACACACACACACACACACACACACACACACACACACACACACACACACATACATACATATATATATATATATGCACATGTAAGATATTATAAATGAATAAACGTATCTTGTGTACCTTGTCGGCAAATTTACCATATAAAATCATGTTATGTAAGCCAGGAACATACCAGTGTGATATTAATACGCAAGTACATATCAAAACTAGATAAAAACTTGTATCGATTTCCCTTGTAGCAGAGAAGAAGAAAATTTACTATTACCGTCCACCACAGTCATATTAAAATTAAACTTGTTCTCGTCACTCATTTGAGTGTAATAAGAATATAGGCAAGGTATAGAAATTCTGAATAACCAACACTCAGCGTTCAATATTTTTTTTATGTGGGGATGTAAAAATTAACTACACACTGAAAATATGTAATATTCATAACTGGCTGGTAGGGTGCCATGAAATTTGTTATGTCTTTTTTCTCCACTTTACTTTTATTTATCAATTTTGTTTTGTATTAGTGCAGCTCCAAGGGAGAATTTAATCGCGAAAATTGGCATAGGCGCTTCACATGCCCCTACTACTTAAAACTATATTAAAATTCGCAAATAGAATATCAGTATTCATAACATATATCTGTCGAATAAGAAAAAAAAAGAACAAAAACTGAATCCCCAGATTATGCAGCAATTATAACTGAGAATGCGTGATCTCTATGACACAGTGATTCATGGGGCTAGTACACTGTGTGACTTTCATGTAGAAATATGTAATTATTTCATTCGTTTTTCATGGAAGACTATCGCAAGCATAACACTTCTGAAAGAAAACATTTGTCTAAATTTAAATTAACCCTTGAATTTCAGATTTAACCATTTTAATTATTTCAATTCAATTCTAATAAAAATTTGCAAAATTTACATAAAATGAAAAATAGGATGATAAAATATTAACATACAAGTTGGCTTGTAATATGGAATTAAAGCTAGCACCTGTATCTAAAATACTGTATCTCAGATTTTTGTAAAAAGGGCGTAGGTAATGTTTTTATAGATCATTGGAATTTTATTGAAATTTTTAAAAAAGTGAATAAGATTTTTAAAAAGCTTTAAAATTTGAAACCTTTATGAAAATTGAGATATAGTTTTGTAGCCAACAATGCGCTCTGTCTGTTTTTATCAACACCAAATGTTAATCTGGAGATGTGTTTGAGCTAATTTTTCTTCATACCCAAGTAGAAAAAAATTACCTGTAATTTAAAAACTAATTAAGATCTAATGACTGAAAAGTTACGAAAGATCTGTTGCTGGTTCTGCAATTATCAAGATGTCTTCTTTATAAAATATACAGTTTTTATGTGAGCAAATGAAAAATGTAAAATACACAATACAATATTCCACAAAAACTAGCATTTTCTAATTTCATTGTTGTAAAGTGTACTAGCCCGTCATGTCAGATGTTAATTTCGGCTGAAAGGAGATAAGATGCTGTGTGTCAAATGTCAGTATATTTCGGCAACAATTTATTTAAATTTTCTTGCATGGGCTTATATATATATATATATATATGTATATATATATATATATATATATATATATATATATATATATATATATATATATTTGTGTGTGTGTTTGTGTGTGTGTGTGTGTGTGTGTGTGTAGGAAGGACTTAACGAGGACAGTTAACCGTGTGTGCGCAGGGCCCGCAAGGCAGTCCATGTTATCACATGTGTTCAACCTGTGAAAACAAATATTTGTTTTCCGATGAATTTAATTTCTTCATTTTATGGACCACCAATACAAAATCTCTGATACGTGTTTACAACTGAGATCTTACGAAAATAAACGGCCCCAAAAAATTCTAAGACCTGCCTTTCATTACGCACTGCTTCCAAATAGAGCTCTTACAAAATCTCGACAAGTCAGTCGATCGATCAATGTAGGTAGAACTTTTATGCAAATGAAGGGAGAATTTATTAATTGTACCGTCAGTATATATGAACATGTGCCATGAAAATACATCGATATCAAATGTGTTAGATTATGGATGTGTTTGCGTATAAATGGTATATAGGACACTATCTATTTGTTTCATATGAAGTGATAATTCCCGAACGATTTCATGGCAAGAAAACATGCCGTATGGCGAGTGATGCAAAACATGACAGGTCGCACAAGCGCAACGACGTCCTTGCATACACGACTTTCAATCGAGTATGGGAGACAGATATTAAGGTAGCCTAAATCCCGGACCTATGAAAATGAAATCTCTATGAAGATAATAAGGTTTTCCTTAAACATAGCCACAGACACAGGCCGGCAATCTTGACAGATTTTGAACAACTGACCACGTGCACCGTAGTCATAAAAGTCTTCATGGATCATGTACAGCGTCAACAGCGTCGACTGCCGAGGTCCCGTAGCCTGATTGACCACAGGGAAATGACGACCAGCCATAGCCAGTCGACGACTGAAGTCAGTCAGGTTACCCGACCTCGAAATTCGACGCTGTACATGATCCGTGAAGTCTTTTATGGCAACAGTGTGCGTGGTCAGTTATTCAAAGCAGGGACTTATATAGACTGTCAGAAAATAAAAAGTAAACAGGAATACCATGTTAAGCAAATACCAGTGTTTATTTTTTTATTTTCTGACAGTATAGTATGTAAATCCCAGTCCAAAGGTAGATAGCAGTAGAAAAAAAGTCATATCAAACGTGTGATCCGACATGATTAGATGTTCTATGAAAAAAATCAACATAACCGCATGATTAGGATTTTTGTATTACCGGTGCAGGTATTCACTTCGTTTGTCACGAAAAAAAATCGTAATGTATACATGTCAAAAAAGGATACCATTTCCCTTTATTGAAATCAACGAACTTAATCACAAATATAACAAGGTACTCGACATGATACTTATATCGGTGGGATGAATCGGTAATGCGACATTTCACATTTTTTCAACACTGACGACAGTACGTCGTTGAATGTTCATGCAAAATTGTATTCAGCAAAAAAAAAATTGTATATATATATATATATATATATATATATATATATATATATATATATATATATATATATATATATATATATATATATATGTGTGTGTGTGTGTGTGTGTGTGTGTGTATGTATATATTGCCTTTAAATAAATAATGTCTAACTATACCATTAAAAGATGAACTATTGTGAAACATGTCGAGCCTCCGCTGCGCAAGTCCAGCGCACAACTTGACGATCCTAGCAACATCCGCCCTGCAATGTCTATGGACATGTAGTTCCCCTATCACTATGTTCGTCCTCTCACCCGCCCACCCATTCATGGCCTTTCATTCATTCATTCATCCTTTCTTTCATTCATTCATTCATTCATTAATTCATTCATTCATCCATCCATCCATCCATCTATCTATCTATCTATCTATCTATCTATCTATCTATCTATCTATCTATCTATCTATCTATCTATCTATCTATCTATCCGTACATGCATTCATTCATCAATCCATCATGGCCATCCATATAGAGTATCCATCTTTCCGTCGGGCCGGCCGTCCAGATATTAATCCGTGCATCTATTTATCCACACATCCTAGATGTTTCTGTGTATAATTTCAAAACCTTGCTGTCCCAGGTCTTGAAAAGGGCACAAAGACACCAACCCTCGCCTATTACCCCACAAAGCCCAAATGCACGGGCGATAGTGGGTCAGCTCTATGTCATTTCATTCTCTCGAAATAATTATGGCTCCCTCAAATGTGACACTGCAGTCGTCGGTCGACTGACTTGTCGAGATTTTGTAAGAGGTCTAATAAAGAGCACGTACCACAATCCACAACATTTAAAATAACCCATGCAATGGACCAAATGAATGTACCCTCTGATGATATACTGACGATGGGAAAAACAACTCCTGCGTTTTTAGTTTAGCTTTTGTCAACGTAAAGTAACAGAAGTACATGTACCTTTATGGACACCCTGTTGACAAAATGCTTGACGAAAATGCGCTTCTTATCTGCTTATCTGCTCTTATGGTCAGCTCATGCAGTAACACTACAATTTACATTTTAAAATGATGCCAGCGAGAGTTATGGAGAACAGTAAAAACTTTTGATTCGACCTCCATGTGTAACACATTAAACAAAATTGTAATTATATGAGAATCAGAGTTTTTCTTTGTGTGTGTGTGTGTGTGTGTGTGTGTAAAACTTTAACAACAGAACAGATCAGATGTTTTCCATACACCTGTTTATATTTTGGTGCAATGTTCATTTAAGAACACACACACACACACACACACACACACATATATGTACATATATATATATATGTATATATATATATATATATATATATATATATATATATATATATATATATATATATATATATATATATATATATATATATATATATAATAGCTACCGGGACATAGGGCTGGGCAGCATCCAAATCCCTTAGTTCAGAAAAGAATGGAACCGTACAAAGCAAAATACATTGACACGGAGGAGGTGACATAGGCGAGACATGGACAGACAGAGAGCTCTCCAAGATATCTTGACAACTGAAACCTGATTAATACAATCAAATAGTTCTGAAAATTAATCAATACCTATTGAATGAAGGAGTAAAGAGGTTAGGTACTGGCGTACTGGGTATTGTATGTGACGCACTTGCTTACTGGAAGCCCTTTTATTTTCCGTTGTTCGCACCAGCCCTTGTTTCCATAATGTTCTTATTTTCTGTACCTTGTACTAGGCCAAAATATTTACCTGTACTGGCATACTGGGATCGATACTTTTGACTTAAATTGCTGCATTCAGTCCAACGTACGAACTTATACTGGCATCTCATTCCATAGTCCAAATGCAGCAGAGAAAAAGATCTATCAATTGAGGCTGCATGAATGTTGAAATAGATAATAGGGAGGTAGATTATGGACTAATTTATGCATTAAATTTAGTTGAATTCTTCCCTATATGTTGGTGAAATGTACCATCCGTGTGCCCCTCTTTTGCTCATACCTCACTTGCGTCAGTGACAATACGAATAGCACTTAATAGTACACGTTACAGCTTATCAACACTTGTTTGACTGCAACCACTCAAAACGGGACTTTCGTGTTTAAGAATTGGTCTGACGAGGGAAACACAAATTGGTTTTAATGCTTTTTTATCAATGGTATACTTTAGACCTTTTCATGGTATTGACCAGTTTAGCAGACTTGTCAACAATTTCGTTCATGAAGTCGGTCCATTACAAATCAGAACGCAATTCAAGACAAAAATTCGCATGGTGTCTTAGATTTTGTAACAACTGACCCGGAAGGGTGGTAGGAGGGTGAAAAGGGGTTCCCTTTTAAGAGAAATGAACATTTGAACACTGAAAGTTTCACATGAACGATTTTTTCCTTAAGCCTTATTGGCGGGGGAATACCATGTAGTGTATCCTACTACGGTGGTGGTAGTATTTTATGTTAGTTAAATCTGATAAAAAACGATAATAGGAAAGGTCGTTGTCATATTTTAATGACATATAAACATAGATAGTATAATACACATACATCATATTGATATCATACCATACATCAAATTGGTCGCAGTTATGCATAATCGCACAATAATATTTAACACAAAATCTAATGTACTGCATGGCGTGAATGTGTTTTGCCAGCTTGCAGCTTAATTGGGCGTATTTGGCCCCAATAATACACATTTCTAATAACATAAAACAAAAGGAAGTACTAAATAGGCAATTGGGTGGGTAAGGGGGCGACGAAGACAGGACTGCACCAGGCGACACAAAAGACGACACTGGCGCACCGGAGCAGAGAACCAAATTTCCTGGCGAAGAAATTTTGCATAACAAAGCTAATTTCGTGCATACTCCCCAAACGAATCATTAAACCCGAGCCTCTCAATAAACAAGTGAGCAACGTCTTGAACCAGATCTAACTTCCATTACCTTAGTAATGATCCATATCACAGTAACCAGCTCTTTCATGTCTTTCACTACAATATCTCAACACTAAGTTATTGCCTGAATTCTGTATTGTTGTCTTTTAAAACAAAGGCAAAGACACTATCTTTTTGCATATGTAATGGGCATCTAGAAGATATTGTTTTCATAGTTTTTCGTCATATATTTCATTACATCATCATTGGGCAGGGCGTATACGTTATATAATCTTTCATCAATTTCAATACAAGTGTCGTTAATAGCTTTACCACTTGATATGTATTGTCACATGATATGTATATTACCATTTGCTATATATTTATGACAGGTTATTCGCTTGCCACTTTTAATAGAACTCTGTTCTTGTTATTATTGGATTCATGTAGTGCTGCTGAGCCAATTTATTGTATACATCATCTTGTGCTGGACAATTTGGTTAATTAGTAACTGTTAATAGCAGGTATTTCATTCTATGTGTACATCCATCAGGATCCAGGATGTTACATCTTATTATATTTAGGTTCCTGATGCCGACATACCCCATTCTGTATTTATTTATGTATTTAACGTGTCCAGATGATGTTGAACATACAACATATCTGCGCTCGCTAAGAATACAACCTTTTATATGTTATGCTTCTCTCGTTGCCCATAAATACGTGAATAGCTGTTGTGAATTCGTAATACGAGTTCTTCCTGTGCTGCTGCTGTTATCGGGAAATATTTATTTGAACCTCACCCCCCTCTCCTCTCCGGGCAATCTATGAGACATCAGACTTTGTCATCTTCACTTTCGGAGTTAAAACTCAGACTTTGTTTTTATCGCTCTTTCGGAAACATTTCTTGTACAAGATACCCTGGATAATGATCTCAGTATCTCAGGATATCATGACATTATACGGAAAGACCGCCATGGAATAAATGTTCTACCGAGCGACTTTTGTGAAAATTTTGAAAAGATAAGAGTGGTTATGAATCATTAGTAAGGGTAAGGGTAAGGAAATATTCCGGAGGAAACCAATCTTGGAAAAAAACAAACTGAAGAATATGAAAGATGCTTAAATATACGAAAATGTTAATTGAACAACATGACTGTGAGGTTCCTCTGCTCAGCTCACCTAAAATACTCAAAGCAAAGCAGTCCCGCAACCTTGGTAAGAAAGTCGAGGTCAACCATGAACAGTGTCTCTCACCTTAGTCAGTGTAGAGGGTCTTTATAACGTCTCAAACCACCATAAGCAGTATAAAATTACTGGCTCTGATAATTCCCAAGTTACCAGGTGAATAATAAAATGGCCATGTGCCTTGGTACCTAGATAAAGGTCGTCCATATTCAGTCTCTTGCTATCCCTTGTAGGCGACCATCATTGCGTCCAATATCAAAGTTCTAACTTAAACATGTAGCAATTGTGAAAGTGATCTTGTGACCTATGGAAACATCAGTTACCAAGGTGCATACTTGAGCTGGCCCTTGGAGAGAACCATGATCATGTGCAATATTAAAGTCCCTCAGCTAAAAAAGTTCTTGAGACATGATTTGAACACTAAATTGACTAAAGCAGTCATATGACTTTAGAAACTTGTGCAATACCAAAGTCCCTCAGCTAAAAAAGTTCTTGAGACATGATCTGAACTCTAAATTGACTAAAGCAGTCATATGACTTTGGAAACTTGCAGCTTTAGACGGTTATAATCATGCAAAATATCAAAGTTCCAGCTCAACCAGTGTCACTAAGTAAATGAAATTCACAAAAAAATGACATTGCGTTTTTGTCTAATCTTGACATTTATGACCATTGATGTGCTTAATTCAATTTGACACAGGGAAGCAGAGACAGAAAGAGAGAGAGAGAGAGAGAGAGAGAGAGAGAGAGAGAGAGAGAGAGAGAGAGACAGGAGCACTTTTTAGAAGGACCGTTTATCTGAATTTTAAAAATTCTATATTTAAGAACAACAATAAAATCAGAAAGAAGAACAATACAATGGATGTATAACTGAGATAACAGTCAACAATTGTTGCTGTCTCTTCGTTCTTATCCACATGCACGAGAAGCTCCATTGTTGGCTGTCCAATCTGAACGCCATCTGTCAGAAGGTGAGTAAATCTCAGGACACACAGCCTGTGATGAGCTTAATAAATATCTACAATAAAATCCAAATCAGATAAAAATTGACCAAGTTGTGGCTAGATGAAAATCTCAAAGGGCCAAATAACATTGACCTTTGACTTTAAGAAGTTCCATTTTATTACAAAAGTATGCAGTGTTGCAAGACGTACAAGTTGAGTCCAAATTGATGAAAATTGGATGACAATTGACCAAAGTATGGCTGGATGAAACTGTCGAAGTCCAAATGACCTTGACCTATGACCTTTAGAGATCACATGTAAATAACAAAAATATGCAGTTACAAACCTATTAATTGAAGTTGGTTTGGTTACCTGCACCTATAATAGTTTGGAGATATTCAAGATTTAAATTTTCAAATGGTCCTAATGTGCAAAATTATCAAACTGTTTAATCTCTTTCCAAAAACTGAAGACTTCAAGTATTAGCAGGTAAATATGGGGCCTCTTTGTATTATACTTTTCAAATGAAATGTCGGACAAATTTGCCTGTGAAGAAAGAAAGAATTCTTAGAAAAATAATATGTATGTGTTGGTACACAGACAAAATTATGACCACTGCAAATTGCTGAGTTTTTGGTCATGCGAGTTGGCTCATTTCGTATGTTGAGTAGATCACCTTCTAAGCAAGTCTAACTGTGTGGCCTCAAAGGTTGTATATATGGTGAGATGAAAACTTCAAAGTCCAAATGACCTTGACTTTTTGGATGAAAATTGACCAAGTTATGGCTGTATTTAACTTCAAAGGTCCAAATTACCTCAACCTTTGACCTTTTGAGATAACATGTAAATTGCACAAATGTGTAGTATCATGATATCTACATTTTGACCCAATATGGTCAAAACTGGATAAAAGTAGACCGAGCTATGGCCAGATGAAAATTTCAAATGATAAAATTAACTTGATTTTTAGAGGTCACATGTAAATTACAAAAACGTGAGGTGTAAAGAACCTATGAATTGAACTTGGATTGGTTACCTGTACCTATTATAGTTTTCGAGAAATTTAAAATTTAAATTTCCAAAATTGCTTCAATTTGCATAATTTTCAAAACCGTTCAATCTCTTTATAAAAACTCAAGACCTTATGTATGGAAGTATAATTATGCCAAGTTTGGAGATTTTCACTTTTAATAGTTTTCAAATAAAATGTCAGACAAATTTGCCTGTGAAGAAAGAAAGAAGAACAAAGAAAGAAAGAAATAAAGAATTTCTTAAAAACAGGATAATTATTGTCAATATAATAATCCACATTCTTAGCAGAGTATGTTGAAAGGTAAACAAAAAGATAGAGCCACATTTCCTGTGAAGGGGTAGGTGTGCCTTTAACGTGCTCCACAATAATGTGCTCTTTAAGAGCGAAAATTATAGGGGAAGGGTGGGGGTGGATGGGTGGGGAGTTCAAGAAAAATGCCTCAACGAAACGTGATATGAGGACCAAAGTCCAGGCTATTGCAAGAAAACTCATGTAGAGGTTCTACAGCTGTAGAAAGTGAAGGATGTCCTGAAGCTGATGCGTTTCTTTTTTCAGATAGCCAAGTCCTAATGGACATGCTTATACTGTTCAAGGATGAAGTGAGTTTGAAATTTTCCAGCCTACAGTCAATAATTTCAACCCTTAGTGAGGAGATCAATCAACAAATTGTCAATTGTAATGAGGCAACCTTGACATAAATGAATGCAAAAACATCATTGGGGATGTTCAACAAAGCAGTGACATACACCCAAGGTCAGCCAGACCCATCAAGGCGAGGTTTTTAGTCCTAGCCAATACATCACAAAGGTGCCACTTAGGCCAAGAAAGTCCTGAATGATTCCATCTGCATTACCAATGATCTTATCATGCCTGCCCAAGACTTGAAGAAAAGGGCCCCTAAACAAATGCAAGAAACCCATCTGGTGGGCAAAAAACGTTCTACTGGTACTATTGGTTTCTTGGGAGTTTTACATTCCAGGATAAAATCTCACACAAGGAAGTTTTCTATTATGTTGAAGAAGAGCCTTATGGTTGATTGTTGGGTGTGTCCATAATTTCTGGGAACAATATTATCAACATGTGATACTTTTACTAATTTCGGTATGAGCAACTGATTGTGCAAACTGGGTTAATACCAGCCGTGCCATGGCAAGGCCAAATGGAAACACACTGAACAGGTATAGTTGGCCCCAGAAAGCAAACTGCAGAAACTTGCCTGAAGTCTCTGCAATTTGCACATGGAAGAACACGTCCTGGAGGTCAAGGGACATTGTCCACTCCATGGGCTGCAGGGCCACTGCCACCGACTAGAGGGGGGTCTCCATCCAAAACAATGGGACTTCCAGGTTGGGGTTTAGTTGTTGACTGGTTTATCACTGGGTGACATTCTCCATCCCACTTGGGAACCAGGAAGAGTAGGTTGTAAAAGCTGGTAGACTCTTGCGGTAGGTGGTGCCAACCACAAGGGCCAGTCAAGGCTCACAGTGCTCCTGGCTTTTACAACTTACTCTTCCTGTTCCTCCAGCAGGACAGAGGATGGTGCCTGGTCATAGACCTGTTAATGCTGAATACCTTCCATGAAGTCCCGTCCTTCAGGATGGAGTACTGGAGACCCAGATGGCATCAGGCCTTTGGCTCAAGTCCTTTGTGTTTCACCACATAAACTGGTCAGAACTAGAGGTGATACACTTAGTGCTCCTCCATTTCTAGGACCTGGTGGAGCACATCCTGAGACATCAAGATGTGCTGTCTGACCAACTCTCAAGAAGGGGTTAGCTGGTAGGGAAATAGTGGTTGCTCCTCCCGAAGGTGATGCAGGCCATGTGGGGAACTGTACATGTGTCTTGTTTGCAACTTGTTAGAATGCAAAACTGCTAGTTTGTGTCTCCCCTGTCCTGTGACCCCAGGCCCTAGCAGTGGACACTTTAGCCATGGACTAGACCAACCTTTGGATGTACGCCTTTTCAGTCTGCCAGATCCTTCCAAATGTACTGCACAAGGTTTGGCCCCACAATTGTGATCTGATCCTGGTCGCCCCTTGGGGGCCCCGGAGCGATTGCTCTGTAGACCTACTGGAATTAAGTGTTGAGCCTCTGCTATGATTACCAGCATGGCCAAAGCTTCCAACGCAGCCGCATACAAGCATGTTCCATGCGAAACCCTCAAGTGCTCAACCTCCATGCGTGCCTGTTATGTCACAGCACATCCGCAACAGAAGCTTCTCAGAATTATTCCCAGATAGAATTGCCAGAGGAGGGCTTCGATCTATATTCTCTAACTGTCTACTCAGCTCAGTGGAATGTGTTTTGCTACTGGTGCACCAGTAACGGAATTCATCTTTGTCTCAGTGTTTCTGGACATTGCCGACTTCAGGTTGTATCAGTGGTGAGTCATAGGCAGAGCTCAAGAACAGTGGATGGTTTCAGACTGACCATCCCATTGATCCTTGCCAACGTCTTGGACGTTCGCATCAGGAGCGATCCATATCTGTCAGCACTCATCGCATCCTTCTACACCAACAGACCAGCAACACAACAGGTTCTGCCCTGGTCAGACCTACTGATGGTTTTAGTTATGTTGAAGAAGTGGCCCTTCAAGTGCCTTGAACACCCCAAGCAGGTTTCGTCAAAAACTGGAGGTGGAAATTTGTTTTGTATTAACTCTCCCTTCTGGGGCTAGCAGAAGTGAGATCGATGCTCTGCCTTATGACCGACTACAATGCTGGCCTGATCACTCACAGGTGACTTTGAGGCCTCACTTGGGCTTTCTTGCAAAGAACCAAGTGGCTCTAGATCCATCTATGGCCTTCAAAGGTTTTACCTCTGTACCTTAGATGCCGCTCTTTTTCTCCCAAGGAATGAGCCCTGTGTCCAGTGAGACCTCCTCACTGGTACCTTTCTTACACAGACAAACTCAGTGGATGGAGGTTCCCCCTCCCTCTACCACTAACTAAAATGCATAGGGAGCAAGTTTGTAGAAACACAATTTCATCATGGATTAAGCAGACAATCCTTAAGGCCTATGAGATCTCACTGGGAAGGCTGGTTGCCTTGCAGCTTGTCTCAGCCAGAGCTCATGAGGTGTGAGTCTTCAATGCCTCCTGGCTCGATAGTGCTGGGGGGGGGCGCATTACACCTTTGGGGGCATCACTGGCTCCTCTGCTTTTGTTCTGATACTCATTTGTTAGGCCTTCCAGTTCCTCCTTGCCAGTTTGACATAGGAGTTCACTGCCCTAAGGAAACACATGCCGGAACCTGTCAGTTTTGTGACCAGGGGCCCTATTCACGAAAACGACTTAAGCTTAGGTTCAACTTTTCACCTTAAGTCCGAAAATCGAACTCTGCAAAAACACCTCGAAATCGGTATTCATGAAGCGACCTTAAGTTGAACTTTGCCAAGTCGAAAATGTGAGCGCTATTTAGTGTGAGACTGCTGTTTGTGACATCTTTGTTGAGGTTTGTTAAGTTTTTCTTTGTATTAAATCTGTCGGTTAGATCGCTATTTTAGTGCCATTTTTTGGGAACTTTATGAACAATAGATATAAATTAAGATCATCTGCTAACCACATGATTCGGGCGTGAAATAAACATTTCGATTGACTTGCAGGCATGGAGGAGAAGAAGCGAGGAAGTAACTAGTCCATCAAGGAGCAATCCAGGCTCTTAATGGAAGTGGAAATTCGCTTTGATGCAGTAATTATGATTCAATTTTGGTAGACCTAATCATGAATGTTAGGTGTAGACTTATTCTTTGTAAAAGTAGTTTCAATTTATTTATGTGATGTGGGCCACATTTTTAAGAAGGCCTATTAACAAAGGAGCATCATATTCGCTTTATTCCGTAACACATTAGCTCGGGATGTTTGTATTGGAAATGCAAACATGATGCTGCCAGTTAGTAGAATGACTTGTCTGGGGATTAATGGCACCGAAACAAATCTTACGCGCTGATGACCCGATTTTAGAAAGGCTAATAATGCCTAAAACTTTCTTCTAAATTTCAACTTTTATGAATATGATATGTTCAGTTTTCAGGTGAAACAGTGGAAGTTTGTTTTTAAGCAATTGTCATAAATTTGTCAGTCTGGATATGTTCTATAACACGCAAGTTTTGAATTAAATTAAAGATAAATATCTTGGTTGCAATGTTTTGTTTGTTGTCAAATTGTGTGGGTGTTTTATGCTTGTGCAATATTGTTTGCTTTCTCCCAGGCTTTCTGGCGGCGCCTGTTGTGAACTTGTAGATATATAGGCTTGCCCACCATTAATTAATTGTTCCTTACATAGATTATCGGGGCATAAAGTACATGGTCTCAGTGTCCCCTTGGCCTAATAATTGATCTCTCTCTCTCTCTCTCTCTCTCTCTCTCTCTCTCTCTCTCTGTCTCTTTCTTTCTTTCTTTCTTACTTTCTTTCTTTCTTTCATTCTCTCCTTTCTTTCCTTCTTTCTCTCCTTTTTTACATCTTCAAAACCATCAGCAACTCCCATTTCAAACTTGGTACGTATGTACCTTGTACCGTTCTATACTAAAATCCTAACAATATTTATACAACAAAGGTATTTTAATTTTTTCCGAGGGGATCATTTTTGGGCAAATTATAGTACTCTCTTAAACCATTAATCACATTGCTTTTAAGTTGAACAGGGACACTTCTCCGTATGAGTGTAATGCTATTGCATTACATGGGTGACCTTAACTTCATCCGCTAGGTCACAAGTCTACTTGCTTGCAGTTTATTTTTCACTTGCTTAACATTTTACGTTAACTTATGTTTATGTATTGTTGATTGAAAATTCTCTCAGATGGTTGAGTTACAACAGGTGCCTTTATCAGAAAAATCAACAGGGAAGGGGGGGGTCACAATACATGTATATCCGTTTATATGCTCACATCTGGCTGTACTCGTAAAGGTTTAGGGGTCATAAAAGCACGGAAGGGTTATTCCAATTTTATGACTTCCCATCCTCCCACCCCACCCCCAAAGAAAAATAATGGCCAGCCCCCACATACATTCATATATGAAAAACATAAAAGCTAAAAATTCGATAATACCCGTTGTTTTTATTGTCCAACGCAGCGGAAAATTAAAATGGTCATTATGGAAAAATGATAACAAAACATTCATGATCTCCTCTGCCCTGCTTTTGTAAGCGGAAGACGCGTAATAGAAAAAGACATGTCTATAAATATGCATTTTTAGTTAAAACGAGTACGAGTGGGTATTTTTACCATGTAAAATATCGTAAAAGATTATTATCACACTATAGGATGAAGTCGTCTGTCATTAGAGGGAAAAATCACTAAAATCCACGGTTTCAAAATCTTTAAAGGTGCGGAAAATAGGGAGGCTTACATCTTACATTATCTTATAGACAGTCATACTTCGCGATTTCAACAAAATAATTATATTATTATAATCATAATTTAGACACTGTAAAAAAATTAAAATCCAACAATTGGGAAATATATGATTGGATGGGGGACCAATTCTCCAAAAAAATAAAAGTTTTAACAAAATCCTAACAAACCTATCTTCCTCCTTATCATATAATCAATGCCAAATTTAATGTTTAATTTCACATTTACTACATATAAGGGGATTATTTGGGATACTGATACGTTGACTTGAAAAGTTTTTTTGTTAATGTGCACAGAGAGTGACTCCCCTGTTGACCCATTCTGCAATCGACGTGTCGCAGCTCGTTTCAAAGCAAAACAGACTTCACTTGTGCGTGTGCTCAGTGACTGGATTTACAGAAAGAATCGTTTTGAATGAGGTCATCATATTATCATTTTCAAATTACATTAATGTTTTGTGTGGTCAGAGAGAAGGAGTTAACCATCAGCGCACCTGACATCTGGAAGAAATCCAACTTAATTGTGTTGGCTTCATCACCGGTTGGAAAGTTTATTTGAAGTTTCCATCATAGCCGCCAAAAATGTGTCACTGTTGGGGAAGTAGAACTTTGGAAAATGTGGCGGACCTCACCGACAAGGGAATGGGAAGATCCTGGTGTGAAATAGCTCAGGGGCACTAAAATTTGTAACAGAGGGGGTAGGGAATTTGACATTTTCGTTTGATGTCCCAAGACATTCTCAATTTCGCCGGCAATATGTAGAATGGTTTCCGGTCTGAACCAGAAGAACTGCCGGATGACCTCAGACCATTGCATCTCCAGCGGGTTTGTCCTATCTGGGCCTACATGATCTACGAGTGGCCTAGCAGTCGACGGCGCTAGCATCTGTGGAGTCCTAGCACGGTCGCCATTTTGTCTCCTCAAAATTCGACTTAAGCAAGGTACCAAACGGACTTGAAAATTGAACTCAAGAAACTCGACTTAAGGTGAAAATCGATTTTTTATTTCTTCGTGAATACCAACAAATCTGCACTTAAGTTCAAATCTAAAGATAAGGTGGTTTTTTGAACTTAAGTCCAAAATGATTTCTTTGTGAATATGGCCCCTGGTCTTGTTTAAGATCTCCAGGTCTCATGGAGCTGAAAAGAAAAGTGTCTACCCATGAGGCAGGCAGCTGTCATGTTGGCAGGTGAGCACCGCGTAAGGAGGGGTTGGTGTGGTCCTATGTGAGTTGGTAAGGAGAGTTTCCAGTTTGGGCTGGATTGTGTTGTTGGTAGCTTCAACTCGATGTGGCTCTTTGGTTTTCCTTTAGACATTGCATCCTCACTTGGACCCATGGCTACTCGCAAGCTGCCCATCCTGGTCGTCATATGGGTCAGAATGCCAGTGACGTTCACCTTCCACCTATATGCCTGTATATTAGCAAATGGTGGTTGTGAGGTAATGGCACGTAATTAATACGAGATATTTGGAATAATATCACTATCAGGAAGTATAATTACCACTCAATGGCCAGCTTCCTCTTATAGCTGATGTTAACTGACCAATCTCCAAAACAGGAAGGATGATACGAGGACCATATGCACCATGAATCACCACCAGATCCATCGGAACCAAGAGATGGCAACACAGGCCCGTCAGGTATTCAGGAATCAAATGAGCAAAACACAAATGGATTTCTTGGGTGTTTGACCCAGTCACAGAAGTCTAGGCAAATGGCGGTCAAGAGGTAAGTACACTTACTAATACTGATAGGTCTCCAAATATCTTGTGTGTCCTTTCTGTCAAAACTGAGGAGAGATGCTATTTTTCATAAGCCTCTTCAATTCTTAAAAGTATACTTGCTCATGATTTGGATTTATCTCGGATAAATAAAGCTAAATGAACATCCTTTATGTAATAGGATATTAGAACACTATATCTGCCAGGCTGATGGGTTACTGGAACACTATATCTACCATGCAGTGGACCACTAGCAGACAATATCAAGCATGCTAGTTGACTACTGATACGCTAAAGCTAATTTGCTAATGGCCTTCTGGAACATTATGTCTACCATGCTAAGTGACCACTGGCACACTGTATCTACAATGGACTCTTTAAATACTTTAATCTACCATGCTAATGGACTATTGGAACTGTGTGTCTATCATGCTAATGGGCTTCTGGAACATTGCATGGCCAAGCTGTTACCATAAAGCATGATTTTTTAACGAATTTTGTATGTTTTTGCTATTTTCGATGTTTTCTTTTGCCATTTTTGAAGTCTTCTCCAAAAGCCTCGATCAGATCGATCTGACACCTGACGGAACTGTAGCTTGTGGAAGAGTAAAAAAGACTTGGTCTCTTGGTGGTGATACTTTGGATCGTTGAGTTTAACTGAAGTTTTCAATTCAGACACTTGTCAGTTAAAATGTGCATTCTTGTTGCTTACTATATGCGAATCAATGCAGAGTGATTTCTTAATTTATATATTCGACTTCTGTAAATTGGTTAGCCAATTTTTCTTCAAACTTGGTGTGGATGTACCTTGGGTGAGACTGTAGTACGTCCAGTCCAGTGATTTTTAGATTTAATGTAATCTTTGATTGTTTTTTTTTATTTATTTATTTTTTTTAATTCGGAACCAAATCTCAATGTCAAAACCCGGTAGGTCAATTGATTTGAAATAGCCCCTTTTCGAGGTGCATACGTTGACCTATGCTGCAAGACTTATGTTTACAACAATAGAATATACGGACCGCTATATAAGCAGTTACCAGCAGGTTTTGTCACTGGTATGTATCGGTAATAAATTGCCTCTATTGAAATAAAATTCTTATAAAAACGACAGGATTTTGTCCTAAATATTCAGATAAAGACGTTTCCGTCATCAGCAGTGCATTGTGCCTCCCGCGTGTTCTCTTGTGTTCAGTAGTAAATGTTTACGGCAGTGTATCACCAGTTTCAGTGGCAGTCAGCAGCACAGGGCGACAGCCAGGGCCACCGACTCGATAACTGTGACAATGTAATACATCCATTGTGCAAACAGTAAAATGTAGATTGAGTTTAATAGAAATGAAAAATATTCAGTAACTATTAGACTGCATATATTGATGCAAGTACTTTTAATCATTCAGAGCATCATTTTTCACTCTGAAGCCCATATAACCGTACATAATATATACTACTTCACCTGGATATTCCTCACTTTATACAGCAATTCACGTTTATTCGCTCAGATAATCCTTGCATTAAAAATTGGATCACTCTTTTCGAAGTTTTATTTCAGATAGCCTACATGTAAAAATTAATGTGATGAATCCAGACAGATAGAGAGTTACACATCAATATTAATGTCTTAAAGTCGTTTGAGTTGCAACTTATTGATGAACCTTCTCTTAATTGCAGAGTGAAAATGTTTGACCATATTATGTAGCAATTCATCATGAAAAAGTCTCAATCAAAATTTGTCTGTGTTCGCATAAGTGATCACCAGTTAATACTCTGTGCCAGAACAGCTTTACGGGGCCAGATGAAGGATAGAAATGTGAAACAGACAAGAATTTTAATATTGCACATTTAGTACTTTCCAAGGGCGTCTGTTACACGTTGACTGTTCACCCATGGATACCTATTTTGTCTGGCTAGATGTTTTATTTCTGTCTGGACTGCATAAAATTTCAAAAGGTAATGAAAGAAAGTAACGAAAAGCAGCCACTACAATATGCATCCTGATGAGTCCTATCTTGCGAGTGCATGTGAGATTACCATCAGCCTTTCCACATTCGCTTACCGTTCACACATCACTCTATGTCCATGGTTCTGAAATAATGTCAAACTCAGTAATGTATAGTGGATCATCACTTATCATTGATAAGAGATAAAGTTACAATGGCATTTTAGGCACCCAGTGTGGTCTTGGTATCCGGATAAACTCAAATGGTAATAATATGTGTCAAAAATATACAATATTTACGTCAAGTTAGAGAATAGGTTGTTTCTCTTTGAAGGTACTTGAATAAGATCCTTGCTAATTTCCTTATAAAATGCAGGATTTTGGGTTACCATAGAAAAACACATTTACTGTTCTCTCTCTCTCAGTCACCTGACAACATAGTGAGCTGTTACCTTGACCAGTGCTTATGCTGTCATTGTTCCAGTCCCCTTTGGCCATCGTGGCTTTTGTTGCTGTCCATAATGACGACCACCTTATGGAGCCACATGTTCACTGTTACTTGTGTTTTCGTTATTATCCCTGTAATCCTCATATCGTCGTTTCGCCTCAGTTCTCAATATGCCTGTGACGTTTGGCTGTATTCCTGTCTCTGTAATTTCGCACCTTTAATCATCAATTGTTTCTTAATGTTTGCTATGTTGTTCAACAGTATTTAAGCATACTTTCATTGACTCACTGTTCTTTGCTCTTATTATCATTTAGACTTACCTGGCCATATTGACGACTGTTGGCCAACTGCAACTGTGATGTTCTAAGCCACTGGCCTAAGCACTCGCGCATTTCAGATTCACTAAGCGTGGGCACCTGTTAAAAGATCGTTTTCGTTGTATGCTGGTGATCGCAACATACCCTTACCTATTGGCCTTGTCAGTAAGTTTAACGAACAACAGTTTTGTTCTCATTACGGTTTTAGTGGTGTTCTTCATGTGATGACACAGCAATTCCACACCATGTTTCATGATTGGAACACATGTGCCCCCTGCAATAGAATTCAATTTTTCAAAAATCATGCCTGTATCCCCTTGTTCAAATCATACCTTTTCATAAATGCAAAAAAAAAATCGCAAATATCTTATTTGATATGAGATTTTTTAGTTGATTCTCTGATGTTTAGAGTACCTATATGGTTACATTTCCCAAAGTTAAGTACTTAAAAATGAAAAAAAGTTCCAAAGAGTATATGTTTCATAGACTTGCGAAAAATTTATAGCCTCTAAACATACGTGGACTTTGTAGAAGAACCAAAACAAAATGTAAAACGAAATGTATGAATATGAAATCTGCTAGCTCACTTCAGTGAATTTTTTCTGAACACTTCGCGGTGTTCGTTTAAAAGTGTGGAAACTTTGTTTCATAGTCCTGCATTAAGGTTCGCATAAAACTTGAACAAATGACTTTGGCAGGA
This sequence comes from Hermodice carunculata, assembly GCA_964020975.1. Classification (NCBI taxonomy): domain Eukaryota; kingdom Metazoa; phylum Annelida; class Polychaeta; order Eunicida; family Amphinomidae; genus Hermodice; species Hermodice carunculata. Next base: position 60,342,077 of record OZ026613.1, read on the forward strand.
GGAGGTGTTCACTGTAACTAAGATCCCTCGCTGCCTACTAGGCCGCAGCAAGGAACTTGACAGGATGGACAGCAGATTAATGGCCCGAGTGAGCTGCCATGATAAAAGTATAAATTTGAGAAGGCGAAACGCTTACAGTTATTCATTAAGTTTTAAAACACACACGATGTAAAACATATTCAGAAAATTTCGTTCATATGTTTGACAAAAAAGTGCTATTTGCAACTGGTACAAGCGCCCTCATCAAGGCAGGGCTGTAGCCCCGTTGTCTAGCACCTAAAGGGACCAGAGAAGGTCTGCAGTTAATAAAGTTAAACATAATTACGTCATATAAGTAAATGAGCCCTGCCTTGTATATCCTCTATCAACATTGTTTTTTTTCGATACCAATATTTACTCCAGCTTTCATTAGATTTCAAAGTTTTGTTCATGACTTTCATATTTTCCAAAATAGATCCCTCTGTCCCTGGTCTATGATTACCAGTAATATTTACCTGTTTTTATTGTGATCATATAGAACCAACTTTCTCTGATTTTTTGTTTTGTCATTAGCACCGCTCAAAACAGTTTCAATTATGCTTATTAAGAGACTAATACTGTCCGGCTGCCATTAGAAATTTGTCTCATGGACCAAAGCAAGCAACCTTGATGAGTCTCAGGGAATAGTGCCATTCACTTGGTTAATGTATTGATACAGCAGACAGTTAACGACCTATTAACTATTATCTGGGACCGATGGGATACCATGAACTCCGAATAATTTCCGTACTGATGGATAATGCAATCAAAGGCTCCTGGTGAGGTGTCCTTTAATAAAATGTGTAACTCTGCTGAAAGTATGAACCTGGTCCGTGGCGTGACCTACCTTTTATATTCATGACCTACGTAAATTCGAAGTAAACCAAACAAAACAATAAATTTCAGAAAAAATCTAGGCAGAACATAATACTATGATGTAAACATGATACACAACACAACAGTAGGACAAAAGAAAATTGCTTGAACTCCGTGGTCGGCCATCGCGGTCTCTATCAACCCGTCATTTAACCATGATGACACAGTAGCCTCAAAGGTAAATTATCACGATTTTAATTGAAAACTGAAATGTTATTGCTTAAACTTGTTCTATTGATTGTGTGTGGTCTGGATGTTTACTGTCACAATGGTGTCATTATTTTAAATACACGTCACATAGGCTGATTTGTCAAAATTGTAAAACCTGCCTGGAGTGGTTACTATGCCATTAGTGCGATACGGATGGCAGGCTTCAGGTCAGACCTTTTGACCATATATATGACACTTACGTGTAGGATAACCATAACCTTTGCTATACTGATATAATATGCCTAGTATTAACACCCTAATACCCCCATTCTCAGCCCGTTTTTCATGCGAAAATGTTCCCACTTGGGTTTTCATCGGCTTTAATTGCAAGCACACTTTTCCCGAAATGTCATTTTTTTTCAACTTTTCATAATCTTTGACTGTTGTGGATAGCTTGGCACACAGCACAACGTTTTCTCGCTTACACTGTATCAAGCAATTGAAAAGCCAAATCACACCCTCTGCAATAAAAATCATGTAGTGGTGATGATTTTTTTTTGTTATTTTAGCGTCTTAGAAGAATTGTTTGTCCTGCAAGTTTCCTATGCATTAGAGAAATAAACTTGTGGTGAAGAACTCCTGGTTTGTTCGTCCTGACTGTGACCTACCCTTTACAGTGAACATAATTGTACCCAAAGCCCCCAACTTTAACAAGCAATTCGCATGGTCTTGAGCCTTGTACTTAGTCTGGGTTAGCATTTTTCGTTTGAATTAAAACTAACACTGAATACTTTGAAAGTCAGGGTCACATGGAAAACGAATACATTACTTTCTCAGCGATATATTTCTATATTATCACTCACCATATCTTGCACGGCTCAGAATGAGAAACACCCTTCTGAATGATGGCATGCAAAATTGTATTCTGGTAGAGAGCGCATTATTTTCTGGTACAAGAGCCCTGAAGCAGCGACAGGATGATCTAATGACTTGCCAATTTAATAGCAAGCAGAGAAAGGGACTGTTCGAAATCATTACAAAACTGTGTGCAACTGGAGCTTTCTGTACGACTACTTTTATTTGGAGATGATATACACAATTACGACTGGAATTTGTCTTTGTTTAGTAAGGCGGTAATAGATACACTTTAGACGAAACATTTAGGTATTCAAATTTCCAGACGTAACTACCGTATATCAGTTTGCCAAGTTTGCTTGTTTTTAATCACCCTACCTACACCCTGCTGAATACGTACAGCATTTTTTCCCAGGAAGCTGCTCGAGGGTTGACATTTATTTACAGTCACAATCACACAATTTACAGTTGTATGTTTATCTCATTTCATTGTGTGTTACCGTATATTTCATGACCCATTGTGATTATTCAAAGCATATATGCATAAGGAAGCAGAATTTTCTTTTCTTTGCTTCTTTTCTAAACTTTTTTTTTTTGCATTTGAGAGTATAATGTGTTTAAATGAAAAAAAATCGCTCACTGTTAAAATGAGACATATCAGCTTTATATACATGGATGTTTTATATGCGTCATGTTCGTTGAGGAAATGAGAGTACGGACGCCGGCGAGCCTTTTTATATACTCTGTGAGCGGTTGTGATCGGAGACATCTAGTTTTGCTGGAATAGCAATGGCGCTATAGTCTAGGTATCATATCTGGACTCAGGCAAGAGTGCAAAGTAAAGTACACTTTCTGAGACCAACCTATAGAAGCGAGTTAGTAGTAACCTGTGCGCCTCCAAATGTAATTTAGTTTTTTGTGTTTAACAGTACTATGGTTTCATTTGGCAGCACAAGTTGGAGGATAATGGGCATGCTGGTTGGAGTCAGTTTGCTTACTGTGTTTGAATTGATCGATTTGGCCGTATGTCGTCATTTCTTGGGTAGCACAAGAGCATATGAGAAAGAACGTATGCAGGACAAAACACAACAGAAAAGCTGTGAAAAAATGGAAGTTATTGAGGTCCATAATGGTTAGAAAGGATGATAGAAAATGACCTTGGTGGCTCCATTTCGGGATCACCGAGTCCAGTGTATTAACTCAAATATACATATTATACCAGTGGAAACATTCTCTTTGACCTATTACTTGGGTCAATGTTTTGGGTGACCCGTAACAGTGACAAGAGAAATAATAATGGTGGTATCATTTCATAATGATACGAGATTAAAATGTTGCAATTACCAGGAGAACGATACCACATTGGCGGTATAATTGGATCATGAGTCTATGTATGCCAATGTGCACTCCAAACCAATTGTATTTTTGTAAGACATATTGGCCAACACTGGCCTCCTATTGTCAACAGAACAATTACTTACTTACTGTGTATTCAGACAATCAAAACAAAAATTTTGCCACAGATATCGCGTATTGAGCATCTGTGTTTCAATATTGGTATCAGCAAGGTACACTGAGATAGTGTGTCATAAACATTTTCTATTTGACAGACACTAAACCATGGTTATATTCTTAAATGACTGCATGATTGCACATAACTGTGCATGTGTTATCCCCCACGGTAATGGTGCTGTGTGGTATTTGAGATATGGATGCATTCAGCAGATTGCTCTCAATTTATGTTATCAAACAACCAGTGCAAGTTATTTATATATCGCCAGGACGACCACTATTTCCACGTTATCAAAAATAGTAATAAAGCAATTCAAAATAGCTTGGAGACTATGGTGAAAGAGCCAGACGGCGTTCTTAAAATCTTGGTGCTGATCCTCGTCAATAGGGAACCAGGGAAGCTGCCGATTCAGTTCCACAGCGATGTGGCAATTCCATAGCTGAACATGACAGAATCTTTTTCTCATCATTCTCGCTTAGTAGCTACTTATGTTGCCAACGGGACAGCAGTGAATTATGTTTTTTTTTCCGAGACAAGAACAATAAATCAATGGAACCAAATATGATTGCAAAGGAATCAATTATAATGTAGAAAGACAAACGAGATGATTGGACGGACAAAATATGCTGTCGGTGAAAATGTTTGCTGTCGTGAATATGACGTCATTTTTGGACAGGGGCACAACTTATCCTTCAACTTTGAACACTTTTGGAGAAGGCTTCCATTTTGTTTAACACGAGTCCAATTTGGTTTGGAACTTTCACATTTTATCGTTCATGACAAGTAGCCATCTGCGGCATGAGGCATTCATAAGGAAAACCATTTGACACTTGCAAAGTATTTTATCGATACAGTTTATAATCATTTGTAACCTTGATGATAAAACCGAGCACTTAAAACATTATTTTATTGCCAGCCAATATACTAAGTGCGTAAACATCAATATTGGAAGAACTGTATTATATGCAAAACGACATAACACCAGTAAGTACAAGTAGTATGATCACCTTGAAATGAAGGATGTACGACAGGTCTATTTTTGCATGGGGAAACTGATGCCTACTTTATCCAATAACAACGAAGCTCCAAAGTTGTCCCCTAAATCATACCTGTAGGTTCGAACAAGCACTTCAACAAAAGGGCGATGAATGAGAAAGGGTTACAATAAACTTCATTTAATACTTGAACAGTAAAAATCCAAGTTTAGTCTTTAAACTAACAGTTTGAATGTAAAAAGTAGCATTGTAAACTGTTAAAGCATATGCACATTCACATAAATGACTTTATTGACAAAATGTCTATTTGCTAGTTAATCTCTGTCCAAAACGGAAAAAAACAAAATGTTTTTAATCTTCTTTTTTATTTTGAGTGACGATTTTGACCCCTTCTTTTATACTTTCAGTAACAATTTAAACCACTAAGTTTATAAAAAAAATAAGTAATTCAACCTAAATGTGCCATAAAGCTCCCAACTTTTTGAGGGGAGTGGTGAACCGTAAAAAACAAGCGTAGATTCAATCTCATCAGCGCAGCCACCTTGAACGTGCACATGGGCTTTGGTTCATTTTGCCTATTAGTAGAGCAGCAAGGTGGCAAAAAGAGCGTAAGTTATCGAGTAGGTGAGGCCGGCAATTCAACAGCTGTCATCATATATGGAATTTATCCTGAGGCTCTGGAAATCATGAAACCGGGTGATGACATGTTTAAATGCTGGTGCGTTTCACACAAGAGGCCATTTCCTTAGATGGCTACCAATACAATATCAGTTGACATAAAGTCAGAAACAACGGTCGCAGGATACCGAATATGGCATCTTTTAGTAGGATTGTGGACAAAACGAATCTAATGAATCTTTGTAAAGTCAATTGCGAGGAAGTTTTTGACGATTCAAGATTACGATTGGTAAAATTATCTTTTTAATCCCGGAAAATGGTCAAGAAAAATGCCTGTTGTCATTTTTTTTATTCGTACCAAACATATTATCGTCATCTTAAATAAAATTTATCTCTAGGATCTGGAGATTCTGGACCCACATGATAACTGTTTTTAAAGTTAGTATGTTTCACAAAAGAAGCCATTTGCAAGATGGCTTTCTGTAAAGCAATAATTGGCATAAATGAAAAATGATAGGTCGAAGGACATCGGGGGATTGATATTGCCAAAATGATAAGACTGAGATGTCATAATGTGTGATATTGATCCCTGGTTTCTTCAAACAGGATGGCACTTTTGATTAATAAAATTTTAATGTCTGTCCAATAATGTGGTCTAGAACACTGTTGTATTCATATCTGTATTAATGTCAAAATTTTTATTTGAGTATGACAATGATTATTAGATATGTACTAGAAGGTTACAGTGCTTTACCTTTGAATGAATGTGGGTATAATTCAAGTCACTTTGACTTCAGGTGCCCTTGGTATGGCTCAGAGTGCAGTTGTCTTGCAAATAAATAGCTATGTACAGCAGCATGCTTTTGTGAGGCAGCGTGCAATAGTGATTCATGCGAATCTTCTGTTTGTGCCAATCCATTCACACTTGAATTACAGTCCCGTTAGTGACTCTGATGATGAGCAGGATGTCTCTAAAGATCATGGTCATTCCAAATTTACTATAAACTGAACCAGAAAAGCACACATCATCACAAAATGGCTTCATTTTCCGCAAATGTACCCACTATATTCTCAAGGTCAGCATCCACAATCTAACCAAAATGCTGATCTATATATGTATGAGTGAAACAAGATTTTTATCAAAGTTCAGATGCATGTGCAGGAATTCGCTTTGAGGTACTACCAGCTTCTGTAAGTTTTTGTCTCAAGTCAAGTGATGCTTTCCTTCATGTCATACTCTGGTAATCGTGATCATTTTGATGATGTTGGTAGCTATTTATTGCAGGTTAACCTTCATCAAACTAAATTTTGACATTGCTTATTTGATGGCTCATGATTTTTGATCATAGGTGCTTCTTGTTTATGAGGTACTTAGCCACAGTGTCTGTTACATCAATAAGTTAAAGTCCGCCATCTTGAAAAATTATATTTCTGTTTCCTTCACAATAATGATACTATATCTATTGACCTCATCCGCCCCAAAACATGGGATTTTATGCTTTTTTAGCTTCCTGTGTCACATAGTGTTGGAGATATTGCATTTTCGTCTAGTACAGAAAAAACATGACCCATATTCATAAATTGCAAAACCAACAATGACAGCAAAGAGATCCCAGCGTTACCAAAGCATCAACATTCATCTTGTAATACCAATATGAAGAAACAAATTTCACTCCTGACTTGAGACAGACAGTCATCCATAAAAGGGAACTGGTGGTTTTAAACCGGTCCTCTCAACCTTTGAAATATTCTTTATTAACTACAGACTATAGTGTTTACAAAATATCCACCATCTTAGAAAATGGCTTCTGGCGCTGTTCGCACCAACCGCAGAAGATGTCATCAGCCGGATTCATGTTTCTGACATCCAAATGAACAATTCTAGGTATGATGACAACTGTTAATTTTCCGGCCCCGATGTTCCCTCCTTGCTGCTCTACAATATGATAAACAAGAACACTCTTAGGACGAGCATTGAAGAGGGCGTCGGGGTGGTTAGTTGAACTTTCTTCAGGGTGACCTTGTTCAGAAGTACAAGGTCATAGAGGTGATGGTGGCAACAATACATCTGTTTCACATAGCCCCAATGCTAAACGAAACTGGCCACATCCTCAGCATTCTCCTCAGGTTCGCCATTACACACACAGGCGGAAAACCGCGTGCCAAATGCATATTGCTTGATGTAGCATAACATGAGTACATATTCTACAAATTACATGGTGTCAGTGTATACGTATCAATGCTTTTTCTTTAATCATCATACATGAGAAAGACTACATAATACATATTTTTAAAATGCCTTGTAAATTACTACAACTTTGTCACCAGTATACGTTAGCTTTTATTTACTGGCAGTTAGTGGCTTGCTGTAACTGACACTACATCACCATAGCCTGTTTTGATATACAAACATTATGCTGCAAGCTATCAATGAGAATAATACAGCATATTGCCTGTGCAAATGTGAGCACAGCTGAGCACCAAAACGCTCATAATATTTCTTTAGGTACGCATCCTCTTGTGTGTCAAAGCATGCTTTTGTCACCAACCCTAGCACTGGAGGAGAAAATGGCAAAAGTACATTAGGGTCTGATTTTGGCTCAAGGTCAGATTTTCAAGTTGACATCCGAGGCCAAAACTAATGAAGAGGGAAAAAAGCAGGCTTCCGACTTACGGAAGGCATACATGATGGACAAATGGACAAAGTAAACAAACTCATTTTTCCGCAGAAAAATGAAATAATAAAGAAGACTAAAGCTGTAGTTCAGAAAGAGAAGCATGAATTGAAAACACAGAACACTGAAACAACATGATACAGATTCGAGAAAGAAAATGGTGAGCTGAAACAGACACCAACAGATAAAGAAGAGATTAACTTCTTCCGAAACACAATCAATAGCCTCGGGACACAGCCTGCATTTCAAAACACAGCACAGGCAAAAATGCCCAATCTCTCCCCGCCTCCACATGATACAACCAAGACAGCGACCAAACCCTTCCAGTAGAAGTCATGGCAGGAAGAAAGAATTAAGTACATTGCTCAGTCTGCCACCACCACCAACACATGGGGCAACCAGAACATCGTCTGAATCAAGCAGTAGCAGTCATAGTTAGGAGCATGCATCAGGTAGCCTTATTCCTGCTGTACAGAAGGTACCAGTTGTACTTTACCATGGTGCACATAAATCTAATGAACCTAAGCAAAACCCATGGGGCTTAATGCAAATTCAATGGAGTCGGTTGAACATATCAAAAATAAAGTTCAAACACTAACAACATGTGCATATTCCCTCTACCCGTCAAACAAGATTCTCATGTCAGGCCTTGTGTGTAACTCACGTCTACCTGCAGCTATATAGAGGCGCTCCTATGCACTGAACGAATTGGTTCATCTGCTCTGTATCAGAAATACCCAACCTGCATTTATGGACAACACAGACTTGTATCTCCGTGAAGACAATCTTTACCTGACAGAGACAGCTAGGAACAATCTTGTTCGAAAAGTTGCGGAAAGACTGAAATTATCTCAACCTGGCTTTTTCCCAAGCCTCTCACCGTATGTAGTACAGAAGCGCCTGTTTTTTTCCTGGTGTATCATGTACCACTTAGAACATTTGTGGAATAAGCTCAAAGTTAGAGGACAATGATACACAAAAACTGGTTTTTAAGCATGACATTATTGGGGTGCTAGAAACTATGAAAGGTGAAGAGTATGACCTGTTTATTCTTACCCATACGTTTTTCTAATTTGCCTGCAAAGTTCAGGAATAAAGGTCGTTTCTAATCAGGAACTGGTTGCATGGATTAAATTTAATTGCACATTTTTTAACTTTGACTGCCACATTTACATGAGATGTGTCTACCTACCTCCAGATGGTTCCACATACATTGCTGCCAGTGGGAATTATTTTGACATTCCTAAGAGTGAAATAACAAAATTCTCAACCAGTGGTAACATTTTATTGTGTGGCGATTTAAATGCATGAACTGGTACTCATAATGATTTTTTTTTCTGCTGTACCTGGTATAGACATATATGTATCTTTAGATTTGTTAATATTCCTGTGTTTGATTGTGAAAACTGTGTGAAATTCACCCCCCCTGGTTTTCATTAGATAAAACTCAGCCAAACAGATATGGTAAAGAGTAATTTAAACTGTGCAAGGCTGCCAAAATACTAACTTGTAATGGCCGCGTTGGTAAGGACAAATGTTTGGGTAAATTTACCTGCTACACAGCCCATGGTCAAAGTATGGTTGACTATTAGCTGTCAAGCAATTCATGTGTACATCTTATTTAAGATTTTGAGGTTGAATCTCTCCAAGGTGAATCTGACCACTGCCCTACAGTATTTAGTCTGAATGTAAATTGTAAGCGATCCACACGAGTCACAGGGAGGCTATAGTAAGCTCTATTATAAGTGGGATGCTACCCACCTATCAAAATACTTGGAAAATATAGCCTCCGATACAGCATGCACTAAACTTTCAGAATTTATCGCTCTGATTACTTGTGACACTATGGTTGAGGAAGCCTGCAATGGCTTTTATAAATACATAGTACATAGCAGTTGCTTCTGACACATGTAAAATTTGCAGTACAAACGTATTTCCATCTAATCGATGGTTCGATGAGGTGTGTAAGGAACTAAAATCCAAATTTCATAGTTTTGCTAAAAGAAACGATCTGTCTATCCCTGGTAAACTAGTGTAGTTCAATGTATTGCAGAAAGAGTACAAAAGGGTCGTACGGAAAAAGCGAAAAAAACACTTATGATAATAGACAAAGACGTAAGAACATGATATCCAACAATCTTTATAACTTTTGGTGCTTCCTTAGAGGTTTCGCTCAAATCGTGATCTAGGTTTATTGTAAAACTGCTTCACCTTTGCATATTGACTTTTTTGCTATACTTTTTAAAAGTGACCTTAAATACATAGGCGTGGATGATTTACATAATGTTGAGAATAATGACAAATACAGATAATACAAAGTATTCTTAATGACCCTATTACTGAAGATGGGCTTAAGTGGCATCTTTAGTTAAAAACCATAAATCCTCTAGAATTGATGGTATTCCAGCAGAATTTCTGAAATAAGCTGAAACTCTCTTAACTCAACCCCGTTTATGTCAGTATAACTATATGCTAAAATGTCGGGACTGTGTCGACCTCATAAAAACGTTGACAGAGCAGACCCAGTAAACTACAGAAAAATCACAATTTTCTTTGAAGCTGTACTGAATAACAGACTTCAGCTTAAGACTGACATGTTTAAAGATGATGTGGTGTTTCAGTCTGGCTTTTGTAAAAACAGAAAAACGATTGAAAATGTCTTTATTCGTGCGACCATCATGAAAAGCAGAATTTTTAGGACAACCATTGATTGTATGCCTTGTAGATTTCACCAAAGCCTTTGATTTTGTTATGCGGGATGATTTAGTGTACAATCTCAGAAGGAAAGGTGTTTCAGCTGACTTCTTAAATATCTTAAATATATGTTTTTAAACTCCATAAATTAAAGTGGCAAGGTCTTCTAAGCAACAGTTTCCTGTGCCCTAATGGTTTCTTGCAAGGGGGGGGGGGAGTTATAAGTCCCAAACCTTTCAATGAGCAACTCTCAGATATTTGAAACTCTTTCAATAGTAAGGCTGGTGTGTAGCTGGATGAACTATTGTTCTACTACCTCCTTTATGCAGACGATTTGGTTCGGTTTTCTGAAACAGAGATTACTCTTCAAACACAAAAAATGTTAAAACAATACCAACAACAACAAGAAAAAAAAAAAGGCATCTCATACTCAGCTTATCTAAAACAAAAATGAAGGTTTTCAACATAAGTAATCATATTCCACGTATTAATTTTATGAATGAATTGCTTAGTTTCACAGTTCAAGTACTTGGGGGATCATATTTGATTCACATAAAAGGCAAATCATGCATTCCACCACTTCACACTTGGCTGACCAAAAAACCGATGTCTGTTTTGTAGTGTGAAAATGTACTATGGGTCACTGGGCAAGCCTTCCCAAAATTGTTTATTTAAACTATCTGGTACCCAGATACTCCATATCCTGGAATATGTGTATGAGCTATGGTCCTCTGTAAGAAACCTATGATATTGTTGGTGTACAGTTGGATTTTCTAGAAGGATTGTTTGGTGTTAGAACCCAGACACCCACATTGGGTGTCTATTTGGATACAGGTAGATTTATATTCCCACTAGGGCAGCAAGTAAGATAAGTAAAATACTGGTTATACATCCTACAACTACCAACTGATCATGCCTTCAAGGCAGCCTAAAATACTTTTTTTGAAAAAGCTCATTGCTGGTCTAAAAAATGATGCTCAAGATTACCCAGTATTCTCTCTGAATGCAAACATGATGTGCACTGGCACAATCAGACAGTGGAAGATGTATATGCCTTTATGAAAATGTTAAAAGAAAAGCTGTATGGTAGCTATATGAATGATTGTGAGTCCAAACTCCGTTTGCTTGACAATGCCAAACAACTAAGACTGTATAAAGATTTTAAACATGAATCCTGTTTGCAACCCTACTTACTGACTGTAGCAGATGTCACATATATCCAATGTATTGCTGGCTTTAGATGACACTCACACAATCTTAACATTGAACTTGGTCGTCACACAAAGCCTCAAACACCTTGAGTGGCCCGTGTTTGTATGAAATGGAATTTGGGAGTCGTTGATAATGAATCTAATTTTCTACTATTATGTCCGGTGTTTACTGCTGAAAGATCTTAATTGTTTTTGGGAAATCCACTTGAGTTTTTCTGGTCTCTCCGATCTTAATATGCATGAAAGGTTTATCTCGGTCATGTCCAGTAGACTTCCGGATGTGATTACCCAGCTGGTCAAATTTCTACACAAATGTCTCCCGAGGTAATCTGTACAATACATATACCAGAACCATACCTTACTGGTATAATTTTGTTGAAATGCAGGTAGATTCTTTTTGTGCTATTTATCATGTGCATGTACTTTCAATTATAAACGTATTCCAAGAGTTCTAAAACACAGCCAAATCAGCTTATATGAAAATGTAGTGCTGCCACTCATGTAAATATCATTATTTCTGCAAGCTTTGATGCAGCTGCACATAGTGACAGAAATCTCAGGTACTGATCACTGGGTCTTATTGACTGATCACTTATTGTTTAAAGATGCTGGTCAACAGATCTTAATGCCTATGCATTTTACACTGAATTATATGTAGAAATTGGTCTCAGACCGTGTATATGTACACTAGCTGTGCACCAGGAATATGCTCAGGGATACATACTCCCAAGCAGTATATTTCTCTGACTCAACTATCAAGGTGGAGGGGATCCCATTCACAGAGCCTTTATCACGTGCATTTGTGGTGGGCCACAGCAGGGAAACACCGTCAGTACAGGGCAGCAACCAGCCGATTTTCTCTGGAGACTCCTCTGAGCAAACACAACAGTACCAGTCAGACTTGATTAATTCATTGAGTGTCATAGATATTGTTCCCCTGTAGGCATGTAGGTGCATCTAACAGTGAACGATCATGTCTGGAAGTAGGAATTCATAGAGTTTGCTGACCTGTTGTCACAAACAGCCGAGCAGTACAGGTAGGGCAGTTCTTGTCTTCATGCATGCATCGTACTCCTTTTGAGGGTAATTTCCTTGCGATGGCCTGCAATAACAGAACAGAAATCGGCTTTTGCCGTACTTCCTTTCCAGATTTGATATGTTCACCCTCAGGCTGAGTGGAAAATATTGGTGACGACGAGGGCAACGTTAATACATTTGGTTTAATGAGGATATGGAGTTTGTAACATAGATAGATGTAGGTATGGAAATTGATAAAGCAAAACTAAATAAACATACAGAATACGTTCTGTCCCAACAGATAACTTTAGTACATAGGCCATTGCATTAGATAAAAACCATTTTACCATTACATATCATGCAAACCATTCACAGAATTTAGCACTTTTATCAATTAGTTTATTGACAAAGTGTTGGAGTTGAAACTGTATACATTATATGGATGACTGCTTTTTCTTTGGGCCGGAAGGGCAAGGTTCCCACATAAAAGCACAAAAAGTCTTTTCATTGTCTCGACTGTTTGGCATACCAATTGCAGATAAAAAACTTTTTATGTTTAACGTTTTTAGGGTCAGAAGTTGACACAATGGCCCAACAGGTCAGAATTCCAGCAGACAAGCTAGCTGTGTAAAGAAAGCAGACTACAGAAGGCAAAGAAGAAACACAAGATCTCACTAAAGAATCTGCAAAGCTTTTTTTTTAGGCTATTTTACTTTTTTTGTACACAGGTATAGAGATGGGTGGGGTGTATCTTCTTGCAGTGGCTTGTGACCATTTCACCAGAGGCACTGGAGACACGGTACATTGCATAACCCCCCACCCGGTTAGAAGCACAAGCAGACACTGCGATATGATTGCAATTTTCTCAAGGAGCTTTATGTTATAGTTTTTATGTGATTCAGCTAAACATATCAAGGAACATTGCCTTTGGTCGGAATTGACTTGGACTTGTTTCATTAGGACAACGGTTTGGATATGGTAATGACACTGTCTAATTATCTGTCTAGCATGTGGTTCACTTTTAATTGTCCTTTGCTTGTACACAGGCTTGGGAAAATCGTCAGGATTTACTCTTTAGTACATCGGAACTTCCATTTATAGGGCTTTGGACAGTATTTCAGGCAGCCCTGGTTACTATTGCATACCTTGGGTATGTACCAGTGATATTGTTGGTGCTTGCCAGGGGAAAACCATTTGTATATTCAAAAAAAGTTGCATCCTGAAACAAAACAGTTATAAATACACCGAATAGCGTTCCTAAAAATGTCCACACATGATGAAGTTGGTGAAAAGATCTACTCTTAAATATTAAAACTACAATATACCCCTGCACATTAAATACACGGTATATTTTCATACCACAACATACAGCCTCTATAGATTCCAGATACAAACTGTTTTCAGGAGATCCCTGCAGCAGACCCGACCCAGTTCCAGCCAAAGGTCCAAATATGGCAGTCACAAGACCTGCACGATTTGCTGTATCCATTAGCACAAAAACAAACGGTGATGGGCAAATAAGATACTTTCTTCTATTTTTCTGTGAAAATTATAGGCAGGTAGCTTGCTTATCATTGTTTGATAGAGTCTCTCCCACGATTGTAATGTACATTTTGGTCATACGCTATGGGCAATAAAGGTGTTCCAACGTGACAAGCAACTTTCTTGAAAAAGAATTGTTAAATGGGGCAAAGTGGATTACAGGCAGGAGGTTGATTATTATCGGTAAGTAACATGATTTTCTGGTTAAAATTTTGGGTGCCTCACCATATATATTGCAGAATAGATATGAGATTGTGTTTCAGCCGTTACTTAACTTCGCTTTGCTTGGCGTTTTTTGCTGCTCAGTCAAAACATGCACACATCACACATATTTTGTAGAGGGATGATTAGCCTGGGGCACCAATGTCTTACATATGACCATCAGACATGTTAAAAACAAGCAGCATAATTTACAAGTGGCTATTCAAATTCTGGACCCCAAGGACTAGCGACCACGTCGTAATGTTATTGATTCATTGCCTTCATCTTAAGCCTGAAAGCAAGTTATGCCCTTTTCACACACCTTGATAATGAAGTTTCAACTACATACCACTTACAAGCCATGTTTACAGAGCAGTAAAGAGTTATGATTTAAATTCAGTGCATTACAAGACTCACAGCGTTATGTTTGGCCATGCAATTATGTTGTTTTATGTGCATTTATCTGGACCTATAAACACATTATAGGGTGACATGAATATATTTCATCCAGCAGGTATTACCTTAAGTTAATTTTTTATGTATTTAACACACACACACACACACACGTATATACATGTGTGTGTGTGTGTGCGTTTGTCGTATTGATGTGTGTCTTATGCTTGAGTGGTTCTCAGATGATTTCTATCAAAAAGGGGTACCTAGCAATTTCTGCTTTCAATGCTGCGTTTGTTATCTGTTAAAATGTGGCATATGAATCCTCAATTATACGAGTATCCTTTCGAACATTTGTTTATCAAAGAATATCTAAGGGTTATTTAATTCGAGCTCTTCTAGCAGAAACAATCCCCATGCTTCACTGGCATATGACACTATGGGCATAATAAGAGAGTTAGATAGGTTCATGGACTGACCCACACTGTTATCTTTGGGTCCTGTCGCCTGACGTAATTTGAAAATAGGCTTGCTGATCCGATCTGAACTTGTTTGATTGCTGTTATGCATGTTAATGATCCGCAAAGTTTAATTTCAAAATAACAATAATTTGGATTCCTTCAATAATTTTCTTTTGGAAGTAAAATGGAGGGAACCTAATTTCGCGCCCACCTTTGTTGAGTACAACAAAATATGTCTTTGAAAAATTTAAAGCCAGATTCCAGAACTCATAATATTCATAAAGTTTATCGAATGAACACGGTAATTCTGATGCGGATTCTGACTTAAGAATTACGTCATCATCATATAATAAGCAATAAATGTTTGTATCATGTAGAGCTACTTTAGATGGATCGGGAGTTTCTTCAAAAGTGCGTGGCAGATATGCAAGAATTCACTTGATCAAAATAGGACTTTATATGCATCCCTCCTGAAAACTAATGTTTGAAGTAAATGTCTGAATACAATTGTCGTCCGTTTGTATATAACAACCGATATCTAGATACATGTAAGTTAAAATATTGAAAAGTCTGCTTTATTGATTAAAAGTTTATATTGTAGTGCTTTTCTCCATACGCAGTCAAAGGCACACTTAAAAACATACAAAACCGATATACAAGTAGTTTACCAACATTATTGAGGGTTTCAAAGTAAGTATATGCTGTTCCCGTGTTCTTGAAACAAACTGGTCTACTACACATTATGTTATTGGTGTCGAAAAATTGTGTAAATGGCAAATGAGAATAGATCAAAATCTATATTGATTTATGTTCACTTCCACTTACACTTTTTTCTTGGGTTGTGATAATTCTACACACTAACTTTGTGCTTAGCATTATAAATACAAAACCATTTCTGTCAAACGGTTTGTTGCCACACACACACACACACACACACACACACACACACACACACACACACACACACACACACACACAACACACACATTTATATTTGTGTCATTTCGTCCAGAACTACTTCCTGGTGTTCATTACCCTGTTCGGTAGTCTGACCTTTCTATACTCCATAGGCTTACCTGTCACTGTCTAGCCTGTATACACATGGAAGTACTGTTGTCACGTTATTCGGTAGAACTTTGACATAGACTGTACTGGTCCAAATTGTAAAGGGTCTTCAATTACTCAAAACATGTTATGGAGCCTGTACCCGTCCATGTCTGTCTGCATAGCGGCTCCTTGTCTAAGCTAAATATTCAGCAACGACAACCCACATAATAATGAATAAACATGGACGTGGCGAATGACGAATTTGTTAAACAAGGACGTTTTGCTTGTAAATGCAAAGCTTCAATATGAGTAAAGAATACCTATCAAACCAAACATAATTACTAAATACCATAATACAAGTTCAGGTAAGAATAATTTATAACCCTGAACTAGTATGGAGCATTTCTAACTGTACAGGACATATTAGGCCAACCACGTGCCAGTGAATAACTGAAGTAAAATAAACTGGGGCTATATATTCAGTCCTAATGGAGACAAAATAAACAGTTCCAGCCAGACACCCGTATAAACCTGGAGGAATTCCTAACAAGAGCTGTAATAATGGACATCGTGTATCAGATATGTAAAACGAACTTAATGATGACACCCTCTCGTCACAATGAAAGTCTCCAAAAATTAAAAGAAACGAAAAACAAAAATAACAAAAACCACCCCCCCCCCAAAAAAAATGGTTTTAGTTGTCAACTCTTAGTTTATGTTTCAAAAAATTAATCAAATTTGTAATAATTGAGTAATTCCTGCCAATTTCTGGCGAACTGCCTGGGACATCCTATGACTGACTCCCGGTCCTGGAGCTTATGTTTCAAAAGAATGAATCAAGTTTGTGACAATTAAGTAAACACTCCCAATTTCTGGACAAGTTCTCAGGACAGCCTACAAGTATGACTGACTCCCGGCCCTGCTGTGGGACCGCCAAATTGAGTTATTTTCAACATTGAAAAAAAATGTGCATCTACACATTAGCCTTAAATATCAGGAAGGTGAATATTCGCACATAATGATGGCAAAAGGTAAAATTAAGTAGCAAAACAGGCAAGTCAGAAAACTAAAAAAAAAAAAAAAATATGAAACCAATTTTTTAAAAAACAAACTCTGGATATTTACAGCAACATGTATAGAAGTATTTGATCAAAAATACTTGCTTGAATCCTCTGGACTAAAGTATGTTATGAATAAATTTGGTTCTGGATGCAAAGGTCTGAAATCTAGAACAAATATGACCAAATATCAAAGGTTGTGACTAAAATATGTTGTATTCAATAACGTCTGAAATATTTTTTATCAGGGAAAGGATAATTGACTGCTTCAAAGTTAAACTCGTCAATTTGTGATCGACTTTAATGCTAAACCTGTCATTTGAGACCTGTATATCCAAGTCGAGGAACACATCTCTAAAGTCATCTGAATTGTAATCTCCCAGGGGGATATCTTTGAGTAAATTTCTTCAGCAATTTCATTAACATTTTGCACACCCACACAACCAATGTCATCACCATACCTTGCATTGTTTGATAATTTTGTAGCCAAATGAAAATGTTTTTTCATTAATTTATCCGTATATTTAAATTCAAGCTAGGCTAAGTATAAATTACTATATATTGTTATGAAAATGTGTAGGCTGTTTGTTTTCATTTCGAGAGGTCACTGTATTCATTCAGTGTGTGCTGGGTCATTGAGTTCGATGAATACTTTGCAGGGTCACTGCAGAGTGACTGAGTCGACCTGTTTTGTGAGTGACTCACATGTAACTGGCAAACATGTGGAATAAGCTAGAATGGTGACCTACATTCAAGAGAGCCGCCGTGGCCAAGTGGTTACGGTCCTCCCTTTGTGTGCAAGGGGTACGGGGTTCAACTCCCGGCCGATCCAAAGGGATTCTTCCCTTGCTCTTCACATGCAGTGACCACTTAACTGTTCAAAGGCTTAGTGGGACATGTTTGGGCTACCTGTGCCTGATTATGCGGTGATGACGGAGGCTGCAAGTCCCCTGACTCAGTAGTGGCCGCTATAAGAAATGCACACACGACAGGTCCCTGCACACACGTGTGAATGGCTGATTGAGTGGCGCGTGCAAGAGGGCCCTGGGGAAGACAAGCGTCAGCTTACCAGGTTTAACCCTCTTTAAATAAGGTTTACTTACTTACTTACATATGATGTGATCCAGACAGGTCTCAATGTACTGGGATGTGTGACTAATTGGAAAACTCTGGAACAAATTAGAGATTTTTTGTGGATAAATATAAAGCAGATATTTTGAGAGAATAGAGAGAATTCTGAAGGATCTGACAGAAGCTCTGTGTTGTCATCAAGCCATTGGGACTGCTAGCTATTGTTTACATTGTACCTGTTGAGTGTGGACAGTGTCTTGAGTAGACTTGTAAATTTGGTGCTACCCATTTACACTTTGTACCTGTGGAGTGTGGACATTGTCTTTGAGTCGACTGGTATATTGTGCCGCACTTAACCAACCCTTACTTCTGTCGGATTGAATCAGCACCACACCTTTCAGTACCACATTGGACCCAAAGCGTACCTCTGTGGGATTTGTACCAGATCATTTGGCACCTATCGTAGGACTTGGAATTGTGGAACCGTATCTGTAGATAATCTAACCAAGGATTAGGATTTACATAAGACCGTTGTTTGACTGTTGACAAAACCAGGGGAGATAAGTTTACCTACTTTTTACTGATTTTGATTGTAAATATATTGTTACTGTTAAAGTTATATCATTGTTGTCATTATTTGTCGAGTTCTGCTGATATTCAAAGGGTAGGCATCGTAATATATATATATATATATATATATATATACATACATACATACATACACACACATATACATGTATATATATAGACATAAATATATATATGTATATATATATATATATATATATATATATATATATATATATATATACATATATATATACATATATATATATGTACATATGTATGTTTATATAAATGTCTCAAAGACCTGTGGTACATAGCTTCGAATTTTTAGCAAGACAGTGGGGTCACATAAATATTGGGGAAACAGTATGGGCTTCTTCATTTTTCATTTTTTTGCAAGCAGAATGACAGGTGCAGTGCTGTCCATGATTTTATTTAACTGTTAACGACCTTGTCATGTCGGTTCGATAATGCTAGCAAATAGGGGCCGGCCGTGATCAACGAAGGTGCTCAGATATCTGTAATCTCCAAAATGCGGATGTTTTCATCATTTAATCGGCGAACTTAAAAGAGGCGGGCTTATAAAAGATGAACGTGATAATTTTCATTTAAATGTTGCTTTATAAAATATACTAGACGCAGACTGACACGGGAAACTCAAAGTCTGATTTACACGGCTCTAACGGTTTCCAAGCGTTTGCGGTCTTCGTTGCATAATTAAGATTGATGGCACTATTGACATGGCATTCAATTGTAATGCAAATAGTCCATAAACTCAAGCGGTCAAAACTGTAATGTGCAGTGTTTGCACAAAAACAAACACGATGCTGTACTGCATGCTCATAAAGTAAATGTTTGATTACAAATTGATGAGTCGCAACATTACCTGAAAACATAAAAAAACTACATAAAACCTGACGCTTTAGGTAGATGCTCATGCACATGAACATGTACATGCATCATTTATGGTTGACCCAGTATGATATGTAGACTTCATCCGATAATATGCAGTTGATGCAAATTACAGGGTCTAAACAGCTAAAGTAGAGCAATATGATACAATATTTATGTTATTATTTCACTGACACTGACGGCGTTGAACGTGAAACCTCACCGTCTGGAATGCTCTATGTTGCCCTACAGCCACAAGGTGTGAATTACTATTCTCAGCAAAATGGCCAAAGAATATCCCAGCCGTTCTTGGCGGAAGCTCTTGCGCCAATTTTCACAGGAGACCACCTTGCATGGAATGCGTTTTATAATGGCAGACGACGGAATACGCCTCAGAAGGTGAGAACTGTTTGAAAAGCACGATAAAAATATCCCGGCTTGTTACTTGTAGTTTGTTTTTGCAGCGTTTTTGTCGGATTGCATGGGTAAGCAGGGTCAGCTGCCCAAGGGAAAGTAACATGAAATTATTGTGACTGCCTAACACATGATATTTTGCTTTCTATTTTTGTTTCAAATTTCTAATTGATAAATAGAAAAAATATTTAAGAAGGTTATGTAATAGATTAAAATAAAATCATCGAAAAAAACAGGAAATTGAATAAAGAAAAATTATTTAGATCAGACAAAAGTGTGACAAGTGATCTGTTTCGCTGCAGATGTAGACTAAGTCAAAGAATCCATCCGTTCAAAGGCAAGTCATTTGTGGACAACGTTTTAGCATTCAAGGTAAAAGTTTGCTGCCGCATGAGAGCGAACACCACTTACTGACAAGTCAATTAAGTTTAAAATTTCCCTTCATATGGCCTCCGGCTACTTTTCATCATTGGCAGATTAATCTGGATATTTCTGGTGCTGGCGAGCGTGTTGACTTTCACCGTTTACAGTTTAATGCGCACCCTGCAGTACTTCAAGTATGAGACCGCCACCAGTGTGGAGTTGGTAAACGAAAAGTCACTTCCCTTTCCGGCTGTAACTATATGCAACAACAACCTTTTTAGGTGAGAATTTTTTGTCTTCAACTGCATGTGTATTGGTAACTGTCGTGGCCTGGTTAGTATGTTTTCCCCACGTAGACCTACCGTGCACTTTAATGTTTTATTGCAGTTGATATTGTGCACTGAAATTCCATTCGTTCTTCGATGTTTGTACAGATAATATTGCCGGTAGGCCTGGGCCTACATAAGAATCTAAACTATCGTAAATCTAGACCGGGTTTACGTAGATTTAGGTTGCAAGCCCCCATTACGTTTTTGCTAATTTGCGGCAGGGCAAATCTTGGGAGATCAACATGACCTGATTTGGCTTATTCAAGATGGGGCTAATTCCGGTGACCTTATGAAGCACTTATTTGTATATCATTTGACGCCATACGCTACAGATTGACGTCATAATGACTGATTGACGTCATAACGGATTAAGCCCATTGTGCAATTCGCTTCATGGGCGTCACTAGATCCATCATCAGGGTCACGAGAGGATTAGGTCTATTGTGTAGTCAATTGATACAAGCAATTAATATCATACTATCTTTTTAGATCTATTTTTGTTTCTGAAGAGATAAAAAAATTGACGTCATACCTGGTTATATTGACGCCAGAATGGTTTAAGTTTGTTGTACAATTTGCTGCATTGATGGATAGTTCGACCAAATAAAGTCAGTGTGTCATTACCTTTTCTGAAAAAAGATCAAAAGTCAAGATGTATTTACCTGTCATAATTCATTCACCAGCAATGACGTATTTTGCCTGCTAAAAGAACATGGAGCTGTTTTTCAGCCCTGCAGAATTCCAAAGTCTCAGGATTTGCTTTTTTTTTGATAACTATAGGGCACTTTAGTGACATGGCAAGATGACGAGTGACATCATTGGGCAATAAATTTTAAGGAAAGGATCAAACTGCCCTTACCTCTCGCTCCACAACGTCAGTAGCTAAACGTGTCTTGCTAAGTCAGGAACTGAGTGATTGGTTTTCATCGACAAATATTGCGTATTTACAATAAAAGATTGCATGAGATCGGTCAAGTATCACGAGAAACTCTGCGTCGTAGTTGATTCCTCCAGACATATCGTGCAAACCAGATAAGTACCATTACCCGACATAACTAACATAGTCAAATGGCTTTACCTATTTCACATGCAAAACAAAATATTGATGGTATGATGCAAGATTATGAAGCCGGCGCTGATGTACGCGGGGTGAGAAAACTGGTCCTGTCCTATGGACAAGCATTTTATCAGAACTAAAAGCGGAATTAAGCTCGGTCAAATTGCAGGGGGCTTTAAGAAAGGTCGTTCCTGCAATCACAGTAGACATACTGCTTGCTCAACCACACACCACACACACACACACACACACACACACACACACACACACATATATATATATATATATATATATATATATATATATATATATATATATATATATATATATATATATATATATGTATGTGTGTGTGTATGTATGTATGTATGTATATATATATATAAATTTATATATATACTTTGTTACTGATGTAGAGAATGATCACTGTTGAAGTGTTGCAGGTATTTAAAGAGCCATTGAAAGACATGCGTCAGGACTTTTTCAGATTTTTTGACATAGTGTGCCCCGATTTGATAGTATGGGCATAATTATATATCATAGAGTCGAATAATATCAGAAGGCCGTTTGTTGGTTGGGTGAACATCGCCTAAAAACTGAGGACTTCTATACTTTTAAATCAGTGTTGGCAAATATGAATTAACTATAAAAGCTTGATAAGCATGCTCACGTTTTTAATAGCCCGCTCCATGGATCAACCCGACCATGGAGGATGCAGGTAATTTTAAGAAAGTTACACAGTTATGTGTGTGAACATCTATCTCACTTACTGTCCCTTGCTCCAGACTGGGTACCACTCATGAAAAGACTATTCTGGATAGCAATGGGACAGCAAGCAGAAATGTGACATGCGCCACAACACCAAGGCTCTTGGTAATGCAACAAATTAGACAGTGTCATTACCATATCCAACCCGTAGTCCTAATGAAACAAATCCAAGTTAATTCCGACCAAAGGCAATGTTCCTTGGTATGTATAACTGAAACACATAAATGTATAGTTCGTATTTACTCAAAAGAGACAAAAACGTATGTGCAAAGGTCCATAGGGTCGAAAAAGCCATGTTTAGTTTTAACCTGACAGAATGCAAAAAGCTTTTTAAAATTATAGGCCTATTTTAGTAAATTGGCTCGAACAGGTGCATCATTCATACGCATATAGGACCATATAATTTTTGAAAAGGGATCAAAATTTGCAGCATATCAGAGAATTTGTATGAGAAGGGTCCCAATTTGTTGAAAATGTCAATAAAATTCAGTATTTAAAAAGGTACTACTGGCAACCACTATCTCAACAATGATCATCATCCATATAAGTCCACAAAATGACACGAACACCATCAATCCATCAGAAAGCCCCCTAGGTTTAAAATGATCATCAAGAAGAATCCAAACAACATGATAATATAATTTGATGTGTTTTAGGCATGTAGTTAAAGACATGATATTGTTTTAAAGGAGATAAACTAAGAGTATTTCAAAAAGAAAAATGTTTGAATGTGCAAATATAGTAAGTACATTGGATCAAATGTTAAACATCAGCCAGAAGCAAGTGACAATAGGCCTCAAACCATAAAAATGTAGTCAAAAATTGCATTACAATTGCCAAAATTTGTAAGGATAGCAGTCACATTTCACGTATGGTTTCCAGAAGTTTTTTTGAAAGGAAATTTAAATGTTCAAGAAAGCATAGAATCCCATAAGTCATCTAATGAGTCATTTATTAAGGTAATAATTTAGAATTAAAAGAATGTAGTATGCTATAGTAAGTCATCTGCAAGTCAGCCAAGCATAATGTACATCTAACTCATGGCTCTATAAAGTTCAAAAGGTCCAAATGTAGAACAGTCCTAATTATTGTAAAATTCTACTACCTTTATCAGAGAAAGAATTCGGTTTTATGAAAGGAAAGAGAGAGAGAGAGAGAGAGAGAGAGAGAGAGAGAGAGAGAGAGAGAGAGAGAGAGAGAGAGAGAGAGAGAGAGAGAGAGAGATCATGTTTCCTGTAACAGTTTTAACTTTTTTTCATTTATAATCAGACGTAGTTCAACTTGTCAGTCAGCTGATTTAGATGCTAATTATTTATACAAGAGAGAGAGAGAGAGAGAGAGAGAGAGAGAGAGAGAGAGAGAGAGAGAGAGAGAGAGAGAGAGAGAGAGAGATCATGTTTCCTGTAACAGTTTTAACTTTTTTTCATTTATAATCAGACGTAGTTCAACTTGTCAGTCAGCTGATTTAGATGCTAATTATTTATACAAGAGAGAGAGAGAGAGAGAGAGAGAGAGAGAGAGAGAGAGAGAGAGAGAGAGAGAGATTCAGATTCAGATTCAGATTGGCTTTATTCAACCAATAAAATTCATATTACAAAATATAAATACATGATACAAGAGGTCAGGGAGACCCACGTTATGACAAAAAGATGTCGCTCACACATGAGCCACCCTAAGGTAAGAATGTATAGTTTAATATACATGCAACAAGATTTGATAATAATAATTTATGTATAAAAGTATAGGTATATGGCAGGCTGAACATCTGAGAAAGTAAAAAGAGAAGAAATAGAGAAAAAAGCTTCTGTGTCGATTCCATTGAAATTAGTAATTACATACATACGTGGCTGTAATAAAGGATGTGGTACATACTATGATATAAATTTGCAATTATTAATTATTTCTCTGACACACATAACAGTTTAATCTTGAGCATACAAATTGGTAGCTGCTTAAAAATTCATTTTTAGAATTACAGATACCAAGACCCTGTAAGCTGTGAGTGTGAAATTTATCCGTGATATCTTTTGCAGTACTATTTACTACCACTGGGATATCATATTTCAAGCTTTGTTTAGCTAGAGAAGTATTGACTCTATTTAAAAATAATTTACCACTCCCTCTTGTACTATGACTGTGGGCGTCTTGCCTTGATTTAAAGGAAAGTGATAAAACTTTGCTTGGAAGGTTTTTATTTGTGAATTTATGATAAAATTTTAGCTTCATTTGAGTAAAGATGTCATTTACTTTCAGTAATTTTAACTCTTTAAACAGTGAATCGGTGTGGGCATTATATTTACAACATGTTATCCATCTTAGAGCTTTCTTTTACAATTTTTCTATTCTATTCAGTTTGAACCCCCAATTTAAAATTCCAAAGTTAATGTGTGGCAGCATTAACGAATTGTAAATCATAGGCTTTGCATGAGTGGGCAAAAAAATATTTAAGTCTGTTCAAAATTCCAACTGCTTGGGAAATTTTGTTTGAGATTTCGGTTAGATGATCAGTCCAATTAATATGAAGGTCAAGAGTTAGACCTAAGAAATTGAAACTGTTAACTGCTTCAATACGAATCCCATCCATGAAAACATCAGGTAAGTCTATTTTCTTTCCAAAATGGTGGAATTCCATTAATTTTGACTTCTGAATATTTAGAGACAGTTCATTTACTTTCAGTCAGTCATTTATATTTCTCAATTCATCATTGATAGGAATGTTGCGATTCATCATGTTAAGAATTGTTATTAGAGTGGTGTCATCAGCATATAAAATAAATTTGAAAATTTGGCTTGCATATGAAAAATCATTCATGTAGATAATAAATGACAGAGGACCTAGAATGGATCCTTGTGGAACCCCAGTTTTAATGTTCAAAAGTCCAGATTAGGTTCCATCAAGGTCAACATATTGTTTTCTGTTTGATAGATAGCTTCTCAGTAGGTTTAGAGAGTTATTATTGACACCATAATATTCAAGTTTTTCCATCAAAATGTCATGATTCGGGGTATCAAAGGCTTTTGATAGGTCTAAGAATATACAAAGGAGGTTGTTTCCATTATCCATTTCTTCAATTATTGTACTAATTAATTCCGTTGCGGCAAATTCAGTCGAGTGACCTTTCCTAAATCTATACTGACTGTCATAAAATAAATCAAATTTAATGAAATAGTCATACAGTTGAAGGAAGATCACCTTTTCAAAGATCTTTGAGATTGAAGGTAGTAAGGAAATTGGTCGATAATTTGTGAACACAGTTTTATCATCTTTCTTAACGAGCGGAACAGCGGTATCACTTTGGCAATCTTAAGTTTATCTGGGAAGATTCCAGTATTAATACTTTGATTGATAACAGAAGTAATAGGACTTATTAAGGCAGTTTTAAATTGCTTAAGTAGCTTGATAGAAAGACCATCATGGCCACCGCTAGATTTTGGCTTTAATTGGTCTCTGATTTTTTCAACAATTTCAGGGGTTGTTTCTTCAAATTTTAAATTACGTCCATATGTGTTGTTAAGGAACTGTGTAAATTGTTTCTTCACGGGTTTATTGATTTGTTTTGCGAGATCAGGTCCAATATCAATAAAGAAGTTGTTAAATTTATTTGCTATAACTATTTTGTCTTGAATAGCCTTACCATCAAAGTGAAAGACATCAGGAAAGGTCTTTTTTTTCTTTGTTCTATTTAAAATTTCGTTAAGGGAAGACCACGTTTCTTTCATGTTATTCTTAAATTTGTTGAAGATTTAAATCATAATAGTGTTTCTTGGCTGCTCTTATATTTCTTTTTAGTATACCATTGTAGGTTGTTAAGTTTGTTTTTAGTGCTGCATATTCGGGGGGAATTGGGGTTCATTTTTCTTATACGTTTGTAGAGATTGTCTCTGTATTTTATAGATGTTAGGATTCCATGGGTGATCCATTTATTTTTTTTATGCTTGTATTTGTTAAACCGGACAGTTTTGCATGGTATACGAATATCTAGAGCTTTCCTGACGGTCTCATTTATAATATCATAATTTATGTTTGGGTCACTGTTTTTATTCGGATCAAGCTGAGCCATGATATCAGAATTTATTAGGTATGTTAAAGCACTTTTTACAGCTGTTAGGTCATTTTTTCTGATCTGTATGTATTTAGGATTTTCTGTCTTGCTTCTAATATTGTTCAAACATGTAAAATAACGTTGATGGTCATTAAATTTTTGAGTTAAAATTCCTGAGGTAGTGTCAATAGTAGAGGTACTGATCTTGCAAAAAATATTATCGTTTAGTGTACCATTTCTGTTGGAAAACCTAGTAGGTAGAGTAATTTTTGGAAAAAAAAACATACGAAGTCATGGTATCAAAGAAATCACTATACAATTGTTTTCCCTGCATTTTTAGTAAGTTGATATTAAAGTCGCCTGCTGTTAAAATTTCATTATTTGAATTTTCGAGAGATATTAAAGCTTGTGTTAATTCACTAATAAAGTTCATAATATTTTCATTTAAATTTCTCGGTGGTCTGTATAAATTTCCCAATACTATATTCTTTGGTAGTTCAGTGCCCGATATTTCAATAAAGAGCACCTCCCAAAACATGGAGTTTGTGTACACTTCTGATCTTATAACATAATCGTAACATTCCTTTAAATAAATTACTAGACCTCTTTTGTTCTTACAGATCTTCTCTTGCATGATACACTTATACCCACTAATTTGTAGTAAAGACATATCAAAATTTTCTGGTATATGACACTCCTGAAAACAGAGTGCACTTAGGTCAACATGTTTTGTCTGGAGCTCTTCAACAAAAACAAGAATTTCTGGAAATTTGGCATTGATGGAGTCAATATTGGAACTCAGTACTGTAAAACCGTTATTGTTAGTTTCCAAGCAGTCAGCCAATTCATCAACATATGAAGAATGACAAATGGTATCTAGACCTCCAATTTCATTGTCACGGTCAATTTGCGTTTGGAGTAATAATAATAATAATAATAATAATAATAATAATAATAATAATAATAATAATAATAATAATAATAATAATAATAATAATAATAATAATAATAATAATAATAATAATACGGTGGCTCTCCGCTTGTCTGTCGCGGTCCTGTGTCACTCTGTGACACAGGTGGCCTAGGAAGAAAAAAAATCCATCCCTCTCACACCCTATCCCCGCCTCTAAGGCTCAGGCTTTTCCCATGGGAGCCCCCATGGGAGCCCTTATAAGGGCTACCACCATTCCCATTCCTTCCCCTCCCTGTACTCTGGAATATATGTGTTCGAGAATTATTATTTAGTCCACCAGTGATGTGTTCTAGAAAAAGCCTATCAAGTTCGGTAGTCATTAAAAGTTTTTATCACAAAGATTAATACGACACATGAAGCAAGACAAAAGTTAATGCCCATCAGCACGAACAGCTCGACAGAAGCGAGCATGAAGTCCTGGTGAATAGGCCTAACAAAAAAAGAAAAGAAACAGATGAACGTATTCACCTTTTATCTGTCTTGTTGAAGATAAACGTGTGTGGAAGTATCAAATTTCTTTTACACTGTTAAGAAAATATACTGCGGACAGGTAAAATAAACAAAGAATAAAAGATTAATGAGGAGTTTGTCAGTCTGACACTAAATAGCCGCCATCTTGAATATTCAGTGCGGTACTGCTGTCAGACAATAGGAACTGTAAGGCGGCGGAATACTGTTTATAAAAGCGGTAAGAAGGGACTGTCACTGTCCCTAGTGACGGTAACTATGCAGATTTCGTAGAGAGTACATCGGGAAAGAAAATACAAGTATAATAGCAATTATTGTTTGATGAACTTTGTGGTGTCGAACCCAGGAATATTATTGCGTATATCGTTGATCGACACTATTAGAATGGCAGTCCCATTATCGGTCCATGTGGTGCTGATAAGCTTGCCTTGCCTAGCTTTCCTTGCGAGAAAGAAAACTTCAGATTGGGTTTTCGCTAGGTCCTCATTAATGTATATGTTAATAAGTCCTTTCTTAGCCAACTTTGTACGCTGGAAATAAAGTTTTCTTTTATCCCAGTGCGACGCGAAACATACGGAAATCATTCTGTTTTTGTTGTTAGTTTTATTTCCGACTCTATTTGCCGTAAATGTACAAGCGAAGTTAACGTCTAACTTAGCAGCCAAATCTTATACAACCTGATTAGTTTGTTCGTGATCTTTTTCTTCAAGACCATTTATCAGTAAGTTGTTGTGTCTACCAGCAGCGACCATTTCTTGTTGGATTTCAGCTTTTGCTCTTTCTTTCTCCATAGACGTAAGTCGCTCTTCATGTCTGTCTACCGTGGACTCAATGTTGCCCAAGCGACGTTTTACGGGCTCCAGTTTATGCTGAATGGCCGTATCTAAGGCTAGAAAGAGGGCTTCTTTCAAGGCAGATATGATAGTTGGACTGCAGATGGCTTCTTGTACTGCCACACTAATCTGCGTTGATAAATCAGTATTTGAGTCGCCGTTATTGATACTCGTTTCACCTTCACTTTCTTTTGCGTCAGTGCCTTTTCCAGTTCTTTTCCGTTTCTTACCTTGACTTTTCACGGTACGTTTAGACATATTCGCTAACGGAGTAGTATCATAAAAACTACAATTATCCACAAAACCTAGTAATTCAGTACTTGACTTCGAACCTGAAGAGCTATCAAAAATGTTCAGAACCGAATCAGATGAGTCAATTGAATGAAAGGAGTCGCTTTCTTGATCGCTAGACATGTAACGGTATGCACGTGCTATTGTTTACAAACAGCTTGTATGACGGTAACGATGTGGGCGTGTCCAGCTGTCCATATCAAGTGCTGAAAAATGCTCTGAAAACAATGTAGAATTCTCTAAACGACCAGGCATAAATCTCCATCCACATTTGCAAATGTCAAACACTTTTGGCTGCTTGTACCTCCATCGGACAATAAAAACAGCAGATAAAAGACGGAGCTGAGTAATTATACAGCTGCCATATTCGGCGGATGAATACCCGAGAGAGAGAGAGAGAGAGAGAGAGAGAGAGAGAGAGAGAGAGAGAGAGAGAGAGAGAGAGAGAGAGAGAGAGAGAGAGAGTACATTAAACACTTTGAGCCAACCTGACATGACCTTAACAATAACAAACTATATTCATCAGACAATTATAAAAAAACATCAGTGTCACTACACTTGCAACACTTACTGCACTGCAATATGTGCAGAAAAGGCCTGGATGTTCAAATTGTTATCAAATATATAAAAGTTCCATGAAAAGAGATGCGGACAACAGTTTTCAATGATAGCGATGAGACCAAACCGAATACCATTTTAACTTTGTCAGATCCAGTATCCTTTATAAAATAGTAAGGCATGCTAGCGTTCATCGTCAGAAGGATCCATTACCAACAGTAATGAAATTTAAACGAATGAGAGTATCTTCTTCCTGACGTGGAACAGGTTACCAACATATTGGCAGTGGGTTAAACCAGTTTTACGAGATCCCAATCCTCCCACTTTGGAAAACACTGTCATTCATTTAAAGTAGGCCTAAAACAAATTTAGCTAATAATGTTAATGTACAGTTATAAAAGGTAATTACCTGACCATAGTTCACAGACATTATTCAAACAATGACAGGACAATTAAGAATTTTAAGTCAGACTACTATATTTTCATTAGAATTGCATAACATGACAAAATTTGAATTTAAACACCCAAACGTTCTCCACGTGAACACAGGACAACTCAATTTGATACTGATATTATATTTAATATGAAACATGGTTAAGTTCTTCCATGTTCCTATCTGACTAGAAAAAACAGCACAATAGGCCTAAAATTCGTTATAAAAATATGACTCATATCAGCTGAGTAAGTAGGCCTATTCCTTAAATTAAGTAAGTCGATTTTAATTTCTTCGAAGGCTTCATTACGAGCCATCTCTGTATTCCCACCAGTTTCAAAATACATGTACTCAGTACGGTCTTGATTATAGGCTGGTTTTATATTATCCCAGCCTTCGCTTATGACTTTCTCTCCATGGACGTTTATCTTTCTCGTGAATCCCATCTTCTATGGACTCTTTTTCATTTTTAGGCCTATAGGTGCCAAAGATGTTTTTCTTATATCCGGTTTTGACATCTTGTTTTGCTTTTTCATCTTGTTCAGAGATGAAAGAGCCGGTTTCATCATCCACTTTGGACATACCGGTATTGTGAACTTTTAATTCATGTCGGTAACGATCTAATTTCCTGGAAATTTTTTTCTTTTAAATGGTGACAGGGGTAGTGCAAGTTACCTTGATGACTGCCAGTTAATAAATGATACACACGAACAGTGAATTTCACAATTTAAACAATACATATAGGTCAGTCCAATTTTTCTCCTCGCTATATCAATCTGTTGTCTGAATTTATTCGCGTTTATTTGCATTAAAATCCATTCTATGAATCACTGTAAGGGCTTGCGAGAACATCTGCTTGCATGTTTTACCTTAAGCTATTACGATGTTTTAGCACATCCTCTGTGAATAGATCGAATGCAATCAGGTCTCCTGCATTACATACCAAATTACCATCCTTGAAAGTATCTTATACCAGGGATTGCCAGTCTGGCTCACCGGGATCACTTTCAACCATGAGCCTGACCGACCAGACCCGAGATCGCCGACAGACTGCTATTATTTTTTCCTATATCTGGACGTTTTGCTATCGAATTAACCAATATCTTGCTGAATGGCACAACCAAAGCGAGTAAGATTCATCAGATTTTAGAGAAACCCTAAAACGTCTCATAAATTTGTATCGAAGCGATCCTTTGTTTAGGGGTTTAACTACTTCTGGGGAATATGGGACGTTCAACTAAGCATGCACCATGAAAGCTTGGCAGGTTTAGTCCATGCCCGACGAAGAAGGGCATGGACGGCTGCCAAGCCTTCATGGTACGGGCTTAGTTGAACGTCCAATCCTCCCCAGAAGAAGTTAAACCCCATTCTATCCCAGTTTCCGACAACATAGTAATGTTGCAAGAGACAAACAAGCAAACCTGATCAACTTAAATATCAAAAAAAGCCTCAAGTGACAGACCCATCCCCCCTTTTATTTTTTTAACGGAAATAAGCTTTGCAACTTGGGTTATCACGCGGTGCGTGCGGCGCGTGCTGTTCTAAGAGCAGACTTCACGTTATACTTTGTTTATGAAAGCAAGATCGATGAAACACGATGTGCTGGCTGCTTAGGTAACAAGCAACGTCAGCAATGCACGAGAGGGCATGGTTGCTGGGATTTGTTACAAATTTATGCCCGGGAAAAAAAGACGAATTTACCTTGCGCGCGCATGTCACTGGGATAGAATTCTTTTTAGTTTTGACGTCAATCATTAATTATGCATATTAGATCAGGTGATCTGCAAACATGCTTCTACTGTGCTCCTCCGCTACTCCCAGCTGGTCCTAAGGTGCTTCTTGCTCGTCTTGACAACTCAGATCTGTTTTGTCAAAATCTGTTCTCCATACTGAATGAATGTTTGCTTTTGAAAAAATCCAAAATCCAAAAGTGTCGAATTTAAAACTTCCATGACAGACTGTTAAAAGATTAAGTTAACTAAAAAAAGTAAGATTCACCAAAATATTATTGTACAACCCGAAAATGCCTCAGATACTTGTATCTAAACGATCCTTTAGTTCTTTCTAGTGATGACGTCAATACTATGCTCCAACCTGTTCCTAAATTGCTCAGAGCTGCTCCTGAGTTGCTACCACCTGCTCGTACGTTGCTCTGAGCTACTCCTATGATGTGCCTAGATGCTCCAAACGTACTGCTATACATTATTATCCTTAGAATTTCCACCATTTTGAAAAGTATCCTATTAGACGCCGGAAGTCTCAGATTGATTAATTTTTTTCTTTCAAAAACATAATAAAATTTTCCCCCTTCTGATGTCAACCTGTAATGATTTTATTTTCAAAAGACCACAAACCTAATCCCTTATTACGTCAGTAAAGCACGTTACAAAATAAGCTACCCATCTGACTTAAATCTTGTTGTCTCCTTTGTTGAAAACAAAGGGGATTTTAAAAACAGATGGTAATAATCATTGTTTGAATCGAATAAACAGATTTTAAACAGACAATACAATTCATTTCATGGTGACGTCAGTGTGGGGTCTAGTGAATTCGATGAAGCGAATTACTTGGTAAGCTTTATCAGTTATGACGTCATTCTACAGGGTATGATGTTCATTCTTTGTTTGGTAATGACGTCATAATGTCCAAATGAATGTTCCATAAGTTCACCGAAAGCGACGCGATCTGGTTTTGTGCAAATTATGTCAGGCGATCTAGCAACATTTGCCCTGCCTTACAGTAAGCAAGCAGGTAGTGCCACTGGTTTCTCAGTGCTGAGTGTAGAGGGCCATCATTATATGTCCCTTGAAGGGGAAAGGAGGGGAGGGCTTTTGGGATTATATATATATATATATATATATATATATATATATATATATATATATATATATATATATATATATATATATATATATATATATATAATATACATATTATATATATAATATATATATAATATACATATATATAAATATATATATATATATATATATATATATATATATATATATATATATATATATATATATATATATATATATATATATATATATATATATATATATATATATATATATGTACATCTTGCTCAATGGTAAAGGCATTGGACGTGACTGATTAGTCCCAGATGGTTGTAGTCTGGGGTAAGATTCTAATCGAATAGACTGAAACAATGTTTTTGCCGATTGTGAATTAGCACTCAGAATCAAAAGTTGAGCAAATGATTATTTTCCTCTTCAAAGTGTTAAACAACAACAGACGATGTTTTCACTTTCAAGGGAAACTTTAAGGAGGAGGGCATAGCTGAAATTGCATTGAACACTGCATATTTCCAAGAATTTTTTCTATCTTTCATAGTTCAGAAAAAAGTGCCCAAATTCGAGATGTACAGGTGACCTTTAAGTAAATTTCACGTAGAAAAGGTTTAGTTTTATTTTAAATCTAAGCCCAGCCAGTTTCAAAGGTTTCACTGAGAGTTCACAGAGTCAATCTTACTTTGTGTGTGTTCACCAGGTCAGCAGCCATGATGTTTGGACAACAATAAGCCTCACGAGAAATGCTATATACCTCATGGTTCTCTGAATTACATCACATAGCTTTCATCCGAACTATGTTGACTTAAATATGCACAAATTTATTTTAGTTTATGCGTAATACGCGTGTAAAGGTGTTTCTCTAAGTTACCTGTAAATGCATTATATTTTTGTATGCTGCATTGTTATTAACTTCAATTTGTAATTAAAACCAGTAACCTTCTGATTTCGTTTTCGAAAAAGTATAACTTACCTGGACTAGAGTCAATCATGATATAAGTTACCTGTCATTTCATTTTGTAATTATATCTTCAAATCTTAAATTTTGAACCCCTTATCTATCATTTCATCATGTGATTGTACCCGATGTCTCTATGTATTCCCCGTATGTGTTACGTTTCATTAATTTGGGGGACTTCATGTGTTATCCTCCTCCTCATCATGATCATCAATCAGCGGCTCCTTAGCTGCAAATATCACGAAAAGTATTCTAAAATGGGAATCTACATCGTCTATATCTTTACCAAGTTTGTTGGAATGATCATGCTCCAACGATTTTTGCATTTTTAAATGAACATTTTGTTCATTTCTTGGTAAAATCTTGAACAGGTATTTTGCAATACTGCAAGGAAAAAGCTTTATCTCTCGCATTATGTCATTCGCACTGTTTTCCATAGATATCAACTGAAAATTGAATATATATTAGCTATTAATTTAATATTAATAATGCCAGCAGGCGATGTTCACATGAACCCTGGCCCTAGCAATGATCTGTGTGACATTTCATTTTGCCACTCAAATGTTCGTAGTCTCTCTGATGATAAACTGCGGTCTATTCGCTCGGATCTTGTGCCTAATTTTGATATAATTTCCTTGTCCGAAACATTTCTTTCTCCAAATTCTAATGCCGAAAATCTACGTTTGTCTGGCTGTCACGATATCATTAGACGTGACCGTGTTGGAGCACTCGGCGGTGGAGTCGCACTGTACGTGTCTACAGCCATGCATGTGTCGCGGCGTGCAGACTTGGAGGTAGCCGACCTCGAACTCTTATGGTGTGAAATTAGACTTAATAATAACAAATTCCTTTTTGGCATTGTGTATCGGCCACCTAACTCTACTGTTTCTTTTGGGGATAAACTCCAAGATAGTCTTGATGCGGCACGTGGCACAGGAATCCATAATGTAATCTTATCTGGTGATTTGAATTCTGACTTTAGCACACAATCGGGTCATAAGCTTGCTCACTTCGCTCAAACTAATTTTCTTAATCTTCATGTCAATGAACCCACTCGCGTCACTGCACATTCTGCCACTTGCCTTGATCAGATAATTTCAAATATTCCGAATTATCTTTATGATGTTTGTGTGCTTCCTCCGATATCTAACTGTGACCACTCTGTTGTGGGGGCAAAGCTATTGTTTCGAAGGAGAAAGGAGGCATCATACAAACGCCATATATGGGAATATGAGAAAGCGGATTTTGATAGTTTTAGAAATTGCCTTCGCGCGGTTGATTGGGACTAATGCTTTGTTTCTGACGACATTAATACATGCTGTAATTCTTGGTCTAGCCTATTTTTGGAAACTGCTACCCGTTGTATTCCAAATAAAATTGTAGTTATTAGACCTTCAGACTTACCTTGGTACACTTCTAGACTTCGGTTACTTAAACGGCAGGTCAAAAGAAAATACGATAAGGCTAAAAACTGTAATTTTGAAACTGGAGCATGGATCTCTTTTTGCCAAGTCAGGAACTATTATCAAGAACAATTAAAGCTAGCCGAGGAAGAATATAATGCTAAGCTTCGGACAAACTTAAATAATTCTGTTCAGAAAAATAAATGTTGGTGGCGTACCGTAAAGCATTATCTGAACCGAAATCATTTAAGTACTGTACCGTCATTGTTACATGATGGTAAACATATATCGGACAACGCGTCCAAAGCTGAAATGTTTAACTCATTTTTTCTTCAACAGTGCGATATTGATTCTACTGCAGCCCCTTTACGTGCAGGCAGTAATCCTCCAATCTCTAACCTCGATTCACTAATTATAGAGGCATCCGAGGTTCTTGAAATCCTGTTAAGTCTTGATACAACAAAAGCTTCAGGTCCGGATAGCATAAGTGCGAAACTTTTAAAAGAAGCGGCGCCTGCTATCTACGTTCCACTAACAAAATTGTTCAATCATTCTCTAACAATGAAACAGTTCCCTTCTGCTTGGAAAAAAGCGAACGTCTCTCCGCTTCATAAAAAAGGGCCTGAACATTTATGTAATAATTACAGACCTGTGTCACTACTCAGTTGCACAGGGAAAGTATTCGAAAAGATCGTTTTCAAACATGTTTTTAATTTTTTCCGGGATAATTTAGTTATTTCCAGTCATCAGTCTGGTTTCATTCCGGAAGACTCAACTATCAACCAACTGCTTCTTCTTTATCATGAACTTTGTCTTGCCATCGACCAGCAAAAAGAAGTCCGCATTATATTTTTGGATATCAGCAAAGCCTTTGATAAAGTTTGGCACGCTGGTCTATTATTTAAGTTAAGGGAAGCCGGTGTCTCCGGCAATCTTCTCGATTGGTTCTCAGATTACCTGTCCAATCGTTACCAACGTGTTGTAATTCATGGTCAGTCGTCCAGATGGGGCAAGGTCAATGCTGGAGTGCCTCAAGGTTCAGTGTTAGGACCACTTATGTTCTTAATCTATATAAATGACATTGCAGACCTTGTCCGATCCAACATCAAAATGCTTGCGGATGATACCTCCCTTTATCTGACAGTTGACAATCCAATCACTGCAGCCACTACTTTAAATTCGGATCTTGGTGATATTGAACAGTGGTCTAAGGACTGACTTTCAATGCTTTAAAAACTGACTCCATGCTAATTTCTCGGAAAACCAGTCCACCCAATCACCCTCCTCTTATTTTTCAAGGTCACACTTTAGAAGATATTGCCCATCATAAACATCTTGGTCTCACAATGCGCTCAGATTTACGTTGGACTGACCACATCACTGAAATTATTGGCAAAGCTGACAAATTAGTCAACATCATGAAGAGTTTAAAATTTAGTCTTGATAGAAATACCCTAGAAACTATCTACACCTCATTTATCAGAGCGATTTTGGAATATGGTAGCCCGGTGTGGAGTGGCTGTACAGCAGCAGATGAAGAAAGACTTGAGCGTATTCAATTAAATGCTGCTTGCATTGTAACTGGTGCAATGCCAGGTACCAGTAACGCTAAACTTTACGAAGAGATCGGGTGGTTAACTTTGGCAGATCGTAGGATAGCGTTTAAATTGACCCTAATGTATAAACTGGTGAACAAACTTGTGCCTGAATCCATATGTTCTATTATTACAACTGCTACTACAGTCGCTCACACTTACCCCACTCGGCAACAATTTGACCTCCCTCATTTCAGGGCACGTACAGATCTTTTTGATAAATCATTTTTTCCTTCTACTGTTAGACTATGGAATCAGCTGCCTCTTGATACTCGAAATTCGGCCTCTATTCAGATATTTAAATCGAAAATAGCCAAACAAATAATAAGAACTACAAAATTTCCCGAATTATATAATCTTGGGAATAGATTCTTAGCTGTTCAGCACACTCGCCTCCGTCTAGATGCTAGTCTTTTAAACTCTCATCTTTTTAAAATTGGTGTAATGGATTCACCTGGATGTTCTTGTGGTGCACCCAATGAGGATACATGGCACTTTTTCTTTTTATGTCCAAATTACACTGTGCCACGATTGCATCTGCATGCCAAAATTGTCTGTCTTGCTCCTTTTACTCTTCAAACTCTCTTATATGGCTCACCGGACTGCTCCCTATCACAAAATACTGAAATCTTCCTAGCTGCACATCATTTCATATCTGAAACGTGTCGCGTCAAACCAGTAGGTGTTGGTTAATTTCCCTTCAATTACATATCCCCTCACGTGTATGGCTGGCCGCAGTGCTAGGCGTGTCCTCGCTGGGACCTTATAATTAAAAGTTTCTTTTTAGTATACACTTACGTTTGGTCAGGTTAGGTGCTTTCATTCCAAAATACCGCCCCTCTATCTGTCTTGTTCATGTCCAAGTCTTCTGCTCTATGTTTTGTCTGTGTCTAGTTTTGTCCTGTGTAATCGTGTCTTCCGGCAAAAGGGATTCAATAGGGCACTGCCCTCTTCCCAATTGCAGAATATTTTGGTGCAATTATATTATGTACTTTGATCAATAAAATATGTTTAAACCAACAGGTATTTTCCAAAATCACTGAGTCAGTTGCTCTGAAATAGCATAAAAGACCTCTGCAGGGCCCCTAGACCATAATATAGGGTCGTGGTTGTTTCGATTTTTTGGGGTTGTTGTTTATGAGTTTTCTACTTCCTCTCAAAATACATAACTCTGCTCTTTGTCAGCAGAATGTACCGTGTGTAAGGCTCAGAACAAAGCTGTACAGTAGTTGGTGATACTCTCGCTTTATTGATTTTTAACAATTTCTATTTTGGTACATACTTTTAGGTTTCTGGATACATTCCTATAAATGCCATGTAATTCAAAGGGAATTGCAATGGTAGTTTACATTTTCAACTTCTCCAAAACCATCAGCCAGATTCATTTGATGGGGATGTATCTTAGATAACCCTTACCAAATTCTTCAAATGTTTGCACTGCGTCGAATTTTGAATCATCCAACTCTTTAGTTCATTTTTTTGGTATAAGCATGAAATTTGTCCTCTCCAGACCCACACGGCCATTGATTCGAAATTACATAAAGACATTTATTGGGTCCTGCAGACCTTAATTAGTTCAACCGGTGGCTATCAATTTCTTTGCTTTTCGTGAATTTTGTTGTTTTCACTATTTTTAACGTGTCCTCACTAAATGCATGTTAGATTTTTTTCAAACCTGATGAGAATGTACCTGGGCTTGATCTGGACAAAATTTGTTTATTGCATGATGCTGCTGGCATTTCATGATTCTAAGCAAAGCTTTGAAAACGCGAATTTCTGGTCAGCTGCATGAACATGTTAGCATTGTTACTGCAAAGCTAAAAGGGAGCGTGAAATTTTGGCTCAATTGTCGTTAATGGCGGATCTTGATTACTAATAAGATCTTATAGGAAAGTACCAATTGGGTTTCTTTTGGTGTTGGTAATTGGGACCTTGATCGACCTTGAAAGGTCAAACTGACATATATTGACTTATATGTCGACAAAGATGGATCCCTGGCACATGGTTACTAATGAACACTAATATTGATGCCCCCCGCTCCATAGGGTTTCTCCTGGTGTTGTTAATTTTGACCTCAAATGGCCCTGAAAGGTTAAACTAAGATACTGGCTTATATCTTGGTAGTGGTGGATACTCTCTCACTTTGCATCTTAAAATGACGACTCCAATAGTGTGAATGAGTGAACACTTTAATGCTGAAAACAGTTATGCTGGTCTTACACAAAAATCATTCCAGAGGGAACAATTGCTAGGAACAGAAGCATGGCTAAAAAAAACCCCTTTGTCTGCCACTTACATGCCCACCACCCACATTCATATTTTACCCTTTTTCTCCGAAACCGTCGGCTAGGTGGAGATATACCAATCAAACGTCTTCCTTAAGTGGCATTGCTGTCCCAAATGCTATATTTTTTATGAGTCTTTGTAGAAGAGCACTTACGAAATCGTCACTAAGACCATAGAGCCAATTTCTAAAAAATTGCAGTTGGTGAGCCTTGCCACCCCTCCCCAATCCTTTCACCATATGGCGCTATGATCACTTTCCAGTTGCTTCATTTTGTATTGCAGATGAGGGGAGGGATCAAGTTAATTGATGTTTCGCAAAAGTTGATGGGAATGTCATTGCGTATAGAAATATACAGTAAAATCACCACTTGGCTGTTGATGGGATGCTACGTCATGATGGTACTGCCCATTATTAAATACATGCATGCTGCTTTACAGGTACACGAAAGCAGAGGCCGCCAAAGTGGGTCCAACACTGGCCGGCTTGAATGAACGTTCCTACAAAGACCACGGCGATGAAGAACCCAAGAGTAAGTTTAACCGCAAATCTTACTGAGATCTCAGCATAATATGGGCAAGGTCCGTTTTATAACAGAAAAAGACGTTTAAATTATGACAATCTCTTTTTTTGCTTTAGAAATTCAGTATTCTGATAGGTTTAAAAATTTAACAAAATAACAAGCGGGTAACGCGTTCTTTCTTGATCCTTTTACACTTGTAAAATGAGGATACTCAAAATGCGGAAATCAACTGACAAACTCACAAACGCAGATATTTCACTGTAAAGGGTGTCAAAGAGACGCTCGGCCAGAATGTGTTAAGTATAACAACAGAATATGCCACAGATATAGTGCTGGGTGATGAAACACATTTGGGGTCAGTCGTTTAATACAGTACATTGTAATACAACGAGGTATGTAATATTGTTCCCAGCTGACTTCAAAAAAATTTTGGACCGCACCAAGTATTTTCATGAAAAACCAGTAGGAAAACTGTTTTACAATAATCTCCCATGCATATATTTCTCTTGTCCTCTGGAGAGAATACTATGCATCAAGCTAAAATGCACGTTCAATGTTTACTTATGCCAAATAGGAACAAAATTTCTCACCATACCCCCGGAGTACGTCTTTTGGACTGAAAACCATGACTGTTTATTTATTTTTTTTTACACTTGTTCCTGGTTGCCAACATATATGAACCATACATCAGGGACACACATAAAGAACACGCAGCTCTCATCCACTTGACTTTATTTGAGGTCGTGCCCATAATGAACATTATGAAATCCAAAATGAAAAAGATATATATATTTCAGATCTTCTGTTTCAAGCTACATGGATGTGCATTAAATGAATGTCATTTGAGGCGTACTAGCGAAACATTAATATCATATTAATTTTACAGACTGTTTCAGACATTTGGATATTTGATCCAATGGACCCATGTTTTAACAATCTCCGTGCTTCATATAAAAGTTCGCATGTGGCTTCCACGAGTACAAATTACCGCAGCATTAAGAATTGGCCCATGACAGTGACAATTGTATTTTTTTTTAAAACGAAAAGTGATCTTTCTCTGATCGTGCCCCTTAATGAAACGTCAGAGATGGGTGTTTATACAAATAATCTTATTTTCTGACATTATGGCTTGAAAATTTTGGGATTCTGCGGTACCAAGATATTTTCAGTCAGCCACTCTGTTCCAAATTCTAAGCATGCTATGTAAAATGACGCAAGAACAAAGCGCGACAAAGACGCACCTTACTTGACGTAGAGTATCATGGGCGTATCTTCTCTATGCAACAAACCATGGGTCATATCTGACATAATTTGAAATATGTGCAGATTTAGGGTCCACTTGGTTAAGGCCTTAACCAGAATTGGTGAACCTCATCGGGTTTCTTTTGGTTGAAGTGTTCAAATCAAGCGACAAAACATATTCCTTCTACAACATTAATACGCTGCAAAAGCTTCTTTGTGCTGCTATTAGAAGAGGCTTTCTGATGACTACATTATCCATCACTACAAAATGTACATGGGACTAAACAGGTATTTCACTGTCCACTATGGGGGATCTGTGGGTTCTGCAAATCAAGCGCATGGTTCAGGTTCACCGTTTGGGTTAATAAAAGGTCACTAGGCCAAAGGGTGGTTGAGCTAGGGTGCTTCATCAGCCTTCACCGAAAA
Organism: Hermodice carunculata; assembly: GCA_964020975.1. NCBI lineage: Eukaryota > Metazoa > Annelida > Polychaeta > Eunicida > Amphinomidae > Hermodice > Hermodice carunculata. The sequence goes on from OZ026613.1 coordinate 60,383,704, forward strand.
AAAGTTCACGTTATAATCAAGTGCATGGTTTTCTCCACCATTTCTGTTGATGTCTTTATCACGTGGCCCCTTTGTGGCCATTTGCATAACCATTTCAAATGATCCACCACGGTATCTGGACTCGCCATGCTGGTTATGTCGATCACAGACAAAGGGCATATTTTGGACTAAACACGACGTCCATTCAGACTAAACACCACGTCCATTCAGACCTGTCAGTGTCCTAAAACGGGCATTAGGGGGTCAAATATCAATATGCGCCAGTGCTCCACTTGCGACTGATAAAGTTCAGCATGCATCGTGTACATTATAAAAACACTCCCAACTAGATTCATCCCAATGCAACCGTCATCCATCAACAATTCGGATTTGTTGCTTCTCAAATTCCATTGGACTGGTTCTCCGTATACAATCTGTTGTAAACATTGAATGAATGATCAGATAAATGAATTAAGCTTTGAACATGACAATGCAACAGATGGCATTGTGTAGACTGGTTGTGACATAAGAAAGCATCAGGAAGTTGTGAACTCTCCACTGATTTGCATTATAGCCCTCTCGTAAAATTTGTGTGCGCTGAACAAAAACGATAAGGTCAGCATTTTGAGCCCCAGATTCATGACTAATCTGTTACTCTCATCATGGACCTATCATTATCCATGCCCTCATCAAATAGGTCAATGAAATATTGTTGTTATTTGTCATGCAATGCAATATTTGGGGTCATGCATATAAGTTCGGTTTTTATTATAAAGTTGAACGTCAGGAATTTGGAGTTTACGATCGGAATGAAGAGTGGCTGTTCTAGGCATATACCATAATGCATTAGCTTATTATAACAAGTCAGCAGACAACTACGGTCTCTTCGTGATGGGCCTAAAATCCCAATTCCCAAGGTTTAACATTAAAATGTACAATTATACAAGATCATTACTTTTGCAAATGGCAAATTGTGATAAAAAATGCTTTATCATGAATTCAGCGTTGTCGTCCAGGGGTTAGAGGATGGTGACATAACTAAAACAACCATCAATCACCCTAGCCACGAGACAGTGAGGTAGCAAAGCACAAATAATTAATGTTCTAAAAATGTAACAAATTATTTTTTGATTTTCCGGTTTTAAAAACCAAAGCAAAATGATTCAACTCAACACCCTGCAGTACGGACATGTAAAAAAATTGGTGGATGTATATGTAGTGCAACTGATTGATACGGCCCGGTCTTTAATACAGTTTCGCAACTTTCTGACCCAGTTTGGGTCATTTCAGTGCACAGAATGATTAGTCTTGTGCTTTATATAGCTATAAGGTGCTGCTGGCTATAAACATGGAGGCCCTAAACTTGTGTTAAAAATACACCAATAACCTTGATGTGCATATGTGGAAATCCGGACACATTTACAACGAAGTTGTGTATGACAGGTAGCTATAACATGAAATATGAGTGTAGGAATGAAAAAAAAAAAAAAAAACAGTATACAAATTGTAGTTTATATATTGTGAGACCATCCCAGAAATTCATATTAAAGAATATCCAGCTAACTTCAGATTAGTGAAAATACATTTAAGCTGATAATATTGACAATAAATAGAAAAATAACGTGCTTTGATCCCTGGTTTCGCAACATGCACAATGAGTTGCATATCAGAGATGCATTGGGACCATGAAATATTGTTTTGACTTTATATGTACTCTTAAAGGGTCTGCAAAATGACAGATCCAAAATTGCGCGAAACGGACCCATGTTGATTGCTATTACTTTGTCATTTAGTTCAACAATGTTTTTGGTGATAACAAGCTTTTCAACTTTGAAAAGTTTAAGCCCTCTAAGCCCAAAGTGGCAAAAGTTCGCACCTTTTTTTTGTGAAATAAGCAATGACGTCATATGGGGAACTTCTAGCACACAGGCAAGCAGCATGTCAAAAAAGGTAGATTCTTGTGACACAAAGGGCAGTGCAGGTTACTTGGATCTTTCATGTCCATGTGAGTTGTCTGGAGAGAAGTTTGACCTTAGAAGTTTTGATGGTGGTAATAATGGTTAAATCCTTTTGGTATGGCGAGCCCATCCGATTTGAGGTGTCCATACTGGCGAGGGCCACAAGGCACCCATTTCCACAAATCGGCTGGTTAAAGAAGACAAGTCATAGAGATTGTTTACAGTTTAGAATGGCAATGACACGGTGCTTTTACTTCGTATGAAATTGAAGCAGGGATTTTTGCTTTTGAGAAATTTCAGGACAAAAGATAAACCACAGTCTACGCGAAACGGGTGTGTCACAAGGGACGTTTGCTGTGTAAGCTTGGTCAAGTGAGATTCGGCACAGCAACTCAGCTGAGGTGTTGCGAGATTTAGTGATGGAAGGTTGGGTTTTGTAGCTGGTGTAAGTTTGGCAGATTTTTTATAGTTTTAGACAGAGATGGACCAAATTGGAACGGGATTTGTTTTATAAATGTATAGAGACGTCGCAGGGAAAGTTTCAGTGATAAATTCGAGCTATTTTAAGGTATTTTGAACAAAAAGTTTGAGCGAGTGGTAATAGGACAGTTAGCGTGGGAGCCACCATTTTGAATATCTTTAGCAAGGAACCAAATAATAAACATATACAAGTAAAACTGCAGTCAGTTTGTCGGGTCGTGGGGGCCACAGATTAGGAGAGGAGCAGGACGAGGGAAGGTAGCAAGAGGAGGTGTGCTAGAGAGGGGAAGCAGGCAGAGGGTGTAGAGGCTGAGGTAGGACGGGAACAGATAGGAGGGCGGGATGAGAGGAGAGCAGAGGAAGGGGCAGGAGATGGGGGGAGAGGTACAGAGGCAAGGGAGGTGGGCAGAGAGCAGTGGGTAGAGTGGGAGGGACACTTACAGGGCGAGGGATGCTGTATGTGGGAGGAGTTTGGTTGTACTGGGCTGCTCTGTACCTTTGAGGAGGCAAGGGAGGAAAGTTTTAAGTACAGGTGTCGGGAGTGTAGGAGGACTGAGACTTTAGAAGTGAGTTGGCAGCCCTTAAGCTAGAATAAGAGGAGGTCAGAGATAGGAGTAGGGCTGCAGGGGAGGGGGTTAGAGTGGTAGGAGAATAAGAGGGTGGCCGTGGGGGGGGGCAGAACGGGAAAGGGGGGGCGAGAGGCGATAAGACAGACAGCAGAAGAGGAGGCAGGAACCAGTGGAGAGGAGGGTATAGGGGAGGAGTGACAAATGGCAGGGAAGACAGTGCGGGAGGAGACACAGGCAAGGAGGGAAGAGGGAGGGTTAGTGTCAGACAGGCAGTTGTGGTGGGGACTAGTATTGTTAGGAGGATAGACGGGACCTTTTGTGGGAGGGACAGGGAGAACAAGGTGAGGGTGTGTCTGCCAGGGGCAAAGATTAGGGACGTAGAGGAGCGTTTAGAGGTGGTAGTGAAAGGTAATGGGGAGTGCCAGGAGGTCATAGTCCAGGTTCGGACCAATGACCTGTTGGGCAGGGAGCAGGGGGGGGGGGGATAGGAAGGTTGGGTACAGAGACAGTTTTGAGAAGATACAGGGGACTCTTAGGTTGGGTACAGAGACAGTTTTGGGAAGATACAGGGGACTCTTAGGTTGGCTACAGAGACAGTTTTGGGAAGATACAGGGGACTCTTAGACCGAACAAGGCAGTTCGACTGTGAGCCATTAGTGATGGGGATCCTACCGAGGTGGAGGATGAGTAACTGGGATGCTAGCAGGATCTGTGGGATCAATAGGCAACTAGGTAGGATGTGTAGGAGGACGGGCATAGCGTTCAGGGAGGTATGGGAGGATCATGTCCTCAGGAAGGGGGTTTGTTGGCCGGGCATGGGCTGCACCCTAGTCAGGCATTAGGAGATAGGTTAGGGCAGGTATCCCGGCGTTTACCAGGCAAAGTGTTGGAAGCATGAACAAAGAAAGTGCAAGGACGATGAGCATCACAAAAACAAAGACCATGGAAATAGGATATGTTAATTGCAGGGGATATAAAAACAAAGTGGCAGAGATAGGAGATGCAATGGAGAGTGAGGGAATGGACGTTGTAGCCCTGGAAGAAAAAACATATCTGAAGGGAAGAGGATAGTATAGTAACATGCCCAGTGGGGTATGAGCTGATAGAGGGAGAGAAAGCAGACAAAGAAAAGGATAAGGAGCATGGATTTTTGATTAAGTAGGGGTCAAGTGGCACGAGATATGACAAGATTCATGGGAAGAAGGCAATGAGGTGAAAAATGAGATGCAGTGGATAGGAATAAAGTCAAATGGAAATAAGGTACCAGTAGGTGTAGTGTATGTGGGTCATGAGGGGTTACCTAATGAATGGAATGACCAGATAGATGGTAGGATGAGAATGATGATTTGTGACATTCAGCATCAGGGCTACCAGATTATGATAGCTGGGGACTTTTATGGGCACACAGGAAATGGAATGAGTGGAATAGAGAGAACACTTGTTGTATATTAGACAGTGCATAATGGGTTGCATGAGCTCCAGTCTTGTACATTTGTGTCTGGGCTGTACATAGCTTCTCTGTCTTTCCACAAAAAAGTGTAACTTCTCTTCAAATTGTTCCACCATATTAGCATTTACAACTTCATCAAGCAATTTCCACTGGTCATTCACTCTCAATCCAAAATAAAATTTTCTAACATCTAATTTAGACCTCCTCTTAAATATGTTGTATCTATGATCTCTTATTGTAGATTGCTGCAGGGCAAGAAGTCCCTGAATCACAGTTCTGTTGTATATCCCTTTGATTATCTTTAAAGTTTCAATCATGTCACCCCTGTACTTTCTATATGCAAGTGTGGGTAGATGTAGATTTCTCATTCGTTCTTCATATGTTAAGTTTGAAAAACCAGGCAAGAGCTTTGTAGCCCTTCATTATACATTTTCTATAGGTGTGATTTGCTTCCTCATGTGCGGATTCCATATTGCATTGGCATGTTCCAATTGAGGTCTCCCTGGTGATTTATATAATAGTAAAAAAAATTCCGCATCTAAGTACTCCATATTTCGGCGTATTATTCCCATAATAGAATTGGCTTTATTCACTTTGCATGACACATGCTTCTCAAATGACAACATAATATCTATAGTAATTCCTAGGACCTATTCATCCTCAGATACTTGAAGTGTATGTCCATCCATTGTGTAGGTCCCATTTGGTACATCTTTGTTCCCTATTCTCATTGCTTTGCATTTATCCGGATGAAATTTTAATAGAGAGCCATCTGTCCATTCTGACATTCTGTTTGCATCATTTTGAAGTTTAAGGCAATCATTTTCTTCAAAAACACCCCTCAAAATTTTAGTGTCATCTGCAAACAAATATATCTCTGAATCTACCGAAGTATCTGCCAATGTATTGATGTATATAACAAAGAGTATTGGCCTAAAACAGATGCCTGTGGTATTCCACTTAGGACTTCATGCCAATCTGAAGCTGTTTCATTTACCATTACTCTTTGTTCACGCTGTTTTAAGAAGTCCTCGATCCAAACTGTTATGAAATCTGGATATCCATAATATTTGAGCACTGAAATTAGTCTTCTGTGGGGGACTTTATCAAAGGTCTTTATGAAATCACAGTATATGATGTCCACACATCCTCCTTTATCTAAAATCTCAGTCTATTTGTCTAATACTGTTAAAATTTGCAAAATTGTAGATCGCCCAGATATAAATCCATACTGCTTGCTAGTGAATAGCGAGTTCTCCCTCATATAATTTACAACTGAATCCCTTACTAGGGATTCAAGGACTTTGCAAACAATGCTTATTAAACTGACAGGCCTGTAATTTCCTGGTGCATGTCTGTCACCTTTTTAAAAAATAGCTGTAAAATTTGCTTCCTTCCATGAGGGTAGCTCTATTCCATTTCTTATAGAAGTATTAAAGATGTATGTAAGGGGTTGTGCAATGTTATGGCTGACTTCCTGTAGAATTCTTGGATGTATTCCATCTGGTCCTGGAGATTTTGTCACTTTAAGCTTTTGGAGTTGCTTTAGTACCATGTCTTCATTTATAGTTAAGTTGAATTTTCTTGTAAATTCAGGCCTTAGTAGAGGTTCCCAAATCCATCAGGTTCACATGTAAAAACTGTAAAGAAAACCCCTGCTAGTGCATCTGCCTTTTCTTTATCATTTCGTGTCAAAACATGGCCATCTGTGTTATATCCGTAATACAAATCTGGTATTTTTTTATGTATTTGAGTCTTAGAATTTACATACTTCCAGAACCTCTTGGGGTTGAACTTTGCTTCTTTAGCAATGTTCATCTTATATTTCCTAGTAAGTCGCCTAATTTGATTTCTGCAGTGACATTACTCAAGATAAGGTTGGCCATCGTGGGATTTCAGTGCATCTTTTCCACAGTTTATGTTTCTTCTTTATTTTTGCAATAGTTTTCTTGTCCATGGGTTAAGAGTACTTTTTCCTGGCCTTATCTTCTTTTGCGGTACAGATTTAAACTGGACATCTTTTATTTTATTCGAGAAAACATCAGATTGTTTGGTCACATCATCTTTGCATTTATCAAATAAAACTGTCCAGTTACAATTGAATAAATTATTCATTTTTTTTCATAATCTCCTTTGTCATAAGACCAGGAAACCTTTGTTTCTTCCATATCGTTTAAGCACACTAGTGTAGTTACTAAAACACAATGATCACTGGCTCCTAGTGTGAACTCACAGTGATGTTGTCAATCAAATGTTCTTCATTGGTGAATACTGTTGGCCTATCAGTACTTCACCCTCTAGTAGCAAAGATAATATGTTGATAGAAGTAGCTGTCTCTGATGCATTCAATGAATTTGAATTCTTCACTTTGGGTGCCTGCATTACATGTACGCGAATCCCAATTCACATTTGGATAAATTAAATCTCCAGCGATTAATACATGCGAGTATTCCATTTTACATAACTTTGATACCAATAAGTTCATATTTTCATTATTTTCTGTTGTGCTATTGGGGCTTCTGTATAGTAAGCAAATAAGTATAGAATCATTGTGGTTGATTTTTAACTTCCAGAGGCAATGGTTCTGTAGGTGCAACCTCTTGAACTTTCTGCGGGTCAATTGTATTATAATTCAAAGTTTTATGTGTGTATATTATCATTCCTGTGCATCTATCATGTGTACATTCATCTCTTATGTTGACTTCTTCCATAAAATAGTCTTCAAGTTGATATTCTACAATATTCAATATTCGTTTGTAGTGTTTTGGCTTTACCTCTGATATAGCAATTAAATCAGGTTTCTCTTCTTGTATTCTAGTCGTCAATTCCTGAATTTTAGTTTGAGTTAGGACATCAGCATTTGTTGTGAGTACCTTGATGAATTGTCCATTAGCATTTATGTTTTCCTTACTTTTCCTTTTTTCAGGTCCCAAGGAGGACCCCTTACTTTGTAAAGCCAACACCCCCCTCTAATTCTTGGTTCTGCTTTTGCTTGGCTACTTTTACTTTTTTCTTTGTCAATTTCCGGTCGTCCTCGCAAAGATCATGTCACACACTGATACTTTTAAATCTTGCTTCAGCCTACTTAAGATTTTTTAAGTTTGACATAAATAACATCTTTGTCCCGAAGAACAATCTTGAGTGGTCTTGCATTTGATTTTTCAGTCTCATTATTTCTTTTGCCTTGCCTAGTTATGTTTACTGACTCTACTTTCTCTAACTTCAGCGCAGCGATACAGCATTCATCAAAGGAATGTTCATCCTCTGCCGTCCTTAACTTTACATCTTTTTCATTACTTTCATCCACTCTATATATGATCATGTTATTTTCTCTTGATTCTTGAAGTCTCTCTTCCTTCTTATGTTGTGTCATTGTTTCTTTAACTATTTTCTGTACATTGGCTGTGCTTTGACCAGTCTCTTTGTTTGAAACTACATCCTCCCATGTCTTTGAAACCTTTTCTGGAACATCTTTTGCAAAGGTATTGATTTCTGATTCCAATCTCTTTTTCCAAGTGATTGAATTTGGTGTCCACATCCTCCATAAATTTTGATAAAATCTTACTGGTATTGTCACCATCTAATTACTGTTGCTGCATATTTTGCTGTAGGACACATTCAGGGCAGAACCAGAAACAATCTGGACTTGGCATTGTCGTATATTCCTCCTCAGTCATCTCAATACCTACAGCACAAAAGTATCTGTTACAATCGCCAGTGCATTCTAGTATTTTTGTCCTCATCATCCACATGCACATTCTCGCAATCTGCACACTTCCATCCATCTCTCGCATCCTGTACACCCACGTTAGCAAAGTCTTTACTACTACTCCTTGATTCTCTTGCATTTCTTTTACTTGGGACACCTTTTTGATCCAGTTTTATTCTTCATAGATGATTTTACGTACCTATCAAGCCAGCTTGGCATTGTTTACTGAGCGATGAATAGGGACCACTAATTGTCTTGCGGTGGATTGTGGGTAGAAATATTGTCCCGTCTGCTCTCTCACTCACACACTGAAACAAACTGTCTTTTCTTTTCTTACTTCACTGTCCTTTCCTCGGATCACTCTCTCAGATGACTGTACACACTGTACTGCTCTACTTCACACAATAATCAGTCTTAATAGAAAGGATTTTACCATGAAAAACCGTAAAAAATATCGCAAGGCCTCACTCCACACGTCAGTCACTCTCCAGCCTCGTTCTCAACTAAAGGCATGTTCAGATATCAGGTGTAGAAGATTAAACAGAAAGTGAATCGTACAAAAGGAATGATTAAAGCTACTGCACTGAAGTTTCAACAGAGCATACACAGCGAGAATATAATGGGATAGAGTTGCAATACCAGGACTGATATATGGCTTAGATGTGATTTCAGTAAGTGAAGGAGATGTCCCTGGAATGGAGAAAGCACAGAATGAGATGGGGAAATGGATACTGAGAGGACCACTATATATATCAACAGCAGCAGTCCTCGGAGAGTTATGATGAAAAAGTTATGATGAGAAAAGCCAAAGAAAAGTGTGTGTTGGGATGGAGGGAAGGGATCCAAGCTTCTTTTGCAAAGTAGGGCATGATTAATCAATCTTCAAAAGAGAAAACCGAAGTGGACAACAGGTAGTAATGGAAAGTATAAGATGTGTAGAGGCAGATGAGACAGTGGATCATTGGCTGGTGTGATGCGATGCATATAGAGAGATAAGGGAAGATTTTTCAGGAAGTGGCACAGGGAAGATTACAATTACAAAGGTTTAGAAGTGGTTCAGAGTTTAGAAGAGGAATATGAAGCATGGGTTTAATGTTTGAAAGGTGACTTTCTGGGAGGCAGGAAAGGTAACAAAAATGTACAGGACTACCTGGTAGGATGATTGGAGAAAAGGGATGAAATAAGAGAGTTAGAAGGCAACAGGTTAAAGAGGGAAGGGAATGGTGGTCGCCCTTATAAGGGCTCCCATGGGTGCTTCCATGGAAAAAGCTTGAGCCTTAGAGACGGGGATAAGGTGTCAGAGGAATGGTTTTTAAAAAATTTTTTCTTGAAAGTACAAGCAATGAGTGTAGGGGGATATGCCCAGGACAAGGGGCCCACCACATCTGTGAGAGAGTGGGTAGTGGACCCTTTGCCTCGGCTCTGGTCCTGAAAAACATGGCAGCACAAGCTTGTAAGGCTTAGCATGGTTTCCCCCGCCTCATCTCCTCTTTAGTTTGCTTTTTTTTCCAGGCCACCTGTGTCACACAGTGACACAGGACCACGACAGACAGGCGGAGAGCCACATTATTGTTATTATTATTATTATTATTATTATTATTATTATTATTATTATTATTATTATTATTATTATTATTACTAGTAGTAGTAGTAGTATAATTTTTATTATTGTAGCTTGCCGGGTCAAATTTATGAAACCTTTTTCACTCCTCGCCAGGGCTGTCTCTCGGCCTGGCTTGTTCTTGTTCGACGCTATGACGTGCCATCATTTATTTGACAATATTTTGATAATATGTGCCTTGCCCGCCCGTAGGCCTGCCGTAACTCGTGTTATCAAAGTGTGCCAGTGTGTTTCAGTTGGTTGTTTTCTCACAGGCACCGCATCACCGCCAAATGGATGCAGCTGGAAGCCAGTCAAATTTACAAACTCCTTTTTTTCACTCCTCGCCAGGGATATTTCTTGGCCTGGCTCGTTCTAGCTCGATGATATGACGTGCCAGCATTTATTTTTAGGCTGGGTGAAAGCCTGCCCTACACCTTCTATATAATTTATAGAAGGAGGGAAAGTTTCAAATTTGTGAAAAGTATTAAAGCCAGGGCCTTAGAAATTATGCTTTATTTAAGGCACGTATGTTGGATATAAATTTTAAAAATGTAAAAATTGCAAATGCATAATTGTTGATTTACTTGCACATTTTCATTGCTCAAGCATGTTACTGTGAGCGAGTTTGTTACTATTTTAGCACCTGAACTTGACTGAAGGCAGAACGCTGCACGCAGTCATAAAGCAAGTTATTATATACCCTTACACTGATAACAAAGAATGATGTTAAAAATAATTCTACAGATGCCTTTGTTATTTACATACAAACCTAAAATGATGTGAAATGAATGATGGATAAATGAAATACGAGCAAGCTAAGACGTTCGTTAGTTTTGACGGTCGTTTAAAAGTGAATATAGGTCCTTGGATATCAGAATCATGTATCCAGAAAGCAAAGGTAAACGTACGCTGAGGGGCTTGAAAGCCAGATCTATGAGACCAAATCGCCACCTTTATTAACCTTCTATGTCAGAATACGTGACACGCTTTGCACTCAGATATTTCGTTACTCATTTTTATACTGGTTTGGGAATTGAACATGCAGAGGTTCATTCGCGTATTTTATGGCATGGAACAGGTTTCCGACATTCCTGGTGTGCTCCTGGTGTGCTCCTCATAGTTCTATTTTAGCGCATGCGCAGTAGTCGAGTGCGAACAACAACGCGTTTCACGCAAGTTGGTTTCACTTGCCGTCCGTGGTTACCCAAAAAAACTTGCAGTCTGTGAATTCAGAGCCTATGTCGGTAAGTTCCATATGATAATCTTTTATTATTGGTTTCGCCCCGGAACGTAACGATGGGTGCATTAGGATGCAGCAGTATATATCGGAAAGTGTGTCACGGCTTTTGACCTTATCAAGATGCTGCAGGTTTCCACGTGATTGTGGACGACGCTTGGCTGTAAATGACCATGTTTATTTTGTTGTGAATTTGGCTTTTGAAGAGAGTCATTTGACGACAATGTGTTATTGTTCATATGGAGGAACTACCAATATTATGTAAGTACTTGCAAGGAGGGCACTTGTAAGCGTGTAAATGTTGTCGTGACACCATCATTAATTATTATGAAAGAAAGTTTGTTTTTTTGTGTGTGTTTTTCTCAATCAACGACACGGGGTGTCGGGCAGTGACAGTGACCAGCATGTCTTACCACAGTTTGTTAATCATAAGATGACTGTGTGGCAAAAAATGTGTGTAAACACTGAGAAAACTAAGTGTTAACTGACATGTGGACATCGACAAATTTGGTCGCCGTAGGTTCAGTGGATGTGTTTACATACAGTGCGGATGTGCTTGGAATAAACACAGGATTGCACAGGATTACATCTAATAATACCGGATTTCATAATGTACGAAATTGCACCATCACATTGCACTTACAATACCAGATTGCAGCACCGGATTGAATTAGCAACCCCTCTTTAACCTAGGTGTATTCTGGTCCAAGGCAAATGAAATTTTAAGACAACTAAGGGGGCTAATGCACTTTGTATACTATCCTTTAGAAATAAGTAACTTATTTATCTTCTATATAATTTATATTTCCCGTAGGATATAATATAAATTAAAAAACTGCAGAATTAACATAAAAAATACATGCTGTGGACTCTTAATATGGAGTGAAGCACTCCATATTTTAGTGCATCACATATTGTAACATATAGTCTTATAATCTTCCAGAAAATTCAGAATCAGTACAAATTCTTTGTGAAAACGTCTGTCCAACTTTTCAAGTACAAATAATAGAATGTATTTTGTTTGTTTTTTTGTTTACCTTACAGCATTGCTCGTCCTCGACCATGACTAGTGCCACTGACCAACTGAAAGGTTCACCAGATGTGCTTACGGTAGCGTCGAAAGATTAAAAAGTAAAACTGCTGGTTCTGGCAAACAACTGTGATGTGCTTTAACAAATTGGAAGTTTGGCAAGGACACGAGCACACATAAGAGTAACTACCAGGAAGTGACACATGATGGATTTTGTATTACATGCATACACTTGTATTGAAGTACAATGCAGTTATATATTATACTACTCTCATCATCAACAGTGACAAATGCAAGACCAACCAAAATGTTCATTTGCTCCCTTGAATGCAACACCAATTGGCATGACACTTGGCAGCATGCAGTGGCAGCTGTATGCAACTACCTGAAGTCACAGATGTTATGAGAGCCTTGCCTATAGCACCTGAAAACCGTATATATACATGCTGCTCATGGAAGATTGTGTAGTAAAACTGTTGGTACTAGTGAACAATTATGATTTACAATGACAAATAAGTATCTTCATATCTGCGTGGTGTGTTAAGTATATGATCTTTGCTCTCTTTTCTTTTCTTTTTAGATGAAAGCTCCAGTTAATACTCTTTTAAAGTCTAATTTTTGTATCTTTGTATACTTCTACGATACTATTCTATGTTGTACACTTAAGCATTGAGTTATTTTATATTCAAATAAAAATATTAAAACTGCTGTCTCCTGATCACCTTGTTAAGTTTTTTTTTTTGATTCGCTGGCAGTAAATATTCCGCACGAAGCAAACCAAACTCGGCGGTATCTTTCTCATTTCAATGCATCTGTTCACCAGGCCAATGCTAATTTCCCAGTTATACCTATACTGAACCCCAATGAAAAGTATCCACATGCCAATTTTGAAGTATTTTATTGTTTATACTTGAAACATTTCATACCTAGACGTGCTTAGAACTTAACAAAGCATTCACTTTTCTGGCGTAAAAATAATGTCACGCTCTACCGACATTAACGTCACTTACAGGCAAAAAATGTCATTAACTGCCCTAATTGAAAGTCACACAAATTTTTCTGTTCAATATGGGATGTGGCCACCTCGAGCATCAACACATGCTATACATCTGCGGCGCATACTGCTGACCAGGGTTTGAATTCTGTGTTGGGGAACATTATTCCATTCTTCCTGCAGAGCTTGGATCAGCTGGTTTCGGGTAGTAGGCCTAGGTGTCCTCCGTTGAATACCTTGGCCTAACTGATCCCACAAATGTTCAATAGGGCTCAGATCGGGTGAGAACGCTGGCCATTCCATGACATTGATGTTGTTCTCATTGAGAAAGTTCATTGTTAATCTTGCAGAGTGTGCACGTGCATTGTCCTGCTGAAAGATCGCCAGATCTTGATGCTGCTCCATAAATGGGACCATGTGCGGCCCCAGCACCTCATCAATGTACCGCCTAGCATTGAGGATCCCTTGAATGACCACTAGGGGTGTCCGGTAGCGGTTGCTGATGCCTGCCCACACCATGACAGAGGGTCCACCCCATCGATCTGCCTGACGGACACAGGCATCTGCATATCTCTCCCCAGTCCGACGCCACACACGTTCTCTGCCATCTGCTCTGCTGACACAAAAACGGGACTCGTCAGTAAAAAGGACGGTATTCCACTGCTGGCGAGTCCACCTGGAGTGTGCTCTACACCACTGCAGTCGTCTTTCTCTTCTGGGTTGGGTCAGCAGGTTACCCCTGTAAGGTCTTCTGGCTGTTAGGCCACTGCTCCTCAGTCGCCCTTCCACAGTAGAACTACTGACAGGACGGTGATTCACCCCTTGAGTCTCACGGGCTGTTTGGGCTGCTGTACGGAAACGGTCTCGCAGGTGCATCAGCCGGATGTGACGGTCTTGGCCAGGTGTTGTCAGTCTTTCTCGGCCAGGCCTAGGCCGATCATCTACGGATCCAGTTTCTTGTTGCCGTTCAATTAGTCGTTGGATGGTGCGCCGAGTACACCCCATTCTTTGTGTGATTTGAGTGATTGGGACTCCACCCTCTGCAAGCCCCAAAGCATGATGTCTTTGACCTTGGCTCAGACGCGGCATGATTGCCTCAACACACCTGAGACCACTGGCTTTTTTCTTGGCTGAACATCCCTTTTTAAAGCCACTGAAAACATCAGGTCATTTTAGCCATCCAATAGGAGTGGTGGTCAGAAGCCATATTCGGTGCACAAAAGTCACATGCATTATGTAACAACCCAGCAAAAGTTAAAAAGTTGTCCTGAATGACCCTGATGTAGGCTCCAAACCATGCATATATGCACACACAGTACTTAGTAACTTACAAAATTAATGTGTTAATTTTTTTATGTGGATACTTTTCATTGGGGTTCAGTATATATACAAATGAAAATTCTATTTCACGTACCTGTGAATGCCCAGCCTATACGCTTTAAGCCTTGGTATAATACTCATTAGCTATTTTGTTTTATGACAAAATTTACTAAGAAAGGGACTTAATCAAGACTACATCACACTTTCTGTCACACTGAAATCAGCCCAAGTCAAGCTTACTGCCATAACGTTTGTAGTCTCTGTTTTGGATCCTTTTGGGAAGCTGACAAGACTGGATCTTTTTTGTGGGTATTGGCACAACCATAGGCAGCACACATATGCACTATGGTGTGTGTTTGGGGACTGACTTGTCCTGAAAAAAGTCCCCAAAACGTGGCTACCCTTAATTGATCTGCTCACAAGTTTGACAGGCATTAATCAATGTACAGGCGAACTAGGGGTTCTGCTTGACGTTACGCGAACTGGTTGTGGAAATGACGACCGCTTACAAACGGGGGGTGGGGGGGAGGGGTGGGTGGGTGGTGGTGGGCAAACTGTTCCAAACCTCAGACAAATAACGTCTTTTAAAGTATATTTCTTATGGTTATATTGTCGATAAAGTATGGTTCATAAATACACTATAGAAGCATATCGGATATCTCATTCCAAAGGCCCTTTCGAGACACGTTTGACGGAAAGTGCACATAAATATCAACAAACCGCTAATCCCCCTCTGATGCTTTCCTTTGTCGTTGGTGGTGGTCCTTGGGAGTTGCATATTTGGGAATATATTTTAGTGTTCAATACAGCTTCTGGAGCTTCGGAAATGATGGGGATGTGCCTTGGGGAAGTCTCTACCAGGTTCATTCAACAGGCTCCATTGTAGCCTTTTGTAATAGAGATTTTTAAATTAAATGCATGTGTCCCCTACTTTCCTGAATAATAAAAATGATGATGATGATGATGATGATGATGATGATGATGATGATGATGATGATGATGATGATGATGATGATGATGATGATGATGATGATGATGATGATGAAGATAATAATAATCAAAATTTGTCCAAAACTGAATGGCCAAGGTTTTGAAATTACACAAGAATATGTTTGCCCCTACCCCAAAAAGGGATATGTTCAGCAAATGGCCCTGCATTTATTTCTACTTGGAAATTAATCCTTGTGTGATTTTGTAATACTGTACTTCTTCTCTACCTCAGAGTAAATTGTCTTCAAATGTGGTGAAAATGTACCATAACCAAATTTGTCATTTATTCGTTGCTGCAGTTTCCTAATCTAAAAGAATATGAAATTGCATAACGAACACGTGTTAGAAATGTTGGTATGAACATACCGCCCTGAATGCATGTATATGTAGCCTTTTCAAAAGTATTCAAAAGTATGCTCTTTAAATGCATGGGGCTGCACCTTAAGTCGGGTTCTAACAACCAACCATCAATTGGTCACGTGTTATGATGTTCATGTCTGCAGATATATGGTTCATGTTGTGTGAAAACTAAAATGCGTTATTTATCACGATTGGGGACCTTGACATATTTGCAATTCCCAAGGTCATAAAAATTTCTGGCCAATTTAGGCTTTGGCTATGATTGTCTTCTAAAAGAGATAGTCTGAGATTGCACTTGGGTTATCTGTAACTTATTTTTGAAGCCCCAATGTAACTTTGGTGACTTTCATTTCAGGATGATAGTGCAAAAATTATTTAAAGTGGAATATTTATATTGATAATGATATTGCACATGATCATGGTCTCATTTAAGGAGTTGATCGAGACTACACATGGACGAACCTGAACTAATTTTCCAGGTCCCAGGGTAACGATACAGATGTGTGAATGAGTCACAATTTCATTGAACTAGGAATTTGCTATTGCACATGATGATGGTAGTTAATAAGGGCTAGATAAATATTGCACTTTGGTAATCTTACCTCAGTTCATACAGCCACAGGGTAACTGATTTAATTGCGGTTCCACATTGAAAGCCAAACTTATTTGAGCTTGGGCATGGCCTTGCCAATTGTTCACTGTAAAGGCTAAGTTATGATTGAATACAAGTAACATTGACTTCAAGTATTGTATCACATGGTACATCTTGTAAATTCGAATCAACTGCTTATCTTTCCACTATATATCCTGCTTAATCATGGATTGCATTTATTTCAATTATATTCAGATCTAAAATGGTCAGAGTCAATATCATTTCACTCTACACACATACATACACTGATGCAGACATATGATTTTTACCAGCTGGCTCCTTTGCCAGCTACCAGCCTTTGCACTCTTTCAGAAATGATGTCGCCTGGGCACAAGCTGTTCTCCAAACTGTTGCTTTTTCTAAACTTTTTTTCTTAAGAAGAAGAGCTTACGAGAGTTTGGTAGTATTGGCATTATATCTGCTCTGACACAAAGCCTTACTTTTCCTTCTATACCATATCACCCGATGGATGATGTTCCTGTGACTTATGAATTGGATTTTTCTTTGATTAGTGGGATATATTATCGAAAATATTCTCAAGATTCAGGGAGTTGTTCTGATATTTCCACATATCAAATGGCAAATCAAATGGAACTCAAATATGAAAAGGTAAACAGATTGTCTTTAACACCATAGATAATATGAGCTATTGATGAGGTAGCTATTTAATTCCCTGGTTCTTGCTCAGCTTGTATTCCTAAAATCGACCACAAACGAATTAAAATCCACATGTCCTGGTATTCGGTGTCTCAGGTATTGAAAGCGTCAATCCACGCAGGCACGAAAATTCGCTGAAGAAAAGCAATTATTCTTTTCTGATATATCTTCATTTGTCAACATTTTCTTTTTTTATCAACACAGAGATGTTGTTGAAAAGGGAATCTTCTATTTTTGTCATATTTTCATTCAACGACAATACATTTGAATCAGTATGAATTAATTTGCTATTCTTATGTACTTTCGGGTGAGAAAGAAGGAGACATGAATAAATTCCTATTCTTATGGTGTCCCTGCATTATTATTATTATTATTATTATTATTATTATTATTATTATTATTATTATTATTATTATTATTATTATTATTATTATTATTATTATTATTATTATTATTATTATTATTATTATTATTTTTATTTTTATTTGTTTCATGTTTTTTTTTCAAACTGGATTCACATAGTTATGGTCCAAGGACAAGGATGGGTATATTATGTTTCTTTTTACAGCACTCTGTAACGCGGATATCGTGATAATCTTTCAACCCCTACGTAATGATTACTACAACACTCTGAAGTTTGGCATTAAATTTGTCAAGACTTTCATCCAGAACCTCACATTGGCACCGACCAGGAACCGCATCTCAATTGTATCATCAGGCAAAATTGTATTGAGATGGTCCCATAATTATTCCGATATTTTGCAAGTTACAAATAAGCTAGCTGCTGCGGATTATACAAATTTTTGCTGGGTTATGAACATGACGAAGCAAAACATTTTTGATGCAGTCGAACCTTTCCGGGCTGACGCACCAAAGATGCTCCTTTACATTGGTGATAAAGCTCTCAATTACCCCCCTGAAATAGAATGTATGCTACAAATGAAACAGTTCAATATAACAACGCTGTTGATGAGTAATATGCACACTTTTACGATGGAACACCTATGGAAATATTACATACTCGATGAAATGCTATTTTCCGAAGGAATGACGTTACTTAATCAAGGCAAACTACGCAGATCCTTCGTGCAGCAAGGATGTATCCGTCCAGGTGAGTTCATCGTATTTTGGTTATTTGTCATCAAATCTGACATTTACAGTACAACCCTTTCATATCAAGTTGAACCGCTTATACTAGAGCATGTCCAACTGTTCTGTACATTGTGTGTGATGTATCACATGGCCCAATTGTGTTTTTGAAATCAGATATGTTTAAACCAAATGGTTGAGAAGAATTCGTAGTATTTTCAAATTTGCCATTTTAATTTGGCCTCAAAACGTACATTTTAGGCACTTCAGGGTCAAAAGTCATCCAATTTTATTCTTCATCATGGCTCAAAATTGTATGTTCTGAAAAAATAACAAAAGTACAACTGAATGAATAATCGCGTTTGGATGATATGTTTTATCAGCATACGTTTACAACAGATTTTTAAAATCTGACGTAAGGGTACAAGGCATCAGGAACAGGCGAAAGCACACGCTACAATATATCTTTACTTAAGTAGTACTTAAACCTTGTGAGACACGGGATGGAACTTAAACATTAATTTCTTTTGACCGAAACATTGTCCAGAAAAATGTAGAAAGTGTATCTGTTTGTGTAAGGAAGAGCAACAACAAAACAAGAAACTAAATTAATAATAGAGAGACAGACAGACAGATAGATAGTTTGATAGATAGATAGACACACACATTCATACACCATACACACATGTACATACATACATACATACATACATACATACATACATACATACATACATACATACATACATACATACATACATACATAACCTTTCAGTCGGCGATTGAAAACTATACGTTGAAGTGATTATGATCCTGATAATTCTGATGTTGCTATAGTTTCTCCACAAAGTTTCAGTACCGACACAAGTGGTCATACGGACATGGCGAAATTACGTATGTATCTCACCAGTGTTAAAAAGGGGCTGTTTTCAAAGTCAGTGCTCTGCGAGAGAAATACCTGTAAAAATAAGAACATGAACTTAGGGAATGAATGACAAGACATCTCGAATACAAAATAGGGCCGAACTGATCTTTAGAATTGCGACAATGCAACTAAATAGTAGTATGAGACCATTATGTATCAATATCATAGTTCTGAATTAGGTCCAGGTAAAAATCTATCGAAATCGTTACAAGCCCGCCAACTCGAGAATCGCCATATATATAACAGCAAGGCTTGAAACTATACCAAGCAAAACATTACTCATTGAATACTTAAGATGATAAAATGGCATACTGACAACAGAAAAAAACATAACTGTCGTACAAAATAGAGGCGGAAACCAATTTTTAAAAAATACCAGAGAAACTGCACAGAAAGTCTGAAAAAACAAGAAGTATGACTATGACGCCCTATAACCAAATTTGTATCTTTGTGGAAAGTTAAATACTGTTTAGTCTCTCGTGTAAGAGGCTTTATTCAAGTATAACTTTTACGGCACAGAAATGAATTGAACGGAGAAATGGACAGTTTGATAAGAAATGGTAATTGTATAAATAGTGGATTTTTAAACCTGGATTTTGCTGAATTGATGCTGGTGGAGAGTGAATTATCTTGAGAATAGTGTAAGCCACCCAGGTCTTACCAGTGGGGTGACCCAAGATGTAGACCAGTTGTACAACAAACACAGCCAAAAACCGTGGTTATGGTCAAGTCTCGTTACAACTATATAGGTTTAAGTTTGTCTTGTGAATTATACAATGTTAGACAAATTTTATTTCCTGTTGTGAATTGTCCAAATGGACTCAATCACATACTGCCAATCTACAACCCCAACTCTCTTACATTTACATGCAGAGTAGTATCCATACAATTAAGACATATGGCACCTCATGTTCTAAGAATTATAAAAGTAAGACAAATAACATTTCTAGTTTTGAGTATTGCAAAATATCTATATACGTGAATAACATTACATGGCACATGGCATTTCTGTTATTATTAAATTATTGACATTAAAATATTCACCCATAGTGGTGTAAGATTTGTGAAATCATGCAGATTCCTAGCTTTGACAGTCTATCCTATCAATTGGTAAATATGTATTTTACTATAATCATATCAGGCAGGCTAATTTATGATTTTGATCTGTGATGAAAAGGGAATATTGTTCAACCATTGGAACCTGAGGCAGGATCTAAGATATCATTAAACACGAATATTATCTATTTACAGTGACTCTTAATGACACAACGGGGGTTTTATTGCTTAAAACCCTAAATCGGGAGGGGGTAGAGATTTGGAACTTCTATCAATGTAATATTATTGGGATTAAATTCAAATTGAATCAGAATCGTGGGCATGCTACTGTCATCAAAAGAAAAGTATGAGTTTAATGATAATGCAACCGTAATTATGACACACTCCTGACAAAAAATCCATGTGGTAGAGCCAAACTGAAGTTTTTTATCATTAAAGTAGACACGTATGAATGCAAATCACACAGATTCACTTAAATCGTGCTGGCAAATGACCAACAGTCCAATTACTCCAAGTTGGCAAAGGCGATTAAATTTGCAATTGTAAAGCCAATGCGCATGGGTTTGTTCCCGTTTCCGTCTTATTGTAACCACTACTGTTAAGAGAATACTGTGAATGTGTCGGAATAATACTACATATGAATGAAGGTACACTAATATCCTCATCGTAAACATGCGAAGTAGTAGTAGTAGTAGTAGTAGGATGATGATGATGATGATGATGATGAGAGTGATAAAACCTGAATTTATATGGCACCAGTAAAACTTAGACGCCCACCTAATCACTTCACATTCATTTTCCACACCTATAGATCGAAACACCAGTAATATTTTAAAAGTATTATTTGTATTGATGATTACTATCAACACAAATCATATATTCATAACATACATGATGGTGATAAAAGGTTTTAGAATACTAAGAGAATGCAATGTAAACAAAACTATTAGAAAATGTCAATGGGTTTTGTACATGTCATAGTTATACATTTTAGGTGAATGTCTCTCCAAATAGAAATTTTTAATTTTTTCTCTCCAATATCTTTTTTCTTCTTTTATTCCCAAGTCACAGCAAGAGAGCTGTCATCATATGTCTAAAAATTTTACTACAACAGAATCCAGTGTGTTGTGGCAAAAAAAAATCAAAACAGTGACAAATATGAAGTAAATATCGCAACGCAATCTGTTGAAAAGTTAATGTTTAAGAGTACCCACCAGTATCATTCTTCAATGACAAACCAATTGACCAAAACGTTCCAACTATATTTTCAAAGTTTTATCCTAAAGTGCACAAACATTTCATACAAAAAAAAAATTAAAAAAAAAAAAAAACTGCAGAACGACCATTTTGAAAAAAGGAGATATTTTCTGAAGGGAAATTTATATCAAGTTTGAGAGCAAATGTACCTTGTTGACGATTACCAGCAGACAAAAACCTTTGAAAAAATCAAATTGTCACCGTTTGGATTTCCACGGTAGAGATATATCCAAGCTACTCTGCAAAGTTGCAAAACGATCTAGCCAAAGTGAATGTGTTTGGTCACTTGATTTGTTTGTAGTTCTACAACCTATATGAAGCAGACAAAAGTGATGTAACAATGGCTTTGGGCTTCATGAATTACCTGTGCACGTGCCTGATTACTGCATAGAATTCGGTATATAGTACATACTGTTGTATGAAACATTTAGGTGTGTCCAAAAGTAAAACACCTTTTTGCGTTCTCCTCATCCATGCAGAACAATACTAACAGAGCGTATAAATCATCTGGAAATTGCTGTTGAGACTTTTTAAAAAGCTATTTTCATTCTTTTTAAAGGTCCGACCTATAATTCTAGATAACGATCTCCTCGTTTTACCAAAACATATGAAACAGAAGCTTGTCTGCTTATTACATTCAAGAAAACAATAAGGTATGTACAGCGAGTGCCGTTGAGAGTAATTGTTATATCAGCTCATATCAGTATTTTGTGTTTTAGTACTTATTAAAAAATAATTTGATGTTATATTGCTTTTTTCAGTTATTAATCGACTATCTGTCATGGATTCGGAGATATATTTTCGCAGTATGGCTCATACAGCAAGTGATGTGATTGTTGGGTATGTTTATAATCCAAATTAGAAACAGCTATATACACATAATTTTCCCGAAGGAAAAATGTCCTATATTTTTTGCCCGATGAGGTTAGTTTAATCGTATTTTATTTGGCAAACAAGAATTTCGTACATCAAATAAGATACAGCAATTGGGGAAAAGGCAATACCTGATAGAAATCCCTCTCGCAGAAACAGGGACGAGATATAAACCGGACTTTATGTGACATACGTATGTTCTATGAAAAGTCAGTGTTAAAAGTTGACCTCCAATGCAACAAGACCAAAGTGAAGAAGACGTTTACTGCAGACAAAGACAGATGAAGGGGCATCCTTCCAGATAGTTTAATTAAGTAATTTGTATTTATAAAAAATCCAGGCGATGCTCATAGCTATAGCAAAGAAGCTTACACGAACTGAACAAATACATTTTAGCGAGAAACAAGGAAGAAAATAATGTAATCTGGCACCAGCGCAAAAAATTGGAAACTTTCAGAAAGCGGACAGACTGGAGACTTGTATGGAGCAGTTTATTAAGCAAAAAGGAGCATGTTTTGAGACAATTGCATGTAATTCTGAGGGTGCCATAGTATATAGTGGGCATGAGAAAAACACACTGCCATACCTCTTTACAAGCTGCAGTACAAGTGTACTTGTAATTAGGGCTCCATTTCACATCAATTTAAGAAGATAGAAGTTCTGCTGACTCCTGCCTGATCATAAACGTGTAAGTAAAATAGAAGCATATCTGCTTCCAAAGTTGTACAATTTTGACAGCGGATTCTCCTGAGAAGGGAATTTGTAATATTTACATTTGAATATTGACAACGATGGCAATTTGGGAATGTGAAGAGGTAGCTCATTCGTATGGTTAACTGTAGAAGGAGAGAAGGAACTATCAAACAAATCATTGCAAACTCGAAAATCGGGCAGGTCAAAACTTTAACGAGTATTGTGAGCACAAAGCTAAATGGGTAGTATTGTGTGAAGTTATCATACCATCAATTTTCAGAGCATTCAAGGTAAAGTGATAGCTTTTTGTCCATTCATCAATAAAGCAAATGTCAAAATTTAGGATTTTCCAAGCAGTTGCAGGATTATCAACTGCTAAATAAAGGGATGTATCATCAGGAGATAATTTGATACAACATGCAACAGGGTCGACAATGTAGAAACAGAAGTGATTCTAAAACGTACACCTGGGGGAGACCAGCCTAAACTATACCCCAATTTGTACACTGACCATTGATAACAATGCGCTGTTGATGATCGCTAAGGTCAATCGAGAACCATTTAACTGAATTATCGCACATTTCTTCAGAGACCCTTGTATCAGATTTTGTTAAAGGCGTTGCTTATATACTCTATGCTTTAGCACAGATGATGAAATTAGGGTTTTAAGTAGTTAAGGTTATGTGTTGTGGAAAAAAAAGTCTACAGTTGATGCTGAATATTTCAAAGGTAGAAAGGACTGGTTTAAAACCATAAGTTGCCTTTTATGAGTGACTGCCTTTTCAAGCAAGGAGTGAAATTTGTTTCTTCACATTGATAATGGAAGATGAATGTTGATATTTTGGTAATTGTTGAGTCTCTTTGATATCATTGTTGGGTTGACGTTTATGAATAAGGTTATGTTTTTTCAGAACTGTTTGAAAAATACTTCATTGGCCATGTTGTGCTTTTGGCTGTGTTCTCCGACTCATAGTTTTAATGGAGGCAGAGTGTGTTTATAATGTTCTATGTTCATATATCTCATAAAAACAATTTAGGCTAACTTTTGCTGTAAACTCAACTGACTGACAAGTCAAAGAACCAAAAGTAACAGATCTATCCTGTCTCTTTGCATCTTAGGCACAAGTGATAAAATTTGGGTTTGAAGTGGTAAAGCCTGTACATCTTTGAAAAAAGTGTGTAGTTAATAAAGAAAATTTCTAAGATTGAGACGACCAGTTTAAAACCACCTGTTACCTTAGATGGGTGATATGGGGGACTACCTGTCTCAGGTCAGGAGTGAAAATTGTTTCTTCATGTTGGTATTGGAAGATGAATGCTGATGTTTTGTTAACTCTTGAATCTATTGGGTGTCATTGTTTGGTTGCAATTTACGGCTATTGATAATGTTAATAGGAAATAATTGCTAAACAAAGGATATATCTTCTATTTCTTCATTTGATCCACATATGTGAAACCAAATTGGCCTTTCATTCATTAACATTTAATATCAAATTATACACCAACAGCTTTAGTATGTCAGCACATTCCTATAGGACATGCAGGCACCCTGTGGTTGAAGTAGCATTCTATGTTTAAAAAGCACAAGGTCCAAAATTTTGGGTACCATGCCTTGATTGACCAGAATACCAGCCTAAATCAATATTTAATATGCACTTATTTCTTATCACTGTGAAGGGCTACACACGCGATCTGCCCAATTCTTTTGAAGTGTCATAATTCAAATTGGCCCATGGCAGATTAGGGTGCATGTATGTTCACTCAAGGAAAAAAGGCAGAACCAAGCATGGTATTGTGCCATGTGTTGTGATGAGATTTTCCAGAATTCTACTGTTTTGTTAAAGTTGTTGATTTCGATGACTACTATACCTCATTATCATAATTACAAAATCATGTTTCTTCTTGATGAAATTGAAAACCTGAAAAGCCATTCTGAACAATGGTTGCATGAATTGGTCACTGACCAACTCATCAGGTCAAGCGGATGTATACAGGTAGGAGGTCGGTATTATGGCCCCTTTTACGATGGTTTCATTTGATGGATTTTTACTCTTGTCGATCAACTTTAAATAGATAAATATTTATAGGGGCGGACCACCAATGTTTAATAGGCATGGATTCATAGAGCCATTTTTGGTGTCATTCAACCTCAGCACATTGTAGTCACAATCAGACTGATCTGGCGTCAATAATTATCTATCCTGTCGAGACCTGCAATTTGACATAATAACCAGTCAGGGTTTCCTCTGGACATTTTGCTTGTATTGCCAAATAGCTGTAAAATGCCTGAGCAAACTATCGATATACTCAAGATTATAAAGCGATAAGTCGTCATGATTACCTGTAGCCAAAATCATGTTACCTCAGCATATGCCTTGAGGAACTAGTACCAGATGAGCCCTGAAAAATAGTTTCCTGTTTGAAAGGTTAATCTGGATTTTGCAAATAAGCATGGAAACATAAAAAAGATGAAGTAGAACGCAGCAAACTACCAATGCAACACTCAGAAGTATGGTTTATACAGCTGTTTCTTGTCTATGGAACATTTTTTTGTAACTGATACTGCGGATTTTACTTTCAAAAGAGCATTCTATTTTTATCTGTCATTTCAAAATATTTGTGATTAATTATTCTATTTCGCATAAATATTAGCCGCGAGAATAGAATCTTATTCGCTTCATGCATTTAAGCTAATATGTCTAATGTTTGAACTGCCAAAGATGCCTTCTGTTGTACTTCTCCATGTTGAGAGGTATGGATGCAGTTACCATGGGGTTAGAGAATAAAAGCTTTACATGTTTTATTATCAAAGGCTTTGAGAGTTTCAGGCGAAAAGCAGCCTTGTGAAAGGTATGAAGAAAATACTATATGATACAGTAAGTGCTGTTAGTTCGGCATAAATGTAGTGACGCAAAGAGGGTAGGCATGGGTGGATTGTGTTGTGGAGGCTTCACCTACCTATGAGGGTATTGACATACTGACTTTGCCTAACCTTTTCAATCATTGCCCTTGAGCCTGGATACTTTTGTGGTGTAGTTTCAGTTCAGTTCCATATACCGGATGTCCATGTTCCTGACAGCTACATCATACTATCAGGAAAAATTCGAAATATTAGTATCAGTCCCTTCCCTATGAACCCAAGTCTTAAAAACTGAGTATGCACCTGACTTCAGCACATTGTGATCACTCTGACCGTCTACCCTTGTACTCTTTCTGCAGCTTTCACCTCTTCAGCAGTTGTAAATTTGCATGCATTGTAATTCTATCACCTTTCCATGCAAAATATTCTTGAGATAGTGGGAGACTTCCCATGACATCAAGGACTTTCATCAATACTGATGAGCTACCTGAAAATGATTGCATAATGTCTGAGAATTATAGGATTTGGTCTTTTTGCCAATATCCGTGAAACAGATTGGTTTTTAAAAACGGCCATTTCACCCTGAAATAAAAGAAAAAAGAAGAGTTTCTGGTGAGCAACTATGAACGCACGTTCCGGAACATGAAATACTGGGGGGGGGGGGGGGGGTATTTCTGATAGTGGCCTCTCTTAGTAAAGGTTCTTTAATAATATACATGTAATTTTTTTGGAAAAATACGGACAATTTTGCAGAATGGTGTCAACAGGGGATAGCTGCTTAGCCCTTTCCTGTTCAGTTCATTCATCCACTATATTTGATGGACTTTGTGACCCTCTATTTTGAACATGGAAATTGAATTGTTGCCGTCTTGAAATAAATTATCCACGTATTGTATGAACTTGGATCTAGATATTAATTCAGACAAATCACATGTCATTCTATACAATGTAATGTATGTATGTGTGTGTATGTATGTATGTATGTATGTATGTATGTATGTATGTATGTATGTATGTATGCATGCATGTATAAGTGTGTGTAGGCATGTATATCTCAATGCATCGTATGCTGTGAATGGTATTTATGTAGTAATTTTGAAGCTTTTGTCTGCCACACATGCAATTTTGCGGTTATCAATCAGCCGGGGGCATATGTATTTTCCGTACTGTCCTGCATGTGTAACAAAATCTAACAGTGGGTTATTTATTTGTTAGTGAACGCATGTCTATAAATGATTAAGGTGTTCATTACTACAAAAAACAGAACTGTGAAACAAGAAAAGTTCTGAATTGGTATGGGTCAACCAAACCAAGCATCTCAGATGAATATGGTCACTGAGGGTTTCTCTTCCAGGTAGGTCACGTTACAGACCATCAGATAAAGGTATAGTGGTCATGCTTGAAATATGTTCTGAAAAAAGAGTCAGGCACACGAAGATTTTGTCAGGTGTTTGGTTTTATCACGAGACTGAATACTCGGATTTTTTTCTTACACTGGTCCAGAATGGATTTAAAGACAGTTATTGTTATGATTACCAGAATAACATAAAAAGTTGAATGGGGAAATGTCTCTTCCCGTGTTGAATGACCTCCAACCTAAGTCTTCATGCAGCTTGATGGTAGAGACTTCCCTGACAGAGATAGATATATAATTACCATAGAACGTTCTGTAAATCCCAGAAGTAGTTAAAGACTGATCACGTTTCTTATGAAATCATCGTTGTATCTGAACGCCACCACAAGTAGCTTTAACAATATTAAAATTACAGTTGTACCTGGAAAGGAATGCCATGCAGCCATGAGGATTTCGATACAATGATGACGAATGCAGGGATATGTTATACATTTCCAAAAAAGGACATTTATCGAAAAAGAGGAAACTACAATGCGGAAAAGTCAGGTTTGTAAAGGTCTTAAATTTCGTGTTTAATTTTTATGATCTTTTACAAAAATATGAATGCGTGAATGAACATTCACTGAGACCATTTGCATCATTGCTTCCCCATTCTGTGGTATTGATGACTGACGCATGCACATTATTCAATCGATATAAATTCTCTACGTGTTTACAAGGTCATTTTGTTTATAACGAGACGAGATCTCCATCAATTAATAATAATAATAATAATAATAATAATAATAATAATAATAATAATAATAATAATAATAATAATAATAATAATAATAATAATAATAATAATCAAAAGTATAAGCCGAAAATGTTTGCAAACCCATGCTATAAGACACCATTCACCATTTACCCACTTTACAACCGTTTTGGGGTTGACCCAATGTCCCAGAGGTGATAGTGTTGGATTTTACCTCTGCTGGGGGCTAGGCTATTGTCCCAAAGTTTGAGGATTCGAATGGCATTTGATAATGCTCTATTGGTTTGTTTGTGCTGCAGGCAATTGCCTCGACTTTGGAATTATGTTAGTGGTGTAATCACTTATACATAATAAAAATGCCAGTTTAATATTTGCCTTGGCAATGGTGCCAAAGGTCGAGGGTTCGCATACTACAGTAATCTGACCAAAAAATGGTATTTTTCATTATTAGATAGCAAATAAGTGAAAGTGAAATGTCTTGGTACAGGAATATGAAAATGATCAACCTATAATGCAGTATTAAGTCGGAAACTGAACGTATGTATGAAATTGACTGAACTCCCAAAACATATGTCAGCCAAGTGCCACTAACAGTGTTATACAAGAAAGTTTTCACATGTCACAATGCCATGGACCTTGTATGCATTTTTGATGAAAGAGTATTATCTAATTGTCACAGACCACGCAAACTTAATTAGGTCACTTACGCAGCTACCATCCTGAATTATAGGCATATTTGAATCAAGTATTACAATTTTCAATGACGAGTTTTGAGTCACAACTTAAAGATCATAAGCATTAATATGCATGCAAGTTTTCCAATTTTGTAAGTACTACATTGGATAATGATTATAATAAAATAATAATGATGATGATCATTTGATCCCTTTGCAAAGCCAAAATACCCTATGGGACTTCAGTTGTTAAAAATTAAAAAAATATACAGGTAACCACCGCACTATTTTATCTGTATGGGGCATGTTGATATTGTTTGTGCGTGATTTCATTAATGTTTTTGTTATTTTGTTTTTCCACTTATAATATACGCTAGCAATGAAATGTTCAATCCCTAGGGATATCCAGATGATAACATTATCACAATCAGTTTAACGTTTGCCATTTTGTTTTCAAAAACATATTAACCAACTATGTTTCCCATGCTTTAAATTTGGTATTGGGTCAACTTGTAACATTAAAAGAAAAACTTTGTTTATTGGGAAGACTATTTCAAGAGTTAAGTTTCATGATACTGAAAAAAGTACCAGTTGATTAATTTGATTGAGGGTGGTATTTCTGGCGCATTCGTCCACAATATGTGGGCAATGCTTAACAGACGTTGGCTACTGTCACTAGCATTGTCATTGATATCGGGGAAACAGAAAGCATGATGACCTCAGAACACGTTATATTGTTATATGGATGTGTAATATTGTGATGGATATTATGGATGTTCATACTGTTTCATATATGAACTTTGTATAGGTATCCACGGTGGTCTGGAGTTGCTGCTGAATATGGAATCGTATGAATATATGATAAATAAATGGGAACAAAGAGGTTTCAAGGTACTTTTCTGCACTTACTTGGTACGTGCTCTAAATGCATGAACTAATGAGTAAATAAAAAAAAATAGCTTAAGACCTTCACTATTTCTAAATGCTTCTTGTCATGGACCTCAAAGACCTGTAGTACATTGCAGGTATGTTTGGGTACACATCATTAGCCTACATTCACTACAAATCAAGTTTAATAACTATCTTCAGTTCACCACGTTTTACCAGATGATTATCGATTATCCCTTTTGTAACACCACTGGCATATATGGATGGATGGATGGATGGATGGATGGATGGATGGATGGATGGATGGATGGATGGATGGATGGATGGATGGATGGATGGATGGATGGATGGATGGATGGATGGATGGATGGATAGATAGATAGATAGATAGATAGATAGATAGATAGATAGATAGATAGATAGATAGATAGATAGATAGATAGATAGATAGATAGATAGATAGATAGATGGAGGCCCACCATGCATGGAGAAAATATAAAAAGATTTTAGTTGTTGCATTAGTGGCATGATGATGGCTCAAATAACATCAGAAAAAGAGAAGCCACTAGTTTGGGAATAACATTTTGTTCCCAAGTAACAGGTCGCATTCTGTTTCATTGATGTGCATTTTGGTCTCATGTGATACATTCATTTGGGCAAAACATGTTTCATTGCCATGCAATGTAACTAATTCCCACTATATTGTCCCATGGGGGGGGGGGGGGTCGGCATGGAGCACCATAGGGATGTTACAAACATTTCTTTATTCAAATTTTAAGAACAAAAGCATATTTCCATGATCGAAAAAAGGCCCAATCATCTTCAGATTCTGACCCAGGAAATATGAGGACAGCAGTACAGAACCAAGTATTGTTGTGATTTATTCTATGGCTATATTATATGTGACATTTTTTAGTAATTAGTATACTTATCGCTTGACCACCATTGCCTAGACCTCTGTATCTAGGCCACAATGCCTGACACAATTGAGTTCTAAAGACCTGGTAGTTCTGGTTGTACCAACACTCCATCCCTGTAGAAATGAGTGTGTGTGTGTGGGGGGGGGGGGGACTTCTGTTGTGCATGCACCCATATTCTTTCTTCCTCCTTGTGATCCACCAATGGACATCACTTGTGCAGTGGAAGCAGGAAGGCCAGCCAGTCTGGACGATATTGATAACAGTGATGTTTCTTTTGGCTTGTCAGGAGGCATTATAGGCTCACACCTTGTGAGCTCTAGCCAAGACTTGCTTTAAGACCGAAGGCCTGTCCAAAGCATTCTCTTGTGCATTCAGGTTAATTTACATGATGAGATCGCATTTCAGCAGACCAGTTCCTTTCATGATTTACCCAGGGGCAAAAAAGGGCAAACCTATGACCCCTTGGCACTGTCTGTGTAGGATACAAGGTTCTTTCCTCTGTGGGTAGAGCCGTTTCCATGAAATGTAAAAACCTCAAAGGCCATAGAAGGATTTCTCAGCACTTGGTTATTTGCAAGGAGTCCCAAGTATCTCCCATGTTCTAGCCCCAGAAGCAAGTGTTAAGGGAAAACAATTTTTCGATGTCCAGTACTTAAGGTCCACCCTGCAGAGGTCATTTAGGCCCTCAAATGGCCACCTATTCAACATGAATTAGACCATCAGGTGGTCCCACCATGGTAGGACCTGCCTAACAGCCTGTCTGTCCATGTAGAAGGAGGCTACAAGCACTGACAGATAAGAATCACTCCCTTTGCGAATGTCTAGGACATTTGTTAGGGTAGAGAAGGTTCCAGTGGAACCCAATCATCAGCAATTGCGCCAGAAGTTTCTGCCATGCAAGTAGATGTAGTGGTGGCTTGATGCTTCATCAGCCAGGACATATTCTAGTCCTGGGACATGTCTCACATGCATGCAGACATCATGTTTGGAGCACCATTGGGTAATGGGTCCAGCTAGCTCCATCAGCTTTCAGCTTTGATTGTGACTCTCAGGTTTCATTTAAACCTTGAGAGTCACAATCAGGCTTTGGCATTTTCAAAGTTCCAGAATGGTGTGTGTGTGGCACAGTGAGTCCAGGTGTCATAGTGCCTAGATCAGTTAGTTGTCCAGGTATACCTGAATGTGCTTCGGTGAAAGTGCATGGCCACTGCCTGCAAGAACTTGGGGAACACCAGAGGTACCATGGCAAAGCAGAATGGAAGCGCCCCGAACTGGTAAACCTGGCTCAAGAATGTGAACCACAAATACTTCTGTAAAGTCTCTGCTATGGGCACATTGAAGAACGTGCTTGAGGTCCAAAGAGGTTGTCAACTCCTGGGGCCCAGGGCTGCTGCCACTGACTGTGGGTTATTCATCCTGAAGGACAGAATCTCCAAATACTTCAGTGATGACAGGTCTATAACCAGACACCAACCTCCATCCTGCCTGGGGATTTGGAAGAGTAGGTTGTAAAACTTGTGTGACCCAAGATCCTCCAACTGCTCTATGGCATTCAGGTTTAATAGCTTTAACACTACCTTAGGGGCACCAATGCTTTGGGCTCCTTTGTGGGTGTGAACTGCTTGGGTTTGTGGCATAGTGAAGGCCTGTCTCTGCCAAAAGGCAGTGAATAGCTGTGACTCAGGATATTTAAGACGAATGAATTGTCTGTGATAGACTCACACTGTGAGCAAAAGGCAGAGTGGCAACCATTGTCTGGTCACTTGTAGAGATCTATAGCAATAGCAGAGGATGTCCAGAGAGGATGTGGGTCAGACATCAACAATCAGTAGACCTGAGGCTCCCCCGCCTCCTTGCCTGTACTTGTCCCTTTGCACTTCACCAATTGCTTCCCAATCTATCTAGGCCCTTGCAATGCCTTGGCCATGGCTCAGGCCATAGGGTGACTGGGTGCTGCCTGGGTGTTATATGTTGGGGTGGTAGCAGCCAGGAAGGAAAGCGACTGAATCTGGTCAGTCAAAGACTTCATCCTGGGCTGTTCCACATGGGGGTCCAAAAAAGGTCCTGCACTCACCAAACAATGTCTGCGATCTCTCCTTCAAGCTGCATGTGCGCACTGTAGTAGATGTGGTCAAGCAAATTCTGACCCTGTAGGTGGGCGTCCCTGCATGGCAAATGCACTTTCGCCTGTAGAGTGCAGGTTGTCCTGATGTGATGGTCAATTGTCCATGATATTGAAGTCATCAGCAAAAACACATAACAAAGCCAGTCCCAGAGATCTGTGCAGAACACTGGAGGTCATCCAAGAGGGACCTCAGAGCCAAAAGTAAGATGTTGGAGCAAGACAATAGGAGCACAGTGCCTTTAGCATCGTCCTCTAGTGTCCTGAATGTATTCAAGGATACAGAAACAACCTTCTGTGCCTTTGCATCACACTCCCAATCTAAATACACCTGAAATGACTGGGATGAGTAAATCTGCTTTAGGGTGGAATGTCATTCCCCTGGATGTCCTGCCAGGGGAGAGCATGCCCTTGCCAGAGATAGCCAGAAGTGGGCAGCTCCACAAGAACCTGTAAGGGGGGGGGGGTGGTGGTGGTGCAAATCCTGGCCATCAGTTGGTTGTAAACTCAGTGACAAAGGGCAAGAAAGGGATCAAGGACCAATGTCACGTCTTTCAAGGACGAGCCTTAGCAGCACATGGCAACAGCCACTCTCCTGTCCTCTTGCTGAGCAACCACAGCTTGATTGCCCAATGGGCTCCAAATGCATGCTTTGACCTGCTCAAAGTGAAGCTGGTGTGGGAGTAATATCTATGTGGGTGGAAGCAGGTTCTGCCCATGCCACACATGTTACAGGGCTCTGCCAAGCAGAGCAACATTGAGGTGGATGCTGGCTGCCACTTGGTAACTTGGGCCTACTGACAGATGAATCTGAAAGCAGCAGCTCTCTTCCTAAGTGCTGATGTCAGAAATGCACATCACCAGGTGTTGATATAATAGCATCCAAATGCTTGTCGAATAGCTGTTCATCTGATGCAAATGGCCTGGCCACTTGTGTCAGAAGTGTGTCCATCACCACACCTTGCATTGGGAGACAAGTTCTGAAAAAAATCTTTGCTGCCACATTCATAGCCTGCATCTGCTCCTCCCACAAGGGCAAAGAGAATTGGCCTTTTGGAAGGCTCAGAGCAGGAGCCAGAGCCACCATCAACTAGGGGGCAGGCTGGCCAGAGGGCACCTGTTGAAGTTGTGAGAACTCTGGAACCTGCAGGTGGAGTGAGACCTGACTCAGAAAGAAGGCAACAGGGCTGCTCACCCAAGATAACTGACTCCAACACAGCGGGAGTACTGGCAGGACGGATGAAGACCAAGTCTCCATTCACAATTGCTGCTCCTCACAGAGCTCGTGTACCACTTGCCTTCTCCAAGGAGGGAGGCAGAGTACCCAGCTTGAAGGAAGCATGCAGTGGGAATGCCTGCTGCTCAGTCCAGGTCAGGCTCAGAGGGAGAGAAGCTTGCACTTCCAGACAGGGTTGGAGGTGCCAGAATTGTCACTTGGGTCATGATAGGTGCTACAACTGCATCAGCTAAAAGGCTCTTTAGCTCACTACAGTTAGACAACATCACAGACTTAGTTACTGTCTTGCAAAAAACCAGGATGGTCAACCTGAGGTCCCTGCGATGGGAGCTTTGGAATCAGTCAGGGTTCTGGTGCTCCAGGACACCCACACATTTAACCTGAGGTCTCAAACCCACAAGAGCAGGGAATGGAAAGTGTTTCCAGAATGGCTGGACAGGGACAAGTAAGCACCCATTGTGGCTTTACTAAGGCTGCCTTGGGTTCTGAGCTTTTGGACTCAGAGGTCTAGGCCAGTTGATCCAAGCAGTGCTTTGCCTGCCTCTTCGGATCGGGATCTGAAGTACTCCACATTTTTTTTGGGGGGGGGGGGCAATCCAGTTGCCAGGATTAGATCCATTTGCAACCATTGGTTCTTGGCCAGCACTTTCAAGAGTGCTGAGAGTCTAGGTTCATTGGCCAAGGGACCTATGGTCATCACCTTAGGTGGCACATAGCACTCTGAATCCTGGCAAGTGGATCCTTTGTGGCCTGACTTGGAACTATGCCACCTCTTCTCCCTATTCTCACAGGAGGTATTGGGAGAAGAAGCCGCAACCACCTGAGCCTGTGTGAAGATCACATGGGTTCACTTCCACTTCTCTAGTAGCATTGGTGGGGTAGAAGACGTGATGGTGTCAGACGCATTTGTATTTGTGTCTTTTTGCCAAGAACCACTTCCTAGTAGTCAATATCCTATTCTGCAGTTCGAACTCTTTACTCTCCATAAGCTAACCTGTCCCTGTCTAACCTGTACATGTATGGAATTACTATTGTCTATATTGCACACGTTCCTCTGTAAAATTTTGACCTAGGCACCACACTTACCCCTAACCATCAGCAACTGCTCCTAGAGCAGCCACTTGTCCCAACCTAGCACAAAACCTGAAAATATTCTTACAAGAACACACGGGACAAAGCTGTTGGCAAACAACCATAACACTGCTCATGGTCATCCCAAGCTGCCATGAAATGGTCCGATGAGTCCATCTTCTGCCCTCTACCCAACAATTGAGAACGTGAAGGAATCTCTGACTCGACACCCACAACACACTGCAAAGCAGCAATTGCCTGTAAGTCACTGTCCTCCTAGTGTCTGCTATTTGGCATGCCAGAAGCAATCTTGGAAATAGAACTGTTTCGAGCTTAGAAAACAAATCCCCCATTAGAAGTCGTGCAAACAGCACTTGCACAGTTTCTCCAGAAAAAAGTCAACAGAGCTCCCAAAACTCTTAGGGCAAGCCAGATATGGCACCCAAGGAGGAAGGGAGAACAGGGGTACATGTGCACTTGAAGTCACACTGCCACTTCCACAACCAAGTGGTGGTGCCACCGAGACCACCAGGTCTACAGGGCAATCAAGACCCCACTCAATTGTGTCAGGCATTGTGGCCCAGACATGGAGGTCTAGGCAATGATGGTCGAGAGGTAATATTATATAACTGATATTTATATTCAAATGGCAGGGGGAGGGGGTATAGATGTTTTTGTTTAACAAAATTCCATCCTTTTACTGGAACTATAAATTTGGCAATATGAGCTAAATATTTCACTATGTTGGTGATAAGTTCAAAATCAACTCCTACCTCTAATGGCTGCAAGAAGGCATAAGCATTGCTTTTTTGATGTGAAATAACTAATTTTAATTTTCAAATGATTCATTCATTGGACTGACTAAAAAGTATGAATTATTTGTATTTTGCTTTTTGTAATGAAGACATAATATGTTTATTTCACAGCTTATCCTTCACAGCCAGGACGATATTCCATGGCTTGGCGAAAATGCAGCCTTTATCCTTCCTGGGACTTCAACACACATCTCAGCAAAGTACACACACGTCAGTATAAGAACAATTCATTCTGTCTTCATTAGTTCATCTTTATATCTAGTAGCCGTAGCCTGGCTATTGTCAGTCTGCTGAGGTGATAGGATTGTGCACCAACCATGTGTGTCCATTCTCCATCAACAATTTAACATTTTATACTTACCTAAATCTACCTTCCATATTTTTTCAAAGTGGCTGGGGACATACCTTGGCTTGATTTCTAACATGCTTGTTTAAGTAGTCACACTCCATAGATATTTCTTTTCATTTTTTTTTAATCATCGTTTTAGTGCCTTCTCCAACATCTCCAAGACCACATGGGAAGCCGATTGCTACAAAATACCAGAGATTCCCTTTTAGGGCCCTCAGAATATTAATGTGTTCAACAGGTGGCACTGCAATTTTTCAATGTGAATTATTCCTCGGCTTGTGCTGAAACATAATTGAAATAATACTTGTGATATTTCATGAATGTTTTAATTTGGGTTCTTCTCTCTTGATGCACACACATTCCTGTTGATTCCTTTTGAAATCAATTAGAACTGCAATGTTTATTAACATTTTTTACTTTTCCAAAACCATCAACTACAGTTACTAGCAAATTGTTGGGGAATATACTTGTGTCATTTCTCCACTGAGTTTGTTCAAATTGTCATCCTCTCTTAATTTTTTTTCATGTTTTGCTCAATCTTAAAAACTCTTCACCAAGGCCGATTTTCCTTCAAAGTCACTTAGGAGTGCTTACCCTAGACCATGGTAGGGCTTGTGAGGGTTTGAATACCAGCGCCAATTGGGGAAAGGGTTGTTCACACACACCTTTTGTTTGTGTTTTTTGACTTATACAAACCCAATGCCTCACTTAATTTTAAATTTTTGAGAATGGACTTCTTTACCAAACATGTTCTCAATGTGGCACTGCCCTAATGCTGTGATTTCATGAATTTTAAATGTGTGTCTTTTATTTTAAAAGTAAATATGTCTTTAAACCTGTGACTGGGGCACCATCTTAAATTATGTACTAATGACCTATTAGGCAAAGAAGGATTAGTTTGATATTTGTATCTTGGATAAATGGATCAGTGAAATAAAGGATATTGCTGCAAACTGAAGACAAAAATGACAGAAACCAACCAAACAACCACCACATCTCGTTCTGACAAATCCAGAAGTTATTCAATGCCTGCAAGAGGCATGATATATACGTTTTAGCACCTGCTGAAAAAGTATCAAATAATATTACTGTAATATGTAAACAGTTGTATAATAAGGTTCTAAGTGACCAATTAGGCCCATTGGCAATCTGAAGTTCTCCCACTCATGAAAAAAAAATGGATCAATGAATGCTATTTTGACAAACATCAACATTTTTTATCTTCATATAGTTTTTTGATGTACATGCCTATTTACTCACTTCATAAACATCCACAGAATCCTCATAACTTTCCAGTCATAGCAGGTTCCAAATTTTGCTCACCTACAAAATTGTCAGCTTTGTTGACTGCAGGCATGAAGAAAGTACAGGAAATTTGGTTTAATTACTATGGTAAGAAAGAAGCATCTTCCAGTATTTATAGGTTTTGGATATTGTCTAATTCGAAGATCCTGTTGGAGCAGTTGAGTTGCACTAATAATCATTTACCTTTTAAGTAGATTTCTTCTGGGGGTTCTCCACTTTATATACAACTATTCCTCATTTTGGATTTGAAAGATTGCATCAAATCTGTCATATATAAAACGTATGAGGAAAAATAACTATTAAAGAATGGCCATATCTTTGGAAATGACATCAAGGATGACCAGTCTATATTTGAATACGAAAAGTTTGTTGAGTTGTTGAACGTTTTGATTGATAATATTTATGTCAATTTTGTAGATTCCATCTTTAGACAAACAATTTGTATTCCAACTGGCCATTGTGCACCTCTTTTGGCCAATTTATCTTTACTTTACTATGCGTATAAGGTATTTGTAAAACTGTCAAAAGAAAAGAATTTCCAAGATTAATGTTTTATGTTGCACATATATATATATATATATATATATATATATATATATATATATATATATATATATATATATATATATATATATATATATATATTAATTAATGACTTTTCAAGCATTAATAATACACACTTTTGAGAATACAAATATATATTTTTCAAACATGCCCTGATGATTTCAAATGATAAGAAACTACAGAAAGTGACATAGAATGGTCATTTTTAGACATGATGTATCATCGTAATAGTGAATTGAAGTTTAAAGTATGTGACAAACGTGATGATTTTTACGTTGACATACTAAATTGCCCCCATATAAACAGTAATATTCCACTCGGGCCAGCTTGTGGTGTCTATGTGTCAAGGTTTATTGCTTTTTCTTTGGCACAAGTGATGCAATTTGGTTTTTGAGTGGTTATATGTTTTGGACAAACTAAAGTCTGTTAATGGGGGAATGTTTCAAAGGTTAAGAGGACCAGTTGGAAACCGCCAATTACCCTTTAGAGGTGACTGCCTGTCTCAAGTCAGGAGTGAAATTTGTTTCTTCTCATTGGTATTGGAAGATGAATGTTGATATTTTGCAAACTCTTCAATGTGTTTACTGTCATTTTGGGTTGAAATTTATGAATGCGGATAATGTTGTCCGTACTATTTGCTAGAGTATACACTGATTTTGACAACATTGCCTCACGTCGTTTACTGGTTTTTCAGGTGAAACAGAAATATACGAAAATAAAATTAAAGTGATCGTTTCTAACGTTTTTGGGTAAAAATGAAAAACTATTATATAGATATCCTGTGGATTTGAGATTTTATATGAATGATGTAATAAATATGTAATTTTAACATTTCTAACCAACATTTTATATAGTGCGTGTACGAGGCAAGATATTTCTTAAATTTGAGAGTCCCTCACATGAAATTGATCTAAACTACCACTGGCTTTTCTTGGCACATGTCTCAAGTCAGGAGAGAGATGTTTTCTTTCATAGTTCATTTTGTATTAGTTGACTGATATATTACAATACCATTAAGTTGTTGGTTTGTGTACGTTCTTGTTTCCTCGGATTTTCGGTGTCGCTCTTCAAGTATGGCTGTTGTGTCTGGTAATTTTCATGTGGTATACTTCTGAAAATTTGGATGGTTTTAGAGTTGGACTGATTTATTTTCGACTATGATATTAACACATAATGGTGGTACTAGTATTGCACTCCCTGGAAAACCCAGAAACCATTCAGGATTGTTATGCACACTATGCACAGCTAAGTGGTCCTTAAATGTCACATGGATGCGTGCAATTTGAACTTCACTTTCACATCCGCAGATTTAGACAAAGATGTGTCAATTTTGAGATCAGGAAACAGAAATGTATAAATGGAAGTGCTGTCTAGTGTAAATAATTTGTAATCAATATTTACATTGAACAATGAGCTGTATGATGGCATGGTGTCTGGTTGTTGTGGATGTGAGGAATGACAGGGCTGAAAGAAGACTTCTTGTATTGGCATGTAGAAGCTGAGTATGTGACAAACAGAGGTCCAGTGCACTGTAGGTGCAATATATTAGGAAGTCTATGAGCCCCCCCCCCCCCCCCAATGATGGAAAGAGGACTTCTTATATAGTTTTTAGAGCATCTTCGGGTGCAAAATGCAGTATGGAATAAATAAGCACTTTTTGTACAAATTATTTCTTAATGAAATGGACATGTTTTGCAAACTTTCCCAAGGGTGATGACAGGCCATTGGGTTTCATTTGTCGGATGATTTTAAGGGTGGTTTCCATTCCCTGTATCAGGGCTGTTAGAAAAATGCACAATTGACCCTTCCAAATGCATGCTACCACAATAAACAAGTGTTGATTGCTACTGCAACTTTGGGATGATACAAGCTTAGCATACCTATTCAGTAGCTGTACATTAAGTGGGTTGTGCTCATACCACCATCAGCAGGCAGGGTGCTTGTCATCGGGAAACAGGTTTCAAAAAATACGGGCCACATCCAGGGTGTGGAAGAAGTACCACAGTGACACAAGAAAGGTGGATAGGACTCCTCAAATCTGCAAGACATATTTCAGACAACACGCCGTACAGCCAGAAAAAAATTCCTGCAAAATGCAACCCCTCCATAAGCAGTTTCACAGTGATGCAATGTCTGGGAGAAAATGATTTCAGGGCCAGGAGACTTTTGGGGGACAATCAGTTAACCTGTGCTCAGCATCACAATCACTTGGTGTGGTTCTGCCAACACATTTGCTGAATGAGGCCCAATGAAGAGGAGTCCTGTTCTCTGACAAATCCTGCTTTTGCTTAAAACGTATGTATAGCACAGACATGGTGACAGGTACGCCAGCTGCTGCATGCATTGAGCCAGCAGGTGATTTGTTCTAGCAAGATAACACATGTCTATACAGGGCCCCTGTGACCATGTCATTTCTTGAGGCCACCAATGTTGTTAATTTGCCCTGATCAGCATTTTTCCCACAAGTAAATTCAATTGAGAACCTCTGAAACCAGCTTGTTGCCAACAGGGACTTCCCAGAAGGATATCCTGCCCAACCAGCTGACAACAACTGATCCAGGCCTTAAGAGAAGAGACACAGAATACAGTATCTGACCCAAGACATAAGCCACAGATGTATTCCCAGTGTAGCTGCTCTGCTGGTGTTGACTATTCCTTCCAGTTATGATGTGACTTTTGAAATTAAAAAATACTGAGAAAACGTTATGACACTTTACATCACGCTTTACTGCATTTGAACATTATACCTTCCAGTAAAATGTTAAATGAGTTCTAAATATGTGATAGATTGGGTAATTTAGGAACACATAACAAAAATTTTGAACTTAAAGTGTGCTGTGCCTTTTCATTTACTGTAAGTATACATTGTGATAGCACACAATCTTGTTGCCAGTACCAAGATATCTATTGATGCCACACGTGATTTTAACGTATTTCAAGACATAACAAGAACAAATCACAAACATGAAGCCCCACGATGTAAGCGGAGCACTGTTACTATTCTAAACCCATTGGTGAAATTAGAAAAGAAAAGCAAAAGGATTTCACATAATTTATTAAGCTTATTCATATGTATATATTAAGTTGTAGTAATTTAACAATTTTCTGAACAAAACTGAAAAACTATATGAATGGTAATCAATTGTGTCAGCAAAAGGTGTAAAACTGGATTACAGTTTTTACCAAAAAATCAGAGGATGGGTTTTATTGTCTTCTACAAGATCATATAAAGCTGTCAGCATTAGACACATAATGCTCATTAACAAACTTCCACTAGCTGCACAGAAGATAAATCAATGATTTCAACCAAATTGAGAGTACGCTGTGTTTACATCCTTGAGTTCCACGTGCAAGATGCAATTTCATAGCATTAGACCCCTGACGACATACTGATAAACAGGTAAAGCTTGCATTCGTATACATGCTGAACAGGATTTGGTAAGGCTGGTAAAGATTAAGTCCAGCTCAAAACTTGTAATATGTTAAGATTAGCGACTAAATCACTGATATAAGCTTTGTCTGTAATGGCTTCTGTAATATTAGTGTCACTGCAATTTGTAACTACCAATGCGATGTCATGGCTGTTCACAGTGCCGACAGTGGTTTGAACTCTAGTTAGGTCATTAGATTACAAAAAATGACAATTGTGGTAGCCAGCAATAATAACACCATGTTCCTCTATTTTACTTGGAGAAATTGGATGAATGCTGCTGTATTCCTGCAGCACATGACTTCTGTGCGACGCTAAAATACAGCAATCCCTCCCTCGGTTTTTCACAAGGCATGCTGTCGAACAGGTGTTCAATTCGGTGAACTTTGATAATTTTGTGGTTTCGTTTCAGAAGATGAATAACCTGCAGAAAGAGAGGAAAGAGATTCTTGATGACATTGGGTAGTACTCCGTCGGATGATGTTAGAGCAGTTTTGGCACTTTATTAAATAATATTAGATCACAAAATGACTTTTTAACTTTACAAATTAATCCATTCCAATAAAAATATTGAAGGTTTGTGGCATGACCATATTGTTTACCCATATGATCAGAATTGATGCTCTAAAATAAAGCTAAATTATCCAATTTTAAAATTCAAAATAATCAGAAAGGGCCCTTAAATATCTTATTGATTGTCGTTATATGTTTATTTCTGCACAGACCTTTGTATAACGTGTAGAAAATGTTTGTGGGGCATCGCTCTATATGTGTATAGTGTAGAAGTATGTGTCACTTCAAAGGAATTTAGGTCAGGACATATTAATTAAAGTGGTCTCCTGATCTTAAAGATGAACGAAAACATTTTCAGCTCTGATACGGTATATAAATATCAGCTTTGAACGTTCTGCAATCCAATTCAGTGAATAAGTATATTTTGGTGAAGACTGAAAGTTATATGAGTCTATGTTAGCACAAATAAAAAATATTTTTAATAATTCCTTTTCTCACTCTTTTTCGTCATAATTACTAAAATTCAAAAAGGGGTAAACATTACAAATTGGTAATGAGCCTTATATATTGTATACTGTATTTCACTTTTTATTTATTGATTGGTTGATTGATTGATTGATTTGTTTATTTATTCATTCATTCATTTATTTACTTTTTATATACATTTTTCTTAATTTTGCAAGTTTACTCTGGAAACTCTTTAAATGTCTCTCCATTGTACATTTGCCCCTTATATTTACCAAACTACAAAAGGATTAACAAATATATAGGCTTTATCAAATGCTGGCTTAACATAATCAGCAATATCAAACAATTATATGAAAATACATTTATTTTATGCCCTTGACCAAAATGCACATCGTTTTTATCCAAGTAGTACTTGTCACCATCACATGTAGTTAGTGGCCTACGAAAACACTATGTGTCATGTATTGCCAACCCACCATTTGCGTTATACATGCAAGCAATGTACTGTCCTGGCTGACACCGTGTTAATGTCACACATGAGGCTGAAGGATCTGCCTGTGTCTGAGCAGGGAGAGGAACTTTGAGAAAATGAGCAACAAATGAAGAGTCATCCCCAGATATCCTCATAACGCTCAGTGTTTTGTGAGGTGATGGGATGCGACAGGGGAGATTACAAGTATCTGGACACTTTTGGCCAAGCACTTGATGCCATACGTTGTGCTAGCTGTGCTGATGTAGCAATCTCTACTACAACTCTACTAGCTTTTTCGTTTTCCAGAACTTTCTTGGTTCCACCTGCTGACAAGTTCTGCTTTGAAAGACGAAAACCTAGCATCAGTTAAGCTGTAGTTCAAATTTTCCTTTTTGGGAGTGCAATCTCTACAACACGTGACACTAGATGATGATGAATACTCTTCCTCATCAGTTAAATACTCTGGTGGTTCAACAAGTTCAGTATCCCTCTGTGCACATGAAACGTGGCACCTTTGGCCTGGATTAACGCTCTTGCCAGAGAGTGTTTCAAACATTTTAGCTTCTGATAAGGAGAAACCATGTCAAGGAGTTGCTTCTTATGCCAAATGGAAGAAGAAATCACTACACAGGGTGTAGAATGATTTGTTCTTCAGACGTCTATAAGAAACCATGGATGAACATGGTTTTCCATTTTACACCACACTGCCTTTATTAAGCAATGTTTTGAAACCAAGCTGCCAATTGCACGGCAAAAATCATAAAAGGCACTTCAAACTAGTATTTACAGCCAACCTAACACCTAATACTGCTAAATATAAAATGTTGTGTGAATGCTGTATGCTCACTAAATTCTCAAAGCTTATATTAGTCAAGACAAATGATTTATTTATTGACGCCTTTATTATTTATTTATTTATTTATTTATCTATTTATTTATTTATTTATTTATTTGTTTCTTTGTTGTTTTTTTGTTTTTTTGTTTTATCAATGAAATCGAACAGGGACTCCGGTTTTATGGTTTCTTTTTTGGTGGGCGAAAATATATGTTATATTTGTTTTGTCTTAAAACAGAAATGGATGAGAAAAGTTGACACTGCTCATCTAAAGGGTTTTCAGCGAAAAATAATAGTCTTCAAAATCTTTTTACTTCATCAATAACCATACTATCACGTCCTAAGACAGTCTCTTAGAAAGGGGATGCCAGAAACTTTGTGATCTCAGTCTTTATAAAGTAATGACAAAGATATTCAAATTAGAATCTGATACTGGAATTCCGCTTCTGTAGTCATATGTGATTGT
The DNA here is from genome assembly GCA_964020975.1 of Hermodice carunculata. NCBI lineage: Eukaryota > Metazoa > Annelida > Polychaeta > Eunicida > Amphinomidae > Hermodice > Hermodice carunculata. The sequence continues at coordinate 60,427,682 of OZ026613.1, forward strand.
CTTAATTTTTGTTATCTATTTGCAATAGCCTTAGATTATTGAGTGACTTGCACTAAGGTAACTTGCAATTGTTTGCTTTGGAAATAATTTCAGGAACATTTGCTCCCTGCTCCTTGGGGAAAATGCAGCTCTGTGCGATTAAATACCTTTCGTAATTATACACATTTGAAATGCCAAGTTGAGCACATCCTCAGCGACATAGAGAAGATGTGTCAATGCAAGGCACCGCAACATGAACTTAGACACTACCCAAGTCTGTCTGCTTCTGTAAACGGTAAGTGCAAAGTTACAGTCATCAGTCTTGATGACCCTCCTCTTTCTGACAGGACCAATTGAGACTTGTAATCAGATTTTAAAAGGCATGGTCTTCGGCACAAAAAAAGAAGAAAGTAGACTGAAAGAAGAGCATGTGACCCTGAACAAGTAAAATTTTACAACTACTATCCATTTTACCATTGCTGTCATGAATCTGGAAGTAGTTTTCAGCCTCAGGCAAAGATTCTTAAAAGTAGGCTCTGACTGTGATAAATCAATTGCATTTTTTGTCATGTACCTGCTGTGATATCCCGAGTTCTTTACATTACAATTTGTTAGTTTGCCAGGGAAGGTACAGCTTCGACATCAGCAGTAACCTTGTCTTGTATGCTGGAATGGAGTTAACAGAGAACATCCTACCTGCCACACCTTTTTAGCTCTGCTGATTGGTCAGTCAGCACAGCTTGTTTGATCTCTTTGCGTGTGTCTGTATGTTTGTGAACTTTTTAAAATTTTCACTCGAGAAAATTCGTTATGTGGAATGCTTTGATTTTAACCGTAGATATTTCCCAGGTAGAACCGGAATACCTGATGGAGATGATTTGGGGTCACCAAGTTCTGGTGCTATAATTTTTTTCTATCTTTTATGAATATCTGTGCGTTGATGCTATTTTCGAGTTATCCAAAAAGCCTGCACAGAAATTTTTAGATTTTTATCATATCATTGTTCAGCTTATGGTCTTACAAATTTGCAAAAAAATTGTGAGGAGAGGTTGATATGTCACGACGTTGTAGCATGTCACTTTTGGGGAAAATGTGATAAAGTATCTTAAAGTATCTTTACCCACATAGATAAATTAAATGACCTGGTAAACTCTGATCTCCCCTCACACAAGCAAAATGCACTGTGTAGTATGTAGGACAACTACATGTGGTGTGAATGGCTTACTATTGTCGGTAGTGAGACGTATCCAGTGTAAGCAATTAGTCCTATTACATTGCATGAATAAAGTAGTAAACTCCATCCAGTGAAACTGCTTACCACCGGGCCCTGACAATGCATGTTTGGACACCCTGGATGTCCAAAGATGTTAAATAGATGAGTGGTTGCTGGTTTCACATGTATGAGGTACTTGTATTTGGATGGCTTTATTTAAATAACTATACAGTTATACCTACTCTAATGACCACGTCTCATGAAAGACTGCCCTTTCATGACAATTGTGTATTATATCTCTGTACTCCTGCAATTTAAGACAACCTGTATAAGTGACCATTTTTGTCTCGCAGTAGGATTGGTTTAAAACAGCAGGTATATGTACCAGGGTACTCACTCTCTTGCAAAATTGATTGAAATTTTAAGAGAATATAATCTGACTAAGATGATTAAAGTTTGCAAAAATGAAGGGGATATATCAGTTTTTGATGAAACCATGAGATATCAGATTGTGGGTATGGAAGTTGTACTGTTCAGTAATTCACAAAACCCCTGGGTTTTGTACAAAAGCGCTGGGTTAAGCTAACAAAAATCATGGATTTTTCAAATAAAACCTAGGGTATTGTATGTAAAACCATGAGTTTTGTAACTATACCATGAGTTTTGCTTGCAAATCCCAGGTTTTGCACAAAACCCTGGGTTTTGTAAAGGGTGTACTAACTGCTTGGGATTGCAAAACTAATATCATAATTTTAGAAATTTTTGTTGAATAGCATGCACAAAACCCAGTGGTTTGTAGACCGAACCCTGGGTCTTGGTAGCAAAACCTGGGATTCAAACTCGTGGTGAATAATGAAGCACACCCTCTCGTTCTTTAACTAATACATAACATATATTCTCATTGTGTCGCATAGAGGTAGACTATGCGCGTGGTAAACAATAATGATGTTAATGATCACACAAACTGAACCACTTAAAGTTTGGTGCCATTTTTAGGTTGAATAGCCTAGCAAGGCCCATCAAGGTTGGCTACCAAACGCTGGGTATTGCACTTTTTCAAAAGTTTTGCAATCTCACCAACTGTGCGTATTGTTCAATATAAAAACAAAAACAAACCAAAAAAAAAAAACCAAAAACAAAAACAAAAACAAAAAACCCAACCCCCCGAAAAAAAAAACAAAAAGCAAAAACAAAAAACACAAAATGTGCGTTTTGTTCAATATTAAAAAAACAAACAAAACAAAAACAAACAAAAAACACCCCCCAAAAAAACAAAACATAAAAAACAAAACAAAAAAATAATAAAAATTAAACAAAATTTAAAAAAAAAAAAACGACAAAAAAACCCCACAAAAAAACTGTGGGTCTTGTGCTCAAACCCTAAAGTACCTAGGCCCTGAGTAATGTTCATGAAACCCGGGTTTTTGTACACAAAATCCAGAGATTTGTCCAAAATCACGTCAAAATGCAATAACTAAGCAAAAAGTTTCTTAACAAAACTCAGGGTTTTGTGAATTACTGAACAGTGCAACTTCCATACGTGGGACCCTGTGTCAGCCAGTGCTACTACTGTACAAGTAGTACAATGCATGTATTGAATAATTATAAAACCTTTGGATGGAATGCTTGTGCACATTGATGTTTCCCAAGTGGACCTTCGACAAATTTGTGAAGCAGATGACGATGAAGCAAGCATACATTTTCTGTAACTGAAGTCATATGAATACTTTGACACATTGAAATATTTCTATAGAAGTATGGTTTTAGAACTATAGTACAGGAACAACTCCACCAAACAAATCGAAACTGTTCAACCGAAAACGGCTTGTTAAATTTTACATCAATTGAATAATTAAAAATCTGACTTTCAAATCTGACCCTCAGATCTAATCTGAAGCTAGGCAGGGCATACTAACAATTTCATGGCTAGTTTTTGTTTTCATAGGTTGCCAATTAAGGCAAGGGTTTGGGGATCAAGGGAAAAACATGTTCTTTAACCGGAACCATATACACGTAGTAGCCTCATAGCTTTATATCAACATACCTACTATACAGGCACTTCACGCACCCACTGCTTCAATTTGTTTGCTATGTAAATATTTAAAAAATGTGCCTAGCTTTAATATTTGCATGTATTATGTTTTCATGAAATTTCATGTTCTTATTGAAGAACGCTTGTAAATATTCTCTATACTCAACGTCTATCAAAATGACAAAATTACAATAAGACTTTGAAACTTTGGTCTAGCATTGAATATTGTTAACACTTTTATTTAATTTATGCATTATGATGTGTGCTCTTCACTGAAGTGAAAAGATGGTTTGGTGCCAAAGCGTTGAATCAGTGTAAAACAACTCGCATTTTCGAAGTAATTGGGCTTCGGAAAAAGATTTTGAAAAAATAAATTCGAACAAACAATTAATGAAAAAAATCTAAAATCACTTGAGCATGACAAATTGAACACCCTAGGTGAACACCAACCTGAGGCAAGTTTTAAGGGAGTCTGGCTGAACTGAAAATAAAATAGTTGGTAATTATATCAGTATAGCTTTCCTGAAGCTGAAAACCAGCATGCTGAGCTTCATGTTAATCGAAAGAGAAGAACCAAAGTTCAAAGATAGTGAGGTGTACTGTCGGTTTGTGGTTCTTTTTTAGGTACCAATATCAGACCTGAAATATGCATTATTTTAATGGTTTTCACGACTATACAGGATCATAATACTATGCCAAATTAAGGTTATGGCTGAAACAGTTCTTTTGGTATTTTGCAGTATTGACTTTCGGGGTATACGATTCTGTCAATAACAGTGACTTACACCATTGTTACACAGAAACACAGACAGTGAAATTGGAGTGTAAACAGTCAAGATCTGGAGAAAAAAGTCACAGTTACCATAAAAATACTCAGATTGAGTAAAAAAAAAACACCATCAATACTAACCTGCTAATATTGAGTAAAGAGAATATTAAAAAACATTCTTGGATAGCCAAGAGCATTATGTAATCTGATTGACAGTTATGGTGGGATACGATACTGTTTTTAACTATCAACATGAAATTTCATGGAAACATCATACATGCTAATCTTAAATATTAGACAGAATTTGACCATAAAATTGACATCACATCCTAACTAATTTGAAACTTTAGGTTCTTATGTTTTGGCTGATACCAAATGCAGCAAGATTTTCTTTTCAGTTTCAGGAAGGTACATCAATAGAATGAATACATGTATCATTTCTCTTCATTGCACAGCATTGGCTATAATGCATGGCAAAAGGCAACAAATATCTACAAATTATTATCGAAGAGAATACTTATTATGAGGGCAGCTATACATACCAAGGACCATTGCCTTTGGTCGGAATTGACTTGGATTTGTTTGATTAGGACTACAGTTTGGATATGGTAATGACACTGTCTAATTTTAGAAGGTTGCTAGGTAACCATCAAACACTTTTGTTTGATTTAAGTGACCTCATTGTTAATGTAGATAGACTTTATATTCCATCATGAATTAATAAAAAAATCATCACATTTAAAGCTGGACAAAAGTTTCAAATATCTCCAATTCACGTAAATTTGATAAACATTCCTTTGCCTCAGCAACCAATTGTTGACACTTACTGCTTGAAGTTGATTTCTTGCAAAGTGCTTTTATAGTTTGTATGTTAGCCGATATTTTGACTATGGAATGGACTGGTCTTGAACCAGCAACCTTTGGAACCCATTGCTTGGCCTCAAATGGGAAACACACAGGTCAACTTGGCAACATCTCCATTTTAAAAAAAAAATAAGTGCTGTGGGATAGATACGTATTAATAACATAATATTACCTCTCAACAACCATTTGCCTAGACTTCAGAGTCTGGTTTGAACACCTAGAAAACCGAGTTGAGTTTCACTCACTTGATTTTGAAAACCTGACGGTCCCATGGTGCCATTTCTTGGTGCTTTTGGAACTGGTGGTCACCCTTGGTGCACATGCTCCCCTTATCATTCTTCCTGTTTTGGGTGCTATTATTGGCTCTTTCGAGTTACAGCTCCATGAACTTATGTTCACACTCACTGTTGTAGTGCTGTACACACGGCCTAATCTGTGGAAAATCTTTTCTCAGCAGCCCTGGAATCCTCAGAGATCTAGGTAGCTGATTTCTGTTGAGTGGATACCTCTGAAACAGGAGGCAGTAGAACTGGTTGTTTGGCTTGAAACCTACATTTTCAAGATGGTGTTTTGATGAACAGTTTGCAGAGACAGGGCAGACAGTGCACACCAGGCAATTGTCTTCTTTGGGGGGTAAGCCATAAAAGTTGATCCTTCGACCACTCAGTCTACATCCCTGTTGGATGGTGGAGAGACGTTGAACTCAATGAGCCACTACAAGGTGGCCTGAGCCAACCATCCACACAGCTATGGGTATTGCCTGCAGTTGGGTCAAGTTTGCTCGTGCAAGTGAACTTGCATATACTGTCAGGAATGGGGAGATGAAAAATGGCTGCTCTTCGAACAGTCATGGCGGAAGTCCAATTGTATGAGGTGTAGGTGGCAGGCTGTAGCAGCAAAACACCAAGCTGAAAAGACTGACTCCATTGATCCTTTCTCCAACTACCCCCATGAAAAAAGCATAGACTTACTGGTGCAGTCACATGCAGCTGATGTTTAATGTCAGAAGTCCCATAGGACATAAGGTAAAGAGATATGGGAATAGAAAGTCACAAAGCAAGAGATCACCTCATGGGGATCCATCTTTGCCCTGAAAGACATCCACTGCTGCCCTTGCTATGGGCCCAAAGGTTGCCTTCACTTTGGAGTCTATGTTAAAGAGCATGCAGATGGAGAGTGAGATGTTACGTGAATTGTTTCTGCCCCCCCCCCCCCCCCAGCACCAGCTGTTTCTTCTTTAAAGTCTCCTTTAAAAAAGTCAGGCAAACATCGGCTACAGTTTTAAAGATCTTGGTCCTCTGGATACCAGCACTTGGAATGTCAGCCACGCAAACCTGTGCATCTGGGAAGGAAACCTACGGTTCCCACTGGGTATTCCAGAACCTTGACTAATCAGAGTGTTGGACTAGTAAGTCTGGTATGTCTGGAACACCACCAGTGCCTTGGCAAACTTCCTTAGCCCCCAGTTCCAAGAGCTTGGTTCATAAGCCAAGGCACGTGGGTGATAGAAGGAAGACCACCAGGTCTGTAGGGGTGCTTTCTTCAGTCAGCGAGTCCTTGGCCTGGGCAGTGTCAGCACATATGGTGGCCCAGGTGACAAGTTTAGTCCCCCACCAGCAGTGAGAGCAGTTCCCTCTGCACCTCTGGTGGCTTTGCCCCAGAACAATCAATTGGTGATCCCGTTGGCCCCTGCAATTGAGCCAGGTATGCTGCCCCCTTCTCTTGAGAGGCACGGCAAGTGGAGCTTGAGCTCCGTGAGGTACAACAGTTGTGGTCAGAGAATTTCTCTTCTTCGACATTGGCCTACACTCCAGCTGAGTCAGAGCAGACTCTGTCAGCTGATCAGCTGGTTGCATCTGACTTGAGTCAGCTCTCTGTTGGCACTGAAGCTCTGGAGTTCACTGAATTCCCATGGATGCCTCCTGACAGCAGAGTACCTAGTTGGCTCTGGCTATGGTCCCAGAAATGAGTCTCCCCAAGACCCAGCAGGATCCCTATAGCCAGCAGATATCTTTGGTGGCCTCTGCCAGAGATCACTGCCCATGGTTTCCTGGACCCTTCCTTCTCCAGACTCATGTGTGCGGGTCAGGTGGAGGCGGCATCTGTGGTTTGGATGACCAACATAAGTCCTTCCTTCCCCAATGCCAGGAATGGTGACAGATCCCCTGCTGTAATATGGGACCACTCCATCGCCTGCGGACAACTTGTTGTTTGATGAGGCTTTGGGCATTATCACTCCCTTCGTGTGTCTGCAGTCTTCCAACTTGGTGCCACGGAGAACAAATTTTTGATTTTGCATTCTTCCCTTAGCAGATTTGGACCTAGGTCAATAGCTTGTCCATCATGCCATCCTTGCTCTGACAGGTGCAGAGAACCAGTGACAATGGCTTTTCTTTGGAAGGTTCTGCCTCCATTCCCATGAACATGGCACATGCTCCCCTGATGGGCTTTGACCATGAAACTTACTTCTCTCTTGAAAAATATCTTTCAAACAAGATGTTTCTACAAGTTTCTTTCAGAGAAAATACAGCTCTGGCCCAGCGGACAGTTAGTTTCGATATCTTGAATGAAAGGCCTGCAAATATACCTTTGAAGCTTCTCACATATAGTTTTAAATTTTTTTCTGACCATGTATAATAACAAGTTAATCCGCTATGTATACATACATGTATGTATACATACATACATACATACATACATACATACATACATACATACATACATACATACATACATACTGTTCGTTTTACTTTTTTTGTCAATAGGCACTTCCAGCTCTTACTGTATATACAGCTTGGCTGCTTTCACTAGCCATTCTTAAAGTTTTCAATCAGAGAGAATGTTAGTCATTTTCATGCTTTACTGAGTTTAAATTCCCAGTATCGTTCAAGTTTTGTATTCTATGGGTGGCATATATGATAGTGACACCACTGTATCTTATTATAAGTATCCTGGCCAAAGTATAAAGGTACAGTAACTTATATTTTTCTTTGACTTGATATATTGCTAACTGCATCTATATGTAGAGACAATTCATAGTTTTCAATTCAGTCCAGGTATCACACCCTTGAAATATACCCTACAGGTCATATTACTTGCTGTCATTTTAATATGGGATGTTTTATTTATTTCGTTTGATTATAAACCTACCCAGTCACGCAACCCCGAAAAGAAGAGAAGGCCTGAGTTGAGAAGTTAGTGTTTTCATCATTTTGATCACTGGGTGTGGAAAAATTAAAGGTATTTTTCAGGCCTCCTTGTATTCGTCTGAATGTTGAGTAAATACGTTTTCCAATGTTTTATGCACCCAGCTGTTGTGCCAATAGGTTTCGGTCATGCTTATTTTTCCCAGTTGTTGTGCCAATAAGTTTCAACTAGATTTTTGTGTGCAGCTGTTGAGCTGGGATTCCATATGTACTGGTACGGATATGGGTTTGGTGTGTGGATTCTGCTCTGCGTACGATTATGCAAATGGTGTTATACCATATATGCCGTGCGTAGTCAGTCAACTGTCTATTCGCGGCGGATGACCCAAAGGTACAAGATGGCTCCCACCTGGTATAAAATAGATCCACTTGGCTGCAATCCTAAAATACCAGGGAGACACCACCAAATTAAGTAATATTTCACGTTATTTCAAGGGTATTCCGTCCGTTTTGTGAAGATACGATTTCAATCGCTACATGGTGTGGTAAGGAAAATTGTACCCGTATCGGTATGAGAAACCGTACCTGTGTCAGCACATATGGTATCCCTGTACGTAATTTCAAGTTGCGCGATTTTTACCGTATCCGTACGCGTATCCGAACCCGCACCCGTACATGCATCCATACCCGCACATATGGAATCCTAGCTTCATGCTAATAAGGTTGTACCGTGCTTTATTTCCAAGTTGCAGTACCGAAAAATTATTAGCCCAACTGTTGCGGCAACAGGATTCGACTGTGCTAAATTTGCCCAGGTCTTTTGCCAATAGGATTATAGTCGTGGCATCTATCTGCCCAACTGTTGTGTTAATGAGTTTCCGTGCCAGCTGTTGTGAAACAGTGTTCAACCATGCTTACTTTTCTCAGTTGTTGTGTCGATAAGACTAAGCCTTGCTTATTCGCCCAGCTGCTGTGCCAGTATGATTTTACTGCGCTTACTTCAACCAGATGCTGTGCCAATAGGACTTACTCACAGCACCTATTCGGCCAGCTGTTGTGCCAGTAGGGTTTGGCACCCAGACATATTCGCCCGTTGGTTGGGCATATAGCCAGTTACGTTTTGAATAATTTGCTGTTCAATGCAGAACCACCAAACTTAGCATAAATGTTGATATTGGTACGTGAATTAATCATGTTAATACTACTATATGTGTTTAAGACATTTTCCAATTGAAACTAAAATATAGTGATTTTATTTTACATAAGACTTTTCCAGTATTCAAGAAGTTTCGTTATTGAGCCACGCTTTCGCCTGGTCAAATCAGAGCTATCAAATTATCTTAGAGAGTGTGTATAGTCAAATGACATTACTGGATTATCTGGTATTGCAATTACAGGGAATAAAACCACATGTAGGGTCCAATCCAAGCCATCTTGAGTGCAATGCCTCGTGTTAAATTAAATTTTTCTGTTGATGTTTCCGATATCCGTTTCGAAAGTAGAAAAGTGGTATATAGGTAACAAACGATTTTCCAGTTGTTGTTTTACTGAAACATATGTAATCCAAATGAGTATCACACATTGCCACAGTTGAAGGTTAGCTACAATCCATCTTTAAGAACTTTAACAACCGCGGGGTCGTCTCAAAATACCTTCTGTCTCGTTGTTACGCAAATGAAGCAAATGAAAATTTATTAATGCACATGTGGACGTAAATAAAAGCTGACTATAACCCATCAGCAAATGTTCCAGCCGACTCTAGGGGTAGGTTGAAGCAATTTATGTTAACACCAGTGGCAGAAGGAGACATGTTTCAGATTATCCTAGAGCAAGATGAAAGTAAGGCAACTTGTTTCAACGCACCCCTTTGACTGTTAATGCACATTTATCTGCACTGCAGGAATACACACTAACTAATCACTGTCGCACTTTTTGGTGCTAACTCTCTGCCACCTGGGGATTTTATACCACTGGTTATCTTAGTTTAATATCTTATTGTGTGAAGAATTTGCCCCCAAAAATCTTTGATAGAAATATTTACTGGAGAGGGAGGAAAACATATATCGCGTGCCCAATCAAAAACATAATTTGATATCAAACTAAGGTTTATATAGTAAAGTGGGCTCAGAGGCAAAGGTGCTGCCCACAGGTGCAACAATGACATTTATAGGGAGCATTATCATTATAGTTCCGTCTTATCCCATGTTTCAACTCTCCTAGTTTCTCCTATTTTTGTTTGTTTCTTTGTTTGTTTACCATCATTTGTCTTGCCATTCATCTTGTATCACCATGTATCAAGGCCTAGCAGAACATTAGTAATGTAGGCACTAAATGAGTGGCCCTGGCTAAATAATAAAGGAATTAAATCGAATCAATACCAAACAGACGAATAGCTCATGAAAGCATACATTTTTCAAGTGAAATGATATCGATGTGACAAACATTAATTAATATTGGTTGAACAGAGGAGACGAGATTACATTGAACCACTCGCTCTCACAGCCATACCGGGAATTGGCTTGCATTCCATTTAATCCGACATCCAATTTATTAGTTGTGATACTCCAGGTGGGGTCGAAACTGTAAACATGCTGAGAAAACCACACGATCATTGATCATGACCTCGATTTTTGAAAATTATAGCATTCACATGTGTGTATTAATGATTTGTCTCATTTTGTGAACCTGTAATGGGCTTTATTTTCGATTGTTAATGAGCGAAAGCTACCTCATGACCGCTTGAGAACGTATCATGAATTTTTGTATCAGCAATGCTGTGTTGTGCCATGTGGTGCAGTTGAACTACCTTTTTTTGCAACTAAACAAGCCAAAGAACCAGATATGATGATCGATGATGATGATGATGATGATGATGATGATGATGATGATCTTAGTAATGAAACTGTTATCATTACAACTAATGATAATAGTAAAACATATTTTTAGGATCACTGGAGCCATGCAGCATGAGGAAGTATTGGAAATGTGCCAGCAAATTCATCCAGGGAGGTAAGATTCATTTATAAGAAGGAAGAGATAAAAATTATTTGTTTTTTTTTTTTGGTCCAAAACGTACACTTGCGCTTCCCTATGTTTTGCATTTCGGAGCAAAATTAACATAATTTGTGAACATGAGCACTGGTCAATTAAGGATGAAGAACAATTGGGATCGCGAGCTTTGGAAGTAAAGTGGAACGGCATTGAATGCTAAGACGCTACATGTCATTTACAAGGGGTCTGCCAAAAATCTCAACGTTGTGTGAGATTTCATGATCACAAAAGTTATTCATCGCTATTTCATACTGTCATATGGACCTAGTAAAAATAATAAAAAAATGTACAACTAGTCGAACTCTTTACCCTTTATTCACAGCTAGGTGAGTGACTTGCTTAAGAAAAACATTGTGTCACTTATAATCCATGGGTTCCTAATACACTGAACTAGTGATATATCGTTCTTAGTGACGAAGTTACCATCAATCTATCTCAATGAATGAGTTACCAACATAAACATTGGCTGTCACTGTGTGTCTGTTTTTTGTTTTGTTTTTTGTTTGTTTGTTTTTGCTTTGTTATTTTGTGGGTTTTTTGTTCCTTTTTGTTTCAATGTTTTTGACTGCATGTACGATTTCAAAAACAAGAGAATGTCCTGACAGTTAAAAGTGAATACTGACCTGTTAATTCTAGCCCTAACACCTATATCATACTTTAGAGGCAACATTGGTCCACATCTAAATATACAAAGATACATTACCTATGAATTGCCATCTGTCTGCGTTCATACGCGATTGGAAATAGGCAAAACCCACTGGATCTGTTGTTCACTCGTTTTCCTCTATGTTTGTGGTAGCAATTCAGGTTTAATTATCTAAATATTGGACAATTTTAGTGGAAATGCTCTTCTAAGGGGCCTCTTTATTTGTGAAAATTTGTGACATTCAATGGTAATTATGACGACCGATGCGAATTCGTGTCCAAAGAGTTGAAAATCAAACAAACGGATGGCATCGCATCCGAAAACGCAAGCAGAAACGGAGACGAAAACGCAATATGTTTCGATGGTTCGATTTCTCCTGTTTCATTATTGACGCAAACGCAACCGTTATCGCGAAGGATCAGATCGGATCGGATAGGACCCAGTGGAAAACCACCTTAATTTTCTTTACTTTTTTTCACTATAGTACACCGGCTGCTTTATTTTCAGTTCAGCTTAACTGGCAGATGGCTGTATGTTATGGTTCTTCATCCACTGTTGTAATTCTGTAGTCCATCGTCCGTCTTAAGTGGTCTCTGGATTAGTATTTGGCATTTTCGACTGTCTTCAAAACTGCTGACTAGGAAAGTCTTCACGTGTGTCGAGGACTGAGCATTTACCCTTTGTGAATCACTGCCGAGTTTCTTCAAACGACAAAGCTTCATTGTTTTTCTTTAAAAGTTTTTTGTGACTTGCCATATTGAGTTTTTGGAACATCTTGAGAATATATCATTCAAAACGCTTTGGGATTACTAAGCAATAGAATGGAAAGCACATCAGGATCTTTAATTAAATTTCTTCAACAGAAGGCTTTGTCACATTCTTTATGAATAATTGGGGGTTGTTTAGTTTATTGGGGGGGGGGGGGTGTTCGTGTGGTTTTTTTTGTTCGTTTCTGTTGTTGTTTTTTGTTTGTTATTTGCTGTGTTGTTTTTTGTGCTTCTTGTATTTTTTTCTTTGTTTTGTTGATTGTTTGGTAAATTTGCGTTTCTTCTCTGACACAACAACTTCGATTATCTTCAAACATAGTCTGTGTGTGTCAAGTTTATTCAATAAGTCACGCTCCTTTTTTCGTATTTTGATGCAATTTGTTTTATATTAAGCAATGATCAATACATGTGCATGTATTTGTTGGCATAAGTTCGAGACCCGGCCGTTCCATGATTTTTGGTGCTCTTTTGTTGCTGGTGGACTTCAAGTCCCAGATCTAGGACAATTCCGAATACAGTACTTACTATGGACCAGATACAATAAACCGGGCGTGACGATTATGGTGTACACTCATTCCTATCTCCATTGAACCATTCTTTATAGGAACGGGGATTTGGTGCAGTGGAAATGTGCCTTTCCCATTTTGGGCTTGGTGGTTGGTGTCAAAGGTCACAAAACAAATCAGGATACTTGTGTTTAGTTTATGTGTATGAAGTTTTCTCCAAAACCTTTGATTGGAGCCTCTTCAAACTTGCTGAATATGTACCTTGAACAAGTTCGTAAACATGCGTCTGTCAGAGTTCGCGCTTCATGGGTTCATTGAATTCTAAAATTGTATGATTTATTTAGGGGATTTGAAAAAGAACCGGGCCTACTCTAAAAGGTTGGTCCCAGTGCACTGAAAGATGCAAGGGCACATCTCTGGGGCCTTCTTTCTTAAAGTGGTCATAGCAGAGATCAGGTGACCTCATTTCCAAGATCATAGGGCAACTTTTAAAAACATAGTTTTTGTGGAATGATGCCAACAATATTTTACCTAGGTTTTTAAAATTGCGCATAATTATGACACAAACCAAGTTAGAATCTCAATTTGGTTGTCTCGGCAGATTTATGAAAGCCACAGGTAAGCTTTTGTGCATTTCATTTCAGGGTGATAATTTTAGAGCAATTTGAGTTTGGACTTTGATCTACAGGCCAATGATGGTCATTTATATATGCCAATTTGCACTGCTAATAAAGGACCTTGTAATGTCCAAACTCACATTTCAAGGTTACAGGGCTATTTTGTATTTCACCTTATATATATTTTTGAGAGGGTACTTTGACATAATAGTCATTGAATGCAATAAGGTCCTCCATAAAAGCCGAGTTGAGACTAGCCAAGGGTAACATTGAGCTGCTTTATAAGCTCACCCATATGTGTACATGCAATCAGAATTGAGCACACAACAATTACAGTCCTCTTGTTTAGCGTCGAGTTTCAATTTCAAACTATGAATTCTGTGGTTTGAGAGGGGTGATGTTTTCGTATTCATGAAATATATTTGTTTCGTGACATATATTTGGGGTGTGCAAAAAAGAGCACCGTATCTTCGTCACATACTAATCGATGGGTTATTCACTAATTACTTGCAGATTCACCTCACGACTTGAGATACTACTGCCCACAGCAGTGCAGTAAAATATCATACGACTGGACACAAACAATAAGACCTCTACCAGCCAATGCAGTAGGCAGGACAATCGACACGAAAGGCTTGCGCCCAAAACTGCAATCAGATTTCAATAAGTCTGTGGTACTTTTAACAGATAAAAAATATTCTGAATACTCAAACTACTGGTTCTCATATCATGATATAATACAAAACATTCGTTCAATACATAAACTTAGTGTTACACAAAAAAAGTATGCAGATATTGTTTTCAGGTTTTGGCAAGAAGTAGCTTTAAGAAGGGATCTTGCCATGCAAAATATAATGGCAAATGATACTCTTCGGGAATATACACTTGCCTTCCAAATTGCTAACAGGGCAGCAACAAATGTCTTTGGGAATAAATATGTTGAGCAATGGAAAGAGACCTTTAATAACATGTACACAGCATATAAGAATTCATCATATAGTAGGACAATATTCATGAAATCATTTAGGTCTGCAAAACCAATTATGTATCAGTATATAAGTTGGTTAAGACGTGCTGAGTGTGCGATTGGACCCTGGTTCTACGCCACTAAACAGCTGGTGGATTTTATCACAAACAGTGAAGTCGACAAAATATACATCCAAGGTTTGTCGTCGGCTCATTGGAATATGTCTGATTTAATCGTTTTGCAAATGTTACGAGATACCAAAATTAAGTCCTGCATTGCACTTGCCGATACCGTGCCTTTCCGAACTGACCAAATTTCCAATGCCAGCTTTGTGTCAGCGATACTACGATGTGAATCCGCATACTGGGCCAGTCTGCTCACTGAATTAAACAATAGAGATCTGCCACAGGATTTCTCTCAATATGCAACAAAGATTGTAGAGGACTTCTATAAGCTTACAGAAACAGTTAAAAATTATTACCAGTTCATTACAATAAACAACAGATTTATTCGGTAAGTATACTTTATATTTGTGTAATTTCAAAAATCTTGCTGGAACTGCCAGAAACAAATGAATAATGAATCACTTGCTATGACTGAGCAATTCAGTAACCCTGATTCTTTACATTTTTTTTTCAGAAAAAAGTAGGAGACGTATGCTATTTTTCATAAAACTCTTTAACTTCTTTAAAGTATACTTGCTCATGAGTTGGATTCATCTTGGGTAAATTAAGCTACATGAACATGCTATATGTAATGGACTATTGAAACACTATATCTACCAGGCTGATGGACTACTGGGACACTATATCTGCCATGCAGTGGACCACTGGCACACAATACCAAGCATGCTAAATAAAATTATTTTAAAATAATTTAATCTACCATGCTGATAAACTACTGGAACAGTGTGTCTATCATACTAATGGACCGCTGGAACATGGCGTGCACAAGTTGTTACCATAAAGCAGCTGCTCTGTCACTCAATGTATTTTATTCATTCTTAACTTTTTTTAGATATTTTACACTGGTGACTTAGTTTAAACATATTTTATTTTAGAAACGATTGGGATCAGGCAAGGTCGACAGTAACCTTCTCGCTGGGGTAAAGATAGGCCTTTCACGAGTGACCAATCTTTCTTCATTTACGTTAACGCAAGAAACTGAACCTCCGGTTTTCCATACAGACAAATTTTTTTGTGAAAAAGTATAGTTAAATTGAAGCCCAAATCAACGTGCTCAAACTTAATAATGAATGAATGCATAGTCCATATAATTATTTATTTTGCAGCTTTAACTTCGTGGAGGTAAAAGTTTTCTTTCAAGCATTGAGTCGAACTGTTATTAAACAAAGAGTGTCGTTTGATGGGTTAAGTCTCGTGGGTAAGTACGATATGACAAAAAGCAGACCTAATATATAGAGGTATACGTTTATAATATTGCTTTTATTGGCCTATTATAAAATGCAAACTTTTCAAGAATGGAAATATTTGATGTAATAATATCCAAGTCCGCTCATCCTCGTGAGTCCATATATGATTCAGAATCGTCTGTCGTCCGTTCTTAATTGACATTTTTGACTTGTCGCACTTTTGGACATTTTTTCTCCAAAACCATTAACCAGATCCACTTGAAACTTAGCGGGATCAACATTTTGTAGATTTATACTGAGAGGGTTTATTTTTGGTTTCAAGTTATCATGCTGCAGTGATTTTGCATCTTTATGATTTTGTATTTTGGTTCACTTTTTGCAAAATCTTTGAAAAATTCTAAAACCAGTTGGGTAATTGCGTTTTGCAGTTACCATTGCATAGGGACATTTGTGGGGAATCTTAAACCCTAATATGTTTACCAATTCAAGGGTGCTGCAATGTAACCTATTTTTAACGTATTTTGTGTGTTTTTGATATTTTAGACGTCTTCTTGAAAAGCGTATATCAGGTCTATCTGACCTGACGTAAATGTAGCTTGTGAAAGATTTGGTCACTTGGTGGTGATACTCTGGATACCTTATTTTTAACGAAGTGTTCAATTCCGATACTTGTCGGTTAATGCATGGATTTCTGTTGATCGCTATATGCAAATTAATGGAGATTGCAATGTCAATTCAAATTTCGACTTTTCTAAATCCGTTAGCCAAATTGTCTTCCAACTTGGTGGATAATTACCTTGGGTGACACTGTAGCATGTCTGCCCAAATAGTCAAGCTCCAACCCAGTGATGTTTAGACTTTTGTATTATCTTTAAATGTGCTTGTATTGTATTTTTTTTTTAATTCTAAAACAAATCTCAATCTCAAAACCCGGAAGGTTAATTGATTTGAAATTGCCTCTATTCGCGGTGCAATATTTTGACCTAGCGTACAACACTTATGTTTACAACAATACAACGGACAGACCGTTAAATAAGCAGTTCACCAGCAGGTCTAGTCACTGTCATGTATAGGTATTAACTAGCTGCCGCTATTGATATGATATTGTTATTAAAAAGATAGCTTTTGTCCTGAATATTCAGATAAAGAAATTTCCTGCACCAGCAGTGCTTTGTGCCTCCCACGTGTTCTCTTGTCTTGAGTAGTAAATGGTTCCGGCAGGGTATCATCAGTTTTGCTGGCAGTCAGCAGCACAGTGCGCAGTATGTGGTACCAGCTCGATGGCTGCGACACTGTAATACTTGATTGGACAAACTGTAAAATTAGAATAAAGAAATGAAAAAGATTAAATAAATATTATGCTGTATATATTAATACAAGGGCTTTGAACCACTCAATACATCACGCTTCACTCTGAAGCCCACTCACCCAGTCTGGTCTTGGTGTATGGGTAGACTCAAATGGTAATAATATTTGTGAAAAAAATTGGAATATGAATATTTAATGCGAGAAGGGGCAGTTTCTCATTTGAAGCAGTTGAATAAAATCTTTGCTTATGTTCTTATAAACGTAGAATTTGTGTAACCAAAAAACCTGTTTCATCTTCTTTGTCTGAGTCACCTGACGACATAGTGAGCAGTTACCATCTCCGGTGCTTATTCTGACATTTTTTCAGTCTTCCCAGGCAATGTCATGTTGTCGTCCCCTGTGACCACCATGGTTTTTCTTGCTGTCCATTATAACGACCACTTTATCAAGGCACATGTTCACTCTTGCTTGTGTTTTTATTAGTATCCCTGTAATCCCCATGTCGTCAGTTCACCTCAGTTCTCAATATGCCTGTGATTTTAGGCTGTATCCTCGTCTCTGTTATTTCGCACCTTTAATCATAAACTATCTCTTAATGTTTGCAGTGTTGTTAATCAATATTTTAAGGTTGCTTTCATTGACTAACGGTTCATTGCCTTTATCATCACTAGTCCTTACCTGGCCACAAAGACGACTGTTGCCCAGCTGCGACTGTGATATTCTAAGCTCTTTGGCCTTAGCGGCCGTGCATTTCATAGTCACTAAGCATGGACATCTGTTGAAAGATTTCTTTATATACTGGTGATCTCAACATACCATGCCTTAACTCGTTGCCTTGTCAGTAGGTTCAAAGAACAACAGCCTTTTTTCTCATTATGATTCGAGTGGTGTTCTTGGTATGACGATACAGCAACGTCCACACGATGTTTTGTAATAGGGACACTTGTGCTGCTATCCAATTTAATTGAATTAAGACGAGCGTCTGCGATGTGGATCTTGTGTGAAAAATAACCCTAATTCTCTTCGTTTTACACGTGACCAGATTTTTAAAAAACCATGCCTGTGTCACCTTGTCCAAATCATACCTTTTCATAAATGCAAAAATGTCGCAAATATCTAATTTCATATCATATTTTGTAGTTGAATTCCTGATGTTTAGAGTACTGACATTTTTACATTTCCCCAGGTTAAATGTTGAAAAATGAAGAAAAAAGTTCTAAATATTATTTGTTTCGTAGACTTGCCAAAACTTTATAGCCTCTAAACATATGTGAGCTTTGTGGCAGAACTAAAACAAACTGTAAGTCGAAATGTTTTAATATAAGATCTGGAGCAGCTCACTTCAACGATTCATCTGAACACTTTGCTCTGTTTGAGAGAGAATGATGCAAGTAACAAGGTTTACTTTTTAAATTATGGATATTTGGTTTCATAGTTCTCCATACTAGCGCAGAAAACTTTGGCATTGGGAGGTGTTCGCAGTAACTAAGATCCTGCGCTGCTAACTAGCATGCATCATTGAACTTGATTGATAAAAGTAACAATTTGAGAGAGCAATTGAACTTTTAATCGACTACACGTAACATTTATAACTATGTTTCCCATTTTGGAGCTCAAAACGTAGCATTTAAAATTCGAATATTGCCAAATTAAAAAAAATAACGGTTACCTTAGTTATACTCTTGTCTTTACATAGCCGTCAATTTCACAAAGATTCAGCAATTCAGTTTTGAGGCTTTCTCAAAATTACTGAGTCTGGTAATAAATTTCCTGAGATATTCCCTGCCGAAGATAACAAGTAGAGTTGCTTAATTGCTCACAACTGACATCTGCTCAAGTAATAAAGAAGGACGACTAAATACTAATCCCTTTAACTCTAGCATAATTTTGACCTACGCTGACAAACAATGTAGTGGTTCTAATCTGTCACCTGTAAAATAATCCGTTCACCTGTAAAAATACGTCCAGGGCGGCTTTAACTGTGAATGGTTATCTAAACTTCACCAATAGTGACCACTTGTGACAGCCAATTATCTGATCGACTCCATAAAACAGGTACTGACAGAGGGACACTTGTTCATCTTAAAGTTTTGCATATAAGTAAACATGTTGACATGTGGAACTATTTGGCATGGATGAAGATGAGCACTTCATCATTCCAAAAGTAACAAAAGCTTAATTTGACTGATTTGAAGGTTTCCGGTAAGCCCCAGCAACATAAATATGAATACTTCCTATAAGTGAATAAGCCCTGCCTTATATGTGCTTTATCAAAATTGTTTCTTTTGGTCCCAATATTTTCTCGAGCTTCCATTAGATTTCAAAGTGTTTTTCAGACCCTAAAATTTTTCGAAATAGGTCTTTCTGTCTCTGGTTATGTGACGACCAGTAGTATTTAACTGGCTTTATTGTGATCATAGAGAACCGGGATTCATAAATACTTTGATTCTGTCGTTAGCAACGCAAAACGGTTTCAATCATGCTCATTAAGAGACTCGTACTGCCCGATGGAGCTGCCATTAGAAATTTGTCTCATGGAAAAAAAAAACAGGCAAAGTCGTGGAGTCTCAGTGAATTGTGCCATTTACTTGGTTAATGTATTGATACAGCAGAGAGTGTACGGCCTTGTTATTATTATTTGGGACCGCTGGGATACCATAAACTCGGAATAATTTCCGCACTGATGGATAATGCAATTAATAGCTCCTAGTGAGGTGTTCTTTAATAACTATAGTGTTAATTTGCGAAAGGTGTGAAGCTGGTATTTTTATTACCGTACTTGACGTGACCTATCATTTTTGCTTCATAACCTACGTAAAGTATTTACATCCAAATATGCCCTAGTCTTTACATCAAAATTCCCCCCTTCTAAACACGTATTTCATGAATAATGTTTTCAGTTGGGTTTATTTCGGATTTAATTGCAAGCATGTTTTCCTGCAATATGAAAAATGGTATAACCGTTTCCATACGCTTTGACTCTTGGGAAGAAACCACCATTTTTGTTACTATATATTTTCATATCAGCATAAAGGCGTATAGCTTTTGTTTCTTCCCTTTTTGAAATGAAGCATACAATTCGTGTTGTGCAGGCACCTTTCATTGAAAACATGGAAGAGAAAAAAGGCGAGTCTATAGATAGAATCAAAAGTTATGCTTGTGCTAACTTGTCATGGCCAGGACATGCGTGTTCCGAGAACGGCTTGCAGGCATTATGTCATTGTGCATGAATATGTGATTCACCCTCTGTTGAGAAAATTCAACATGGAAAAAATATCTGTCAAACCAAGCATCACAAACGGGCTGATAACTTCATGTAATAGTCTAGCTGAAACAGTGGGCTAATTGCAGATAAATGGCTCGTAAAGGTGTGAGCTCAAGAAAACCAAAAACTTTTTAATACGGTAGCCTGCACCTGATTGACTGGAGTGGTGTATTCGTACTTTTTGTGGATAGCTTGACGTACAGCACAACTTTTTCTCGTAACACTGTATCAAGCAAAGTAAAAGTCAAATTCATACCCCCCGAAATAAAAATCGCTTTGTTTGCGTCTGAGTTGTTTGTTATTTCAGCGTCTTAAAGCATTTCTTGGTCCTCCAAGTTTTCTATACATAACAGAAATAAACTTGTGGTCAAGAACTCCTGGTATGTTATTAGTGACTACGACCTTCCCTTTACAGAGTATTTTCTACTCACCAGAACACATATTTGTATCCAGAACTCCAAAATTTAACAAGCGATTCGCATGGTCTTCAGCCCCGTTGTTAGCCTGGCTCAAGATTCATTTCTTGTTTTAATTAATACTACAGCTGAAAATTTTAAACGTCAGAGTCACATGGAAAACAAAATACACTACTTTCTCAGGTATATATTTTTCTCTATTACGGCTCACCATACCACGCACGGCTCGGAATTAGATACACCCTTTTAAATAATGACATTAAAAATTGTATTCTGTTGGACAGCGCATTACTGTAGGGTGCAGACGCCTCTGAAGCAGCTTTAGCGTTATCTAATGACTTGCCAAGTTGATACCAAGCAGAGAAAGTGACCATTTGATTGATTATAAAACTGTGTACAATAGGATCTTTCCGTACAACAAGCTTACTTTTTAAACGATAGACACAATTACGAGTGAATTGATCTTTGTTTAGTTAGGCGGACACAAATAAACTTTGGACGAAATGTTTTGGACTCTGAATTTCTAGACAGTACTACCGTATATCAGTTTGCCAAGTTTGTTTTTATTAGCCTGTTGTGAAAACAGCATTCACATAGTTTCGCTTCTTTCCCTACCCCCTGCAGAGTAAGTATAGCATTTGGGTGAAGAATTTTTCTGAACTATTTGCTTCTTTTCCAAACGCTTTTTTGCATTTGAAAGTTAAATGTGTTTACATGAACAAAAAGATATCACTCACTGTTAAAATTAGACGCCTCTGCTTTATATACATGAATGTGTAATATGCGTCATGTTCGTTGAGGAAATGAGAGTACGGACGCCGGGGAGGCTTTTTATAAAGTCTGTGAACGCTAGCGATCGGAGACATTTAGATGTTATACGTGGACTCAGGCAAGAGTGCAAAGTATACATTCTGAGACCAACCTATTGAAGCGCATTGGCGGTAATTTAGCTTTACTGTGTTTAACAGTACCTTGGTTTCACTTTGCAGCACAAGTTGGAGGATACATGGGCATGTTGGTTGGAGCCAGTTTGCTTACTGTGTTTGAATTTCTCGATTTGGTCATCTGTCGTCGTTTCTTGGGTAGCACGAATGCATATGAGACGGAACGTATGCAGGACAAAACGCAACAGAAAAGCTGTACAAAAATGGAAGATATTGAGGTCCATGATGGTTGGTAAGGATGATAAGATAGCCATGATGGCTCCATTTCAGGATCAACGAGTCCGGTAGAATAACTCAAATACACATATTGTACCAGTGGGATCATTCTCTATGACCTATCATTTCACACTTTTGGTGTACCTCTTGGGTGATCTATAACAGTGACAACAGAAATAGTAATGGAGGTAACATTTCATAATGATACGAGATCAAAAAACTTTGCACCGACGTTGGCGGTGTAATTGGAACATCAATGTATGCATGCCTATGTGCCCTCCAAACCAAATGTATTTTTGTGTGACATTTTGGCTACATTGACTTTTTATTGTGATTAGAACCAGTACTTACTGCGCATTCAGACCTTCTTCAAAACAAAAATTTACCACATACATCGCTTATTGAGCATCTATGTTTTATTGGTATGCGTGACGAGTATGCTATAAAGATTTCCCACTTGACACACACTTAGCCATGGTTAGATTCTTAAATGACTACATGACTGCACATAACTGTACATGAATTTTTTACCAACGATTTTGGTGCTATGTTTTATTTGCGATGTGGGTGCATTCATCAAATGGCCGTCAATTTATGTTGTCAAACAACCAGTCTACAGATTTTTTAGATGTCACTAGAACAAGCACCTCCACCCTATCACAAATAGTAATAAAGCAATTCAAAATGGCTTATAAGCAGGAGAAAGTACCAGGACATTCTTAAAATGTTGGTGCTGATCCTTGTCAAAGGGGTAACGGGGAAGCTACCAGTTCAGTTCCACAGCGATGTATCAATTCCATAGGAGGACATGACAATTTTTTTGTCATTCTCGCTCAGACATTACTTATGTGCCAATAGGACATAAGAAAAGAATGTCTTTTGCCGGGACACGACAATAAATTGAGGGAACCAAATGCAACTGCAAAGGTACGAAATAGAAATGTAGAAAAACAAGCGAAATAATTGGACGGACAAAAATATATGCTGTCGGTCAAAATATTTTGCTCTCGTGAATGTGACGTCATTTTTAGATAGGGGCAGCCCTTTGAAGACAGCTTCCATTTTGTTAATTGTGTTTTCAGATGGGTTTTGAAACTTCACATTTTACCACTATAACATGATTTATCAAGTGGATGGTTACGTTAAATTGCCTTAGAAGATGAACGTTTGAAGAAAACGTCATAAACAGAAGAAAGAAATCCGTTATGGTTCATGACAAATAGCTACCTGCAGCAGGAGGCATTCATAAGAAAAATAATTAAAATATGGTACGTCTTTTATTGATAGAGTTTTTATTCATTTATCATCTTTGATGATAATCTTGTACACCTAAAAATCATTCTTTTGCCATGTAAATATACTGAGTGCGCAAAAGTCAATTTTGGGGGAGCTGCATTTATGCAAAATGACGTAACACTAGTAAGGTGCAAGTAGATCAAATGCTGTACAGAAAGCATATGCATCAGGTCCATTTTTGCATGAGGAAACTCGTGTCTACTTTATCCGACATTACCATGAAAAACAGGTGAAGCTGAATACACTGCAGAACTTGCTTGATTGCACATCAATTACAACAATTGCATGTACACTAAATTAGAAATTCGCATTTTTCATTTGGTTCCAAGTGATTATATATCCAATTTGAATATACAACGAGGTTGCAAAGTTGTGTCCTTGATCATACCTGAGTACGTAAAGGCACTTCAACAAAAGGGTGATGCACGAAAAAGGTTACAATCAACTTCATTTTATGCTTCAATAGTAAAAATCCAAGTTAATATATTTTTAAACTTACAGTTAAGATATCATTATGAATTAGTATAGACTGGACACATTCTAATAAGTGATTTTATAAACAGAGCGTATATTTGCTATTAATCTCGGTTTAAAACCAAAAAAAAAATTACAATTTGCAGTCTTCTTTTTTTTCTTAGGTAATAGTCTGTTTTATTGTTTCATAACAGTTTTAACCCTTAAGGTTATTAAAAAATAAACAATTCAACCTCAATGCCGTCGCTATTTTGATTTTGTAACCCTGTTTTGAATTATTTAAATACAGTACTGTCCTGCACCTGGTTTCCATATTGCACGGTTACATGAAATGATAGAAATATTTTTCATTTCCTGTAATGGCAGCACTGGGTAATGGTATGTCTCCAAACATTTAAATTCCTGCTTCTACCAACCACTACATTTATAAGTGTCCCTTTGCCATCAAATAGCAATCTGCATCCAAAAAGGTGTCCATTGTTATTGGCAGTAAAAGTCTGAAGTTTCCCAAATTGTTGAGGATATTGGTGCACCGTGAACACGAACGTAACGTCAATCTCATAAGTGCAGCCAACGTGCACATGCGCTTTGGATCATTTTTTTTAGGATAATAATGAACACTCCTAGGATGAGCCAAGTTTCAATGTATTATTTAAATTGTTACTTTTTAATCCCCATATCTGTGAAAAGAACACATGATATATACTCTAAAATGCCGTGTAAATTACTTCAACGTTGTCACCAGTACATTATAGACTCTATAACATACTCTATAATACAGTTTTTTTACTAGCAGTTAGTGGCTTGCATAGCCTATTTTGATACACAAACATTACGCTGCAAGCATGCAGTAAGAAGAATACAGCAACTTAGCTGGGAATAAAAGTACAATTTGTTCACGATAGATGTACAAGTCCCTCTTTCAATTTGACGCAGTATTGTCTTGTACACCAGCAAATTGAAGCAACATACCAATACAGACCTCATCTTGTAACACTATCCTTTTATCAACGCAAGTACTGGTTCATAATTTGTGGTGACAACCTGTATTTCCTTTTGATGAGTCTAGTATGACTATGCTATCGAAAGTTTGAAATGATTAACATAAGATAGCTTTAGCTAGTGCATTTTCTCAACAAACAGAAGAACTTTAATGTATATTCCCTTCCCTTTAAAATGCAATACCGTTATGACTAGAACAAATCACAATCTAGGTCAACATCTTTTTTAGAATGACAATTTATACCTGAGAGAGACAGCTAAGAACATTCTTGCTCGGAAATTGGCGGTAGGGCTGAAAACATCTTTGCCTCTCTTCCCAGCCTCTCAGCGTATGTAATACAGAAGCGCCTGTTTTTTCTAGTTTATCGTGTATCACTTGGAACGTTTATGGAATCAGCTCAATGTTTATGGACAGTGATACACTAAAACTTGTGTTTAAGCATGACATTGTGGTACAAGAAACAACAAAAGGTAAAGAGTGTGACCAGTTAATTCTTACCCATAAATTTTCCCACTTTGCTCGCAGTCCAACACCTTAAGGCTGCCAGGCCTTCTCGAGGTATTGGCATCTTTGTCAACAGATACGTATATTTAGGAATAAATGTCTTTTCTTATCCCGAACTGGTTGCATGGACTAAATTTGATTGCACAATTATTTAATTTGACCATCGCATATACATGGGATGTGTCTACCTAACTTCAGAAGGTTCCACATACATTGCTGCCAGTGGGAATTATTTTGACATCACTGAGAGTGAAATGACAAAATACTCAAGTAGTGGTAACATTTTATTGTGTGCTGATTTAAATGCACGAACTGATACTCATAATGATTTTCTTTCTGCTGTACCTGGTATAGACACGTGTAACTTCAGACTTATTTATATTCTTGTCTTTTGTTTGTGAAAACTGTGTGGATTTCCCTTTCTGCATTCATTATATAAAACGCAGCCAAACAGATATGGCAAAAGGTTATTAAAATTATGTAAGACTACCAATATGCTAATTTGTAATGGCAGCGTAGGTAGGGACAAAGGATTGGGTAAATTTACCTGCCACACAGCGGATAGTTTTGCTAAAACAAACGATCTGTGTACTTCCTGTCGACTAGTGGTGCTCAATGTGCCCAGAAAGAGTACAAAAGGGTCGAACAGAAAAAAGAACAATACACTTACTTGATACTAGAAAAAGACTTGAGAACATGATCTCCAACAATCCTAATAACCATCTACTACATTATATATACATTCAACGCAATGGATCATGGAAAAATATACAAATATATACATACAAGAAATGTAAACACTTACAAGATAAAGTTACCATATATTCCAAGATAAACAGGCTATTGGATATCATATAAGTCAGTATCTTCCCCACTGTCATCATCGATCAGTACGAACCTAGAAAAGCGCTTCGTCTCAAGAATAAAGGCTGAAGTAGGGTCGATAATGTTACAAGCATAGGATAAATTAGGGCGACCGAATAAGCACAATTTAACTTTATCATTATTGCTATAATCCACAAATGTGACAGGAACGTTGTTTGTTTCAAAAATCTCATTGACCCGACCCCCCCAAAAAAGTTTCTCTTTGTGTTGCATAGTGTGGACACTGCAAGAGGTAGTGTATTGTAGTCTCAGATTTATGACCACAGCTGCAAGCTTGAGTTTCCACCAATTGACAAGAGAACAAATGTGCATTCAACGAACTAAAATCTACACGCAGACGATTAAGCAGAATATTTAACCTTCTCGTACCGCACCAAAGACAGTCACGTCTGAGTGGAAACAAAAAGGTTTTCACGTGAAATTTAAAAGAAGTTAAAAATGGAGCGTTTCGAACCCCTAGAGGTAAATAATCCCAAAGTAGCGTTGTTGAAGAAATAAACCCCTTTGCAAATACATTTTTCCTACAAATAACTAAAGTTCTGTCCGGTACGTCACGCAGCTGATAGCTATGTCTTGCATCATTTTGAACCGGTAGTAAATTTCTCATAAAGGGAGGACACATGGAAGTGACCAACTTGAAATAAAGTGTCAATTTTAAGTACTTACATCTCTCGGCGAAAGTTGGCCAACCATGACATTAAAGAACTTATACTTTACCAGAGGTTCTCATGGCACCCAAAACTAATAATGCGGCTCTGGATTGAACTAATTCCAACAATGCACTACATTTAATTGAACAGTTATCAATAATAGGGGCAGCATATTCGAGAATCGGCCGAATAGATGAAACAAATATGACCTAAAGGGTTATTAAAGGTAATTTATACATACATTTCTTTTTCTCCCTCAGCGTGCAGCTGCTTTATTACGTACTTTTTTATGTGACTATCTCATGAAAGATTATGGATAGGGATAAGACCCAGGTGTTTATGCTTTTGTACTCTGTTAACTGTTTTTCTCATGAATTGTACCCATGGATGGCTGGTTTTAGTTTTTTTTTGATACGATCATTTCCTCTGTTTTATCCGGATTGAAGTCAATTTTCCATTTCTTACCCCTCTCTTGAACTACCAACAAATCTTCATTCAGACTAATAGCAGTTACTTCAGTATTTTCTACAATTTCCATGAGCGACGTATCGTCTGCAAAAAGTTAAATTTTACACAAAATATCGTCGATTAAATCATTAATGAACACTAGAAATAACAAAGATCCCAGAACACTACCTTGGGGTACCCCAACTCAATCCTTGCCCAGTTTGACGATGCACCATCCAATACCACTCTTTGTTTCCTGTCCGTGAGATACGATTTAATCCATGATAGAAGCGGATCTGTTATGCCACATTGTCTTTACTAATAAACAAGAGCTCTATGCCAAACTCTGTCAAACGCCTTTGACACATCTAAAAACACTAAGCGAACATGCTTGCCTCTATCTAAGGCTGAGTTTGCACTATGTGAAGAAGTTGATTCACGGTACTGTCTAGTTATTTGAAACCGGAATAACATGCTGTGAGGAGATTATTACACCATATTTAAAAATCTCCCGAAAATATGAAGTCACGTCCCCTAAAACTTGGACCCATATTTTGGCCTACAAAATATTCTTTGTTATCTATATATGACCGAATCCATAATGCCACACCCCCAATATAACTGACTACGCGTGTTTTTCATATTTTAAGGTTTCAAATGTACCCAAAATCGATCATTTTTACATGCACACGTCACGTCTGACGACGACCCACATTATTCACATACCGATGTGATTTGACGTTGAGGGGAGTAAATTAAAAAATTTCCCATAACCAAGTGACCACCCTACCAAATAGTGAAATGGCTAATCTATTAGAATGTATTCGTGAAACTGGCTTTAAAGACTAATCTATATCATTTGGTATCGCTTTTGGTAACAGGCCGCCTGTCAGTCATGGAACTTCCTGTTAGCAGGATAGCTTTGTAAACAGTGTGACGGCCGCACACACACTGAGGTGATTCACGAATTTTCGAAACCTTAAATGCAGTATGCGAGGATACGTTAACACTATTGTATTAGTCGTCCACAAAAGGTGGAGAGCGTGATAAAAGTGATAGAAAATTTAATTTGAACACTAAAAGACGTACGTTAGCGGGCTGTCATGTGGAAGCCATCGTATTTTCAGCCAATCACAATGCGAACCAGTCATTTCTCCGAAACATTACCAAGCGGGACCCGATAGGGGTGTTGGAATTAGCACCTGACCTGGCAAGCAAGGACGGTTTTTGTGATAATTGAGTCGTATAAATGTGTTTCAAACCTTTGAATGTCAACTTTTACATATTTGTAACTTGAGGTTGTAAGAATTTTGACTTTCCTTTGCATGACTCGTTGGTGCTTACATTCAAAGCGCATATGTAAACAAAGCCCATCAGGAGCTCTCGTCTAGCATTGGAGCACACAGATGGCTAGTAGATTTCCACACACACTCAAACAGGAAACGGCGACTGAATATTACTGGCGACACAGCGCGTCCTCGGCCCTGGCTATACAGCTTGCATGTCCCATAAAACGGAGACACGTGCACTGGGCATTTTCAAGCTTTCCTTTCCCCATGAAAGACCCTGTCATTGGGAGTACAGCATCTCTTATGAATCGCCAAAGGCACTTGTTTGGCTTAAAAAATACCAATATTGTACACTGATAAACTGAACTACATAAAAAAACTCAGTCTTTCAGAGCAATACAATATTTTACTCTTTATACAAATATCATTGGTAACCTTGAAATTTAAAATCTTAGCTAAACCTATGCATGTCTTCAGGTCACAAACATTACGGCACCCTGAGCTACAACTTTGTCTAGCATTTGGGATTATTATTATTATTATTATTTTATTATTATCATCATCATCATCATCATCATCATTATTATTATCATCATCATCATCATTATTATTATAGAATTAATAACAATAATAATAAGTGATAAAGCTTATACTCAGTGCCACTTATTATACTTTTACAACGTTTCAACACTGTCCAATATCACCCCTTTTGCCCTTTAACTGGCCAAAACGGCCCGGTGGTCAAATGTCCTCCGCTGCAATGTTTTTGACTAATTTCAGTCATGAAAAACAAGCTGAATGAGTATTGTAGGAGACCTATCAAAGTAGCTGCCCCAAGTCAACAACTTGTCTTGGTGTGGGTTCGGTTCTTAGCATTTAACTGAGTCTTAATACGAAAAAGGGGGGGGGGGGGTACGATGGTTTCTAGTTGTACAGACCTGAAGATACAGAAGCAATAATTTGAGAATATAAGTGAGATGTTGAGCATGTGAAGCATCTCTTATTTTGATTTTGGTGTGCAGTACATGGGAATGTGATTTGAGTATTCAGACATCAATGCTTTACATACAAGGCACAACAGTTTATACATGTACTTTTAATCCATCCTGGGGGGGGGGACTTAAGAGTTCAAATTGCTCGTTTCCAAAACTTGCAGCGTTATCCACTTACTATTGACTTAAAAAAGCAAAGGAACATCAAAGGTCACACCCTGTGAAACAGTTTTCATCCAGGCCAAGACAAGTTGCAATTAAGTGGGTCCTGGTGCACAGCGTTATTAATATAAAAAAAAATTGTTCCATAATCTTGAGGAAAATCACGAGTCTGTAACCACACATGTAGCATGTGGCCAAATTCCAACCAGAAATTCCTAAGGCAGATAATCTCTCTCCGGAAGAAAGGTCAGGTCTGAAAAGACTGAGAACTAATCCGGACATAGTGAGCAAGATAGAAGACAAAGGGTCTGCCATTGTAATTCAAAACAGAAGTGATTACATAGCTCAAGCCGTGACACGTTTGTCAAACCCTGAACACTAAAAGGCAGGTAAACACGAACTTTACAACAACAGACAACGAACGACTCAAGACCACCCTGAAACAGATGCTTGAGAATAAAAGCATCGATCCTAAATTGTAAAATTATTTATACATTTCAGAATCAAAGGGTCCCTAGCATATATTTTTTACCCAAAATACATTGGGAAGTACTACCACTACCAGTACACCAAGATCTGAGAGCGAACGAGTGTCCTACAGAGAAACAATTTCTACTTTTGTACATCTTTTTCACAAACTACTTGTGAAAATTTCTCAAGCTACATCAAGGACACAAAAGACTTCATAAATCAAATAAAAACTTTACCCTGGTTCCCAGAAAACAGATATCTTGTAACCTTCAATAAAATGTACAATCCTTGTACACAAACATTCCTACTAGTGAAGGTCTCCACAGTGTGGCTAGGGTCTTGTTACCATTTAAAAAAATCATAACGTCTTTTAAAAATATCACACTTTCGAAAACTTTAGCTGTGGAACAAAGAAGAGATACTGGCCTGTAATTTTTAGTGAGAAAGAGTTCACCTTTTTGTATCTAAGCAATCTACATTTTCTTCTTTCCAGTTATCGGGAAAACAGGATTTTGACAGCGACAAATTAAACAGTTTCGTTAAAGGATATGCAATATATGAGACAACCAGACGTAGACTTTCAGGTAACTTCTAAAATGTCTTTAAAATATGTTTCAAAATTTCACAAACAAAATAAAGTGGCAAGGTCTTCTAAGTAACAGTTTCCAGTGCCCTATGGTGTCTTGCAAGGGGGAATTATAAATCCCAAACTTTTCAATGAGTACCTCTCAGATATTGGAACCCCTTTAAGTTGTAAGGCTGGTGTGCATGTGGATGAACTATTGTTCTACAACCTCTTTTATGCAAACGATTTGGTTCTGTTTTCTGAAGCAGAGATTGGTCTTAAAAAACAAATAAAAATGTTAAAATAATACCCTCAAAAATGGCATCTCATTCTTAGCTTACTTAAAACAAAAATAATGGCTTTCAACAAAAGTAATTTTTTGCCATGCATTCCTTTTAATAATCAATTGCTTGAAGTAGTTTTACAGTTCAAGTACTTAGGGCTCATATTTGATTCACATAAAAGGATAATATTGCATTCCACTCCTTCCTACTTGGCTGAGCAAGCAAACCAATGTCTGTTTGTAGTATGACAATGTAGTTCAGGTCACTGGGCAAGCCTTCCTCAAAATGTTTATTCAAATTATCTGATGCCCAGAAAACTCCCTATCCTGGAATATGGGTGTAAACTATGGTCATCTCAAAATCCCCATGATATTGTTTCTGAAGAGATTATTGGGTGTGTGAACCCAAACACCCACATTGGGTGTCTATGTGGATGCAGGTAGATTTCCATTCCACTTAAGGCAGCAAGTAAGATAAGTGAAATGCTGGTTATGCATCTTGCCAACTGATCATGTCTTAAAGGTAGTTTACAATACTATATTTGAAATGCACATTGGTCAAACAATAGGTGCTCAACATTATCCAGTATTCTCTCTGAATGCAAACTTGATGTACACTGGCACAATCAGACAGTGGAAGATGTACACACCTTTATGAAACAAGGAAAAAACTATGGTAGATGTATGGATGTTGTGAATACAAACTTTGTTTGTTTGACACAACCACAAAACCAAGACTGTATACAGATTTTAAACATGAATTCTGCTTGGACTTATTTGCTGACTGTACCAAGTGTCACGTATGGCCAATGTATTGCTCGCTATAAATTAAGCTCCCACTATCTTCACATTGAACGTGTTCGTCATACAAAGCCCCCAACACCTGCAGTGGACCGTTTTTGTATGAGATGTAATTGGGGAGTCGTTGACGATGAATTTTATTTCTACTATTATGCCCGGTGTTTACTGCTGGAAATCCTTAGCGGTTTAGGAAAATCCAGTGGTTTATTCCTGGTCTCTCTGAACAGGCATGGAAAGTTTATCTCAGTCATGTCCAGTAAACTTCCGGATGTGATTTTCCTTGCTGGCAGATTCGTACACAAATGTTCTCCGAAGTAATCTCAACAATACATACACCAGAACCATACCTTACTCATACAATTTTGTTTAAGTGCAGACAGATTCTTTTGGTGCTATTTATCAAGTTTCTGTACTTTCAAATATAAACATATTCATCGAGTTCGTAAACACAGCCTGGTCAGCTTATATATATATATATATATATATATATATATATATATATATATATATAGTACTGCCACTCTATAAATATCTATAAATATTATTATATCTGAAAACTTTGATGTAGCTGTACATGGTGGCAGAATCTCAGGTACTGATCACTGTGTCTTATTGACTCATCACTTACTATTTAAAGATGCTGGTCAACAGATCTCAACGCTTTAGCATTTTGTACTGAATTATGTGTACAAATTGGTCTCAAAAACTATATATGTACACTAGGTTTGCATGGTCAACTTTCATATTTTTGCTAATATTGGTGCTTTGTGGTGTTTTCTCAAGGGAAAACAACACATCAATATGTCAGGAGACATATACATGTGTATAATGTATTCGTATGTGAAACAGACTTGTGCTTCTCAGGTGCTGTGGAACTTTCACGCTTTATAGGCCTTAAGCCAGAAGCCAGTTTCTCACATATTGGTACCATGGGGGAGGTGGGGAGGGGGGGGAGCAAGGGGCGGAAGCATCAGTGGTACCATTGTTCCATTTGAAAGGTCTTAAAGTTAGTCGATACGGGTAACTCCGTCCACCTTTGGACCGACCGTTACTTGTGAAGTATAGATAGACCGTAACCTGTCGCCCGATGTAACATCGTCTAGGTTCTCATTTCTGCCTCCAAAATGTAACATTCAAATTGAAAGCTAGTGACATCTATCGGTACATATAACAAATACAGTACAAGCATGTCACTTCGGGCAACTCCGTCCATACCAAGCCCAAAGTACAGATGCCACTTAATTTGGCCCAAAGTATAGTATCGCCGGGGCGTACATGACAATCTCAAATTCGTCGTTTACGTTCATTTATTTATTTTTGGTGCCCTTTGACACACGATGTGGCATGATTCTACAAAGATAATAATAATAAAAAAAAAAAAAAAAAATGCCAAGGACTGAGTATATTTATTTGTTAGGCCTACTACTTGGTACTATCTGCTTGATACTCTCTTTTATAGGCCTAATGATTCCGATGGGACACAATATCAGTAGGCCCATAGCCTAGATATCAGCATGACATTGACAGAGTGTGCTAAGATCTACAACTTTTAGGCCTAAACATTTTGCAACTTGAGGGCAAATAAAAAATCGTGTATATGTGTCCCATTTCCTGGCAAAAAATCCAGGTTGGCACATCGGAACTTGACCAATACCAGTGAAGTTTTACTGTAAATGATCATGTTTTTAGGCAGAAAATATTATGCTTTTTTTAAAAAAAAACAAACAAATGAAACTCCTGCACTAGTGCACCCCATAAAAAATGGAGGTCGGCAGGTTTTGAAGCAGGTTGGTAGGGAAACCGGATACATAGGCCGTACATACTTTTTTTTTTTGCTCAGACAGGAGTCAGGACATATAGCCCAAAGGGAAAGATTAGGCTTATGTAGGCTTGGGTTTCTGGATTTTTTTCTTTCTATAAACTTTAGTAGGCCTCGTCAAAAAATAGTAGAATGAACCTTTCTTTTAATTTATTGGCCGTGTCTTGCTTTCTTGAGCTCTTTTGTTTTAAAAAAAAGGGTCCAAACAATGAGTAAAATGGGCGCCCATTGGGAAAATAATCTAAAACTATTTGAAAAAAAAGAAGTTATTTTCACGTGTTTGAAGTTCAAACTATCCTATTCATGCATTATCATTAAATGACGTAGGTCGACGCCTGTCACAAGGTTGTAATGGACTAGCTTGTGCAAATGCCGATCTTAGAGTTAAAAAATAAGATTTAATAAGCCCAGACAAACACCTACGCCGCCCCAATGTGCTGAACAGAGAGAGGGTGCTCATGCGTGTCGTCTGTTTACGACCGGTGGAAATTGGCAGAGGACTGACGTCATAATTTATGTACATAATATTGACTGATCATAAATGAAACAGCGTTGGGTACTGCTTTGCAACACGTGTCAGACACACGAAAAAGACAACGAGGAACACAGTGGCCCTCACGTTGACGACTTTATTCTGATGATGCTAGTATTATACAGTTGCAAATGCAAATGGACGGAATTGGCCGCATGGACGGATTTACCCGTATCTATTTTTCAGAAATGTATATATGCAGTATGAAACATATAGCTTAAGGCCTATTTTGGGGGGTCAATGGGCAAAAGTAAATATCCCGAAAAAATGTGACATTTTCAAAAGAAATGTATGATAATGTGATATTTGCTTTTCCGCTGTGTTATTAGGTCATCGTTCGAAAGGTACTAATGTCTACTTTTTCAGATGAGCAATAACGGTATCAGATGTATAGATTAAGGTCTTTCTGGCTGGGGGCAAAGGTCATATACCGTATTGAAAATAGCAAAACCAGACATTTTAAATAAATGATTACATGTGATAAATTCTTTATAAGTGCAATATAATTTTGGAACCAGATAGTAAGCAGCACCTTTCATAAGGTCTTGAAATGTTCTTTTCAGAAATGTGTAATAGCAGCATGAAGCTTATAGCTTAAGGCCCATTTTGCTGGTCAATGGTCAACAGCTTATACATGCCAAAAGGCGACATTTGGCGATGACTAGTCAATTGTATAGTCTCTGTTTCTGCGCAAGCTTTATTTTAAGCTGTACGTTATAGGCCTATATTTGTTAAATATGGATAAATAGGATGCTGTTTTCAGAACAAGTGTATAATTGGGCAAACAAATCATTATTTGATGGTTGGAGTACGATACAATAGATATCAAACCAATATAAACTTCTCATCCTGTATCGTCAACAGTGAAATACAAGTCTTCGTAAAGGAAGGATACGATTAAGACGGCTCTTCAGTCCTGAAGACGTGGGCGGAGCTAGCGGAGCGAAGCGAAGCGGGCGAGTCCACGTCTTCTGGACTGAAGAACCGTCTTAATCGTATCCATCCTACTTAGGCCTCAACCTACAATATTAGCCAGTAAGGTACACAGTATTTGATATGAAAACATTTTTCCTCGAATAACGTTATTAGTTACTCTAAAATGGACCATTTAAATGCCATTTTCGTATTTATATAAAAGTCTAACACCCCCCCCCCCCCCCCGATATATCAACATTTCTAAATAGAAGCAGTCTTTTGATTGGATTAAAGTGTAGAAGCTTTCATCATCCCTCTGGACAGCAGGGTCATCCGCAGAAATGGCGAAGGAAAACAGCGGAAAGACTTGTTATAATGTGAAATGATCACATTTGGGCCTACGGGAGCAATGCAGGACCATCATCTTAGGCAGGAAAATGAGGCACGTGCAAGTGCCACTTGTACAATGCGACAGACTAGGCCCATGTTCACGGACGGTGTTTCCCCTCAGAATGATCTTCCAGCATCAAAGGGCCGCCCGGCGACCGGAGAACTTGTAATTTCGGTGCCTGAAAGCCACCACACTGTTGTACTGCATGCTAACGGAGAAGTATTGAAATTGCGTGTGAGATAAAGAGACTTTTTTTTCGTTCATCGGACCATAGAGCTCTATCATCGGATTGAACTTCTTTTTTTTTTTTTCGTTCATCTTCATGGGACTGAGTATTTGAACTTTACATTCACGTAAGAAGTCGAGGCGGCTGTTTTGTTTTGCTACAATCATGAGTCATGGCTAATGATATTGCCGGTGGCACATTAAAAGCCATCTTTGAAGACCTCGTCCAATGTTACATTGTTATTTTTGTTCAACTTGCAAATGATGTCATTAAATTGTTGCGAAATGAATTGCGACGTGCTTATGTTGTTTGGCTTGACTTGTCAATCTTAGCCTGCTGTCGGCCAATCAGGGGCCGTTTTACTGTTTGCAAACCTTCAGGTCTTAATGAATTAAGATTGTGTCTTAACAGGAGAAATCGAGGCACCTGATTGGCTGATAATGTAGGTTGAGGTCTAAATATTTATACCAACTCTCTTTATCCCAGTCTATCAAACCAAAATAAACTTCTCATCCGGTGTCATCAACAATGATATGCAAGTCTTCATATTTATACCAACTCTTTTTATCCCAGTCTATCAAATTAAAATAAACTTCTCATCCCGTGCCATCAACAATGATATACAAGTCTTCATATTTATACCAACTCTCTTTATCCTGTGTTCGCTGGCATTTATTATTTGGTTTTGAATTACTAAGTGCTCCCTAGTGTAGTATGCATTAAAATTTTAAGACACTTCAATACTCCCTGGTGTATTTTGTATTATAATTTGAAGAAACTTCAAATGCGTATTAAAGTTTTAAATTAATGTTAATACAATATATATATAAATATATGTTCCACTGACTTTCGGCCTTAAAAGGTGATCTATCCAAACGCTTGATTTTTGGGAAAGTATAATGAAGTTAACTATTCCAATTTCAAAGCATTTATCAAAACCAAATGCTTCTGAACTAGCCCAGCTAACCGTGGTCATCACTTTTCTGTCTGTTTTACTGTTCAGGGTTTCCGTTTTCGAAGAGGGTTTGTGCATTGGCTTTCAAGTCATGTTACCCGTTTTTAGATGGCAAAATTTTCAACCACATAACCTTTGGGTTTAACTGTTAAGCAGTCAGAGGCGAGATGCTCACATTGGTCACTGTGTGCTTTCTGGGTCCTGTTGAAATGCAGCGACCAAAGTTGTGTACATGTATTGGCTTTTGAACCGTGTTCTGGGTTCTGACATAAAACGGGATTGGGCTGGTGTTCATTGGTTAAGTTTCCAGTGGGTTGATTTGTATTCTGATAACTCTCAGTACACTATGGGTTTTGTTTGGTAGCATGGATTAATTGTTTTACTAGTCCTTTTTTGTGATCCAAAAGGTTAATGTTGATTTTTACTTCCAAGACATTGCTTTGAACTTTCACTTTGCATTTGCACAAATGCTAGTGATTTCATATAATACTTTTAAAGCCGCACATCAATCTGATTATAGGCCTATACTGTAGGTTTCTGTGTATAGCTTTCGCTTTTATGTGTATAAACTTCATTGGTAAAGCACTTTAACATATGAGACCTGCCTTATTGACATGAGCTTAAGTAACGTTAGTTTCAATAGATGTTTGTAGTTAGGTAGATATAGTCCGGTTGTCTGGTTAACTTTTTCCAATAATTTAACATATGAGGCCTACCTGATTGATATGGCCTAAGAAGTTTCAATAGATGTTTGTAGTTATTTAGGTAATTAGATTATCCGATTAGCTTTTGGGTTCTAAGCATTTCTTGTTTGTGGTTCCTTGGAGCAGAGAGGTTATATTTTTGCACATATTAATGACTAATAAGATTTTTGTTTTTGTCTGTATCACAACCTTCTGAGGAAACATTATTTTCGCGGATGGTTTTCGCTGCTCAAAGCAGATATTTGCATTTGAAAGATGTGTTTCCTCACACATTGGGTGTTTTTCCTTGGTCAATTTCAAACCTTGATGGAAGCAAGCGGAAAACAAACAGAGCTACACTTTGTACTGCACTTCAGATAGATATATCTCCCGTTGAGAATATTCCAACCCCTTCAACTTGCATCATTGATGGAATGGGTCTTGTGCACAAGATTAAGGGTGAACAAGACATTTGGAGACATTGCAAACATCTTTCCTCGATGGTGCTCAGTGAAGGTAGGGATAGTACACGAACAAGTGTTGATGTGATCATTGATGCATTTAGGGATGATTCCTTCAAGTCAGCTAAGGGAGAACAAAGGGTGAGAAAACAAGTGGTTTAGGTTTTGCATATTGTTCCTAGTCACACAATTCAGCAGTGGAGAAGGTACCTTTCTGGTAACTCAAACGAAAGACATATAAGTAAGTTCATTGAGGGTGAATGGAAGTCAGTCGAAAGAGAAAGTATTGTTTGTGATATGTGATGACAAATGTTACAGATTGTCATGTAATGGTTCATCTGAGTCACTGGGTTAGGCCGGGCAGGAATCATGAGCAGGTAGACAATCGCATGATTCATCATGCAATTCATGCTTCAGAACCTCGAGCAAATCAGTTATGATTGCAATTGATGACACTGATGTGGTTGTCCTTGCCCTGGCCTTTACCAAAAAAATTACCGCACCACTTTTCCTAGTGTAGCACTAGCAAGACTAAGGCAAAAACTCGATATATTAACATCCACAAGATAGCACAGGTGCATGTCAGAAATACATGCACGGCATTGGTTGGTTTCCATGCACTTACAGGATGTGATACAATAAGCTGTTTTGCTGGAAAGGGAAAGCTGTAAGAAGCAAATGTAGAATATGTTGACACTTTGTTTCAGTTGGGAAAGGAGTGGGTGGTGTGTAATGAGTTATATAAGAACCTTGTCAAACCTTGTCAAATGTGTCTGTCAGTTGTATGATTCCAAAACTACTCACAATGACATCAAGACATTGCAGTATTGCCTTTTCAGCGCTTAAAAGGGTGATATGTGGTCGCATCAGCTTCCACCACGTGACAACGCTGTCAAAAACATTGCAAGAGAGCAAATTATCAAGTCTGCATTAGGCAGCACAGCCCATATTGTAATACAGAAGTACCATCACCAGCAGGTTTTATTTGGAAGTATGAAGGTGACATACTCTGTGTTGATTGGATGGAAGCAATTCTTGCACCACAGGCAGTGCTATCTTTGCTTGCCTGCAAGAGTTCAAGAGCATGTGATGCAAGACAGTTCATATTTATGGAGCAACACCCCTAACCTGTATACACATGGAAGTACTGTTGTCACATTCTTCTGTGGAATTTTAACATAAGCTGTATTGGTCCCAAAAATTAACGGGTCCACAGCGGGATACTACTCAGAACATGTTTCGTAGCCTGTACTCGTACATGTTTCTCTGCATTGCGGCTCCTTATCTAAGCTGAATATTCAGCAAAGATAACCCGTATAAAAATGAATAAATATGAATATATAGAATGATGAATTAGCTCAATAAGTGAAGTTTTGCTAACACATGCAAAGTTTCAATATGAGTACAAAATACCTATCAAACCAAACATAATTTCTGAATAGTATAGAACAAGTTTAGGTTAGAATAATTTGACTTACCCTTGAAGTAGTATGTACCCTTCCTAGTTGGAAAGGACACATTAGGCCAACCTTCCTGTGTATAACTGAGGTAGAAACAAACTGGGGCTATATTTTTAGTCCCAGTGATTAAAAACAAAAAACTAAAAAAACAAAACAAAAAACAAAAAACAAAACAAAACAAAACAAACAAAAAAAAAAAAAAAAAACAACCAAAAAAAAGTAAAAATAATAAAAGACAATTACAGCCAGCACGTATATAAACCTGCAGGAACTCCTAACAAGTGCTGTAACAATGGACATCCTGTACCAGAAATGTAACACAAGCTCCATGATGACAGCTTCGCGTCACAATGAAAGTCTCAACCCCCCCCCCCCAAGTTCTATTTCATTGGCAACTCTTAGTTTAATGTTTTAAAAGACTGAATCAAGTTTGTAATTATTGAATAATTCCTGCCAATTTCTGAGTACCTGCTTGGGGCAGCCTATGACTGACTCCCGGCCCTGGGGCTTATGTTTGAAAAGGATAAATTACGTTTGTGACAATTCAGTAACTACTGCCAATCTCTAGCCAAGAGCTCAGGATAGCCTACTAGTATGACTGACTTCAGGCCCTGCCAAATGGAGTAATTTTGTACATTCAGTAAATATGCACCTACAGGTTAGCCTTAAATGTCAAGAAGGTGAATATTTAAATAGAATGATGCCAATAGGTAAAATTAAGTAGCAAAACAGGCAAGTCTGAAACCAAGTTTTCTATCAATTTCTAGATATTTACAAAAAAAATTGTATGTCATCAAAAATACTTGCCTGAATCCTCTGGGCTCAGGTTTGTTATAAATAAATTTGGTTTTGGATGCAAAGGTCTGAAATTTAGAACAAATACGACCAAATATCAAAATGTGTGACAAAAATGTATTGTATCCAGTTCTTTCTGAAATATTAATGTCAGGAAAAGGATAATATACCACTACAGAGTTAAACTCACCAATTTGTGATAGACCTCAATGCCAAGCCTGTCATTTGTAAACGGAATATCCAAGTCCAGGAACACATCTCTAAAGTCATTTGATATTGTAACCTTCCAGAGGGTTATATTTGGGGTAAATTTCTTTCGCAATTTCATTGAAGTGTTGCACATTTACACAAGCAATGTCATCAATACCATACATTGTTTGATAATCCTGTAGGCATTGAAAATCTTTTTTTCATCAATTTATTCGTGTATTTATTTAAATTCAAGCCAGGTTAAATATAAATTAAGGAGTAACGGGGAGCAGTAGCTGCCCATTTTATATATATATATATATATATCAAGGACCCGTGGTACATAGTTTTGTATTTAACAATATGGGGGGGGGGGGGGGGCGTGAGTATATTGGGGGAAACAGCTTAGGTTTTTCACTCGTTTTGCAAGTAGAAGTGACAGCTGCAATGCTGTCCATGATTTTTTAAACTGTTAATGAACCTGTCATCTCGGTTCCATAATGCCAGCAAACGGGCCGGCCCTGATCAACGACGTTGCTCAAATATTTGTACTCTCCAAAACGGGACTATATTCATCATCATAGTAAACGGGCGAACTTAAAAGAGGCGGGCGTATAAAAGATGAACGTGATAATTTTCATTTGAAGGTTACTTTATGAAATATACTAGACATAGATTGACACGCGAAACTCAAAGTCTGATTTACACGGCAGTAACGGTTACCAAGCGTTTGCGGTCTTCGTTGCATAATTAACACTGATGGTGCAATCGACATGACATCCAACTGTAATACATATATTTCCAGACAAAAAAAATGTCAACATTAACAAGAAACCAAACTTCAGGAGTACACAAATACTTCCTGCAATTAATTCAAACTTCATTAACCCAAGCGATCAAAACTATAACGGGCAGTCTTTACACAAAAACCAAACACGATGTTTTACTGCATGCTTTTGAAATAAATATTCGATTACAAATTAATGAACAGCAACATTACACCGGAAACAATAAAAATACATAACACCTTCAGCATTTGGCACAGCACATGCATCATGGTTTATGTTTGACCGAGTATAATATGTGGACTACATCCTGATATGATGGAGTTGGTGCAAATTGCACTGACTAAACAGCTAAATAAAGCAATATGATACATTTTTATTTCATTGACACAGACGGCGTGGAACGTGAAACCTCACCGTCTGGAACGCTCTGTGTTGCCCAACAGCCACAAGGTGTGAATTACTATTCTCAGCAAAATGGCCAATGAATATCCCAGCCGTTCTTGGCGGAAGGTCTTGCGCGAATTTTCACAGGAGACAACCTTTCATGGAATGCGTTTTATAATTGCAGATGATGGAATACGCCTCAGAAGGTGAGAACTGTTTGAATAGCACGATAAAAATATCCCGGCTTGTAACTTCTAGTTTGTTTGCAGTATTTTTTGACGGATTGCATGGGTAAGTAGGGTCAGCTACCAATGGAAAAGTAACATGAAATTATTGTGACTGTCTGATACATGACATTTTGCCGCAATGACAAACATCATTCAACCGACCAACAGCGGAAAGAACAGTAATACGTGGTTAATGTCTATTGACCCAAAAGTAAAGATCATTAAAAAACAATGGTTAACACGCAATCTCCTTCATTTACTATTGCGAAGCACTGTAACACATCACCATCTGCACAATGTTTATGTATTGAGAGCATGAAAGGCTTGTTGAACGCAATAGCAACATTCGAGTTGAATTATATTATCTGCAGACCTAGTCTGGTCCTCTCAGTTGCCAGGCAACGGAAATGTAGCTACTTTCAGCGAGTTTAAGGCATGGCCCAGTAGCACTCACACACCAATCAAAACTCACCTTTGGATCCAATTATGCTAAGTTTTTGAATAACATAAAATAATCAGACATCAAATATATATCAAAACTTTCTAAAAAAAAAGGACATTTTAAATTTAATAAGGTTAGGTAATAGATTAAAATGAAATCATCGAATAAAACAGCAAAATGGAATAAATAAAAATAAATTAAATCAGACAAAAGTGTGACAAGTGATCTGTTTCGCTGGAGGTGGAGGCTAAGACAAAGAGTCCATCCATTCAAAAGTCATTTGTGGACAACGTTTTAGCATTCAAGGTAAAAGTTTGCTGCCGCATGAAAACGAACACCAGTGTACTGACAAGTCAATTCACTTAATAATTATCCTTCATATGGCCATCGGCTACTTTTTATCATTGGCAGATTAATCTGGATAGTTCTGGTGCTGGCGAGCGTCTTTACTTTCACCGTTTCCAGTTTACTGCGCACCCTGCAGTACTTCAAGTATGAGACTGCCACGAGTGTGGAGCTAGTAAACAAAAACTCACTCCCGTTTCCGGCTGTAACCATATGCAACAACAACCTTTTCAGGTGAGCATTTCTTGTCTTCAACTGCATGTGTATTAATAATTGTTGTGGCCTGTTAAAGATGTTCTCCGCAGTTAGACTTACCATGCACTTTAATGTTTTATTGCAGTCTTGATATTGTGCACTGACGTTCCATTCAATGTTTGTAGAATGATGTTCCCGATAGGCCTGGGCCTACATCAGAATCTAAAATATGGTAAATCTAGACTGAGTTTATGTAGATTTACGTGTCAAGCCACTACTATCTGTTTGCTAAATATGCAGCAGGGCAAATCGTACAAGAGCAACGTGACCTAATTTGGCTAATTCAAGATGGCGCCACTCCTGGTGAACTTATGGAGCACTTATTTGCA
Organism: Hermodice carunculata; assembly: GCA_964020975.1. NCBI lineage: Eukaryota > Metazoa > Annelida > Polychaeta > Eunicida > Amphinomidae > Hermodice > Hermodice carunculata. The sequence goes on from OZ026613.1 coordinate 60,470,778, forward strand.
TATCATTTGACGCATACGCCACAGATTAATGTCACACATGACTGATTGACGTCATAACAGATTAAACTCATTATGTGATTCGTTCATTGACGTCACTAGATCCATTATCGAGGTCACGAGAGGATTAAGTTTATTGTCTATTGAATTGGTTAAAACAAACAATGTATATCATACTATCCTTTTTAAAATCTACTTTTTTTTATCTGAAGATAAAAAAAGATTGACGTTCTACCTGGTGCATCGACGCCAGAATGGTATAAGTTTGTTGTACAATTTGCTGCATTGATGGGCAGTTCAACCAAATAAAATCTATGTGTCAGAAAAAAAGATAAAAAGTCAAGATGTATTTACCTGTCATATTTAATTCACCAGCAATGACGAATTTTGCCTGTCAAAAGAACATGGAGCTATTTGTCAGCGCTGGAGAATTCCTGAGTCTCAGAGTTAGCTTTTGTGGGATAATTATATGATACTTTAGTGACATCACGAGATGACGAGTGACATCATTGGGCAATGAATTTTTAAAGAAAGGATCGCACTGGCCACGCCTCTCGCTCCACAATATCATTGGCAAAACGTGTCTTGCTTAGTTAGGAACTGATGGTTTTTCATCAACAAATATTGGGTATTTACGGAAAAAGATTGCATGAAAAGATTGGCCAAGCATCCCGAGAACCCTTGCGTTGTAGTTGATTCCTCCAGACATATTATTCAAACCAGATAAGTGGCATTGCCCGAAAATGACGAATCTGGTCATGTGGCTCTACTTATATCACATGCAAAACAAAATATTGACGGCATGATGCAAGATGATGAAGCAGGCGCTGATGTACGTGGGTTGACAAAAATGGTGTGACAAGCATTTTATCAGAACTAAAGGCAGAATTGATTTCTGTCAAATTGCAGGGGGCTTTGAGAAAGTCATGGCTGCAATTACAGTAGACCTACCGCCTGAAATATATATATATAGATATATATACTTTGTTACTAATGTTGAGAATGATCAATGGGGAATTTTTCAAGAATTTAAAGAGCTAGTGAAAGACATGCGTCAGGACTTTTACAGACTTTTTGACACAGTGCTGCCCAATTTGAGAGTAGGGGCATACATATACATCATATTGTTGAATAATATCAGAAGGCAAAATGATGGTTGGGGGAACAGCGCTATAAAACTAAGGACTTCTATACTTTTAAATCATTGTTGCTAAATTTGAACTATCGAGAAAAACTTGATAAGCATGCTGACGTTCGTAATACCCTCTTCTCCCTGGCTCACCCCGACCCTGGAGGATGCAGGTACTTTTAAAGAAAGTTACAGTTATGTGGGTGGACATCCAACTCACTTACCGTCCCTTGCTACGGACTTGGTGCCCCTCATAAAAAGGCTAAGTCCCATAAGCAATGGGACAGCACCAGAAATGTGACATGTAACTGTGACACCACACCAAGGTCTGGGAAGGCAACAAAGGGAGACCTCATATCGGACGGGAAGTTTTGGATCCTAATAGAGCTGCTAAGCGTGACTCTTTTCTTTCTGAGCATGATTACTATCAAAAGTAGACAAAGCATTCTTTTCAAACTGGAAGAAAGCTATTACCCTGTCAGAAGTAAATGGCAAGAAGGCCACATTGACAGTTGTAAACTTTTCACACTGCAGGCATATAATGACACCGATTGGTGAAAAAAAAATTCAATTATCATTATGTAAACTAACTGATACTTTGTGATCTTTTCATGGACCATCATTCTGAAAATGTTTACATTTATCACACAGAATCGCCAATGTGTATTATTGATGGATTAGTTACATAACATTACCTCTTGACCACCATTGCCTAGACCTCCATGTCTGGGCCACAACACCTGACACAATTCAGTTGGAACAATATTATAATGAAGACCTGGAGCTCTGTTGACTTTTGTCTGGAGAAACTGTTTTAATGCTGTGCACACTACTTCTACAGTCGAATTTGTTTTCTAAGCCATCATAGTCTCTGTTGAGATAGGGGCAGCTTATATTTGACCTGCTGATCCTCGGACAATTGTGGAAGTAGGGCTGGTCTTGGCTAGAAACTGTTCTTTTCCAAGATGACATCTGGAAGGTTAAGTCACAGACAGAGAAAGAACGATGGCAAACAAGCAATTTCTGCTTGGCATCATGCTGTGGGTGTTAAGCTGGAGACCACGTTACCTTCTCCCTTGCGTGCAGGGCAGAAGATTGACTCACAGAATCATTTCATTGCAGCCTGAGACAACTATGAGCACTGTTACTGTTGTCGACAACAGCTTGGCTGCATGTGTTCCAGTGAGAATTCATGCAGGTTTTGTGCTAGGTGGGGAGACCACAAGTGGCCACTCTACAAGCAATCCAGGAGCAAGAGAAAGAGGGCTAGGCATAAGTGCGATGCCAAATCCTGGGTGATTGAGCCTGACTCTGCAGAGTATTCAACCTCAATGACACCACTAGAGGAAGCGGAAACAAACCCAAGCAGCTCACATGCAGGCTCATGTGGTTGCGGCTTCTTCACACGAAACCCCCTGGGGGAATAGGGAGAACAGGTGGCATTGTCACAAAAGATCTGCCAACAAGGGTTCCCATTGCTCAGCACCACCTAAAGTGACGACCAGAGGTTCCTTGGTCGCTGATCAGAGATGCTCAGCAGTCTTTAAGGCAATGTCCAAGAACCAACAGCTGCAAATGGATCTGATATGGCAACTGTACCTCCCCCCTCCATGCTGGCTACTTTGGGTCCCCGTCCAAAGAGGCAGGCAAAGCGCCACCTGGATCTTATGGCCTGGACTTCTCAGTGTGAGGGCTTGAAACCCAAGGCAGCCTCATTGAGGGGTACCTATGGGTCCCTGTCCAGGCTTTCCACAACCCCAGCCAGTTACCTGAGCTCCTCAGTCCAAGACCTCTGGTTGAATGTCCCTGTATCTGGGAGCACCAGAACCTTGCCCAATTCCCTGAGCTCCCATATCCAGAACCTCTTGTTGAAAGCCCGGGTATATCAGAGCACCAAAGATGGTTCTTAAGTCTGTGGTGGTATCTAGCTGTCATGAGCATTTAGATCCTGTGGTTGTGGCCCCTACCATGACCTGAGTACCAACTCTAGCACCTACAGCCCCTGTGCCACTGTTGCCAGCCACTTTCCTTTCAGGCCTGACCAAGACCAAGCTGCTGGCAATCCCTTGGCACCCTTTCTCCCAGCTGAGTACTCTGCCTCCCTCCCTGGAGAGGCAAGTGGAACATGAGCTCTGTGAGGAGCACCAGTTGCAGAGGGAGACTTGGTCTTTATCCACCCCTTCCCACACTCCTGCCATGTTGGAGTCCTTCGTTTGAGATGAGCAGCTCAGTGTCTCCATTTTGAGTCAGTGCATGCTGGGCCTGCAGGCTCCGGAGTTCTTGCAACTTTAGCAGGTGTCCTATGGTTAGCCTACTTTTCGGTTGGCATCTGCTGTGGCTCCTGCTCTAAGCCTCCTGGACCTGCTGAAGTGCTTGGGACAGGTTTTTGGCCCTGAAGAAGGTCTCGGCAAGAGCGATATGACTTGCGAGCATTTAATGCCTCCTTGTGAGCTCCAAGGACCCTTGCTGTTGTCAATATCCTGTTGGCTGGCCATTAGTGATTGTCTGTGACTTTTGGCGAGCACTACTTGTGCAACTTGATCATGCTGTAGGAGGGCACTCATGCCTTTGCGAAAGAATGATCCTTTGCATAGGTTTTTGATATTTGTCCATTAGACTTCCGTCGTCCCATCAGGGTAGCCACAATATTTGCAGTTTATGGCACCCTAGGGGTTTAAATTCGGATGCAGTCTATAGGTCGCCATAGGTATGGTAGGCCTAGATCTTGTCTCAGACTTGTATCTTGCAGATGTCCCAGGAGTTCGCTGGGCGGAAAGCTGGCAGAACCTTTTTTTTTGACTGGGCACTGGCTTACGGAACCATATTGACTGCCCCTTGGGCGCCCGCCATGTTTTCCAGAGGTCACGGTCTTTATTATGTTCAGGATGCAGACAGTGGAAATAGACAGCAGCTCCCTTATGGTGAGAATGCTCTCACATTGGGGGGGGGGGAGGCATTGGCGGTCCCATACTGGTCCGTAAGGAGGGTTTCCACGATTAGGCAAGGATTCTGCTTTAGTGGCCTCAGTTGCATGGACCTATGAGGTTTCCCCACAGCAACAAATGGGTGGTACACGTAAATAAGAAAAAAGTATTTGAAGGCATGGTTAACTATAACAGTTTTGATACAACAGAGTTTATATTAATTTAAATCCATAGAAACCTACTGCTCAATATTTCCGTGAAATCACTTATACTTTTTACGTTTTTTTTTTTTAATTACGTGATGCCCAAATATCGAAGCCGCATTCTGGACACTTTACCTTGGGAACTAATTGGGTTGACTTAGCAAGATGGGCTAGCAGAAACATAAACTGAACTATGAAAGATGATTTGCTGCATGGCAAATCAGGGTGTGTCTTAAAGCATATTGGTATGGCAATGCACAACTAGTCCATAACACAGGAGTAGAAGTTGGAATGACATTTCTATTTATTATAGCCTTTAAGTTATTCAAGATTTAAAATTTCTAATGGTGCTATTTAGCATAATTCAAATTGCTACAACTTTTACTTTTAATTCATTGGGTGCACAATGATCAACAACCCTCTAGTAGAAGTTGGAATGACATCTCTATCTATTATAGTGTAGAAGATATTCAAGATTGAAAATTTAGAATACTGCCAATTACCATAATTTAAATTGCTACAACTTTTGTTTAAGATTCATTACATGTGCAATGGTCAACACCCCCTAGTAGAAGTTGAAATGACATCTCTATCTACGATAGTTTTGAAGATGTTCAAGTTTTAAAAATTCAAATGCTGCTAATTATCATAATTTAAACTGCCACTTTTGTTTTAAATTCATTAGATGCGCACTGGTCAATAACCCCCTAGTAGAAGTTGGAATGACACCTCTATATTCAAGATTTAAAATTTCAAATGCCCCTAATTTACATAATTTTGAACATCTTTATTCCTTTGTAAAAAACAGTCAAACTCCTTGTAGGGAGGCACAATCATGCCAAGTTTGGAGTTTCAATGTATAATAGTGTCCGAGAAAAGTGTCGGACAAATTTGCTGGTAAAGAATAAAGGAAAGAAAGAAAGGAAGAAAGAAAGAATTTCAGGAAAAACAGAAAAGTGTGTGTTGACACACATACTTTAATTAAATGCATCACCGTTTCAGTAGAATGATCATCGTCATATAACATATGGTCACTTTGGTCCAACACAAACATTGTCAGCAGATGAGGCATTTTTTAAAGTGATGATCTAGCATTAAAGCAAACAAATGACGATGTACATTATACCGATACAAAGCTCTCTTTTTAGCCTTGTAATGGCCTGTGTAGAATGAATGGTGACAAAACTCAGCAAAGCCCTTCACGTGTTTCACGAACGGCCTTCATAGCTAAGGGCAGACAATATGCATCATATAACAAGCTGGACTAAATTGAGTGATGATTTAAATGTAGTCTCTATTTTTGGTCAGAATAAAAGACTAATTACAAGTATTTTGTTTTGCGTTGTGAGTGTCTTATGTAATGCACTGCTTCATTATACTATGTCGTTGATTTCCAATTTAATTAGAACGACGCAAAACAAAATACTTGTAATTAGAATTTGACAATAATACTGAATAAATTCTACATGACGTCAGTTTGGCAGAAAGCAAGTATATTTGACATTTGTTGGGCTTATTTATATTGCTTGATCGCATACAAGATTGATACAAACTCCCCTAATTTGAATTATTGTGACGTATTAATACGCTTTGCGGATAAATATTATATATATATCTATATATATATATATATATATATATATATATATATATATATATCGTACTCGGAGTACACATTTCGTTACAGAATAACACAAATTCAAATAATAATATAACACATAGATAAAAAGAACTGGAGTGTCCACAAATAGTCCACATTCCGGGTACCAGAGTCGCTGACATCATACATATCCCCATCACATAAGGTTTAATTCAAATACTTGTCCTTTCGAATCCAACATGATATCATGTCACTGAAAAAAAATATATCTCAGCGATAGCACTTTGCTGCATATTATTATAGGATATTTGTTCCAAATTGTAAACGCTTTGGGTTGGAATAGACATGAGTCTAGGCTTTGATTGGAATTACAGGTGCAGTTGCTTTCCGCTTTGGGTGAAGGTATTACTGTTCGTATATCACTTTTTAAATTTACTTTCTTGTTATAATAATAATAATAATAATAATAATAATAATAATAATAATAATAATAATAATAATAATAATAACAACAACAACAACAATAATAATAATAATAATAATAATAATAACAACAACAATAATAATAATAAACAACAACAACAACAACAATAATAATAATAATAATAATAATAATAATAATAATAATAATAATAATAATAATAATAATAATAATAATTTTGTTAAAACCCCCAAATTCGCGGCAAAAACAACATATTACATCGAGATAAACAGCGAGACTACACAAGTAAAATATACAGAAGTTAATACAGGATAAAACGGGATGCACCGTAAAACTAAAAAGCATTCGTCAGCAGTGATACCAGCATATGTTATTCTTCATACGGTTTAATAAAATTTTTCATGGTGCAATTAAAATTTTAAAGAGTCGACGATGCCGTCTCTTCGGTTAAAATGCTTGCGTCTGCAGTTAGGCCGACTTCCAAACGCTAGGGACACTGGAGAGATCCCACTTCGAGTTACGTAATCTAAAAGTGTGCCTGGTACAGCTGAACCAGTCATAAAATATTCTGAAAGTTTATACAAATTCAAGTCACGTACTCCCGTGTCAACCTTTAAATAATGTTAAACAGTAATATGGCACGTTCTCTAATTAAACGACTCGACAGGCTTAACATCTAGAGCCTTCACTAAGCACGTATGGTGATGTCGCTTCCCAATCCCCAGGCACTGTTTGAGGAGACAGCCCCGTAAAGACTCCATTTTGTTTACAGAAGAACGATCAAGATTAACACATTCCATGCTGTACAAAAGAGCAGGGGCACAAAAATTACAGGTGCCGACACGCACACCAAATCGGTCTCATACAATTCAACCAGTAAATCATCTAAGAATATATTAAACAGGTAAGGAGAGAGCAAACGTCCCTGCCTCGTGCCTGTAGTGATACTAAACGAAGTACTGTATTCTCAGTTCCACCTCACCATGGCGGACAAAGAGTTATACCAGGTTTATAGAAATAGCCAGTGCTGACAACTGGCAAAACACCAAAAAGTCTATGGAACTGCCCGTCATGCAAATGCGGTCAAAGCACTTCTCCGCATCTGAACTGTATGTGTACACAGCACTTCCTTTGGATTTGGAATAGGCACTAATATCCTTAAAAAAACGATTACAAAAACCAGTGCCGCGATCTTTACGGAAACCAAATTGTGTGTTTTATGTTATATATGATGGTAATATGTTTTTGTATGATGGTCCCACCACCGCTTGTCATATTAAGTGGCCTATTGATAAACTTACTAATACTCTCATACAGTTTACGCTGAATGAAAAGATCTAGTAGCATAATGTTGGGAAACTAAAATGCTTCACTTCCATAACACTTTTTGACATGCATCAGATGCTGCATTAGTTTATTTCCCATGGCCAGCGCAACATACATTGCTCAGGCCTTTCTATGTCCAGCATGCCGGTTATATAATTGGTGCCTCAGCTACACCTCTAGCATAAAACTGGCACTGCCTCTAGCATTTCTATTCACCCTATGAGGAAACATGATGCATTTCTGTAAGTTTCTGACATCATTCATCCATGTGATACACGGTAAATGGTGCCAAAGCAGGACACACTTCATCAAATAATACATAAAGGTCTCCGGGGATGTCTTTAAATTGTTTTTTAAGTTTTTTAATCAGAATTGTTTCACTTACTTGCACTTAACGACAGTTATAGACACCGAAAACCTTTACATGGGCGATTTTGATATTTTAACGGTTTTTACAAGATAAATGTCTTTTCTATAAGGTGACAACATGTCAAGGACTCAACTACGGTAGAAATATGCGAAAAACGGGGGGAAAAAACCCACAAGGGCTTGTGGACATCTGAACGTCCATGCGTCACTGTTTTGGTATTCAGCCGCATAGCGGAACAATGCCACCCGTCAATCATACTTAACAGTCTCTCCCATTGAGAAACTAACCAGAAAATTATGACAAGCTAAGTAAGTAAAGTGTACAAACCAGTCTAACAAGTTAACTACACAAAGTTTACAGATAGGAGTAAATACAAAAAAACACTATCCCTAAAAAACGGATGAAGAGGCAGGGGGCGGAAAACCAAACCCGCCACCCGTCCACTGACCACGGCGCCGAAGGGCCGCATCCACGCACGGTCGCCGTTTTTACAGATCGCTGAATAATGTTTTCCGTACTTCAAAGGTTCTTTCTTTCAGGTGATTGGCCAATAATTGATTGACAACTTCACCAAATGTTAAGGGACGATGTTGAGTCCGTAATGTACAAATATCAGCTGAACTTAAACAAACGGTATTGTTTCAGAGGCAAATGATCAACATCAAAGGCCTTTGAAGCTTGTTTTCCGAGAGAGGATAATAGCACAAGAATCCCAATTTGGAATGGTTATTCCAAGAAAACGGCTTTGCGAAATTTAATCCGATTAACAAGTTCAAATTCAAGTAAGCTTTATTTAAAGCCGGTTTTCCAGTACAAAAATTAACATTAGCTCTAAGGAGCTATTCCGCAGACAACATTGCAATATAAAAGTGTAAAACATAACCTCTTTGGTAAAACATACGTGTTAAGATTTTGTAAGACTACTTGACACTTGACTCATTAAAATAGATATAAAAGTATGACACATCCTTTGTTTGCTTTTGCATAGTAGCACAAAGTAAGTATAAGTATCAATGCAGGGACAAAGCTAAGCAACGAAAAACCTGTAGCCCCTGACTTTATCACAATAAAATGTGGATTAGAGAGATTGTAGGTTGGCTCTGATCCGTAGAGCCTACCAGCAAGTATAGGCACCCCTGACATTATCACACGAAGTATAGGATATAAATTTTAAGGGAAAACCAAGGTTCCTGGTGTCACCGGTCAGAAGGCAAGCTCGTGCGGCGCCAGCCCGCACCCTCTGATCCGTGGGGCCCGTCAGCAAGTATGGACACCCCCAACATTACCACAGCAAGAATATGAATTATAAGTTATGTATTTTGGCTCTCCTGCAGAGTCAAACTAACAGCAAGCTCTGTGCAGCAGCAAGAATAAGAATTTTCACAGCAAGAATATGAATTTTAAAATTATGAATTTGATGTGAGGGGCAGCCCCCACCGGGGGCGCCACCGATCAGAGGGGCCAGTTCGTACGGCGTCATCCTGGACCCTCCGATCCGTGAGGCCCTCCAGTAATTGGAGCTCCCCTTACTTTAAACAGCAAGAAACATAAGTAATAAAATTTAGCTATCCTGAAAGGGCCGTCCAACGCCAAGCACTGCAAGTACATTTGGTGCCGTCCCAGTTCTCAATTTGTCGCATGAATTGATTAAAACTGGAAGTGGTTCTAAAATGGTTTGGTAAATCGTTCTATAATTTAGCAGCAGAGTATCTGAAGGAGCGTAGTCCGAAAGATGTTGTAGGTACCCTTACTGTATTTTCATAGCAAAAAGAATATTTGAAAGATTAATGATCTAATAAGTTATGGAGATAAACTGGTTCTTGTTTATGGTAAAGTTGGAATGCTTCCAAAGCCATGCTTTTCATCCTCTTGATTCTGAGAGAAGTGAATTTTGAATATTAAAGAAGTTGTTCGTATGAGGAGTTCTGATCATTATAAATAAATCTCAGAGCCCTCTCTTGGATCCGTTCTACTTTATGAGTATTTCCTTCATTGGTAAAATGTCAAACAAGAGGGCAATAACTGAAATTTGACAGAATTACAGAGTGGTAAATGAGGGGCTTGCAGGGGGTGTTTAGGTAGTGGCCGATTATTTGTAATACGTTTAGCTGTATAGAGGCTTTCTTACATAGATCTGACACGTCTTTATCAAAATTTAGCTGGACGTTGACCGTTACCCCAAGTAGTTCTACCTCAGCTTCACAGTTTATGGTTGTGTTTCCAATTTGGAAATTTACATCAGTACGAATATCCCTGTTACCAAATATAATAGCCTGAAACTTGTCCGGGTTTGCACTCATCATATTGGTGTCAAAGCAGTCAATACGATGCAGGCACTCCCGTTCAAGTACAGGTCTTAAAGTATCCAGATTTGCATGGGCAAAAGATAAGGTGTTGTCATCAGCGTAGTTGTACAGTAGTCCTTCTTGTATACAGAGGAATATATCATTGATAAAGATGTTAAACAGCAGCCGCTCGAGAATGGAGCCTTGGGGCACGACTTTGATGATTGTTTTCCAACTGCTGGAGACAGCACCTAGCTTTGCACACTGTTTCCTGCCATTTAGATAATTCTCAGCAAGCTTAAGGCATCCTCTCAAAGACCGTACGCACAGAGCTTTTCCAATAGCAAGTTATGCAGGAGACAGTCAAAAGCCTTGGATAAGCTGTAAGAATAGCTGATACATGTTGCTGATCGTCCAAAGCTCTCTTCCGGTCTTCTACTGCCTTCAGTAGCATTGTTTCACACTCATATCCTTTGCAGAAGCTGTGACAAAGGGGTGGAGTTGACGGCCTTTGATTCTATAATGTCTGAACCGCAAAAAAGATTCAGCGATTTTCAAAATTTTGCTTCGTTCTTTTTCTATGAAACAAACAAAAAAATGAAAGTCCTGGAAATCAAAAGGAAAATTCAAATGTCAAACTTTGAGTATGGATAACAGAAAAACTAAGCCAAGCATAAAAATCGCAGATTTGTTTTTGTTTCTAATGTCATGATTAAAATGCAAGTGTAATTATAATTTTATCACAAGTATATTAGTGACTTATATCGACATTCATGAGGTGGATGCTTTGCGGTCAACTTTCAATAGTTTATTCAACAATTAACATCACAGACACCCAAATAGGGTACATATAAATTCTTTGGAGTATGAAGATTACAAACATGTATGATTTGTTATTCTAACGCATATACATTTTGAACTACGATAAATTAAGGTTGGATCTATATTTGGTGTCCTACCTATCCTTAGAGTTAGGGTCACGATGCCACATTCTCTGATTAATTGGTCTAGTTTCAACACTTCCATCACTTTAATCAGAGCATTGACAATTTGGAAACAATATGTCTGATTTTTCACTTGAATAAAGTACTCTTCCACTATCCCAGGCCATTCTGTTGAAAATCCATCATCTAAATCATGCAGTTACTTTGGAACAAGGGTGCATTGTATTCATTGTTCAACAATCCACTGTCTCAAACTGCTAACATTGATCCCAATATGATAGGGATAGATGAACTTGATCAGGCCTTGGGTATCTGGTAAAGGTATTTCTCTGGATACAATGGTGTCTGTTGATGTATCGGGAACCTTGATATATTTATTTTTTATGATTTCAATCTCTTCATACATGTCCCTTCAGAAAAGTGCCAACATGTATCATTTGCATGTATGATATCATGATTATAAGAAGACACAATTCGCCATTGGTATTGTTTGGTCATGGGCCCATTCTATTTGACGTTTTCCTTCTCATCACCAAAATAGATATCATACATCTTCTTTAGACTGTCACCAGCAGCATTGGACCTTCTGACCAGTTGGAACCACCTACCAACATTAAGTTTCAATCTTGTTAGTTTCTCCCCATTCAAATACCCACGAAATGAATGCAATATGCATATTGGCAGCATGACACTGCCAGTCGAATTCCACTGGTCAGCTCAATTATCTCTTTATCTTCAATTCCTATCTCCAGCTTAGGAGATACAAGACATCTGTTCTCAGTTAGAATCTGCCATGAGTTCTAAGACAGGCACGCTTTCTCTGGTCCATTCTGAATAGTTACGCAAGACCCAAACATCCAGACGTAACAGCCAACACTGATAGTTGAGTCACTTTTAACTCAATGTTGCTTGGTTAACAGAATGCTACACCTCATTGATACCACTGTTTTTATATAGGGGAGGAGAGTAACGGGGGCAGCAGTCTTTGTAAATTTTCAACAAGGAGGACTCTACGACAAAAGATATCAACTTACAAGCAACGTCAAACACCTGGATCATAGTTTGTATATCACATATAACATTGTACAAGATGTATCAAAGTCGGTCCTTTATACGACTAAGCGTGCTAAAAATATTTTCATACTGGTCGGATGCATTGTACTTTTCCTTTTCACACACTTTATATTTCTGATGCAAATTACACTGAACTTTGATCATATAACGAAACTAGATGTTAACATTTCCAAAAACACATCAGGAACAGAAAAAACCATCATAATTTGCTGATTTTGATCAACTTTCGACAACCATTTGTAACAACTTATTCGCAATTTCACTTTTTTCATCAAGCAGTTTGAGTCCATTTTGTTGCATGTATTTGAATCGTGTTATGCGTTTATCAGAAAAAGATCATTGCAAAATATTACATGAATGCGGATAATTGTGTCAGTTACTTTCCGTATCCTCCTCCTTTTCACCATGTCTACTATCTTCCCAAGGCAAATCAAAGTGTTTGGTTATTTGCGCCAATAGAAATTTTGATCTGCGTAGGGCATACTGCATGGCTTCCTCGTCTTCAAAATCTTCTCTTTCTTGAACCATATGTGCAGATTTTGATAGATGGAGTCTTTCTTCATTTGTTTTGCCAAGTTTAGTCTATCGAGAAATATATTTTCCATTACATTAAGTAAGTCGATCTTAATTTCCTCGAAGGCTTCACTACAAGCCATCTCTGTATCCTCACCATTTTCAATATACTTATAACGGGCTTGATCATAAGGTGGTTTTATATTATCCCGGACTTCGCCAATGACTATTTTTCGACGACTTTTATCCTTCTCGCCAATCTCATCTTCGATGGACTCTGTTTTATTTTTCGGTTTATAGGTGCCAAAGATGTCTTTCTGATATCTGGTTTTGATATGTTCTTTTGCGTCTTCATCTTGTTCAGAGATGGCAGAGTTGGTTTCATCATCTTCAGGAGACATATTGTGAACTTTTGATTCGTGGCGGTCACGATTGAATTTCCTGAAAAACGTTTTACAATGGTGACAGGTGTAGTGCATGTCATCTTAAAGAAAGTGTCTTTTAATAAATGATGCACACGAACATTTAATGTCACATTTAAACAATACACACAGGTTAGTCCAACTTTTCTCCTCGCTACGTCAATGTGTTGTCTTAATTTAGTCGCTTTTATTTACATTAAAATCTATTCTATGTAATCAGTGTAAAAGCTTGCGAGCAAATCTGCTTGCATGTTGTACTGAAAGCTCTTAAGGTGTTTTATCACGTCCTCTGTGAAAAGATCTAATGCAACCAGGTATCCTGCATTACGTGCCGTCCTTGAAATTATTTTCTACTAGCGATTGCCAGTCTGGTTCACTGTGATCATTTTAAACCATGATAGGCCAGACGCAGGATTGGGGACAGACAGATATTGTTTTTTTCTTATCTCTGGTAGTTTTGCTTTCGAATGAAACAATATCTTGCTGAATGGCGGAATCAAAACAAGTAAGATTCATCAAATTTCAGAGAAACCCTAAAATAGCTCATAAACTTGTATCGAAGGGATTCTTTGTTTCTTTTTGGTGATGACGTCAATCACCAATTATGCAAATGAGATCAAGTGATCTGCGAACATGCTCCTACTTTGCTCCTTTGTTGCTCCCAGCTGCTCCTAAAGTGCTTTTTGCTTGTCTTGATAACTCAGACCTGTTTTGTCAAAATCGGTTCTTAATACTGAATGAATTTTTTTGCTTAAAAAAAAACGAGATTCGAATTAAAAACCATTTAATTGTTAAAAGATTATATTAACTAAAACAGAGTAAGATTCCACAAAATATTGTCCAACCTGAAAATGCCTCATAAGCTTGTATCTAAACGATTAGTGATGACGTCAATACTTTCCTTCTACCTGCTCCTAAGTTGCTCCGAGCTGCTCCTGAGTTGCTGTCACCTGCTCCTACGTTGCTCTGAGCTACTGTATTTTGTTCCTAGATGCTCCTAACGCTCCTATACACTATCAAGCTCAGAAGTGCCACCATTTTGAAAAGTATCCGGTCAGACTACCGGAAGTGTAATATCCATTGATTTTTTTTTTCGAAAGCATAATCGAATTATCCCCTTCTGATGTCAACCTGTGATAATAATTTTTTCCAAAAGGACAGTAAATCTAATTCCTTGTCACGTCACTGAAGCACATTCTATAATAAGCATAATCCCTTCTGACTTCAATCTGTTGTATCCTTTGTTGAAAGCACAACGGATTTTTAAAACAGATGGCAACATTTATTATTTGTATCGAATAAATAGATTTTAGACCGACAATACACTTCATTTCATGGTGACGTCAGTGGTGAATCTAGTGACGTCGATGAAGCAAATAACATGATAAGATTAATCCGTTATGACATCAATCTTCCGTGTATGATGTCCATTCTTGTTTTTGTAATGACGTTATGGTATGCAAATGAGTGCTTCATAAGCTCATCGCAATCGATGCCGTCTGGTATTATGCAAATTAGGTGAGTTGCCCTGCCCCATAGTAAGCAAACAGGTAGTGCCACTGATTTTTCGGTGCTGGGTTTATTCAAATTAGGGGGCCATTATTATATGTCCCTTGACGGGGAAAGGACGGGGGGGGGGGGGGGGTGAGTCTGCAAGGTTACTATTTTTTTTATTTTTCAATTCATGTCCACAAATTTCACACAAATTTTATTCAACAATATGTTTATTTAAGGAAATTTAGCAAGACAATTTTCTATTACCAGTTGAGAGAAAATATGCTTCACGAGACTGCCCTTTCCTAATACTGGTGCCTATGATTGAATAAATGTCAGATTCAATAATATATGCATATCTGGGTGAAGCGAGAAAAAAGGGAAAGGGGGTGGGTGGGTCAAGGGGCTGGCAGGATTTTGTATCTACACAGAGTAACTTGTCTGTTTCGGTATTTCCTGGTGTATGCAATTCCAAAAGTGATACCCAGCATGCAACAATTTCCTCATATCACAGGATCTCAGCACCATTCTATTTATTGTAATTATTCAACCCAGAACCATAATCACATGATGGTGGCCCCTTTACCACCGTCTGGAAATTATGGTACAATGTATACGTAAAAAATATGATATATATACATATATATTGTATTTGTGTCTTTTTGCCCTGAGCCACTTCCTGGTAGTCATTACCCTATTTCGCAGTCCGAACTCTTTACTCTCCATAAGCTAACCTGTCCCTGTCTAACCTATATACATGTGGAATTACTATTGTCAATAGTGCACACGTTCCTCTGTAAAATTTTGACATAGGCTAATCAGCCCAAATAAATTAAAGGATCTTCAGCGGGTAACTACTAAACGTACGTGTCCCTCTGAGTCGCGGCTCCTTGTCTAAGCTAAATATTCAGCAAAGACAACCCACATAATAATGAATAAATATGAACGTGGCAAATGATGAATTAGCTAAATGCGTTTTGCTTATAAATGCAGAGCTTAATTATGAAAGAAGAATACCTGTCAAATAAACCATAATTACTGAATTTGTATAGTACAGGTTCAGATAAGAACAATTTGACTTACCCCTGAACCATTATGTACCCTCTCTAGCTGGTCAACTTATCCTAGTTAAACCACCCGCCAGTGTATAGCTGAAGTGGAAACAAGCTGTGGCATTATATTCAGTCCCAATGATTGTAAAATAAACAGATGCAGCTAGACCACCTGTAAAAACCAAGGGAAATCCTAACAAGGACTGCAACAATGGACATCCTGCATCAGAAATGTAAAACTCCATGATGACACGTACCCCTCAAACAATTAAGCTCTATTTCACTGCCAACCCTGAGTCAATGTATCAACGTAATGTGTCAGGTTTGTGACATTTGAGAAAATTGAGAAAATACAATCAATTTTGAGTTTTTTTTATTTTAATATTGAGTAAATGTGCATTCAGGCATGTCAGAAAAGAATGAAAATGATTTGCATATGTGCCAAAAACATGTTATCGAAAGATTTTTTCTTAACAGGATTTGAAGTATAATTAGGCAAACTTGTGACTGTCGTAGGCCGTTGCTTGCTACCGATAGCCTCAGGGAGGTTCTAACCTGATCGATAACATGCAAGCCTAAACTGTCTGAAAGTGAATATAAGAACAGAAAGATGCCAAAAGATAAAGTTAAGTGGCAAAACAGACACGTTTAAAAACGGTAAATTATTGTAGCCAAACTTTCTAATAAACTTTGGATATTTACAGCAAAATTATAGGGCAAGTCAGAAAAGAATGATAGTCATTTGTATATAAATCAAAAGAATGCAATGAAAATATAATATATATTAACCACATATCAAGTACAGTTAGGCAAGCTTGTAACTGTCGTCAGTAGCTGCTTGCTACCTATAGCGGGGGGGGGGGGGATGACCAAACAGAAAACAAAACAAGCTAGCCTAAAATGTCTGAAATGTAAACGTTAAAACAGAATGATGCCAAAGGATAAAAATAAGTAGCCAAACAGGCAATTGTAAAATCTCTAAAATTATGGAAGCCAAACTTTCTAACCATCTCTGGATATTTACAGCAAATTTGTAAAATGCTTGATCAAAAGAAAATCTTTGAATCCTCTTGACTCAAGTTTATTGTAAATAAATTTGGCTCTAGATGCAAAGTCCTGAAATTTAGAACAAACACGACCAAATCCAACAATCTGTGACAAAAACGTATCATATCGAATATTTTCCGCAATATTACTGTCCGGGAAAGGACAATTGACTACTTCAAAGTTAAACTCATATATTTTGTGATAGACTTTATTACAAAACCTGTCATTAGTGACCTGAATATCTAAGTCCAGAAATACATCTCTTAAACCATCTGAATTGCTAACCTCCAAAGTGATATCCTTTGGGTAAATTCTTTAGCAATTTCACTGAAATTTAAATTTTGTACATTTACGCATGCAATGTCATCATTATATCTTGCGTTGTTTGATAATTTTGTAGCCATTTGAAAGTCCTTTTTCATCAATTTATCCACATACTTTTATATATATATATATATATATATATATATATATATATATATATATATATATATATATATATATATATATATATATCCACCCACACTCCTAGATCCTAGATCTTGGTACACCATCAGTCAAGTGTCATTCCTGTTTATAAGTTTTCTCTTGAGGAACCCAAGCCCCAAATCTTGCTCAACGGTAAATGCGTTGGACCTGACAGATTAGTCCCTGATGGGATGGGTGTAGTCCGGAGTCAATTCTAATCGAATAGATAGAAACAATGTTTTTGCCAAATGGGGTTTAGCCCTCAGAAGCAAAAGTAAAGAAATGATTATTTTGTTCTTCAAAGTGTTAAACAACAACGAACGAGGTTTTTTACTTACAAAGGACACTTTAAGGTGGAGAGCATTAATTTGAAATTGCATTGAACACTGCATATATCCAAGACTTTTTGCTATCTTTCATAGCTCAGAAAAATGTAACCTCCATTCATCTTTCATAGCTCAGAAAAATGTTACCTCCGTTCGAGATGCCCAGGTGATCTTTACGTGGACCATGCAGTTTCGCATAAGAAGAGTTTAGTTTTATTTCAAAAGTGAGCCCAGCCAGTTCCAAAAGTTTCACTTAGGGTTCACAGAGTCCATGTTAGTTTGTGTTTGTTCACGTGGTCTGCATTCGTGATGTTTGGATAACAATCAGACACACGAGAAATTGCAATAAACCTCACTGTTCTATATGATGATTTTAATATACAGAAATTTATTTTAGTTTTTGCGTAATACACGTGTGAAGGTGTTTGTCGAAGTTACTTGTTAAGAATTATATTTTTTGTATGCCACATGTTTATTAATTTCTATTCGGAATTACCAGGAGTAACTCTCTAATTTGGTTTTCGAAGTAAAATTTACCTGGAGCTGAGTCAATCATGATGTAATTAACGTGTCATTTCATTTTGTGGTTTTATCTTCAAATTTTAAATTTTGATCAATTTATCTTTCATTTCATCATGTTAAATATACGTTATTTTTTTTATGTATTCTGCGTATGTATTACATTTCAGTATTTTGACGGGCTTTATGTGTGATTATTATCATCATGTTCATTTTCATTATTCAACAGCCCCTTGGCCGCAAATATCAAGAAAAGTATTGCATAATGGGAGTCTAATCCGTCTGTATCTTTACCAAGTTTGTTCAAATGATCATGCTCCAAGGGTTTTTGCATATTTAAATGAACATTTTGTTCATTTCGTGGTAAAATCTTTAACTATCATTTTCCAAAGCCACTAAGTCAATTGCTTTGAAATAGCTTAAAGACTTCTGCAGGACCCGTAGACCATGATTTGTTCAACAGGGTCCTGTGATTTTATTTTACTATCATTTTTTGGCAAATTTTTGTATGTTTTCTACTTACTCTCAAAAAACAGTAGCTTAGATTATTGTCATCAGAATGTACCGTATTCAAGGCTCAAACAAAGCTGTAGAGTAGTTTGTTATACTCTGGATTTCTGATTTTTAACAATTTTTAATTTCGGTACTTGTTTCTGGATACATTCCTATAACTACCATGTAAGTCAATGGGGATTGCAATAGTAATTAACATTTTCGACTTCTCCAAAACCGCCAACCAGATTCACTTCAAACTTCATGGGGATGTATCTTGGATGGGTCTCTCGCACTGCAATGATTTTTACATTTTTCATCTCTTTAGTTCAAAATTTGGTATAATCTTGAAAAATCGTCTTCTCCAGAACCACATGGCCATTGATTCGAAATAACATAAAGACATTCCTGTGGTCCTTAATTTGTTCAACCAGTGACCCGGCAATTTTTGTACATTTTCGTTAATTTTGTTTGTTTGTTTTTTCATTTTTTTTTCAACAAACGCATGTTGGATTTTCTTCAAACTTGATGAGAATATATCTAGGCTTGATCTGTACAAAATTTGTTCATTACATGATAATCCTGGCATTTCATAATTTTTAACAAAGCTTTAAAAAAAAACAAATTTTTGGTCCGTTACATGAAATGTTAGCATTGTTACTACAGAGCTAAAAGGAAACGTGCATTTTGGCTTTAATTTCGTTAATGACGGATCTTAGGCCCATGGTTATTAATAAAGACTTATAGGAAAGTACCAATCGGGTTTCTTTTGGTGTTGTTAATTCGGACCTTCATGGACCTTGAAAGGTCAAATTGACATATTGACCTATATGTCGATAAAGGTGGATCTTATGCACATGGTTACGTATAAACACTAATTGGAATGTTCCTCATAGGTTTTTTTTTTCGGTGTTGTTAATTTTGAAGTCAAGTGGCCCTGAAAAGTCAAACTAACGTATTGGCTTATATCTTGGAATGGTGGATCCTGTCACTTTTCCTCCAAAAATGACGACTCCAATAGTGTGAATGAGTGAACACTTTGATATTGAAAACAGTGATGCTGGTCGTACAGAAAAATCATTCAAGGGGAAACAATTGCTAGGAACAGAAGGGTGGCTTAAGAGAGAATAGTCGTCAGCCACTTACAATTATGTCCCCCACCCACAATCATATTTTACCCTTTTTCTCCGAAACCGTCGGGTAGGTGGAGATGTACCTCAGGTAGCAACAATCAAACTTCTTCATCAAGTGGCATTGCTGTCACAAATATTATATTTTAATGACTCTTTGGGGAAGAGCTCTTATGAAATCGTCTCTAAAACCATAGAGCCAATTCATCTACAATCTCAACTGGTGAGACTTGCTACTCCTTCCCCAATCTTTTGTATGGCGCTGTGGTCACGTTCTAGTTGCCTGCTTTTGAATTGCGGATGAGGGGGGGGGGGATCAAGTTATTGAATATTCGCAAAAAGTGATGGGTATGTCATTGCGTATAGAAATATACAATAAAATTATCACTTAGCTGGTGGTGAGATGCTGCGTCATAATGGTACTATCCTACATTTTCAAATCCATGCATGCTGCTTTACAGATACACGAAAGCAGCGGCCACCAAAGTGGATTCAATACTGGCTGCCTTAAATGAACGTTCCTACAAAGACCAAGGCGATGAAGAGCCCAAGAGTAAGTTTAACCGCCAATCGTACTGAAATGTCAGCACAATATGGGTTAGGTTTGTTTTATGACAGGAAAAGACGTTTTAATTGGGTCGAATAGACATCCATCAGCGTCCAATTAAAAATGTGTCACTACTATGTAGCTGTTTATAATACTACGACAATCTATAATTACAACGTTTGTAATTAAAATAAATGGGGATACAGTTGTAATCCCGTGGCAATTTATAATAATTGCAGCAAAATAAAACACCTTTTCATTATGCTATTTACAATAGTATCTTGCAGACAAACATAGTATTATGTGAGTTTAGAAATGCGATAAAATGTAGTAAATTGCGCAGAAATATCTTTCAGCGGGATGAAAGGTATTCTTGAGACGACCCTTTGAGGTTCTGAAAGACAGACAATCTCCTTTTTTCTTTGGAAATACAGGATTTTTATAGCTTTAAAAATGGAGCAAAAGAACAAGCGGGACACGCGTTCATATTAATCCGTTCCCACTTGAAAAATGAGGAAAGACGGGAAAAAAATGAAGGTGTAAACTGACAAACTCACAAACACAGATATGTCACTGTCTGTAGTGTCAAAGAGAGGCTTGGCCAGAACGTGTTAAGTATAACAACAGAAGATGCCACAGATACAGTGGTGGGTGATGAAAGATATTTCGGCTGAGTCGTCTGATACAGTACAATGTAAGACAATGAGATGTGTAATATTGTTCCCAGCTTCCCAGTTGCATTGAATAATAATAATAATAATAATAATAATAATAATAATAATAATAATAATAATAATAATAATAATAATAATAATAATAATAATAATAATAATAATAATAATAATCTTTATTCGTACTCAGCAGGTACACATACAAAAATTATCATACATTGAAGCAAAGAAAGAAAAAAAATGCGTCCACCACATGCATGCAAGTATGAAGAATATCAAGAATATCAATCTTCACCTTGAAGGACCTGTGGATCGTATGTGAGATTCACAACAAAGGTTTGGTGCATAACATTGTAATGGTGTCACAAATATCTTGCCGTGAGAATATAGTATTTAATTTGCCATCGCGAGCAAGGCAAAGTTCTCTGACAAATTGTGCAGTACAACTGGTCCCATCAACTATGGTATCAGCAATAGACGGTGTGCTACTGTGGATGCGCTTCAAACAGGAACTTAAGTTTACCTTCTTCAGATTATATTTGTCAATTTTATACCTTGAAACCATTAAATTCATCGAGTTGCATACTGCTGATTGACTTCCGTCTACAGCAAGTTGCCCACATATATTAACAACTTTCTTGCTGCTGTTTACAATCCCGTGAAAAAAACTTCATAAACCTCTTGTGCAGTTGTGTATCAACAGGTACATCTTCACAAATAAGTGGCAATAATATATTATGGCACCTATAGGAAAGTCGCCAGATAAATCGAATCGCTTTTCTCCAACGGTATAGAAATATTCAACTTCTGTTTTTGAGAGATCCCGTAATTGGCAACCATACAGAGGCATGCAGTACGTTTTGAATAGTTGATATCTGACGTCTGGAAAAACTTTACCAAATTGAGCCATTAAGATATTGACCTGTATCTGAAAATGTCGGATACAGGTCTCAATACTGTCCCGCAAAGCATTCTTACCAATGATATTGCCAAGGTGCTCGAATTGATTAACTTTACTTTGAATAATAGAATCATCTAAAAGAACACCAGGATATGCATCTGTATTGCCAATAACCATGTGCTTAGATTTGGAAGGATTAAAAAGGACATTATATTCTTTAGCAAATTTAGAACAAACTTCTAACATCTTGGAAATGGAAACTGAAGTTGGCGCCAAAAGTGCCACGTCATCAGCATATGCCAGTGCTCCTACAAAAGTGTGACCTGTATAGTATCCGAAACCCGATGTTTTTAAACGCATAAGCAACTCATCTATGTACACGCCAAATAAAATAGGGGAGAGTACTCCGCCTTGTTTCACACCATTAGAACATTTGAATGGCTCAGACACAGCGTTATCCCAGACAACCTTCACATTTTGCTGAGTATACATATTTAACAATAATCTAGCTATCACTGGACTCATACCCCTATCTAACAATAGATTAAAAAGTTTGATATAATGTACTCTATCAAAAGCTTTTGTTGCGTCTAGAACCACAACTTGTACGTCTGTATCATGCATATTGTAATATTGAATACATTCATTCAAAACGAAAGTACACTGTGACGTGGAACTTCCATGTTTAAAACCAAACTGAAGCTCAGAAGAATTTAAGATATCATAGTTTTCAGATAGAATAACCCAGTCTAACAATTTACCCAAAATACTGCCAAGGGAGATGCCTCTATAGTTGTCAGAGTCACTCAAAGATTTATGCTTGTTTTTCGGTATCAAATTCAAAGAAATTTTTAAAAAAGCATCAGGAGAATAACTATGACGTATCATTGGAGAAAATAACAGCGATAGATATATTTCCAACCTTAAAGTTCCATGCACTATATGGTCAGAATAATGTCCCTTGTTACCGTCACGTTTTCCTAATTTTAAATATTTAATTGAAGATTGAATATTCTCAACTGACACTGCCAATATGGAACATTTGCTGTCAGACTCATGACTTGTCTGTATTTTATGATTAATATATTTCTTCGGTTCATCCATTTCATTTGTGTCATAAGATACTGAATTTTACAACATTTCATACTTTTCTGCAAAGACATTGGCAATATCACCAGGATTCGTCTTATTGTCAACGACGCCAGACCTATTACTCGTTTTCGTCCATATTTTTTTTCACCACAGTCCAAAAATCTTTACATTGATTATTAGTCATGGCATTTGCCAGCTGGTTAGCAGCACACATATCCTTATTATTTTTTACAAATCTCAATGCATAATGATACTTCGCACGTGTACTGTTCCGTATATCTGCTATGACTCCAGTCTTAGGTGAATTGTTACTTTTCCAAATCCCGTGCCAAAATAAGGCTTGTTTCCTGAAAGGCTCTTCATATTGATTCCAACCAGGAACAACCGAGTGGGGTTTGGCATCAGAATATGGAATACTTTCCGAACTCGCGTCCAGACATGAATTTATAATAGCATCATGAAAACATTGGATATCGGAATTATGTTGTTTACAAAATAAATCATCACATTTAAGTGCTGGCCATGGGATATTAATACATTCTAATTTTTCATCAAGAGAATTTTTATAGTTTTCAATATTGTCTTGTGTAGCAGCGTGCCAGAGAGGCCTCGGATGCCTAGGCTCTGGACTACTGTCATTGTACACACTAGGCACATTGATGATAAGTCTCACAGGTGAGTGGTCGGAAATTGTCGCCCTCGTGAATGCATGAGTATTCGAAGACTAGGTCTTCCATATTATCGGAAACTATGAAATGATCAATTGCAGTTTTGTTACCAGTAATCTAACTTTCAAATGTATAGTCAATGCCACTTTTTTCATGAAACAATAAACAAGTAAGGCTCTCCAAGTCAAGGAATGATCTCAGTCCGATCGTGTTTCTGGAGCCGTTGCGAGTGAAATCTGTGTTCAAATCCCCTCGTAGCACAGTGTAGTTCATATCGAGGTCTCGTGATTTAAATGCTACCTCATTCAATATGTCCCGAAACTCTGAATTATATTGATGTGTCATCGAGTCACAAGGCATGTAACTATTAACCAACAATACTTTGAAGTCATTCATTTCTAATGAAATCGCACAAATTCTGTTGGACTGAAAAAGGATTGGATTGATTTTGCAACAAAGGGATTTCTTCCACAATATGGCGCATCCACCATAGGGACGCCCCACAAGTATCTCGCTATCATTCATACCAAAAACCCCATGTGCATGAATACCTGGTATATGTATTTCAAACATATCAATTTGGTCATTGAAAAGCCAATGTTCTTGCACAAAGACATTGTCGTTTTTTTCACACAATTTACTAATATATTCTAGTCTGCCGGCACCATGGCCATGCGAGTTATATGAAACGATGCTTAAGTGTGACATAACAAAGGTAAAAAGAAGTAGGGTCAGCAGCAGCATAACTTATTATCATTTTATGTGAGTTCCTCCAACGCTGGACCATGGGATCTCGGAGGGACATATTTTCTTATCTCTATCGGGCCAAAGAGACTCACAGAAAAGATCTATAAATTATGAGGCGGGTACCGATAATCTAAATGATTTTGTGCTTTAGCTTTACCCGTAATGATATGATGGGTTTTTTTCTTGTCGTCGGTATTTTCGTATCATATAACCAAGCAAACGAAAACCTTCGGAATCAACAAATCTCTCTCCCCACTGTCTGTAAGTTTAATCAACGCGTGGGATCTCACATGACGCAAAACTGGATCCATCAAATGAATGTCTTGAAATAGACCGCTCTGCACTGACATCAAGGAATTTGTTGCTGCTTGCCAAACCAGGTCGAGAATATATGTTCTGATTTGCTAATGCGCCGCGACCGCGACCGCGCCCACGCCCTGGTCTGGGTCCGCCACTATGACCACGGCCGCAATTCCGTGCTCGACCACGCCCATATATCTGCGGTCCAGGTTCCAGTTGGCGTGGCTGCTGATCATATGCTGCAGGGGACCGTTGTGTGATCATTTGGCCAGAATCGGCATGCGCAGGGATAATTTTTGGTGTATTTTCCGGCACATTAGTGTTAGGCATCTGAGTACTTGGGAAACGTATTTCAGGAATGACTGTGTGTGAACTTTGAGCTTTCAACTCTCCAGAATATTTTGCGGTACTTGCCAATACACTGGCATATGTACGTGCATTCAAACGGTCTTTTAACTCTGTATTTTCGCACACAAGTTTGTCAACCGTTTCCTGTATATTATCGAGCCTTTCCTCATGGCGATTTAACCTGTCAACATATGAAATAATATTCAGTTTTTCCGGGCGAGATCGTGGAATTGAGCCAAGACTCATTGCACCTAACAATATTGACGGTGATTTTCCAGCATTGTCTAGCTTTCCCAGTGCTTCAATTATGTCTGCGGCATGTGCTTCGCTTTCTAGACGCGAAGAGGAATCTTTACGGTTCTTCATGTCACCTATTATTTCACCACCACACCTGTCCCACAATACTTCCTTCGCTGATCGTATATCGGAAAGTGTAAAAAAACCTAATATAGCCCTTTTTACGTTATCAATGGTCCCACTTTGTAGACCAAATAGAGTATACGCAAGTAAAGGTTGTATAATGTGTTCACATCGCTGGCCATACGGTGGCAAATTTGAGTCTCTTTGTGTCTCCACTTGATTATTGGGCATACTTTTTGCTGACAAATCAGGACTGCTTGCAACATTGGGGGCATTTTTATCAGCAGTGTCGACCAAATGATTTGTCTTCACGGCTGTAATATCATCGTCGCCATCACGAACCTCTTTGCATGATTTACAAAGCCACAGATCTCCGTATCAAAGAACATTCTTGCCATTTCTTTTCTGGGGACATGAAGCATTCTCTGGGCCAATACAACGAGGCATCGTACTTTTCACAGTTTGTCACAGTTTTTTTTGACAGTTGTACTATAGATTTTGTTGCACTGAACCCATGTCTGGTACAAAGAAAATAAAAGCAGCCAAGTGGTGCCAATGACCATGCATAAAGTCTCTTTGCTGGGCCTAATAAACCGGCAGAGATGGTTTGAAAAACCAGTCTTCCCCTTCCAGGAGTATTTATGAAAAACCCACGTCAAAAATTTGGCAAAATATACTCCTTAAGATTAGTCAGTATCAGTTGATTTACCTCGCAGCCGTAGATGCCGGGTGTCTGGTGGTGTTTGGTCACATGACATATAATAATAATAATAATAATAATAATAATAATAATAATAATAATAATAATAATAATAATAATAATAATAATAATAATAATAATAATAATAATAATAATATAGTGTCTGCACGTAATACAAAATCCATCAAGTGCCACTTCCTGGTAGTAATTCTTGTGTGAGCTTGTGTCCTTGCCAAACTTCCAATCTGCTATACTATAGCACATCACAGTTGTTTACCAGAGCCAGCAGTTTTAGTTTTTAAACTTTCAACAATACCGTGAGCAGATCTGGTGAACCTTTTGGTTGGTCAGTGTCACTGGTCGTGGTTGAAGTTGAGGAACGCTGTAAGGTAAAAAAATATTCTATAATTCACTTTTGAAAATTTGGACAGACGTTTTCACAAAGAATTTGATCTGATTCTGAATTTTCTGGAAAATTATAAGACTATATGTTACAATATGTGATGCACTAAAGTATGGAGTGTTTCAACCATATTAAGAATCCACAGCATGTAATTTTTTAGGATAATATATTAGTTTTTAATCTATCTTATATCCGATGGAAAATTTAAATTGTATAGAAGATAAATAAGTTACTTGTTTCTAAAGGATAGTTACAAAGGGCACTAGCCCCTTCACTTGTCTTAAAATTTCATTTGCCTTGGGCCAGAATACAGGTAGGTTAAATAGGGGTTGCTAATTCAATCTAGTACTGCAATCCGGTATTGTAAGCGTAAAGTAATAATGCAATTTCGTATACTATGAAATCCGGTATTTTTTAGATGCAATCCAGTGTTTATTTCAACCGCGTCCGCACTGCATGTAAGCACATCAACTGAACCCATGGCGACCAAATTTGTCGATGTCCACATGTCAGTTAATACTTAGTTTTCTCAGTATTTACACACAACTTTTACAACACAGTTATCTTATGATTAGCAAACTGTGGTAACACATACCATCACGAGTCCATATCTCTTCCATCGCGTGTCACTGTTACTGCCCGGACACCCGGTGTTGTCCATCGAAAAAAAAAAAAAAAAAAATCTTGCAGAATCATTGTGTCACGACAACATTTTACAACTTACAAGTACCCAAGTTGCCTCCTTGCAAGTACTTATATAATATTGATAGTTTCTCCAAATGAACAATAACTCATTCTTGTCAAATTATCACTCTTCCGACGCCAAATTCACAACAAAATAAACATGATCATTTACAACCAAGCGTCGTCCACAGCCACGTGGAACCCTGCAGCATCTTGATGAAGTCAAAAGCCGTGACACACTTTCCAATACGTACTACTGCATCCTCATGAACCCATAGTTAAGTTCTCGTGCGAAACCAATAATAAAAGATTTTCATATGTAACTTACCGACACACAATTCCCAGACTGCAAGTTCACACGTTTTGGGCAACCACAGACAGCGAGTAAAATCAACAATGGGAGCACACTAGAAATGTCGGAAATATGTTCTATGCTATAAAAATACGCGAATGAGCCTATATGGGCTGCGTGTTCAATTCCCAAAACTGTATAAAAATGAGTAACCAAATATCTGAGTGTAAAACGTGTCATATATTCTGACATATACGGTTAATAAAAGTTGCGATTTGGTATCACAAATCTGGCTCTTAACCCCCTCAGCGTAGGTTTAGGCCTACCTTAAGTTTGCTTTCGGGCTATATGAATCCGATGGCCAAAGACCTCTATTCACTCAATCAAACAACCTTCAACTCTTGCAAACATTTTAGCTTCCTCATATTTATCTGTCCAGCATTCATTTCACATCCTTCCAGGTTTGTGTAACAAAAACCATGATAACAAAGCAGCCCTGGTGATGAGTGAAGAAAGGATATTATAAATTTGACCTGTTTTGGCCGAATCCATTCGGAGGCGTTGCGGTCCCTCTGAGAAAACAACCAACCGAAACATATTGTCGAAAGCTGTTGCAATTTTCACGAAAAGTTCGGATGTGCAAGAATTGGGGCTATTTGCAAGCAAGTCAGTGTGGATTATTGTTGAATGTGGTCAACCATGGCCAGAATTAAGTGGGGTAGGAGGGTCATAGTTCAAAGGCTCCATAGATTTTTTAATGAACTGGAACACACTCATACTTCCAGCGCATCAGGGTCAGGCTACAGTGAGTTGCTGTGCGTCATGGTCTTCTCGCTTGACCAAGCTTCCGCAGCAGTCACCCCCGTCCCTTCTGACACATCCGTTTTTGCGTAAACTGTGGCCTATCTTTTGTCCTCAAATTTCTCAAAGCAAAATTCCCCACTGCAATTTTATTTTCACAGCATTTTTTACAGAATAAAAGCACCGTGTCATTGGTATTCTAAACTGTTCAATCTCCATGACTTGTCTTCTTGAACCAGCCGATTTGTGGAAACGGGTGCCTTGTGGCTCTCGCCAGAACACTTGTTATTTTTCTGATGTGTTGACATGCTGCTTGGCTGGGTAGTGGAAGTTCCCCATATGACGTCATTGCTTATTTCTCAAAAAAGGCGCGAATTTTTGGCACTTTGGGCTGCGAGGACTTAAACTTTACAAAGCTGAAAAGCATATCACCAAAAAAGTTGTTGAACTTAATGAGTTTAACCTATCAGTAAGTAATAGCAATCAACATGGGTCAGTTTTGTGCAATTTTGCAACCGTCATTCTGCAGCCCCTTTAAGATGACATATCAAGTAAAAACAACATTTCATGCTCCAAATCCATCTCTGCTATGCAACTCATTTTTCATGTGGCCAAACCAGTGATAAAAACACGTTATGTTTCTATTTGTTGTCAATATTATCAACTAAAATGCATTTTTGACTAATCTGAACTTAGCTAGAATATTCTTTAATATGATATTATGGGATGGTCTCACAATATACAAACTCCAATTTGTACATTGCTTTTTTCATGCCTACACCCATATTGCATGTTATAGCTACCTGTCATGCACAACTTCTTTATAAATTTGTCCGCATTTTCACATACGCACATCAAGGTTATTGGTGCATTCTCAACACAAGTTTAGGGCCTCCCTGTTTATAGCTAGCGGTACTTTTTCCCTACATAAAGCACGAGACTAATCATTCTGCGCAGTGAAATGACCTCAACTGGGTCAGACAGTTGGGAAGCTTTATCAAGGACCGCGCTGTATCAATCAGTTTGTAAAGTACTGCAGCGACTTTTTCTGGTAAACCTCTAAATATCAAAGTCCTGCAGTGACTTTAATCATATTTTTAATATTATGTGATTTTAATTATATTTCTTATATTAAGAATTTCAAAAGTAAGAGGAAAGGGTTAATGGCAGTAAAAGTTGCACACTAGCTAAATTGTAGTTATTTGTGGATAGGTGATGGAACCATCTTACGTAGTATTTACTTTACTCAGTTCAGGTGCACGTGGGTCTTTAACAAGTCATTAATCATCACACAGCGAGAAGCCAATAAGACTGTAAAAATACGTTCTGGTCATTCAATAGTCATTTAGTTATTACCTGATGAAGGTTGGCCTGGAGTCAACAAAGCATCTGGTCCATCCTTGCTTATTTAGTCATGGAGTCGTAAATATCGCATTAAACTATTTGGTAAACCAGACATTCAGATATTATTATAAACATTGAAGTATTTATTGAAAACAGGTAACTGGTAAAAATATACGTTCTTTAAACAGTACGAGACTTCACTGGCGCTTCTCGGTGCTGATCTAAGAAAGATTACATGAGTTCATTAGGCATTGTCATTATGAGTGTATTATCTATTCTACATAAGCTATGTACATCAGAAATAAACAGCTTTTCTTACCATCTTGGCCACTGAACGGACGTGTTGGGTTGTCTCTTGCCTGCGCGACTGTATTAATTTATTATACCTGAACTATGGAACAGTGAATCTTCTGAAGTGACGCGAGTCAGCGCGTTTGCCAACAAGCCCTAACATTATAAAGGAAATAAAGGACATCTCTCTCTTCTAGGGACGGAAGAACTTTACAAGTTGTACTACATAATCATCCACCGTGGTGGTATTTTTGATGTGTACGTACTGCAATGTGTTAAGTTGAAGCATTTTGCTCTGATTTTTAAAATAGAAAATCAACACACTATTTGTTGCATTTTGGGAATATTTTTTGTGCTTTGCTACCTCACTCTCTCGTGGCTAGGGTGATTGAGCTGAGCATTGTTCTAGCTTCTTCAATATCTTCCAACCATGGAACGACAACGCGGAATTCATGATGAAGTATTTTTTGTATTATAATTTGCCATTTGCAAAGGTAATTATCTTGTATAATTGTAAAATTTAATGTTAAAAGCTGGGAGTTGGAATTTTATGGTCATCATGAAGAGACGGTACTTCTCTGCTGACTTGTTATAATGAGCTAATGCATTCTGGCATGTGCCAAGAACAGCCACTCTTCATTCCGATCGTAACACAAAATTCCTGACGTCCAATTTTACAATGAATGCTGACCTTATAGTGTGCGGATCTCATACCTTTTTGTTCGTCGCACATAAATTTTACGAGAGAGCTAATGCAAATCAGTGGAGAGTTCACAACCGT
Organism: Hermodice carunculata; assembly: GCA_964020975.1. Lineage (NCBI taxonomy): Eukaryota > Metazoa > Annelida > Polychaeta > Eunicida > Amphinomidae > Hermodice > Hermodice carunculata. The sequence goes on from OZ026613.1 coordinate 60,501,465, forward strand.
CTGATGCTTTCTTGTGTCACAACCAGTCTACACAGTGCCATCTGTTGTCATGTTCAAAGCGTAATTCATATATCTGATAATTCATTCAATGTTTAAGAACAGATTGTAAGAGGAGGACCAGTCGAATGGATTTTGAAAAGCAACAAATCCGAATTGTGGACGGATGACGGTTGCATTGAGACGAAACTAGTTGTGAGCGTTTTTATAATATACACGATGCATATTACTGAACTGTATAAGTCACAAGTGGCGCACTGGCGCGTATTGATAATTAACCCTCTAGTTCCCGTGTTAGGACACTGACATGTCTGAATGGACGTCGCGTTTAGTCCACAATATGGCGTTTACCTGTGATCGATATAACCAACACGGCAAGTCCAGATACTGTGGTGGATCATTTGAAATGGGTAGGTACATGGTCACAAAGGGGCCACTTGTCTAAGACATCACCGGAAATGTTGAAGTAAACCATGCGCTTGATTATACCGTGAACTTTTTTTCGGTGAAGGCCAGGTAAAGCTGACCAACCCAAGCACCCTTTGACCTGGGTACCTTTCATTAACCGAAGCCGATGAACTTTGTATTGAATAATTTATAATTTTATAATTTTGTATTGAATTACAATGTAGTTATATATCATACTATTCTCATCATCAACAGTGACAAAGAAAAGACCAACCAAAATGTTTATTTGATCCCTTGAATGCAACACCAATTGGCATGATACATAACATCATGCAGCCGTATGCAACTACCTAAAGTCACAGATGTTGTGACAGCCTTGCCTATAGCACTTGAACACCGTATATATACATGCTGATCATGAAAGATTGTGTGGTATAATTCGTGCTACCAGTGAACAATAATGATTCGCAATGACAAATGAGTATCTTCATATCTACGTCGGGTGTTAAGTATTTGACCTTTGCTCTCTTTTCTTTTCTTTTTAGATGGGAGCTCCAGTTGATACTCTCTTAAAGTCTAAAGTATGCAACATTGTAATTTTTGTACCCTTGTAAACTTCTAACATATTATACTATGTTGTACTCTTGAGTATTGAGTTATTTTTGTATGCAAATAAAAAAAAATGCTGGCTTCTAAACAACTGGGTCTGATTTTATATATGATTCGCTGGCTATACATATTCTCAATGAAGGAAACCAAACTTGGCGGTGTCTTTCTCATTTCAATGCATCTGTTCAGCAGGCCAATGCTTATTTCCTATTCATACGTATATCCAAATGAATATTCTACTTCAAATACCCTTGAATGCCCAGCCTATAGGCTTTAAGCCTTGTTATAATACTCATTAATTATTTTGTTTTATGAGAAATTATCTAAGAAAGGGTCTTAAACAAGACTACATTATGCTCTTTGTCACACTGAAGTCAGCCCGAGTCAAGCTAACTGCCATAACGTTGGTAGCTTCCGTTTGGAATCTTTGGGAAGGGGAAAAGACTGGATGTTTTGTGGGTGTTAGCCCAACCATTGGCACATTTTCACCATGTGGATGGTTGTGGGCAGACCTGCCTGTAAACAAGTCCCCAAAATGCGGCCATCCTTAATTAATCTGCTCACAGCTTTGACAAGGATTAATAAATGTACAGGCGAGCTACGGGTTCTGCATGACGTCACGCGAAGTGCCTGCGGAAAATTACGACCACTTACGAATTGGGGGGGGGGGGGGTTGGCAAACTGTACCAAAACTCAGATGAATAACGGCTTTTAAAGTATATTTCATGTGGTTCTATTGTCGATAAAGTATGGTCCATAAATACATATTAGAGGCATATCGGATGTTTCATTGCGGAATCCCTTTAGAGACACATTGATGGAAAGTGCACAAAAATATCAACGGACCGCTAATCCCCTTCTGAAGCATTTTTTTGTAATGTTGGTGGTGGTCCCTGGGAGTTACATATTTGGGAATTTATTTTGGTGCTCAAAACAGCCACCGGAGCTTCAGAAACGATGGCGATGTACCTCTCCACCAAGTTCATTCAACAGGCTCCATTGCAGCCTTTTTAAATGGAGATTTTTAAATGCATGTGTCGGTTACTTTTCTGAATGACGATGATGATGATGATGATGATGATGATGATGATGATGATGATGATGATGATGATGATGATGATGATGATGATGATGATGATGATGAACAAGGCTTATACAATACTGAATGGCCAAGGTTTTGAAATTACGCAGGAATATGTTTCCCCTACCCAAAAAGTGATGTATTCAGCAAATAACCCTGCATTTGTTTCGAATTTATAATGAATCCTTGTCTGATTTTGTAATTCTCTGCTTCTTCTCTACTACAGAGTAAATTGTGTTCAATGTGGTTAAAATGTACTATGAGCAAATTTGTCATCTATTTGTTGCTGCAGTGTCCTTTCCTTAAAGAAAATGAAATTGCATAACAAACACGTGTTAGGAATTTTAGTACAAAGATACCAGCTTGAATGCATGTACATATAGCCTTTTTCAAAACTATTCAATGTATGCTTTTTAAATGCATGGGGCTATACCTTGAGTCGGGTTCTAACAACTTATAATCAATTGGTACGTGTCATGATTTCATGTTTGCAGATATGTGGTTTATGTTGTGTGAAAACTAAAAATAAGTTATTCCCCACCATTGGTGACCTTGACAAATACGCAACCCCCTAGATCAATAACATTTCTGGTCAATTTAGACTTTGGATATGATTGTCTTCCAAAAGAAATAGTCCGAGATTGGATATGGGTTATCGATAAATTATTTTTGAAGCCCCAATGTAACTTTTTTGACTTTCATTTTAGGATGATAGTGTGATTTATTGTACTTGATATCTGATTAAGAAACATCATATTTTGATTGCATTTTTTTTACTTTAATACTAATGACTGTTATTCTTTTCTGACTTGCCCGACAAAGAAATTGCTGTTAATATCCAAAGATTATTAGAAGGTTTGGCTACACTAAATTTACAGTTTTTAGCCTCGCCTGTTGTGCCTGTTGTACTAACTTAATTTTGTCTGTTGACATCATTCTGTTCTAATATTCACTTTCAGACATATTAGACTTACATGTTTTCTATCAGGTTAACCCCCCCCCCCCCGCCCCCGGGCTATCGGTAGCAAGCAGTGGCCTACAACAGTTACAAGTTTGCCTAATTGTACTAAAAATGGTGTTAAGAACAACTTTGTTTTGATAACATGTTTATGACATAAATGCGAATGACTTCCACTCTTTTCTGACATGCCTACATGCGCATTTCACAATATTAAAACAAATACTCAAAACTGACAGGTTTTTCTCAAATGTTACAAACCTGACATATTACGTTGAAGCATTGACTCAGGGTTGGCAGTGAAATAGAGCTGAATTGTTTGGAGACTTCAAAGTGAGGAGTAGATATCATCATGGGTTTTGTTTTACATTTCTGGTGCAGGATGTCCATAGGTGCAGTACTTGTTAGGATTCCCCTCGGTTTGCAGAGGTGGTCGAGCTGCAACTGTTTTTTCACAGTCACTGGGACTGAATATAATGCCCCAGTTTGTTTATACTTCAGTTTTACAGTGGCAGGTGCTTTAACTATGATAAGCTATCCAGCTAGAAAAGGTACATACTGGTTTAGAGGTAAATAAAATTGTTGTTACCTGAGCTTGTACTATACAAATCTAGTAATTATGTTTTGTGTGACAGGTATTCTTTTTTCATAATGAAGCTCTGCATTTATAAGCAAAAACTTCACGTATTTAGCTAATTCACCATTCGCCACGTTCATATTTATTCATTATTACGTAGGTTGTCTCTGTTGAATAATTAGCTTAGACAAGGAGCCGCTACTCAGAGAGATATGTACGGATACAGGCTTCAAAAAATGTTCTGAGTAGTTACCCACTGAAGACCCTTTAATTTATTTGGGCTAATACAGCCTTTGTCAAAATTCTACAGAAAAACGTGTGCAATATGGATAATAGTACTTCCATATGTATATAGGTTAGACAGGAACTGGTTAGCTTATGGAGAGTAAAGAGTTCGGACTACCGAATAAGGTAATGACTGCTAGGAAGTGGTTCTGAACAAAAAGACACGAATACAATACACAGATGAAGACATATAATTTTACCAGCTGGCTCCTTTGCCAGCTATCAGCCTTTGCACTCTTTCAGAAGTGATGTCACCTGGGGCACAAGCTGTTCTCCAAACTGTTGCTTTTTCAAAACTTTTTTTTTTCTAAAGAAGGGCTTACGAGAGTTTGGTAGTATTGATATTATATCTGCACTGACACAAAACCTTACTGTTCCTTCTATACCATATCACCGGATGGGTGATTTTTCTGTGACTTATGAACTGTTTTTTTCTTTAATTAGTGGGATATATAATCAAAAATATTCTCTAGATTCAGAAAATTATTCTGATATTTCCACTTATCATATGGCAAATCAAATGGAACTCAAATGTGAGAAAGTAAACAGATTATCTTTAACACCAAGTGACGTATTGATGATGTTACCATTTGGTACACTGGTTCTTGCTCAATAAGTATTCCGAAAATCGACCACAAAGAATTAAAATTCATATGTCCTGGTATTTGGTGTCTAAGGTATTGAAAGCGCGTCAATCCACGCAGACACGTAAATTTGCTGAAGAAACGCAATTATTCTTTTCTGGTATTACTTCATTTGTCATCACTTTCTTTTTTAATCAACACAGAGATGATCTTGTGAAGGGATCATCTATTCTTGTCATATTTTCATTCAACGACAATACATTCGAATCAGTATGTTTATTTTGCTATTCTCATGCACTTTCGGGTAAGAGAAAGGAGACATGAATGAATATTTATTCCTCTTCTCATCGTTTCACTGCATTATTATTATTATTATTATTATCATTATTATTATTATTATTATTATTATTATTATTATTATTATTATTATTATTATTATTATTATTATTATTATTATTATTATCATTATTATTGTTATTAATATTATTAGTCTTTTGCTTTTTTTCAAACTGGATTAACATAGTTATGGTCCAAGGATAAGAATGAGTTTATTATGTTTCCATTTGCAGCACTCTGTAACGCGGATATCGTGATAATCTTTGAACCGGCAACTGATGATTATTACAACACTTTGAAGTTTGGCGTTAATTTTGTCAAGACTTTCATCCAGAACCTCACTTTGGCACCAACGAAGAACCGGATCTCAATTGTATCAGCAGGCAAAACTGTTTTGAAGTGGTCCAATAATTATTCCAATATTTTGCAAGTTACAAATAAGCTAGCTGATCGGCATTCTACCAATTTTTGCGGGGTACTGAATACGATAAAGCAAGACATTTTTGATGCAGTCGAACCTTTCCGGGCTGATGCACCAAAGATGCTCCTTATCATTGGTGATACCTCTGACTACCATGGCCATGAAATGAAATGCATGCATGAAATGAAACAGCTGAATATAACAACACTGTTTATAAGTAATATGTTCACTTTAACCCGTGAAAATTTTATGAAATATTATACATTCGATGAAATGCTATTTTCCGAAGGAATGACATTACTTAATCAGGGCAAACTACACAGATCCTTCGTGCAGCAAGGATGTATCCGTCCAGGTGAGTTCATCGTATTCTGGTCATTAGACATCAAATCTGACATTTGCAGTACAACCTTTTAATATAAAGTATACTGCTTATAGTAGAGCAAGATAGAGAATCTAAGAGGAAGATACCCAACTGGTTTTTACATTGTGTGTAATGCAGTATATGGCCCAATTGTATTTTTGAAACCAAATATGTTTTAACCAAATGGTCGAGAAGAATTCGTAGTATTTCAAATTTGCCATTTAAAAATCTGAACTAAACATACCTTTTAGACACTTCAGGGTCAAAGGTCACCCAATGTCACTCTTCATCATGGCTCAAATTGTAAGTTCTGAAAAAATGGCAAAAGTACAACTGAATGAATAATCGCGTTTGGATGATATATTTTGTCAGCATACGTTTACAACAGTTTTTTTTTTTTAATCTGACGTAAGGGTTCGACATTAGGGACAAGCAAAAGCATAGGCTACAATATATCTTGAAGTAAGTAGTATTTAAACCTTGTGAGACACAGGATGTAACTTTAACATTGATGTGTTTTGACTAAACAATTGGTCAGAAAGATGTAGAAAGTGCATCTGCTTGTGTAAGGAAGAACAATAACAAAACAAGAAACTAAATAAATAATAGATAGATAGACATACATACATACATACATACATACATACATACATACATACATACAAAACTTTTCAGTAGGCGATTTAAAACTATACACTGAACTGTGAATTTACGGTTGTCATGCTGAAACTGCAATGTTTACACAACTATCTAGATTGCAGAATGGTGCAGTCATGCATGGAATTGGCCAGTATAACAAACCAAGCAACTCAGGAATTAGCCCAATGTTGAAATGACTGCATCTGGCAAAAGAGACATACCACGAGTGAAAGTTCCTGAAGTGGCGTGAACAAAGTAAAATGCAGTCATCAGTGCCATAGCATTGACTGTCTCTCACAACAGAAGCAAGAATGCTCATTATGCATATTAATCCTGATAATTGTGATGTTGGTCTAGTTTCTCCATAAAGATTCAGTACAGACACAAGTGGCCATGGGGACATGGGGAAATTACACATGTATCTCACTAGTGTTAAAAAGGGGCTTTTTTTCAAAATCAGTGCTCTGCTAATAAAATACCCGTACATGTAAAATCACGAACTGCGGGAATAAATGACCAGACATCTCAAATACAAATTAGGGATGAACTGATCTCTACAATTGCGACAATGCAACTTAATAGTACTCTGAGACCATCATGTGTCAGTATCATAGTTCTAAATTCAGTCCAAGCAAAAATCTGTCCCAATCGTGACAAGCCCGCCGACGCGAAAATCCTCAGATATAACAGCAAGGCTTGAATATCTACCAAGCAAAACATCACTCATTGAATACTAAAGATGATAAAATGGCACACTGACAACATGGAAAACCGTTTTCAAATATGCCATAAAAACTGCACCGAAAATCTGAGAAAACAAGTTTGACTGTGACGCCTTATAACCAAATTTGTATCTTTGGGGAAAGTTAAATATTGTTTTATCTATCTGTATAACAGGCTTTAATTAAGTATTCTTTTTTACTGCACAGAAATGAATTGAACGGGGAAAGAATTCCTTTTTACTGCACAGATATGAATTGAACGGGAAAATGGACAGTTTGATTAGAAATTGTAATTGCATAAAAAGTGGGGGGTTTTAGCCTGGATTTTGCTGAATTGATGCTGGTGGAGAGTGTTATTAGCTTGAGAATGGTGTAAGCCACCCAGGTAATACCAATGTTGTGACCCAAGTGTAGACCAAGTTGTACAACAAACGAAGCCAAAACCCATGGTTATGGTCAAGTCTTGTAACAACTATATAGGTTTAAGTTCTTCTTGTGAATTATGCAATATTGGACAAATTTTAAATTGAATTGTCCAAACTGACTCAATCACATACTGTCTAGCTCCAAACCCAACTCTCTTACACTTACGAGCAGAGTAGTGTCCATACAATTAAGACATATGGCACTTCATGTACTAAGAAATGTACGACAAATAGCATTTCTAGTTTTCAGTATTGCGGAATATCTATAAACATGAAGAACATTACTTGGCACATGATGATGCATGTAGCATAACATCTTTTTTAAATTTTTGGATATCTTTTCGATTTCAGCTGGTTTAACGAATTTGTGTCACAAAGATATCTATTTTTTATGCATTACACGATGCGTTATCAGTATTTACATTGACTGCAAATGACACAATGGGGGTGCTATGGCCAAAACTCTAAATCGGGAGGGGGTACAGACTTCGAACTTCTACCAATGGAATATCATTGAGATTAAATTGAAATTGGATCAGAATCGTGGGCATTCTGCTCTCATATAAAGAAAAGTGTGAGATTGCTGATTATGCAATCACAATTATGACACAGTGCTGACAAAAAACATGCAGCAGAGCTAAACTGAAGCTTTTTCATCGTGCAAGTAGACACGTATGACTGAAAATCACACAGATACACTTAAATCATGCTGGCAAATGACCAACAGTCCAATTACTCCAAGATGTCAAAGCGATTGAATTTGCAGTTGCAAGGTCAATGCGGATGGGTTTGTTCTTGTTTTTAACTGATAGTTATCACAGCTGTTAAAAGAGGTCATCAAGTTTGAAGCGAATACTGTTAATTCGTAGAAAGAATACTACATATATAAATGAAGTTACATTGGCATCCTCTTTGTAAACATGCAAAGAAATAGAAGTAGTAGTAGTAGTATGATGATGATGATTGTGATAATACCTGAATTTATATGGCACCAGTAAAACTAAGACGCTCACCTACGCACCTCACATTCATTTATCATACCCATAAATAGAAACACAACTTATATTTAACGTTAATTATTATCAATACAAATAATATGTTAATAACATTCACTCATATTAATTATGTAACTTTACCTTTCGACCACCATTGCCGATATACATACCCACTGGCAGTGGTGTAATCCTTACAGCTACACTGACCTCTATAGACCAAGGGGATCAGCATCTTGGGGGAAACCATCGGTCCATGTGAGGATGAGACGTCTGAAGAGAAAACCTCAGAGCTATGTGGAGATGAGGCCAGGGACAGTAGAATCTGGCTTAAACCATAAACCCTCATTACCGGCCTGCATGGGACCGCACTGGATCCCCAGGTGCTCACCTGCCAACACGAGAACTGCCTGCCTCATGCGTACACATTATCAGTTTCAGTTCCATCGGACCTGGAGATCTAACAGGTCCTAGTCACAAAACTGGCAGGCACGGTTATAAGGTTCCATCGCGTCCAAGGCTGTGACCACCTTTGGATAAGTGCCAAGAGAAGATTAAGATGCCCTTATGGGGCAAAGTCTTTCACTCGTGAACTCCAGGAAGAGAACTCTTGCTACTTGCCTTATGACTCCAACATCTCTTAACCTTCTCCCAAGGGGTATCAGGAGAAGAAATGTCGGTCTTAAGAAACTGCGGATGAGCCAAAGCAGGTCTATGCTCTCTCGCCTTTGACACATGAGACACATTGTTTGACGATGGGCAATCCGAAGCAAGTCTACTTTTCTTCCCATGGGAAGTCTCTGCAGGTGAGGACTCAGTGGACTCCGACATCTCGTCCTGGTGTTTGGCGGCTCTTGTGACCTGCTGCCTATGCCTAGCATAATCTGACATCCTCCTTGTCTGCTCACAGAGCAGCCACTTGTTCTCACCCCCTCCCCCCATCTGGGCAGTATTTGCAAGTTTGCTCATGAGAGCAAACTTGGCCCTACTGCAGGTGACAACCATGGCAGTGTAAATGGTCATCCCAGGCTGCCATATAGTGGTTCAAGAATCCAACTATTTTCCGTGATCAGGAAGGACGAGAATGCAGACATAGTGATATCTGGGCCAACACCAATGGACTGCCTCCAAAAGGAAAGCAATAGCCTGGTGCACACTGCTTTTGCTCTCTCTGCATTCTGTTTGCTGGGACGCCATCTTGAAAAATCTAAGTAAAGTCAAACAACAAACTTTGCACTTACTATTTCAGTGGTATCCGATAAGAGAAATCAGCTGTCTTGGTATCCATAGATGCCCAGACCGCTGAGAATAGATTTCCTTAGAATAGAGTGTGCAAGAGAACAAAAAACAGGTGGTGTGAATGATCGGTCACAGAGCTTCACTGGAATGAGGAAGCCAGTAATGGCGCCCAAAAGAGTAAGGATGATATTGGGTGCATGTTCACATGACATCACCGGCAGTTCCACATGGACTGAAAGATTGCGCCATGGAACCGTCAGGTTTTCAATTTCATATTTGAGCGGCCAGCTTCTCAACTTGATTTCTTGGGTGTCATGCCCAGACACAGAGGTGTTGGCAATGGTGGTAGAGAGATAATGTTACGTAATTAATAGTACTATAAGAAAATGTCAATGGGTTTTGTAAATGTCACAGTTACACATTCTAGGTGTATGTCCCTCTATATAGAAAGGTGTTAATATTTTTTCTCAAATGTCTTTTTTCTGCTTTTATTCCTAAGTCTTTTCAAAGGATGACAACAGCAAGAGCACTGTCATCATATATCTAAACATTTTATTACGACAGAATCCATTGTGCTATGGCAACAAACGTCAAAACAGTATAACAATGAGAAGTTTATATCGCAAGGGAATCTGTTAAAAAGTAAATGTTTAAGAGTACCCACCAACAGCATTCTGCAATGACAAACCAATTGACCAAAAAAAGCAACAAAACTTAAGAAGTTTTACCCTTAAGTGCACAAACATTTCATCCAAAAAATATATAAATATTGCAGAACGACCATTTACAAAAAAGTAGAAATTTTCTAAGGGCAAATGCATATCAAGTTTAAGATAATATGTAGCTTATTGGCGATTACAAACAGACAAAAACATTTGTAAAAATAAAAGGTCACAGTTTGAATCACCATGGTAAAGATATACCCAAGCTTCTCTCCTAAGTTGCAAAACGATCTGGCCAAAGTAAATCTGTTTGGTCACTTGATGCGTTTGCAGTTCTACAATCTATATGAAGCAGACAAAACTGATGTGCCAGTGGCTTTGAGCTTCACGAACTACCTGTACAAGTGCCTGAATACTGAATAGAATTCGATATATAGTACACACTGTTGTATGAAGCAGTTGGGTATGTCGTTAAGTAAAACACCTTTTTGCGTTCGCCCCATCCATGCTGAGCAGTACAAAGACAGCATATAAATCATCTGGAAATGGCTGTTGAAACTTTTTAAAAAGCTATTCGACCTATAATTCTACATGACGATCTCCGCTTTTTACCAAAACACATAAAACAAAAGTTTGTCAGCTTATTAGATACAAGAAAACAATAAGGTATGTACAATGAGTGCCGTTGAGAGTAATTGTTATATCAGGTCAAATCAGTATTTTGTGTTTTTGTGCTTGTTAAAATATTCACAGTTTTATTGTTTTTTCCAGTGATTAATCGACTATCTGTTATGGATTCGGAGATATATTTTCGCAGTTTGGCTCATAAAGCAAGTGATATGATTGTTGGGTATGTTTATAATACAAATTATAAGCAGCTATATAGACATAATTTTTCCAGAAGGAAAAATGTCGTACATTTTTTGCCGATGAGGTTGGTTCAAACATATTTTATTATGGCGAACAAGGATTGATATTTTGGTAATTGTTGAGTCTCTTTGCTATTATGGTTGGGTTAAAATTTATGAATTCGGTAATGTTATCGAGAACTGTTTGAAAAATTCTTTATTGATCATGTTGTGCTCTTGGCTGTGTTCTCCAACGTATAGTTTGAATGGAGGTAGGGCGTGTCTATAATGTTCTAGATTCAGAGATATCACAAAAACAATACTTTTTTCTTTTGCTGTAAACTCAGCTGAGTGACAAGTCAGAAGAACAAAAGAGTAACAGATCTATCTTGTCTCTTTGTATCTTTGCCAGAATTCTACTGTTTTGTTAAAGTTGTTGATTACGATGACTCCTATACCTCATTATTATAATCACAAAATCATGTTTCTCCTTGATGATTGAAAACATGAAAAGCCATTCTGAACAATGGTTGCATGAACTCAATCAATGTTCACTTACCAACTCATCAGGTCAAGCGGATGTATACTGGCAGGAGGTTGGTATCATGGCACCTTTAACGATGGTTTCATTTGACGCATTCCTTCTGTTGTAGATCAACTTTAAATTGACAAATATTAAGACGGGACGCACTACCAATTTTAAAAACGCATAGATCCAAAAAGCCATTTTGGGTGTCATCGAACCTCAGCACATTGTAGTCACAATTAGACTGATCTGGCCTCAATAATGATCTATCCTGTCGAGACCTGCAATTGGACGTAATAACCAATCAGGGTTTCCTCTTGACATTTTACTTCTATTGCCAAATCGCTGTAAAATGCCTCCTTTATAAATTATCAATATACTCAAGATTATACAGTGATAACCCGTCATGAATACCTGTAGCGAAAATTATATTACCTTAGCATATGCCTTGAGAAATAAGTACCAGATGAACTCTTGGAAACTAGTTTTCTATTTTAAAGATTGATTTTGCGTATAAACATGGAAACATGAAAAAGATGAAGTAAAAGACAGCAAACTACCTATGCTACAGTCGGAAGTATGCTTTATACAGCTGTTTTCGTCCATGGAACATATTTTGTTACTGATATTGCGGATTTTACTTTAAAAAAGGAATTCCATGTTTATCTGTCTGTCAAAAATATTTATGATAAATTATTCAATTTGGCATAAAATGTTAGCAGCGAGAATAGAATCTCATTCGCTTTATGCATTGACGCTAAAATGTCTGATGTTAGAACTGCCAAAGATGCCAGATGTTGTACTTCTCGATGTTGAGAGGTATGGATGCAGTTACCATGGCGTGATAGAATAAAAGCTTTAGATGTTGTTTCGGTATTAAAGGCGTTAAGAGTTTCATGTGGAAAGCAGCCTTGTAAAAGGTATCAATAAAATACTACGGGATACAGTAAGTGCTGTTAGTTCTGCATAAATGTAGTGATGCAGGAGGCTAGACGGGTGGATTATGTCGTGGGGGCTTCACATATAAGGGTATTGACATACTGACATTGCCTAACCTTTTCAATCATTGTCCTTCAGCCTGGAAACTTTTGTTGTGTAATTTCATTCCAGTTCTATATACGGGATGTCCATGTTCCTGACAGGTACATCATACTCTCAGGAAAAGTTCGAAATATTAGTATCAGCCCCTGCTCTATTAACCAAAGTCTTAGAAACTGAGTATGCAGCAGACGTCAATGCACAATGATCACTCTGACCGTCTACCTTTGTTCTCTTTCTGCAGCTTTCACCTCTTCGGCAGTTGTAGCTTTGCATGATTGTTATTCTTTCGCCTTCCCATGCAAAATATTCTTGAGATAATGGGATACTTCCACGACATCAAGGACTTTCATCAATACTGATGATATATCTGAAAATGATTGCATAATGTCTAAAAATTAGTGGATTTGGTACTTTTGCCAAAACCGGTAAAACTGATTAAAGACGTTCGGTACACTGGTCAAAAGAATTTAGAAATCTCTGGTTTTTGGTGTGAACCAAGATATTGGCATTTGAAACAAAATGCAAGCAAAATATTGGCATGTCATGGTGCTACTTTTTTCGCTAGGTGGCGCTACATGTAAAGACTACAGAAATTTGATACCAAACATTATATATGTGGGTAAAAGCAAAAATATAAATTAAGGATGTAAAAATATGCATAAAATAACTCAATATGAGTGTATGCAATGTATATCAAGCCTTTTGATAATAAATATATAGACAAAACATGCTGGAATGTGACTTTAAATTCATCTCGTCTTGCAAAAATGTTTAAGTGCTCACATTATTTTTTAAGTTTGAAATAGAAAAAATATTTGCAAATCCCTGAAAAATTGTAGGGAGTTTCCAAAATATGCACTGATTTCATTGATTAACAAAAAAAGATATCATACGGTGCTATTTTTTCCGCAATTGTACAAAGAATTCATGCATGTTGACTTAATTTGTTCTAAGTTCATAGATACAAGGTATCCATTCATTGTCTAACTTCGAGACCATATCAATATACATGTATGCAGGTTAAATAAATGGCAGTACGTCGTTAATTTTATATTCCAGTCATAATATATACTTTCATAGTTTTTTCTGATTCTGTATTTTTTAGGGACAATGTTTTTTTTTCTTTTCTTTTTTTACATTCCTCGCATACAAGATTATCGGCTATTATACTTAGTTCCACTATTCTACGACCTTCGTCCCAGTTATAACTGTCAGTGTTTGCATGTGCATGTGGCATTTGGGGGTGGGCGTGGCACTTTCGACGGTGGTTGGTCAGCGTTCGCTGATTGTGTCATGCGTTTTGGTCTACCACTGGCGTGTTTCGACGTATTGTGCCTTGTTTTAAAGCATTTAGTCCTTTATTTTGGCATTTGTTAACAAACCGCCCATTCTTTTTCCTTTTCACTCTTCGTAAACAATCCATATTTCTCAAACGGAACTCTGCAAAATAGGAAAAGCAAACAGCAGCTAGTGCAGGTATCGACAAATACCAGCTCTAACTGTACAGAGGCATTGGACCATAAATGGTTGCGCATATCCCGGTGTGCCGAACGTCTTTAATTTTTAAAAATAGCCATTTTACCCTGAAATGAAAACCATGCAGTTTTGCGCTTATCAATCAGCGGGGAGTATACATATTTCCTATACTGTCTTGCATGTGTAAGAAAGCCTGTATACAAAAAGTTTAAGGTGTTCAATGATGCAAACAAACAGAACTGTGAAACTACAAAAGCTCTGAATTGTGCCATAGTTATGGGAGAACTGAAGCCAGCATTTCAGATGAGTATGGTCAGTGAGGTTTTCTCTTCCAGGTAGGTCACATTACAGGCCATCAGATAAAGGTACAGTGGTGATGCATGAAATATGTTCTGGATAAGAGCTTGGCACACTAAGAGTTTTTCAAGTGTTTGGTTTTATCACGGGACTGAATACTCGGATGTTTTGATTACGCTGGTCCAGGGTGGATTTAAAGACAGTTATTGTTCTGATTTCCAGGATAAAGTAAGAAGGTAAATGGGGAACAATCTCTTCCTGTGTTAAACAACCTCCAACCTGAGGAGAACGTAGAACGTTGTGTAAATCCCACAAATAGTAGAGAACTGATATCATTGTTTCATGAAATCATCATTGTATGTAAACGCTACCACAAGTAGCTTTCCCAATATTAAAATTACAGTTGTACCTGGAAAGGAATGCCATGCAGCCATGAGGATTTCGATACAATGATGACAAATGCAGGGATATGTTATACATTTCCAAAAAAGGACAGTTATGGAAAAAGAAGAAACTACATTGCGGAAAAGTCAGGTTTGTAAAGGTCCTAAATTTTGTGTTTCATTTTTACGATCCTTTCCAAATAAATGAATGAGTGAATAAGCATTCACTGAGACCATATGCATCGTTGCTTCCCCATTCTGTGGCATGAATTATTTGATGGCTGACGCGTGCACATTTTTCAATCGATTTAAATTTGTCACATGTTTATGGGCTCGGTTAGTTTATAACGAGATGAGCTCTCCATTAATTGTGTCGATGAAAGCTGATCCAAGGTCAATAATCAAAAGTAGAAGCCAAAAATGCATGCAAACCCAGGGTATAAAACTCCATTCAACAGTTACCCACTTTCTAATCGTTTTGGGGTTGACTCAATGTCCCAGAGGTGATAGATTTGGATTTTACCTCTGCTGGGGGCTAGGCTATTATCCCAAAGTCTGAGGATTCGAATCCCATTTGATAATGCTCTATTGGTCTGTTTCTGCTGGAGGCGACCGCCTCGACTTAGAAATCATGTTAGCGGTGTAATCATTTATGCATAATAAAAATGTCGGTTTAATATTTGCTGTGGCAATGGTGCCAAAGGTCGAGGGTTCGCATACTACAGTAATCCGACAAAATAACGGCATTTTGCATTCTTTGATAGCAAATGAGTGAAATGTTTTAGTAGAGACGGATGCAAATAATCAGCTTATCAGAACTACTTTAACGGTAGGGGGTGTCTTGATATTGTTTGTGTGTGATTTCGTTTATGTCCCCCCCTCCCCCCCCCCGACTTATAATATACACTAGCAATGAAAAGTTCAATCCCTAGGGATATAACTGGATGATAACATTATCACATTCAGCTTAACGTTTGCCATTTAAAAAAAATGTATTAACCAACTTAGTTTCCCGTGCTTCAAATTTGGTATTGGGTCAACTTTAACATTAAAAGAAAAACTTTGTGTACGGTAAGACTATTTCAAGAGTGAAGTTTCATGATACTGAAAAAATTCCAATTGATAGCAATTTGATTGAGGGTGACATTAATTAATTAATTACGGAATCCTAGTGTGGGGATCTAATAATTCTAAAATTCTCAAAATGCAGAAAAAAGTTATTCGTCGTATGATTTGTTGTAAAAAATATAATGCTCACACAGATCCACTATTTAAAAGTCTTGGCCTACTGAAAATAAATGATATTTTAACTGTATCAAAATTCAAATTTTTCCAAAAATTTGTTAACAATTAACTACCTGAAAATCTTTTAAAGTTACCGTTATATAGTAATATATAGAGTTATTCTGAAATTTGTAATATTAACAATTGTTATGTGTGTAGGAATCAACAGCTCCTCTATTTTGTTCTTTTTTTAAAGTTGACATTAATATTAAATGTAATTTTCTGACACGTTATTTGTACTTTCCATCTAATTGTGTAATTGTTCTTTTAGTAAAAGGTGTAATTGCCAGGTAACTATTCTTGTATGTAATGGGTGGCTCCCATGATAGCGACATACCTTTGTCTTAATGGGAGTCTCCCAGACAAAAATACTCTATGTATATCCTTATGTTTCATTTATTTTCTGTTTTATGTCAAATTGAATGTATTTTTGGTCGAATAAAAGCATCCTGAGTCCTGAGTCCTGAGTCCTGAGTCCTGATTAAATTTTTTACTGACCCATTCATCCATGATTAGTGGGTTATACATGGGAAACTTCGGATACTGTCACTAGCACTAATATTTGATATCGGGCCAATAGAAAGTATTCAGAACACTTAATTATTATATGGACGTCCAATATTGCGATAGATATTATGGATGTTCATAGTGTTTCTCATATGAAATTTTTATAGGTATCCACGGTGGTGTGGAGTTGCTGCTTAATGTGGAATCGTATGAATATATGGTAAATAAATGGGAACAAAGAGGTTTCAAGGTACTTTTCTGGACTTACTTTGCACGTGCTCTAAACGCATGAATTAATCAGGAAATGAAAAAATAGCTTAAGACCTTGACTATTTCTAATGCTTCTTGTCCTGGACCTCAAAGACGTGTAATACATTACAGGTATGTTTTAACAATCTTCAGTTCACCCCGTTTTGCCAGATTATTATTGGGGTCCCTTTTGTAATACCACTGGCATATAAGGACAGAATGAGGATAGATAGATAGATAGACAGACAAGGGTTCCTCCACCTAAGGGATGTCACAATCATTTCTTTACTCATAATCAAACAAAAAAAAGCATATTTACTTGATGGAAAAATAAAAGGTCCAATCATCTTCAAATTCTGGCCCAGTAAATATGAGGTTGGCAGTACAGAGCCAAGGGGAAGCGAGCAGTGGGGGCAAGACTTCTGGTATGCATGCACCCATATGCTTTCTTCCCAATTGTGATCCATCAATGGACATCACCTGTGCAGTGGAAGCGGGGAGCTCAGGTGGACTTTTATGGGTCAAGAGGAAAGTATTGTCTTTCGTTCCAAAATTATCAAAAAAATTAATGTATTAACTACATAATATTACTTCTCGACCAGCATTGCAGATATACATAAATTTATTGGCAGGACAGAGTAACAAACCACACATTCTGATCAATAACCACCAGGACTGACAGTCTGGGGGAACTGTCAGTCCAGATGAGGAGCTGACATATGTTGGGAAAACCTCAGAGGTTCGTGGACATGAGGTTGCCAACACCAGAATCCTAACCTAAGGCTGGAAACTCTCCTTACTGACCAGCATGGGACCACCAATGGGCCCCCTGGTGCCGTCCACCAACCTGAAAATGGGGAGCTGCTTTCTATAGCCACTATTGTGGAAAACATAGCAGGTGCTGGGGGCGGGGGTTATATGGTTCCATATGGCAGTGTTCAGTTGAAAGGGGTCAACTAGCTCACGACCTAGTGGACCCGGGGAACATCTGACCAGTACAAGTCTGAGACAAGATCTAGGCCTACAGTAGATATGGCAACCTATAGACTGCATGTGAGTCTAAACCTCAAGGGTAGCATAAACTGGAACATGAAGGCTGCCCTGCGGGGTCAAGAGAGTCTAAGGGACAAGTATCAGGAACCTATGCAAAGGAGTCTTCTATGCCAGCAAAGGTGTAAATGCCCTGCTCCAGCACAATGAAGTCCTGCAGCTGGTCTGGACGATACTGACGACAGTGACGTTTCTTAGGGCTTGGCAGGTGGCATTAAAGGATCACACCTTGTGATCTCTTGCCAAAATTTACTTCAGGGCCAAAGGCCTGTTCTAAGCATTCTCTTGGGACTTCAGGATGGTTTACTTAATACACGAGGAGATCACAATTCAGCAGACCAGTTCCTTTCAGGACTTACCCAGGGGCAAAAAGGGTAAACCTTTGAACCTTTGGCACCGCCTGTGTAGGAGAGATACCATTACAGAGCTCTCTCCCCAGACATGAGGACTCTTTCTCATGTGGGTAGAGCCATTTCTATGTCACAAAATGTAACCCCCCCCCCCCAAAGAAAAAGCCATAGATGGATCCACTTGGTTCTTTGCATGGTAACCCAAGTATCTCGCTTCTTGTAGCCCCAGAAGCAAGTGTTAAGAGAAAACAAATTTCCACGTCATTAAGGCCCTTCAATGACCACCTATTCAACATGACTAAGACAATCAGGAGGTCCCACCATGGTAGGATCTACCAATCAGCCTGTCTGTCCATGTAGAAGTAGGCTAGAAGCACTGAGATAAGGAACACTCCCTATGTGAATGTCTAGGACATTTGCCAGGGTAGAGAAGATGGTGGACCGAAACCTTTCCACAGTTCTCAAGCTCTCACAGAGCATCTCCCACTGGTACAGTAGGAAGTCCCTGATGTTGCCAGTACACAGAGACCACAGCTGTATTTTTCAACCAGTGCACAAGTCTAAAAACACATTCCATTGGGCCAGGTATACCATGAGAGAAGAGTCTCAAAGCCCCCCTCTGGTGAAAATATTATTGACCCATTCTGAGAATCTCTGTTACAGAGTTGCTGTGCAACAACCACCAAGCATGGAGCTTGACCACTTGAGAATTGCAGTCGAACACACTCATCAGCAGTTGCACCGGAAGTTTCTGCCATGCAGGTAGATGTAGTGGTGGCTAGATGCTAGATTTCAAAAGGTATAGGGGTTAATCCATCTTCATCCCTGAGAGTGTAACTAAGATTACATTGCTGTCATGGGACCAAATATTGTGCAGGACCATCAGGGGATCTGTGGAGGCAAAAAGGTGTAAGGCCAAAGAGTGGTCAAGTCCATTGGTAGAGCATCTACCACTACGGCCTGGGGATCTGGGACAGGCAACAAATAAACGATGCCAGAAGTTTTGCATTAGCCCTTTTCCCAAACAGATCTAGATACCCGACTTGACCCACATGGGCTGAACAACCCGTGGAAGCAGCAACAACTCCTTCCCTACTGGCTGACTTCTTCTTTAGAGTTGGTCAGCCAGGAAATATTCTAGTCATGGGACATGATTCACATGCATGCAGACATCATGTTTGGAGCACCACTAGGTAATGGGTCCGGCTAACACCATCAGCGTTCAGGTGTGTATTTCACCCTTTCAGTGTAGGAAGGTGACTGTGGTCCTGTTGTCACACAAATTGAGAACATGTTTGTGCTCTACTAGGTCCTGGAAGTGGAACAGTGCTAAGCTTATCACCTCATGTTTCAGCAGGTTTAACGAGTTTATGTGGTGGGACAAGGGCTGCTTTGGCCAAAAGCCAGCGACCATCCTGCCCTCTACGTTGGACCCCCAACTAGACCATGATGAGTTCATGTACAAGACAAGTTGCACCTGAAACAGTATCGCATCAAAGTTTGGCTACAGGTCAATGATATTCTCCCACTCAGTCCACCAAATGAGGTGCTAGTGGTCCTCTGGGAGCACTGACAGCTGCACTTGGTAGCCCAGGTCCTTTGACCATATGTCCCACAGAGCGTGCTGCACAGGAAGAAGGGGCAGGGGACCAGGGTGACCTGGGAGTACATCAGGGTCTGGGGGCCCATCAGCTAGTTGTCCAGGTATACATGAATGTGCTTTGGTGAAGATGAATGGCAACTGCCTGCAAGAACTTGGTGAACACCAGAGGTGCCATGGCAAAGCAGAGTGGAAGTGCCCTGAACTGGTAAACCTGGCTCCGGAATGTGAACCACAGATGTCTCTGTCATGGGCACATTGAAGAACATGTCCTTGAGGTGGGAAAAGGTTGTCAGCTCCTGGGGCTACAGGGCTGCTGCCAGTGACTGTGGGATCTTCATCTTGAAGGACAGAATCTTCAAATACTCCTTCAGTGATGACAGATCTATAACCAGACACCAACCTCTATCCTGCTTGGGGATTAGGAAGAGTAAGTTGTAAAACCTCTGTGACCCAGAATCCTCCACCTGCTATATGGCACTCTTGCTTTGGAGCTTAAACACCCCCTTAAGAACACCGATGCTTTGGGCTCCTTAGTGGGTGTGAACCACTTAGATTTGTGGCATAGCAGTGGCCTGTCTCTGCCAAAAGGCAGTGAATAGCTTTGTCTCAGGATACTTAAGACTAATGAATCATCTGTGATAGACTCCCACTGTGAGCAAAAGGCAGAGCAGCAACCATTGTCTGGTCACTTGCAGACATCTATAGCTATGGCAGAGGGTGTTCCTGAGAAGATGTGGGTCTGAGGTCAAGAATCAGGCGACCAGAGGCTTCCCCACCTTTTTGCATTCACTGGCCTCTTTGCCCTTTACAAATAGCTTCCCAATCTTCCTAGGCCCTTGCAATGCCTGGGCCATGGCTATGGCCATAGGGTGACTGGGTGTGGTCTGGATGCCATGTTTGGGGATGGCCACAGCCAAGGAGGAAAGTCACAGAATAATGTCAGTGAAAGCCTTTATCCTGGGCTGTTCCACACAGTGACCTAAAAGGTCTGCACTAACCAAACAAGAGGGGCCCCATGCATGCTCGGCGGTAGATGTGGTCAAGCAACTTCTGACACTGGAGGTGGGCATTCCTGCATGGCAAAAGCACTTCTGCCTGTAGATTCAGGCTCTCCTGCTGTGATGGTCAATTGGCCATGATGGTGAAGTCATCAGCAAGGCCACATAACCAAGCCTGTCCCAGTAATATGTGCAGAGCAATGTGAGGAATCCAAGAGGGAACTCATAGCCAACAGTAAGATGTTGGCGCAAAACATTAGGAGCACAGAGTCTTTAGCATCCTCCTCTAGTTTTTTGAAAGTATCCAAGTATGCAGGAACAACCTTCTGTGCCTTTGCATCATACGTCTCTAATCTAAATCCACCTTTAATGACTGAAATGAGTAAATCTGCTTCAGGGTGGAGTACCATTTTTCCTGGATGTCCTGCTGGGGGAGAGCCCACCCTTGCCAGAGATAGCCAGAAGTGGGCAACTCCACTGGAACCTGGGTGCTGCAAATCCTGACTATCAGCTGGTTGTAAACTCAGTGACACAGGATAAGAAAGGTGTCAGGGACCTATGCCGCATGTCTTCCAAGGACAAGCCTTGGCAACACATTGCAACAGCCCCCCTCCTGTCCTCTGGCTGAGCAACCACAGCTTGATTGCCCACTAGGCTTCGAATGCAAGCTTTGACCCGCTCAAAGTGAAGTCAGTGTAGGAGTAGTATCCATGGGGGTGGAAGCAGGTTCTGCCCATGCCACAGATGATACAGGGCTCTGCCAAGCAGAGCATCATTGGGGTGGATGCTGGCTGCCACTTCGTAACCTTGGCCTACTGACAGATGAATAAGAAAGCAGCATCTCTCCTCCTAAGTGTCGATGCGAGAAAAAACTCATCACCGGGTGTTGCTGTCATAGCACCCAAAGCCTTGTCGAACAGCTGTTCATTTGATGCAGGGGCCTGGCCACTTGTGACAGCAGCATGTTCATAACCACGCCTTGCATTGGGAAACAACAAGTTCTCCAGAAGTCTTTGCAGCCACCCCCATAGCCTGCATCCTCCCACAAAAGCTAAGAGAAAAGGACTTGCAAGAGGCTCAGAGTGGGAGCAGGAGCCAGAGCCACCACCAACCTGGGGGTAGACTGGCGGGAAGGCACCTGCTGAAGTTGTTAGACATCTGGAGCCTGCAGGTGGAATGAGACCTGACTCAGAAAGAAGGCAGCAGGGCTGTTCATCCAAAACAACTGACTCCAACACGGCAAGAGTATTGGCAGGATGGACGAGACAAAGTCTCCCTTCACCACTGCTGCTCCTTACAGAGCTCATGTTCCACACTTGCCTTCTCCATAGAGGGAGGCAGGGTACCCAGCTTGAAGGAAGCATGCACTGAGATAACCAGCTGCTCAGTCCAGGTCAGGCCCAGAGGGAGAGAAGCCCCCACTGCCAGACAAGGTTGGAGGTGCTAGAGTTGGCACTTGGGTCATGGTAGGTGCCACAACTTCAGGAGCTAAAAGGCTCTTTAGCTCACTACAGCTAGACACCACCACAGACATAGGTACTGACTTGCAATATACCAGGATGTTCAAACTTAGGTCCCCGAAATGGGAGGTTTGGAATCAGTCCGGGTTCTGGTGCTCCAGACCACCCATACATTTAACATGAGGTCTCAAACCCACAAGCTCAAGGAATAGTAAGTGGTTTCAGCAGAGCTGGAAAGAGACAAGTAAGCACTCATTGTGGCTCCAAAAGGGCTGCCTTTGGGTCTGAGTGTTCAGACCAAGAGGTTCAGGCCAGATGATCCAAGCAGTGCTTTGCTGCCTTTTTGGCTGGGAATCTGAAGAACCCCACATTCTTTTTGGCGGGGGGTGGGGGTGGGGGGGGGGTTGTGTTACAGTGACCAGGATCAGATCCATTTGCAACTGTTGTTTCTTGGCCATGACCTTCAAGAGTGCCAAGAGTCTGGGATCAGTGGCCAAGGAACCTTGGTCATCACATTAGGTGGCACAGAGCACTCTGGATCCTGGCAAGCAGAACCTTTGCCACCTCTTTACCCTATTCTCCCGGGGCGGGGGGGAGAAGGAGCAGCAGCCACCTGAGCCTCCGTGCAGGCCACATTGGTTTGCTTCCGCTTCTCTGGTGGCATTGCTGGGGTAGACGACTGAGTGGAGTAAGACGCATGTGGCAGCACACTTAACCCTAACCTTCTTGCTATTCCTCAGTGACTGCTCCTAGACCAGCCACACCTAGCACCAAACCTGCATATATTCTTACAAGAACACACAAGGCCAAGCTGTTGGCAACAACCATAGCAGTGCTCATGATCATCCCTGGCTGCCATCAAAATGGTTGCATGAGTCCATCTTCTGCCCTCTACCCAACAAGGGAGACGGTGAAGCAATCTCCGACACCCACAGCACTCTGCAAAGTAGACTTGCACAAGTCCCTGGTGCATGTCCCTATTTTCCCATCCGCAGGTCCTACCCAGAAGTGTGATACATTTTCCCCAGCACAAAGTTAGCTGTATAATATTATGCCAACTACACGGTGTTATTAAGTAGGTCCTACTGTTATTATTATTTTTTTTTTTAACTGGTCGACACTGCCGCCTCGTCGGTTTCAACAGTAGCAGCTATTGAGTCCTGGTCAGTTCTAATCCCATTATCATTGCGAGTGGAAAGTGGTCTTCGATGAATGCATGGCTAGTCACTGGCCACTCAAGCAAGACAAAGCTGCCCGTCTCCCTCCAGCTGCCGACACCAGGGACTTGTAAAACTTGCTCAAGCCCAGTGTGGACTACCATCAATGCGGTGGGAGTGACGTCACAACATCCGGGGTTTCGTGGGATCTTAGAAGTCAAATCAGTGCCACAACTTTTTTATTTTTGCATGATTTAAGTTTTGTTGAGTAAGACCTCTACATTTCTATGTGGCTCTTTTGTCAATTTAAACAAAAACTCTTGCCCTACACACTAAGAAAGGAAATATATCGATCTGAATCACGATTTGATCAAAGCGATCAAAACTGTGTGAATACAATAATTGCAGGGTACAGGTCCGACATTTTTCTTAGTTAGTAACGTCACGAACGATGGTT
This sequence comes from Hermodice carunculata, assembly GCA_964020975.1. Lineage (NCBI taxonomy): Eukaryota > Metazoa > Annelida > Polychaeta > Eunicida > Amphinomidae > Hermodice > Hermodice carunculata. The sequence continues at coordinate 60,525,450 of OZ026613.1, forward strand.
TCTCTTTTATTTTTTTTCTAAAGATCGGTTGTGTGTTATAATTGCCATTAAATTATAGTGGCAGAGCTTGTTGCTGCAGTAAATAGTCCATAAACACACTTTATCGCAGTTACTGACAAACTGTAAGCATGATAAACACGCGGCATTTTTACCCGAGCCATGTCAACCTGCGGCTGGCGTATTTTACTCTCTTTCCATGAAAAAATTGGACTCTCTGCTCTATTGCATGCAAAGACTGGTACAGTGGTAGTATATGTTATCATATTGACCAATTTACAGCTTTAAATTAATTTTGTTTCTTGCTTTAATAAATTGTCCGTAATCGTCACTTGTGGCAACACGAGGCAGCGAGTTCTACAGAACGAAACAGTGGTAGAAAAACTTTTTGATCAGACACCAAACACCATGTGATCGATTCTGGGCCCTTGTAGTTTCCAACTAAAATAACGACGCATCTGTTTGAAATAGAAGCAGTTTTGAAGGGGTTCCCGCTAAAATACTTTTGTTTCAGCCAATGGGAGAGCTTGTTGTTAAAATAGACAAGGTTCTGAGCATTCTAACCATATAAACAACATGGCGCGGAGACAAAAAAATCGAGATAGAGACGATGAAATCACCCTATTTTTGCGCAGCTTTGCAAAGTTACATCATTCAAATTGTCACAAGCAACAACCTGATCATTGATTTAAATCATCGTAGAAGGAAAATATTCATTTTAACGCAAAATCGAAATAGCCATCGGCAAGAACTGACGTTTCTCTACAATAAAATGTGCGTGCTTGCATGTAAATAAACAACAGGCAACACAAGGAATTTGAGACACCGTTGAATCGGTCACGTGTTTGACTGCTCATGAATAATTCATAGCAGGGATAAGCCGGCAAGTTTTACAAGTCTCACTGGATGCCCTCCGCCTGAGGCAGTGTACTGCAATTAATCCTTCATTACACAGTAGCTCAATTAACAGCTTCTGAAGAGGAGTGCGTTATGACCGCTCGCTTGTCTGTGTGATAAGAAACACAGTGCAGACCGCCCGGCGCTAATCATCTGGAGTCAATGTTATCTGGTTATATACATGTTCCACGCCAATCAGCTAGGTAACTTGAAGGGCCTACCTGTATTGTAACAGAATAAGGCTATGAGGTGTGTTTACTTCAAATTTAATTTGGCAATGAATTTGATTTTAAATAAAATACGGAAGACAGTCCAGTGAGATTTGAGCGAGTCTATCTGCAAAGCAGCAATTGCCTTTACGCCACTGTCCTCCCTCTGTTTGCTATTTGACATGCCAGAAGCAATCTCGGTAATGGAACTGTTGCAAGCTTAGAAAACAAAACTTGCAGTACAAGTACTGCAAATAGCACTTACACAGTTTTTCCAGACAAAAGTCAACAGAGCCACCAAAACTCTTAGAACAAGCCAGAAATGGCACCCAAGGAGGAAGGGAGAACAGGGGTGCATGTGCACTCGAAGTCACCCCGCCACACCTAAATGAACCAAGTGGTGGAGCCATCAGAACAATCAAGACCCAACTCAATTGTGTCAGCCATTGTGGCACAGATATGGAGGTCTAAGCAATGATGGTCGAGAGGTAATATTACGTAATTAATATTCATATTCAAATTGCACGGCGGAAGACTTTATGGGAACTTTTTTTTTTAGCAAAATTGTATCCTTTTACTCAAACTTTAAATTTTGGCATTGCAAGCTAAATATGTCACAATGTTGGTGATGAAGTCATAATCAAGTCCTTTCTCGAATGGCTATGGGAAGGCTTCGTCATTGCTTTTAGATGTGAAGTAGCTAATTTTCATTTGCAGATGGCTCATTCATTGGATAACTTCTGACTAAGCAGGGAGTATTATTTGCATTTTGCTTTTTGTAATGAAAACATAATATGTTTACTTCACAGCTTATCCTTCACAGCCAGGATGATATTCCATGGCTTGGCGATAATGCAGCCTTTATCCAACCAGGGACTTCAACACACATCGCAGCAAAGTACACACACGTCAGTATAAGAAGAATTCATTCTGTGTTCATTAGCTCATCTTTAAATCTAGTATCTAGTAACCATAGCCTGGGTATTTGTCAGTCAGCTGAGGTGATAGGATTGTGATCCATCCAATAGTGTCCATTCCCCGTCAACAATTTAACATTTTGGACTTACCTAAAGCCACCTGCCATATCTCTTCAAAGTGGGTGGGGACATACCTTGGCTTGATTTGCACCATGCTTTTTAAAGTCGTCACACTCCATAGTTCTTTGTTTTCATTTTTTGATCATCTTTTTGGTGCCTTTTGGCAAAATCTTAAAACATCTTCTCCAAGACCACATGGGAAACCGATCGTTACAAAACTTCAGAGTTTCCTTTTTAGGGCTCTTAGAACCTTAATTTGTTCAACAGGTGGCACTGCAATTTTTCAATGTGAATTATTGTGCATTTTCAACTTCTGCAATACCCGTCCTCCAACTGTCCTAAAACGTACTTGAAGTGTTCCTTGTGACTTTTCAGGAATGTTTTAATTTGGGTACTTCTTTCTTGATACACACACATTCCTGTTAATTTCTATTGAAGTCAATTAGAATTGCAATGTTGATTAACAATCTTAACTTTTCCAAAACCATCATCTACAGTTAGTACCAACTTGGTAGGGAATATACTTGGGTCATTTCTCCACTGAGCTTGTTCAAATGGTCACCCTCTCATATTTCTTGTATTTTGTTTCTTTTATGATTTGCTAAATCGTAAAAACTCTTCACCAAATCTGTTTTCACTTCAAAATTCCTTTAGGGTGCTACTGGGTATCCTAGACCAGGGTGGGGCTTATGAGGGTTTGAATTTCAACGCCATGTGAGGACGGGTTGTTCACACAAGCCTTCTATTTGTGTTTTTGACTTATATAAACCCAATGCCTAACTTAATTTAAACATTTTGAGAATGGGCTAAGGGACTTTCTTTACCTAACACGCTTTCCTTGTATCACTGCTCTCATGCTGTGATTTCATGAATTTTAAATGTGTGTCTTTTAGTTTAGAAGTATATAAGTCTTAAAATCTGTGATAGGGGCAACATCTTAAATAATGTACTAATGACCAAATTGGCAAAGCAGGATCAGTTTGATATTTCTATCTTAGATGAATGCATCAGTGAAATAAAGCATATCGTTGCAAGTCAATTTTGTAGATTCCATCTTTAGACGGACAGTTGGTATTCTAATGGGCAATTGTGCACCTCTTTTGGCCAATTGATCTTTACTTTACTATGAGTATACGTTACTTGTAAAACTGTAAAAAGAAAAAAAAAGAAATTTCATGATAAATGTTACAAGTTGCATTTATATACATTAATGACCTATTAAGCATAAATAATCAACACTTTAGAGAATACAAATATATATTTTACAGAAATACCCTGATGATTTCAAATTAAAAGAAAATACAGAAAATGACATGGAATCGCCAATTTAAACATGATGTTTTATGGTAATAGTGAACTTCAATTTATGTGACAAACGTGATGATTTTGAAGTTGACATACTAAACTACCCCTGCAAAAATAGTAATGTTTCACTCAGGCCAGCTTGTGGTGTCTATGTTTCAAGGCTTATTGCCTTTTCTTTGGCACAAGTGATGAAATTTGGTTTTTGAGTGGTTATATGTTTGGACAAACTAAATTCTGTAGTTGATGAAGAATGTTTCAAGGGTTAAGAGGACCAGGTTTAAACCGCCAATTACCTTTTTTACATGTAACTGCCTGTCTCAAGTTAGGAGTAAAATTTGTTTCTTTGCATTGGTATTGGAAGATGAATGTTGATGTTTTGCTATTTTTGAATCTTTTTCCTGTCATTTTTTGGGTTGAACTTTATGAATATGGATATGGTCTGTACTATTCGATAAAGTATGCACTGGTTTTGACAACTTTGACTGCCGTCATTTACTGCTTTTTCTTGTGAAACAGAAGTATATGATACTGAAATTGAAATGATCGTTTAAAACGTTTCTGCATAAAAATGAAAAAATATTATATAGATATCCTGTGGATTTGACATTTTATATAAATGATGTAATAAGTATGTAAACTTAATATTTCTAACCAACATTTTGCGTGAATGAGGCAAGATATTTCTTAAAGTTGACAGTCACTCGCATCAAATCGATATAAACTACTACTAACTCTTGTTGGTACCTGTCTCAAGTCAGGAGAGAGATGTTTTCTTTCATAGTACATTTCGTATTAGTTGACTGATATATTACAATATCATAAAGTTGTTGGTTTGTGCACCTTCTTGTTTCCTCGGATTTTTGGTGTAGCGTCTCGAACCTTGTTGAAAACTGTTGTCTACTTCTATTTTTCTTGACATCATTATTTCTACATTGTCAATCTGACATCTTTTCCTCTTTCGATGTTCAATAAATAATGCACTGCTTGATGGCTATTCAAGTCAAGTCGTTGTGTCTGGTAATACTTCAATTGTATACTTGTCATGACTTGGATGGTTCTAGACTTGAACTGATCTATTTTCGACTATGATACCGACTCATAATGGTCTTACTACTATTGCACCACCTGGAAAACCCAGAAAATCGGATGGACCCATTCTTGACTGTTATGCAAACTATGCACAGCTAGGTGGTCTCAAAATGTCACATGAATGCATGCAATTTGAAATTCACTTTCACATCCGCCGATTTAGACAAACGTGTGCCAATTTTGAGATAAAAAAAGAGAAATGGACAAACGGAAGTGCTGTCTAGTGTAAATAATTTGAAATCAATATTTACATTGGACAATGAGCTGCATGAGGGTTATAGACCACAGTTGTGATTGGCTGGTTGTGCATCCCAACGGAGATAGTCCATAATTGTAAAAATAGTGTGTTTTCAGCATGCTGTAGCTTCTGTTTAAATCAAGTTAGCTAAGTCACGTTTGCTGCATCACAGATTTGCTTCATTGGTAATCATATAGATGCACTGTCTTTCAGGCCACGTTTGAACTTTATGGTGGGGAAGGACAATGATGTGACCCTAGCATGAGCACAATTCATACACCTGTATAAAGATGGCATCCAAGTGTTGTTTCGTATTTCAATCATCACACATTACCGAGCTAGGAATTATATGACAAAAATCCATCCATGTTTTTCTGACTTTTTCATGTTAAATGCCATTCATGGAGTTTTAAAATACCAAAATGCTGATTTTTTTTTAACTGAAAAATGCTAATATGAAAAATAGAAGGATTTATGACTGTGGTCTGTGTCCTGATGGCATGGCGACTGGATGTTGAGGATGTTAGGGATGACAGGGCTGGAAGAAGACTTTTGGTATTGGCACTTAGAAGCTGAGAATGTGACAAACAGAGGTCCAGTGCACTCTAGATGCAAAATATTAGGGAATCCCTGGGCACCCCCCAAGGAAATTTTGGAAAGAGGACCTCATATGTGGTTTTAAGGGCATCGTAGGGTACTAAAGGTAGTGTAAAATAGAGATGCACTTTTTGTATAAATTATTTCTCAATGAAATGGACATGTATTGCAAACTTTCCCAAGGGTGATGACATGTTATTTGGTTTCATCTGTGGGCAGATTTTAAGAGTGGTTTCAATTCCCTGTACAAGGGCTGTCAGAAAACGCACAAATGACCCTACGATATGCATGATGTCACAATAAACCAGCGCTGATCGCTACTGCTCCTTAGGGATGATAACTGCTGAGCATACCTATTCAGTAGTTGTACATCAAATGGGTTGTGTCCATTCCACCATCAGCAGGCTGGGTGCTTGTCATAAGGACACAGGCTCCAAAGACGACAGGTCACATCCAGGGTGTGAAAGAGGTACCACAGTGACACAAGACAGGTGGATATGTCTCCTCAAATCTGGGAGACAGATTTCAGACAAGCGGTACAGCCAGAAAAAATACCTGGAGATGCAATCCCTCCATAAGTAGTCTCACAGTGAGGCAATGTCTGCGAGAGAATGATTTCAGGGCCAGAAGACCTTTTTGGTGGGGGGGGGGGGGCAATCAGTTATCTTCTGCTCTGCATCACAATCACTTGGTATGGTTCTGCCAACAAATTTGCTGGAATGACGCACAGGAGAGAGGAGTGCTGTTCTCTGACAAATCGTGGTTTTGCTTAAAACGTATCTATGGCAGAGACATGGTGGGAGGTTTGTCAGCTGCTGCATGCATTAAGCCAGCAGGTGGGGCATTGCTAGCATCATGGTTTTGGCTGGTGTGTCCATGCATAATAGAACTCCCCTGGTGGTGGTGGATGTGAATTTGACTGCTCAGCAATATATTGATAACGTTTTTTAGCCATGTCCCATATCCTTTCTTCAAAACCACCTGGACATTGACGGCTAGATAGCACATGTCCATATGGGGCCCATGTGACCCTGGCATTTCTTGAGGCTAACAATGTTGTTATTTTGCCCTGATCAGCATTTTCCCCACATGTAAGTCCAATTGAGAACCTCTGAGACCAGCCTGTTGCCAACTTTCCAGAAATATGCTTTGCCCAACCAGCTGATTACAAATGATCCAGGCCTTTAAAGAAAAGACACGGAATACAGTGTCTGACCCAAGACATATGACACAGATGCATTCTCAGTGTAGCTGCTCTGCTGGTAGTGACTATTCCTTCCACCTAAGATGTGACTTTCGAAATTAAAAATTACTGACAAAACTTTGTGAAATAGACATTTTATACCAAGCCTCAATGCACTTGAACATTATACCTTCCAGTGAAATGTTAAATGAGTCTCTAATACATGATAGAATGAGTAATTTTAACAACACATAATAGAAATTTCGAACTTAAAATTTTGCTGTGCATTTTCATTGACTGTAAGTATACACCATCTTGTTGTCAGAACCATTAAGCACCATTCATGGCAAGGTTATGGTTGACTACAATGTTAGAAATGTAAACAATATGATCTATGTGAAAGTTGACCAGGTCAAAATCCCTGTAAGACCCTCCACACACCATTATCAAAATAAGGGATGCATTGGACTCTGGGTAATTTGCAGGTCGCTTAATTTGCTAGCCATGAGGTACCACCATTAACTAATACAGTACAAATGAAATGTTAGAAATGGATATAGATATTTTTCAAGAAACAAAGCCTTCTGTGGATCAGGAAATATACTGCTGGGAAAATAAAGAGATCATCCCATTGGTTTAACCGGGGCCTCTCTAGATGTGCCTTTATAGGGAAAGATTGGTGTGGCATGGTATATTATGTAACATGTAAGATCAACAGGATGGCTTAGGGTGTGCCTGAGTAGTCTTACACACACAAAATGTCCTGAAAACAAGACAAAAGCCACAGAGGTGGAACAGGTGTTCCTGGTATTGGGTCCCTATGGGCTTTATTAGGGGGCAGGGCACAACTGGGATCAATGTGAATCCGCAATGCCAAAGCGTATGGGTCACTTAGAACTGTCTGAATTTGATAGGGCCAGGATCATTGGGATGTTGGAGGCTGGCCTTTCCTGGCAGGAGGTTGCCAAGGTGTTAGAATGCTCGAAACCATCAGTAAAAAGAGGGTGGGCCAGTTTTCAGAAAATGATAGGATGCAAGAGGAAGGATGGATCTCGGCAACTCACACTGTCAGATGGGAGAGATGACTTACTTGATCCACTATGTGAAGAGGCACAAGTATCTTTCCATAGAATGATATCGTCACCAATGGTGCCAAGCCTGCAAAAAATTAGGGCATCACAGCATCTACAATTACCAAGACAAACTAAGGGCGTACCGCCCTGCCGTTCACATCCCTCTCAGTCTTGCACACAAGACACGACAGGTAGAGGGGTGTGAGGAATATGCATGTGGCCTGCACCAGAAATCAACAGAACAGTGTGATGTGGTAAGATGAATCCAAATTCTGCTTGGATTTCCACTATGGAAGAATATGGGATCTACGAATGCCTTCCAAGAGGTTCATAGAAAAAATGTATGGTTGTACATAACCATTGCAGAGGAGGCAATGTTATTATGTGGGAGACAATTAGAGTTAATGGGAGAACAGCTCTCATCAGGGTGAATAGGACACAAAAGGCTAGTGCTAAGTGGATGGGATCCTGCCCACAGTTGACGAATGGATCCACGATATATTTAAGGGCTACTGTTTCAACAAGATAATGCATGACCACACACTGCCTAAGTTGGTGAGCAGTATTTAAAGCAACAGAATATTCCATTGTTGCCATGGCCAGCCCGTTCTCCTGACCTGCCCCCGTCTAGCATTTGTGGGATGTTCTTCACCGTTGAATCAGGGATGAGTATGAATAACCCATAGCCACTATGGACCAACTGGCATGGAGGCTCACAGACCATTCTTCATTCTGAAATCACCAAGCTGACAGGCAGCATGCCAAAGTGGATCCAAGATTACCTACAGAAGCGTGGTGGTCACACCTGCTGTTGATGCATGAAGCCTCCCAACAACAACAACCAATGAAAAGCAATTGTGCACTATAATAAGCAAATTCCCACATACATTTTCTTAACATGTGTATAATGTTAAGCAATAGGGTGGCATTTAATTCCCCAGCAGTATATTTCAAGGAAAGGGGAGTTAAAGTGGATAACAGAAATAAGGCAGCTTTGGTTATAATGACCCACAAAGGGCATCAGCTTGGACTTAAAGTTGCAATTGAGACTCAAGATGACTCTACAGAAGATCCCATTCAAAAGCAGTGTAAATGGGAAAGTGCTTCCAGACCTAGACAAAATTCGGCAAGAATGGTGGCGATGCTCTAATCGAGATCAAATGTCCATACTGATGGCACATGAGGATACTTGTGTTGATGCTTCTTTCTGTTGCATTTCAGAACATAATGAAATCAAGCTCAAAGAGAGAAGTTGTTACTACTTCCAGGTGCAAGGTCAAACGTTTCTAACGGGGCACAATTTCTATGATTTCATACAGAGACGAACATACAACCTCAACAATTCAAACGTGACGAAGATTTTTGTAAGAACATGCAGCAAAAGCTTTTTACGTGAACTCTATCGTTCATGCTATTCTGCAGATGAAGTGAAAATGAGCTCGTGTTTCATATATGATATCTTGAGAAAAGGACTCTGCTTCACATTTTGACAGCATTATCTTTAAATGTTTCATAAAATGTCGCTAAATTGACAATCGATATATTTCCTCCTTAGTACCACTCTGGCTACCTAAGAATATGGAAAGGAATCAGGGTTGCGAGCATCTTTTGGCTAATAATGCAGACTGTATCAAGTTTATCAAGTTTTATTGAACACAATCTGTGGGACTATATTTTGCTATTGGAAGTACCTCTATAAGGAATTATAAATGCCCCCTATCGATCAGAACCCCAAATAAAGAAACCAATTAACATTTGACTTGTTATTGCATATTGAATGGCCTTCCCAACTCAGTCGGAGTAACCTCCTGAATTCGGGACTTCATTCTAAGGATGTATTGATACCACGCATGTAATTTTAACTTATTTCAAGACATAACAAGAACAAATCACAAAATTGAAGCCCCACTATGTAAGCTAAACGCAGTTAGTATTCTAGACCGGTGGATGAAATTAAAAAAGAAATGCAGAAGGGTTTCACACCATTTGCTAAGCTTATTCATATCTATATACGAAGTTCTGAGAATGTAACAATTTTCTGAACAAAATTGTAAAGCTGTATGAATCAAATCAATTGTGTTAGCAAAAGGCATAAAACTTGATCACCTTTTATACTAAAGTATCAGAGGACGGTTTTTTATTGTCCTCTACAAAATCATATAAACCTATCAACTTTATCGACATATTGCTAATTCCCAAACCTCCACTGACTGCATCGACGATAAACTACCGACTGCATTTAGATCCCTGGGTCCCACGTGCAAGATGCAATTTCGTAGCATTAGACACCTGACGACATAAAGAGGAACAGGTATATCTCGCATTCGTCAGACTGATAAGCATTACGTCTAACTCAAAACTTACAACACGTTAAGATTACCGACTAAATCAATGATGTAAGCTTTGTCTGTGATAGTTTCTGTAATATAACTGTCACTGCAATTTGTAACTACCAAAGCGATATCACGGTTGTTCACAGTGCCGACAGTGGTATGAACTCTAATTAGGTCATTGCATTACAAAAAATTGACAGGTGTGGTAGACAGCAATAGTAACACCATGTTCCTATATTTTACTTGAAGACATTGGATGACTGCTGGTGTATTCTTGCAGCACATGACTTCTGTGTGACGCTAAATATAACAACCCCTTCCTCGGTTATTTCACAAGGCACGCTGTTGTACAGGCGTTCAATTGTGTGAACTTTGATAATTTCGTGGTTTCGTTTGAGAAGATAAATAACGTGCTGAAAAAGAAGAGAGAGATTTTTTATGGCATCGGGTAATACTTCCGTCGGATGATTTTAGAGCAGTTTTGGCACTTTATCAAATAACATTAGATCACAAAATCACTTATCGACTTCAAAAATTAACCCATTCCAATAAAAAATATTGAGGATACGTGGCATGAACATATTGTTAACCCATATTAATGAAAATTTAAAAATCTGAATAAAAAATAAATAAATGAATGAATAAAATAGATAAATAAATAAATAGATAAATAACTTATTTATTCCTTTAGTTATTCATTCATTCATTCATTTATTTATTTATTTATTTATTTATTTGTTTATTTATTTATTTACATTTTTCCATCGTTTACCCTGGAAACTCTGTAAGTTTCTGTCCATTATACATTTGCACCTTATGTTTACCAAACTACAGAAGGATTAACATGCATGTAGGCTTTATCAAATGGTGGCTTAACAAAATCAGTAATATCATACCGTTATATGCATATACATATATTTTACGTCCTTGCCCAAACTGCACATCGTTCTCATCCAAGTAGTTATTGTCACCATTTCATGTTGTTAGTGGACTACAAAAAGACAGTGTGCCCTGTATTGTCAACCCACCATTTGCGTTATACACACAAGCAATGTACTGTCCTGGCTGACACTGTGTTAATGTCACATGTGAGGCTGAGGGATCTGCCTGTGCCTGAGAAGGGAGAGGAACTTTGAGAAAAATGAGCAAGTAATGAAGAGTCATCCCCAGATATCTTCATAACGCTCAGTGTTTTGTGAGGTGATGGGATGCGACAGGGGAGATAACAAGTACCTGGACACTTTTGGCCAAGCACTTGATGCTGAACATTGTGGTAGCTGTGCTGATGCAACAATCTCTACATTTTAGCTTTTTCGTTTTGGTTCCGCCTGCTGACAATCCTTGCAGATTTAGCTACAAATGGAGTTCTATCTGTTGCAGTTTCAGCAGGAAGCAAGCATAGCACATTGTTGCATTACTTTGCTTATATCTTTGATGAGTACCTCAGCAAAATTTGAGCAATATAGCTGTTGTCTCTTGTGTAAAACAGCATGCAACATGTTAGGGTCGTTCCTGAAATTGTCAGTTATTGTTCATTCTTGATTGTAATTATTTATAGCATCATATATGTGGACTCACTTTAAATAAGTTGCACATATAGGCATATCCAATTCTACCTACATGCCAAAATTCTAAATAAAATATGATTATTTGTAGTGTATATTGCATCCTTAACTTCCGACAATGTTTGCTCGTCTGAAAATAAGCAGCAACCCTTTATAAAGCGTGAAAAAGCTCCACTTAATAGCAGGCAGAGAGTATTACCAGTCCCCTATAGACATTCCCTGCAAATGTTACAAATCCTCATTAAAAAAATTGTGATACCATATATGATAGTTTATAGGTGTAAATTATTTTATGTTGTGCAAATTGACTTAAGTGACATTGTTAGGCTAGAAATACGTAATGTACCAAGAAATTGCAGATCTTTTATGGTAACATATATTCCATGTCCTGAAGGGAATGGGTAGAGTATCAACATGTATAGGACTCTGTGCTCCAAGAAGATTATATAGATCCTCAAACGTCGTCCAAAATCCTTAAAATTGGCATGACAGTCAGGTATCTGCGGTTTAAACTTTAAAAACCCTTATCTCAAAACGAATTGGGAGTATCTTGATATTTTGTGTGGCTGCATGAATTGCGTTGTGCTTGATATGACTTGAATGTTATCAAAATCCATGAAATGAACGAGGAAAATTATTCATTCTGAATTATTTGCCAGGGAGTGTGAGTCGTAAGGTTTCAGTCAACATGGCCTTGATTACGCTTAACGAGAATTGGTTTCCAATTATAATAGAAACTCCCTTTTGAAGCAAATGTACCTCTGGAAGTACAAACTGTGGTGGGGCATATTTTAACGCTCGAAACGACCCGTTTCACTTCCTTCCGTGTTCAAACGCATCATGAAGATAACTGATCTAGGTTGCAGCAAAGTAACTGTTCTGATGGTGACAAGAGTACTGCTATATTATATTTCACTGGCAAATTATATGGGATAGAGTGGCATTGAAGATATAATTTACATCTTTAATATTAAAATATTCTTTGTAATTCAACACATTAACTTCTCATAGAACAGGACTGATTTTTTTGAAAGTCCTGAATCTTCAAACTACAGAACTTTGCCGTAAGAAAGTATAAAGTAGCAAGGCAATACCTTACCTTTATATCTGATCATATATACACGCACACATATTATATATATATATATATATATATATATATATATATATATATATATATATATATATATATATATATATATGTAGGTAGGTAGATAGGAAGACAGAAAGACAGATAGATAGATAGATAGATAGATAGATAGATAGACAGACAGACAGACAGACAGACAGACAGACAGATAGATAGATAGATAGATAGATAGATAGATAGATAGATAGATAGATAGATAGATAGATAGATAGATAGATAGATAGAAAGATAGATAGATTTATTCAGTACTTGATTGGATTATAAAATATTGGAGCAGAAGAACAAATAAATTTTTTCTTATGAACAAATATTTAATCAGAAGACTGAATATCTAATGACGTGATTAAATCCACATGATCAGATTAACAAATGTATTGACTGGATGAGAAGAACAAACTCATGCAAGGAGAAGATCAAATTGATTTGTTCAGGGGAACAAACAAAATGAATTTAATCACATGACCAAATGCATTTGTTCAGATGACTTAATCGATTCTGATCAAATAGAAAAAGGTACATCCTGATTTATTCATCTGAACCAATTGTATTTGTTCCCGTGATCATATCTATTTGATCTGCTCAATGAATAAGTTCATCCACTACCAGATATTAATTACTACCTCCTGTATGCTGCTCGTCACGTCCGGCAGTTATCCAATGAACAAGTAGTATTTGCCTATTGGTACCCAACATCATATACTTTTTTTGCGCGGATCAAACATTGGCGGAAGCGATTTGTTCCGAAGTAAAGATATTTGATCTGCGGAACGAATCGGACAGGGAGCGTCAATTTAGTTTAGTTGGGGGAGGGGGATTTGTTTACATGATTAAATCGATTTTATCAGAAGAACAATTCGATACCATCTATTGTTCGTCTGACCAAGATCGATGTAATCATTTGAACAAATCTATTTGTTCATGTGAACAGATAAGAGTATTATTGTTTCTCTGATTAAATCGATTTGTTTTTCTGATTAAATATTTAATTATCTAATCAAAATACTGAGAAAAACGAAACGGCGTTCCACAATATGTATGTATGTATGTATGTATGTATGTATGTATGTATGTATGTATATGTGTGTGTATGTGTGTATATATGTATGTATGTATGTATGTATGCATGTATAAAGGGCAAACTGCAGACAGCTTTGGTTATATGTGACGGGGTGATAATGTCTAGAGTGACTAGTAATGAAATTGGACAGACATAAATGTACTCGGAAGCCCAGCCTCACATAGAACGTGAAGAAATTACGCACAAAGTACAATGGATTCTCACTGATGATTCAACACAATGTAAAACAAAGAAGACCGTCAAAAAGTTCTTAGCATGCCCTTGATAGCAAATATGAATAAAACAGTGAATTTAAACTAACCCTTAGATATAAATGTATTCATAGCTTTGCATGAACATGCGTTTTTAATAACTTATCTCCCCGATATTTAGATAATAAAGTGACTTGATCTTTTCATGCCAATTGTAAATAACATAATACTGCCAAGCATGAAATGCTCTGAATCCTGTATGCTCACTAAATTCTCAAAGCTGATATTAGTCTGGGCAAATGATTTATTTTTTATTTATTTATTTATTTATTTATTTGTTTATTTATTTATTTATTTTATTTTATTTTTTTATTTATTGATTTATTTATTTTGTTTTTTATTTATTTATTTATTTATTTATTTATTTATTTATTTATTTATTTATTTATTTATTTATTTATCTATTTATTTATTTATTTGTTTATTTGTGTCTGTGTTGGTTTTTGTTTGTTGAATTGTTTGTTTAGCTATTTATTCATTTATTTATTTATACCTTATTTTTTATTTTTTATTTTTTATTTTTTTTATTTATCTTTTGGTTGGCCAATATGTATGTTATGTTTGCTTTGTCTTTAAACAGAGATGAGAAAAGCTAGTTTTGTCCATCTAAGGGTGTTTTCAATGAAAAAATAGTCTTCAATTCTATCAACTTCACCAAATGTCAATTGCCATACTATCCCGTCATAAGACGATCTCTTAGCAAGCGGACGCCAGAAACTTTGTGATCTGAGCCTTTATAACGTAATGACCAAGATATTTATATTAGAATCTGATTATGGAATACCCTTTCTGTAGTCATATGTGTTTGCCTTAAATTTGCGTTATCTATTTACAATAGCCAGGCATTATTGAGTGACTTACACTGAGGTAACTTGCTAATTATTTGTTTTCATAATGCTTTCAGGAACATTTGCTCCCTGCTCCTTGGGGAAAGTGCGGCTCTGTGCGATTAAATACCTTTCGTAATTATACACGTTTGAAATGCCAAGTTGAGCACATCCTCAGTGACATAGAGACGGTGTGTCAATGCAAGGCACCGCAACATGAACTTAGACTTTACCAGAGTTTGTTTGCTTCTGTAAACGGTAAGTGTAAAGTTACAATCATGAGTATCGATGACTCTCCTCTATCTGACAGCTCAAACGGAGACTTTCGATCAGATTTTAAAAGGGAGGGTCTAAGGCACAAAAAGAAGAAAACAGACTGTAAGGATAGCCTGTTACCCCGAACAAGTAAAATTTTACAATTACTATCCATTCTACAGAAGCTGTCATGAATCTGGAAGTAGTTTCCAAACTCAGGCGAAGAGGCCTAGAACAAGGACCTGATTGTGACGTTTCAATCGCATTTTTTTTGTTATGTACCCGCTGTAAAATCCCGATTTCTTTACACTACACATTCTTAGTTTGCTTGGGAAGGTACAGCTTGGACAAAAACAGTAACATAGCCTTGTATGCTGGAATGAATTTAGGAGCGCACATACTACCTGTCAGACCTTTTAAGCTCTACCGATTGGTCAGTCAGCAGATTCGATCTATTTGCGTCTGTATGTATGTTTGTGAAGTTTTTAAAATTTTCACCCGAAAAAATTCGTCAGGTGGAATGCTTTGTTTTCAACCTTAGCTATTTCTTAGATAGAACAGGAAGTTGAATATCTAATAGAGTTGACCTGGCGTCTCTTAGTTGTGGCACTACGATTTTATTCTATCTTTTATGAATATCTGTGTATTGATGCTGTTTTGGACTCCTCCAAAAAGCCTGCACAGAAATCTTTAAAATTTTATCATCTCATTGTTCAGCTTATGGTCATACAAATTTGCGAAAATTGTGAGGACATGTTGATTTGTGACGAAGTTATAGCATGTCAAATTTTGGGACAATGTGATAAAGTATCTTTACCCACACAGATAAATGAAGTGACCTGTATATTGTGATCTTCCCTCACACAGGCAGAATACACTGTGAAGTATGTAGGACAACTACATGTGGTGTGAATGGCTTGCTGTTCTCGATAGTGAGACGTATCCAGTGTAAGCGATTAATCCTATTACATTGGATGAATAAAGTAATAAACTCCATCTAGTGAAACTGCTTACCACCGGGCCCTGAAAATGCATGTTTGGACACCCTGGATGTCCAAAGATGTTCAATAGGTGGGTGGCTGCAAGTTTTACAAGTATCAGGTACTTGTATTTGGATGGATTTATATAAACAACTGTACAGTGATACATACTCTGAAGACCACCTCTCATGAAAGACTGCCCTTTCATTCTACACTTGAGTCTTATGTCTCTACTCCTACAATATAAAACCACCTGTATAAGTGACCATCTTTGTCTGACAGTAGGATGATTGTTTTAATAGAGCAGGTACGTGTACCAGGGTATTCACTCTCTTGCGGAACAGAATTGTTTGAAAATTTCTGAGAATATAATCTGACTAAGATGATCAAAGTTTGCGAAAATGAAGAGGATCTTTTCACGTTTGACGAAACAATGGGTAATCAGACTGTGGGTATGGAAGTTGTATTGTTCAATAACTCACAAAACTGTGGGTTTTGTACAAAACGCTGGGTTTAGCTCACAAAAAGCATGGGTTTTTTAAACAAGATTTTGGGTATTGTAAAAACCGTGAGTTTTGTAACAATGCCATGAGTTTTGCTTGCGAAAGCCAGGTTTTGCACAAAACCCTCGGTTTAGTAAACTATCCGGGATTCCAAAACAAATGCAATAATTTTTCCAAAAAAAATGTTAAAAAGTATGCAGAAACCCTGGGTTTTATTACAAAACGCTGAGATTTATCCGTAAAACCCAAGGTTCTGTATCAAAACCTAGGGATTTGCACACAGAACTCTGAGTTTTGTTACAAAACCCAGGGCTTTGCTTTGTTATCCAATGTTTTCACAAAACTCACGGGTTTGCTTCAGAACCCTGAGTTTTGTCATAACCCTTGGTTCTGCAGGTGTTTTGTTCAACAATTCGCAAAACCCTTTTTCAAGAAAATTAATAGATTAAGGCTGATTTTCAGTTTATGGGACCCTGCGGCCTGCCTGGAGTTTTAGCAGCATAAGGCCGCTGATCTGCCACGTAGTTAGAACCTACCGTACGTTTTGCTTCGCGCCGCGGGTACTATTTTCACCACTGAAGCACATCTTCTCGTTCTTTAACTGATGGATAACATATATTCTCATCGTGTCCCATAGAGGTAGTCTATGCGCGTGGTAACCAAAAAATGATGTTAATGATCACACAAACTGAACCACTTGTAGTTTGGTGCTATTTTTAAGTTGAGTAGCCTAGCAAGGCCTCTCAAGTAACAGCTGTCATGGTTGGTTGGTTACCAAACCCTGAGTATTGCATTTTTTCAAAAGTTTTGCAATCGCTCCCTAACATGGGTTTTTTTTTGTTAGAAAAAAAAAACAAACAAACAAACAAGACAAAAAACCCCAAGCATAACAAAACCGGGGCTTTGGGATGAACGCTCAGAGCTTTGCTCTAAAATTGTGGGTTTCCTGCTCGAAACCCAAGGTATCTAGGCCCTGAATTTTTCGTTCATGAAACCCGCGATTTTGTACACAAAACCTATGATTTTGTCCAAAATTATAACAAATTAAAAAAAACCTAAGCAAAACCCAAAGTTTTGTAACAAAACCCTGGGTTTTGCTAACGAATCCAACCCTTTTGTGACAAAACCTGTGGTTTGTTTTGTTAGTACAACTGAGGGATTTGCTACAAAACCCAAGGTTTTGTGAATTATTGAACAGTTCAGCTTCCATACGTGGGAACACGTGTCGGCAAGTCCCATTACTGTACAAGTATAAAGCAGCAATACAACGCATCTGTTGCAATATTGTAAAACCGTTGGATGGAATGCCTTGTTTTTGCACATTGATGTTTCCCAAGTGAACCTTCGACAAACTTGTGAAGGAGATCACGATGAAGCAAGCATGTATTCTCTGTAACTAAATTGAAGCTTTCTCTGCTTGTTTGTTTGTTTTTCGTTCAATGTTTATGTTTCTTGACTCAACAAATTTTACATTGGCTTATACCTTTGCCATAGGCGCGTGGTTATTATTACACATTATAATTATTATTATTATTATTATTAGTAGTAGTAGTAGTAGTAGTAGTAGTAGTAGTAGTAGTAGTAGTAGTAGTAGCAGTAGTAGTATATTTTGACACATTGAAATATATCTATGCAAGTTAGTATGGTTTTAGAACTATAGTACAGCAACAGGTCCATCAAACAAATGGGAACCGCAAAACTCAAAACAGCTGGTTAAATTTTACATCAAATCGAAAAATAAGAATCTGACCTTCAAATCTGACCTTCAGATCTAATCTGAAGTTAGGCAGGGCGTACTACCAATTTCATGGTCAGTTTTTGTTTTTATTGGTGGCCAATTAAGGCAATGGTTTAGGGGTAATCATGGGAAACACATTATTTTTTAACCAGAACCGTATGCTTGTAGTAGCCTCATAGCTTTACAAAAGCATACCTACTATACAGGCACTTCACGCACCCACTGCTTCAAATTTTATGCTATGTAACTATCAAAAAATTGCGCCTAGCTTTGATATTTGCATGTTATATGTTTTCATGAAAAAAAACAAACAACAAACAAAAACAAAAACAAAACAAAACACACAACCCCCCCCCCTCCCATTTTCAATGAAATTGGGCTTTGGAGGAAAAGATTTTACAAAAAAAAGAACAAAAAAATTCTAAACTCACTTGATCGTGACAATTTGAAAAGCCTCGGTAAAAACCCACCTAAGGTAAGTTTTAAGTGAGTCTGGCTGAAAGAAAAATGAAATAGGTAGTAATTCTATCGGTATAGCTTTCCTGAAGCTGAAATCCAGCATGCTGATCTTCATGCTATCGAAAGAGAAGAACAAAAACCTAAAGGTCAAAGTTAGTGAGGGTGTACTGTCGGTTTGTGGGGCTTTTTTGTGTTGTTTTTGTTTTGTTTTGTTTTGTTTTGTTTTGTTTTGTTTTGTTTTGTTTTGTTTTTGTTTTGGGTCCAATATCAGGCATGAAATATGCATTATTTTAATTTTTTCCACGACTACAGAGGATCATAATCCTATGCAAAATTAAGGTTATGGCTGAAACAGTTATTTTGGTATTGTGCAGGATTGACCTTGGGAGAGATGATTTTGCAAATAACAGTGACTCACACCATTGTAACAAAGTAACACAGGTAGTGAAAATGGAGTGTAAACAGTCAAGATCTGAGAAAAAAGGTCGCAATTACAAAAAAATACTCAAATTGTGTCGAAAAAACCCACCATCAAAACTAACCTGCTAAAATTGAGTGTAGAGAATATTAAAAAACATTTTTAATAACCAAAAGCTTTATTTAATCTGATTGACAATTATGGTGGGAAAAGAGACTGCTTTTCACTGTCAACATAAAATATCATGAAAACATCATACGTGCAAATATTCGATATTTAACTTAATTTGACCATAAAATTGACAGTACGTCCTACCTAATCTGAAACTTAAGGTTTTTATGTTTTGGCTGATATCAAATGCAGCGAGATTTTTTTTTCAGTTTCAGGAAGGTACATCATATTTAAAGCTGTGGACAAAAGTCTTCTAATTTACGTAAATTTGATAAACATTCCTTTGCCTTAGCAACCAATTGTCGACGCTTGCTGCATGAAGTTGATTTCTTGCAAAGCACTTCTATAGTATATATATTAGCCTATGTTTTGACTATGGAATGAACGGGTCTTGAACCAGCAACCTTCAGACCCATCACCAGGCCAAAAAGTGGGAAACGCACATGTTGACTTGTTCATGAAGCTGACAACATCTCCATTCTTTAAAAAAAAGTGTTGTGGGATAGATATGTCTTAGTTACGTAACGTTACCTCTCGGCCACCATTTGCCTAGACTTCAGTGTCAAGGAAATCGAGTTCAGTTTCACTCACTTGATTCTGAAAACCTGAAAGTCCCATGGCACCATCTCTCGGCTCTTTTGGAACTGATGGTGACACGCAATGCACATGCCCCCTTATCCTTCTTCCTCTTGTGCTCACTATAACTGGCTTGCCCTTTCGAGTTGAACCTCCATAACCTTTTGTTCACACTCACTGTAGTAGTGCTTTACACACGCCCTAATATGTGGAAAATCTTTTTTCAGCAGTCTTGAAATATTCAGAGATCTAGATAGCTGATTTCTTTTAAAGAGATATCTCTGAAATAGAAGCCAGTAGGGCTGGTTGCTTGGCTTGAAACCTAGATTTTCAATATTTTATGTTTGGAACAAGCGGGACTCAGCCTGCAACCTTTGGCACCAGGTGCCTAGCTTGCGTCTCGATAAAGAGATTGCAGAGAGAGGGCAGACAGTGCACACCAGGCAATTGCCTTCTTTGGGAAGTAAGCCATAAAGGTTGATCCTTCAACCACTCAGTCTACATCCCTGTTGGATCATTGACTGAATTTGGACTCACTGAACCACCACAGGGCAGCCTGAGTCAACCATCCACACCTCTACAGGTATTGTCTGCAGTTGGGTCAAGTTTGCTCATGTAAGCTAACTTGCAGATACTGTAAGAATTGGGGAGAGGACAAATAGTTGCTCTTTGAACAGTCACAGAGGAAGTACAATTGTACGAGGTGTAGGTGGCAGGCTGTAGCTGCAAAACACCGAGCTGAGAAGACGGACTCCATTAAGTCTTCGGCAACTACCCCCATGAGAAAAAGCATAGACTTACTGGTGCAGCTCATCTGCAGACACATGTAGCTGATGTTTCAATGCCAGAAGCCCCACGGGACATAATGTAAGGTGTCAAAAGTCAGAAAGCAAGAGATCCCCTCATGGGGATCACGTAAATCCATCTTTGCCCTCAAAGACATCCACTGCTGTTCCTACCATGGACCCAAAGGTTGCCCTCACTTTGGAGTCTACGTCAAAGAGCATGCAGATGCAGACTGAGATGTTACATGAATTGTTTGCCCCCCCCCCGACTGCTACAGGCTGTTTCTTCTTCAAAGTCTCCTTGAAAGAAGTCAGCCAAATGTCGGCTACAGTTTTCAAGATCTTGGTCCATTGCGTACCAGCACTGGGAGTGTCAGCCATGCAGACCTGTGCATGTGGGATGGAAACTTTCTGGTTCCCATCTGGGGGTTCTGGAACCTTGGCCAATCCAAGTACTGGAGCCTGGTATGTCTGGAAAACCACCAGTGCTTCAGCAAACTTCCTTAGCTCCCAGTTCCAAGAGCTTCTTTTGTAAGACAAGGCAGGTGGGTGATGGAAGGAAGGCAACCATGTCTGTAGGCGTGACTTCTGTGTTTAGTGGGTCCTTGGCCCGGACAGTGTCAGCACGTCTGGTGGCCCAGGTGACTAGTTTAGTCCCTAACCAGCAGTGACAGCCATCCCCTCAGCACCTCTGGTGCCTCTGTCCCAGAGCAAACAGTTGGTGATCCCGTTAGCCCATGCATTTGAGCTAAGTTACTGAATCCCTCTCTTGAGAAGCAAGTGGAGTCGAGCACCGAGAGGAACAACAGTTTTGGTCAGAGAATCTTTTTTTTTTCAGCATTGACCCATGATGCAGCTGGTTCACAACAGACTCTGTCAGCTGAGCAGCTTGCTGCATCTGCCTTGAGGCAGCTCTCTCTTGGCACCAAAGCTCCAGAGTTCTCTGAATTCCCATGGAGCCTCCTGCCAGCACACTACCTAGTTGGCAGTGGCTGTGGTCCTGAAAATGAGTCTCCCCTAGACCCAGCATGATCTCTCCAGCCAGCAGATATCTTTGCTGGCCTCTGCCAAGCTCACTGCTCATGGTTTCCTGTAGCTTTTCCTGTCCAACCTCACGTTTGCTGATCAGGTGGGATGGCATTTGTGGCCGGGACAACTTCCACGGAAGTTCTTGCTGCCCCAACACCAGGCATGGTGACGGATCCCCTGCTGTCACATGGGACCACTCCATTGCCTGTGGACAACTTCTTGTTTGATGAGGCTTTGGGCATCACCACTCCCCTCATGAGTCTGAAGTCTTCAGACTTGGACACTGCAGTGGTGGATGAGCTTTTGATTTTCGATTCTTCCATTAGCAGATCTGGATTATAGGTCAAAGGCTTGCCCATCATGCCATTCATTCTCTGACAGGTCCAGAGAGCCAGTGATGATGGGTTCTGTGGAAGGCTCTGCCTCTGTTCACATGAACATGGCACATGGTCCCCTCATGGGCATTGGCCATGTCAAAGCTCTTATTCAGAGTCTGATTGATGACCAGGCTGTGGTCCCACCACAGGAGGCAGGGCATGGGGCTGTTGTGCTGTCCTGCTGGGGCTTGACTCTGGAGAACATGCTGGGATGCACCCCCATCCCTTTTTTGCCTTAGGTTGCTGAGTTTTATTACCAGCTCAGTGCCAAAACACTCATTGCACACAGGTTCCTGCAGAGCTGCCAACTTCTGGGTATCTGAGGCCAGGGTGAATCTTCCCTAAGACAGATGTCCAGGGGAGATGGTATTTGGCACCTGAGCAGATCTTTCCATTGGGTTCACTGCCGGTCGACTCAGATTGGGAAGAGTTTGATTCTCCACAGCCAAAGTCTGTCATGGCATCTGTTGAGGCCTGCAAATGGTTGGAGGAAGATACCCAGGGATCTGTCCTTATGGCTTCATACTTTATTGTCCATTGGCTGCTTTGAGGTCTCTCCTTGATGACCTCAATGGCTGTGTATGGAGGTTGGCCACAGTGCAAGACTGGTTAGACCACGCAATACTCTTCCCGACTTGATTGTAACAGCCAGTTGATTACCAAGTGTGGGCCACTTGCATGCTGAAGGCAAATCTTTGATTGTTGATGAGGGACTTCTACCTCCATGGTCAGGAGTTGCCTCACTCTCTGTTCTGCAGAGCCCCAATGGGGCCCCCCAATTCTCCAGAACTCTGTTTAGAGGAGAGATGGTACCTGTACCTGCCAGGCACAGGTCCTTGGGTTTCACTTATCCAAGCAGGCCCCTTCCAAAGCACTGACCAACTTGGCTTGGTCATTGTCATTCTTGGTCACTGCAGCCCCCAAGTGTGATACTTGTAAGATCGCATCTACTAGCATCTCCGTTCATGCTCCCTCCGGGAAATGACACCCAGAAAAAAGCAGACAGTGCTCAGAAAAAAGGCAAGCCTTCCGATAAAAGCAAGAAGCCAGGAAAACCTCAGTGTTCCTGACTTTTGTATACTGGATTGAGCTATCCCAGCATTGCCAACCACCATGAAGTCAGACTCTGCAGAGTGACCAGTCAGCAACTGCCGCACTGCATATCGCATGCAATGGGAGTCTATCACAGCCAACTTGTTCGCCTAATCATCCTGAGACACAGCTTCACACTGCCCTTCAGCAAAGACAGGCCTCTGTTAAACTAAGAGCCACCGTTGTTCAAACTGCCTTGTTCCTGGGGGCAGTTCAGATGCTTTGTTGCAAGCACTGCATACAGCAAGTCGAGTATCAAGGTACTCCCACCATATACAAGCTACTCTTCCTGGTCCCCACGATGGATGGAGGATGGCACCCAGTCATGGACCTGTCAACACTGGACACCTTCCTGGAAGTCCCTTCCTTTTGGATGGAGACCCCCAGTTGGTGGAAGCAGCCTTGTGGCCCATGGAGTGGATGATATCCCTGGATCTCAGGGAAGCATTATTCCATGTGCCAATCATAGAAACTTCACAGAAGTATCTGTGGTTTGCATTTCCCAGCCAAGTATACCAGTTCAGGGCACTTCCATTGGGCCTTGCCATGGCACCAACCATGTTTACCATGTTCCCATGGACAGTTACTGCTTGCTTTCACTTCTCAGCCACCCACATTCATGTGTATCTGGACAATTGGCTTATGTAAGCACTTTGGTGCCTGGATTTGCAGCATCACACACAGACCATTCTGAGGCTCTGGCAGTACTTAGCCATGATAGTGAGCTTACACAAGTCTAGTCTTTGGCAAGAGCACTCTTTCGTTTATCTCAGCATCTAGTTTGACCTGGTTGGATACATGTGTTTGCCTTCAAAAGACAGGTGGGAGAGACTTCAGTCTCTGTTTAGACCCTTTCTGACTGGCAAAGTTGGCTTAGCACCCACTCAGTCATCTTCACTGTTGCCCCTTGCAATACTTTCTGCAGGGCAGATGGACAAGAGACCAGGGCTACTAGGCTGCAGTGACAATGTGGGCTCATCTCCATCTAGATGCAGCTCACGTGGGTGGAGAGCCGCATGGTGTCATACCCTTGGCTGGTATCCTTTCCATCTCACCACATAAACTAGTTGGAACTGGAGGTGATATCCTTGGCACTCACTCCATACCAAGGTTTTTCAGGCCATGCAGACCAGATAGGAACCTCCACACATGGACTTGTGAGTGACTCACAAGAATGTGATACTGCCGGTTTATGTTTCACCTGGCCCAGACCCCAAGGTCCTGGCAGTGAATGCTTTAGCCATGGACTGGAGCAACCTGTTGGTATATGCCTGTCCACCTTCGCAGATCATTCCAAGGG
This sequence comes from Hermodice carunculata, assembly GCA_964020975.1. Taxonomy (NCBI): domain Eukaryota; kingdom Metazoa; phylum Annelida; class Polychaeta; order Eunicida; family Amphinomidae; genus Hermodice; species Hermodice carunculata. Next base: position 60,549,962 of record OZ026613.1, read on the forward strand.
TATTGCACAAGGTTCAGTCCCAAGATTGTAATCTCATCCTGGTGGCCCCCTTAGCAGCCCCACAGCAATAGCTCTGTAGGCCTCTCAGAAAGGAGTGTCAAGCCTTTGCTATGTTTACTAGCAAGGCCAAAGCTTCTGGTAAGCTGTGGACAAGTGTGTTCTACAGGAATCCTCAAGGGAGCAACCTCCATCTCTGGCAGTTACCTCACAGCACATTCATGACAGAGGCTTCTCTGAATCCATCTCAGAGAGAATTGCCAAAGGAGTGCCTTGATCTTCTTCTCTAACTGTCTACTCAACTCAATGGAACATGTTTTTCTATTGGTGCACCAGCAATGAAATCCACCAATTTCTTGTTGCATCAGTGAGAAGTCTCAGGAAACAGGTCAAGAACAGTGGAGGGTTTCCAATCAGGCATCTCTTCAACCCTTGCCAATGTCTTGGATGTTCGCATTGGGAGCAATCCTTATCTGTCTGTGCTCATTGTGTCCTTCTACACCAACAGACAGGCATCAACACATGTCCAACCTTGGTGGGACCTGCCGCTTGTTTTAGTCATGCTGAAGAAGTAGCCCTTTGAGTGCCTTGAGGATCCCCAGCGGGTGGGCCTCAAGTACTGAACATGGAAAACTTTTTTTTTCTTAACACTCACTTTGCAGGCTCAAACACTCGAAATCCATGCTATAGCTCATGACTGAATCCAATGGTTGTCTAACCACTCCCAGGTGATACTGAGGCCTCACTTGGCTTCCTTGCAAAGAACCAAGTGGATTAGGATCTGCCTACAGCCTTCAAGGGTTTTCCCCTCTGTGCTACGGATACTGCTCTTTCACTCAAGAAAGGGGCCCTGTATCCCAGTTAGAGCCCATCACTGGTGCCTTTCACACATGGACAGACTCACAGGATGGAGGTCCGCCCTCTTGCTACCTCTGAGTTACCCATGTATGGAGCAAGTTTGCAAACATGATTTCTTCATGGATTAAGCACACAATCCTTAAGGCCCCTAAGATCTCGCTGGAAAGTCCTGGTGCTTTGCAGCCTGTCTCAGCCAGAGTTCATGAGGTGCAAGCATTTGGCACTGCCCTGCATAACTTAGCTGTTGTCAACATTGTGTAGGCCTCCCACTGGCAATCCTCTACAACCTTCGCCAAGCACTACTTGCATGACATGATAGTGCTAAGGGAAAGTATCTAGGCCTTTCTCTGCATTACAGGCTCCTTTGCTTAGGTTCTGATACTCTTCCATTAGGCTTTCCAGATGTCACCAGAGTAGCCCCAGTGGTAAAACCTTGGTGTTCTTGTGATTGATCAGATGCAGTCTATAGATCACCACACTTCTCAGTTAGCGTAGTAGTGCTTTGTGACCAGTTGACGCAATCCAGGACCAGTATCAGGCAGTTTTTCCTGGCACTCCAGCTGTTGCTGGTTTACTTTGAAGTTCACTGCCTTGAAGAACCATATATTACCCACCCACTCCCTGACCACCCACCCCACCAGGCACCTACCAGTTTTGTGACTAGGTCCTGTTAGATCTCCAGTTCCAATGTAGCTGAAACCGATAGCATCTACCCATGAAGCGGACAGCTGTCATGTTGGTGGGTGAGCACAGGGGGTTCAGTGGGGCCCCATGCTGGTCGATAAGGAGGGTCTCTGCTTTCATCTGGATGCTGCTGTGGGCGGCCTTAACTCCACGTAGCTCTGAGGTTTTCCTTTCAGATGTTGCCTCCTCACTGGGACCCATGGTTACCCCCAAGCTGCTGGTCCTGGTGGTCAAATTTGGTCAGTATGCCAGCAATATCACACCCTCCACCTATATACTCATATATCGGCAAATGGTGGTCAAGAGGAGGTAATGTCACATTACTAATACGAGATACTTTTAAGAATTATCAGTATTAGTAAGAATACTTACCTGTAGACCACCAGAGAAGCCCACCCGACCAACCTCACTTCCTCTTTCAGCTGCCGTCAACTGACCACTCTCCAAAAGAGAAAGGATGATATGGGGAGCATGTGGACCGGGAGTCACCACTGGTTCCAAAGGAACTGAGAGATGGTACCAAGGACCGTCAGGTTTTCAGAATCAAGTGAGTGAAACTCAACTGGATTCTGTGGGCGTTCGACCCAGACACTGAGGTCTAGGCATATGGTGGTTGGTAGGTAAGTACACTTATTAATACTGATATTACTTAAAAAAATCTCATGCAAATGCCATCATCAACAGAGTTGCCTGCACATGGGCCAATACAATTTAAAGTTTTGAAGTGACAACATGTATACTTAAAAGTTATAATTAAAATGTGTTTGTCATTTCGTCGCTTCATAACTTAATTCCGTTGAAATGATAACCAAGAAAAACAGAACTTAACTATAGCAGTGATAGTACACCTTAGCCGCTTTTAAACTTTAGGTTGTTGTCTTTTGCTTTATACAAAATCCAGAGAGATGTTTGCCGGTTGAATAAAATCCTAAAATCAGCATTTTTAAATTTTTTGTTGCCTTGCCACTTTGCTCTCTACAGAGTTGCGTTCAGTAGAAGATAAAGATAATATATTTGTAAACTTTGAGGTGGGTGAACTTCTTCTGTGAGTATTTCTTGAATGTCCAAAACATTCGATACTTTGAATAAAAGGGTCTTTCAAAATATTCAATCACAAAAGTATTATTAGTGCCTTATTGAAACTCGTAGAAAATCCTTTTGCAAACGCCACACATTATTCTGATCACGAGAGATTTACGTGACATCTCACAGGAGCAACATGGGGCTCAATTCCTTGGTCTTGACCCATTTATTATCAGCATTATGTCAGCATAAATGCCACTCAATATTCTAGTTTTACAGGCGACAGTACTTTAGCAAGTACTCTTAAGTCAATAATTACGGTGGTTGAGATTGTGACAGTATAAATAATGATCCGTCAAAACTTAGTTCATGGCTGAAAGTACACAAACTTTTACATAATGTAGCTAAATCACTTTGTATGGTTTAACCGTAAATAGAAAATATGAACAAGACAATACTGAAATAATTATGTCGTTGAGCATGTTGGCAATTTTAGATTTGTTGTTGGCTACAAATGGGGACAAATAAGGAAATACAGAAAACAAGTCATCAGATTCAATAACGTAGAAAATATAATTCAAATAAGGAAACTGTTGTTTTAAATCCGAAACTTCTAAATATTCAAGAATTTTTTACCTTCACTTAATTCTAATTTATTATATATTCTTTGATGATAAACTGCTAGCAAGTCTGATGAAACTTCCTTTTTGCTTGAAAATTTGTTTCAAAGAAAGGACTCTACAAATTTCTTTCAGAGTAAATACAGCTCTGGCCCAGCGGACAGTTAGTTTCGATATTTTGAATCAAATGCCTGCAAATGTACCTTTGAAGCTTTTCACGTATAGATTTACTTTTATTCTGACCATGTAAAACAATGCGTTAATTAGTTATGTACATATACATACATACAGACAGACACACACACACATACATACATACATACATACATACATACATACCTCTTGTTCGTTTTAATTTCTTTGTCAATAGCCACTTCCAGCTCTTTCTGTATATTCAGCTTGGCTTCTTTCACTAGCTTTTTTTAAAGTTTTCATTCAAAGTGAATCTCCATCATTTTCATACTTTACGAAGGTTTACTTTCCAGTATCATACAAGTTATATATTCCATATGACACCACCGTCCCTTATTATAAGTATACAGGCCAAAGTATTAACAAACAGTAATTTATTTTATTTTTTTGTTCTTGTTTTTGTTTTTGAGGTGATATATTCCTTACATATTTACATTGTGACATATTTGTACTGCATCATATATGTAGAGACAATTCATAATTTTCTATTCAGTCCGGGTGTCACACCCTCGAAACGGACCCTAAAGGTCATATTACTCGCTGTCATTTTAATATAAAATGTTTTATTCATTTCGTTTGATTATAAACCCACCCACTCACCCACCCTGGAAAAAAATAAAGTGAAGGCTTGAGTTGAATAGTTATTGTTGTCATCATTTTGAGCACTGAGTTAGGAAAAATTAGAGATACTTTAAGGCCTTCGTGTATTCGTCTAGATGTTGAGCAAATACGGTTTGTAAATGCTTTAGGCACCCAGCTGTTGTGCCAATAGCTTTCGGTCGTGCTTATTTTTCCCAGTTGTTGTGCCAATAAGTTTCTACTGAGCTTTATTTTGCAAGGCTGTTGAGCTTGGATTCTATATGTACGGGTACGGATACGGGTCTGCCGTGCGGATACGGTACGGTGTACGATTATGCAAATGGTGTGATTCCATATATGGTGGTGGTCAGTCAACTGTCTATTTGCGGCAGATGACCCAAGGGTACAGGATGGCTCTCGCCTTGTCTAAAACAAATCCACTTGGCTTCAATCCTAATATACCAGCGATACACCAGCAAATTATGTAATATTTCACGTCATTTCAAGGAAATTCCCGTCCGTTTTTGGGTAGGATACGATTGAGAAAAATCGTACCCGTATCGGCACATATGGAATCATTATACGTAATTTCAAGTTGCGCGATTTTTTGCCGTATCCGTACCCTTATCTGTACCCTTATCCGTACCCGCATCCGTACGCGCATCCGTACCCTTACATATGGAATCCAAGCTCCATGCTAATAAGGTCCTACCGTGTTTTATTTTCAAGTTGCAGTACCATAAAGATTAGACCAAAATTATTTGCCCAGCTTTTGCGGCAACGGGATTTGACTGTGCTAAATTTGCCCATCTCTTTTGCTAATAGGATTTTGGTCGTGGCATCTATCTGTCCAACTGTTGTGGAACAGGGTTTAAACCACCTGTAGGGTCAAATACAAGCCCTCTTGAGTGCAATGCCTTTTCTTTAATTAAATTTTTCTCTTGATGTTTGCGGGGTTTGGGGGTTTTTTTTTGTATTGTTTTGTTTTTTGGCGTTTTTTGTTTTGTTTTTTTTTTTTGTTTTTGTTTTTTTTGTTTTTTTTGTTTTTTGTTTGTTTTTGAATCCGTTTTGAAAGTAGAAAAGTAGTTATATATATAACAAACCCTTTTCCAATTGTTGTTTTACTAAAACATATTTAATCGAAATAAGTATCACACATTGCCAAAGTTGAAAGTTAGCTACAATCCATCCTTAAGAACTTTAGTAACAGCGGGGTCGTCTTGAAATACCTTCTGTCTCGTTTAACACAAATGAACCGAATGAAAATTGATTTAAGCATATGTGTACATAAACAAAAATTGACTATAATCTATCAGTAAATGTTCCAACCGACTCTAGGGGTAGGTTGAAGCTGTTTCTTCTAACCTTAGGGGCAAGTGGAAACATATTTCAGATTACCTTAGGGCAAGCTGAAAATTAAGCACAGTTGAAAAATGTTTCAACACCACCTTTGCACCATTTTTCACCTCACCCCTTTGAGTGTTTATGCACATTTATCTACACTGCAGATATACACATTAACTAATCACTGTCGCACTTTTTGCTGCTAACTCTCCGCCACCTGGGTTTTTTATACCACCTGGTAACTTAGCTTAATATCTTATTGTGTAAAGAATTTGCCAAAAAATCTTTGATAAGGAATATTTTCTGGAGATGTAGAAAAACATAAATTGCGTGCCCAATCAAAAACATAATTTGAAATTGTTTTCAATTAACCCTTTCCCCTTTGAATTAAGACTGAGTCAACAGCTTTCCTTTGCATGGGTTGGGCATTAAGCATATGTGTTGGGCACTAAGCATATAAGTGCCCAACCCATGCCAAGGAAAGCTGTTGACCTGGGGCATGTGATCTTGATAAGTCTCATGTACATTTGTCAGTCAAATTGTTTTTCATAACTGTTGAAATTAGTTGAAAACACTGAAGCAGACGACATTTGACCACCAGCCGGTTTTGGCCCGTTTGAGGGGGAAAGGGTTAAATGCGACACCCAATTTAGTAGTTGTGATACTTCAGCGGGGGGGGGGGGGGGCAAACTGTAAACAACTGAGAAACCACACGATCATTGACCATGACCTCGATTTTGAAAATCATAGCATTCACATGTGTGTATTAAAATTTGTCTCATTTTATAAACCTGTAATTAGCTTTATTTTCGATTGAGCGCAAGCTAACCCATGACCGCTTGAGAACGTGTCATGAATTTTCTTTTCAGCCCTGCTCTGTTGTCCCATATGGAGGAGTTGAACTACCCTTTTTTCAACTAAACGAGCCAAAGAACCAGATATGATGATCGATGATGATGATAGTATTAAAACTGCTACTACTACAACTAATGATAATGGTAAAACATATTTTTAGGATCATTGGAGCCATGCAGCATGAGAGAATATTGGAAATGTGCCAGCAAATTCATCCAGGGAGGTAAGATTCATTTATAAGAATGAAGAGACAAAAATTGTTTCTTTAATTAAAACTTATATTAGCGCCTTTCTATGTTTTGCATTTCAGAGCAAAAAAAAACAACATAATATGTGAACATGCGCACTGGTCAATTTTATAAGTGTGAGAACAATTGGGATCGCGAGCTTTTGAAGTGAACTGGAACAGCATTGAATGCTGAGACGCTACACGTCATTTACAAGAAGGGGTCTGACAAAATCTCAACGTTGTGTGAGATTTAATGATCTCAAAAGTTATTCATCACTATTTCATACTGTCATATCGACAAAACATTGGATAATATACCGTTCTTGAAGCTGAAGTTATCAGCAATCTGACTCAATGAGTTACTACCATAGATATTTACTGTCACTGTGTGTCTGTTTTTTTAGCTCAGCTGATAATTCAGCTGAGCTTTCAGGAGGGTGAGGCATCCGTCGTCCGTCTGTCCCTCGTCCGTCCACAATTCACATTTTTCGACTTCTTCTCCAAAACCGCTGGCCAGATCCACTTCAAACCTGGTCCATTGATTTTTTAATTTTGATGATTTTTTTGTCCATTTTGGGGGGAAATCTTAAACTATATTTTTCTCCGAAATCGCTCGGCCAATTACTTTGAAATTGTATAAGGACACTTCTGGGGACTCCAAGACCTTAAGTTGTTAGACAGCTGGCGCACCGATTTTTCCCCTATTTTTTTTAGAAATTTTGATGCGTTTATGGGGATGGCCCTCGATACAATGAACTCGACGCGACTATTATGGTATACACATATACCTCCATTGAACCATTCTCTATAGGAATGTGGATTTGGTGCAGTGGCTATGTGCCTTTCCAATTTTGGATTAGGTGGTTGGTGTCGAAGGTCACAAAATAAATAAGGATACTTGTGTTAAGTTTATGTGTATGTAGCTCCCTCCAAAACCTTTGACTGGAGCCTCTAGAAACTTGGTGTATATGTACCTGGAACACGTTTGTAACCAACCGACCGTCAGCGATGGCGCTTCATTTGTCTATTGAATTCTATATTTATATGACTCATTTGGGGGATTTATAAAAGACATTCTCTAAAAGGTTGGTCCAAGGCCACTGAAGGATGCAAGGTTACATCTATGGGGCCCTCGTTCTTGAAGTAGTCATCGCAGTAATAAGTTAACCTCATTTTCAAGATCATAGGACAATTGTAAAAAACATAGTAATTGTAAAGTGATGCCCACAATATTTGAACTAGGTTTTTAAAATTGCGCCTAATTATGATACAAACCAAGTTAGAATAGAATTTTGGTTGTCTTGACAGAATAATGAAGGCCACAGGTTAGCTTTTGTGTATTTCATTTCAGGATGATAATTTAAGAACTATATGAGTTTGGGCTTTGATCTATAGACCAATGATGGTCATTTATATATGCCAATTTGCACTGCTACAAAACGACCTTGGAATGTCTAAACTCACATTTCAAGGTTACAGGTCTATTTTGTTTTTTCACCTTATAATTTCTTTGAGAGAGTACTTTGACATAATAGTCATTGAACGGATTAAGGTCCTCCATAAAGGCCGAGTTGAGACTAGCCATGGGTGACATTGAGTTGCGCTATAAGGTCACCCATATATGTACATGCAATCCGAGTTGAGCACAAAACAACTACAGTCCTCTTGTTTAACGTCCAGTTTCAATTTCAAACTATGAATTGTGTGCTTTGAGAGGGGTGTTATTTTTGTATTCATAAGATATATTTGTTTCATGACACATATTTGGGATGTGCAAAAAAGTCACATACTAATCGATGGGTTATTTCTTAATTACTTGTAGATTCAACTCACGACTTGAGATACTATTGCCCACAGCAGTGCAGTAAAATATCATACGACTGGACACAAACAAAAAGACCTCTACCAGCAAAGGCAGTAGGCAGGACAATCGACACGAAAGGCTTGCGTCCAAAACTGCAATCAGATTTCAATAGGTCTGTGGTACTTTTAACAGATACAAAATATTCCAGTTACTCAGGCTACTGGTTCTCATTTTATTATCTGATACGAGGCACTCGTCATATACATAAACTTAGTGTTGCACAAAAAAGGTATGCAGATATTGTTTTAAGGTTTTGGCAAGAAGTGGCTTCAAGACAGGATGTTGCCATGCAAAATATAATGGCAAATGATACTCTTCGGGAATATACATTTGCCTTCCAAATTGCTAACAGGGCAGCAACAGGTGTCTTTGGGAATAAATATGTTGAGAAGTGGATACAGACCTTTAACGACATGTTAACAGCATATGTGAATTCATCATACAGTAGGAAAATATTCATGAAATCATTTAGGTCTGCAAAACCAATTATGTATCAGTATATAAGTTGGTTAAGACGTGCTGAGTGTGCGATTGGACCCTGGTTCTACGCCACCAAACAGCTGGTGGATTTCATCACAAACAGTGAAGTCGACAAAATATACATCCAAGGTTTGTCGTCGGTTCATTGGAATATGTCTGATTTAATCATTTTGCAAATGTTACGAGATACCAACATTAAGTCCTGCATTGCACTTGCCGATACTGTGCCTTTCCGTACTGACCAAATTTCCAATGCCAGCTTTGTGTCAGCGATACTACGATGTGAATCCGCATACTGGGCCAGTCTGCTCACTGAATTAAACAATAGAGATCTGCCACAGGATTTCTCTCAACATGCAACAAAGGTGGTAGAGCACTTCTATAACCTTACAAAAGCAGTGAAAAATTATTACAAGTTCATTACGGTAAACAACAGGTTTATTCGGTAAGTATACTTTATTATTTTGTGTAATTTCAAAAATCTTGTCGGAACTGCCAGTAAGAAAAGGATAATGAATCACTTGTTGTGGCTGGGCAATTCAGTTTCCCTGATTCTGTACAGTTTTTTCAGACAAAACTGAGGAGACGTATGCTATTTCTCATAAAACTCTTAACTTCTTAAAAGTATACTTGCTCATGATTTGGGATCTTTTCGGTTAAATTAAGCTACATGAACATGCTATAGGTAATGGAATATTGAAACACTTTATCTACTAAGCAGATGGACTACTGGGACACTATATCTGCCATGCAGTGGACGACTTGCACACAATACCAAGCAAGCTAAATAAAATCATTTTAAAATAATTTAATCTACCATGCTAATAGACTACTGGAACAGTGTGTCTATCATGCTAATGGACTAGCTGCTGGAACATTGCATGTCCAGCCTGTTACCATAAAGCAGCTTCTTTGTCACTCAATGTATTTTATTCATTCTTTATTATTTATATATATTTTACACTGGTGACTTAGTTCATACATATTTTATTTCAAAAACGATTGGGATTCAGACGAGGTCCACAGTACCCTTCTCCCTGGGGTAAAGAGAGGCCTTTCACGAGTGACCTATCTTTCTTCATTTACGTTAACGCAAGAAACTGAACCTCCGGTTTTGCATACATACAGATTAATTTAGTTGATAAAATAAAGTAAACTTGAATCCCAAATCAACGGCTCAAACTTAATAATAAATGAATGCATATTCCATATAATCATTTATTTTGCAGCTTTAACTTCGTGGAGGTAAAAGTTTTCTTTCAAGCATTGAGTCGAACTGTTATTCAACAAAGAGTGTCGTTTGATGGGTTAAGTCTCGTGGGTAAGTACAACATGACAAAAATCAGACCTGATACAAAGAGGTATACGTTTATAATATAGGATGTATTGGCCTATTATAAAATGCAAACTTGTCAAGAATAGAAATATTTGATGTCATATTATCCAGGTCGGCTCATCGTCGTGAGTCCATATATGATGCAGAATCGTCTGTTGCCCGTTCATAATTGACATTTTTTTATTGTCGTCCATTTGACCTTTCTTTCTCCAAAACCATTAACCAGATCCACTTCAAACTTACCGGGGCTCTGCATTTGCTTGATTTCTACTTAGAAGGTTTTTTTTTCAAATTGTCATGCTGCAGTGATTTTGCATCTTTATGTATTTTTTAATCATTTTTTTTGCAAAATCTTGAAAAAAATCCAAAACTGGTTGGGTAATTGCGTTTTGCAATTACCATTGCATAGGGTCACTTCTGGGGAACCTTAAACCCTAGTTTGTTCAACAATTCATGGGTGCTGCAATTTAACTGATTTTTAACGCATTTTGTGTGTTTTTGATATTTTCTACGTCTTCTTTAAAAGCGTATTTCAGATCGATCTGACCTGACGTAAATGTAGCTTGTGAAGGATTTGGTCACTTGGTGGTGATACTCTGGATCCCTTATCTTTAACGAAGTGTTCAACTCTGATACTTGTTGGTTAATGCATGGATTTCTGTTGATCACTGTATGCAAGTTCGCAGCCTGTGGTACCAGCTCGATGGCTGCGACACTGTTATACTTGATGCACAAACAGTAAAATTAAGATAATAGAAATGAAAAAGATTCAGTCAATATTATGCTGTATATATTAATACAAGGGCTTTTAATCACTGAATACATCACGCTTCCCTCTGAAGCCCACTCGCCTATACATAATATACACTACTTTCCCTGGGCATTCTCCATTTATACAGCAATTCACTTTTTTCACTCAGATAACTCTTGCATTAAAACGAGTGGCAGCAGGATCACTCTTTTTGAAGTTATCATTTCAGATATCCTACATGCAATAACTAGTGTAATCAAAAGGTTTTTCTGTCTCTGACTATGTGACGACCAGTAATATTTACCTGGTTTACTGTGATCACAGAGAACCGGGATTCTTTAATGCTTTGATTCTGTTGTTAGCACCGCAAAACGGTTTCAACATGCTCGTTAAGAGACTCATACTGCCCGGTGGAGGTGCCAATAGAAATTTGTCCAATGGAAAAAAAAAAACAAGCAAAGTCGTGGAGTCTCAGGGAATTGTGCCATTTATTTGGTTTATGTATTGATACAGCAGAGAGTGTACGGCCTTGTAATTATTATCTGGGACTGGTGGGATACCATAAACTCGTAATAGTTTCCGCACTGATGGATAATGTAATTAATAGCTCCTAGTGAGGTGTCCATTAATAAATATAGTGTACATTTGCGAAAAGTATGAAGCTGGTATTTTTATTAGCGTTCTTGACGTGGCCTATCATTTTTCTTCATGACTTATGTAAAGTCTTTACATCCAAATACGCCCTAGTCTTTAAATCCAAATACCCCTATTCTAAACACGTATTCCATGAATAATGTTCTCAGTTGGGCTTATTTCGGCTTTTATTAGCAAGCACATTTTTCCCGCAATATGAAATCCTATAACCGTTTCCATACTCTTTGACTCTTGGGAAGAAACCACCATTATAGTTACTATATATTCTGTATTAGTCTATTAGTAGCCAATCAGCTGTCTCTATTTGTACCACGTGCCTTCCCTGTAAATGTCATATTGCATGGATCGTTATATTGGACAGCTCGAGGGAATCCCCGTGCGCGCGTGACGTCATAATGTAAATGACGTTCACTGGGGCTTTTCCCTAGCTTCAGGCAAAATGGCGAAGTCAACCAAGTCGAACGCTGCGTCGTCTGCTCGACCAAAAAATGGAACCAAAGGGGTGCGATTTGCTTGTAATACAGACAGAGAGCTAGACAATATTATGCAAGAGAAAGATACCATGAATGCCATGAAGGCGACAGAAGCAGCTATATCGTTGCTTAAGTGTTATATGGATGTGAATCAGACAAACATTAAAGAGTGTGACATCGACCTTGACTTGGCAGACAAGGCGTCGTTTCAATTGAAAAACTCTTATACCGATTCTATGCTGATGTGAGAAAAGTAGGCGGCGAACTTTATAAAAAGACAGCGTTCATGGCAAAGAAATATGGGATAAATAGGTACTTGCAAGATGTTTGGCAAAAAGCAGGTAAAGGTCCTATCGATATAGTTAGAGATATTGAATTCAAGAAATCCAATGACATGTTTTCTTCCATGATGAAAAAACTGAAGAAGGAGGGAAAGGCTGATATCGAACATTACCCACCACTGGAGTTAGAAGACCTTCACGAAATGGCCAAATATTTTAATGAGAAATCTCGAGAGAGTCCTGTTACTCTGCAACAAAGAGTTTTTGTTTACATTTTGTCCATTTTGCTGGGCGTGGTCGGGAAAACATACACCAAATGAAAATATCTGACTTTGCCGTGATCAGAGATTCTAATGGAGATATGTATCTATACAAAGTATTGGATGAACAAACCAATAATCATTCAGATGATACTGATGTGAAACTGGCGCGGATGTATGGAAACAAAAGTAAGGAAAAGACATAAATAATTGAAAAACAAACAAAACAAAACATACACCCACCACTCCCAAAATTCCAGTAGCCTGTAGACGTCCCTGTATGTTTGTGTATGTTTAAAGAGTGATTAGACTTGATATATACAACAGCAGCTTTCTGTACAACTAGTTTCATTTTTAAACGATAGATACAGTTATGAGTGGATTGGTCTTTGTTTAGTAACGCAGAAACATATACACTTTGGACGAAATGTTTCGGACTCTGAACATCCAGACAGTACTACCATATATTAGTTTGCCATGTTTTTATTTTATCAGCCAGTTGTGAAAACAGCATTCACATCGTTTCGGGGTTTTTTTTGTTTTGTTTTGTTTTGTTTTGTTTTGTTTTTTTTTGTTTTTTGTTTTTTTTTTTTCGTTTTTTGTTTGTTTGTTGTTGTTTTTTTTTTGCAACCCATGCGGAGTAAGTCTAGCATTTGCGTGAAGAATCCTGCTCGATGTTTGACAGTTATTTACGCTCACAATCACATGAGTTACAGTTCTATGTCTAGTTCATTTTATTGTGTGTTACCTGCCTCTTATGGTTATTGATGGTTTATATGTGCAAGGTTGAGGTAATGAAGACAATTTGTAAGGTTGGGATGACTAGTTTAAAACCACCAGTTGCCTTTTTAGGGTTACTGCCTGTCTCAAGACAGGGGTGATTTTTTTTCACAGTGGTGTTGAGAGTTGAGTGTTGGTGTTTTGGTAATTCTTAAATCTCTGTCTGTCTTCAAGTTTGGTGTTATTGTTGGGTTGACCTTTATGAATGTGGGTAATGTTTTTCTGAAGTATTTGTTTCTTTTTCAAACGCTTTTTTTGCATTTGAGAGTTAAATATGTTTACATGAACAAAAAGATGTCATTCACAGTTAAAATGAGACGCCTCTGCTTGATATACAGGAATGTATAATATGCGTCATATTTGTTGAGGAAATGAGAGTACGGAAGCCGGCGAGGCCATGTATAAAGTCTGTGAACGCTAGCTATCGGAGACTTCTAGTTTTTGCTGGAACAGCAATGATGCAAGATTCTAGGTGTTATATCTGGACTCAGGCAAGAGTGCAAAGTATACTTTCTGAGACCAACCTATTGGAACGCGTTGGCGGTAATTTAATTTTACTGTGTTTAAGAGTACCATGGTTTCACTTTGCAGCACAAGTTGGAGGATACATGGGCATGTTGGTCGGAGCCAGTTTGCTTACTGTGTTTGAATTTCTCGATTTGGTCATCTGTCGCCGTTTCTTGGGTAGCACGAGAGCATATGAGAAAGAACGTACGCAGGACAAAACGCAACAGAAAAGCTGTGAAAAAATGGAAGTTATTGAGGACCATGACGGTTGGTAAGCAAGATAGGATAGCCATGGTGGCTCCATTTCAGGATCAACGAGTCCGGACGAATAACTCAAAAGCACATATTGTACCAGTGGAATAGTTCTCTATAACCTATTATTTGGCACTTTTGGTCTACGTCTTGGGTGATCTATGACAGTGAAAACAGAAATAGTAATGGAAGTACCATTTCATAATAATACGAGATAAAAAAAATACTTTAAACCCACCATGCCAGTATAATTGAAACATCAATGTACGTGCCTATGTGCACTCCAAACAAAATGTATTTTTGTATAACATATTGGGCTACATTGACATTTTATTGTCAATTCAACTAGTACGTACTGCGCTTTCAGACCTTCTTCAAAACAAACATTTATCACATATATAGCATATTGAGCATGTATGTTTCATTATTGGTATGCATAATGATAGAGTATGTTATAAACATTTCCCACTTGACATACACTAAACCATGTTTAGATTCTTAAATGACTACATGACTGCACATAACTGTACATGAGTTTTTTCCCCCACGATATTGGTGCTATGTTTAATTTGCGATATGGATGCATTCAGCAAATTGCCGTCAGTATATGTTATCAAACAACAAGTGTACAGATATTTTAGGTGTTGCTAGAACAACCACCTCCACCCTATCAAAAATAGTAATAAAGCAATTCAAAATGGCTTAGAGACAGGAGAAGTGCAAGACGGACATTCTGAAAATCTTGGTGCTGATCCTCGTCAATGGGGTAACGGGGAAGCTGCCAGTTCAGTTCCAGAGCAATGTGTCAATTCCATAGGAGGACATGACAAATTCTTTTTATTTATCATTCTCATTCATCGATTATTTATGTGCCAACGGGACATAAGACATATATTATAGACTCTACAATATACTCTATAATACAGGTTTTTTAGTGGCAGGTAGTGGCTTGCATAGCCTATTTTGATACACAAACATTTCGCTGCAAGCAAGCAGTAAGAAGAATACAGCAACTTAGCTGGGAATAAAAATACAATTTGTTCAAGATAGATGTACATGTTCCTCTTTCAATTTCACGCAGTATTATCTTGTCCACTAGCAAATTGAAGCAACATAGCAATGCAGACCTCATTCTGTAACAACTATCCTTTTATCAACGTAAGTGCTGGTTCACAATTTGTGTAGACAACCTGTATTTCCTTTTGATGAGTCTGGTATGACTATGCTAACGAAAGATTGAAATGATTAACTTAAGATAGCATTAGCTGGTGCATTTTTTTCAACAAACAGAAGAACTTTAAGACTAGAACAAATCGCAATCTAGGTCAGCATCTTTAGAGCGCCGCACGGCTTATGCGTTTTCAATTACTTAACTTCACAGTGGAAAGGAGGCTCACTGATTGGACTGCTGTGTCGGTGTAGCCCGGGGAAAGAGACCAGTGACAACATTAACAAAGACGACCATGTTGACTGTGCAAATGTGAGCAAAGCTGTGTCAAAGGATGCTTTTGTCGTCAAGCCAAGCACTGGAGGAGAAAATGGCAAAAGTACAGCAGGGTCTGATTTTGGATAAAAAAAAGAGGAGTTCAACATCCTCCAAGCCATAATCAATAGGCTCGGGACACAGCCTCCAAATCAAACCACAGAACAGGCACAAATGCCCAATCTGCCCCCACCTCCACTTAATACAGCCAAGACAGTGACCGGTAGTAGTCATGACAACAAGAAAGAATCAAGTATATTGCTCGATCTGCCACCACCACCACCACATGGGCCAACTAGAACATATCGTCTTAATCAAGTAGTTACATTCATATACTGAACCCCAATGAAAAGTATCCACATAAAAAAATTAACACATTAATTTGGTAAGTTACTAAGTACTGTGTGTGCATATATGCATGGTTTGGAGCCTACATCAGGGTCATTCAGGACAACTTTTTAACTTTTGCTGGGTTGTTACATAATGCATGTGACTTTTGTGCACCGAATATGGCTTCTGACCACCACTCCTATTGGATGGCTAAAATGACCTGATGTTTTCAGTGGCTTTAAAAAGGGATGTTCAGCCAAGAAAAAAGCCAGTGGTCTCAGGTGTGTTGAGGCGATCATGCCGCGTCTGAGCCAAGGTCAAAGACACCATGCTTTGGGGCTTGCAGAGGGTGGAGTCCCAATCACTCAAATCGCACAAAGAATGGGGTGTACTCGGCGCACCATCCAACGACTAATTGAACGGCAACAAGAAACTGGATCCGTAGATGATCGGCCTAGGCCTGGCCGAGAAAGAGTGACAACACCTGGCCAAGACCGTCACATCCGGCTGATGCACCTGCGAGACCGTTTCCGTACAGCAGCCCAAACAGCCCGTGAGACTCAAGGGGTGAATCACCGTCCTGTCAGTAGTTCTACTGTGGAGAGGCGACTGAGGAGCAGTGGCCTAACAGCCAGAAGACCTTACAGGGGTAACCTGCTGACCCAACCCAGAAGAGAAAGACGACTGCAGTGGTGTAGAGCACACTCCAGGTGGACTCGCCAGCAGTGGAATACCGTCCTTTTTACTGACGAGTCCCGTTTTTGTGTCAGCAGAGCAGATGGCAGAGAACGTGTGTGGCGCCGGACTGGGGAGAGATATGCAGATGCCTGTGTCCGTCAGGCAGATCGATGGGGTGGACCCTCTGTCATGGTGTGGGCAGGCATCAGCAACCGCTACCGGACACCCCTAGTGGTCATTCAAGGGATCCTCAATGCTAGGCGGTACATTGATGAGGTGCTGGAGCCGCACATGGTCCCATTTATGGAGCAGCATCAAGATCTGGCGATCTTTCAGCAGGACAATGCACGTGCACACTCTGCAAGATTAACAATGAACTTTCTCAATGAGAACAACATCAATGTCATGGAATGGCCAGCGTTCTCACCCGATCTGAGCCCTATTGAACATTTGTGGGATCAGTTAGGCCAAGGTATTCAACGGAGGACACCTAGGCCTACTACCCGAAACCAGCTGATCCAAGCTCTGCAGGAAGAATGGAATAATGTTCCCCAACACAGAATTCAAACCCTGGTCAGCAGTATGCGCCGCAGATGTATAGCATGTGTTGATGCTCGAGGTGGCCACATCCCATATTGAACAGAAAAATTTGTGTGACTTTCAATTAGGGCAGTTAATGACATTTTTTGCCTGTAAGTGACGTTAATGTCGGTAGAGCGTGACATTATTTTTACGCCAGAAAAGTGAATGCTTTGTTAAGTTCTAAGCACGTCTAGGTATGAAATGTTTCAAGTATAAACAATAAAATACTTCAAAATTGGCATGTGGATACTTTTCATTGGGGTTCAGTATAGTATGGGGCCTGCACCAGGCAGGCATATGTGTAATGGACAGGAGATACCAGTTATACTTAATACTTAACCATGGTGCACATAAATCTAATGAGCCTAATCAAAACCCTGTGCAAGAGAAACCACGTCTCATTATCTTTGGTAGTTCTAATATGCCCGGTATGGCCCGTCATTGCAGACAGCTAGATATTGATACCTTAGGCTTTTGC
Source organism: Hermodice carunculata (assembly GCA_964020975.1). NCBI lineage: Eukaryota > Metazoa > Annelida > Polychaeta > Eunicida > Amphinomidae > Hermodice > Hermodice carunculata. The sequence goes on from OZ026613.1 coordinate 60,567,532, forward strand.
TACAACAGTGCACGGGGGGGAAGTATTACGGACAGAGTACCGAGGTCAGAAGGCAGACTTTCTATTGATCCATACCAAGGGAATGTATGCACATTCCATAGAATCAGTCAAACATATCAAAAATAAAATTAAAACACCAATGACACATGAAAAGTCCCTCTACATGTCAGTCAAGATTCTCATGTAAGGCCTTCCATGTAACTACGTGCTACACAGCCCGTGGGAAAAGTGTGGTTGACTCTCTGCTTTTCCCAGCATTTTTGGTCTGGAGCTTTCAGGTACCACAATTTGGTTATCTTGGAAAATTAATTCATCAGAACATACCAGATAATCTCTGAACTGGTAATATGGGGTTTTGATGGCTGGTACTTTGCTACAATCTCCAGGCCATCCATTTCAGATTTCCCATTTCAACACTTGCAACAATCTGTCTGAAGTGTATTCAGCTTGGCGTTCTTGCAATCTGTTTTCTGTTACTGGCTAATGATCATGTTCATCTCAAGTGTATTGTCAAACTCACTTTCTGTTGTAGTGGTTGGAGGTAAATTGCAACTCAAGGCATCTGGCATGAAAATTTCACGACATGGCTTCCATACAATATCAAGGTCATACCTAAGCAGATGCATGTGCATACGTTGCAAGCTAGGACTGAGTTAATGCAGTGGTTTCTGAAAAATTCCATTGAGGGGACAGTGGTTTGTGATTACGACTGTACAGTGTTCGCAAATATAGTCATGAAATTTCCTACATTCATACAATATGGAACACATGTCTTTCTCTATAACCATGTACTTTGTTTCCACGTCATTTAGTCTGTGCGATGCATATGCTACAGGGGCATTGTGCTGCATAATGAGGGTACCGCAACCATGGTTACTTGCATCTGTTGCTATGGTCACTGCTTATTCAAACTTGAGCACTGGTGCGCTCGTGACCAAATCCTTCACTTTTTGTGCCACACTGGGATGTTTACTGTCCCAGTGACATGTTATTCCCTTTTGAGTCAACTGGCGCAGTGGTGCTGTGACCCCAGAGCTGTAGGGAATAAATTATGCCAGATATGTCTTCATTTCTAAGAATGTACGCAGCTCATCTAAATTTTGTGGATCAGGAATCCTTAAAATTGCTTCCACACGCTCATTGCTGGGCGACAATCCTTGGCTTGATAAAACATGACCCACATATTCTACCCTATCACTACTGATGACTTATTGCGTGTTGAACTTTATGCCCACATTGCGAGAGTGGCGTAGTAATTTTTCCAAACGTCCATTCTGCTGGGCTTCTAATTTGTCACAGAGTAGCACATCATCAATTGGGATATCGCATTCCTCTAAATCTCCAAAAATTACAACCATGTCATGTTGCCACACTTCTCCACATGAGCAGATTCTGAACAGAAGGACCAAATATCGATACCGGCCTAATGGGGTATTAAACATTGTTCATTTGGAACTGTCTTGGTTTACAGCTAGTCCCAAATTTCCACTGGTAGCATCGAATTTTGAAAACACTTTTGCATCAGGCATATGGGCCACAATGTCCTCCATTACTAGCATAGGATAACGTTCCCACAACAAATCCACCATTGTCTCTTACCAATTTCTCGGTGCATGGGTTTGGTTGAACAATTTTAACTATAACAGGGGCATGGGTCTTACTTTTACTATGATCAGCAGCCTGTTTGGTCTCTGAGGCCAAGTGTACTTTATATAGTGGTACCTGGCATGGGGCTAAGGCTATGGATGTGGAGTCAACTTTGTATGATCCAGTCTCCCAAAAGACGTTTCAGTAGGCTCAAAAACTCACAGCTGTGTCTGTCTTGTATGGGAAATACAGGAGGACCCTTAACAACGTGAAATAGGACTTGGGGGTAAACCTGTTCATTTACCCTAGGGTCTATGTTTGTTTGACCAAAGTGTGTAATTTTGTGGTTACCAAAGGATCTTAGAGTCACATTGCTACCCCAAAGTAGTTTACATTTAACACCCAATGCCTGATATACTGCATGTGGAATAATATCCACCTGAGAGCCAAAGTCCAGTTTCAATTTGACAGGGATGCCATCTGACAAACATTCTTGTGTCCAGTCTTCATCTATGCTATAGTTGCCCTCCACATCACCAGTTAAAATCTCAGCAGTTGAAGAGTTTAGTGTGAACTCATCCATTCCACATCCATAGGAACCAATCTCACTATCGCTATATAGGTCAGAACGGGCATCTTCTCGGGATGGGTGTTGGGTGACTTCTCACACAGCAAGACGTCTCGGGACATCTGTAGGCATGGATCTGCACTTAGTGGCAAAATGATCAAGTTTCCCACGCCTTGCACATTGCTTATTCTTTGCCGGACAGCAAAACCTTTGGCATGGATGTATGGGCAGTTTTCACACCTTCCCTGTTTGCAAAATAGAGGCTTAGTCACTTTTCCTTTTCTTTCTTCTTATACTGATTGGTGACGGCAACCTCCTGTGGTTGTTCTTCATCACATAATGACAAGGACTTGATTTGAAATGCCAAAAATTCAGCAGCAAGGCACAAGTCAACAGCCTGCTTATAAGTAAGTGTGTCCATATGCAACATGCGTTCATGTACCTTACAGTCAGTGATTCCACCCACTATTCTATCTCTCAACAGCTCTTCTTCGAGTTGCTCGTATACACAGTCTTTTGCCAATGTCTTAATTGCTGTAAGATACTCTGAAAACTTTTTCCGTTCTTCCGTTGTCTGATATTGAATGTGTATTGACAAACAGTTATGTTTTTATCTCAGTTCACAATTGTCCGAAAAAAGCTTCCTTAGTTTCTCAATTTTGTTCTGGTCGGCTTCTGGTGTGGTAAATGTGTGAAAAACTTCTTGAGCCTGTGCTCCCGCCACGTGCAAGAAAGTTGCGCATTGCACGCCTTCTAGCTTTTTTTTGTTCAATTCTGAAGCAGTGGAAAACAAGTCCCAGCTCCGTATCCAGCTCCTCTAATTTTATGCCACATTACCGCAAAGGATAACCCTGATAGGGGCTTGATGTTTCATGCTCCAGCCATAATATGTCCCTGTCCAGTTTTACTACTTCTGACACCATGTAATGTATTTCAAAACTGGATGCACCAATAAACACATAACAAAATAGGTGTCTTCTCAAGAGCCTCGTTTTAATATTGGAACCGAGGATAATACATGTGAAGACCACAGGTGACAGCACCACACAACCTCAAGACAGGTGTCTCACAAGCCATAAAACATGACACATATATACCATCAAGGCTTGAATATCTGCCAAGCAATCCATTACTCATTGAATGCTAAAGATGATAAAATGGCATATTGGCAGCATAAAATAATAACTGTTATAGAAAAAAGAAGCGGAAAACAGTGTTCAAAAATGCCATAAAAACTGCACCAAAAATCCAAGACAACAAAAAGTGTGACTGTGATGCCCCAAAACCAAATTCGTATCTTTGGGGAAAGTTAAATATTGTTTGATCTCTCTGTGTAACAGGCTTGGTTCAAGTATAACTTTTACGGCACAGAGATGAAATGAACGGAGACAGTTTGGTAGGAAATGGTAATTGCATAATAAGTGGGGCTTTTGAGCTTGGATTTTGCTGAATTGATGCTGGTGGAGAGTGCTATTAGCTTGAGAATGGCGTAAGCCACCAAGGTATTTCTAGTGTTGTAACCCAAGATGCAGACCAAGTTTTACAACAAGCGCAGCTAAAACCTGTGGTTATGGTCATATCTTAAAAACTATATAGGTTTAGGTTTGTCTTGTGAATTTTGCAATATTAGACAAGTTCTGTTTTTTGTTGTGAATTGTTCAGATTGACTCAATCACATACTGTCTAGCTCAACCCAACTTACACACATTTACGTGCAGAGCAGTGTCCATATAATTAAGACATATGGCACTTCATGTTCTAAGAATTGTCAAATTACGACAAATAACATTTCTAGTTTTCAGTATCGCAGAATATCTATATACGTGAAGAACATTACAAGGCATAAGTCTTTCTGTTCAGATTTTATCATTCAGCAAATTATTAGCATTAAAGAATATTTAGCCATGGTGGTGTAAAATTTATAAAATCATGCAGATTCTCAGCTGTAACATTCTATCCCATCAATAAGTAAATGTGAATATTACTCTAATCATATCAGGTAAATGAGTCTATGGTTTTGATCTGTGATTAAGAGGGAATGTTGTTCAACTATTGGAATCTTAGGCAGGATCAAGAATATCATTAATCAACAACATACATAGCATCTTTCAAGGTACACTATGAATATATAAAATGTCACAGTGATGCTAAATGTAGCATGACATCTTTTGACTTTTGTAGAAATCTATTCAAATTCAGCTGGTTTAACGAGTTTGTTATACAAAGTCATCTATTTTGATGCATTACACTGTGCCTTATCTATTTACAGTGACTGTGAATGACGCAACGGGGGTGTTATGGCTCCAAACACTAAATCGGTAGGGGGTACAGACTTGGGACTTCTATCAATGGCATATCATTGGGATTAAATTGAAATTTGATCAGAATCATGGGCATGCTACTTTCATTAAAAGGAAAGTATGTGATTGCTGATAATGCAATCGTAATTATGACACACTGCTAACAAAAGGCATGCAGTTGAGCTAAACTGAAGCTTTTTCATCGTGCAAGTAGACACGCATGAATGCAAATTACACTGATACACTTCATCATGCTGGCAAATGACCAACAGTTCAATTACTCCGAGATGGCAAGGCCAATGCATATGGGTTTGTTCCCGCTTCCAACTGATAGTCATTATAACTGTTAAATTAGGTCTTCCATCAAGTTTGAAGTAAATACTGGTAATGCGTACCAAGAATACTATATGTAAATGAACGTGCACTGGTATTCTCATCGAAACCATGCGAAGTAGTAGCAGTAGTATGATGATGATTGTTACAACACTTGAATTTATATAGAGCCAGTAAAACTTAGACTCACACCTAAGCACTTCAAATACATAAACCACACCTATAGATCGAAACACATCGAATATTTAACGTGGATTACTATCAATATAAACAATATGTTAATAAAAAAACATGATGGTGATAAAAGGTTTCAGAATACTAAAAGTGTAAACAATGCTACTTGAAAATGTCAATGGGTTTTGTAAATGTCCCAGTTATACATTTTAGGTGAATGTCTCTCTAAATTGAAATGCGTTAATTTTCTCTCAAATATAATTTGCTGCTTTTATTCCTAAACCTTTTAAAGGGTAACCACAGCAAGAGCGCTATGACCATATGTCTTAGCATTTTCTTACAACAGAATCCAGTGTGGTGTGGCAAAAGACGTCAAAACAGTCAAAAATATGAAGTAAATATCGCAATGCAATGTGTTAAAAAGTAAATGTTAACAATTATTATATATATAAACATAATTTTTCCCGAAGGAAAAATGTCCTACATTTGCCGATGAGGTTGGTTTAAACAGATTTTATTATGGCAAACAAAAATGTCGTATATCAGATAAGATGCAGCAATTCGGAAAAGGACAATGCCCTATATTAATCCCTCTTGCAGAAAGAAGGACTAGATATAAACGAGACTTTATGTGACATACGTATGTTATATGAAGGGTCAGTGTTCAAAGTTGACTGGCCATGCAACAAGAGCAAGGTAAAGCAGATGTTTACAGCAGACAAAGACAGATAAAGGGTCTTACTTTCAGATGGTTAAATCGAGTAAACAAGAAGAGAAAATAACGTAATTTTTCACCACCACAAAAAAATCAATGAGAAAGCTGACAGACCAGAGAGTTTGTAAAGAAAAAGGAACATGTCTTGAGACAATCGCATATAATTCTTAGCGTGCAATAGTATATAATGGGCACGAGAAAGAAAAAAGTGCCACACCTCTTCACAAGTTGCACCGCACTTGCACATAGGGCTCAATTTCACACCAATTTAACAAGATAGAAGTTCTGCCGACGCCTGCCTGATCATACATTATGTTGACCTGGCGTACAACACTTATGTTTACACCAAAACAACGTACAGACCGTTAAATAAGCAGTTCATCAGCAGGTTTAGTCACTTTCAAGCATAGGTATAAAATAGCTGCCGTTATTGATATGATATTATTATAAGAAAGATAGCATTTTGTCCTGAATATTCAGATAGAGAACTTTCCTGCATCAGCAGTGCTTTGTGCCTCCCAGGTGTTTTCTTGTGTTCACTAGTAAATGGTTTCGGCAATGTATCACCAGTTTTGCTGGCAAGTCAGCAGCACAGGACGCAGCCTGTGGTACCGGCTCGATGGCTGCGACACTGTAATACTTAATTGGGCAAACAGTAAATGTAGGTAATAGAAATGAAAAAGATTCAGTAAATATTATGCTGTATATAGTAATACAAGGGCTTTTAATCACTCAATACATCACCCTTCACTCTGAGGCCCACTCACCTATACATAATATACACTACTTTCCTTGGACATTCCTCCATTTATACAGCATTTCACTTTTATTCACCCAGGTAACTCTTGTATTAAAAAAGAGTGGTAGCAGTATCACTCTTTTTAAAGTTATCATTTCGGATATCCTACATGTAATGATTAGTGTAATAAATCGAGACATGACGAATAGTTAAGCAATACTAATTTCTTAAAGTCGTTTGAGTTGCAACTTATTTATGAACCTTCTCCTGACCGTTTCTGCCCTTGACCATAATATTTTATAATTTATCATGAAAAACACTCAATCAAATATTGTCTCTGTTCGCATAAATGATCACCAGTTAATATTCCATATCATAACACTTGAACGAAGCCAGATGAAGGATAGAAACGTAAGGCAAATAAGATCTTTGAAGTATTGCACAGTTGGTACTTTCCAATGACCTCTGTCACACGTTGACTGTTCACCTATGGATTCCTATTTTGTCTAGCTAGATGTTTAATTTCTGTCTCACCTGCTTAAAATTTTAAACGTTAATAAGAAAAATTAAGGAAAAGCAGCCACCCCAATATACAGTTATGAGAGACCTTCATTCAACGTTAGAACCAAACGCAAAGCGTTCTATTTTAAATTCGCATCCTGGTGTGTCCCATCTTGCGAGTGCACGTGAGATTCACCCTCAGTCTGTCCATGTTTGCTTACCATGCACACATCACTGTATGTCCATGGATTTGAAATAGTGTAAAAGTCAATAACCATAGAGTCGATCATAAGCTATCATTAATAAGAGATAAATTTACAATGGCATTTAAGGCACCCATTCTGGTATTGGTTTGCGGGTAAACTCAAATGGTAATAACATTTGTGAAGAATATAGGATGTTTATATTAAATGATACAAGAGGCAGTTTCTCTTTCAAAAGCAGTTGAATAAAATCTTTGCTAATGTCCTTATAAATATAGAATTAAATTGTGGGTGACCAAAAAACTTATTCTATCTTTTTTGTCTCAGTCACCTGACGACATAGTGAGCAGTAACCATCACCGGTGCTTATGCTGTCATTGTTCCCGTCTTCCCAGGCTCTGTCATTGTGTCTTCCCCTGTAACCATCATGGTGTTTCTTGCTGTCCATTATAAAGACCACCTCATCGAGGCACATGTTCACTGTTTTTTGTGTTTTCATAAGTATCCCTGTAATCCTCATGTCGCTATTTCACCTCAGTTGTCAATATGCCTGTGACTTTAGGCTGTATCCTCGTCTCTGTTATTTCGTACCTTTAATAATAAATTGTCTCTTACTGTTTGCAGTGTTGTTCATCAATATTTTAAGGTTGCTTTCATTGACTAACGGTTCATTGCCCTTATCATCACTAATCCTTACCTGGCCATATAGACGACTGTTGACCAGCTGCGGCTGTGATGTTCTAAGCTCTTTGGCATCAGCGCTTGTGCATTTGACAGTCACTAAGCATGGACATCTGGTGAAAGATTCTTATATTGATGATCTCAACATACCCTGCCTTAACTCTTGGCCTCATCAGGAAGCTCAAAGACCAACAGTTTTGTTCTCATTACGTTTCGAGCGGCGCTCTTGATATGATGATACAGCAACTTCCACACCATGTTTCGTGATTGGAACACTTATGCTGCAATCCAATTCAACTAGTTTAAGACGACCGTCTGCGATGTGGAGCTCGTGGACAATAATAACCCTAATTTTGTTTTTGTTTTTTTCTTTTACAGGTGACCAGATTTTTTAAAATCGTGCCTGTATCACCTTGTCCAAATTACACCTTCTAATAAATGAAAAAAAAATTCGCAAATATCTAATTTGATATGATATATTGTAGTTGAATCTCTGATGTTTAGAGTGCCGACATGGTTAAATTTTCCGAGATTTTATGTTGAAAAATGATAAAAAGTTCTAAATACTATCTGTTTTGTAGACTTGTCATATCTTTATAGCCTCTAAACATACGTGAACTGAGTGGGAGAACTAAAAAAACTGTAAGACGAAATGTTTTAATATGAAACCTTGAGTAGCGCACTTTAATGATTCTTCTGAGCATTTTGCTGTGTTTGAGAGTGTATGATGCAAGTAAAAGAGTTGACTTTTTTAATTATGGACATTTTGTTTCATAGTCCTTCATGTTGGTGCGCAGAAAACTCGAACAAATGAATTTGGCAGTAGGAGGTGTTCACAGTAACTAAGATTCTGCGCTGCTAACTAGGTTGCAGCAAGGAATTTGATTCATAAAAGTAACATTTTGAGAAAACAGTTTAATTTGTCAGCGTCTGCAATTAACATTGATAAGTTTTTTTTTCATTTTAGAGCTCAAATAGTACCATTTGAAATTGGAATATTGCCGAATAAAAAAATGGTTACCTAAGTTATACTTTTGTCTTTACATAGCCGTTAATTTCACAAAGATTCATCCACCCAGTTTTTAGGCTTTTTCAAAATTATTAAGTCTTGTAAAAATCTCTTTCTGAGATATTCACTGCCAAAGATAACAAGGAGATTTGCTGACTTTCATTGCTCACAAATGGCATCTGCTCAGTTCATTAAGAAGGATGACTAAATGGTAATCCCTTCAACACTGCCATAACTTTGGCCTACACACTTATAAACAATATGGTGGTTCTAATCAGTCACATGTTAAATAATCCGCTCAGCTGTAAAGAACATCCAGTGAGGCTTTGACTGTGAATGGTTATCTAATCATCACCATTCGTGACCAAATCTGACAGTCAATTAACTGATTGACTCCATTGTTCATCTTAAAGTTTTGCATAGAAGTAAACACCTGACAGTGAAACTATTTGGCATGGATGAAGTGAGCACTTCATCATCCGAAAAGTAACAAAAGCTCAATTTGACTGATTTGAAGTTCTCCAGTTAACTCCCGCAACTTTGTTGTAATATACTTTATTTCTTTAAGGAGAAGCCCGCAACTTAAATATGAATACATCCTATAAGTTAATTAGCCTTGCCTTGTATGTGCTTTATCAAAATTGTTTTTTTCGATCCCAATATTTTCTACAGCTTCCATTAGATTTCAAAGTGTTTTTTCATGACTTTAACTTTTTAAAAAATAGACCCTTCTGTCCCTGGGTATGTCATTACAGTTAATATATACCTGGTTTAATTGTGATCATAGAAGACCAACATTCACTTATGCTTTGATTTTGGCGTTAACACCGCAAAACGGTTTCAACCATGCTTGTCAAGACACTCATACTGTCCGGTGGAGTTGCCATCAGAAATTTGTCTCATGGACAAAACCAACCAAACTTGTGGAGTCTCAGGGAATAGTGCCATTTACTTGGTTACTGATACAGCAGACATTGTACGGCCTTGTAATTATTATTTGGGACCAGTTGGATACCATAAACGCGAATAATTTCCGCACTGGTGGATGATGCAAGTAAAAACTGCAAGTGAGGTGTCCTTTAATAAAAAAAAAAAGCGCAAATTTGCGGAAAGTATGAAGCTGATAATTTTATCAGCGTTCTTGACGTGACCTATCGTTTTTATCCATGACCTACGTGAACTCGAAGTAAACCTAACAAAAATTTAATTCTATATGAAATCCAGCCCGAACAGGAATATTATGATGTACCGTAATACAAACCAGAGCAGTAAGACAAAATAAAAAAGCTTGAAACACAAAATAATTATAATCTGTTTTCTTTATTTGAGACGACGAACTATAATTTTTATTACGTACAACCGAAAGTTTGTGGGGTTTTTTGTAAATGAACATATCACACTTGTTTACCCTTCCATTTTCATATACAAAAACATGTTGCAATTTATGTGAGACACTGATCAGTCTTTGCCAAGCCTAAAATCTTTATTTCCATATACTTATGTGTAATTTACATATCTGAAGTGCCTTTTACTGTTTACTAAATGAGGATTTATGTATGGATTATCGGGAGCGGAATTAATATAAGCTTTATCGCCTGTTTATCTATCCCTTTTCCTTTTTTGCGAAATAACATATGTTAAATCATCAAAAAACAGCTTGAACTCCGCGGTCAGCCATCTTGGCCTATATCAACCCGTAATGCCACAGTGATGACACTGTAGCCTCAAATGCAAATTATCAAGATTTCAATTAACAAACTTATTATTGTTTATACTTATTGGATTGAGTTTATGTGGTCTCGATGTTTACGGTCACTATGGTGCTATGTCATTATTTTAGATACACGTCACAGAGGATGATTTGTCAAAATTGTAAAACCAGCCTTGAGAGGTTACTGTGCCATTAGTACGCTAAAGATGGCAGCTTCCAGGCCAGACCTTTAGACAATATATATGACACTTCGGATTACCTTAACCTTTGGTCTACCGATAAAATGTGCCTAGCCTTTACATCCAAACATTCACATTCTAAACACGTTTTCATGAAAAATCTCTAAGCTGGGTTTATTTCGGCTTTAATTGCAGGCATATTTTCCCGCAATATGAAATATTCTGCAACCGTTTCCATGATCTTTGACACTTGGGATGAAACCACCATTACATTCACTATATATTTTCATATAAGCATGAAGGCGTATAACTTTTGTTGCGTCACTTTTTTTAAATAAAGTGTGCAATTGATGTGCAGACAATTTTCATTGAAAACATGGAAGATAAAAAAGGCGAGTCTGTAGATAGAATCAAAAGTTATGCTAGTGTTAACTTACCATAGCTAGAACACGCATGCTACGAGCACGGCTTGCCACCATTACGTCACTGTGTATGAATAAGTTATTCGCCCTCTATTTACATAATTCATCATGGAAACAATATCTGTCTAACCAAGCAACCCAAACAGGCTGATAATTTCATGTAATACTCTAGCTGATACAGTGGGCTTAATACAGATAAATGGCTTCCAAGGTGTGAGCACAAGAAAACCAAGAGCTATATAGCACGGTAGCCTGCAACTGATTGGCGGCAATTGTGTAATCGTACTTCCTGTGGATAGCTTGACACGCAGCATAACTGTTTCTTAGTAACACTGTATCAAGCAATTTAAAAGTCCAATTCATACCCGCTGCAATAAAAAAAACCCGCTTAGTTTGCGGTTGCGTTGTTTGTTATTTTAGCGTCTTACAAGATTTTGTGGTCCTCCAAGGTTCCTATACATTAGAGGAATGAACTTGTGATGAAGACCTCCTGATTTGTTCTTGGTGACTAACCTAACCTTTACAGAGTATTTACTACCTACCGGAAAATACGTTTGTACCCAGAACTCCAAAATTTAACAAGCGATTCGCATGGTCTAGAGTCCTGTAGTTGGCCTGGCTCAAGATGCATTTTATTTGAATTAAAACTGCAGCTTAAAATTTTGAAAGTCAGGGTCATATGAAAAACAAAATACACTGATTTCTCAGCGATATATTTCTCGATTATTGCTCATGATATGATGCACGGCTCAGAATGAGATACACCCTTTTAAATCATGACAGGTACAAATGTATTCTGTTAGACAGCTCATTATTGCCAGGTACAGAAGCCTCTGAAGCAGCTTTAGCACTATCTAATGACTTTCCAATTTAATACCAAGCAGAGAAAGGGACCTTATCATTCATTACATAACTGTGTACAACAGGAGCTATCCGTAAAACTACTTTCATTTTTAGATCATAGACACAATTACGGCTACAATTGGTCTTTGTTTAGTGTGGCGGAAACATATACTCTATAGAGTCTGACGAAACGTTTTGGACTCCGAATTTCCAGACAGTACTGCAGTATATCAGTTTGCCAAGTTTGCTTGTTTTTATCAGACAGTTGTAGAAACAGCAATCACATTGCTCTGCTTTTTACCTCAGCTGAGCTTTTGTGATGGTCCGTCGTCCGCTTTCCTTCGTCTGTCCACAATTCTCATTTTCGACTTCTTCTCCAAAACCGTCAGCCAGATTCATTTCAAACTTGGTGGGGATGGGCTTGGGTAGGTCTCTACCATCTTTGTACAAATGGTCAGTCTTCAGGGAAATTTTGTTTTTATTTTTTTTTTTTTATGAATTGTTTTTCTTTTATGGGGGGGGGGGAGGCAAACCTTAAAATATGTTGTTCTCTGAAACTGCTCACCCAATTGCTTTGATATCACACAGGAACGCTTAAATGGACTCTTAGATTCTAATTTGTTGACCAGGTGGCGTTGCAATTTTATTTTAATTTCCTATAATTTTTTTTGTATATTGTTGCCATTCTCAACTTTTCTCCCAAACAATAACTCAGATTAAGCTGAAACTGGGTGGATGAGTCTGGTGGAAGGGTAAAAAAAAAACTTGTTCACCAGGTGCACTGCTGTGGATTCCTGATTTTAAACGATTTTTTTTAAATGTGGGTACTGATCGGTGAATGCACCTTTCCTATTGATCACTATGTAAGTCAATGGGAATTCTTATACTACTTCACATTTTCGACCCCTTCTCCAAAACCGTTTTCCAGATTAACTTCAAACTTTGTGACAATGTACCTTGAGTGGGTCTCTACCATGTTTGTACAAATAGTCTTGCTCCATTGATTTTTGGATTTTTAATGATTTTTTTTTGTTTATGTTTATTTTCTTGATAATTCTTAAAAAATCTTCTCCGAAACTGCTCACCCAATTGCTTTGATATCACACAGGAACTTTCCTAGGGACTCCTAGCTCTTCATTTGTTCACCAGGTGGCGCTGTATTTTTTTCTGTTTTTGACTTCTTCTCCAAAACCGTCACTCCGATTAAGCTGAAATCTGGTGGATATGTTCCTTGTGGAATGGTCAAACAAAGTTGTTCACTAGGTGGCACTGCTGTGGATTCCTGATTTTTAACATTTTTTTTCAATTCGGGTACTTATCAGTTAATACACTATTCCTATTGATAACTATGTAAGTCAATGGGCATTCTAATGCTAATTCACATTTTTGACCTCTTAGAAGAAACCGTCAGTCGGATTGACTTCAAACTCAGTGGCAATGTAACCTAAATGGGTATCTACCATGTTTGTACAAATGGTCATGCTCCGATGATTTTTGGATTTTTTGTGATTTTTAAAGTTTGATCGGAAAGTTTAACATGGGAATTTCTAGTAATGGTTAAAGCTTCAATAATTTTGGACAGTTTTGTGTCAAACTTTGTAGGGATGTACCTTTGATAAGTGTCTATCTATTCTGTCCTATCCCATGTTCACAGAACCACAAGTGATATGAAACTGTAGGTCAACTAAGCATGGGCTGTTCACACAACCCTCTTGTTTTCCTACCCCCTGGTGAGTAAGCAAAGCATTTTTGTCAAGAAACCTGCTCGATGTTTGACATTCACTTACGCTCACAATCACATGTGTTACATTATTATGTTTATAACATTTTATTTTTATGTTACTTTATATTTCATTACCCGTTGTGGTTATTGGTGGTATGTATGTGTAAGCCTGGGGTAATAAAGACTATTTCAAAGGTTGAGAGGACCAGTTTAAAACCACCAGTTGCTTGCCTTTTGGGGGTTACTGCCTGTCGCATGTCAGGGGTGAAATTTGTTTTTTCATAGTGGTATTGAAAGTTGAATGTTGATGTTTTGGTAATTCTTGAATCTGTCTGTATTCAAGTTTGGTGTTATTGTTGGCTTGGACTTTATGAATGCGGGTACTGTTTTTCTGAACTTTTTGCTTCTTTTTCAAACAATTTTTTTTAGGTATTTGAGAGTAAAATGTGTTTACGTGAACAAAACGACATCACTCACTGTTAAAATGCTTTATATACGTGAATGTAAAATATGCGTCATGCTCGTCAGAGACATCTAGTTTTTGCTGGAATAGGAATGGCGCAGGGTTCTAGGTACCATATCTGGACTCAGGCAAGAGTGCGAAGTATACATTCTGAGATTAACCAAAAGAAGAGTGTTTGCGGTAATTTAGTTTTACTGTGTTTAACAGTACCATGGTTTCACTTTGCAGCACAAGTTGGAGGATACATAGACATGTTGGTTGGAGCCAGTTTGCTTACTGTGTTTGAATTTTTCGATTTGGTCATCTGTCGGTGTTTCTTGGGTAGCACGAGAGCATATGAGAAAGAACGTACGCAGGACAAAACGCAACAGAAAAGCTGTGAAAAACTAGAAGTTATTGAGGTCTGTGGTGTTTGGCAAGGATGATAGGATAGCCATGATGGCTCCATTTCAGGATCAACGAGTCTGGTCGAATAACTCAAATACACATATTGTACCAGTGGAATCATTCTGTATGATCTATTATTTGACACTTTTGGTCTACGTTTTGGGTGATCTATAATAGTGACAAGAGAAATAATAATGGAGGTATCATTTCATAATGATACGAGATAAAAACTTTACACTTACATTGGTGGTGTAGTTGGATCATCAATGTATGTATTCCTATGTGCACTCCAAACCAAATGTATTTTTGTATGACATATCGGGCAACATTGGCCTCTCATTGTCAGTAGAACTATTACTGACTGGGCATTCAGACCTTCTTCAAAACAAAAACTTACTACATACATAGCACATTTCACATCTATGTTTGATTATTGGTATGTATACTATACTGAGATAGTATGTTATAACATTTCCCACTTGACATACACTAAGCCATGGTTAGATTCTTAAATGACCACATGATTGCACATAACCGTGCATTTTTTCCACGATAATGGTGCTGTGTTTTATTTCAGATATGGATGCATTCAGCAGATTGCTGTCAATTTATGTTATCAAGCAACCAGTGTACAGTACCCTATCAAAAATAGTAATAAAGCAATTAAGAATAGCTTACAGACTGGAAAAAGTGCCAGACAACATTGTTACAATCTTGGTGCTGATCCTCGTCAATGGGGGAACAGGGAAGCTGCCATTTCAGTTCCACATTGATATGGCAATTCCAGAGGAGGACATGGCAGATTCTTTTTCTATCATTCTCGCTCAGCAGTTATTTATGTGCCAACGGGACATAAGAAACGGGTGTCTTTTGCCGAGACAAGAACAACAAATGGAGGGAACCAAAAGCGACTGCAAAGGAATGAAATAATGATGTACAAAAACAAGCGAAATAATTGGAAGGACAAAATATGCTGTCGGTGAAAGTATTTTGCTCTCGTGAATATGATGCCATTGATGACAGGAACACAAAATTATCTTTCAACGTTGGAGACCTTTGAAGTCGGCTTCCATTTGGTTTAATGCGTTTTCAGATAGGTTGTGAAACTTCACATTTTACCACTTAAACATGATTTATCAAGTGGATGGTTTCGTTACTTTGCCTTAAAAGATGGACGTTTGAAGAAAACGTCATCAACAGAAGAAAGAAATGCGTTATTGTTCATAATAAATAGCCATATGCGGTATGAGACATTCATCGAGGAAAATATTTGACACATGCTACGTATTTTATTAATAGAGTTTTTGTTCATATATTATTTTTCATGATAATCTTGTACACCTAAAACATCATTCCATTGCCATCCAATATACTAAGTGCTCAAAAATCAATATTTGGGGAACTATATTTATGCAAAATGACATAACACCAATAAGGTGCAAGTAGATCATATGCTCACCTTTACATGAAGCATATACAACAGGTCCATTTTTGTATGAGGAAACTCAAGTCTACTTTATCTGACACCACCATGAAAGACAAGTGAAACCTGAATTCACCGCAGAACTTGCTTGATTGCACACCAATTACAACAATTGCATGTGCACTACATTAGAAATCCGAATTTTTCATTGGTTCCAGCCTTTGGTGATTATAATTGTGAACTTTGTTGCATAGTGACTATATATCGCATTTGACTATACAAAGAGGCTGCAAAGTTGTGTCTTTGATCATACCTGTATACATAAAGGCACTTACACAAAAATGTGATGCACGAAAAAAAAGGTTACAATCAACTTCATTTAGTGCTTCAACAGTAAAAATCCAAGTTAACATATTTTTAAACTAACAGTTAAAATATCATTGTAAACTGCTAAAAAAAGAACATATTCACGCACGTGGTTTTATCGACAGAGCGTATTATGTTTCTGTCCAAAACAAGAAATATTACAATTTTCAGTCTTCTATTTTTAAGTAATAATTTTGAGCGCTTCTGGTTTATTGTTCAGTAACAGTTTTAACCCTTAAGTTTATTAAAGAATGAATAATTCAACCTTAATGGCCTCGCTATTTTGATTTTGTGACCCTGTTTTGAATTATTTAAACATAGTACTGCCCTTCACCTGGTTTACATATTGCTCGGTTACATGATATGATAGGAATATTTTTTGTTTCCTGTGATGGCAGCACTGCTTAGTGGTATGTCTCCAAACATTTAAGATTTAACTTCCTACTTCTACCTACTACTACATTTACAAGCGTCCCTTCTCCATCAAGTAGCAATCCGCATCTGTAAAAATTTCCATTGTTATTGGCAGTAAAGGTCTGAAGTTTCCCAACTTGTTGAGGGAATTGGTGCACCATGAACACGAACTTAACGTCAATCTCATAAGCGCAGCCACCTTGAACGTGCACATGGGCTCAGGTTCAATTTTCCAATAATAACCATAAACACTCCTAGGATGAGCATTGAAGAGGGCGTCAATGTGGTTAGTAGAGCTGTCTTCAGGGTGACCTTGTTTAGAAGTACATGCAGGTTATAGGGGTGATGATAGCAATCATACGTCTGGTTCACATGGCCCCATTGCTCCACAAAACTAGCCACATCCTCAGCATTTGTCTCAGGTTCGCCATTGCACGCATAGATGGAACACTGCGTGAAACACATAAATGCATATTGATTGATGTAGCTTAATATGAGTACATATTCTATAAATTACCAAGTGTCAATGTATTATTTTAATGGTTATTTTTAATACCATATCTGTGGGGAAGAAAACACATGATATATATTCTAAAATGCCTTGTAAATTACTTCAACGCTGCATCCAGTATATTATCGACTCTACAATATATTCTATAATATAGTTTTTACTACCGGTTAGTGGCTTGCTGTAACTGACATTACATCACCGTTAAACCCAATACAGCAAATTGGGTGAAAGTAAAATTATAATTTCCTCAGGATAGATACTTCCTCTTTCAATTTTTTTCGCAGCATTGTCGTGTCCACTGTCAAATGAGATAGCATAGCAGTGCGGACCTGGCAACAACTATCCTTTATTCATGTGAGTACTGTGTGATTCAAAAATAAGAGACCCATTGGTGTCTCTTTCCTTTTATGAAGACAACTTGCATTTCCGTCGGTAGAGTCTGATATGATAATGGTACAGAAAATTTAAAATGATAAGCAGTAGATATCATTTGCTAGTGCATTTTTGTCGAAAAACGGGAAATAGCTTTAGTGAAGCTTCTCTTTCCTTCAAAATACAGTACCGTTACCACTAGAAAAAAATCGCAATTCAGGTCGACATAATTTTTAGAATGCCGCAGGGCTCGTGCGTTTACAATTTCCAAAATTTTTACGTTGAATACTGTCGTACATTTCCCATATTAACATTTTAGACAAAATGGTTTTTACCTTTAAACGGCAACACATTATGTAGTTTTCTCTATATTATGTCTCCACTGTATACTTGCACAAGTCCCTATTTTCCACCCCGCAGTCCCACCCAGAAGTGCCGCCGTGTCGCAGTAGCAGCTATTGAGACCTAGTCAGTTCGAATCCCATTATCATTGTGATAAGGCTAAAGTGGCAAGTGGTCTCTGATGGATAAGTGGTTATTTTAGTCACGGACCACTCAAGAAAGACAAAGCTGATCATCTCCCTACGGCTGCCGACACCAGGGACTTCTTAAACTTGCACAAGCCCACTCTGGACTACCATCAATTTGGTGGGAGTGACGTCACAACATCCAGGGCTTCGCTGGAGGTGAGAGGTCAAATCAGAGGTCAGATGAAGTTTAAGACGCCCTGATTTTTTGAGTGGGCTCATTGTGTTGTGCTAATTTAACTCCTAGCACTCTGAGTAGTTTTAGGATCTGGCACAGCCAGCCACTGGGCATTTTTTGTTTTGTTGCCCAACATGCGACATGCTGGCGTAAAAGTGTCATAACTTTTTTCTATTCTTGCAATTCATGCAAAATGATCCACATGTCATGAATTTGTTAAGTTAGACCTGCTCTACATTTTTATGTGGTTTCTTTGTCAATTTAAACAAAAACTCGTGCCCTACACCCTAACAAAGAGAACATATCGGTTTTAATCACGATTAATTTTGATCAAAAACGATCAAGCCTGTGTGAATACAAGTGCATGGGTACCTGTCTGCACATTTTCCTTGGTTAGCGTCACGAATGATGGTTCCTCTTTAATTTTTTCTAAAGATCGGTTGTGTTTCACAATTGTCATTAAATTATAGTGGTAGATTTGGTTTGTTGCTGTAGTAAATAGTCGATAAACACACTTTATAACAGTTACTGATAAACTTTCAACATAATCAACACAAGCGGCAGTGGTATTTCACTCTAGCCATGTTTACCTGCAGCTGGTGTATTTTATGCAAAATCGAAACAGCCACCTGCTCATACTCTTTTTGAACAAATCATAGCTTATAAACAACTTTACTACGATAGTTCCTTTGTGTTTAAACTTCAACGTCGGTTGTCTACAAGTGACTCAGCTGCCATATTTGCACACCAGATGACGATACTGTATACCGCATTGCCGATACATCGAAATTTACAAGAAATTTACGCAAACTTTCTGTTTGGCCCGATAACAACTCTGAATGTATTCTTTTTGTTGGGGGTTTTTTTTTTTTTTGTTTTTTTGGGGGGGGGGGGCTTTGTTTTTTTTTTTTTTTTTTTTTTTTTTTTTTTTTTTTTTTTTTTTTTTTTTTTTTTTAAGGGGTGCTCAGTGGACAAGCGACTATGCGTTGGCCTGTCACCGCTGCGGCCCGGGCTCGATCCCCAACGACAGCACAAGTTGTTCGTCCCGGGAAGCTCCTCCAACGGGTGAGTCCGATTTGTCCGAGTGTTCGAATTTCGCGGCGTTTTTTGGCTGGGGGTTCGTAGTCGCACGTGGCAAGGTTACCCAAACACCTGCTGAGTACCGTAGGTTTTCTCTGGGATCTCCGGTTTCCTCCTACATTAAGTTTGGGATAATTGGGCTAAGATCTTGCCTACTGGACCCTGTGGAAGAACAGCCATTGGCTGAACAGGCTATCCAGTATAAAGATGTTCAATTATTATTATTATTATTATTATTATTATTATTATTATTATTATTATTATTATTATTATTATTATTATTATTATTATTATTATTATTATTATTATTATTATTATTATTATTTAAGCATAAATTGGTGGATTTACAGCAGTCGGTAGATATGAATGAAACTGGATGCGTTGGTGATGCCTGTTGTGTGGCTGTGAAAGGACCAATGACGATCTCCACTCACTGTACAAGAGCTGTTCTGTTTCGGCGTTTACATTGCACAAGTTTGTTGTAGACCGTAATAGAGACTTGGTATTTTGGGGAAAAACATTAATTATTTTATTGACATTGATTGACTGAACGTCCGTTTTTTTTAAATGCCTGGTGTCGGGGCTGATGTATGGTTGGTGCTTTGCGTACGCTTGGCCTTTGTTCTAATGTATTTTTTACCTACATGTTATATATAGACACAGGCATTTTCCAACTTTTGACTGACAAAAATAGTGCCTGCGCGTTATGCGGATTTTTGTCAGGCTTCGATATCTTCGGATCAATGTAACCAAACTGACGGATTTCCCATACTGAACTCCATATATGGTTCTCCTTTGCCAGCCAGTGGTTACCCCGCAACGCAGTTGTCAATTATCGTTATGAGACTGCCATATAAGGCTTAACCAATCAGCGGGCCAGTTTATGAAACCACGCTTGAGACAGTACGTGCTGAGTCTGATACAGAACTCGGAATTTTCCTAACAAAAACTTCATAAATTGCGTTCTTTTCAAGTATGATTAAACAAAGATCTCATAGTAGTCAACAGACAAACCATGCTTACTATTATAGAGTTGTCAAACTGTAAAAACTGCGAATACGTGTCTGTAATCCATTCAAAGACGGCTTGACCTTTGAACTTATTTTTGAAATCATCATTTACATAACAATACCGGAACTATTTCGATTTCATATTCCACAGTTTTGCTTAAAAACATCTAGTTTTCGCCAATGACATCCTAAAGAGTAGAACTAAAAAAGCGCGTCTCAGATTTTTTGTGTGAGGCCTGGTTCTTTCACAGTACTTGAAAAAAGTTCAAATCCTTTGATGTATAAATGGAGTGTCATCACTTAAACTTCAGACCGATACAGCTCATTAACGGCGCAAAACACGGGAAAAACAAAACACGCTTTCGAGGACAGGTGGGAGAACATTATTTTTCTCAAAGGATTTTTGTATGTAGTACCATAACTGAAAAAGTTGAATCCACATTGTCATAAAAAATGCTATCTTTGCATAATTGCCGCATAAACACATAGCAAAGTACGTAATTGACAATAGTGTCATTTGATTCCGCAGCAAACTTACTTTTCAGAAACGTATACTTTATGGGGGTAAATATGAGCCATTATGTGTTTATTTGAGATTTTGTAGAAGGTATACCTAACCCTGAGCTTATCCTTAAATGCTTAATGGTTTGCGTAGGTGTATTCATATTTCCTCACATCGCACCACCAAAGACAAATCAGATTCATATATGTAACATTAAATGAATTTTAATCCATCAATTTGTAGAGCAAGATGGCTGGTGAACAGAGCACAGATAAGTGATATAGCTGCTCCTTCCCCGTCACGTTGTGTACATGTAAGACGACAGAAAGAGTCCAGATTCGAACGAAAACTGTATTTTCCTAAACTACAGTCTTCCCGCAGTAATAATAATTTGGCAGGTAATATTCAAGCAGTAATTTACCTGTACAGAACGTACGGTATGTAGATATATTTGTGAAAATTCATGCCAAATTGCTGGTAAATTTCAACACTATGGGTATTCTAAAATGACTGTCAAATGGTGCTAGTACTTTACAATATATTTCGCCCGGGTGTACGTTGCCGTCTGTAGTGATCTTTTCAATGAAATTTTATTTTAGAGAAACATTTTGGCCTAGGATTGTAAATAAGACCTACCATAAATACACACCCCAGGTCAACAGCTTTCCCTACCGCAGGCTGGGTGCAACGCGCCCAACCGACACCACGGAAAGCTGTTGACTCAGTCTCATTCTGACCAGGACAGAGTGAACAGAACATCAGAAAAAAATGAAAGAAATAACTTCAAACAAGTTTACATATTACAGCCTGGATTCGAAAGTTCAAGCTGTGGCACTAATACCTGGCCGGATCTCGAATGAGATCAATTCTTTCCATATTTGTGCAACATCCCAACCTTAAAAACGGAAAGTCCAATGTTCGAAGTTAGAGTGACTCCTCATAACCCAATGGTGTATGTATAGGTATATCCTATGGTGATGTGTACAATTCGATGGTATGTTTTCACTTCCAATTGAACTTCTTGTTTGACTTTTTCACCGCCATCAATAACGTTACAATTTCAACACTGTTAGAAAATAGATCCTGACGTGATTTAATTCTGGGATGTGTCCAAGCCGTGGAGATTGATATCTTGGGAGTCGACGTATGAAAACAGAAGCAAAACTCCAGAATGCAGAGTGCACCCCTGGAACCTTAGATTGTTCGCTGATGATACTAGCATACTCGAAATTGTCAACAACCCTGTTCAATCCTCACGCCACCTGAACACCAATCTGTCTTTAATACATTACTGGGGCAGGCTATGGCGTGTGTTATTCAATGCTACCAAATCACTAACTGTTATATTTTATGTGAAACAAGCGAAACCTCATCATCCGCCTGTGTTCTTGCGTGGGTCTCCGATTCCTGAGGCCGAGAGTCATACACATTTCAGTGTCACCTTGAGTGTTGACTTATCTTGGCATGCCCATATCCCATATATAAAGCTTGTCAAAGAATTTCTGTACTCCGTAGGTTTACGTCTAAACTATCACGCAAATCCCTGGTCAAACCATATTGTTCTATAATCCGCCCAATGCTTGAGTACGGTTGTGTATTATTCGACAACTGTGGTAAAGTGCTGTCTGATCGCTTGAAATTGATTCAGTATAAAGCCGCTAAAATTTGTACTGGTGCTTTAAAACATACATCACATGTTAAATTACTTCGTGAACTAGGGTGGTCAACTCTTGCAGACAGACGTAAATACTTTAAGCTTGTCCTCTTCTACAAAATGTACCACAAACTGACTCCCTCTTAATTATCTCTTTTATATAGTACCCCCTCCTCTTGTTGGTCGCGCTCTCCGACATTCAATGTCAGTGTGCCCTGTCAGATGTAGAACATCGCGTCTGCGTAACTCTTTTCTACCAGATGCTGTCAAACAGTGGAATAACCTACCACCCGACATTAGAGATTTGCTTCACAAAGTTAACATCCTTCCCGACCCATCCTGTGCTTGTTCCTATCCCACTGAAGACTCCAAGCATTTTCTTCTCTTCTGTCCCTATTACATCGTTCAGACAAACAAATTACTTAACACTGTTATTCCTTTGATTGCTCCGGGGGTTAGCATATTTTAATCCATATTGGTAGTGATAGGTTAGTTGAAATATTTTTCCGTGGCACTAACGAGCTTTCTAACTGCCTAAATATCCAGATCTGTGAGCAACTCCAGCGGTAAATTATTGATACTAGGCGCTTTAACGACTAAATGTTTTCGTTACTGTAATGATCATCGGTTGGACCATGCAAATTTATTTGTATCACACTTTTTTCCTTATTGGGTAAATATTGAACTCAACTTCAAACTGGTTTAACTTGTATCCTATCAGTAATCAAATCTTGATAGTCGACTTGAAGAAAAAGAAAAGATGTCATATGAGATGACTTTACAACCTTGTTTCACTGCAAATGCATAACATATCTTTGTACAACGAGTGTGAACAAAAACAATTTGCATACATACAGGAAGATCAAAAAAGTTTTGAGGACTTCCTTTGCTTATTATTTCTTGTTGTGTATCGTCACGCAAGTCGCTTAGACATAAGACAGAATGCCATGGTCTCAACTCAACTAATCTGACCGTTCTATTATGTAACAAGCTGCGGAAGGCTTGTTCTTGTAATCTGCTGTCAGCATTTGAGCAACATACCCCACCATGGGACGAAACATACTAGCAACATAACCAGATGAATGGCACATTCGACGAAAAAGCAGTGGCCATGTTCACAAAGAATGTTGATTTGATGCCACAGTTAGTATCAAAATTAAAATCAACTTGTTGATCCTGATTTACTTAATCTGAATTCAATAGTGTATTAACAATTCTACTATGAACCAATTTGTATTCTATGGCTGTTGTGCAAAACGTGTGCTTTACATTCATCATTATGTTTTAATCTTATTTTGATCCAAATTTAAAGTAAAATATTGAATCAAATTACGATCAGTTTAATAAAATGGAAATGTTAATTCTAAAGGTCCTATCATAGCAAAGAAAACAGATTGGTTAATCTTGAAAGTTTTCATCAAGCATTAGGCCAAGGATTATGTAGTTCGGGGCCAAAAGTACATCAATTTTAGTTTTAAGGTCAAATTCAGAATCTGATCAAATCCGTTGTGAATATAATCGCTGTGCATCATGAGCTGTAGAGGATCTACAAGTGGAAATTCATTGGCAGTTGTAAATACAAACAGACCAGCCAGATTGATTGCTCTCTGAAACCTCTAAAACTTGGCATATTGGAAGTCCTGGAAGGATGACAGAAGGGTAGCAAATGGGCCAATCGGGTCCAAAACAATTTGAAAATCAGTGTTCCCCTGGAGTATCCATAGTTTCACAGCACAGTGTTCACCAGCTGTCTAATAGTCTCAAAGAGACAATTAAAAGCTCAATCAAAGATACATCATTTGGGCGTTTATCCGTGCTGCTTAACTTCCACTGCCCACCATCTGTCCCACATGACATCAACCCATGCAACTCATGCACAGAAAAAGTCTACTTTGAAGCACGGATAACAAGTCTTTGAGTGACCGAGAATTCCCATGCACCTTGCTAACATGCCAGTAAATATCTTCTGTATTTGAATCAAAATGCTTTGCGAATGGGGCATGATGGGTGAGGAAAGGATACAACGCTGAAAATTAATTTTCCAGAAAGATATGATATTTAAAATTGGCAAAGGAAACCCAGGATTTTTTTGTTCTCCATTGCCCTAAAATCGGCCGGTCAATTATAATACTAGCATAGTTGTATGGAAGTAGCTAACGGGCCAATAATCTATTTTATAAGCAAGATAATATCCATGGTCAAAGGATTACAACTTAATGGAAATATAACATGCATGTGGTTTCCTAACATCCTGGTTTAATTGGAGTAAGCCTGATAAGGAAAAGTGGATGGCAAATTTGTTGAACATATATTAATAAAAATGGTTGAATTATTCTTGCCATTGTGTACTACAAACTCATACGCGTAGCTGTACAACTTCATATAAAGATAATTACCTAAGCAGTACGATAAATTTGAGGGCACTTTTTTCAATGAAAGAAAAAGCATAGTTCACAATGTTTATTTCATTATGCACTCGTGATGTTTCGACAATAAGGTACACAAGATGTTTTATGACTGAATCATATTTTTTATATCATATTAGAAAATCAAATGTAAATGTCAACTCATACCTTAATTTCAGTTTTTCGTAAAACAAGTCCTTGTGATCATGACTGCATGTTACTGATTAGTTCACTGTGGTTAGAGTGGGTCATATTCTGCATTTGTTGGATTTTTGGTAGTCACTTGGATTGTGTTGGTAAATTTAAAGCTTGTCTGCTCCGTCATTTAACGATAGAAATGTCTTTCTAAAGAACCTTACATATACAAACCTTGCGCTCCACTAGAGTTATGTGGGCTAGTTATCAAGCAAAATGAGACCATACATATAGACCATTTTGTGGCAAGTTTAGCAGCCTTTTTCGGATTTGATTCAGGGTGGTTGGTAACTTGAAGCGTTTGTCTCGAACTAAAATCGAAAAAGGAATGTGTTAAAGCCCTTTTAGACCAAATATTACGCTCTTTGTTGGAAATAAACATTTGTCACTATCTACCTGTCAAAACGGACTGGTTAATCAGTAAAAGTATCTTAAATCGTTGGTGTACAGGTTTATATTTGACATTTTGAAAAACATTTAACCTTTTTTCATGAATATCCTAAAAGAGTATTCTTGGTATCAATAAAGAAACTTGTTTTTTGATATATCAAATTGATTTTGGGATATCCAAAATTGACTTATCAACATCAGAGAGTCCTTTTCTGATATCCAAAAATAAACAGGAAGGAAGAGGCATTCTTGATATCAATAAATCATTTTTAGATATTAAAAATTTAATTTTGACATAAAAAAAAACTCAATCATGAATATCCAAAAATCATTTTCAGATATCCAAAAATGCTTTGGATATTAAAAATTAGTTCGTCCCCGTATAATTTCTTGATTTCCATAATTGATTAACGGATTTCGAAAAATCATTTTTGGATATCAAGAGAAGAATACTTTATATTAAAAAATTCAGGGCTAAATTTTCGTCTTTGTAATAAGCTCTTTTCCCTGTACGATTATCAAAGCTGATTGGTTTGACCAGTAAGACAATTTGAAACTAATATTTTTTTCAATTAGCGAACAACAATGGACAGAAAAGAAACAAAATACTGTTTGTTTGTGTTCCTGAAGTGACATTATTGAAACTGTTTTATGGTGCTGGCTATCTCCTCCGGAATTTGGCAGGAACATAAGTATCATCCAGACCAGCCATGTTTCATCAGCGTTCACGGACAGCAAAAAAGCACAAAAGGGACCGTTCATTATTACAGCTGCTCACTTCGTTATTTTTAATCATTATTTTCGTTTTTTATTCAAGAACTTATTTGTTGATTAATTTCTCGATATCAAAATTTTTGATATCCAAAAATCATACAGCTAACATCCTATTATTGGACAACAAAACAGAATGACAGCCATTTGCATGTTATTCAATATTGCCCTGTTGTACAGGACCTTCGAGTACAGCGGGGCAAAATGAGAGCCGCCCACCCGTAATCCATGCATTGGGGAAGCATTTTGAGTTCATCAGTATTACTGTGAAAATTACGTTAGAGTATTGCAAAAAAACATAATTGTGTGTCACTTTTATACTTGTGTGAAATGTGTTATAGAAAAAGCTGCCACAATCAACATAATGAGACTAATTCTAAACAACGCAAAGGAAAATAGAATAACGAAAAACCATCTGTGAAATATATCGGAAATCAGGCAAGAAAACTCAAAAAGTAAACCAATATTGGCCTGAATTCTTGCCAATACAAATCGAAATACAGAGACACTGCAAACTCACCTCTCGCAGAGAGGAATGTGAACGAAACTGTCTAGCGCCATTCTTTCTTATAATATCATTATTTATTTCCTAAAGGTACATATGGTCATTATGTTTTTAGTGCAACGAAACGACGTAATATTTAAAGGCGACAAAATTGCGTTGCACAAGCATAAAACAAGACTTTGAGAGAAAGAGGTACGAATTTGGAGGGAAACAAATATATTGGTTTAAACATATTTTATTGGTATAAAACAATAGGCCACCAGGCACAATGCCTATATGAAGACCTCTTGTATATATATTATGACGGACTCCAATACAAATATATTTACTTTTGCCGTTTCTTATAATTGTCTGTTGGTGGACAGCTACCTGGTTTGTATATCTTTCAAAATAACAGAACGCTTTTAAAGGCTTCATTTGAAATATGTTTTATGCCTTTTTAAACTTTTTAATATTTTGCCACTGAAGCTGTAGACATTAAATACCTTGTCTTGTTCTACTTGTTTTAACCTAAAGGTAGACAAACCGTCGCGCATAATGTTTATAGTGTAGAGTGTTTGATATTGAAACTAAATAATCGAGTGTCTGAATTTAGACTATTGATATAACCTGATACTTGTTTACCTCACGGGAGAATGAGGAATTGTACAACCGCGAATCTTAAGCGAAAGGGTACATGATAATAGTTAATACTACTTCGGATAGCAAGATGGACGAATTAACGTGCTTTCCTTATAATATTTGCTGTATTGAATACAAAACATTTCCATATGTTGTTCTGCATCTGTTAATAACAATTTTTTGCCACATTTTGTTTATCAATCTTTTCGAATCATGCACTCAGCCGCTACAATTTGGAACCCACTACCTAGTGTCTGGAAAGCTACTTAATGCGGGTAGCTTTGCCCGCAAGGAATCGACGCAAACAGTTTCAGGTGCATAAATTTGCTTACGTAAAATGTATAAACCAAAACATTTATCTACCATGAAAACATATAGAAAATGTACAAAGCCTTTATAATGCTGTAACACATACCATGTTTATTTAATGCCATTTAATCTCGACGTTTGACACACGAGGTGCGTATCGGTTTCAACATATGTGGAGAAGAGTTACTCCGATGAAGTATGAAACCACTAACTAATATTACCGATTCCAAGCTACTTGGACAAGAAATGAGACACAAACGTTTTTGTAATCCTGCTTTTGTCACCCAGGAAGAAAGAAGATTGATAAAATTATATGCTTGGGAATTAAGTGGGTCATCACAACAGTATGAGTTCGAAGCAAGCGGTGTTCGGCGCCATCCAGGACGCGTTGAGTCATAAAATATACAGACACCAGAAAGTTGTCGTAGTAATGGATGTATCTACAAAATCAAAGGCTTTTTTTGCTACTACTGTGATGGGGATGTACCACACCAAGCAGCCTCTTCATGCTATGAAAGTCATGAGAGAAAATAGTTCTCCTCTATGTGGACTGTCTTGAAAACATTTTGCACGTGTTTAACACGGTACCATATTGAAATACTGGTGCAAACTGAAAAACTTGTAAACTTTTCAATTTGGTGATGCACACAGTCGAGTTGCTTCCAAACATCACCAAAAACTGGGTGCCGCTTACCATATGTTATGGCCACCCATATGCCATATTACGTTTGTATTATCACGTTTTTTGTTATACATATAGTGACGCCAAAACTCCTTTGATACTTGTGAGATTCTGTTGGTCAATCTATTTTGATTTTTTTAATTCAGTGTCCAGAAGGTATTTATCACACCACTGCTCAAGAGGAGCAGAATTCCAAACTATAGTATACTATAGTATACTATTTTTCACAATTTCAGTTGAAATGCCATGACGAAACAAATTTTAAATATACCTTTATAATTCATTAAAACTTGGCATTGCAGCTTCAGACCATGTGTTATTGATAACTGTGTTTGCAATTAAAATTGGACAGCGCCTGTGGCAGTTAAGACTATGCTGCAGAGAAGAATTTCAAATTTTGAATCTTAAATTTCTTCAATAGTATAAAAATACAGATGTTAGATCCCACGCACTTGTTATTGACCTCATGTGAATCTGATATATGATAAAGAAAAGTGTGCTTTTAGATTGTGCTGATCATCGGATTATTTTTTTTTTTTTTCGAATCAAAGGGTATTTACATGTCTAATCTTGAATATCCCTACAAGTGTAATAAAGATACCCTTCCAATTTTCACACATGTTATAACCATTGCGCATTAAATACACATTGAACAAACGTCGGAACACTTTATACTATGCTAATAACAGGGATTTTAAATTGCAGATTCCGATATCTTTAAAATGATAACAGAGAGAGGGTGATGTCATTTAAGGTCTATGCGTATTTTACAATCTGCCGCGTATCCAGAGAATTTTGAACAAAGGGCGCAACAGAACAAACCATGTTCATGACATGTACACCATCTTAAGTTTTATGACTTACATATCATTTAACTCATTGCGACAAAAATGCCCCAAGCAAAGCCATTGGTCTAGACAATTCTTGCGGTCTATGCAACTCTAGGGAAGCTGGTATTTGAATGAAAGGTCTGTTTACAAAGAATATGAATCTAGTATCGTATGTCAATTCAGAGTAGATTGCCGTTTATCAAATTGGCAATGACGGGGGTTAAACTCTATTCGATACACATATCAT
This sequence comes from Hermodice carunculata, assembly GCA_964020975.1. Lineage (NCBI taxonomy): Eukaryota > Metazoa > Annelida > Polychaeta > Eunicida > Amphinomidae > Hermodice > Hermodice carunculata. Next base: position 60,597,062 of record OZ026613.1, read on the forward strand.
TCCTATGTATATTCTCTGGATCATTGTGCATCTTATGAATACTGAACAAACGTTGCATCATTTCAAATGTACTAATTTCAGATAACATTAATAGATAGGACAGTCCAACTTCTACCAGCATATCATTGACGATGATGTACTAAATAAATATTGGCAAATTGGTAGCCTTTTAGAATCGTGTTAAGTACGTACATTTAAAGACAAATTAATATAACCAAAACACAAGGGTGGATCCTTGAATTTGGAAGTAGGCTGAACAGCCAAAATACTGAATTGTTTTGTGTGCCTACCATGTATACGTGAAGCGTTTTATAATTGGACTTGGCGATATTGCATAATGCATTAGTAATAGCCCTAAAAACGTTTAGTGATATCTCTAAATAATTTAGCGATATCGCCAACTTATATAATAATATCTCTTAATTTTAGTACTTAGAAATATTGCTAAGTGATTAATTCTGGTATCGCTAAATAAGATTTTAAGTTTTCACCAAGTTTGACGTTTAGGAATAGTTTAATCGATAAATCGTGACTTACAGGTTGTGTTTGATAATAAGACAAATTATATCAAACTATTTATTAATTAAACAGAATGAAATATTATATTTCCTTAATTCCGAAGTAGGTGTTTTTAAATCTTTTATAAGGAAAATATCTTGACCGTAAGGTTAAGCAAGTTTTGAAATTTGTGACCCATAAAGCAAAACGTGGTGTGATAAATTAATTCTTTATGTTTAGTTAGTTGCTCAATTACATGGCTTATATTGAATAGCTTGCCAAAAGTCTCACTTTTCAATTTTCATTTTGTCCGTTGTCTGCAATATTTCAAGTATGTTCCTAAACACAGAAAGCTCTAAATGTGTATGTTTGCTTCCACTATCAACTGGCAATCATCATCGGTGCGGTGTTCGTTATTGGTATTGGTGCTTAGCACAGGTAGTTTTGGCATTTTGCTTGTCCCACTTGTTGACGGAATAGGACCCTCTTGCAGACGTATATCGTCAAGGTTTACGTCATCTTCTATCTGATATACACTGGCCACTTTGTTTGTGCGTACACATGGCCCAAGATTCAATTTTGCAGTAATAATCAGAAATATCCCTAGAATGAGCAAGCCAGCAGAAGTCAGTGTCGTCTGCAGAACCTGCTTGAGGGGGACCTTGTAGAGCAGCACGTGCTGGTCCCCTGGGTGATGGTAGCAGTCGTACGTCTGGTTCACGCGACCCCATTGGTCCACGAACCTTGCCACATCCTGTGCATTCCTGTAAGGTTCGCCATCACACGCAAAGGCAGAACACTGAAACAGACAATGGATTCTTTGGTGTATTGAAGTGTTTCAGTTGCAAGTGCTTTCAAGATATCATTAAAATATTATCCCTGCTTAGTCAATGCTACTTTCCTATCCTTATGCGTTGGAGAAACCATATACTGAAAATAAATGTAGTGGAATTTTTCAAAATTCCTGGCACCCAGCTATCAGTAACCAACTTTAATTGTCCAATAAATTGGTATAAGCCTACATTGCAAATAATATTTTGATATTTTATATATAATATTTTGTAAGTTACCATTGCTAGGCAGTCGATAAGCATGGTAAGGTTTAGTCACTAAGTGACAATGAATTCAACAGAGAGTTAGCGATAGACGTACTTAGTTCCTTTTGCAGCAAGCTTTTTTGCCCTGAATAAAACAGAAACAAGGTTTCCTATGGATCCAACACAGCGAACACTATCCATTATGTAGCATGTAGTAAACTTGATTGAATACTCCCGAGATAAATTATGTAACGCCACTTTTTGTTTTATTGAGTATTTTAACACAACATTAAATATTTTTATCATACCATTTCATATTTAAAAATATCATTTAATCGAGCTAATGCTATAGTGAAATGCGTTTGAACATGAACTTGAAAATGGGAACTTTTCAATATATTAAATCATATGCTAAAATACATTTTAACACATCGTCAAATGTATTTTGTCGTATATTGATATCAATTTAATGATATTATCAAATTTAGTACATTGAAACGCATGGCTATTCGTATTAAGTCAAAACGATCTGATGATACGTTTCAATGACTTCGTCGAATTCTAGATAATAAAAGCTCTGTGGCGGGTAAGATTAAATTTTGGCCAGTATGGCATGATTCTGACGGAACAAGTCAGGCTTGTTTTTATGCCTTCAACCATGGGGTAGCATTTAGAGTTGTTCTTGCCTGTGCATGCGTCCATCGGTCCGTCTGTTTGAGAAACCTGTGACTTGCATATCTCTTAAAATCATTTGATCTACGGTCATGAAACTTTACATGGATATTAATCAGCATATGAAAATGCGCACCTGGGGTATTCCTTGTCGTACTTCTGCCCGATACTGTTGACTCATCGAAAATTGCCATTGCCAAATGAAAAACTTGTGCCAATCACATCTCCAAAACTGTTTGACTAACGGTCATTTAAGCTCATACAAAAAATAATCAGCATACGAAGATGCGCAAGTGGGGGATTTGTTTGTCCGTATATCCATCTGAAAACCTTGACACAGTGAGAATTAGTACTGTTTGATCTCAAACTTTCATTGTGTTGCGTATACATCCAAAAATATTGGAATTGGTTGGTCTGTGCATCCATCCATAAACATCTTTGAACTCATAATGGATAATAAATGAAGTGACAGTTCGGCCCAACTGCGTCCCAGGGACAGTTTTCTAGTTTTATTCAAAACCCCACGGCGAACAAATGTTTATCTTTATAGTGACTTTATTGTGGCTGAGGAGTACATACATGTGATTAATCTTCATGGAATAAACTGTGTAATGTAGAAATCTGCAACACATATGACACATCAAAGTGCCTAAATAAAGCAGAAATGGCATTCCATTTGGAATGCCATTTCTTGTCTAGAAATGATCTGATGATATGATCAAATAATTCATCATATCATACACTAGTTAAGTTACGATTTAATCATTTCATGCAAACCGGCTGGTTGTGATTTGGTGGTATGATAAATTCATATTATCATAACCACTTCCTGTCAAACCTAACCATATGGTTAGACATTTAACGATATGATTAAATCGCAGCGGAAGTAACTTATTGTGATATAATATTTGATAATATGATCAAATCACGTACTGTCCGATTTAATGATATCATTAATTGTAAATGGTGTGACTGAAGAAATCAATGATACTATTACATCTGACCGGAAATGATTTCATAATATGCTTGATTACTATTTTACCATTATTTCTAAATACTCACGGTAAGAGAGACCATTATTTTGATTAAATCTATAAGTATTTACTAATATGTTAAAATCGATTTTTTCATATGACCAAATGCATTTCAACATAATGTTCAAATACAGTCTATTAATTATATCACTGAATCAGTTTACCGATATGAGTAAATAGTTTTGCACGTGTTTAAATAATTTAAGGTTTAGACATATCATAAAATCGTCTTAATGATACCATTAAAATATTTATGCATTTCACACCGAATATTTCAACATATAACGAATTGTCGAATTATTTAAGCATATCGTTTTCTACACAAATATTTTGATAGGATGAAATCGTATCAATGATATCCATAAAAATTCAATGACACGTCAAAATGCTGAACAGGACATGACGTTGCACATATATATATATATATATATATATATATATATATATATATATATATATATATATATATATATATATATATATATGTATGTATGTATATATTGTGTTTGTGTCTTTTTGTCCAGAACCACTTCCAGGTAGTCGATACTCTGTTTCGCAGTGCGAACTCTTTATTCTCCATAAGCTAACCTGTCACTGTCCAGCCTATAACATATGAAAGTACTATTGTCCATATTGCACACGTTCTGCCGTAGAATTGTGACATATGCTGACATGGGATGTATTTCCATAATCAATTGCACCGCAAATATCTTTGTTGAGTGAACCAAATTGGACTCGAATCTTAGAAGGCCGGCCTTAAAAAATATATATATATATATATTTGTCATTTGTTTTCAAGGGGAAACCTTTTCAAATTTACTTATTGCTGCTGTCTTGCTTTCTCGTTCAACCCAAAGCAATGTTTAAACAAAAACCAGTTTCCCTGAGTCAAAAAACTTATGACTCCTCACGCCCTTCCTACTTCGGTCATTCCGGACCCAGTGCTTGTCTATTGTTTTTACCACTTACATAAAAACTCACCAGTACTTTCGGATCTGTATCCACTATCGGGGCAACCTTCTCTATTGGGCTTTGTCTTTGACGCAGTGGGGCGCCTGGCACTCAGCCAATTGCTGACCATTATTTTGTTGCCTCAGGGCGACCTCTAAGTCTGATACGAGACACTATTTCTGGGCCCTACAACTGGTCACTTTTTGTCGTTGTATTTACATTTTCAGGTAATGCTCACTCTGGAAAAGTCCCACAATATATATTGCACATTAGATTCATTCAACAAATTAACCTTCCCTTAACACTAATCACACATGTACTCTGGACGCTACCTCTTCAAAATATCCAATCGACATGGCTGCCATTGTGAAAATAGTGAGTTCTGCACCCAATGCCAATGGTTTGTGAATGAGCATTGGGCCGATCTTGCCGAGTGGGGTTCGGAAGAGGGTTAAAATATATGAAACCAAAACTATATATTTTGCAATTATTCCAGAGCATTAATAATGATACATATGCTGTGGTCGCGATTCACTTTGATATCCAAATCAAGTGTACTTTTGTGAGACTGTCCCGCAATCAATGCATTAATTGCTCAATGTTGAAAATGGCGCTCAAGCGTGCCCTGTCGCATTTGGATTTGTAACTAACGATGATAACTGCCTCAGACACAACCGAGCGGGTAGATTAAAGTTAAGATAGTAAGTCATATTTTGAAAGTACTTTAATGAGCGTTTGTCCTGGTAACTCGGAGAACGGACACCTGGAACCGTGCTGAAAATATGTGGCCACGATTCACTGTGATTTTTCTTTCCCACAATGCATTGCGCTATGTTTAAATGGGCGCTTAATGTGCGTGCATTACGCATACGCCTTCGTGTTGCATTTGGATTTATAACTAACGATGATAACTGCTTCCGACACAACCGAGCGGGCAGATTAAAGTTTAGATTGTAAGTCATCTTTTAAAAATACGTTGACGACTGTTTGCTCTGGTAACTCGGAGAACAGACACCTGAAACCTAGCGATACTAGATACCGATACTGCAGCCATCGTGGCCCTATGCTTTTTCCCCGGCCCAAGTTGACCGTCCAGACAAGTTGAAATAAAATGCTGTGTTTGAGTTGACTTTACTGCAAAATAACGGCACAGCTTGGCCAACTTTTATGTTAGCTTTGTCTCACAACTTGGTTACGCTTTATTTGAACGACCGTTTTTTTTTTTTTTTGTTTTTTTTTACGGTTGGTTGTTTGTGGGGTGATTTTGCTTGTCGCTTGCGTGTTGCAGCTGGTTCAAGGTTGTCTGTCTAGAGCATTGTCGCCATTCGGCCATTTGGGCCGTGTAGGTCACATTTGAGCCACTGAAAAAATTTACGGACATTGTTGGGCCACTTGGGTCTCTGATTGATCTTGTAGCACTGGCTTGGGTCGACCAGTATTTATTAAGAAAGGATGGCTTATAAGTACTTTTTTTTGATCCATTAATTTTTAATTTTAGGGTTGGTCCTTTTTAGTGGGGTTTGTCAGGTTTCCGGAACCACACATTTATATTCGTTAGGCCTTGGGTAACTTGGACATTTGTTGAAACATGTTGAAAAATGTATGTTCTTTCCCCTTTTACACGTTACCTCTTTTGACGTCAGTTTAATTTGTGACCTGGGCACAGCCGGACGCACTTGTAAATATTTACAGACCTATATTGGGTGACGTCATTGACAAAGACCCTAGAGTTTTTTGTCGCTTTTTCTTTAAATTACGAAATAGCTGACAGTAGGATAGAAACCAGATAACCATTTTCCTCTGTTTTATAGGACTCCTTGCTCCTGGTTTTCAAAGCTGGTGTAATTCCATTTCACCTGCACTAAGTGCGTCGTCCACGCTTCACCTGCTCGCAGTGTCATCGTGAAGGCAGAGCATAACTTGTAGGTATTGGTTAATTGCCAGAGAAACGCATCATTTGTGTCAAATAATGATGCCAAAGCCAAAGACCAAGCCATCACTATTTCACTTGACTGAAGCTGTTTCAAAGTGATTAATCAACTTAAAATTTATCGTAAATAATCACGGAAGCTTACGAGGACATTAAAATATAAACCCTTGAATTCAATTGATGCCTCATATCAAAAAGCTAAAATCCGATTGCAAGGAAGCAACATGAGTGGTCAGGAGTGGGTTTTTTTTTGGTTTTGTTGTTGTTGTTGTTGTTTTTTTTTGTTTTTTGTGTAAATGTGTTTTGTTTTTTTTTTATTTCTTTCTTGTTTTGTTTTACTCAGTTTTGGGGTTTGGGGTGGATTGTCTTTTTTTGTTTTTGTTTTGTTTTTTGTTTGTTTGTTTTTATTTATTTTTTGTTTGTTTGTTTGTTTGTTTCGTTTTTTAGTTTTTTGTTTGTTTGTTTGTTTTTTAGTTATTGTTCTTTGTTTTATTTTTTTGGGGGGTATTTTATTTTATTTATTTTATTTTATTTTATTTTATTTTATTTTATTTCATTTTATTTTATTTTATGTTTTTATTATTTTTTTTGGGGGGGGTGTCTTTTGTTTGTCAACCGGACGTCTACCATATGGTTTGACAGGAGTGAATCAATTTATTGATAGGTCAACAAGAGTGAATTTCTGCATTCATATCTTTTATCATACTTATCTGCTTGACCAGCAAGTCTGAAATTGCCTTTTTTTCTTTCTCTAATCATTCTTGTAAAGACACGACCTCCAGAAAAAATTATAATTCCACCAGTAGTGACAAGGCTAATCCAACATACATTCGTAACCATGTGGGGCTTTGCAACTCTGTCTATTTTCACATGTGGGACTGACAGAATACCAATATGGATTTGTTAGAAATGGCTTGATGATACCCATCTTTCCTTCATGGGAGGACATTTGGTTTTGGGCTAGGTCCTTTTCTCTCATCATTTTTCTCAATGAAATATAAGGCCACACGTACACATAAAGACATTGAGTTATGACACTTTTCAAACGAGACCAGCACTGAAAAAAATGAGCGCATAGCTACCCTTTTTCCTGGTTGTCGACCAGCTTATAGTTCAGACAAGTGTTGTCATAAGTTCTGCGTACAGCCATAAATATTTGTTGACATTTTGTTCCTTTTCTAGAAATATTTAATCAAAGGGATGTGGCATGATTATGGTGATTCCAAAGCAGAGATGCACCCAATAAGGACCACTTTAAGACGTCTAATACAAATACTTCATTTTCCTATGCATTCTTTGAAATTTCTTTCTTATTTTGTTATTACTTTTTGCTGGAAAAGATATTAAACTTTACCTGTGTTAGTTCTGATTCCATGTCCTCGTTGGTTGAATAATCCTGTAGTAGTATTTTTCCCGCCATTTCAATCCCGTCAACATTTCTATAAGAGACATAAATGCGACCGCACGGATATGAAGAACAGCCAATTGTGTCCAGCTCACAACCACATAATATCTCGGATGGCAACACTAGTCCTGACGAAACAGTACATTTTGTGTGTACGTAATCTTTCGTGAGCACATAACTCGGTACTTCTATGAGAATAAATATGATCAACAATACAGACCCAACTCCGGTGAGAATACCTCCCAAACACTTCACAGCTCTGGTAGGACACACACATTTATTGCACGAAGTTGGACACATCTTGGGATCTTCAAGCCAGTCCTGCTTGAGCGGGATAGTTCTTCTCAAGCGTCTTTGGTTCTAGCTTTTGAATTTGTCCAGTGTATCACCCGTCATTGTAAATTTCCAAAATATGCAAAGATAACGGAAGATAACACAAACAAATGATTGCGTCCTGTTTAGATCCACAGATTCACTCCAGTTTGTTTTGACGGGCGAAAATTACTGGATCTCAGACTCCACAAGCTGTGGGTTTGTCGCAAAATAATATTTCCGTTGCACTGTCATCTGGGGAGATTCATCCAATGCTAATAAATGGTATTTCTTTTCAGTGGATTATCTGTTAAATGACAAAGAAACTATCTCGGTTGAGTCGCAAATCGGTTGATCAATGGGTTAAAGCACTTGACTTGTAAAGCTTCATGTTCGCAACCATTTATTAGTATTTATAAACTATTCCACTTTTCATGCGAACAGATACACATGTTTCAGCATAATTTCTTAACTATTCGCTGCAAGTATTTTACATCACGCAATTTGGTAGCAATGACCAAAGCTGAGGCAGTCGGGGTTGTTTATAGATATATTTAAATTTCATCATGTGGCTAACATGCAGTTTTTGTAACTGACTTCTGCAACCTTATTACATTAAATGAAGACTTATCAATATCGGGCAACGCCTGAGCATTGTGTAAATATGGTATGTATCGGTGTCCTTAGCATGGTGCCAAATCAATGTTGTGAATTACTGTCGCCATGGAAAAATATGAGGAGCCCATCACTTGATTTGCATGTGAGGTGATCAGTTTACCAATAGAATATGCACTTACCACAAGAAGCATTGGCATTTTGTGACTATAATTTGCTTCAAATTTTGGTGCTCGTAAGTCGTCGGCAGAACAACTTCTTACTCTTTAAAAGTATGTTACGGATAAACAGATTTTTCAAACATACAAGCAAAACAAAACACACAGGTAATCAAATCAAAACAAAAAAGCCATAAGATTAGCCACTTTTTGAACACATGTTGTATCAGTGGTTTGTGTGAAACAATCACTGGCCTTGCGTTGTTGCGCCTCCTTGATAAGCACCACCTCATCAAATTCACTTACGTAGAAAAAATATTCAATTAAACTACGGTATAATTAGACTAGTCGTAAATATATAGACTGGCAGTCAGACTGAGGTGGACAAGACCGACATACAGACAGACTGGTATATAGATAGATAAATAGATAGATAGATAGATAGATAGATAGATAGATAGATAGATAGATAGATAGATAGATAGATAGATAGATGGATGGATGGATGGATGGATGGATGGATGGATGGGCGGGCGGGCAGGCGGGCAGGGGGCGGACGGACGGACGGACAGACACACAGACGGACACACAGACAGACAGACAGACGGACAAACAGACAGACAGACAGACGGACAGATAGATAGATAGATAGATAGATAGATAGATAGATAGATAGATAGATAGATAGATAGATAGATAGATAGATAGATAGATAGATAGATAGATAGATAGATAGATAGATAGATAGATAGATAGATAGATAGATAGATAGATAGATAGATAGATAGATAGATAGATAGATAGATAGATAGATAGATAGATAGATAGATAGATAGATAGATAGATAGATAGATAGATAGATAGATAGATAGATAGATATGTATGTATGTGGCATTTCCCCAGAAATTAATGTGCAAAATGTGCGGTGAATGTGTTGAAATGTTTGTTTAATCAAAATTATAAATGGTACTTTATATTTATAAATCAAGATAACTTGATGTTTAAATTAATAATATTTGCAGAATTTAACATTTATGACAAAGAATTCAAATTTTATTCACATTCAGTCCCTGAGTGCCCTAGCAATGCATGGTATGACTTATCTTTTCAGGTAGGTTCGTTCCATTTCCGATGAAATATCGCAACCGTGCACACAAATTGATACCCCGTGATCGCGGAATATTCTCACAAATATAACAATGTTATCGTCATTATCGGCAAAGTGCTAAGCACATGATCCCCACCATGCACTATAATCTTTCAAATAACATCATAACTGCATTACATCCGCGCCATAATACGAAGAGTGGCATACATGGTACGTTCATTGACAGCATCATCATGAACAACGTGCAGGCTTGTCAGAGTAACCCCCTTTGCCCAACTAAAATAGGCCTCCAATCACGACGAAGATGTGAAAAATCTATTAAATACCCTACACTTACCCTACCCCACCACCAACACACAGAGAGAGAAGGAGGGAGGGAGGGAGGGAGGGTGGGAGAGGGAGAGACAGACACACAGAGACACACGATTCATAAAACGTTAAGTCGAGGGAAAAAGTATTTTCCGTCATGCAAAATCAAATGTTTTGGACCACTGTCTTTGCTATATGTCATACAATATGTAGCAACTACTGTTGTTTTACATCAAGAAGGTACAATAAAAACAAAATGAGCGAAGTGGTTATAACTTTGACCAGACTGACACCTTAAACTTTTATAACTTTTTATAATCATCTCAACATGAAATAACTAACGCAGAAAAATATAACAATGTACAGTATTTGCCTTTTAACGGTAAGTGGCAAGTTTAGATCTCCCTTTCTCAACGAATGATTTTAAATTTAAGAATATGAAAAGCTCTTCCAAGGAATCTTCAGCATGACGAATTCTGCTTTGTTATGTTTTATGATAAATTACAATTCGAGATTCGTAGTAAATATTGAAAACCTGGAAAGAATGTCTTTGTTTTGTATTTGTTCAGTTTTTTTTCAAACAAACGGATATAAAAAAGAAAACACGTGAACACCATTTTATCACGACATAAACCTACACGTCATTCTGCAAACATATTCACCAATGCAATTATTAACCTCAATAAAAATAGTACATGTGTACGTGGAATGAATCCATGGTAAATATGATTTATTTATTAGTATTAGTATTTATTATTCGATCTGAATGGTTTCAGTCTGGTGCACACACACACTCACACATATACACACACACAAACAAACACACACACATATATATACATATATATATATATATATATATATATATATATATATATATATATATATATATATATATATATATATATATATATATATATGGGCTTGGCGTGGGGGTAAAAACCAACTTTCGGTCGTACTGGCCCTAATGATCCAGCGTTTCCATACTTGCACTCTTACCCAGTCGGAGTGATCAATTTTAAGTTAATTTTAGCAATTTTAGCAATTTTCGATTTTCTATTTCTAGGTTAACCAGTTTGATCACGCAACTAAGATGCAGAGCCCATCTGAGCATAGTCATTGCAAAAGAAAAACACCCTTTCTTTGCGCTCATGTACTATAAAACTTGTATTATGCCAACTATCATGTATGCCATGATGGATCCAGCTTCTGAAATTTTCCCACTAAAAGGATTATTTAAAAGTAGAGTTCTCCACGCCTGTATAACATTTTACAATCTACAGCCCGAAACAGTCCCATAGCCATAAGCAAAAACATAATCCCAAAAGAACTGTAGAAGAAAAAAGCCATTTGTGACTTATAATTACTTACTCCAATTCATGCATCTTCTGTCACTATTTACATACTTATATGATTAACCTAAAATAAATTTTGAGTGCAAGATAGGGACGTGATGGATGTTTTTCCACGAAAGACACCCCCCCCCAAAAATAGGGTATATTCAAGCAATGAAATCATCTCTAGATTAAATGGTATCCCTTGAACATATTTTGTTCTTGAAGAAAAAAACTGGCTCCTAAAGTTCACGTAGAAATAAAGATTACCTTTATATAATTCAGGGTAGCAGCTAGACATGGTGCGCCGCTGGCACCCAAAAGATAAACACACCAGCCCGGACAAGTGCTTGTCAGCTCAGATTAGCCTTAGGCCTTTTTTACTTGCCTGAGGCAAGTGGGCCAGTATACTTTTATAAGCTACATACAAAGATACTCACCTAGGTACCAATGTATGTACATGCATACATGCATGCGTGGATAAATACATACACTCATACATGCCTGTATTTCTACATACATACATACATACATACATACACGCATACATACATGCATGCATACATACACACACACATATATACATATATACATATATACATATATACACCCCCCAAAAAAAATTCTGGAAATAAATGCCGACTCAGTAAATATACTGCATTACCGTGTTGATATGGCACTCGCACATAACTACCTCCATTGAACCATTCTTTTTAGGGATGGGGATTTGGTCGAGTGGATATGTGCGTTTCCCATTTCAGCTAGGCGACTGGTGCCAAAGGTTGCAGGTTCGAGTCCCGCTCGTTCCGAACATGAAATACATACATATATATATTCCATATATATATATATATATATATATATATATATATATATATATATATATATATATATATACATGAATACATACATACGTGAGATGGTTCCTTGCATTTAATGCTTGGTGAGTCAATATGATGCTGCTGCCACGTGCACTCGAGGTTTTCAGGCAACAGACCACTTATAAATCCTTCTTTTTTCATATAAGCATTTTTCAGTCTAAAAAATTAGCAAGATGATGTTTTCAAATTACCTGAACAGCATTTATCAGATAAAAATGTCAGAAAACACGGATAGATTTTTGTCATATAATCCCCAGCTCATGAATTGGTTATAATTGAAATACGAAACAACACCTGGATGTCAGCTTTATACATGTGTCTGAATTGTGCTCTGGCCAGGGTCACACCATTGCCCTTCCGCATAGAGTTCTCATCTGGCTTGGAAGCTAGTGGACCAATATGACCACCAATGAAGCAACTCTGTGATGCGGCAAACCTGACTTAGCTCACTTTATGTACACAGCAGCTACAGCATGCAGAAAACACAGACTCAGATCAAATTTTATTTGCCGAAAACTTGGAAGTGCGGTACAATAGAACAGGTGATATAATGACATATCAGTACATAAAGACATAAGGAAGTATACATAACTAAATTACCTATAAAAGGATGAAAACATGCAGTCAGAATAAACTCAACTAAGGATAGTAAATCTAGTTAACGTTGGGGCTACCAGGAAATTTAATTTGAACAGTTAGGTAGGATTTAATCATTGCGATGTGACTGTAAATGATGAAACGTAAATTTGATATGGTATATACATTACATATACATGTATAAAGAGAAATAAGTTGTACATTCAGCTACCAAGACCATAACAATTTGCGTCGGTACATACATCGTCGTATAGGTTAATTAGATGTTGTTTAATGTATTTTAAAAATCCACAATAAGAATGAATGTGTACTTTATCCATTATATGACCAGGTGTTGTGTCGAGCATTTTTGCTATATGAAACCGAAAGCGGTTTTCAGATGAGACATGTGATGGAGTGGCATAACGGAGTAAGTCACGATTTCCGGTGGGATAGGTATGAGTAACAGGGATAGATGAAGATATATTTGTAAAATAGCCAGGGATTTTTTATTCATGTATCGAAAGTGAAAGTGAGGAGATTTTGGTATAATAGGTCATCAACTTAAGAATATCTAGCTGTTTAAAAAGGGGATCAGTATATACATTAAATTTAACAAGCCAGATTAAATGAATGGCTTTCTTCTGCAGTTTAGTAATACGTTCACAGGAGTAGCCCCAGACATGTATTGTATAGTTAAGGTGATGCAAAAAAGTGAGTTATGTATGAGTAAGAGTCCTTTGATGGGCATACATTTTGAAGTCTCTTTAGCATGCCTATAACCATTGAAAGTTAGTCGCTATTTTATTTATATGGGCATGCCAATTTAAATTTCGTGAATCCCCAATCCTTAAGATCCATTAAATCCCGTAATAAACTCCATAAAAATTACAATATACGCATCAAGAATCCCCACTTTATCAAAGTCGAAAACATAATGTGAAAGCATATTATCAAATCTTAGACAGAAATATTCGCCAGGCTAAACAAGAATATTATGGTCGTGAATTTGAAAAATTAAAAAAAAAGACATGAGAAAAACTTAGGATGTCATTAAATCAATCCTGAATCTTAAAAAAATAAAGAACATTTCCCGAAATTTTTCAAAATTTATGACGTTGATATGATAGATAAAGGCGAAATTTCTATTTTTCACAATTACGGACTATCCCAATCAGAACTATGGTCTGCAACCATCAATTAAGCTGGTCCAGCCTGAGGTAGAGTTCTTTGGTATGAACGGATCGCAATCACTTCACGCGAAAATGCAACACACTTAGACTATTGTTTTTGCATTTATAAAGTTCGTTTAGTAATTGATGTAATATTAGGGGACCAGAAAGAGCGTTTCGACGTCTGCTAGTCAACGGTTGTGTCCCAGGTTGTGAACTGAAATTCAGTCATGGGGGCAAAATATTAGAATCTCTGGACAATTGCCCGGAATGGTTAATGCAAAGCTTTATTCAACGAAGGCCGTTTATGATGACTAACCAACTGGGCAATAGATGACTTTTGTTTGACCATCCATCCCAGACCTTTCCAGACATCAAATTATGGCTGCAATTCCGCAATTTAATGTATTCAAATTTTGGAAGCAGCAGTGTATTCAGATTCGAGAAGTCGTCTGCTTTAGAGTACCACTGTGGGACCAGTAATTTGAATGCCACCACTAATGTTGTGCGCAAACTTTAGTGGGGCATATTTTAGATAAACATTGAGTGCAAGTTGACACGATCTGCGTGATGATATTCTTGTGGCGAGCAAGGACTTTTGGGGCACCCGTCGTAGTTGTTCTGCTTTCCTAATCCAGCGTGCATGCCTTAATGCAGCGTGTTAGGAGGACAAGACTCTCGGATGAATTTTGCAGCAAAACCATTCAATTAAATCGTGATATAACCGCCTCTTTAAATGTACTATTCATTTGGAAGCAACAGCTGAGTTCCTAAAAGTGAAAAGGACCGTACACAAGGAAGCCAAACGATAAACAACGTTTCAGATTAACTATTTGATTTACTCAGAATACTAAACGGGGTAACGGATGCTCGTGATATTTTGCCCTCCACTCCCCCAACACACACAATATGAAGAGGAGTGTCAGAATATTTTTCTTTCTGTGACAGTATGTCGACTTCTATTTAACTGTAGGATTAAAAATGAATCAAAGTAATTCGAGAAGGATGAAATGATAAGTAGACCCGCAAAGAGAGTGTCAGTACCAAAGAGTCGCACAATGCTTTTGCAATTAGTAAATATTTCAAATTATGTTGTACTTAGAAGAGTTCTAAATTGTTTCCACTGATTTTTTAACCCCCGCCCCATTATGTCTACAGCTGAATAATTGTGAATGTTACAACGAAGATAGCGGCAGACAGAAGCATTTCCTTTATTCTTAGCTCAAATCACTATATTGACTGTTTCAACATTTTTATGAAGTACAAGGTTTCAGTATTTTTGATTCAGCGTTCTGTTTGAAATTGCATCTCTCAATCCTTCTAAGTTGACGTTGAAATAAACCACAAAAGCAGATGTCACAGAAAATGCGAGGTTAAGTCAACAGCCCGCACACTAAATCAGCGGCTCAATAAAGTGAATATGCGTTCAAGGGGTCAATCATCGTTGTCATGAAAGCTGAGTTCTCAATAGTCTTATCTTTACCCAGACAGGCATTCCTTAATTATGTCTGACTATGTTAAACTTTTTGAAGTTGAAAATATATTAAGAAAACCTACATACTCCATATGCAGCGTGCACATGGTCAGTTAAATACAATACCAGGTTTAAAATACAATTATATAAAAATGACTTCTTCCAATTGAGATAATTGCAACAGAAGTAATTTCGATGAAAAGAGTGTGACGATTATTGTCATTTTAAGGAATACGTAAGTTGGACTTAAACACGCCAGTCAGTCTTCAATCACAAAAACACAAACAACACAAGAGATATTCGGAAAATTGTGTCGCGCAAAATGGCAGAGTAAAGCATGCAGCACATCAGATGATAAGTATTAGGCTGCAATCTTATCGTCGGTATCCCATATGTCCCACTTCCCATGACCAATGTTGAGGTGATCCACGATTAACGCTTTTTCGGCAAACCGGTCGACACAGGTTGAAAAGTCAGACATCAAAGTATCATCCACTTTAAAAAAAAAGAAAAGAAAAGAAAGAAACGTTTTGCGTTATTATCATTTGTGTGATGTCACAGAGCAATTTGAATGGAAATATCAAGAAACACTCCAGAGAAAGCACGCCTTGATTGATCAGCAGCTTAGTTCGGACAGACCGAAACGGGATGGGAGATGGTGTTGCCCGAGATGTACGATATGACAATTTTATGGTAAATCCAGTCCCTCACTGATAACGTTACACTGCAGTCAACAATGTTTTTCACGGGCTAAGTCGACGGGTTTAATTCTTGGGCTTTCTTTAATCACTCGGTCAAAACTGTTCATGAATGCAGTGCAGTTGTAGAAAAAAAGGGCAAAGCAGCCAACAACTGAAATTATCCGTCGCTATCGATTTAAGTGCCTCGGAACGTGTTTAGGGAGTGGTGCACTTTATGATGGTAGGTGCATTCTATGACCATTCCTTTAAAACTGTTCACTTGCTATCCATGATGTCCGTACAAGACCAACAGAAAACACCAGACTGTTATTTTGGCACTGTCTAGGTATAAATACACGATTGCGGCCAATCAGCTGCAGGTACCGTACTAAATAGTACTTAGTTGCCCTGTGCTGACACATTTGGGTGCCATTTACCTGTAATTAGCGCACAGTTTCAGTTAGACTATTACATGAACTTATCAGCCTGTTTGTGTTGTTTGGTTTGACAGATAATTTTTCCATGCTGAATTTTATAAATACAAAGCGAATCTCATATTCATACACAGTGACGTAATGCTGACACGCCGTGCTCGGAGCACGGGTTTCCTAGGCATGACAGGTAAACACTGGCATAACTTTTAATTTTATCGAAAGACTCGCCTTTTTATCTTGCATGTTTTCAATGAAAGGTATCCGCACAACACCAATTGCATACTTTATTTTAAAAAGTCACGCAACAAATGTCATACGCCTTTATGCTAAGATAAAAATAAACAGTAAATAAAATGGTGGTTTCATCCCTCTATGTTTTCATCCTTTTAATTAATGTGATCAAATTTTAATTGAATTTTGAAATGTTACTGGAACATATACTTTCAAACAAAAAATATCTAATTTGGTTTGTGATGCCAAAAGAAAGGACATACTGGTCTTTGGAATGCTAAATTTTCAAAAAAAAACTGTGTTATGATTCAAAGCTGAATACAATTTAAAGGAAAATTAAATTTTAATGAAATTGTATGGTTTGTAAAATTTGAGTGCCTTCGGCTGTGCCCAGGTAACAAATTCAACTAACGTCAAAGGACGCAATGTGTAAAAGGGATAAGAACATTCATTTTAAACATAACTGTCATGTTTCGACAAATGTCCAAGCTACCTAAGGCCTAACAAAAATGCATATATGTATTGTTCCGATAACCCGACCGACCCCCCTTATAAAAGGCCCGATCCCGACCCTATGCAATCTTTATAAAACATAAAAAAACAGGTTCAAGCCGCCCTTCCCCAATCAAAATTGATCGACCCTGGCTGAAAGATCTTATTGAGAAAGTGGCCGTCGTGTGCCGTTATTTTGCAGTAAAGTCAAATCAAACACAGCATTTTATTTCAACTTGTTTACAGTGGAGGGTTCACTTGGGCCATCGAAAGAGCAAAGCTGTATAGCCACGGTGTTCGGTGAAATAGCATAGCCATAGCCCCGGTTGAAAGATTTTTTCGAGATAATGGCCGTCATGTGCCGTTATTTTGCAGTAAAGTCAACTCAAACAACATTTAATTTCAACTTTTCTGGAGGGTTAACTTGGGCCGGGAAAACAGCATAGCAACTCAAAGTTCAATAAGGCATAGCCAGAGTTTTTCGGTGAAACAACACAGGCCATTATCCCGCTTGTTTGGTGATCGTTATCGTAATATTTCTCTAGGTTCCAGATGACGGTTCTCTGAGTTACCAGGGCAAATGGTCGCTAAAGCACTTTTAAAACATGACCTACTATTTTAACTTTAGTCTGCCCGCTCGGTTGTGTCTGAAGCAGTTATTATCGTTAGTTATAAATCCAAATGCGACACGATAGACATTGAACCAGCCAGCATGCCGTGAACGCCACTTTGAACATTGCGGAATACCGCACAAAATACATTTGATTTGGATACCAAAGTGTATCGCAGCCACAGCACATATCATATAATTAATGATGCTCTGAAACATTTGCAAAATATATACTTTTGGTTACATATATTATAACCCCTTCCCCAGATCGTCCCAATACTATCCTCGTTTATTACAAACCATTGGGTGCAGAATTCACAATTTGCAAAATGACAGCCATTATGGGTTAGTCCCGATTCGACATTTTGAAGAGGTAGTATCCAAAATATATGTGTAAATAGTATTCAGGGAAGGTTAGTTTGTCGAATGAATATAATCTATAATATAATATGTTGTAGGCATAGCCTAAGATGTGAGCTTTAGCATTACAGAGCATCTATAGGAGGAATTCATAAGTCACTGTGGACTTGTTCTTGCTACCTGTGTACCTAGGCAACAGAACTATGTCCCCAGGATGATGAGGGCACTTTCATCAATTTTCTGACTAAAAGATTTGAAAATTATAGTTTTTCTGCTCAGCAAATGAAAAATTATGAATAATTTAAGCACCTGTTTGTTTTGAACCATATGAATGACTTTTCTTATGCTTTTGCTATCTCAGATTGCTATCTTTTATTACAAAACAAATTTTGCCCTGGTAAATACATGAATCTGCCTTCCTGTCTGTCAAGTTCCTTGTTTCTGGGTAGAGGGCATCACATGACCACAATTACTGATGAATACCTCCCATAATGATGTTGGTCGATCAAGCAGTAGCACCTGGCCACTATATCCCTCTAGGGGCTATTTAATAAACAAGTCTAGAGGGGGAGGCTGCAGTACCTTGAGCAGCTGAACAAACCCATCTGTCGTATAGCCTTTCTTCTTGTTAGACACTGTTCCACAAATTTAAGTACCGTGCCCAAGATCTCTATATCCCCATTGAAATAGAGTCCTAACCTGTGGCAGAGATGTGGTGGGTAGGGAGAGTGATTGTTGAAATCTCGTGCGACAACACGGAATCTGAGCATTCATTGGCAACATGGTGCTTAGGGCCTCTCAAGTGTGAGTTGTGATCTGGAAAGCTTCCAGAAGCGACCTGGTTACTGGTGACTGCAGACATTAATATAGGTATCACACAAGCGCAACAAATGTTACATACTTTACGATGTTTATTTAACGTACCCTCACGCCTGTAAAGATTTTTTATTCTGTGGAAACCCATTTGCAGCCCCGGAAGCACGTTTGCCAGGCCCTGGTTTTCGTTGGTGTCAACAATGCGAGTTGGTGATTCGTTATCATTTATAACATTTCATGGACGTTTTCTGAACAGACATGAATTATTGACATAATTACCATAAAGCCCAGTTACTTTAAAACTTTGGTGTAGGCCTAAATAAAACTGCGGAAATTACCCGGGATGCATAAAAAAGGCAATGGCTGCACCCATGTGCACATGCGTAATAGGGATGAAGAAGAAAATTTAGTCCATTGACTAGATACTGAGTGGTCTTCTGATTGGATAATTTACCCTTGTTATGTCCTGTATTCACATGTGTTTATGGTAAGAGCTCGCTTACGTTCCTTATAATAGGACTTTCCCACAGTGAGCATTACCAGAAAATGAAAATACAAGGCCATACGGTCAGCAGTTATAAGCAGTGGTGGGCCCCAGAATAGGGACTTGGTATCAGACACTGAAGTCTCCCCCAGGTAATGAATTAAGTGGCACTGCTAGTCGGACCTGCCAAGCCCCTCTCTTGAGTGAAAACTGGCGCTTGTGGGAAAAGGTTGACCGATAGTGGATACAGGTCCAGAAAGTTCTGGCGTTTTTTTTTGTTTTTTTTTATATATATATATATATATATATATATATATATATATATATATATATATATATATATATATATATATATATATATATATATATATATATATATAGGTGGTAAAAATTATGAAATACAATTTCGTGGCCTTTATTGCGCTTTCTCATTTGACCAAAAAAACATAATGCCGGTGGCGTTGGGCTTCTTTTATACACAAAGTTTTGTTTTCAATTACCGAATAAGATTAAAATTTCAAACACGTGTAAAGACTACGTTGATAATTTTGGATCATTTAGCATGCCCAGTTTCAGGAAAATATAATTATTTGACCGGACTTGAAAGGTTTGACTTTTCTTTGCACACGTTTAGGCAAAATTACATCAGTAGCATCGCAAAGTGCACGGGATCATATGACATGGGTGTAATAGGCTTGAACGTCGCAAGCGGGAGAATGATGTGGTCTGAAACTAATTCAGGCTGTAAGGTTGCAAACAAAATGCTATAAAGGCCTTCTCATTCTGGCTGTTTATAGAACCTGGCTATAGAAAAACAAGTGTTCAACATAAAACACAAAACTTCTCTGAAAGCGTAACTGGCTTGCAGGTTCACAAACAGTTCCTACTCAGCAAGTTTTAATATTTATTCAGCTTTTCTGGTGCCATGCAATCGAAGCTCATGTGAATAAAATGAAAATGGATTGGTAATTGTTTATTGTATTGGACAGTTCAGGATAGCATTGTATGATTTTGGTACCGGTACTTAAACATACATTTTAAAAGATTTTTTTTCATGTTTCTATTAGATATACAAACACAAAATGAAAACTTCTTTTACTACGGGGAGGGGGTTTGATTGCAGCATCGGAAGTCAGACTGTTTGAATACGACAGGAAATCCGACAGTTACCTTTTGAGCAGGTGTTTATTATTATTACTGCAGCTCAGCTGTGTCATCATATATAATTACAGTCCCCAAGTTTCTTGCACTTTTGATTATCCTAAACGTCATTGAATGAAGTATTCAACTTGTGTTGCCACAGATGAATTACAGATCCTTATGTTTTATGTCTTGCTAGCTTCAATATTTGGTGCGGTGATATGTACATATAGTAACAAGTATGACTTGATGCTTTTTTTTCTGGATGGAATAATCGGTTTTTAGAAAAAAACAATTCGAAAAAAATGAGTGAAAAATCATAATCTAGTCAACCCTACCTTGAGGATCCGGTCCAAACCAGGGCAAAAGTACGAGTAAATAGTTACACTGTACACGCTGAGTCAATCAAGATTTCGGGATGCCATGAGTCACAGTCCCTGACACTACTTTTCCCGCATAGGATTAACAAGTAGTTGAAACAGCCACCACAATTGAATATCTTTTGTTTAGAACGCAATATATTTCCCTTAGACTCTAAGTCAGTGTTACAAAACTTGACGACAACCAGAGAATAGTAGAAGAATAGCTTTGATACATAGTTTCCGGATTTTAACATACACTAAAACCGGTTTTACTTTTTGAGAATAAACAAGTTACAACGAATACAGACTGAACGACATATATGCACCATTATCTTATTCCATGGTGGAATCTCAGATGGGTGATCTGATTGATACTTTTATGACGAAGTGATGTCATAACTATTTCCTGTGTCGACATGATAAAATATTTGTTTAAGATGCTTTATCATTGTCTCTGGAAAGGAGTACATGTATGTCATGATAGGAAGCAACATGTGGTGGCAAATATCGCTCCTTTTGTGTTTGTTTGGTGAGTTACAATTTTAAATTCGGCATCTATTCTTAAAACTGGCAAGAGCATGCAATGTCTTCATTAAATTTCATATCTGGGCGAAGTTATCGAAACTATCTGTTTGTGCCGTTATGACTTTATCTTTGTCTCTTCGAATAATTCCTTTAAAAAAGCGAAAAAAGAAATGGATGTAATGTAATTGGTATACACATATACAAGCATTGCAATATTTTGCTGATACTGTACAAGACACCCCGTGCCACTGTCGTTTGGAACGTACATAGATATGAGCATTGCAATATTTTGTATGTATCTTCATAAAATATCCTTGTCCAATGTCATTTTGGTCGACACACTTTCCTTGAAAAATGGATTCAGAAGAATATCAATTTTCACGTGCAAACATACTGAAAATTGCCGGAAATTTGAAAACTTTATCTGTTTTCTTTTTTCACTTTTTCAAGTTATGTCGGTGTCCAAACACAGACTTTTTGTTACATATGCTTATGTTCTTTCTACCCTTCTTTCCTTCTTCTTTTCAATTACTCAAGGTTTTATCTACAACTGCTGGAGCTGGATTATCCATATTTGGTAAAAAGATAGCTATGCCAATGAAGTTGATCCTTTGTTATTGCTACAATTATGAAGGTCAAGCTTATCTAAGTTCGGTATTAAAATATTTAAACCTTAGATGGCTTTAGGTTTATATTGTTCATATCAGAAATACATTTTTAAAATATAATGATACCTTTATTCAGCCAAATTATGCAAAATATGTGTTACAGGTGCAAATTTAGAATAATAACATTCGCTGATTGCACTATTACAAAAACTCAATAATTTTCTCAATATGACTAGTTCATTTAACATGGAGTTTTGACTGGGAATTTCAAAGATTTATGTACCTAGATATTATTCGAAATTGTACCTTCAGAGCTAGATGTACCATATGTACATTTACGCCAATCAACAAAAACGCTTCTTGCAATTACAGAAAACAACAAATTATAAAATGCTATAGTTTTACAATAATGAAAACCAAGTACAACATGTTTCCATTTAATTTTTTAACCAAAAATGTTAGAAAAGAAAGGCCAAATAGTAGAAACCCTGTCAAAAGAAAAGAGTAAATATTCATCTTATTCTTCTTAAATAACAATACTCACAAAACTTACACATGTCTTTATTTCATTTGTTTAACTGTTGACCACACATAATTAAATTATTCGAAATTTTATAACTACATTCAGCTAGTTTACAGCAACATATTCTTGTGATTTTTTTGTTCACATATATTTCCTAATTAGTTATATAATGCTCCAAATAAAACTTCTTCTGCCCAAAACTCTGCATGTAAGATCTTTTAAATTTCTATTAAACAAAATATATCAGAAATATTTTATGGTCTGCCCATTCGCTACACATAATGTACTTCCATTTTTAACATGATGAAAGTTCTTTTTGATTTTGATGAATTGTGCCATTTTAAGACAAACTTTTTACAAGACCTATTTACTACACTTTTTCAAGTAAAAATTGCAGATCAAATTACTTTTATCAGTTAATTTATGCAAAATCTTTTCCTCAGATACCCAGTTACCATCTTAGTCGAAACATCTTTAACATAGACGAAGCCACTCCTTATCCAATTTTTGAACTATAGATATTTAATGGAAATATATGGGTTTCCGCCAAATATCGCTTCTACCTGTGACTCGTTATTATGTCTGGGTGCAAACACAGGCATTCCCTCATGTACCACGTTATAGTGCACATCTTTGATACACTTTTTATTTATAGTACACATATTTGCTATGAAGCAAATCTTGTTTTATAGTTCGTGTTTGTTGTATGGTGTTTTATTACTCTGTATGCGTTTTTCAACCTTTCTTCCACAGAAATCTAGGCATGCCGAGAACATTTAAGGTATTGACACCTTTGATTCTGACTAGGTTTGGATTAAATACGCTCGCGATTGTTAATTTCTTTCTTCCAGGCAATCTGTTCGCACAGCCAGACTGCAATCAGTTAGTCTGCATGACTTTATACAGGCCCGTGTGTGGATCTGATGGAAGAACATACTGTACGTAACGTCGGCAAATACTTGTACATGTTCGCTAGAGCATACACTATTGTTGTAATGATGTCTATGAGTGACGATTATATATATTACTATAGTTGTTTGTTTTCTTTCTTTTTTTTTTTTTTTTGTTGTTGTTGTTGTTGGTTTTTTTTTGTAATCCTGTTCTATTCGATTAGTTTTCATTGAATTTAATACACAATACATACATACACACATACATACATACATACATACATACATACAGACAGACAGACAGACAGACAGACATACATACATACATACATACATATTATATTTGCCTTTACTGCACTTGCGTGTCTCTTTTTTATGCCTGTCAAAGGTACTAGTTCACATGAAGTGTGGTATTTTTATTCTGTGATAAATATTGCACTATTTTCATACTTAGAATCAATTTCAAGTTCACATCCCACATCAGGGATATTGTTTGTAATTCATTCTGATGTTCGTCAGCAGCAGAAATTGTACCGCAAAGTTATTATGATAATGAATAAGATAATGGCATCAGTCTAGTCTTAAAATATGTAATGTTTTCTAGATAATACACAATTTGTAATAAAATTATTTAGATTATACCAATTATAGAAATAAAGACTTTTTTTAAAATGGAGCCAGGCATTTTGAAGTACAACATTCATTCAACCTCGATCCATCCACGTTTTAGTGTGTCGCCTTTCAGCGCATTAACCATGTATTGAGGTTTATCACGGGAATTACGGCAGCAAAAAGTCCAAACTGTACCTCGACACGACCAAAATGCTCTTGTCTAGTCACAGATGAGTAAATGTTAACATGATTTAATTGAACACTTTATTACCTTCATATTTTACCCATTGCCGGGAATTCATTCGACTGATGAATAGCTTGAGTCATATTAAGATTTCGGCCGGAAGTTTCTTTGTCAAGTTTATTTTACCACACATTATCTGGCAGAAAAAATGCCGCAGTTTGGTAAGTGCACGTATTCCACCTTCCATTTGGATACGGCCGCTCAAATCTACTTGCTATTGCACTCAAATCGCAATATTCTTTGTTACCCCCTTCTGTGCTGTTACAGTAACTTGTGTTCCTCCCCTCCTCACCGCAGTCATTGTAAGGACTGTTTTACACATTGATGAACTTTTAGTTTCTGCTTGCTTATATATGTATATATATATATATATATATATATATATATATATATATATATATATATATATATATATATATATATATACATATATATATAAATATATATATATATATATGTATATATATATATATATATATATATATATATATATATATATATATATATATACATGGGATTATAATGAAAGATTATTAAGGTTACACAAAGATCATTATGATCAGTTCGCTGAACACATGATTATTGTCCAATTAATCAGGTTGTCTACGTTCTGTTCTATCATACAACCAAACTTACCTGTTTTCAGTATAACAGTTACATGCATTCCTTGGGTAATTTTCCTATGACTTTCAGATTGCCCGCAAGACGATTATATTACATCTATATATTGTTGTGTCAAGGGAAAGAAACACAATTATTTTTATCTGTTGCCCACATAAGACCTAAAAATTACCAAAGACGTAAAGTAAAAGTTCCATATTTTTGGAAATTAATCACTGTTCAGAGATTTTTTGACACGTGTACGATAATCAGGGATAATCGCCTTATATCGTGTGAGCAGCAAATGCATGCACCCTCGGGATAGCAGCATGTCACTCAAGAAAGTCGGGCAATGACATAACTTTGAAACACCAAGGACGGTGTCCATCCACCACCAGGCCCTTCACAACTCAGCCATCATCAACATCGGCATCATCCACCAGACCCACGACGCCATCCATCTGCAATATAGCAGCTACTTGCCCTGAAATCTTCTCACCTGTCTGTGGCACTGATGGCAAAACGTACTGTAAGTCTCTCTCTCTCTCTCTCTCTCTCTCTCTCTCTCTCTCTCTCTCTCTCTCTCTCTCTCTCTCCCTCCCTCCCTCCCTCCCTCCCTCCCTCTCTCTCTCTCTCTCTCTCTCTCTCTCTCTCTCTCTCTCTCTCTAATATATATATATATATATATATATATATATATATATGTATCCGGACTGATAATATTAGATTATTAAATTATCATCAGTTTTTTATTTTATGCGGGAAAACTCAAGTTTATGACACAGAATCTTTGTTATTTTTAACACTTTGCGTTCATTTCTTTCGAAAAAGTAATCCATGCACGACAGGAGCCTTCACCTTTATGTTCATCTAAAATTCTACAAAAAAAGTCTTGTTTGGTTGTTTCACAACAAAGCCTATTGTTCTTCACCTAAAAATGGACATGTACAAATATCAAATTAGTTCATATTATGGCCACCAGATGACTTTCTATCTGTGATTCTCATTGATACCACAGTTACTTTATATATACTCCATCTTAATTTAAGCAGATACGCACATGCACCAAGACACGATCTCAAAGGTAAATCATTCAAATGACAAAAATAATCATGGTAAATATCATAATCAATTTCTTCTTTTTTTTTTAAATTGCCAGCAAACCAGTGTTTCCTTATGTATACTGCCGTCTGCAAAGCTTTACCAAATGGCGAAAAACTTGACGTTGCAAGTATTGGCGAATGTAAGAAAACAAAACAATGTACTAACTTAGCCATGTGTCCCATGATCTACAGGCCTTTGTGTGGCAGCAATGGAAAGACTTACAGTAAGTACACACACTTGGATAGATAGATAGATAGATAGATAGATAGATAGATAGATAGATAGATAGATAGATAGATAGATAGATAGATAGATAGATAGATAGATAGATAGATAGATAGATAGATAGATAGATAGATAGATAGATAGATAGATAGATAGATAGATAGAATAGCTTTATTTGGTCTAAACAATGTTACACAATGTGGTACAATAATACATTCATAAGTTTTAAACCAGGAGACCATACATTAAGACTCCGAGGAGGCGCTGACATGTAGGCCACCCTAAAGTTATATTATGTTTAATAACTATGTTTAAACTCATACGCTGTAAGATTTTTAACACAATACTGTAGGCTGAATGATAGGAAATATCACAAAACTTAAGTTGATAGAGCAAGTGACAATAATACATATAGTGTGAATAATTATTCTCTTTTGCAGGGATGGCAATTAATAATGTAACAGTTAATTTCATTATGGTTAAAATATAATTCTTAGCATATTGTGAGAAGCCTTTTAAGGAATCTGTATCAATTTTTGTTATAACTATCTCAGGTAAGTAATTTTAATTAGTTAAATCGATATTTTATGTCTTAAACATAAGCGATTAATTTTGGTATTTGTAAATAGTATTGGGATCATGGGAGTTAAAATGGGAATGTTATGCACTGTTGCATCATATCTACGTGGTATTGTTACAATTCTTCTGGGTCTATCCGTGCATTGAATCCGGTGAAAGTTGAACATATCATTGAAATAGTTAGGCAACATATCGTTTTTATGCTATGATTTCATCACTGGACATAACATGCCACCTAATATTTTGTATCCAACGATACTGTCCGAAAGAAATGCCACACTGATCGACAATATTTTTAGTACAAATTCTAATTGTTGTATTCCTGTAGAAACTGGAATGTTAGTTCGCAAATTGTCTGACCACATGGCCACAGTTTCTGCTATTTATTTTAATTTAAATGCCAACTACACTAACAATAAGCAAGTACAATTTAGGGCTTTCTCGGGCCAAGCTGCTCGAGACTTTCTCGAAGAGTTAAAGAATACAGACTGGGAAACTGTTTTTGACAACAATATTCATGCTAATCCACAAATAACATATGACCAGGAATTTGCAATCAAATTAGATAAGACGATTGATAAACACTTTCGCCTGAAAAAGAAAAAAAATAATAAATACAAACATAAAAAAGCAAAACGGATTAATCAAGATATCTTGATTAAAATAAAACAAAGAGATACCCTGTATAGACAAGTTCATTCTATGACACCAGACAGTGAGAGTTATGACGTTCTTAACAGAAGACTTCAAGAATGCTCTGCTGAGGTCCGCTTTATGATTAGAAGGGCTAAATCTGATCATTACCAAACAGAATTTAATAAATACAAAATGATATTAAAATACATCGAAAACTTTTAAAGATATCCTCAATAAATCTAATGCTCACAAAGAAATCCCCAAGTACTTCCACGTCGATAAAAAAACGCGTAACAGACATAGACTGCATAGCAACATATTTAAATGACTTTTTTGTAAATATTGGCCCATCTTTAGCGGAGAAAATAGATACCCAAGGGAAAAAACATTTTCAATCTTATCTGCAAAATATTAACGTTAATTCCAGCTTCCAATTCACTCACGTTGAGGAAGAGCAAATTAAGAGATTGTGAATTCTTAAATTGTGCCCTGAAGATATTATTAAGCCCCTAACTGCTATAATTAACCAATCACTAAAATGCGTTCTTTCCAAACAAATTGAAAATTGCTAAAGTAATCCCGCTACATAAAATAGATGATCAACATGAACTCAACAATTAAAGACCCATATCTTTCCTTCCTTCCATCTCTAAAGTATTTGAAAGAATTGTCCATATGCAATTATTCCAATACTCCACAGATAATGGCTTATTTTACAATCATCAGTATGGTTTTATAAAAAAAATTACACAACAGAAACTGCTGTTTTAGAGCTAATAGAAAGGATACTCGCAAATCTTGAGGAAAAGAAACGACCAATTGCCATTTTCTTAGACCTTTCGAAGGCATTCGATACTATAGATCATACATTACTTCTAAAGAAACTTGAATACCATGGAATTTCAAATGTAGAACTTCAGTGGTTCAATAGGTACTTAAATAATAGATCTCAATTTGTCGAAATTAATAATATTACATCCCCAACACTAGAAATCACTACTGGAATCCCCCAAAGTTCTATGTAGGGTCCTCTTCTGTTCATCATTTGTATCAACGACCTGTCTAAAAATTGGAGGTAGCTTGATTTGAATATTTTACATGAAAAGCTCGTAAAAATTACAACAAAAAAACACTAAGGGCATGATCAAGAGAATCAAACAAGAAGTATTCATAATGATAATCAGGGGCACCCCAACCATGCTTTGTTATGTTTATACCATACCCACACATGGAAATATAGCCAGGCTGCCCCCAAACAGAGACAAGCCTTTCCCCAGAATCTAATGTCTATGCATGCATGCAGATGATATTACAAAGCAACGCTAGGCTGTTTTTTAACCTATGCGGATTGTTCACGACTGTAACACACCAAAAAAACTCAATTAGTATGGTGCTATAGACCACATTACGATATGGGCCTTTACAAGAACGTTTCAACAAGTATATTTACACAGGACACGTACCTGATTTCAGGCAACCAGTGTCATTTAGAGAAAGCTGCATGTGCCATGGAACTGAGAGGAATACAACTGACTGTTCGTCACGCGGGTCCCTGTGACTCCAAAGAAATCCGTGAAGCCAACTGCAACACTCACCCAATCTGTCCTATGATTTACAGGCCCGTGTGTGGAACCGATGGGAAAACGTACAGTCAGTATTGTATAGCTTTATCGTTTTTTAAAAAGTTTAATGTAACCAGCCTGTTATTTTTACACGTTTGTTTGCGTTAATTTTTGTGATTGTTGAACTAATAGTTTTTAAGGTTACTTTTTAATCTGGTACAAACAGGTTATGTTATCAAACAGATTTTGTTCTTGATCGGTTATATTTAATTTAATTTTGTCCGTAATATCACATATTTTGTGTATACCGTATAGCTGCCTGGATTTGGCACACTATGAGTGGTTATATTTGCAGATACACTTGAAATGAGTAACAGTAGTTAAGGGTGAAATCATCTTGTTTGAGTAAACATGAACATAGACTGGTGGCGATACATATAAATCAAGGGCTGAGCATAGTATTCATGATTTTCATTTCTGGTATTTCCAGCCTTTATTCAATAGAAAAAAGTGTAAGGCAGACACATTCCTACCTCAATTTTGTGCCTCGCATCGTATACCACACATACGTGATACAACTATAAGTGAGAGAGTGCCCTGATGAGAAACTTGTACTGTTATACGATCGTATCCGTTGAAGCCTCCTAAATATTCCCAACAAGGCTTTGAGCCGGTAGCAGACAAGAAGGACCTCTTACGACAAACAAAGGAAATACTTTCATGCCCACCTACCTGCCTACCTACCTACCGACCTACCTACCTACCTACCTACTTACCTACCTACCTACCTACCTACCTACCTACCTACCTACATACATACATACATACATATGGACAACAAGATATTATCCCTTTTGACACATGAAGAGAACAATGAGATACATAAAGTTTTACTGCAGGTGGTTCATGCAATGTTTTTCAGGTAATACCTGTTTATTCCGTGGCGTCCAATGTTTGGTAAAATCACTGTCGATTGCACATGACGGAGTCTGCAAGAGCCGAACAGCTAGGGAAGCATGTCACTCGATTTGTCCACAAAACTATAGCCCTGTCTGTGGAAGCGACGGAAAAACCTACCGTGAGTTGGCAGCCCTTCATTGCTGTAAAAATGTTGGTTTGCTGTTTATCACATTCCACCGGAAATAGATGGAAAACAGTTAATAATATTGCTCTTATTAACAGAATTCCATTCAATTCGTGTGCCATACATATGTGTAAGAAGCCAATTTTATTTTCATCGTCTCTTAAGAAAAAACATTAGGCAGCTTTGCAAGCAAAAATACATGTTTAATTCACATAATCTCCTTGGCATCGGAGAAACTTGAATAATTTGCTATGAAAAAAAATGAGGGTTTCGGTCAAACATTCATGTGGACATTGCCTTGGAAAACTTGAATATCAGAATAATCATACAAGCGAACAGCTCTTTGTTTATGTAGTTTGCAACTGGCCTTATCTTTCAATTTCAACAATAAGGATAATTCATTACAAGATGTTGATTGTGTCAGTGTATCAATACAGACATTTTGTTTTTTGAAGAATTCCCCATTTCTTCATTTCTTTGTTCTTTTCCTTACGACCAAACTTTTGCCACGGGTTCAGCCTGGACATCGTTATACCTATATGTATTATATTGTGTCTATTTATGTGAAGCAGAAAAGACTTCAACAAGAGGACTGTGACAGTCCTGTTCTCAGCTGACCTTACATACACAGGCTGAAGTGATCCTGTGAACTTCAGAATGATACTAAGATCACCTTTTTTAAGACCATTATCACTGCTGCCAAATCCCCTTACCGATTTTTAAAATTTTGATAATTCTTAAAAAAATCAATAATTGACAGCATCACCATGTAGTGATCCAATTTGGTGGAATTCAAGTCCACGTGCATTCCCAGTAACTTTGAAGAAGATTGAACTTACATGTTGAGAGAAAAAGTCGAAAGCAAAAAAGAATGCGCCACCTGTTGAACAAGTTAAGGTCTAGGTGTCTCCAGAAGTGTCACATTGTGATTTTAAAGTAACTGGTCAAGGGGTATGGCAGAAGCTTTTCTCATCCCCACCCCCACCCCATCATAAAAAATTAAAATCACTGGAGCATGACTCTTTGGACCAACTTGGTAGAGACTCACCCAAAATACATACCCACAAGTTTTGAAGTGAATCCGGTCAACGGTTTTGGAGTGGTCGAAAATACGATTTACCACTGCAATCCCCATTGACCTACATTGTACACAATGGAAATGCATGTATTAACAGACAAATACCCAAAGAGTGGAATTAGGACCCTAGATTGCAGCACTTGACAGTGTACATCTGCACAAATTTGGATATTTGCCCACCAAAGGCTTCATGGGGATTTGTTGTTATCCAAATAAGCAAAAATATGCAAATGATCACCCTCAATGATACCCTCTGGGGTCCAAAAAGGGTTTTTTGAAAAATTCGTTAAAACGTCAGGGATCCAGAGCATCGCCTCCTAGTGAAGAAGTTTGTTTAATCCTCCCACAAGCTCCATTTCCACAAAGTTTCAGATCAACCTGAGAGACTATTTTGGAGATAAAGATAAAAATAGCAAAAACACACATACATTTGTAATAAAAATCGCAAAAATCTCAGCTCCACCTGTTGGAGAAAACTGAGATCTAGGACCCTTCAGGCGTGTCCCTCTGCAATGTCAAAGCGATTGGTCTTGCAGTTTGGCAGCGGGTGTTTTTTTTCAGATTTTACAAAAACATGAACCAAAATAAAAAATCACAAAAAAATCTAAAAACCATTCTAGCGTAACCATTTAAAGAAATGTGCAAAGACCTACCCAAGGTATATTCCCAACAAGTTTGAAGTGAATCTGGCTGATGGTTTTGGAGAAGAAATCGAAAATAAGAGTAACCATTGCAATCCCCATTGACTTACCTAGCAATCAATAGGAATGTATGCATTAACCGACGAGTACCCCAATTGAAAAGTCCATTGAAAAGCAGAGATTCAGCTTATCACCACTTTGTGAAAACTTTAGTTAACACTTTCACAAGCTCTGTTTTTAGCAAGTTTCTAAACGATCTACGCAACGGTTTTGGAGAAGCCGAAAATTAAACCACACCCACCTACCCTTTTAAAGAAATAAAGGTCTAGGGGCCCTCATAAGTATCCCTGTGCAATTTCAAATCAACGGGCCAGTGGTGTCACGGGTTTTAAAAGGTTTTTTACCAAAATATGAACCCCACCAAAATTGTTTTTAAAAAACCCCAAAATTGATTAGAGCGTGACCATTTAAAAAATTGGTAATGTTTTACCGTAGGGACATCCCAACCAAGTTTAAAGTGAATCTGGCAAATAGTTTTGGGGGAGGAGTCAAAAATGTGAATTAGCATTGACATCCCCCTTAACTTATATATTAGTCAGTTGGAATGTATGCATTAAACAACAGGTCCCAAAATTGAAGAATTGGCTCAAAATTAGGCATCCAAAGTATTATCACCTGCAACTAAGTTGTTCATCCATCCAACAGAGTACATTTTCACCCAGTTTCAGAACAATTAAAGTGACGGTTTTCAACAAGTCCAAAATAACATAAACACGCAAAAGTTCGTGAAAATGTTCATATGCAAGTTTCTAAGCACCTGGTCCAGCGGTTTCGGAGATTTTTTAAGAGTTTGCCATAAGATGAACCCAAAAATCATCAATAAATAAAAAAATCACTGGAGCACAATCATTTGAAAAAACTTTGAAGAAACCCACCAAATGTAGATCCCCGCGAAGTGTGAGGTGGATATGGCATGTGCATTTAGAAAAGAAGCCGAACATGTAAATTGGTGACGGATGACGGACTGATGAACCATGAGACAAGCTTAGCTGACTGACAAGTCACCCTGAGCTAAAAATTAGGCAGATAAGGGGCATCTGATGTTTAAAATCTTGACTATTTTCAAAACTATAACAGAGATGCCATTTTTTTGTATGTGTTTTTAATTTGCCATGGCAGGTCTAATATGGCACTAACTAAAGCGATGGTATTTCAAATTTCGCTAATTAAAGACATTTAAAATATCAAATGTTAAAATACGTGGAACAAGCTGAAAAGAAAGGTGTATTCCCACGTCTACCTGTACGTTATTGACCATTACACTTGATATGAATACAGTACAAAAAGGCGTAGCCTCTTAAACTATGCTACTAACCAAAGCTTCGAATTTATCTTTAATCTTGAAAATCTTCAAAAGTGAATAAGCTGGATTAAGCTATCATTCAACCTTTCACCCAGGTCTGTAATTCAACTTAAAAGACTGTTGCTTAATAGTTTTCCTACATGATATGTTTTAGTGCTGCTTAAGGTTGGACAATTTTTCACATCATATTATGTAATCATGTTGTGCATTTATGTATGTTCATAATTGAGAACAAATTGACAAGAATTAGAAGCATGGCCCTCAGTTCTGCCACATGACAGGATTTGCATATTTTTTGTAGCTAATAAATGCTATTTGAGTGCAGCCCAGTGCAGGGCTAAGAATGCTGGGACAAGTTTAAGTCTGAGCCACTCTGGAAAATGCAAGAGCAGTGGAAACGACAAAGTAAGAGAGGTACGGGTACGAAAAAACAACTTTTAATACAACATATTTATCAACGTGTAACTGGACAGCCTGGAGAGCGAGCGTACCCAAGTGGTATGTGAAACTACAGCATACATCAGCCCTGAATAACAGGGAAAACTGGCTTTATGACTGAGGCGTGACGAAAAGTATCATCTGCTGCCTTTCCTGCAAAAGAAGGCTGGCAGCAGAACATGGATGGTGAAAAGGCACAAGAACCATTAAGAGTTCAATCTGGTAAAATATTTGTGGCGCAATGGATGCAAGGTGAACATGAAAATTCGAAGCTGTTGATTGCGACGCAAAATATGTTCAAGATAAAAACTGACTTTATCTGATCTAGGGCATGGAAATTTATGTCTCTGTAAAAGAGTGTTTTTTTTTCTGGTGAGATTTACACGTTTCTGCGTGTAAGCCTGAACTTCCGGTTCAGTCTCGAACCTCATAAGAAACTGGACCCGGCAACCTCGATGATTGCTGGAGAATTGAATGATGCAAACATTTCAAGGAACAAAAATTCGTATTTATGTTTACATTTCTTACGGTAGTAGAGAGCTTCACAGCTTTACTCGCCAACATTTAAAAGGTACAACCTCGAAGAAGCGGGCAAGCCGTCCAAAAGGCCAAGTTTGTTCAGTATTGCTCTGAATTTAAGCATGCGAATAAACCTCCATTTTTAAATTTATATTTTTTCTAAATATGAAATTGGTGAAGCCAAAAGAAAAAACGGGCAGAGTCACTCCAAATGCACAGTTCTTTTGGTACCAGGAAGGCCATGCGTGCATGGTCTGTGGCATATGCCCATTTTAGTGTTCTATTCTGCTGACTCACCAGTTGCACCTTTTCAAAATCGCACCGGAATGCTCATTGGATTAAATTTGCAAAAACAAACGTGTCCAACACAAGAACATGTCTTTGAAAGTAAGACAATGTAAGATTACTTTATAGCATTACTTCTTAAATATAAAATATTATAACATGAGACAAATAAATTGTAAAGGTATGGGTCGAAACGTCTGAAAGCTATAACCATATAGACTGACAGGATAAGCAGTAACGTAACTTCCAGCGCCGTTTTTGTACGCTCTTCTGATTTAACTTACATTGATATCCGTCATGACTCCGGGTAATATAATTCGTGTGAGTATTACCGTAAGAGCAGGCTTTGGGGGCTAAACTAAATATCACGATGCCGTAAAATCGAGACCACCGACAGGACGTGCGAAAATGTGCCTTGATATAGGGTGTGTGCATACGAAACACAAATGATAAACTCTAACATGAGGGACATTGTAAAAGCGTGATTGAGACTCTGCTGTGCATTGTAGTGACTTAATTTAACTATCTGTTCCCACCAAATGCACATGTGCAGTATTAACCCGATTGATATCAATAAAATGTTCTCGTCTTATGAGCTCCCTAATCAATAGGAGGTATTCATATTAACTGGGATCCTGTGCTGTCACTTTGCCTGCAGCAAGGAACTTGGCAGTTAGGAGGGTAGATTCATGTATTAAGCAGGCAAAATGAGCTTCAATGAGAAAAGTAACAACATGAGACAATATAGGTCAATAAATGTCATTTTAAATTCATTTCTAGTTTTAAAATATATAAGATGCTGCACATGTTCAGAAATGATCCTCTGTTATGCTGCAAAGGTATTATTTCTGCACGGTCCAGTAACATAAGATGTACAAGTGCCCTCATCATGGCAGAGGTATAGTTCTGATGCCTTGCAACTGAGGGAACCAGGGCACGTCTACAGGTCATGTGTTTAGATATGGATACCTCCTATTTGAATTTATAAACTAACAACACGTCAGCACTACCAGCCTGACACTGCTTCTCAGTGTAGTTAACCAATAGCCAATCAGATGTAATGCTTGGTCATTTAATTTGCATGTGTCAATTCCTACCTTTTCGTTCAGTAAGGGGCTCCTTCAGGAGTTAATAACAAAACGTACCTTGTTTTTGCCGGGTGGGCGGTCTTTTTATGGCTGTTTGGTTTGGGTTTTGTTTTCTTTTGTATTTTGTGTGTTTTTTGCATTTTTATTCTTGCTGTTTTGTTGTTTGTTTGGTTTTTTGTGGGGTGTTTATTTTTCATGAGGAATCAGAACTATAGAAAAAGTAGGCAACCAATCAGTTTGACCTGTTTACTTTTGAAAGTATTAAAGCTTTAATTTTTGAATCAACAACTTGCCTTATTTGGCTGCTTTGATATTCTTCGTTTCTAAATGTGCAGGCAAGGTGCACAGGAATCAATACTCCCATGACCATCCCGCATAAAGACCAAAGTGGAGCCCCACTTTTCGCCTGTAATAAGATGTTTAGGCCTGTGTGTGGAGACAATGGCAAGACATATAGTAATGAGTGTTTCCTGTGTGCTGACATCAAACAAAGCCAATTTACAGGTAAGAGGCTCTCATTGATAATACACTTTTACCCAGGTCTATGCAAAATTACTGAAAGACATATCTCTGTAACCATTACACTGGTAGCCATGTTTTAAACTGTGACAAATTGAACGACATTTTTGAGGGATCTGGCATCAGACAAAAGGGATGAAGACTCTAGTCAAAGAAGTGCGAACAGTTTGATTTGTCATCAGTCACGTGACCACCACGTCATTGTAAGTACCGCCAATTTTAATGGCGTTAACTGTTGCTAGTTGATTTATAGACCACCTTGGTATTATAATATACTGCTCAAAAAGTTAGGGATGTTACGATTAATCTCTTATATCTTTCAGATATTACAAATATGTAATAATGTGTCCTAAGCATGGGATAGTTTAATGTCTTCACTTTTGTATACACATGTTATGCAATGTGACCCATATTCCAACATGCACACCGGTGAATGTGGGTCGGGTTCCTCACAAAAATGGGAAGCCAGTACTGTCCTACGTCTACCAGGTGTGCACATGTAAAAAGACAAGGCACTCTGAGCAGGCAGTTCCTGGTTTGACAACCCAATGTGCATGCATTGATTGCACATGGCACACCTGCAGCACCTGTCTTCTTTCGAGCATAACAGGGTACGTGTAATGTTGGAGGCATTGATGAAACAAACTGATGTGGCACACATGTTTGGATTACACAAACATGGCGTCATTTCCAGACTTTGTAGAGCTCTGCGTGACAGATACCGAGCTGCATCTTCTTAATGCACGAACCTCAGGGAAGCAACAAGCATAAATCTTTCTACAGAGACTGTCAGAGGGTGCTTGCACAGGTTTTCAAGCAAGAGACCAGTGCGTGCCATTGCTCTGCTTCCATGGGCCAGGGAACAGGCAAGGTGGAACAGAAACCAGTGGAGAAATGTGATATCCTGCTTCCACTTTGCGGATGGAAGGAGCACAGTGTGTCATAGGCGTGGGAAACGTTATTTGGATGCAACCTTGGACCAACATGACCAATATGGGGGAGGAGGTGTCTTGGTTTGAGCAGCAGTTTCTTTACAGGGTCGCACTGATCTCCATGTTGTGCAGGGCAGATTGACTGGCCAACACTATCGTGATGAAATTCTTCGTCCACTGTTGCTTCCATATGTGGGTGCACTGGGTGATGACAGCATTTTTCAACAAGATAACAAGATAATGCCAGGCCTCATGTGTGCAAAATTTACAAACTTTTTACAGTCTCAGAGTAAAGAGTGTCTGCCATGGCCTGTCATGTCACCTGATCTCTTCCCGATAGAGCATCTGTGGTATGTCCTTGGCAAAGCTTTTAACCAACGACTACATGTAGCCACGAATCAGACAGAGCAGGTGGTTATTTGCAAGAATGGGTCAGGATACCACAGAAACCGCTGAAGAAACTGATCAGCAGCATGCGACAGTGATGTCAAGCATGAATCCAAAACAAAAGTAGCCACACAAATTACTGAACATAGTTTTGCCTAATGTCTTGTCATTCGTCCATTTGTTTAATAATGAACCGTCATACCTGCATTGTTGTATGGCTTCACGAGAAGGTCACCAAGTGAAGAATCATGGATTTTGATGACTTTGATAAACATGTCAGTCACCATCAGGTGTGTTACTTCTTGTTGCTAGTGGTGTGTGTGGTGAAAGTAACAGAAAAATGGTATCTCAAACTTTTTTTGAGCAGTACGTAACATGTGCAACTGGAGGATACTCCATGCTTCTTTATATATGTGGTAGATCTACTTGTGTATATAATTCTTATTTTGTGGCTGCCGGGAAAGAACAACAAGCAGTTTTCAACTCTTACATATGGTCAGCACTCTTGCCAGTCTATATGTTTTATTCACAGTGTTCGATTGGACAGAATTTACATTCATTATAAGAGGCTGAGCACTTTATTTCGATATGGTTTTCATGTACTGAAGCTTTAGGTACATGATTTTGAACGCATTTATTGTCCCATGCCTTGTCCTTCTGTTCTATATTGTGTTCCAATAATTACAAGATATTTAGGAATGACATGTAATTTTTTTTCTTTTCTTGCAGGGAAACCTGTGGACATAAAAGTTGTCAAAGAAGGACACTGTGACAAGCCTATTGGTTAAAAATCATAAAATGTTGCCAATGTACACACAAGAAAAGATATGATTTTCTAATTTAAATGAATTCTTGAAGTATAATGGGAATAAATTGTTTTACTATATCGCTTTTCTTAAGTGGTAATGTAAATCATTGTACCTCATTTTATACCCAGTTATAGTAATATCAATATATTTATGGTGTGTTTATATAATTTTCTGTTTCTGAACATCCCAGATTCGAATACATTAACTTTCACACAAAGAAAACAACTGTTGCACCAAAAGCAGCGGGTTATTAATGAGAACAAGTAGGAATACTACAGCCTACGAATATGTGGTGTGATTTAAACATTTCCAATGTTTTGGAAAATGCAGGACTGTGAAAGGTAGTTTCCTATAAGTCACAAAACTTTGCCTGCATATTGTAGGCCTGCAATATCATTAGTTACTCTGTAAAGGAGGCCAGGGTACTATTATTTCCTGCGTGAAGGACCCCAGGGTACATAAATATACACATGTCATCCATTGGTGTAAATTTCTTTACCCTGGGCTCCTTCACGGAGTAACAATTTTATCTCGTATTATTAAGGAACTGGAAAAAATTATTTACTCCTTTGATAACGAGAAAAACCTATGGCTTACAGCTGCCATGGTCACTGTTGTCCGCAATGCACAGAGTGATGTTATCCAAAGATACAGAATCAAGCCAGGGAAAGGGACTGGTACACCCAGTGCTTGTGGCACGTTTTAACCAATGAAGTTGCTTGTTAGTTACCTGTACCAAAACGATATAAAGGAATACACACGGGTGGATGACATCTATGATAATATTGCTGTGGTCCTGCATGAGACAGGTGGCCTAGAGGGTTAATGATGAGGCTGAGGAAACCATGGTAATTCTCGCCAGCTTGTGCTGCCATGTTTTTGAGGGCTAGAGCTGAGGCATAGGATCCACCACTCACTGTCTCGCAGCTGTAATGGGCACCTGGTCCCAGTTATATCCCTGTACACTCATCTCTTGTACACCCCACCCCTATCCCAAACTTTCCCTCACACACCCTATTGCTGCCTGTAAGACTGAGGCATGTCCCAACAGAGCCTGCATGGGAGCCCTTATAGGGGCCATCACCATTCCCTTTCCTCCTTGTACTCTGTAATTCTAATTTACTCGTTGCTGTCTGGCTCCATCATTTCACTTTTATTCTCCCAGCATCCTATTAGGTAGTCCTGCACACATTTAATTCCTTTCTGGCCTCCCAGAAAGCCACCTTTCAAACCTAAAATCAATGCAACACTATCCTGTTCCTCTAGACACCAAACTTGTTCTAAACCCTTGCAATTATAATCTTTCCTTCGCCGCTTTCTGAAAATGTCTTCCCTTATCTTTCTATATGCATCACACCACAACAGCCAATGATCCAACGTCTCATCTGCCACTTGTCTGCACACCTTACATTTTCCACTACAACCAGTCATCAACTTCTGTTTCCCTCTTTCAGATTGATTACTCTTACCCTACTTTCAAAAAGAAACCTGAATCCTTTACCTCCATCCCAACTTGCACGTTTCCTTGGCTATTTAATACCTTGTACACTTTTAATGTACTCCTTTCCCTGACTCGTCTTTTCCAATCCTCCTTCCAGCCCTCTGTAACAGTGTTACCCATACACACTTTCCTATCATCAACCTCATCATACCCTTTCAATTCATATCTCCCTGCTTACTTATCTATGCCTTTGACCCATCTTGTTTGTCCCTTGATTACCTCATTGTAGACTTCCTTGCACCACCTACCGTCACTTCTTGCTTGTAGATACCCCCAGTACTAATTTTGCTTTGGCAATCTTGTCTGTGAATTTATTCCGTCCCAACTCTCATTGGACTGGTCCATTTCCCCATCTCATTCTGTGGATATCTCCCTCACGTATTGAGATCACATGTAAGCCATACATCATTCTGGGTATTACAAGTCTATCCCATAATACCCTCGCTGTGTATGCTCTGCTGAAACTGTTCAGTGTTGTAGCTTTTATCATTGCCTTTATACTATTCACTTTCAGTTTAATCTTCTCCACCTGATATCTGAACATGCCTGTTCTTGTTGCTTTTATCTTCATGCCTAGGTATTCATGCTCATCAACCTCTCCCATTTCCATCAACTGTTCCTGTACCTCCTGGAATTTGGAACTGGTGCATTATCCATCTGATGGCACCAGTTCCATAGTGAGGTTATTAGAAGATATGGAATCAGGCTGTGGATACGGACTGGTACACCCAGTGTGTTCAGCATATTTTAAGCAATGACGTTGCTCCTTAGTTACCAAAAAGATATATATATATATAGAGAGAGAGATTATAGCATACCTTTTTGGCGATATATATATATATATATATATATATATATATATATATATATATATATATATATATGTGTGTGTGTGTGTGTGTGTGTGTGTGTGTGTGTGTGTGTGTATACTTATATATATTCACGAGGAAATGAAATTAGAGCATCTGAATTAAATGATGCATTTTGATACAGCAACATTACATAACTTGTTCAAATTGATCTATTTATAAGTATATAATACGTTTACTTTCAACTGAAAAACGCAGACTGAGTTATGTATTTGCACACAACTGTCTGAGATATTAAGGGGTCACATGTTCTGGCAAAATGGAATCAACATTATCATAATTATAATTACCAATTTTGAAGGATGTTAGTGTTCACATTATGTTTTAAAAGCCATGACCCATATCATAATCCGTACTTACGACTCGCCGTTGATCATTTTTGTCCATGTCACTGTTGTCAGTCATGAAGTACATTGTCTCAGCAAACATTTTGTCGTCTGCTTCACCTATTTCCAGGCCTGGCCTGGACTGGGTGCACAGTTTCAATGTCCATCTGACCATTTGCATCAGGGCTGTGGCCATGGCAGAGTGGGGGAAGAAAATAATTCGTAAGCACTTGTTCTGGTGCATGATTGAAGCGTATGATGCCTTGTGCAATAAATTTTACATGTTTTCTCCATTTCTGGGGTGCTTTGATGCCATCCATTCGAATCTGTTGAACTTGATGTGGAGGGAAGCACATAATGAAGCACCAATGAATGCGGGAAACACATGATGATTTATCTCATATAGGCCCAGCCTTCTTATTTTGGCTGAGTTTCTCACAAATGGTCATTGGTCCAGTTCAAGTTATCGTACAGTAGGCCCCTATAGGCCAAAAGTAACGTTGGCAAATCTATACTATATCATCCATGGTCAATTTATAAAAGTAAGGGATTAATACTGCCAATGGGGGCTTTGTGCCTGCACCCTGACCCGGCCACCAGCACAACACCCGAGCCGAAGGCAAAGGTGTTGGTCTGGCGGCAGGGTACAGGCACAAACCCTGAGGTAAAGGTTTTAATCACTTTTCTATCAGGATGACCTGCCTAAAAGACTGGAAAAGATCACACTCACACAACAAACATCAACACCATGTCCAAACCCATCAGTCTGTAGATGAAGATTAGTGCCATCTAGCGGCTATTTTTGAAAGACACATTGTGTCTACAAATACGCAAGTTTCAAAATTGATCAACTAGTCTTCGATCCCACATCAGTCTCTTGGTGCTTATTAAATTAATAATTTTTATTTTACACGTATTGTCAATGAATGTCAAAATGATCGTTGATTTCCAAGAACTGGGTACATCTGACGATTGGGCACAGATCTATACTAGGACCTTTTTAAAGGGATTATTGAAATAAGGATTAATAATTCATCGACCTGGGTGAAAGATTTTATTGTCATGTGTGGTTATTTTGCAGTAATGTCAACTCAAAGACAGTAGTCTATTTCAACTTGTCGGCAGGGTTAACTTGGGCTGGGGAAACAGTATAACAACACAAAGTGCAATAAGGTTTAGCCAACAATTGTCCGGTGAAACAGCATAGCCCCAGTTGTTTGGTGATCATTATTGTAATATTTCGCCAGGTTCCAGGTGTCCGTCCTTTGAGTTACCAGGGCAAACGGTCATTAAATTACTTTCAAAACAAGACTTACTATCTAAAATTTTATCTGCCTGTTCAGGTGGGTCTGAAGCAGTTGTCAGTATTAGTTACAATTTCATATGCGACAAGATACCTTGGGTTGAGCCAGCATGTGGTGAGCACCATTTTGAACATTGTACAATGCAACGATTGTGGGACAGTCGCACAAAAATATATTTGATTTGGATATCAAAGTGAATTGCAGCCACAGCATATATCATATTATCATTCATGCTCTGAAACATTGGCAAAATGTATACTTTTGGTTGCATATATTATAATTGCTTCCCCCAGATCGCCCCAATACTATCCTCATTTATTACAAACCATTGGGTGTGGTATCCACAATTTTCAAACGGCAGCCATTATGGGTAGTCTGGATTAGATGTTTTGAAGAGGTAGTATCCAAAATGTATGTGTGATTAGTGTTTAGGGAAGGTTAATTTGTTGAATGAATGTTTTGTACAATGAAATATGTTGTAGGCATAGCCCAAGATGCAAGTGTCAGCATTACAAAGTATCAATAATGACGTTGGTACAGTAGCATCTGGTCACTAGGTCCCTATAGCTGCCATTTACTAAGCTAGGCTAGAAGGGGGAGGCTGTAGTACCTTTACCAGCTGAACGAACCCAACTGTCTTATAGCGTTTCTTTTTGTTAGACACTATTCCATAAAGTGAAGTACTGTGCCCAAGCTCTCTTTTTCCCCATTGAAATAGTGTTGTAATCTGTGGGAGAGACTAGTGGGTGCCAGGAGTGATTGTTGGAATCTCAGGCACCAACACCAAATGTCAGGGTTTAGTGGCAACATGACTCTTGTGGGCCTCTGAGGGATATAATGTCAGTTGCAATCCAAAAGGCTTCCAGAAGCGACATGGTCATTGACATTAATTCAGGTAACATGCAACATGTGCAACAAATGTTACATACTTTGTAGT
Organism: Hermodice carunculata; assembly: GCA_964020975.1. NCBI lineage: Eukaryota > Metazoa > Annelida > Polychaeta > Eunicida > Amphinomidae > Hermodice > Hermodice carunculata. The sequence goes on from OZ026613.1 coordinate 60,640,325, forward strand.
GTTTATTTAGGTTACCCTCACAGCTGTGAAGTTTTACTATTAGGCGGAAACCCATTTCCTGCTCCAGAATTTTTGCCAGGCCCAGGTTCCAGTGAGGTATCCAAAATCCAAGTTCCTAAATCCTCATCATTTGTCACACTTTATGGACAATGATTCTGAACAGACATGAACTATTGACATAATATCCAAGTCCAGTAAGTTTGGGACTTTGGAGTAAATAAAACTAGGGAAATTTCCCAGGATGCATAAAAAAGGCGATGGCTCTGCCCATGTGCACATGCGCAGTAGGGGGTGATGGAGAAATCAAATTCGTAAACTAGGTACTGAGTAGTCTTCTGATTAAATGATTTACCATTCTGTTCTGTCCTTGAATGATATGTGTTAGTGGTAAGAGCTCACAGACGCACACCATAATGGGACTTTTCCAGAGAGAGCATCACTTCAAAATGTAAATACAACACCAGAGAATTAGCAGTTGTAGGTAGTGGTGGGCCCCAGAATAGGGATTTTGTATCAAACACTGAAGTCGACCCAGGCTATGAATTAAGTAGCATCACTAGGTGGACCTGCCAAGCCCTCCTGTTGGGTGATAGATGGAGCTTAGAAGAGAAGGTGGCCCTGATAGTGGATACAGGTCCGAAAGTGTCAGTAGGTTTTTTCTATATAAGTGGTAATTACCTTTTTTGGGAGGATGTAGTGGTTCTAAAAAGGTTTTGTTTGCTTAAAGGCTGCAAGCATCGGCGGCTGTGAACACTGGCACCATGCTTCTTCAAGCAAGCCTGTTCAACCCTCTTTGGTATCCTGCTAGTGAGCTTTGCAATCTTGGCCAGGGGGATTTTATTCCTCTGGTCTGTGACTGTGTGAGCCACTTTGCTAGTTTTTCAAGGGAGGCCACATGTTCCTCACACTAGTCCCTGACTCACTGGCCTGGCACATCTCATAAGTGTTCAATCGGGGACAGGTCGGGAAATCAGGCAACATTTTGGATGTTTTCTTGCTCTAAATACTGCATGCGGATTTGTGTAGTATGTGGCCATACATTGTTTGCTGGAACAGTACTTGGCCTAGTATGTTGCAGGAACCATTCAGCAACTGTTGGCAGGTTCTCATCCACAAAGTGCTGGCCTGTTGGAGTCCCATTTACCCTGATATGTTGTGTTCTCCCTGTCACCATAATTTCAACATCATCATCTGCTTCCTCCAAAGCAGTCATATTCCTCTATGCATGGATCCACAAATCTCTCTGAAGACCTACCTATATTCCTTTCTTCTTGCATCCTCTTGGGGGGTGTTTTGGGGTTTTTTGGTGGGTGTTTTTTTTTTAAACACCACCAACACCTCTGTATCACTAAGCTGGAGCACCCCATTCTCCTGACGACCGCACACTGGGAAAAGACCAGCCTCCAATATGCAAATGATCCTGCCTCTGTCAAATTCAGAGAGGTGTGAGAAAGCCTGTGCCATGGCATTATGGATTCACATTGATCATTTTGTTGCCAGATGCCACTGATAAAGCCCATGGACACCACAATACCAGATGCACTTTTGGCACCTTTCTGGCTCTTACCTCATTTCTAAGATATATTGCTTTTGTGAGACTGTGGCAGCATTCTATTGGCAATTCTGTCCATATTATATAACAGTCCATGTGACACTCTTTCTACACATACTTATGTTTAGAGTGCAGATACATGGAGCTCTGTCTCTGATATCCATTTCATTTCAATCTCTCTCAGGAATTTTGCATTTACCAACCTTAACACTTTCCCAAGGAAACCACATGATGGACAATTGCCATTTTACATGTCTTCTGCATAGTTATTTGTCCCCCATTAATGCGGAGTATTGAGCACCTATTATTGAAACTTAATATCGTTCTACATTTAAAAGCATTAACATTTAATTACAGATATTTGAAAAATGAAGTTCCCAGATTATTTATCAATATGTTTCAACCACCTATAACTACACATTCTTAAGTTATTACCCGGTCAAGTAGAATATAGTAGAATTCTGATACCACATAAATCAACAGCAAAAACCTACGTCAGATATTACATTCCTCATTGACTGCAAAAAACCCTCCTTGTATAAAAGACAAAATTCATACACATAGTTATTCTATTTATGAAACTATCCAAAGTTGCATTATATTAACAGCTACAAAGATGTATGTGCCTTTGATTTGATTTGATTTGACTTTATTCAGGTAATCGTCTTAAAATATAAATACTCAGAGTAAAAAAAGTAAAACACCTTTAAAAAGGAGCTTAGGCTAAAAAGAAAAAAGGCGAATCACCCAAGGATTCATGAAATGATAATTACTTGGGATTTATATTGTCATATATATGTATATATATATATATATATATATATATATATATATATATATATATATATATTATATATATATATATATATTTCACCAGTATTCGACAGTAACTTGTAATACGTTTTACTGAATTTCTTGTGCACAGCACAAAACAATCTGAGCAACAGAGGTTTGCCAGGGTGGCAAAAGTACCATTGTTATGTTCATTTTTATTGATGACCATGTGAGGGTCGTAACCTATTTTGTCCATGTCGTGTCTTACTATACACCATGTAGGTTGCAGAGGACATGTTTCTCGTCTTTGCACTATTCTTCTCTTCCACTGCTATCTATCTCTCTCTGTCTCTCTCTCTCTCTCTCTCTCTCTCTCTCTCTCTCTCTCTCGCTTTATATATATATATATATATATATATATATATATATATATATATATATATATATATATAAGAGGCAGTTGTTTTACTTAGATAAAATTCTATGAATTTGGTTTACAATGGCTTCGTGATTAAGATCTGGATTGAAAAATGTGTTGTAATCAAACCACTGAAATTTCTGGTGAGGTAAAGTACAGAAAAAAATCATGTTTTTTTAAACCATTACATTTTGCATGTGTAAAAAGTTTCACATATGTCATATAATAATTCATTTCACGAAAATTCCTTTTTATAAATAGTCGTACAGATATTTTACAACAACTACAACATGAGAAGCGCTAATACTTGCTTTTATTCGATCGATTTTGATACCGGATGTCATGGTGTCATTCGTCAAAATTGATGTTTGTGGAGCAAGAACACAGATTAAGAGGCATGAATATGAAGTAGTTTTCATGCTAAGCATATCGAATGTATTAAAAAATTGTAAATTTTTGTTCTTTTTTCTACAATTAGAACACAATTTCAGGTACAAATTGATGAAAATTCTGTTCATGCAATAAACATATGACCAGTGGTCATCATAAAATGGTTCAGCACAAGTCCAATATTCAGCTGTCAATGTGTCAAGCTTCAAATTCATGTAACTAACAGGTTCTCGCTGATCTGAATAACACAATATGAAAATGTGTGAAACTAATCTGCAGGCTTTGTCAAAAATGATGGTTATCCATCGGAAAAAGGAAAGTAGATTCACGATTGGGTAACACACAGGACAGGAGGAGTCAAGTCTCTCTTTGCCGCATTACACGGCCTTGAAAGTGTTTAAGAAAGAGTTGATGAGAAAGATAGTCACAGGTATAATAATAATAATAATAATAATAATAATAATAATAATAATAATAATAATAATAATAATAATAATAATAATAATAATAATAATAATAATAATAATAATATGGGATGATTAAGATAGAGTATACATTTAATTTGGTGTACAATACATCATATTGTCATAAATATGTAGCCTAGACCAGCACCAGAAAAACTAAAAGGAACAATGATATGAATATAAATATAAATATCCTAGATGGGTTTCGATAATTCGTCCTAGACAGAGAAATACGACATAATATAAAATATAATATATCAAGTATCAATGTCAGATTTTGGGTATGAGGTGTCCTAATAAAAATTGTGCAAACTGAAAATCCTTACATTTAGCATAACCCTATGTTTGGGGTCTCACAGTGTTTAGCAGCGTCCACTGCCCACCTATGACTATAAGACAAGATAAGTCTACATCAGAGACAAAAAGTCCATAGTATAATTTCTGTAAAATAATGGTAAAAACAAAAGGAAACATATCTTTAAGGCAATGGATCCACCAAGTGTACCATATAATCGTATATGGAGTGCATCATGCCAAGGTTTGAAATCATGTACCTCTCTAAATTTAACCCATGAGCCAGCAAGACTGTTTATAATCAGATTTTTACTGGTTTGATCTCTGTTGCAAAAACTGTGTACTTCTCTTTTTTACTGGTTTGATCTCTGTTGCAAAAACTGTATACTTCTCTCCTACATGCCGGTTATATTCCTGTAAAGGTAGGGACAAGAAAATTGCAATATATGTTCATTATATGTTTCCCCATGGGACCAACATGTTGCTGCTGCACAGTTACACTAACGATGCATCTGAGTGCTTCAGCCCACTTGAACAATGCATTTCATGTTCCACATGGGCCACAACCCCTAAGATGTCCTCACCAGTGAAAATTAATTACCATGCGTATCAGATTAATTAGCATAAAGAAACCTTAGGGAACAGAGCAGTGATTTTATCTACACTCGAGTTGGCCTTTAAAGGACTCCTAGTATGACTGGCAGAATTATTAAAGAAGTGTAGTCAACAATTGGAGAATTCAGCATAACTAGGGATACCAATAGTTCCAAATGTATTACTTATACATTTCATTCTAGACAAGTCCAAGAGTATGCCGAGAGAGTTATTATATGCAATTTTCATTTTATGCATCTTGTAGCTTTTATAATTGGCTCACAGCTGACTGCAGTATGAATTACCTAAACATGATTTAAACAATAAAACTTTAAAATCTGCTCTGCACTTTCCAAATTTCTTGCTAGCATATTTGCACAACCATAAATATATCTAATTTGCCTTTGAACATCCAAATCGGCAAACTAGTTATTATACATTTTCTACCCCAATTACTTATATATGTGGACATACTCAATTTTGCTACCATTAAGATACAACTAGGTAGCCTACGTCATTTCCAGGGCAAAGGCTGAATACACATACGGAAAGTTTTAGACATATTGTTAATATCAAACTTAATAGCTTCTACTGCGAACACGTCTATTAATCTTTACCGAGGGTGGTAATAAACACATATCATCTGCATACTCTACATTGTTAGCTATCTAATCACCAGCGTTACAACCAATTTTACATCATTGAATTTCTTATTTATTACATTGATATAAGCATAAAACAGAGGCGGAGACAGAATGTACCTTGCCCAACTACATAAGATGCATGAAAGAATGTAGATTTACAGAAACCCCACTGGACAGCCGTAGACTGTGAACTATACCGGTATGCCAGCATTCCTACAACATATAGAGGTATGCCCCCATCAAAAGGAATTCTGAATAACGGAAAATGACTTACACAGTCGTCTGCTTTGGAAGCATCAAGAAAGCAGAAACACTGATCTGGACCTTGTACTATATCTATGCAGTAACTCGTTAAGAGTAGAAATACACAAGTCTGTAGAGCGACAACTCTTGAAACCAAGCTGATTATATGTGGTAGACATTTTTTTATTTCCATCTTATAACATATTTTTTCGAGAATTTTTGACATACTACTAGCCAGGGCAATCGGCCTGTAGTTACTCATATACTCAAGGTTTCCTGTTATATACTTAATGAGTGAAACGATGACGGTCTTTATCACATTAGCGGGAACATAGCCATATGAAAAAGCCATAGAGAGACACATTAACCGCTTGTCTTCATATTTCCGGTACTCTGTAGAGATACCATCATGACCACCATCTTTACCAAGTTTAATATCTTGTATATGTCTTTCAACTTCAGAAACATCGACGCATGCATTTTCATAAGTATCTGTACTTTTAGCATTGATAAACTTAGTAAGCTTTGTTTTTCTCTTGTCGACATTTAGTAAATTGTAACAAAAGGTCACGCCATGCTTGTATGACTTGCACTTCACCTTCAACATCACTGATAACTTCAGGCTCTTGCACTTTAGTCTTATTTATCTGAGATACTTTTTATCAAAAACCAACACAACCCTTGTTGCAAAGCTCTCTAGCGAGGGCATTAGATCTATGTTGCTGCTCTTGAGCTTTTTATCCAGGAAATATATCTTTAAAGCTAAATCTAGATCGATACATATATTCAAATATGGGAAGTTGTTTGGGCTTACCATTCTGGACCAAAGAAATATAGTTTTCTCGGATCACTCTGTGAACTTCAACTTTACAACTTTTCCATTCAGGTATAATTTTATATCCTAAGTATTTTGACCCTCCCATAACATACTTACCAGCTCAATCTAAACATGAAATAATGCAGTATGGAGTCATAAAAGGAATCAAAATGCTGCAAAATGCTCAACATCAGTAATGTTTCTATCTCTACAATCTAATATAGAACAAGACACAACAACGTCAGCAAGATACTTGTTACTTAATTCACCATAGCTTGCAATTTTCTCTCTAGAGGCATTGCTTCAATTAACAGAATAGTCATTTAAGTTAGACTCATTATTCGAATGCTGTTGTTTACAAGTACCAGATTGATACAAAACTTCAAAAGCAAGAGGTAAACGATCTGACGATATTATATTTTGTCTGGTGGTCACTTTTGAAACCAAAGAGGCAATAGATGTTGTACGTATACAGTGGGCAAGCCAGGAGGTACTGCCATGGGCATGCCTAATATATGTGAAGACATTGATGTCAATACCAAGGTGCTGGACATCTGTCAGTATTCATTGTTCATTTTCACAAAAATTGATGAATTCTCTTCCAAAGGGTGTCTTTAGATCAGCATTAAAGTCATTCAACACACAGATATTGCAAGAGTCTAACTCTTAAATAATTGAAGAACTTTTATCCAGGCATAAGTAATACTCTTTAGTGTTTTCCTTACAACAAAAAAAAAATAAACACTCACAAACACCATTGCCTTACCTGTCGGAGAACATATTTTAAGTCCAATGTATCTGTTGTCATTACAGTAAACAATATAACACTACTGTTACAATGCCCACCTTCGGAAGGTACTAGACCATAGTCGAACTCAACAAAAAATTGCCAAAGATGAGATAACGCGAACAGTAACAACATATAAACAATCAACCATCGATACAAAGTATGTATATGAAATTATACACTTAGCTATGCTGATACTCCTATAATTAACATACTGCAAGTAAATCCTAATCCCTGGTGAGATTCTCCGCATGTTCTGTCCCTCAGTTCCAAGTCCTGTGGTAGATGCCAAATCGTAAGGTCCAAATCCCACAGAGGTACAGTTCAGTTCCAGTGAGGTACACAAAAGCATGGTGCTGATCCAAATACACCAGTCCACACAATGTCATTCTCCACAGATATATAAGTATACTTGCTGTAGCAATAGCTCATAGTCCTGCTGGCTTGACGACACACACAGCTCCTGACAGATCTCAGAATTCTCCTCTTCTCTTTCATGAAGGGAGCTGCTTTATATATCCATGCTTAGAACTCTCACCAGTATTCTATAGTTTTCTAATTAATCACACATCTTAATTATCTGAGATCTCTTAAGACCACATCAGAGTTTTCCCTTTGTTTACAAATGTGAACGTAAGTCAACACTTCAGTCCACTTTACTGTTCACTATCAACACGTGAACTCAAACCAAACCAAACCAAACCGAACAACCATGTTCACATCCATAACATTGCTTATAGAAACTTTCTCGCCATAAAAATGCTAATCCGCCGAATGGCCGTCCTCTTATTATGCCCGATTTATCATTGATAGATGATAATCCACATCCTACAAACTGACCATGTACATAAAAAAAGATATGCAATTCCCTTGAAACAACCATGTTTCCTGAAGTACAATAACATCATATGTATGACACAAACTATTGATGTCTGAAATAGAACTTTTAAGTCCTTGGCAGTTAAAAGTTACAATTTTAACAGCCATATCAGGTAGTTAACAATATAACAAAACAGTAAAAATATTTATGGAAATAGACACTTACGCAAGGAAAACGATTGCATACATGCCTAAGCACACAACACTAATAAGACATGACCATTAGGTTTAGTTACCAAGGGCTGTAGCATAAGATTTTTCAAAATAGCTTTTCACAAAGCACCCTTCTGGCCATATATCAGGATTCAGAAGTTCCTCGGTTAGATGCCTATTTCCTCTTATTAGAAAGGAGGAGTAACCACCGTGCCTGGTCCTTATCCTGTCCGATTTAATAAGCAGACCACTAGTTACATGCTTATCCGCGGCACACCCAATGATAATGGTACTGCATGTAAAGACACACATTATGATGAAAATGGAGTACAAAGTGTCACAATAAAACGCTTATAGGTTGAAATGTACCCCAATAAAAAAATTAAGTAACCCCTCAAATTTACCATGCAGCATATTTCGGGTAGCCTACTGGTAAGCCGCTGCCGCTGTGCACGTATCCCCACTGTTTTTATCTGTGCATTATATCGCTATGTGTTGCTTCTGGTTGCGTTTTATTTCCTTATTTTCTTTCCTCGTTCCCCTTTCTTCTTCAAGTATGTTCAAAGTAATACAAATCACCATGCATACGCTTGAAAGCATTTACACATTCTCTCTTCACAAAATTATGTCAGGTTTCATACTTTTATTTCATGTAAAATTGTTCACAAATATGTCAGACTTTTTTGGTAATTTTGAAATGATAGAACCGGAAGATAAATGTATGATGTTAAAAACTACAGACGATCATGAAACATCTATAGAAATGGCTAGCACTAGGAGAGCGAAACCGACGAGAAAGGGCCGTCCTCGGCGCTTTTTGACGAGAAATGCCGAGGAAATTTGTAGAAAATCCTTTTCTAGGCATCTCTCGGCAATTTTGCCGAGAAACGCTGAGAGAATCACGTTTGTCTGTTTTCTCTCGGCATTTTTGCCGAGAAACGCCGAGATCTGCTGCAATGCTACCCCCCCCCCCCCGGCGTTTCTAGGCAAAAATGCAGAGACACATCGCGGTACCTTTAATCCGTATATTTACCTCGGCACTTCTCGACATAAATGCCGAGAACGCCAAGGTATCTTTCATCCCAATCCTTACCTCGGCATTTTCGCCGAGAAATGCTGAGTTAATGTCTAGAATGAAAAGCATCTCGGCATTTGTGCCCAGAAATACCTAGGTATGGATTTGAGACTTGAATACCTTGGCATTTTTCATGACTCTAAGAAGAAGACATTCATGAGAAGTATTGGTAGGCATTTTTAGGGTAATGCAAAACAAGACAGACACGACACTTTTATTCATTGTAGAACATAAATGTTTGCACTTTACTATTTATGAAAATCACTGATACCCGCTAGTGAGTGACATTTAACACAGTCAAGGAGTAATAATGGCAAAAATACCACAAAGTGGCATGAAATTGTAAGGAAAAACATCTCTTGTCATACACGTAGGTCTGACAATCAGGGTCCACTGTGAATGTACAAGTATTGTAAAACTGTCACCGTTAAACAGGCTGTATTATTTAGAAGCGTGTTACAAAGAGTCAGTGACATCTACAAGTACATGGCATTTTTACCTGGTTACACCAAATACAGGTACACGAGAGGCATGAGCATTTTTGTTTCCAGTTTCGTGCCACTTTATGGTATTTTTGTCAAATATACCTTTATTTTAAGACCAACTTCAGCATAAAACCACTTTTTTGCTGGCAGTAGGGATGATCTTATTTGAAAGGTACCACTGTTTTTATACTTTAGCAAGAACTTTTTAAAAGCAGTTAACTACATACTATTTAGGGTTTTGCCTAATTTTGATATAAATACTGGGGCGTATAAAATGTCCCTGTGTGAATCTGAATGAAGGGTTTGCATGTCTCATATTCCTTGACTTGGTTAAAACGTCACTTACTAGTATGTATTAGTGATTCTCACCAATATTAAAGTACAATCGTTTATGTTTTACAATGAATAGTTGGTGTCTGTCTTGTTTTGCATTACCCTAAAAATGCCTACCAACACTTCTTATCAATATTTTCTTCCTAGAATGTTGGAAAATACCAAGATATTCAAGTTTCCAATGCATACCTAGGCATTTCTCGGCAAAAATGCCGAGGAACGCCGACATGCTGTTCACTCTAGACATTACCTCCGCATTTCTCGGCGAACATGCCGAGAAATGCTGAAGTAAGGAGTACCAATACTTCTTTTCAATATTTTCTTCTTAGAATGTTGGAAAATGCCAAGGTATTCAATTCTTCAATCCATACCTAGGCATTTCTCGGCAAAAATGCCGAGGAATGCCGAGATGCTTTTCACTGTAGACATTACCTCGGCATTTCTCGAAGAAAATGCCAGGAAATGCTGAGGTAAGGAGCAGGGTGAAAGGTACCTCGGCGTCTCCAGGCATTTTTGCCGAGAAATGCCGAGGTAAGTAAAAGGGAGAAAAATACCTCGGCGTTTCTCTGCATTTTTACAGAGGGAAGAGTAGCATCGCAGCAGACCTTGCGTTTCTCGGCGAGAATACCGAGTAATGCCGTGTGAAAACAAACGTGATTGTCTCAGCGTTTCTCGGCAAAATTGCCGAGAGGTGCCAAGAAAAGGATTTTGTACATATTTCTTCGGCATTTCTCGTGGAAAAGCGCCGAGGATGGCCCTTTCTCAGCGTTTTGGCTCTACTAGTGTAGATATATACAAGAAACCACAAAAATTTGAGGTGAATTATAAACATGTGCATACAGATATTATGGTCTCTTTTTAACGTATTTTCTTCGGTTTGGACAATTGTCATCTATATTTTCGCAGGTTTTAGTTTGTTAATGTCGTATCATTTCACTGTGATGTTAATTTCAATTGTATTTATTTGATGTTGTAACTTGTGTATACATGTATGTTGTGACGTTTGAATTGCAGAATACCATTATAGTAAATGGTGCAGCAATAACGTTCATTCATTCATTCATTCATTCATTCACGCAAGTTGCCTGAACGGTCCCATTACGTTTATTTTGTATTCCACACGTAACCGGGGCACAAATTATCGAACTTAGTCTCCTCAGAAGACAAAAAAAAAAAAAAAAGACGATTGCAGCATTGTGCAGCTTGACACAAGGCATGCATGTATATTATCACTGAAACCCACCCTGGTAAATAGCATACCAAAGTTTCGACGTATTGCTTCAGTTTATTTTTCTTAGAACGACTTTATTCCCTAGTTTTTGGGAGCCTCATTATGCGTTCAATGTGATAGGCATGTTAAGGTATTCAGTTGGAACAAGTGTAGCAAAATACTGGCAGAAAAATATAACTGAATAAATTAAAATAGAGCATCCATGTTTTACTTCTTCACAGAGCCACTCACTTGTCTCTCACGGATAGTATCCAACCCAAATCTTTCGGGGTCTTTTTTTCAACCAAATTATCAAACATGGCTGTCTTTGCTTTGGAACTTTCGAAATAATTAGCGGCCATTGCTTAATTTCTTAGTAAACGGAACAGCAGGTCATACTCGTTATGCAGTTTGCAACTCTTAATCCTAATTTATACTGAATTTTCATCATTATACACCAGAAACACGATCCAGCACAAAGTGTGCAACTATATAGCGTCACTGATGGCACAATATTGACCATTTTGAGCATTGTGGTGTGATTCTGCAGTCCACATAGCTGATGACTAGTGCTGTTTGGAGCTGTTTTCCTAATATGTGCAGAAGAAAATGAAAAGACAAGGTGATTGGTCACGCAATCTGACCACAGTTGCGAAGTCACACACGCCGTTTTTCGTCAGACGCAGACTCAAGTCTAAAGGAAATGTCATCAGTGTGACACTCATAGCGGTAGATAGCAACTTGTGGTTTAAACAAAGAACAAGCCTACTTCGTCTGGTTTTAAACAGGTGGAGGGGAGGGAGCGACGACAGACCTGCAGTATAAATCCGTATACTACCGTCCTTATTGTTTTAAGAGTGGACCGGAAGCATGACCATGGGGCGCGAGAACGTGCAAGACAACCTGTTTGGAGATCAACAGATTTCGCTGAGTGGGCTGGTTGCCTGCTGAACAATGTAAGTGGAGTGTAAAAAGAAACACGGAGCTCAATCTGCTTAGGTGGCAAATGGGTTGGAGGCTTAGCTGTTGACCTGACACGTTCTGTTCTTATAGGTCTCCGGTACAATTTTCATTCAAATGTTTCGTTATTTGGCGGAGAAATGAAGCAATGTTGACGCAGACGACATTTAGCTTCCCGATGCGTTTGGTCGGTTTTAAGGATGAAAGGGTCACTATTACTAATCATGCTCCTGTGGTTTGAGGTTAAAATGAGCAGAATTGTTTCAAGTGGCAAACATTGCTCACCAATGTAAATTGTACCGTTTTTAATTACAAAACCGGATCACCAACTTGAACTTTTTTATTACCAGTATCACTATTATAGGTTATATATATATACATATATATATACATATATATATATATATATATATATATATATATATATATATATATATATATATATATATATATATATATATATATATATATATATATATATATATATATACAACAACAAGTACAAACATAGCATCTAACACAATTATATCCATTATATTTATCACAGTTCTGGCACAAGCTACCACTTCCAAGTGACAGTGCTTGGCATGGATCGCCGATTCCGCTAATATAGTCAGTCCGGTGTGTTGGGGGAGCATCAAATGCGAATGAATGTATGGCTTACATTCTAAATCACAACAGTCTAGGGCTGTGTGAATTTATACAAGAAAGTGTAAATAAAATGTTTCAAACTTTTTTGTAATTTGGGGGTTTTGCATTACAACTTCAATCTCTAACTTACGGTATCATGTCAAATTACTTACCCCAACTTACTTCCCAATAACATTAGGCATTCTGGCAGCTGCCAATCAAGACTTTTTTTCTAATTTTGGAGAGATTAGGTTGAAGACAAAGCTTTATTGTGTTTCGTTTCTTCCATCAATCGTCTCTGGAAATGTTTTGCTGTTGGATATTCTGCAGTCAAAATCCTTATAGCAATCGAAGTCAAAGTTAAAGAGAGTTCTGTCTATCTGTGATGTGCCTCAGCACTCTCACATGGGAAGCGTTTTTCAAATATCTGCCACACACAGATGCGCCTGGTCTATACTAGACTTAATTCCCAACTATAGAGGATAAATGTAATCCCCTCCCCAGCTTCTGATTGTTGAAACCCATGCGAAGATGCCCACCATTATTTTCTCAGATGTCCTTGTCATACGCATCCCCCAGAAAAATTCTCCTTAACGCTTTATGTAAAATCTTGGCACAAGAGATAAATCCCAATTTGATTGTTCACTTAACACCTGATGTTCTCAGGACTGAACTTTTTAACTCATGGCAATAGATATATGTCACTTTAGCTAAAAAAAAAAAAAAAAAAAAAAAAAGAATTTTTAAGCTCTTCAGTCATTCATAAAGACGTCCAGAGGGTTTGTGTACTGAACTCAAACTGGTATATCGATTGTATAGGTGTTTTAACTTGAGATGTAATTTTCGTGGACTTGAAATCTGCAACTCTTGTATTGTCTTGTCTGTAGTGTACATATGCTGTGTGTCATTTGTATGTGTTTTGAGAACCCATTTATTAGTACGCCTGAGTACTACCTCCTGGGCAATCCAGTTTAAATAAATATCTTTAAAACAAAGACTGGTCTCTCCATTGTATGCGTTCAGTAATGATACTGTTCAAAAATAGCGAGATACTCCCAAAGCACACTTGACTGACTAGAAACGGCGATCGACGGTCTTGGCCAAACCTTGCCAAAAAGAGAAAATTTTAGGCGTCGGACTCCAACACTTGCGGTGATTGGAGGCCCTTTCGCCAAAGACCATCGAGTGCTGGCATTGATCGATGACAGGGCCGCCAAAGACCGCTGAATGTTGCTGATTAGCATCAATAACTACCGAAACCGCAGCTGCAGATGACCGATAAACTTGTTCGTATGCTGTCCAAAGTTGTTACGTGTGAAAAGTAATACAAAAGTCATTTATGGAACAGAATCCTTTGTATTGTTTCACAATTTGTTTATGGCATCCGAGGAAATAATGTTGCTTCGCAGGATATTGCAAAGATCTTCGGGCATGCCATAATAGATGCAACATACAAAGTACTATCCAAGTACGTGTAAATTAAAACCGGGATTAATTAACTGTAATGATGATAGAAAGAAAACCTAACACTCCAGGTAATGTGCATTTTGCTCAATACAAGTGTTCTTTGGCTTAGTAAAGCCCCCACCCACCCCCTTCCCGGCCGTGGACATTTACTTGCTTAGAAGAGTTAACGTTTGATGCGTTGATTTAGGGGCCAGCGAAAATTAACAATTCACTCCCGGGCGCACAAAGAGTATCCGAGGGGAGGGAGTAAGAGCTAGCTTTCGCTAAAAACTTTGAATGGTATTGTGTTTTTCACCTGCAAACTGTTTTTGTAACGTCCGGCAGAAACATGTAAACAAATAATACAAACTCTATAAATGTGATTTGAATGTTTGCATTACTTTCTCCTGGCGTGTATATAGCATCTTTTTAACAATGTATCGCTACTTTTTTCTCCCCTGATCGAAGTTGTGTTTTATCTTTCGGTACTTCTTCCTTGGATCAGGCCTAAAACTAGACGATGTTCCAAGTTAAAGTTTAAATGGCCACCCTTTTTACCACTTATATAAACCCTGCGGGTACTTTCGGGCCTGTATCGAGGCAACCTTGCCCACTAAGCTCCATCTCTGACTCAACGGAAGGGGGAGGGTCTTGCCTGGTGTGCCTTGTGCTGCTACTTAATTCTTAGCCTGCGGGCGACTTCAGTGTCTGATCGAAACAAAATCCCTATTCTGAGGTCCATTTCTGCCTACAAATGCTAACTGTACGGCGTTGTATTTACATTTTCAGGTTATGCTCACTCTGAAAAAGTCCCATTATATTACTATTTTTTTATTATACACTAATCACAAGAATTTTGGATACTACCTCTTAAAAATATCCAATCGGGACTAACCCGACTTGGCCGCCATTTTGAAAATTGTGGATTCCGCACCCAATGGTTTGTAAATGAGGACAGTATTGGGATGATCTTGGGTGGGGGTATAATATATGAAACCAAAAGTATAGATGTTGCAAATCTTTTTTGAGGGTATCATTAATGACATGATATATGCTGTGACTGCGATTTACTTTGATGTCAAAATGTATTTTTTTGCGACTGTCCCGCAATCAATGCATTGTGCAAGGTTCAAAATGGCACTCACCGCGTGCCGTCTCAAGCCAAGATATCGAGTTGAATTTGGATTTGTAACTAACGATGATTACTGCTTCAGACACAACTGTGGAGGCAGATTATAGTTAGGATAGTAAGTCATGTTTTGAAAGTACTTTAACGACCGTTTGCCCTGGTAACTCAGACAACAGACGCCTGGAACCTAGCGAAATATTACCATAACAATCACCGAACAACCTGGGCTATGCTGCTTCACTGACCATCAGTGGCTATGCGGCTATGCTGTTTTCCTGGCCCAAGTAAACCCTCCAGACAAGTTGAAATAAAATGCTGTGTTTGAGTTGATAGTACTGCAAAATAAAGGTGCACGATGGCCACTTTCTCAATAAAATCTTTCAGCAAGGGTCGATCAAAAATTTTATTAGGGAAGGGTGGCTGAAAAGTACTTTTTTTTTTGGTCCATTAATTTTACGGTTGGGTCTTTTTAGTAGGGTCGGTCATGTTTCCTGAACCACAAATATATTTCTGCTAGACCTTACTTAACTTCGACATTTGTTGAAACATGTTTAAAATGAATGTTCTTTCCTCTTTTATACATTACCTCTTTTGACGCCAGTTTAGTTTGTTACCTGGGCACAACCGAAGGCACTTATTTATAGTCAGGGAAACAAAACTACACTTTGACCATCCCCTAAACTTACACTCCAATCAGGAAGTTCATCATTATCGCCTGGACCAGTAACAGCCTCTGGTCCCTAGTGTACTGAAGCCTGTTACCATCATAACCATACTCAGCCAATTAGAAACTGAGTCACCTATCCAACACAGAAACAGTAACCTTGTCAAAGAAAGGCAGGCCCCAGCGGAGTAGACAAAATACGCAGCTTGGGTCTGCTTTGGCGGCAACTAGGTTTGCAGTGAGCATGGAATTGTCTTTGAAGTGTTAAGTCACCCAGACTTCTTTATCACAGCTGCCAGCGCAGTTCAGGGTCCTCCGGCACCACCTTGCCCGGCCATAGACCTGCTGCAACACGTGTTATCTGTGCTCCCGCGTGTTTTTGGTGCTGTTGCGCGGTGGCATTTTTCACAGGCACCGCAGCGCCACCTAGGGGATACAGCCGGAACCTAGTCACAAAGACAAGACTCCTTTCTTCAATCTTCGCCAAGGCCGCGAAGTGGCCTAACTCATTCTAGCTCGACGCTATGACCGCCCCATCGTTTATTCTTATAATATTCATCAACTATTTTGCTAAAAAACGAATGAACTAACAAAGGGTCTTAAACAAGTCTAATAAATTTGAAACTCTTCGCATTGGTGCAACTCTTTTTCATATATGTATAAATCTTTTCCACATATGTAAAATAATCATATATTTTACACAATGCGAAAACGATTTGCACATATGCGAAATAAACTTGAAGAAATGCTTTACGCTGAAAATTAATGGTCACTGACGATCATCTCGCGTCAGTGAGACTTCCCAAGCATGACAATGTGACACGAGCATGCGACGGTCGACTAACTCACGTATTATCGTTCTAACGTCTTTTTGCTTCCGCTGCGTTTTGCTTAAATACAATCAAATTGGCCAATATAGTTTGTTGCGATAAACATAGGGCCTTTTGGTAACAATATGTATTATATAATACGGTAAACTAAAATTGTTGATCATGACAGTCGTGTAAAGTGGTAAAAGAACTATTTTGTAATGGGTCATATTGCGCACATCGCAAAGCTAGAGAGCATCCATCGTACCGAATCTTTTATTAATTGAAACCATTACAATTTTACATATGTGTAATTTTTTGTCAAATAATTTATTTCACACATGTTGAAAAGATTTTCACATATGCAAAATTCATTTATACATGTGAAATAGATTTACACATGTGTGCAAATCTTTTTTACGTACGTGATAATGAATTTCACATATTCAAAAAAATGGAATTACACACATACAAAATAAAAACATAATTGTATCTTTGTTTAAAACTGTATAAACATATGTGTAAATATTTTGCACATATCTGTAAATCTGTTTCACATGTTAAATTATTTTAAGTTGTCGTACATATATGAAATTCTTTGCACACATGTGAAACGAATTACACAGCAATAAACAAAGATGGCCGCTACTGTGTCTGGACTGTTGGGGCACATGACTGGTTTAGCTGTTAAAGTCGTGCACAATTCACGTCAAGAAAGTTGCATAATACGAACATTCCATTTTCACAACATTCTGATAGATATTTTACATGAGGAAGGCTAATGTTTGCTTTTATTCGATCGATTTTGATACTGGAAGTCGCAACATGGTCAAATCTGGAGCTGGTAAAATGGTCCTTGTACTCTGTACCCATGAGTTATGCGCACTTGGACTCTCTTGAAAATACAGTAGGAGGGGTTGCGATTGACAATTGTATGAGTATTTGGCTGAATACACAACCGAATTAATACACACAATTCTTGCGGGCTGGAGGTGTGTATTCCTATAAGATTCTATGTTAAAGTAACATTCAATGTGTTCAATAGTTTTGCAGTAAAAGTTTTCAAATTTGCAAGTGTATTTCAACTATATACATCCATTTAGCACAGGAAATTTGGTGTTTCTAGGTGGAGCGGTTTTTAAGTTACGTAGGTGCAGCTTACAATGGAGACTAATGGAAATACACATGCCTAGGCCGCCTGCCGACAGAGCCCTTTACTGAGAACCCACATGAACTAGTTGATCTTGACCTTGTTTATTAGGTCCAAAAGTACGTGTCAACTACGGATAATTACCGTAAACTATGAAAACAATGGTTTGCTTGTTTTGCAATTAAAATCGCGGCAATGCCGTGGTCAATGCTTGTGCATTGTGTGTGTGTGTGTGTGTGTGGCTGGCAAAGGGGATGGTATAAATTTGTTCTCTGTACCTGCGACCTATAAATTACAGCGACGTACACGCGGAAGAAACATTTGAGAAAAATGGAAATCACTGCAACTTATATTACGTTGCGACTTATTGTCCGAAAAATAGCACTTATACCTGAATATTCAGTCATGTGAAGGCTATCGCATTCACTTTCACCCCAACCACACTGACACAAAGTGGCGGAAAAATCTTGATATGTAAAATCGAGAGTTTTAAAGTAGTAAAATTTAACGGGGAGGTAGTCTAGGAATTAGCACTGTGTTCACTAATTTGAAAATGATAATATTGCCTTGCCCCTTAGGTCCTCATCACAAAAAAAGGAAGGAAAAAATACTAGACCAAAGAAAATGCTTTAAACTAGGCAAGCATTCGAAACATCGAATTGCCAAAATGATTAATTCTTTTATAATTATATGTAGATAGGAAAATAGACAGACAGACAGACAGACAGAGAGACAGACAGACAGACAGACAGATATAGATAGATAGATAGATAGATAGATAGATAGATAGATAGATAGATAGATAGATAGATAGATAGATAGATAGATAGATAGATAGATAGATAGATAGATAGATAGATACATACATACATACATACATACATACATACATACATACATACATACATACATACATACCAACAGACTTCGGATATCACATAACATAGTGACGGGCCACAATCTGGATACTTCACAGTGTATATGCAATACAAAGTCTGAAATATGATTAACAAGTTGTAAAATTTGGCATACCGTGTATATTTATATAACAAACACAATACTAAAATATGTCTAAACAAGACTCCACTGACAGGAAAAAATTTATCATATATATGCAGGCTTGAAAGGGTAACAAAACAGCTAAAGTAAACTCTAAATTTCAACTTATTCAACCGTGACAATGTCTTTGAACATTATACATTAAATACCGATATTTTATTATTTGAGCTAGAGATTTTTAACATGGGTGATGTTAGGTGGGTTAGCCACCCACCCCCTTTTTTAACCTCAACCACACAGCTGTCCTCTCAATACACCAGGTTCCAGTGGACTTGCTAAGAGAGTGTACACTGCATTGTGTAGTGTAAAGGGCCCACTTGGCAGAGGTGTTCAATGGGGCAAAATGAAAAACAAATCCGAAAAGACACTTTGTTTTTATGCTCATACTTATTTGATAAGCATATATTATGCTAATTAGCACCTGAAAGAAAGAGGTACATACCTTGTGAACAAGAAAACAAAAGGAAACGTGTGAGTAGTCACATCTGGTTAATTTGATGGTCAGGGATGCATTTTGAGTGTCATTTTGACAATTGGCGACCACTTTGATCTTCCAAACCAAGATGGCCGCTGGATATTTTCTTTTAATCAGGCACAGTGGACCACTTTAGACATTTGTGAGCTATAAACGTGTATTATACAACAATTCCTATTTCTTTTGGGGTTGGGGACTCAACTCTGGCATTGCATTGCGGATAGAATATCATCACCAGTGCCCACAGTCCTCTAATTAGCACAGTGTATGCTACCTAGCACCTAAAAGAAAGTATTACAGAAATTATTCGTTTTGGTACAGAAGGGAATGTGTGATCGTTCACAAATTCAGAAATCCATTTTGGGGTTACATGTATTTTGACACTTGGCAGCCATTTTGACCCTTTAAAACCAAGATGGCTGCTGTACATTTTCTGTTCTTCAGGTATCATGCACCACAATAATAATATTATTTATTTCTTTAATGGCAATCAAAAAGTAGCCAGAGTGTCATGTTAATTTCGTTGCTCAAAGTGCGTATAGTACATATTAAATTTGAGGTCAACTGTGCATGGTCCTGCATAAAAATGACAGAACCTAGTGGGAACTGATTACACCTGAATGCCGTGGCTAAAAGTCATAGTCCTACAAATGGACAGAAGTGGGCAGTCGAGGCAATAACAGTGCAGGCTACAAATAGACAACAGCTGCAGACTTATTCAGGGTTAAGAAAGCTGTTGTATGCAGACTTCTGAAAAAACACAGGAGACTAATATATCCAAACAAGAAGCGAGTATTTCGTGCAAAAAAAGCATCCCCCCGAGCAGGCGCTTCTCACCAGGGGCCACCCCTCTAAGAGGGTCACAATTCTTCTCCAGAAAGTTTGACCTTGACCTTTGACTTCAAGGTCACCTCTTAGCAAATTAAAGGGAAGTCTCGCCTGGTAAATGATGAAAAGGTTTGATTGACTTCAATCATACCCATTTGAAGATGTGGCAGGGAAACCATTATATTTTGGAAGGCATTGTGACCTTAACCTATAACCTGCAGGTCATCCACAATCATATGAAAAAAAATCCCCAAATCTATGGAGTATCTGTAGCAAAAATTTCAAGTGAATCTATAATACGGTTTTGAAGAAGTCAAAATGTGAACTACCATTGCACGCCCAATTGGCTCACATGGTAATTTGTAGGAATGCAAAAATTAACTCTCATCCAAAAAAAAAAAACATTTAAAATCTAAAAATTATTGGAGCATGACCATTTGAACACAACTGATAGGTATCTGCCCGATGTACATCTGCACCAAGTTTGAAATGAATATTGCCAATTGTTTTGGAGAAGATGAAAATGTGAGTTAGCATTGCAATCCCTATTAACCTACATAGTAATCAGCAAGAATGTATGCAGTGTGACCTTTTAAGGTCACTCAGGTTTAAAATAAACCATACAAATTGAAAGACCAAAGGTACTATCCTATTAACCATCAATAGTAAACTTGGGCCTACGATGCACCATTAAAGAGGTATAAGCCAATATATGAAAATTGCTGAGTCAGCAGAAAAATGCAATGTTGATTTGACCTTAAACTTTGACCTCAAGACCTCAAGGTTATATATTATTATATGGTAAAAATTCCCAGATCCATAGATCATCTGTACCAAATTAGGAGGCAATAGGTCAGGGCAGGACAGAAATATAAGGAAAATAAGATACGCGGTGGCTGGTGTGGATGCGGATGACGAGACTAAACACTATATGCATCGCCTCCTATAGGGGATGCATAATTTATCAGGGTGCCAGAAGCCATCTTGTTTGTGGATATTAAAGTCAAAGCATTTCACACCCTCAAATTCTCCACTCGAAAGAAATCACACGTTTCATGCTAAATGATTAAAATCTTGGAATGTGTTTCTTTTTTTAAACTGATTAGCATTACTTATGTTAATTGAGGTAATCTGACGGTATTCATTCAGATTTGCGAATTATTAATGATTTGTGATAATGGGACATTACAGGTATCAGCTCTGACATTAGGGGACATGGAGAACACACATTCGGGGTGGGTTACAAACCATCAACTTCCATAACGCCGAAGCAATTCAGATTTACTTTCACCTTCAAAACACCTTCAATTACAAACGCAGTGCCAGAAATGAGTTCCTCGTCCCCAAAAGTATAAATTAGTGCATTACACATGAATCTTGCTCAAACGGTTCTAAAAGTACGCAAGAAGAAAAAGAAAAGAAAAGATAGCAACCAGCGGCCATTTTGAATTTTGAAGGTCAAAATGGACGCTAAGTGTCAAAATGACCTCAGAAATGCATTCCTTACCCTGACATTAGTGGGTTGCAACTATGCACACATATATGTTTGTGACTGGGTTGCAAAGTTAGGCCGCCCTTTCATTCAAGTGCTAATTTGCATAATTTACGCCTCATACGGACACCTCTCTCTCTCTCTCTCTCTCTCTCTCTCCATATATATATATATATATATATATATATATATATATATATATATATATATATATATATATATACAATGTCTTCTTCATTTCAATTGTAATGAAAAAAAATAATAAATGAAATTAGAAAGCACTGGAAGTGTCGGGGTTAAAACACATGTGAAATGAATACACAGTTCAGGAAAATGAACAATTTCAATAGAAAACAACTATTGAATTATTCATCCAAGGAGAAAGAAAAGAAATTCGATCATGTGATCGTGTCCCATTGGTGATTAAATATTCACGCGCGCTTCCCAATATCAACAGATTTTTGAAGAAACATTAAAAAAAAACCTTTACACAGGTCGGAAAGAATGAGAACAATATTTCGTGAACCGCCCCTTATTTCATATAGGCGAGACAATAATATTCAGGACATTTTAGTTCACAAAAAACATAAATTGTTTTTTAAATCTCACCAAACAAGGGTGAGAAGTGCGGTAAGGACTGTGCATTGTGTTCCAAAATAATTGAAAGTAACACTATTAAAGACGGGAACAACAAGGAATACACGGTCAGAGGTAATATCAATTGCAAAACGGAAAACTTAGCTTATGCTCTTTTCTGTGTCAAATGAAACAAGTACATGTATGTCGGGGAAACAAAAGGAACACTTTACCAGTACATGCTAAATTTTTCAAGAATTAGAAGACAGTATTATAGCCCCACGTACCAAAATTTCTATAACAATGGACACACAATTGATGACTTCAGGGTGATTGGAATTGAGAAGATCTACAATGATGTAACTTATTGGCGAACGATTGAAAAACTGTAGAAGAAGAAATTGAATACCTATGAGCCAAATGGACCAAATATATGTGAATGATTTTCAAAGCTAATAAACGTATCAATTTCAATATGAACTTTTTAAGGATTAAAATAAATGGTCAAGGGATGGCATTTGACCTACAGTATACAGCACGTGAAATCCTTATGTGCAGTAAGCGTGCCTTGCGTGATTATTGACGTCAAATAACGTGATATCTAAGTAACGTATTTTTTGTCCAGTAAATCAATTTCTATGGAGATGGCCGTGGAGGTCGTAAGCTATTATTATTATTATTATTATTATTATTATTATTATTATTATTATTATTATTATTATTATTATTATTATTATTATTATTATTATTATTATGCAAGCAACTCGCATTGGGGTTTTAGAGACGGGCAAAACTTGAGCGAGTTGTCGGCTTTGACAGCTAAATCTGCCACGTTCGGTAATTTGGCGCAAAATTTTAATGGCAGGTTTGACATTTCCTGACGCTCGGAGTGTCACATAATTTTGTCATTCGTGCTGTATTCCCTCTTCAGCAATCTTTGTTAATATCTTACATGCAAATAAATAACAGCTGCAGTGACGATTTCAACATTTTTGTCATGCCAAGTTCTTCTATGACTTTACGGCATAACTGCATTGAGCAAAGATTGATAAACTATCTGGTCTTACCATAGGGTGATATGTAGTAAATGAATGAATATGTCGGCATACATGGTTGGCCTAGGCCTATGTTCTCTTCATTGGTTTTTACGAATCGCGCATCCGTCAGTTGAGTAGGCTGTTAAAATAGTTACATTCGGTCGGCTAACCGCCCAAGAATGTGGTTATACTTATTTATAAAATATACCTAAAAGAGTGCATTCAAGCATGTTTTACGTCATAAATTACTGAATTAATTTTGTAAATGTCTGTTATATCCTCTCGCAAAAGGCAAATTGTCATCCTTCACGGGTTATCCTTGAATGAATACACTGAGGGCAAGTTTATAAATTTAAATTCCATGATACTAATATCTTTGCTTTGTAAATTTAAAGTAATTTTACAATAGGGCGATACTGTGATCGGGGAAAAGTAATTACTCCATCTCTGCGAAACCGCGAGCCACTGACAATGGCATGTGCCACTTTCATACGAGAACTGGTGCGGTGATTCCGCTGGGGGCCAACCGTTTTGAAGGTTTCTTTGTGGAGGAGACACCAATATACACTATTGATCGCACACAGTTTGATTATTTGGTCTGGAAAATACCAACATGACATCTGTCTACTCACCTCTGACCTTACACACCCTCCTCTTGTTCCATGACATGCTGTTGCTCTCTGTCTCGTGGACTTTCATATTGCAACCTTTTCCCAAACAGTGATTGCGCCTGGTCCAAGCAACTTATGCACATTGCCCAAATATATGGTCTTTAACTAAGCTGAGGCATGTTATCCTTTAAACACTGTCATGGTATTTTTCTTCTTTACTTAGGGGGGTAGTGACGTGCAAGGATCAGTATTATATACACATCATAGGTCTTGCTCCAATGTAATTTTTTATGTTTCGGTTTATTTCTTTTCTTTTTTTCTTTTTCTTTTTTTTTTTTTTTTTCAATCGGGAAAACCTTAAAGATTTCTAAAGCTGCTACCATTCATTTCTAAGTGTTAGTTATAGGATTGGCGACAGTCCAATGGTTGATTTATAAGGGCAAGGTTTACGTGTACAGGCTCGACTATTTGGCGTGAATCACGCCCTGATAAGTCAGCCATCGGACTGCAGCCAATCATATAACTTCAAGGGGGGGGGTTAAACGGTTAGGACGACCCCCCCCCCCCAGCAATATGTCCAAATTGGACCAATTAAAGAAAGAAAGAAAGAAAGAAAGAAGAAAGAAAGAAAGAAAGAAAGAAAGAAAGAAAGAAAGAAAGAAAGAAAGAAAGAAAGAAAGAAAGAAAGAAAGAACATGAATCAAAACACAGCTTTACTTACTAGCATGACAAGATATTTCTTCATTATCACCTTGATTGGTGTGGTTGAGCCGAACACAGGAAGAGGACATTTGTATGTGATCATTATAAAATGGTCCAAAATTTTGTTGGTGGCTAGACCCTATGTAACGGCTTTATAGAATAAGCCACAGTGCATGAAGTAGACTTCCAGTTATGTTGATCGGCCAAATGTTATGATAGAATAGCAGGCTCCACAGGCTACTCAAGTCTTAGGAGGTGTATTAGTAGCTTCAAAGAGGTTTAGCATCTGGGTATAAAGTTAAAAGGGTCCACTGTGGAAAATTGTTTAAGGTCGCCATCCAACAGAAAAGTGTCGAAGTTCAGTGTGTGAATAAATTCTCGTCGCCGTCAAGTTTTCAGTCATAGAATTATTTTGCTGCATGTGCAGTTCAGAAAATGACTGAGCAATATTCAAATCCAAATTTTATTTCAAGAGGTCCACAATTTACAATTTGACAAACGGAGGAACTAAATATAACACCGTTTTGGTCAAACCTGCCAAAGTTTAAGATTCTACTTGAGAAAATATCAATTTCTTTTACAAAATTTGGGTGAAAGGATTACCTTCGTAATGTAAATCAAGAGACCTAGTAATATGCTATCATGATCAATGACCCCACTTCTGTAATTAAAAGACAAAGATGACATTGGAAAATTTTAAATATCCATAATTTTTAACCAAAAAAGTTATCATTTCGTCCAGATATTGTATTTAACCGTTTGGAAGAACATAGCACTTTATATAGAGTATACCTTGAAGTTTAGCTATTATGTATAGCAATGAAATATCATTTATTTCACATGATGATGATGATGATGATGATGATGATGATGATGATGATGATGATGATGATGATGATGATGATGATGATGACGACGACGACGACAACGACAACGATGATGATAATGATAATGAGGAGGAGGTGGAGAAGGAGGAGGAGGATATCATGTGAGGTTTTTATTCTTATTAGCATCCATTTTTTCAGTACGGTTCCATGAGTGCAAAACAATAGGGACCATGTAAATTGACTTCATTTCACTGTGTTTTCATTTTCACTGGTGCCTCCCCACCACACAAATTCTCGCAATAATTGTTCAAGTTAATTTACTAAGGTTTCAGTTGAATGCAAAAATAATGCAAAAAGTGTGAAAATAAAAAACATACAAAATTTACAATTTATAGTACCATATAGCACATGCTTGTAACTAATTTGTATAGTATAGTATGTCATAAACATAACAAAAACATGATGTTGGATCAGTCTGTCAGCCAGGCATTCCTGGTTACAAATTATATATATATATATATATATATATATATATATATATATATATATATATATATATATATATATATAAACCGCCGGTACTTTCGGAGCTGTATCCACTATTGGGGCAACCTTATCCACTAAGCTCCAACTTTGTGTCAGGGCTCTTGCCTCCTGTGCCCTGTGCTGCCACTTAATGCATAGCTTGGGGGCGACTTCTGTTTCTGTGTCGGATTCAATATTCCTACTCTGCGGCCCCCCGCCGCCAACGACGGGTAATTTCAAGGCCTTGTATTTACAGTAATTTTCAGGTAATGATCTCATTGGAAATGTCCCATTATATATTTATGTCTGGGTGCCAACCCAGACATTTTGTTTTTTCAAGAATTCTTTTTTCTTTACTTCTTTCTTTCTTTATTTCTTTCTTTCTTCTTAACGACTAGATTTGTCCGGAGTTTGTCTTGGACCCTACTATTCCGAAAACTACCAAACTTGCCATGGTGAATGACCTACCAGTGAAATTAGGCACCTGACTTGGAATAGTCATGATATTTAAAATTATGCAAATTAGGGACAATCAAAATTTTAAAGGCTCCATATCTTCCAAACTCTTGCAGATAGACACAAAGTTATAACTTACATATATAGCTTTGAGACAACTGGTAAATACAATAGCACACAAACAAAACTTGGGGAATTTTAATGTGTGCTAAGTTCACCGAATTTCTCCCCAATACGCAGGCATTCAACTGCCTGCTGTATGACCTATTGTTTGACCTTTATGGTGCCAGGTAACCATTTTGCATTCACAATTAATTAGCTTGGACCTGTCTCACAGGGAGCTTTCTTTCCATGCATGCTAGGTATATGCTTTGGAAGGTTTTGGTCTTGCAAAAAAAAGGGCGGGGGAGACTCCCAACAACTGTGCAATGAGGCTCTCAATAAAATACAGAGAATCTTTTTCTGTTCATGCAAAAACAGATCGACTCCATGCTGCCATTTTTACCAGGCAGGCTATAGTTTCCACTAGAGCTGCACAGACCTGTCAGTGCACTGAAACTGGTATCCTAGCTGGCCTGTTTTTGCCTGGGGCAATTTCAGTCTGCTGAACTTATCAGTCCCAAAGGAACACAGGCTCCAGACTTCCAGGCCGAACAAGTCTGAGTGTACAGTCTGTGAAAAATATACTATATACAGAGCTGAGTGGCCATACCAAGGAGGATAGAATTTGTGTCATGTCAGTGGACACTTTCATGTCTTTGTTTTCTTGTTACCAGTGAGATGAAGCCTGTTCTTCATACCCAATACTCAGACAGTATTGTGCTTGTCTTGTTTCACAGGTACATATATATGTAGTTTCTTGACATCTTCTGTTAAAATTTGTTTATGTAATAAAGGAAGAAAGATAGTTTTGTATTGCATGTATATCAATCCCCTTGAATCATAATCTGTATACACTTTACATATATATGTGCATGTAAAAATAATGTACATATACATGCACACATACTCATCCATAATGCCCAGAAGGGCTGACCCTCTCAGGAGTGGGCACTTTTCTCTGGTCCCAGGGGTGACTGTTCTCTGGTCCCAAGGGTGCTCACTGTAGAGAGGTTTCACTGAATTAGTAAACACTGGCCAAATTTTCTTTCTTTCTTTCTTTCTTTCTTTCTTTCTTTCTTTCTTTCTGTCTGTCTGTCTTTCGTTCTTTCTGTCTTTCTTTCTTTCTTTCTTTCTTCACGACCAAGTTGGTCTAGAGATTTTCTCAAGCACTATTTTTTCGAAAACCACCAAACTTGCTATGGTGACTGACCTAACCTGTAAAATTTTGCATCTCATTTGGAATAGTCATGATGTTTCAAAGTATGCAAATTTCAGAACACTTAAAATTTTAAAAGCTCCATATCTTCCAAAATATTGTAGATACTCAAAATTTCAATGTGCATATATATATTTGTCACACTTGCCAATATAATGGACAGTATAAGTTGCAGAATTTCAAATTATGCTAATAAGGGGCATTGAAAAATTTAAAAGTGGCATATCTCCAAAACTATCATTCATAGACATGCCATTTCAACTTCAATTTATAGGTTTGTGGCAAAGCCACATCCAATTAATCAGGAACCAAAGTTTTAGGATTTTAATTTATGCAAATTAGGTAAACATTCATTTATGATCTCAGTACAACTATGACTATGCAGCTACATTGCTGTTTCCCCGGCCAAAGTTGACCCTCCAGACAAATTGAAATAAAATGCTGTGTTTGAGTTGACTTTACTGCAAAATAACGGTGCACGATGGCCACATTCTCGATAGAATCTTTCACCCAAGGTGGATCAATTTTTATAAGGGAAGGGCGGCTTAATTTTTTTCTAAGGTTTCATAAAGTTTATTTAGGGCTGGGTCTGTTCAGTGGGGCGCGGTCGGGTGACTGGAACCACACATATATTTTTGTTAGGCCTTACATGACTTGGACATTTGTTGAAACATGTTGAAAATGGATGTTCTTTCCCCTTTACACATTACCTCCTTTGACGTCAGTTTATTATTTTTTTAAACCCTGGGCACAGCTGGAGACACTTATTCCAATTCACCAGCAGCAACCATAAACTATCACAGGCGCTCGATACCAATCACCCCCAAGACTGCTACCGCGAAAAAAAAAGAGAAAGGTATGACACTCTCAATGCCAGACAGTGGCACTTCCTCGTAAATCGCCCTGTATTCGCCATTGTAATTTTTTTCCTCCAGACAGGAGCCCAGCAGTGAGTAAAGATAACTCTGGCCCAGTAGATGCCCAAGCTCGGGGAAAGCACTGACCTTGGCCCAGGGTCGAACTGGCCTGTGACCCCCTAGACAAGGTCAAGATTCTGTGAATGCTCTCAGAATCTGCCCAAGTATGTCTGAGCGCGAACAGAGACATTTTGTTTTCCCAAGAATTCGTTTTTTTCTTTCCTTCTTTCTTTCTATCCTCTTTGCGACCAAATTTGTCTGGATTTATTCTCTGACACTATTTTTCCGAAAACCACGCAAACATGCCATGGTGACTCACCTGCCAGTGAAATTGTGCATGTCGTTTGGAATAGTCATGATGTTTAAAATTATGCAAATTATGGGGAATTAAAATTTTAAAAGTCACATATCTTACAACTATTGCAGACAGACACAGAATTTCAATGTGCATGTATAGGTTTGTGACAACTGCCAATATCATGGACAGTAAATAAAAGTTGTAAAATTTTAAATTATGCCTATTAGGACATCAAAAAATCAAAGTTGAATATCTCCAAAACTATTATATATAGAAATGCCATCCCAAATTCAATTTATAAGTTTGTGGCAAAGCCACATCCAATGAACCATGAACCAAACGTGCAGGATTTTAATTAAGGCAATATTACAATTGTTACATTCTTTCGTGTAATTAATGTGACATACAAGGGTTTCTACTGCATCATGTGTGAACATCAACTCCTTACGCTTATTTTCCAATTGCAATGAATTTGTTTTACTCTGTAGAATTGGTAATTTGTCAAAGACTATTGCTTACTTATCTATTCACTGTCTAGCAAATGTAGTTGTACTGAACCCCAATTGCACTGCACATAAAAGGCTGCTCCTTTTTGTTTACATGTTTTCTACCATTTCACGAAGGCCTCACCTGATTTTGACATTATTTCCTTATCTGAAACATTTCTTTCTCAGAATTGCCCTGATGATAACCTTCGTATCTCTGGCTATTACGATATCATTCGTCGTGATCGCACAAATGCTGGTGGCGGAGGCGTAGCACTGTTTGTTAAAAATTGTTTACATGTTTCGAGACGTCGTGATTTAGAACTAACTGATATTGAGTTCTTGTGGTGCGAAATTAGACTTCATAACAAAAAATTCCTCTTTGGTGTTGCGTATAGACCACCCGATACGCCTGTTTCTTTCTGGGAAAAACTTCAAGAGAGTCTTGATCTTGCAAAAGGTACAGGTATTCAACACATTATTATGACTGGTGATCTAAATTCTGACTTTTAAACGCAGCCCGGAAGGAAACTTCAGAATTTTGCTCAGACTGATATCTTAACCTTACATGCTGACGAACCCACTCGTATTACTGATCATTCTGCAACATGTTTGCACCAAATTATTTCCAACGTACCAAATTGTCTTTATAATATACGTATGCTTCCTCCTATTTCTAACTATGATCATTGTGTCGTCGGTGCAAACGTACTATTTTGACGTAAGAAAGAACCAGCTTATGAACGTCATATTTAGGAATACGACAAAGCTGATTTTAATAATTTCAGACACTATCTGAGAGGAGTCTATTGGGACTCTTGTTTTACATCCGACGACATTGATTTATGTTGCAATCATTGGTCCGATCTTTTTCCACAAATAGCTGAGCACTGCATTCCTAACAAAATAATCCAGGGTAAGACCATCTGACCAATCCTCGTATAATTCACAACTTAGATCACTTAAACGTCAGGTTAAACGTTAATATGAAACAGCCAAAAGTCTTAATTATGAAACTGGTGCCTGGGCCTCTTTTTGTCTACTCTGCAATTATTATCAAGAGACTGAAATCTGAAGAACTGAAATGCAATAATAAAATTAGAGCCAACCTAAAAAATCTGCATCGTAAAACCAAATGCTGGTGGCGCACTGTTAAATATTTTCTAAATCGTAACCATTCATCAACCGTTCCATCTCTTGTACTTGAAGATAAGTATGTATCGGATAATCACACCAAATTGCTAATCCTCTAACTCCCGGCCTCGACTTTATATATGTAACTGAAGACGAAGTTCTCGAGACTCTTTTATTCCTAGATACGACTAGGGCATCCGGACCCGATGAAATAAGTCGAAAACTTCTCAAAGAAGCTGCACCGGCTATTTCTTCCTCATTGGTGAGACTGTTTAATCACTCTTTAGAAGAAAAAAATGAAATTCCCTGCAGTTTGGAAAAACGCTAACGTTTGTCTCCTTCAGAGAAGGGGCCCAAGAATTTATGTAAAAATTACAGGCCAGTGTCTTTCCTTAGCTGTGTTGTGAAAGATTGTGTTTAAAAATGTATCTAATTATTTTCGGGACAACTTTGTTATCTTCACTCACCGATCTGGATTTTCTCCAGGAGACTGTACCGTTAATCAGTTATATCTCTTTTATCTTGAACTCTGTCTGACAGTCGACCAACGAAAAGAATTCCGCATTATTTTCTTAGACATAAGCAAAGTATTTGATAAAGTATAGCATGCAGGTCTGCTGCACAAACTGAGGAAAATGGTATTTCAGGTAACTTACTGGAGTGGTTTACAGATTACCTTCAAAATCGTCAACAACGTGTTGTTATCCAAGGTCAAGCTTCCAGTTGGGGTTCAATTGGCGCAGGTGTACCGCAAGGGTTGGGGTCCAATTGGCGCAGATGTACCGCAAGGGTTGGTTCTTGGTCCTCTAATGTTTCTAATCTACATCAGTGATATTGTTGATCATGTACATTCAAATATTAAGATAATTGCTGATGACACTAGCTTGTATCTAGCAATTGATGATCCAGAAGCGGCGGCTGCATCTATTAATTCTGATCTCTCTGATATCAGTCAATGGGCTGACGATTGGCTAATTACTTTTAATGCCCAAAAACAGACTCCATGCTTATCTGCCGGAAAACTAACTTACCCAATCATCCTCCGATTATTTTTCAGGACCAGGTTCTTAGAAATGTTAACCAACATAAACATCTCGGCGTCACTGTGCGCTCTGATCGAAGTGGCCTGATCATGTTAATGAAATTGCTGCTAAAACCAATAAGTAGATCAATATTATGAAGGGACTAATTTTTACCCTTGGGAACAATATATGTATCCTTTATTAGACCAATTCTTGAATATTGCAGCCCTATTTCTAGTGGATGTACTTCAGTTGACGAAGCAAAATTAGAAAGCATTCGATTAAATGCGGCTCGCATTGTTACAGGGGCAATGCATGGAATCAGTAATGCAAAAATATACGAAAAACATGAATGGCATACATTAGCCAAAAGAAGGGATCTGTCACAATTGACCTTATTGTATAAGTTGGTAAAAAAACTCGCTCCGAATAATTTATGTTCTATACTCCCTACTGTCCCGGACACTCCCAGGTATACTACACGCCAACATTGTGACCTACCTCAGGTCAGGGCTCGTACTGAACTTTTTGATAAATCTTTTTTCTCTTCTGCGATTATGGAACGAATTACCCGTCGATGTTCGACAGTCTAAATCACTTCAAGTCAAAATTATGCCGACCAGTTGCTCGAAGTATGAACTTTCCTGAGTTGTACAACTTTGGCGATAGATTTATATCGGTTCAGCACACAAGATTACGTCTGGGTGCTAGCCAACTGAATTCTCATTTACATAAAATTGGTGTCCTGGACACATCTCGGTGCCACCACGGCTCAACTGTTGAAGATACGTAGCATTATATTCTTCATATGCCCTCTGTATTATGTACCGCGTTCAAAATTATGTTTTTCTATCACTTCTCTTGCCCCATTCACTATGCTAACAGTATTTTTTGGTTCTTATGAATGTTCTCTGCTCGATAATGAACGCATTTTTTTCAGCAATTAATGAGCACATTTTAACTACTGGTCGTTTTAAACCATCAGGCATTGGTTAAATAGGTTCATTATATCTAGGCTTAGTAATTGAGTCCGTCCATACATGTGCATAAATGTAGCAAATGACAGTATAAGACGTAGACGCAAGAGTTTGAGCAGTTCTATCTGTCTGTGTCTTGTGACTATTATTCTCAAGCATGTTTTTGTTCAGTTTTGTTTTGTCCTGTTTCTGTCTTTGCTTCCCAAGAGGGATTCGGATAGGGCACCAGCCCTTTTCCCAATTGTTGTATTATTCCTGTGTAACTCTATGCATTGTACTTTAAGAAATAAAATATGTTTAAATCAAATCAATTTAGGCAAATAAGTTGAATATGCAAAATTTCAATCTTGAACAGCTTAAAAACTGTTATGAATAGAGGTGCCATTCCTGATTTAATTTATGGGTTTGTGATATAGCCGCATCCAATGAGCCATGGTCCAATCTTGTACAATTTTAATTCAGGCAAATAAGATGAATACACAAAAATTATAATCTTGAACAGCTTCAAAACTATTAGAGATAGTGGTGTCATTCAAATTTCAGTTTACACGTTTGTAACAAGGAGCCAAGAGCCGAAGTTGTAACATTTAAGTTTATGCAAATTAGACTAATACACAAAAATTTAGATTATGTTGAATAATGGCAAAGTGTAGCATTTTAAACTGTTCTCATTTTGAAGGCACCCAGACAGAAGCGAATCTTCTTTTCTAGTTTATTACCTAAAATTGGTGATGTCATACACCCTATTTGTGGATGTGGGAGATAAGTAATGAATAATTTAATTTGCTCTGCATCTCTACAACAGGAATGTCGTGAGCTTGTTGTCAGTTTATTCCCACTTTATCTTTAGCATTTATCTACTTAAGCTTAGTTTTACATGTAAGATCATTCTTATCGTGCAAGTTCTAATGCATAGTATACTGCTTTACAACAGGGATGCGCTGAATGAATAATGACATGAACTGCTGAGGCCAAAACTGTTTTATACCTTCCTATGAAATGAACATTTTTTTTTCAAATTTCCGTGCTATAATGTAAAGAGAAATATACTGAAATAGAAGGTGAAAGCTTGCATGTCCAACTTCTTAAAAATTAGGTAGATTTTAAATTTTGACGAAAATAAATATGAAATAAATTGTGCTATCACATGGTTAAACTTTCGAAATGGACTTCCCTCTTCCATCTTCAATCTAGTAGTAAAGCAAGGAGCAAAAGGATTACACAGCACAAATTAAAACTGCTGCAACCAGTGGTCTTTTAATTTTCAAAATCTGATGATTCGAATAAGGGATCATAGCTAATGCTTAAGAAAGTACTAAATTACTAAAATGAAGATATTAATGTTGATACAAGTGTGGGTCGTTAAAAGTAATGAAGCTCAATTGTTCCGATCTTATGCTTTATAGTTTCCATTTTTCCTAGTTAACGAAGATTTTTCCTCGATCTTGGTGGAATAATTAAGCAATTAGAAACTTATTTTAGTCCCTAAAATGCACCATTGTGCACTTGGAATCTTAAAATATTGCCGGGGGCATGCCCCCGGACGGACCCCTAGCAAAGCGTCGCAGCCCTCGGCTGCTTCCACTATCGGCAGGTCCATTTTGTATATCATTTAACCCCCCCCCTTCCAAAATCCTCCCTGAGCC
Source organism: Hermodice carunculata (assembly GCA_964020975.1). Lineage (NCBI taxonomy): Eukaryota > Metazoa > Annelida > Polychaeta > Eunicida > Amphinomidae > Hermodice > Hermodice carunculata. Next base: position 60,674,610 of record OZ026613.1, read on the forward strand.
CCTGAACTTGCCAATTATCCCGCGCGTAACACTCGTAAGACATGCAGACACGTACAGATGCTTCCAGCCGTTGCTTGTTACTTTTGAATGCATAATTAAGAGACTGTCAATCAGGTATCGGTCCGCAGAGAGACCCGATATCCAAAATATCGGACTTTAGAGAGCACCGAACATCGAAGCGTTTGTACCACAAGGGATAAGCAATAACATCTTCCTGCCTGATCTTTGTGAACTGAACGTCACACACGGGCACATACCGGACTGAAATGCATGTCATAAATTACAGCTAAGATATTATGTCAAGCATTTGGGTCAAATCGATATATACAAATGCTATTCATCTCTAGCCTTTAATTTCCCTGTGCATTTTTAACGTGTCACAAAACCTCGTGTATGGCAAGCCAACAGGGCCATAACGCATATAGGCCCTAGGTCTTACAAGTAGCCGAGCCTCCACAACGCGTAGTCGAGGCTCGGCAATGCGTAGTCGAGCCAACAAATAAGATTACAGTTTCCACTACGAGTAGTAGAGTCTCGGCAACGCGTAGTCGAGCCAACCAATAAGATCACAGTCTCCGCTACGCGAAGTAGAGTCTGGGCAACACGTAGTCGAGCCAACCAATATTCAATAAGATCACAGTCTCCACTACGCGTAGTCGAGGCTCGGCCAAGCGTAGTCGAGCTAACCAATAAGATTACAGTCTCCACTACGCGTTGCCGAGAAAATGTTCTTCTAGAACGCGTCGCCGAGCCTCGGCGACGCGTAGTGGAGAAACTATGTCTCCCATAGCGTGTAGCCAAACTATCCAATCACTGATATTCTTGTAAACTGTATTAGACCTGTTCGACTACGCGTTGAGATATTACTGGTCTGGACGACGTGAAGCCGAGGGAACCAATTAATTTTGGTTCTCCACTATGCGTTGCGTAGGACCCAATAAAAATTGGTTCTCTAACTACGCGTAGCCGAGATACCCAATGAAAATTGACTCTCGGCAACGTGTAGCCATAACAACCAATAGAACTTAGAAGTTAGTTCCAATGGCGCCAGGCTGGCAAATGTACCACCATGGCAACTCGGCGCCGAACAATACAAAGGCGGGATGAACCACAACAGGCTGGTGCAACTGCAGCTATCGCTGTGCTGTCTTGAAAAGTAAAGTTTGATACCCGTTCAACCTCCGTATTGAAATATGGGTTACAACCATTCGGCTATGCGTCGTAGAGACCGTAGTTTGATTGGCTGCCTCGACGACGCTATGTGGAGAATTTCAACTCTCGACTACGCGTTGTAGAGAATTTCATGTTTCCGCTACGCGTTGTAGAGACTCTAATCTGATTGGCTGTTTTAATATCAGTAATGATTGTAAGGACGTAAATGATTGGCTTGCTTTTCTTCAGCCAAAAGGTGCCATAAGTTGCTCCACTACGTCTAGCCGAAGCTCGACTACGCGTAGTGGAAAACATATTCTCGGCAACGCGTAGTTGAGACTGAAATCTGATTGGTTGGCTCGACTACGCGTAGTGGAGGCTCGGCAACGCGTAAGACCAATGCGTTATGGCCCTGTTGGCTTGCCATACTCGTGCGGCCATACGTCAGGCTAAGTAACTGCCCATGTAGTGAAACAGTGTCACCAGCTCATATATCTGAGTTACAATGAAATTTCCATGTACTACTTATCTCTAGGTTATAATATCCCAGTGTTTTGCTTTGATTTTGTTTCCTGACACTGTACATACAAAGAAATTAGGATAACCATAAACATCATGCAGTATGACTAGGTCACTATGGGTCAAGTGTGTGGATCACAGTGACATCCATTTACATTTTGAGCTGTAGATGAATTATAGCAAGCAGTGCTCACTTTAAACCTTCTGGTGTTTGGACCTAAGTTTTCCGTATTTATCTTGCCACCTGCTACTCTTATTGAGTTCATATGGTAAGTGGTTACCAAAAACACCTTATGAACACATCACGATTGGTAAAATACCTATTTTTGCTCCTTTATTGGTCTTGTCGGTGTCTACGTCTTTTTGTCCATGTCTTATGTGTCCAGAAAAGCCTTATTATTTTGTCTTTTTCTGCAAGAGGGAACCTGACATGATGGAGCCCTGTATCCCAATTGCCGTGTGCAATGTTGAAATGTATTCGATGTATGTTATTAAAGGATATATGTTTAAATCAAAGGTTTGTTGACGTTGAGTAAATCCATAAAGAAAAAATTGTTAGCACCTGCGAGTCCATCAGTGGCTATTTGTCTAACAAGGTAAGAGTACAAAAAATACACTGACACTACTGTTTTGTTCGCGTTCTTTAGAGCTGCAAGAAATAAACTTTCCCAGGGCAAGCAAAAAGGGTGGGTGTTTCAACATATTACACATAACTGTTTCTCTCATACCTATAGCAGTTTACCCATATGATACCTATACTTCAGTTTCACGCCCGCTTGTATTGTTGCACAGCCAATAAAAATGTCCCCTGCCGATATAGGACAGCTTTAAGAGGCCTGGCTTGTTTAATGGTGGTGACGAATCATGTTTGTTGGGGACTACTTTTTGTGATAAACTTAAAAGATGTAGTAGTCACGTGACTACAATGGAATGAAATTTACAAGAGCACGGAGTCAAAAACTTGTTTGAAGTTTTGCCGCACAAATGAAGCTAATGTTCATGAAAGTCGATCTTCCAAAATGGCGTCATCGGAGAGTCGTCTGCCACTTCAGAACATACTTTGGTGATTACGTTCCGAGTATGCAAAAAGAAGTACGTGAGAAAACAACATTTTATATATGCTTTGCATGTGGAATGGTGTTGGGTCCCTTGTTGGATAACTCTGTGGTTTTTGCTCGGTCCAAAATCTTAATTATTTTTCAAGTCAAACCCATCATTATTAGATCTGGCAGCCAAACATAGAAATTTAACCTCTAGAGTGCAACAAGAAATTTCGTTAATGAGGTCCACTTCAGTCTAAGTTTGTTGTTTTAAACAAAGGAGCACTGTCTCTTATTGGCTTAGCTGACTTATCAGTCTGATGAGCTTGTAAGATGGCCAGTCGTCCTTCGTATGTCATCTGCTGTCTGTCTGTCTGTCCATAATTCACATATTTACTTCTCCAAAACCGTTAGCCAGATCCACTTTAAACTTGGTGAAATGCATTTTGGACAGGTCTCTACCAGTTTGCATTAATGGTCACGCTCCAATGAATTTTGGATTTTTATGACATTTGTGTTCATTTTGGACAAAATGTTATGAAGGGTCTGGGAGCTGCAAATAAAGATTTCACCGGGTGATTATGTTCTGGATCCCTGGTTTTCAAGGAATTTTTCGATTTGGGTGCTTGTCGGTTAATGCATACACTCCTATTGATTACTATGTATGTAAATGGGGATTGTAATGGTAATTCACATTTTCGACGTCTTTTCCAAACCCGTGAGTCTCTATTCAGTCTGTTCAAATGGTCATGCTCCTTTTTCTTTTACGAATTTTGTACTCATTTCTGGTAAAATCTTTGAAAAAAACTCGGAAACGTTTGCCCAATTGCTTCAAACCCTGAATAGGGTTACTTCTAGTGATCCTTAGGTATCAATTGAATCACCAGGTGGCACCACAATTTATATAAATATATATAAATATATATATATACATATGTATATGTATATATATATATATATATATATATATATATATATATATATATATATATATATATATATATATATATATATATATATATATATTTATATATGTATATATATATATATTTGGACAAATTTTTGTACGTTTTTGCCTTTATCTTGACAACTTTTTGTTGGATTCTAGTCAAACTTAATGGGGATGTACCTGAACTCAATATCCACCAAGTTATTAACTACGTGGTGTTGCTGTATGATTCTTTAACAAATTATCTAAATTGGGATTTTTTCAACATGGATAGCAGAACATCTGCCATATTGGCTTATACCTCTGTACTGGTGGTTCCCAAGACCATGATTACAATTAGGAAAAACATGATAGGATCTATGGTGGGTTGTTTTAATGAGTGACCTTGATCATGTATTGGTAATAGTGGATCCTGTCATTGTTAATTTTAAATGATCAATCCTGGGCTGTACATATAATAATGAAGGCGGATATTGCAAACAGTGACGATAATCTCAAACAAAGGTGACCTAATATTTAGAGGTCACAGGACTACCTCAGCCTGTTCATGTAAGGCCAACTTAGACAAGACTGTCACAGTCTTCTTGGGTAATCATAATCGACTTAAAGTGTCGTCAAACCATGCAGCAATTATAAAGTGCAAGAGGAGTTTTGCATATTAACTTCGAAATCTTGTATACCTATTACTTTTCTTCATCTGAACATATACCTTCATCCCTCAACATCACATTTCCCATACATAAAGACACAAACAGTCATACATGAACAAGCACGCCCAACAAATGCAAGATATGGTTAAATAACAGTCAAAAATGGGAAGTTTGATAGGGGTCTGAACACATGGTACATACAGCAAATCAGCACTTTGTGTAGCCCCATTCAAAAGCTATATATGCCTCACACTGCTCCACAAGCCCCACAGTAGATCATCGATGTCTGTTTGGCTGACATTCTTCAAAACCTCTAACAAAAACACAGCCACCTCATCATTTTTAATACGATGTGCAACGCTGCCTTCCTCTACTAATGTATATCCCAGACATGTCCTTGGATTCAGGTCTGGCGAGTAGGGGTGCCAACCTACATTAGCAATACCTCAATCTTCCTGCATTTTCAGCTTGCCATAAGAAACTGTCCCCAGTGGCACCAGCATACAAAATTGGTGGGGGTCGTGTGTAATTTTGCACTTATACCTACATTACCTTGAAAATTACCAAAATAGAAAATGTAAAACTAGGTAGGACATTATGTGTAGCAGTTTCTCATTGGATGTTAAATGGGGCAGAGGTTTCTGATTGGATGCCAGGTATTTGTACTACTTTGCAAATCAAAGTTGTTCTCATGCTGCTTGAACAATAGCTGCAAACTTCCTCAGTTGTGCCATCTTTTCTGGCGCAATTTTCAATTGGCATGTCACCATGACTATCCAGGACGTATCATTCAATCAATAGGACTATTAGCTAGCATGCAGCTGTCATTGGATGGGTCAGCCTAGATTTTATGGTAGATTGCACACAGTTCTTCCCATAATCAACAGTGATGCTATTTTATTCCCACTTGTTTTGGTTGCGTGATCAAATTACTGTGGCTGTTATCAATAAAATCCCTACATACAGTGTTTCAAAACAGTCACAGTAACAGTGTTATGCTCTTGCCATACTTCCCCTTACAAGAATGGACCTGCCCGTATTCCATTAGAGTTACCACACTCCCCTATAAAAAACATTTCCCCTCAAGGAACCTTTACAGTGGCGGCTGCTGAGCTCCCTTGTTACAATCCTTAAATCATACGTTCAATAGCTTTCCTGGAAATACATTCATCTCTGCTGGTAAACATGACCATTCTCACACAAGCATATTTCATCTGAGAAACTAAATTTTTTTGACAGCTTTTGAAACAAAAAATTACTGTATATCAAACTTAACGTGTTTTCCAGGAGTAATTTTCTCAAATTTATATAAAGCAAGTTAACTGTACCTCTGTGTTTAAGTTTGAGTGCGAGTAAGGCGGGGGAAAATCTTGTTTGTCAAATTGTTACCATCCAATCAGTGTAAAATTAAAACTAGATCTCCTTAAATGCAAAAATACTTTCTTAGAAAATATATTGAAGGTCATTTTCAGCCATTTTGAGACTGATCAGATAATTTTTTTACGCAAGCTGTCACATATTTCAGTGCTTCTGATGAAGTCTGCTCGTGGGAGAATATTCACCAGATATATATTTTGTAAATTATTATATATATATATATATATATATATATATATATATATATATATATATATAAATATATATATATATATATATATATATATAAATATATATATATATATATATATATATATATATATATATATATATATATATATATATATATAAAAGACCTTAACAATTGCAAATATATATAGCTTGTTGTGAGCTTTTAAAAGCTAAAGCACAAACAGCACTTTTAGTCAGTAGAGTAGTGTTCCACATTGATACAGCCAAATTTTCACATTCATCTTATTTTAATGCCATCATCTACAACATCTTAACTGGCTGGTACACGATTTCATTTATGGAGCATGGCAAATATATACTTTATATGTAAAAGGGGGAAAAACCATCATAGCAATCCATGCTGTAAAGAAAATAAAAGAGAAGGAAAGCACTGTTGAAAGAACAAAATGTCTACATGGGCACACAGGCATAATTATTACAAAAGAAGTTGTGATTAGCAACAAGTGATTACATGAGGCGAAGCAGTGGTGGCCTAATCAGCTTAGCTTGTTGTTGGGGTTTGTAATGCTAAACAAATATGCTGCTAGGGTACATCTACAGATGAACGACTGAAAGCCAACACAAGGTATTAACACCCTCAGGTACTGAACAGGAAGACAGAACCATCAATAGACTCTACCCGTATCATAAATGACCAGACACAAGATTAGCATGATATATTTAACCCTGAAGCGACAACGTCTCCACTTAAAGGCTTTACCAAATGTCAACCTGAACTAATAACTACATGCACGATGTAGATTCATATAATGTACCCATTAAATGCGTGAACACAGACTGGGCAAAATAAATGTCTCTGCTTTTAAAATTTAATATATGGTATCCATTTTGTTAATTATTTTAAAGACAGTTACATGTAAGTGTGGAATAGTCCATAAGGTGCAACATGTGTGAATACCAGCAGAGTAGGAGCTCTCTCTTGACTGCATCGGAGAAGGAACCAAATGTGACAGGAAGTCAAAAACCTCAGAAAGGCAATGTACAGTTAAGTCTCAGTGAACCTTCCTGGCCGTGTTTGGGAACACTTGGTTATTGTTTTAGCGCACTTTGCTTGTATAATATGGACAGAAACTGGGCTAAGCATTGGTATAGAAGCCTGGAGGATTCAGGATTGGGTAGAGATCTGTCCTACTGTAATCAAGATATCATGCCACAGTTATCTGAAGTAGACAGGATGAGGGCCACTGGTCAGCTGGAGAGAGTGGTAGGCCTGTAGCAGGGGCCATGGGAGTCAACCACAGAACCATGAAAAAGTTGTTCCAAAATTCTGCAAAACCAATAACGGTAGGGGTCTGCTAAGAGGGGAGTGGCGAAAGATGCAGGACACACACTGATACAGACCTCCAGCAAGAGCCGCACACAGCCCATTCTAATCAGGGGCTCTGTGTGTTCTTACGTTATGCAACAGCTTAAATGCTGCCGGTTTGATCTCAATAACTGTGGTGCAGAAGCAGATGACATCCACTCACCACAAAGTGACTACATTTGAGTGGGCAAGGCAGCATGTGCACAGCACACAGGTTGGATGGGGCAAAGTGTTGTTCACTGATAACCATCACTTTGTCCAGGACAGGAATGATGGGCAAAGTTAGGCCTGGAGAAGACCAAGGGACATTCTACATGCACTGCACATGCAGCCTACAGTTGCCTACAGAGGTGACAGCATCCTGGACTGAGTGGGTATCTCAGCTAATGAGAGTTAAGACAGACTTTGCCCTTATGAATGGCACCATGATTGCTAGACGTTTGGTCACAAAGATGATGCAGCTAGATGTTGTGTCATATGCTGATGCGAGTGACGAGAATGTTATCCTGATACAGGATAATGCAAAGCCACATGTTGCTGCTGAAATCAGTGACTTCTTGACCAGGCAAGTTGTAGATTTATCAATTAGCTAGATTGCTCTCCAGACCTTAAGGTCCCGTTGAGCCCATGTCGAGCCATCTCAAGTGAAATGTGTTCCAGAAGGTGGGTCCTGAGTCAGCCTTTGCAGAAGTCTGACATTGTCTTTTAAAGGCGTGGGAGAATGTACCCGCCAGAGGCTGGTTAGAAACTTCATTCACAGCATGAAAAGTGCTGCAAACGGTGTGTCGACGACCTTGGTGGATACACAGGTCATTTCACTGTCCAATTCCATGGTATAGTGCTTGTTTCCTGTTAAAAAATCAGAATTCCTGATTAAGCATAGTATATGTGATAACCCCTACGGAGCCCACTCATATCACGTTGAATGTTGTTGCCCTATGGACCTTCTTGAGAACGTTAACCTGTGATACAGAATTGTGAACTTGTGTTGTGCTATGAATTGTAACTTCCTTGGTTCTGGATTTTGTGTTACAAATCAAAATTTAGATGTATGCAAAATATGTAAAGGTTGAAATAATGCCAAAATATGTGTTGGTTTGTTTAAGATATAGACTTTTCTAAGAGGAGGCTTTTTACCAAGTGTATTTAATACAAAAAACGGAGGAAAACAAAATTGGGGGAATCTCAAAGTAAATTGAACTTTATCAAATGTGATTGAAAAGAGATGTTAGTGACGTTTTACACTTAATTGTTGATGCATGTTTCAAGTCAGGCAAAGTAATGGGACGTTGGCTGAAAGGCATTATCCATTCCATGCCAGAGAGTAACACTTCCAATCCTCATTTACAAAGTATTATCCAATTAATTTAGTAATGTAAGGTCCTGTTTGGAACCTATGACAAAAACCCCTTTAAAATTATGCCAGCAAAAAATATTTAAATAAACTGGGCGTCTATTAGTGGTGTCACTAAGATTACTGCCACCAAAACACTTTTTAACAGTGTTACAAAACATTTACTTATATTCTCATGTCTTGTTTTTACACATTCTTTTCCACTTAATAGAGTTAGAGTAATGTGAAGGTTACGTATAAATTTTATCTATCTCCATGATATGTTGATTACCTGTGACAATTTTGGGGAATTAGAGAGGTACTGGAAAACAAGTCACCAAGATGAATCTATAATTTAGAATAAGTTAGTTTAAGCTTGATTTTCAAGAGAAGTAATTACATATAATAGGGCCATCAATAGCAACCGTTTTCAGACTATTATATCCTTTAAAGCAGGGACACAAACCAATCAATACGTTGGCATGTAAGAAAGGTCATGTTTATCAAAACCATATTATTGCCTATACAGGGGTTCTAACTGGTCAAACAGCTGGCAGGTATCACCAGCTTTAAAGTACAGACAAGTCACTTTCCACTTCCTTCCAGAAATGGGCACTGGTTCTGCCCTCTACTTCAAACCATTCACGTCTCTTCATTTCTTGTCTAATTATAACTAGACCAGTATTTTTCAATTTAGATCACACAAAGGACGACGACAAACAGTATAGCACAACATGATTGCCGAATCAGATCAATAAAAATACAGAATATAATTGTGATTCCACTGGTCAACTTGAAGATCAAGCATGCCTCCACTGACGTGGGTGTCAGGACGTCAACTTACTCAAAAACTTCAGATTATACAGTGTCACTTGTGACGCCTTCTTTATCTTTTAATACCAGACAATATCTTCTTGAGAAATTTGAATTAATGTTCAACTTGTTTTACTATTTCATATTCCTAATTGTCTTCACAGTTCCGTTGGACAATAAATATAACACATTCAATGAGCATAATATAGGGTACAAATACATATTTACAAAACACTCTCATAAAGAGTCATTGTACATATAAATGCAGTAAATTTGTAACAACAGTAATGGCGTAAGACCTCCTCAAAATCATAGGACTAAAATCATATGGATAAATTGGGCGTCCATAACATGCAAAGGGTTTAGATTGGCAAATTACATAACCTATAATACTTGTGCATGGAATAATCCAGTACCAGTACTGTTTGATAACAGGAAATGAAATACATTTCTATCACTCATAGCAGCTGAGATAAGAAGTTTGTAAACGCTACAAAAGACATTGTTTAATCTCTACTTCATGTGCAGTGCTGTCTAAACAAAGGTGATAAACCACACAATGTGAGTCCTAATGTTTTTCTGAACTTTACTTAGTGATAAAGCTGTGAATGCAGAAACAATGTTATACTTATGGTGTTTTAAAAATTTGTGGAAAATGAAAAAAATAGCGGCTTATTCCTTTTTTTTAAACATATGTGCCAGGGCAAAAAAAACGGGTAATCACATAATAAAAATAAATATATACATATTAACTGGTAAATAGCTTTTGATGTTGGTAGACAGCACATTAGAGTAAACTGGTTTACGTTCGTTTCAATTTTTAAATGAACCATCAGCAAAAGTGTGATGGCTAAAAAGTCTGGGCAAGCAGAATGTGTTCATCAATTATTACATAGGTTGATTAATGTCTACTTGGAATGGATGTTTCAAAACACCGCCCTAGCTCTCTTATCTGCCAAAATGTAAAGTTTAACATTGCCTACAGAGGGCATTTATTTTGCATTCTGTTTATATTTCTAGAAATGTATGAATGTAAAAATCATTTTAGATATCAACAAATAAAATGTTCACATCTAAAAAGATGGTGGAATTATAAATATTTTTAACCAAATTTTAGGTATCAAAATGATTTTTAGATATCTGAAATTCTTTTTTAATCTGAAGTCCCTTTTGAGATTAAAAAAAATTAGTTTTAGATGTCTATAATTGATCACATTTATATAAATATATACTTCTTGGTATCTAAATTATTTTTCAGATATCAAAAATTCAATTTCGGATGAGAATAATTTACCATAATCTACATATTAAGATTTAGTTTCAAATTTATAATTCACCATATTTTATGTGTCAAAATCGTCTTACATATCTATAATACACTATATTTTAGATATCTGAATTTCATATATCATTTCAGATATTAAAAACTGTCTTGACATCTCAAAAATACATTTTATTCACCCGATAGTAGTGAAACAATTACATGTCAATATCACAGTCGAAAAATATTCCAAGTCTAAAACCATCCAAATTTTGACAAGTTTATCAACATGAACATCACTAGACACAACAGCAAGACTTGAATAGCCATCAAGCAATACATTATTCATTGAACATCTAAAGAGGATAAGATGTCAAATTGGCAATGTAAAAATAATGAATGTCTTGAAAATAGAAGTGGACAACAGTTTTCAACAATGTCAGGGAAGCTGCACCTAAAATTCGAGTAAACAAGAACTCTCCATGATCAAAAACCTGCAGTCTTCAAGCAAGCCAGGTCCAAATCCAGAAGTTCAAGGTATCCAGAATTTCAAGGTAGACATACCAACAACTTTATGATATTTTTAGATATCAGTCAAAGAATGCAAAATGCAGTATGAAGGAAAACACCTCTCTCCTGACTTGAGACAGGTATCCACACAAGTTAGTAGTTGTTTAAATCCATTTGTCGCTAGCAAATTTCAACTTTAAGAAATATCTTACTTTACGCACGCATTGTATAGAATATCAGTTACAAATTTTGTTAGGTTTACATATTTATTACATCATTTACATAACATCTTAAATCCACTAGATATCTGCATAATAAATTTTCATTTTTACCCAGAAACTCCAGAAACGGTCGTTTTAATTTCATTTTAGAATGTCCCTGTTTCACAAGTTTTGAAAAAGCATTAAATGGCGGGAGTCAAAGTTGTCAAAATCAGTGCATAATATAGCAAAGGCCATTTACTTTGACACATAGACACCATTTGCTGCCCCAAGAGGAACATTACTATTCATATGGGTTTAATGTATTATGTTAAATTCAAAATCGTCACGTTTGTCATATAATTTAAATCTCAAATCACTATTAACGCTATACATCCTTATATCTAAGAACGAACATCCCATGTAATTTTCTGCAGTTCATTTTTTTATTCTAAATCATCAGGGTATATTTGTTTTTTTTTTTTTTTTTTTTTTTTTTTTTTTTTTTTTTTTTTGTTTTGTTTTGTTTGTTTTGTTTTGGGGGTTTTTTTTTTGTTTGTTTGTTTTTTGGGGGTTTTTTTGTGTTCGGAACGAGCGGGACTCGAATCTGCAACCTTTGGCACCAGTCGCCCAGTGAAATATATTCTATAAAGTGTTTATTATTATTGATGCTTGATAGGTCATCAATACATCTAAATGTCGAGTTAAAACATTTATCACGAAATCTCTTTTCTTTTGACAGCTTTACACGAAACGTATATTCATAGTGATATAAATATCAATTGGCCAAAGAGATGCACAATTGGTACACATTGGAATACCAATTGTCTGTCTGAAGATGGAATCTCCAAAATTGACATGAATGTTACAAATCAAAAAGTTCAACAACCCAACAACTTGATCATATTAAAATGCCAGCTGGCCATCCTTCATGTCATTACCAAAAAAGGCATCTTTATAAGATATAGTTATTCTTTGAACGCTATTTTTCTCATATATTTTATATATGGGAGACTTGATACATATTTCCAAATCAGAATGGGCAATAGTTGTATATAAAGTCTCAATAAGAAATCTATTTAAAAGGTAAATGACTATCATTGCCATTCAACTGCTCCAACAGGATCTTTGAAATAGATAAAATTCAAAACCTGTTAATGCCGGAAGATGCTGCCTTCTGTCTGACAGCTGTAATTTAAACCAAAATTCCCAAACTGTCTTTCAGCTTTTAGACAACAAAACTGATTATTCTTCAGGTGATCAAAATTTGGAGCCCGCTATGAATCGGAAGCTATAAGAATTTGTATGATGCTTGTTTATAATAATATCCAAAAATTCGTTTACTTTTCCATATGTAGGAGACCTTGAGTTGGTCAACAGTCCAAATGTCTCAATGAAAACCTTATAAAACTGCCCACAAATGACAACAATATTATTGGATGCTTTATCAGCAGGCGCAAAAACACATTTATCATGCATCTCTTGCAGGCATTGAATAACTTCTGGATTTGTCAGAACAGGATCTGGTGGTGGTTTGGTTGTTTTCGGTAATGTTCGTATTCTGTCTGTAACAATATGCCTTATTCATTGATCCATTTATCTAATATGCAAATATCAAACTTACGCCTATTTGCCCATTTTCTTACATATTCTTAAACAATACATCTGTTCATACCAAGTTGCAGCAAACGTTTCCGGACAGTAATTAATTATGCATTCCACTGTTGGCCTGACTGTCCAATCAGAAAGTGGCCGAGTCTTGCACACACCTTCATGTTTACAACGGATGTTACAGCTGACGCTAGTGATTGCAGCATGGATTGTGCCATACAGTGCACATCTTTTACCGAAAATGTCACATCAGTGGTGAAACATGCATTTTTAGTTTCTTGACAGTTTGCTTTTTCATTAAATTCAAGCATATCCCGTCTTTAACTTTCTGATCCTTCTCGCGTAATCCGGCCAACATGGTCGAGATCAAAATGTAAATAAAGCAGGGTGTGCTTCCCCAAATGAACCCAATAAACCCAACTCCTATGAACTGGTTTATTTCCATTGTCATTTTCTTGTCTTTACCCCAATCATTTCTGATGCTCATGATATTTAGGCCCTTTGAAATAAGTTTACATAGTGCACCATTTGGTACAATGGAAAGATCGCCAGTAATTATATGACCATGATGATTTTAATATAGGGTGACCTATGACATGGACATGGTAATTGGTTTCCTTTATAGTCATCTAGATTAAATTCTTTCAATATTTTTGTGTGGTTTGATATCTTGGAGGCAATTGTTTTCGAAGATTTATATGACGTTTTAAGAGCAGCACTATCAAGGTAAGCTGGTATGCATGATTGCACCTCATGTTTTAATATATCGGACAGATTATGTAATCGACACCCCTATCATGATGCATTAATTTAACAAAATCATCCTTTTGTGTCTTGCTATCAATAACTACAGGAAAAGTCATTCACAGAGGAAATGACGTAAGACGTCTAGACATAAGAACTGCAACTGTAGTGTGATAAGTGTCTTTGTGCCAGACCATATGGTTAATCTACCCTTTGAAATCACCAGAAATAGACAAAACTGGCTATAGGGCAGTCATCAAGCACCTGCAACAGAAAGGGCTAACGCCAATACAGATACATGGCGACATGGTCTCCACTTTATGGGATGATGCCCCTTCCTTTTCCACTGTTGAGAAATGGGCTGTGGAATTCAAGCATGGCAGAGAGAGATAGCCTTGATGTTGACGCGCCTCCAGGAAGGCATTCAACAGCATCCATTGTGCATGAAATGGTGATGCCTGATCAACGATTGACCACTTGACATATAGCCAGCGTTGTAGGTATCGCTCATGAGAGGGTTGAGCACATTATCACCAAAGAGTTGGTAATGGCAAAAGTGTCTGCAAGATGGGTGCCAAAGCTCTTGACAGCAGATCCAAAACATGTCAGATTCCTGGTATCCTATGAAAATCTATGCCGTTTTGAAGCAGCAATGATGATTTTTGGCCCAATTTGTAATTATGGATGAGATCTGGATTCGTCATTTTGATCCAGAAACCACCCTAAAAAGCCAAGTCGGTTCCTTCTGCTGGAAAGGTGATGGTTTCAGTCTTTTGGGATTCCAAGGGTATTATGCTGATTGACTATCTTCAAAAAGGCCAGACTATCAAAGGAAGATATTATGTTGACCTACTGAGACAGCTTCGTGAAGCTATCAACAGTAGGCGACGGGGAATGCTCACTAAAGGAGTGCTGTTTTACCACGACAATCTTCCTGTTCAAACACCTGAGGTTGCCATGTCAGCGATCCATAATGGTGGCTTCGAACTCATTGACTATCCCTGTTATTTAACCCGATTTTGCCCTGTCACACTTCCACCTGATTCCCAAAATTAAACAGGAACTAGCCGGTTGCAATTTTCGTAGTAATGATGATGTCATTTCCACTGTGAATGACTTTTTTAGAATGGCTGATGAAATTTTCTTCTTGCCGGCATCCAAGGCTTGCAGGATCGCTGGAAAAGCGTGTAAAGCAGGGAGGGGAATATGTAGAGTAATAAATGAAAACCAATGACTTTGAACGGGCCTTTCACAGCTGGGCTTAGAACTTTTCAGCCAGCCAATATGTCAGATTTGCAGCTGTCCCTATTGTAACAATGCTAACATGTACATATACTCTTACCAATTTGTCATAAATTTGACTGATAATTCATTTAAAATCCGACAATTACAGCAGCAGCATCTATTGATCGAAGTTTGTGGTGATTGAGTCAAGGTACATTCCCACTACCTTCTGAAGGGAACCCACCATAGAGTTTGCAAGATGAAGTCAAAAGTAGCAAAGGAGCACAAACATATGTCACCAATAGACAAGTAATCACAGCGCCATATGGTAAAAAAAAATTAGGTGTAGCCATCAAATTTCAAGGGAATTCACCAAGAGGCCTTGGAGAAGACTATCACCAAAGATTCAAAATTCGCTGGACCGTGACAATTTGAGTTGAACCCATCCAAGGTATATCCCCACCAATTTTGCTGTAAATCATATTGACGGTTTTGGAGAAGTCAAAAACGTGAATAACCATCGTAATCTCCCATTGGCTCACATGGTACTCAATAGCAATGTATGGCAATAATGCAAAACGGATAACTGTTCGAACTGAAAAATTTGTTGAAAATCAAGGATAAGCATTATCATCAGCTAGTGATCGACTTTGCCTCTTCTACAGAGTGCGATCTGAGTGGCGGTTTTGGAAAAGGCAAAAAAAGCGGTTTCGTAGAAGATTTTTAAAGATATTGTCAAAAAATCCCCAAAAAGGTTTTATTAAAAAAATCACTGTAGCGTGACTATTTAAAAAAAGAACTTGGTAGAGACCTACCCAAAGTTCATACCCACAAAGTTTGCAGTGGAACTGGCCCATAGTTTTTTTGAGAAGCTGAAAAAAGGACTCGTTGACGGATGGATGATGACAAGATACGTTCATCTGACTTTAAATTAAATTTAGATATTTACAGCCATATCTTGATATTATGGATATGTATAATAATTCCTATTACATGTCAAACGGCCAACCATAGTTGTCTTAACTTCAATTTTAGAAATAAAAAAAATTCGAATTGGAGATTTCAATAAATGAAATATATATATATACCAATTCGAATCATAAATATCCGTGATTCTGACAAAATGTTAAAGCGGCCTGCAACAGAAAATCACAATCATCACACGTGTTTTCGGAACCAACAATTAACAATTTTAGAAGTGATGCATAAGTTTTGATGCCTATGGTTCATTTAATAATATCAATTTTTATATGTACCCTTACTTATCTTGTTCCTTGCATTAGTTCTTTCACGCCACACAAAGTGAGCACTGCAAATCGGTCTGCAAGGTTCTTCTTGTGCTTTCATTAAATGTTTTGAACCGGAATATGCACAAATCTCCGATGGAGAATGAAGGTCCGATACACAGATGACGCAATGTAGTTATGTGAATACTCTTTCAAATAGGGACTGAATTGCCTTTTAACTATTATTTCAAGTCCTCCATGCATAAGACAGACTATAATATTGCATTTCGAAAACACCACACCCTAAACGTACTGAATTTCGCCTGCTTTCCTAGAACTGAATATTGTCTTTCCATGACGAAGCTCCAATGTAGATAAGGGCCGACAAGTTCACATTTTAGTGATCATAAAGGTTCTTGTCTTGACACCGGCGTCGTTCAACGGACTCTTATCATCAACAACCATTGCGAAAAAGCCTAATTGTGACAGAAGATTCAGCTACCGTAAATTTCGGCCGAGATAACCTAGTTAGATTATTTCTGAAGTATTTTATATATCTTGATTTTACATTTTGGTGATTACTTGTGGGTAATATTAAGTAAACATGACCATATAGTTCAAAGAAAAATTACAAGAAGTATTGAACAGCCTTCTTCTTCCTCTCCTTCTCCTCTTTTCTATCCCCCATGTCATTACCATTACTGTTTCTATCTTTTTCTTGTTAGCATTTTAATCCTATTTTTCTCGAAATGAAATATACTGAAACTAGCAAGAGTATACAGCTAGAACAAGTTATGATCAAGACCAATATAAACGTCAGGCATCTGCGAAGTTTGGACCAAACCGTAAGAGTTACACTGTTGTTACCATGCAATGATAAATGAATATTTCTTAAACAAGTTTATACGAGACTGCTCTGGTAAGACCATCCAAGGGACTTGAAAAGTGGTCCTAATAGAGGAGTGATATGAGCAGGAAACTCGTGTGTGTGTGTGTGTGTGTGTGTGTGTGTGTGTGTGTGTGTGTGTGTGTGTGTGTGTGTGTGTGTGTGTGTGTGTGTGTGTGTGTCATGAAACACAAGTTTCTCGGTTAAATCGATATTTACTAATTTTTGATTTAATATATTCAATGACATAATACAACACTTGATTATATCACCAAATGATTAGCCACGTCATCACATATACTAATATACAATATTTAATCATCTGTCATCTCATTATGTTATAGATTTAATCATTCCTTTCAATGTATTTAAACATATCATTTGATCACAGTACCAGATTTGTCATTTACACATATATATATTAGTTGTATCAAATCAGATTGAATTCATATATTCATGACTTGCAATATTTACTCAACAATATGTATTTAATCATGCCATCAAATGTTTAAGCAGGTGCAAACACATTTGATCATATAATTTAATGCAAACGGGTTCAAAAATACTGTTGAATAAATGAATAATCCTTTACCTTCTTGAAACACAATCTGCTGCATGTAAACTTGCCCGATACGTAGCTATTAGTAAATCATGTTGATAAACATGAATCGTAGGCATCAAAACTTTTGCATATATTGCGGATCAACCTCTCCGCCAACTGGATAAAAGAAAGAGCATAGGTCGTTGATTGTTGAATCTGTTGTGCAAGGTCAGGGTTCATTTTGCACAACACTGAGCCGGATTTTTTCTTACCTAGCAACTACAAAAGCTGTACTATTCCTTGAAAAGGGTCGCAAAAAAGAAAGAAACAAACAAACAAAAACATTATAAAAAAAAAACTGGCGCACCGCAGGTGTGCAGACCAAAAGCTGTTTCCCGGCAAGAACACTGAAAATAACAAACTAATAAAATCTAAGCCTTCTGCGGATTGTTTGCGTAACAGACTGGTTTCTTCCAGTTGTGCATATGTATTTTGATAACATGGAATTGTCCATTAATAATAAAAATCAAATCCTACATATCTATTTGTATTTCCGCATCTACAATGACCTGTCCAGAATGCATCCTACTTATCGTGAAGTGCCACGAAATTATGCCGAGAAATCCTGCTGGTACAGCCAGGTAATAATCATTCGCACTTAAGGTATATTCTTGGAAACTTGTCTCCCCCATTTGTCCTTCCCAGTTGGGGCAGCTGGTTCAGCGGAATAAACCTGAACAGGGTCGAGAGGCGTCGTCCTGTGTGTCTCGATGCATTGCGGCTGCTCGTATATACATACATACATACATGCATACATACATACATACATACATACATACATACATACAGACATACATACAGACAGACATACAGACAGACATACATACAATACGTTTATATATATATGTATATATATATATATATATATATATATATATATATATATATATATATATATATATATAAAGTTGTAGGTAGGGACACTTGGATATAAGGGACACCTGCTTGTATGGAACAGTTTCTCCGATAACGCTATTTTTTTCATTTTGATACCGAGTCCTTCATTAACGGGCCTCTCTGTTGTATAGAAGGGACAGAACTCTCAATAACAATTGAAAGAAAAAAAAACACATGTCTACTGGGGACAACCTCAGGAAGTCAGTTTGCCGGTTTAAGCATTTCTGTGTGGAGTTGCCCTTCCTACCTGAAGACACACACACACACACATATGTATGTCTGTCCATATGTATGTGTGTATGTATGTATGTATGTATGTGTGTATGTATGTATGTATGTATGTATGCATGTTTGTATATGTGAATATATTTATGCATGTATGTAATATATATATATTGAAACCTGTCTCATAGGGACACCATTGGTTCTGAAAAAAAAGTGTCAAGGAAAAAAGGGAAAACCTTGAGGTGCGTGGCCGCCAAGAGCAGAATCCCGGCTGAAATCTGGAAACCCTCCTCATCGACCAGCAAAGGGCCGCCCGTCAACCCAATAGCTGTCTGCAGTGTACGTAGACACTGTCTCTTTCGATCCGTCTGGTCTTGGAGATATAGCAAGACTGGTGAGTCATGTAAAACAAGGCAGATGCGGGGGGGGGGGGAGGGCAGTTATATGGTTCCATATGGCAGCATCCGTGAAACAGGTCTACTGGCTGTTTGCCTAGGGGACACCAGATATACCCGCCCAATATGAGTCGGAAAAGAAGTCTGTACTGAGTATGCCGACCTATAGACTACAACAAGGTCTAAATCCAGAGGGCCACATAAGCTGCAACACAGTGACGCCCTGAGGGACACAGAACTGTAATGGTATCAGGTAAAAAAGTATCAGGAGCCATGCAAATGATCTCTTTATGCCAGTAAAGGTGTAAATGCCTTCCTCATGCACTATCAAGTCATGCTTGGTGAAAGTCGTAGATGATCACCAGCAGCAAGCCCAGAGGATATCAACAACAGCAACGTTCCTTAGGGCATGCCAAGAGAAATTAAAAAATTTGCACCTCATGAGCTCTAACCAAGACGTGCATCACGGCCTTACACCTAGCCAAATCATTCTCGTAAGCCTTTAGGATGGTCTGCTTAATCCATGATCAGATCCTGTTTCAGCAGACGTGCTCCTTTTGGGGGTTACCCAGGGGCAAATAGAGAACAGACCTCTAACCCCTCACACCGCTGATGCATGAGAGATATGAGCACAGTGCTCTCACTGGGCACAGGAAAAACATATCCATAGTATGAAGGGTAAAAGCCCTCAAGGCTGCATTTGGATCTCAAGCCACTTAATTCTTCACAAGGCAGTCCAAGTGAGGCCTCAGGGTCACCTGGGAGTGGTCAGGTGACCATTGCATTTGGTCCTGCACCAGAGCATGTATCTTGCTTCTTCTAGCCACAAAAAAGAGTGTTAATAGAAATCAAGTTTCCCATGTCCAGTAATTGAGGTCCACTCAAGGGGGGTCCTCTAGGCACTCAAAGGGCCACCTCTTCAACATGATTTAGACCAGCTGGAAGTCCCACCATTGCAGTACCTACCTATGAACCTTCTGTTCATGTAAAAGGATACTATGAGCACCAACATATAAGGATTGCTCTCACTGTGAATGTCTAGAACATTCACCTGAATTGAGGAGATGGTAGACCGAAACCCCTGTACAGCCCTTCAGCCCTTACTGAGGACCTCCCACTGGTACAGCAAGAAGTCTGCAATGTCTTGCACCAGACGTTTTGGCCATGGTAGCAAAGGTAGCAGTGGCTCAACACTTAATTCTAGAAGGTCGAGAGACCAATCTGTCCTCATTTGCGAGAGAGGCGACCAAGATCAGTTTGCAGTTGTGGGACCGAAACTTCCACATGACCCTCGGCAGAATCTGCAGAGACAGACAGGCATAAGCCCAAAGGTTGCTCCAGTCGATGGCTAGAGCATCCACTGCTAGGGCTGGGAAACCATGACAAGTAACACGAAAACCAGAACCTTTGCAATTGCATTTGTCTGGCCAATTCTGTCAGCTTTCATGAATATTACCTGCCCTGTTGGTTGACGTTGGCAACTGGGGTCCTGGTTGCACACATAATGAGAATGTGTTTGTGCTCCACTAGGTCCTGGAACTGGAAGAGGCTAAGCGTATTACCTCCAGTTCCAACCAGTTTATGTGATGGGACGGGGACAGGGAACCTAACAGGGTTTGCCACTGCCGAGCCAAGGGAACCTCATGAGTCAGAAGTGCCTTGAGAATCAGCTGTCTCTCCCACCTGTCTGCAGAGGGAGGACAGATGAACGTGAACTGGATGCTGAGAAGACAAAGATCTGCTCTGACATTAGGCTGGACTGTGTGAGATTCACAATCAGGCTGAAGCGGTTGCAAAGTTCCAGAATGGTCTGTGTGTGACACTGTGAATCTAGGTGCCATAGTTTCCAAATCAGCCAGTTGTCCAGGTACACATGAATGTGCACTGCCCTCTGGTGAAAGCATACAGCAATCACCTGTGCAACTGGGTGAACACAAGAGATGCCTTGGCAAAGCCAAACTGAAGCTCCCTGAACTGGCATACCTGGCCCGAAAATGCAAACTGCAGATACTTCCATGAAGTCACCACAATGTGCATGTAAACTCATTCACACTCAGCCAAAGATCAGGTCAGGCAACTTCTGACCTTGGAGCTAAGTGTTCCTCCATAGCAAATGCAGGCTTACCTCGAGTGTGAAGACCATGTTAATCTGATATTTGATTGCCCACCACAACAAAGTTGTAAGCAATACCAACTGATCAAACCAGTCCCGGACTCCCTCCAAAACCTGTGGCGAGCATTGGAGGTACTTTAAGAGATACCTCATCGCTGCCAAGAAGATGTTTGAGTGGGACATCATAAGGACAGAGCCCCTGGTTTCCTTCTCTAGTCTTCAAAAGGCATCTGCAGACACAAAGACAGTCTTTGAATGCCGAGCATCATACTCCTCCTAATCTAGATCCAAAGGAAGAGACTATGAGGATAGATCTGCTCAGCCCCAGAGAACCACTTCCGCTGGACATCCAGTCAAGGGAGGAGTGGCCCTTGCCTGAGATAGCTGGATGTTGGTGGCTCCACAGGAATCATAGCCATCAGCTGACTGTAGAAGTCAGCTTAAAGGGGGTGAAAAGGAGATGGGTGTCTAATGACATGCATCTTCCAAGGACATGACAAGGACCCTTCACCTCTCCTTCGGTTGGACAACCACAGCTTAGTCACCCACCAGGCTCTGAATGAGGACTTTGAGGTGTTCAAAGCCCTGGGGCAGAGCTAGGGTAGTATCCGTGGGAGCAGAAGCAGGTTCTGCATGTGCCACAGATACTACAAGGCTCTGATGGTCAGAGTAACGTTGGCAGGAGCCTCGGCTGAAAGCCAATGGCCTGCGCCTGTTGATGGATGAATCTGAGAGCTGGAGGTCATCCTTTTCCTTAGTGTCAATGTCCCAAGACTTGGCATGAGAAAGTGGACTAGAACAAACACCCAAGGCCTCATCGAACAGCTGTTCATCCAAGGCAGATGGGACAACCACTTGTGACAGAAGCACTGTTACCAACATTGCGATGGGGTAGTGCTGACTTCTGCAGAAGTACACAATCACTGTTGTAGCCTGCATCAGCTCCTCCCATGAAAAGTGAGGGAGTGGAACATCTGGGAGACTTGATGTGGGAGCCACAACTGTTGCCGACTCAGAGACTGGCTGGGGGAAGGGCACCTGCTGGAGTTGCAAGAACACCTGAGTTGCAAGAGCTCACCAGGAGGCTCTCTGCAGCAGCCACAGCTGTCACCAAGTCAATGGTCAGCTGGCTGGAGGACACCTACTGGGTTGTAGAACTTCTGAGCCTGTGGGCTGAGTGAGAGCTGGCTCAAAATGGAGGCAGCAAGATGCTTATCTGACATGACTGACTAGGACATGGTGGGAGTACAGGCAGAAGTGGATGAAGAGGAAGTCTCCATCCACAGCTGCTGCTCTTCATGGAGCTCAAGTTCGGCTTGCCTTAAAGGAGGGAGGCAGGGTACCCAGCTTGAAGGCAGGATGCAGCTGGATCCCCAGCTGCTTGTTCTTGGCAGGGCCTGGAAGGAGAGCAGCCAATGGTGTCGGCATAAGGGTCAGAGGTCAACAAGATGCCACTTGGGTTGTGGAAGGGGCCCCCACCATAGGAGCCAAAGGCTCACTTTATGTAAAAAACACAACCTCAGACTTGGGTACCTTCTTCCATGTTCCAACATGCCATGCTCGGACATGCCTGGACTTTCAACCCGATCTCTTGAACCCTGGATCTCAGGGAATCAACCAGGATTTCCTTTTTCTGGTATGCCTGTACTTACAATCCAAGCACTCAGTGGATTGTCTGAGGTTCTGGGATCCCTGGACGAGAACCCATAGGTTTCCATCCTGGCTTCACAGACTTGGCTGGCTTGTACTCCCGAGCGCCCTTACTGGGAAGTCCAAGCTCTCAGGATATCCAAGCCATTCCAAGCCTGCCTCTTCAAAGGGGTCTCCAAAGCAGTGGGCTGAGGGGGAACGATCAGTGGCCAGATCAGATTCATTTGCATCTGATGACTCCTGGCCATAGACTCCAAAGCTGTCAAAAGCCTTGGGTCAGTGGCCAGTGAACCTCAGGTCGTGAACTTCTTTGGTGGTGGGTGCTCAGGATCCCCATGAGGTGATCTCTTGCTGCCCAACTTGCAACTACGTTACCTCTTCTCCCTTTTCCACCAGGTTTCAGGCAAACAGACAGCAGTCATGCGAGCCTGCGTCAGAGCCACATGGGTTTCCCTACACTTCTCCAGTAGTATTACTGTAGGAGAAAGACTCTGTGGAGTTAAAGTCCAGGGCCCAGCGTTTAGCAGCAGCAAGCTACTGCTTATGATTAGCCCTCTCACTCTTCCTCTAGGCCTGTTCCTATAGCAGCCACTTGTCCTCATACCACCTACCACAAAACTGACATGTGCTCTCAAAAGAACACACATGGCAGAGTTGTTGATGATAACCAGATCCATGTTCATGGTAGTCCCAGGCAGTCATATAGTGGTTCTTTGAATCCATCTTCTGACCTTTTCCCAACAAGACAGAAGTGGTCATTGGATTAACACTCACAGCACACTGCCAAGCAGCAATTGCCTGGCTGGCACTGTCCTCCCTCTGTCTGTGATCTCACCAGCCAGACACCATCTTTGAAATGATTGGGTTCAAGCCAAACACAACCAGCTCTACTTCCACTTTTCTCTGGGTATCTATAGATTAGATATGTGATCCTTCTCTCTGAAGAGACTACAAATGCTGAGAAAACAAATTCAGCAGAAAAGATCATGCGTACAGCATTAGAACAGTCCCCGTGAATGGTGCTTCCCAACTCTTAGACCATGCCAGAGATGGTGCCCGAGGAGAAAGGTAGAACACTGGAGAATGTGCACCAAGAATCACCTCCTGATCCAGAGGAACCAAAAGATGGGGCCACAGGGACCATCATGATTTTGGAACAGTTGAGCTAGTACCGGGTAACCAACTTAATTGTGTTGTGTGATATGGCCAGACATGGAGGTCTTGGCAGTGGTGGTCGAGAGGTAATGTTACGTAACTAGTATACATCTTAAGGTGGTTTATCTGAAGTCAGCACCTTTGCATAACCTCTAATCACTTTTTCATATTTTTGGATAGTCTGATACTTAAACTACATTCTCCCAAAAACTCAGATGTGTGAACATGAAATTTATATAAGATAATTGATCTCAAAATTTTTGTTTACAATGAGAAGTTTGAACAGTGCCGGGCACAAGGCTTTGTTTGCATGGGCATGATAGTAAACCATATCATTGTTTGCACAGTCATTAGTCCATGACCGCTATGAACCAAATGGCCTATTGACAAGGGTCACTCACAGGAAACCATTAGCCGTGGAGAGAAGAATGGGCCAATTCAGACTGATCACTACCATTGTTCTGATTACTTTGAAATTCTCTATTGATGTAAAAAAAATTAGCAAAATCCACTTACTGGTCCCCAAATATGGAAAGCCGCATGTGAACCCACACCTAAACAAGCAAAAAGTGGTGTTCCCAAGTTAAAAAAAGTCGAGATTTAAGCCACAAAATATACTTTTGTTGAATGACAACATCACAGAGGTAAAGCTACAAGTTTATTTCACACAATATTTAAAACACAGGACAGAAGAAATGAGTATGTGTCATATTACAGCCATAAATGCGCAAGAATTGGCAACTTTTTCTTTAAATGCGATTTTCTCGGAACTGTTTTTTTTTGCTCAACCTCTGCAATTTTTATCTCACCTCACAAACGTACGATTTACCCTATTACATTAAAATCAACGGACATTAAAAGAAAAATATCATATCCAGGAACTGTTCCCAGGATTTTTGTTTCTGACAACCCCTTCCATGACTTTTGGAGCAATTTGCAACTTGACCCAAAACCCTGTCAATGCAGTTGACGGGTCATGGGCCACTTGTGTCTTGGACAAAAGTCCCATCTGAGGCCTTAGAAAAATATTGTTCCCATAAGCAGACCCCCTGACAAGGGACAAATCTAAGGCATGTATCTACCCGCACATGGCACCTGTGGCCAGAGCTAGCAGGAAGACTGTCTTGAAGTTTAAGATCTTGAGATTGATTGCACCCATATCTTTAGGCTTGAATGGTGGTTAGGTCAATGCCCCAAGCACCACAGAGAGGTCCCACACTCCACCGGTCGACCAATGTAATAACTATTCACAAGACCACAGAGGAAGGGATCCCTCCCTAAACTCTGCCCCTTGGTCTTAAGAGTAGGCTTAATGGCTGACTTGTACGCCTTGATGGTGCAAACTTTCAAGTGCCCTACCTTGAACAGACTCAAAAGAAAATCTGCAATCTGCTGGACCATAGCCTCCCAGGGCGACAGTTTCTTACCACCAGGGAGCTTGTTCCAAGTTGAGTCATGAATCTTTATAGAAGACTTACCGAGTTTCCTGTAGGTCACCTGTTTGGCCACTCCCTTTGGGAAGCCAGCTGATATGACACCCATGACAATAGTCTCCAGATATGTTGCCTGAGAAACTGCGGGTTGTGCTGGAACTTGTTTGAGCCTGGTTGTCAGAGCAGTTGTGGCAAAGGAGGAAGAGCCCATGGAGGCTCTATGCTCAACTCCAGGAGGTCCAAGGACCATTCCCTTTTGGGTCACCAGGGGCCCAAAAGAAAGACTTCGCACTGCTCTTCCCATTTCTTGTGTAACACTCTTGGCAAGAGCGGGGTTGGAGGAAAGGCATATACCCACCTTCCCTTACACCAAATTGACATGGCATCCGTGGCCCATGCCAATTCCTTCGGAAATGGGGACACAAAGGTGTGGATCTTGTGATTGTCCCTGGTGGTGAAGAGATTGACATGCGGTCAGCCCTAAAGGGCCCAGATGGCTTCCACCACCCCGAGATTCAGAGACCACTTGGTCTGAATCATCTGTGATCGGCACAAGAGCCAGTCCGCCTTGACATTCAGGCAGCAAGAAATGTGCCAAGATTGGATTCAGATGGTGTCCTGATGGCACCAAAGCAAGATCCACTTGGCCAGGGAAAACAGCTTCTTCGTCCTGGTTGTTGATGTACACAACCACCGTACCGCTGTTGCACATCACCATGACATGCTTGTGCTCCATCTGTGACTTGAACTGGAGAGGGGGGGGGATAGCCTGCATTTCTAGCCAATTGATGGCAAACTGCCTCCATGGAGAAAGCCTTTCACCTGAGACTGTCAAAGAGTCCAAATGTGCTCCCCAGGGAGGCGTCGGTAAACTCCACCAAGCCTCTGACAGGCCACATATGAAAGGGACCGTCAGAAATCAAATCCCCAAAAAAACAAACTCCCTTGTGGGAGTCAGACTGGACTTCGGGAGATTCACAGTGAGGCCTAACCTCCCACACAGATCCAGCATGAACTGCATGTTTAGGAGAAGTAGGCTGTGCTCCTCAGACCACAGGAGCCAATCATCCAGATAGATGTCCCTTGCCGGTGTACAAAAGTTGCTTCCTTACTCATGACCCAAGTGAAGAAGAGCAGTGCCAGTGCCAGGCTGAATGGGAGAACACAGAACTGAAACACTCTTCCGTCAACCATAATGTGCCGAAATTTCTGAGACCGCAGGGCTATGGAAAGGTGAAAATAAGCGTCTTTCAGTTCTATCAAGGTTGCCCAATCGCCCTGTCACATGGCCGCAACGATGGTGGCCCGAGTCTCCATCTTCAAGTGCTGCACTACAAGATACATGTTTAGATGCAACAGGTCAATCACCAGTCCTTGGCCACTGTCCCTTTTTTGGCACCAAAAAGAGACGACTGTAAAAGCCTGGGGACCAAACATCCAACACTGGTCAGATGGCTTGTCTGTCCAATAAATTTATTTTATTTATTTATTATTTACTTATTGATCCATTCATGTATTTGAACCAATGCTACCATGCATGGTAAACTATCATTTTTTAATTAATATAAAGGGATAGTTTAAAGATTCACTTTTCCACAAGGCCATCATACCCAAAAGAAACAAAACCAAACATTGACAGCGATCATTTCACTCATTTTTTCCCTACTTAAACCCAAGCACAGACTTCACCTCCTTGCATTTTCATCTGCTACCTTTGCATGGCCAATTCTTTATATTGAGACAAAAGTGTAGGTTCTAAGCTTTGAATTGGTGTGGGATAGGCCCAGTTCTTGCATCTGCATAGATTCTGCTGCAGGTGACACATATTTAAGAGTTTTTATGTGATTTATGTAAGCAGACTTCTACCCACAGATTCTAAATCAGCAATTTCTATCTCATTCTGACATTCAACCAAGATAGCATTCAAGTGAGAGATTACAACAAGATACGGAGTCAAATATAAATGTGTGATCGTTACAAATTGGACTGCCAGGAATTCTAAATTCCCAATAGAGTGTTTTATGAACAAAATTGCCTGGAAAGAGTTATAGATTCTGTCCAGAGAGTTTCAAATTCTCTGGAAAGAGTTTTAACTGCAGAGTTTGTTCACAAAAGTGCTGCGAGTTTTCAATTCTGAAGAGTTTTGCCATCCCTGTTGGGAGTTTATGCATGAAACTCTCTGCAGAGAATTAAAAACTCTATGAAGAGAATTAATGAATATTTTCAGGTTTAATTTGCCTTAAATTCATTTGTATTTTAAGAACCTTTCTCAAAAAGTTCTGTCATTCCATAAATTATATAAATAATGATATGTCAATATGATACTGTTGCAGAAAAAATCACCGACTTTTGCTTGTGCCATTTTATCTCCACACAAGAATTAAGCAAAATTCAGCTTAAAAGGGTGAAAAGGGGAATGGTGTCTAATGACTTGCATCTTCCAAGAACAAACCCTTGCAGGTCATGACAAGGACCCCTCACCTCTCCTCCGGTTGGACAACCACAGCTTGGTCACCCACCAGGCTCTGAATGAGGGCTTTGAGGTCTTCAAAGCCCTGGGGCAGAGCTGGGGCAGTATCCATGGGAGCAGAAGCAGGTTCTGCACATGCCACAGATACTACAAGGCTCTGATGGTCACAGTGACGTTGGCATGAACCTCGGCTGAAAGCCAATGGCAACCGCTGATTTTAAATGACATCCATTAATGTTTTACAGTTGACAGACAAGGAATAAATTTTGTGAGGAACACACACATACATACTTATATATACGATATATACTGTTATGAATTGAAGAGCTGACAGATGACCAAACAGCAAATGTCTGACCCTATTACCGCTTCAAAAGTAAGAGCCAAACGACCCACCATGACTAGATGTTAAGAGCTTTTTAGTACCAACTTGATCCCTTCCTTTATTCAATGATAATGAACTGATGAATGGAGTTACCCAGAATTTACTGTTATTCATGTCCACAATCACAGTCTCAGTCTCAGTCTTAAGTGTACCTGAGCATCTCAGATCGAGGTCAACATCCCGGTAAATCATTTTTCAACAAGAAGAATGAGTTTCCTTCACATTCTCTGCAACTCAGTATCATTGGCAAACATTCTGGCAGTTGAGAAGACTTTCTGGAATAACATCAACATAACAGGTATATGTAAGCTGAGAACTGGTCATCAAATTGATACTTGGGGGCACTCTGCTTATGACTCAGTTATCCCCAGAGAGCACCAATAGTTACAGCCATCTGTAATATCGGAAGGATTCAAATTCCACTTAAAAGTCTCATGTTTAAAACTACGTTTGCCTCTGATACCCAGGTATCTTTCAGTGAGGAACCTTTCATATGGGACACAATCAAATGCTTTATCAAAGTCTAACACATGTTTAAATGCCCCAGTTGGTCGTTCAGTTGGGTAACTAAAGTATAGTTTCCTGTGATCTGTTTCCAAAATGTATAGCTATAGTTCAAAATGAATGGATACTAGTGATGGGGCAATTTCTGCAGTCTGTTGAAGTCAATTTACAAGAACATACATTTGGTTTTCAGTAAGATTTACCAAATGACAAAGTAATTATACGCAGGAATCCCAAAATTATGTACTACTTGAAACTTAACATTGCCACCACTGTATTAATCCATGAAAACATCAATGAAATTTATCTTCACCATATTAATGACTGCATCAGTCCAAATTAATAAAACCCCAAATACTGATTTTACTTGTACAAATCAGCAAGTCAAATTTAGCTCCATGAACCAAACCATCATCTAGCTGCATGCCTTTAATACTGTATGCACTTCACATTCATAACAGTTTAGAAGTTTTCAATTGCTTCTACAGCAAAACCTCATTTTAAGGACTCCAATATCTGACCATTTCACTGGACAACACAAATTCCTAAACTATTTCATTCATTTATGACATATTCAGCTGCCCAACACCTTTCATGGGAAACAGATCCGGTCATCATAATGAGGTTCCACTGCATGGATACCAGAACTTCCAATGTTGACTTGAGAACCTCTACACTGGGAAGACCCCTATAATAAGGCTTCCTCTTGCTTTGGAGTTTCTGAACACCTGTCCTTTAGTTTACCAGACATTTGTCATTTTAGTTTACCTGGCACATAAACCTACTTATACTTATGACTGACAGAAAGCGGACTTGCAAAGTGCAACTGCTACTGAAGACTCTTAAGCAATGATGGGTTTCCCATTTAAGTTTTCACACTAAGCAAACGTAGCAGATCGATTTCTCACATTCACTTTACTTTGGGTCATGCAAAACATCCAGTACAGGGTAAAATTGGCATGATCTGTTGTTCCGGGAGAAATTTCTTTAAATAGTAGCATTTAAGACTAGTTTCAAACAAGACATAGGCTGTGCAATTCATGTATCTATCATACATGTCATTACTAATTCATCAATCCACTAACAACAAAATCTCTTCACAGGCCAGACGTCAATCAACTTACAGTGTTTCTATTGTATTGCCATACCAATAATGATGAAAATGTCTATTCAAATCAGTCTGGGTGTGTTTATGTATGCAATACATGAAAAGGACGACAAAAACACAAAGACATTGTCAAAAGTTGACCATGTATGTACAAGCCACTTTATTAAAAAATTCTCCAGGCTGGTCATAAACTTGAATATTTTCCCCATGAATTACATGTTTAACCAACAACAATTTGACAAGTTGCCTTGTCAGCAATTAAGGTAGCTCACAACCATTGTGACTCAGTCCTCAGTTAGGCTATGTATGGTCAATTCTTTACTTCAAGATACATCCCTCAACTTGTAGCAATATTGTGTGACAACTTTACATTAGGTAATTTTCATGGATCAATACTTGGATAATAGATACAGACTGAGGAATTCATCAATTTTGATCTGGTCCTGCTGGGATGTAATCTGTCAGTATCATGCACTGTGTTAACATAGCACATTGTCCATTCTCACTTGTGGTCTTGGGATTCTAAAATTCATGGTTACATCAAATGACTATAATGCACGTCTGCTCCATTCAAGTCATGGCCTCACCATGTTATTCACTAATTCACTGTACCCTAGGGCACCAGCATCCCTCCAGCACTAATATAAATGGATTAGGACCCAAAACAGCTCACACTTGTTCATGTGATTTCCTCATATTTGTGATATTGATTTTTTTTTCACCAAGTACATGTTTTTTTCTTAAATCTGTTCCTTCCTGCTGGCCTCCCCTTGGGCCTACAGATGGTCCCAATGTGCAGCGAGGCATACACTCTGCTGCAATATGGGATCAGTCTTATTGAGCAGGGTACACGTATATGTATAAAATAAACCAACCTGAATATATAGTCTTGGATAACATGGTTAAAATGAAGCATAATATAAAAGTGCAATTCAAAGATAAAAAATGTGCAAATACGCTCTAAACAAAAAGCAAATTAATCACATTGCACTGCTTCACCAGATTTTTCTGGCATAATAGTCATCTGAATTTTGACCAATACAATGGTACCATGAAGCTTCAAGCAACTTTTTTCAAGTGTTTCACCTAAGGGAATTGGGTTTTAAAATATCCTTTTTCTTGAATCAGCTAATAGTTAAGAAGTAACTAGTCTGGAGACCTTCCAGGGCCAGTATGTAATTTAGGTATCTGAATAAACAATTTAATAAACGTAGAGAGATATAATCAGTTGGCTCGGGTGCCCTGCATTGAGGGAGATTACATCTGTTATGTAGGAGTATTTCCATTTCTTTTCATCATATACATGTATTCTAATTGCAGTAAAACTGCTATACATATGCATGATTGTGTAGAAATACAACACTTTTTAAAACTTTTTTGTACAAAAAAACTTCTCATGGTGAAAGTTAGTGACAATCTCAAGTGTCTAAACTACACGTCAAAGTGAATAACTTGCTTGACATCTTATTCACATGTAGCCTAATGGTAATACAGTAGTACCTGCTGTATGCAACCACTGCCGTGAGCAGCCGCATTGTTTTTTGTGGTCACCGGGCTCAAACATAGGAGTCAATTTCTTAGTAAAATTTCTCTGTGGTGACAGGTCACCTGCTGTATGTGGCCACTTTTTCTTGGCAGAAGGGGTGGCCACATACAGCAGGTACCACTGTAGTCTCATTCTGGCTTGTTGAAATATGTGTATATTGACTGGCTATGTGTTCAACTGAACACAAACATAAGTAGAGGTCTACCTAACTGTGACACCTCTACAGCACTGTACCAATGTTTTAATTTTCATGTATATCTTATCAAATGCAAGGATTTAATTTGGACACATATTAACCCTTTCCTTCTTGAATTATGCCCAAGCTAAAGACCATGTGAACAGTTTTCCTTGACATGGACCGGTGCTTAATGCTCAGCCAATGCCAAGACAAGCTGTCGACTGGGGTATATGTGTTATCTTCATAGGTCTCATCTAAACGATCATTCTATTTGTATTTTGACCCAGTTGAAATTAGTCAAAATCACTGAAGTAGATGACATTTAACCACCAGCTGTTTTTGGCCAGCTAAGGGCGAAGGGTATAAGTGCTTATAATATATTTTATGTGACTAAACCCACTAATTTGACAAATTGATATGCCATATTGCTATCACTATGCAATGACTACACAAAAAACTTGTAACGTCAAATACCTGAAACCACAAATTCAGGAAAAATATCCACTTTTTTAATGTACATCTACTCACAGGATAACACAAGAGTGATCTGTTATACGATCATCCCACTGACTCTGGAGTACATGTACTTACTTCTGTAGGACCAATTACATTTATTCATTGTTCAATTCTGATAGAAATAGCTTCTTTTTAGAAGCCAACTCGATTGCTGAATTCAACATAAAAATGTGTTTAGACATATGCAGCCAATGAGATCATTTTCTTGAACATATACATAGACAACTTAAACCATTATCTGCGCACTTATTAAATGGTAGGTGTGAACTTCAAAATCTGAATTTACCCTATCCCTATAATACAGCCTTCATTTGTCTGATACCATTTATACATAATAGTGCAGCTGGTGTAGCTGTGTAAGTCTTGCTAAAAGAAACAAAGCTTTTACACTGAAAATTACAGCAACTTCATTTGTGACAGGTTACTAAAATCAATTGTGGAATACTACACTTCTGAACTGTTAATGGAAAGTATTCATTATGTTCAGATCGATAATTATACAAGAGTCAAAGCCACATCAGGTTTTGTGTGGTGCACATAGTTTGGAGGCAGACATTAGCTCTCAAAGGAAATATTACAGCTATACAGTCTCCACACTGTAACTGGTCCAATAGACTGCAGGTTTCAGACAGCTTGTTACATTAGAGACACTGCCCCTCATGAGATGTACGAACAGCCAATCACAAAATGTGTCAAGTCTACAGGTATTTCTCCCATTCAACGCCACAGATGCAGACACTGTTTCAGAGTTGTTTGCCTGAATCTTGCCTGACTCTCCAATGCAATCAAGACTCTATTATGTAGGCTTGGCATATCCTCGCCCACACCCACACCCACACCCCATTGATTGGTCTGTACAATGCTCAGACTTGTATACCAGTCGTACTGTGTAGGATTGTGTACATATAGTAACAACAGAGACTTATTAGTCTGTACACCACACATTAACACTCACTCTATGGAATGTGTATGCAGTAACAACAGAAGGTAATGTACATGTACCATACATAGTAACATTCACACTGTGGAATGTGTATGCAGTAAAAACAGAAGGTAATATACCATATATACATACTGTGTGCTAGTCTGGCCAGCATCATTTCAAAGACTGTAAAACTAGTATTTTTCAATGGGCATTTTTTAACTTTAACGAGAATTGAAAATACAGCATTTTGCAAGCATGCTGTACATGGTCCTTCCACACAAGTATGGAATGAACAAAATTGGCACACATTGTGTTCCTATTTTTTCATACATGGAATGAACTGGTGAGCCAGAACAGACAAGTGTTACTCTATATAAAAGCAGTTCTAATCATCACATGTATGCATTTTTATTACCTAACACTTTAACTCATTCCGTACTACATATATGGTCACATGCCTTGGTCAGTGGTTCTGGCACTGCCTGGCAAGTCATGTTGCAGCTGCCCTTGCAGCAGCTGCAGCATGACTTGCCAGGCAGGGCCAGAACCACTGACTTGAGACTATGCGCATGTTGGTACTTGAACGAAAACTCTTTTCATGAAGAATTTCAATATGCAATTGTCGTCTTAAAACTAGATAAATATACAGAAAAATCAGGGACTGGTATGGAATGAGTTAATACATATTTCCTATGCTTTAGAACATAGCCACCACAGCCAGTCTACATGATATTCTGGGCTAGTTTACATTCCAGTAGGCTATAGTTTAATTAAGGAAATATGATAATTACTAGAAAATCACATGAAAATGCCATGAGAAATTTGACAAAAATGTTGCATGTACATAAGCTGGGTGTTTTTTTCTTCAAGTATGTCCATAAAATGGTGTATTTATACAATAAATTTCTCATATAAAAATGTCTTTAGCCTTTGTACAATGACATTAGCATGCCACACGACTGTCGCTACAACACTGGATTATACCACTTGTGCAGCTATGGCCTATGTTTCTATTGGTATGTCACAAGGTCATATATTGGTATGTCAGTAAGTCATATATTGGCATGTCAGTAGGTCATATTATCCAAGGATAATCCATCCGCAAGTGTCTCCATCTTGGCATGAATACAGGCCTACACAGAATCACAACTGATGACAAAATACACATGTACTGAGAAATTTTAAAACAAAGCCCTCTCCTTCATACTCATTCATATGCATTTGTGCAAAGTCTCATCACCACAACTCCACAAATTTAGAGAGGCTTATGGGACACTCTGCCCCTAAGTACAGTATACAGTGCAAATAACAGATTACATTGTGTTCTCACTGACATTTAATCTTGTTTAACCCTTTCCCCTTTGAATGAAGACTGAGTCAACAGCTTTCCTTGGCAAGGGTTGGGCACTAAGTGACTGACCCTTCCCAACGAAAGCTTCTGACCTGGGGCATGTTATCTTGATAGGCCTCATCTACAATTCTCTCTCAAATTGCTTTTCATTACTGTGGAAATAAGTTGAAAATACTGAAGCAGATGATATTTGACCACTAGCCACTTTTGGTTGGTTTAAGGGGCAAAGGGTTAATTTATCCCAGATCCCATGTATGGGTTTGGTCCTTATATCTATGCATTCATAGAAAACAATAATCACCAGAGGAAAATTTGAGACCATTAGATACACACTAAGTATTAACTTTAACAATAATCTGAATGTGTTCGTTCGGCTCCCAGACATAGTTGAACTCTTAAAAGATAAAGTTATTATATTTTACACTTGTAAATATAATTTCAAACCTTAAGTGACAAAATATATTGCCCTAAATACATAGTTATTTCACTTATCTGTCTGGGAAACAAAGTACCTCTCTATATAATACCAAATATAAAAATTATGTCTGCACAGGATATGTTACCTTTTACCTCTGTACATAATACATCAAATTATATCTGTACAGGATCCATCACCTTATACCTCTGTATACCATCCATGTACATAAACTGCTGTCTGTACAGAATACATTATCTAGTACATCTGTACTCCAAAAACCCTATCACAAGACTGTTTTAAGTGCCGGGCTAGCAGCTACATTTTATGCAAGCTACATGTACCTTGAAAGACATCATCACCACGAATTACAAGTGACAAACAAGAGTCCTTTTGTAGAAGCATTTGTTTTTTGCTGCAAATGTGCAAAAATATATTACTGTTTGAAAAAGTACATTCAAAATTAAAAAGTTATGCTTAAAGCAACCGTAAGCTCCAATTCATTATACATAATTCAACACGTAAAACTATGTTTATATAAGTTGATCATCCCCCCCCCAAAAAAAACAAACAAAAAAAAAAAAAAACATGAAGATTGTTGGGAATGTCTGTGTATATTCATGAGCAATTTCAGTTCCAGATGTATTTACCCAAAGATGTAGAGAGTAAAGATTCACAAGCGGTGCTACATATGTTGTTTGTATACCACCTTTTAACTTCAAATGCAGGATTATCTTTTTTTATCTATGATACCACACACAAACCAAATTAAAATATACAGTAAGCATATTGCATGAGAAATTATTTTTTAACTGAGTTTTTAACTGATACATGTAGTTGTTTCTCAAACATAAACCATGATTGCCTGTAACTATTTCAATACATCACTAAACACATTGTATGGTGGTGACATTTTGCACCCAAAATATTCTAAGAGGCTGCATTCTGGTTTATCCTTTGTACATGGATGTCCCAGAAACTACTTTAACCCCTAGATGCGGATATAAACCAACGTAACAACATCCATTCAGTATTCAAGAAAATCACTGGCATCTGATTTATGTCTGTATCCCCTATAACATATTATATATATATATATATATATATATATATATATATATATATATATATATATATATATATATATACATACATATACATATATATACATATATACAGCAGGTGCATGTGTGTGCTGAAAATTACATTTCTGTCAAAGGTATAGAGAACGCTGCAAAAGTACTCCCCCCTTGCAGCTGAAATAAGCAAGGAATTTATG
Organism: Hermodice carunculata; assembly: GCA_964020975.1. Taxonomy (NCBI): domain Eukaryota; kingdom Metazoa; phylum Annelida; class Polychaeta; order Eunicida; family Amphinomidae; genus Hermodice; species Hermodice carunculata. Next base: position 60,710,809 of record OZ026613.1, read on the forward strand.
TGAAAAACTTAAGTATACAATCGGTAAAACATGAACCAAGGGATAGGTTTGAAGATGAGTTTCATCATGTAACATATGACAAAATTACAAAAGGCCACAAAAAACTCGCAAAGTTCTGATTGTTTCCAGCTAATGGAATGTACATCTGTTCATGTCACAAGAGCATGTGATTTGGCAGCCTGGTCTTCTTTTACATTACTGACAGTCTGATCTTCTTAACCAGCTTAGCTGTGTCCTAGTATCACTTACATATTAAACATTCTGCTTTCAGCATGTTCAGTCATTTGGATTGCCTATGTTCCCCTATAATGCCCTGATAAAATATGACAATGCCGAGTATCAAATAAGAAGTTGCTGCTGACAATAGATACACCTCCTGCCCAGGGTAATTCATGGACAGGAGAGGGTGACTATTTTAAAAGAAAATGGTAGAGATCAACCAAAGGCACATTTCAACCAATTTTGAAGTGAAACTGGCTGACCAGTACCTGAATTGAAAAATTTGTTAAAAATGAGGGATCCAGAGAATCACCACCTACGTGAAAATTAGTTTTACACTTCCACAAGCAACATTTCCACCAAGTTTCAGTACAATCTAAGTTACAATTCTGGAGAAGAAGTCAAAAACAGCTTTAACTCACAAACATTCATTAAAAAAAATCCCCACTGTCTTACCTTAATTGTAATCAATAGGAATGTGCGCATTAAGGGACCAGTACCTGAATTGAAAAATTTGTTAAAAATGAGGGATCCAGAGAATCACCACCTACGTGAACAATTAGTTTGACACTTCCACAAGCAACATTTCCACCAAGTTTCAGTACAATCTAAGTTACAATTTTGGAGAAGTCAAAAATAGCTTTAACTCACAAACATTCATTAAAAAAAATAAAAAAATCACAGCACCACCTATTGAACAAATTAAGGTGTAAGAGCATCCAACAGTGCCCCCATGGAATTTCAAAGCAATAGGGTAAGCAGCTTCAGAGTTCAAAATTTTTGAAGATTTTTTAAAAAATCATAAAAATCCAAAAGTCACTGGAGTATGACCATTTACATAAAGTTGACAGAGATCCACCCCTGGTATATCCCCACCAAGTTTGAAATGGATCTGACTGATGGTTTTGGATAAGTCAAAAATGTAAATTGTGGAAGCTGACAGACAGACAGATTGCAGATCAGGACTCAGAACATAATCTGACTGACAAGTCAACTGATCTGTTAATTGGCAGGGATGAGATCTACTACACATAAGACCTATCAACCTTGCAAGTTTCAAAGTGCTACCACTTATAGTCCCTAAGATATGGTCTAGACAAATTAAACCCATCCCCATATCCTCCCCCCCCCCCCCTCCACTTTGTGTGCAGAGGATAATAAAGTAGAGAGTGGCAAAATGCTGAGATCTTATTAGACGGTTTGATTTCCTTAAAAATCTAATCTATAACCTAAAACATATGGGAATATTTTTTTGAATACTAAGTGGGATTTAAAGCTCATATCTATGGTGGTTTAGCACCTGACCAGAGAGAGCTTGGTGGCTTAAAGCACAGCACCAAACCCCACCACAAAAAGATAAAGTCATAGGTACATGGTAGATTTATATAGGCCTGTGCCTTATTGTCAGTCTGCTGTCATTTGCAGTGCCTGCAGCAACCAAGTGAGATCATTTGCTATCCATATTATGTATGTATAATACAATGCTGATCGGAACCACTTCAGGCATTGAAAGCCTTTCTGATACATTTTACATAATATGGACAGTTCCAACATTTTTGTCTTTTTGAAGAAAGTACGCAGAGTACTTCCCAGGGTTTAAAAATACCACCCAGGTCAGCTGACAATGAAGCAGCAAAATCATAAAAAGTCTGGCTTATTTTCAGTTCTTGTATTTTCAAGTGAAAAACATGTCAGTTATGTTTTTCAGGCAACAGAAGTGTTTCCAGCCTTTTTTCCAGTTTCCCATGGCACATCCATAGACTGTGATGACTTAATTATTATTTTGTTACAATGTTAAAGGTGCATGCCATGTTCTCCCCTTGTATTATCTGTGCTCTTGTGAAATGAAAAAACTGATAAACCATCCCTTAATTGGCAGGTTCAAAAACATTCCCACATGACACAGTTGTAAACCATTCTGTTTCAAGTAGAAAGGACAGGGTATCCTGCAGATAGATACATGTGATTATGTCTGGTGTTTGAAACCTTATATTAAGCTTATGTTTCTTGTTGAGAAGCTGAATAAATGATCACTCTGAGCTCTTCCACATACAACTAGGATTTTTCAACCTGCAAGCTTCCCACATGCCAGATATGAAGAATGAGAACAATGTGTTAAATAAATGGAAAATCCCAGCAATCAGTACCATCATCTGACTATCATCAAATACACAGCTTCCTCTTGTCTAATTTTTTTGGCATACAGACATAAAAAGATCATACCTTTTTGTGTGTACCTGTTTGTATTTACTATGATCATGCTTGACAAATTGGAATGATAAGTATTTAAGATATGTATCTTGATGACTCCTGATTTATACTTGTCTCTGAAGGCAGTTTGAGCACATGGAACTCATTTTCTGCTGCATAAAGTACTTTGTACTGGTCCATATGCATGTTGTTCATGGAATGCACTGCACATATCTACTCTACTGCACCATTTTTTATAACCCTTTCCCCCTTGAATTGACATTTGAGACAAGTTTCCGTGGCATGAGTTGGGCACTAAGTGCCCAAGTGCCCAACTTATGCCAAGGAAAGTTGTAGACCTGGGGCATGTGATCTTGATAGGGCTCATCTACAATTCTCAGTCAAAACTGTTTTTCCTTACTGTTGAAATTAGTTGAAAACACTGAAGCAGACGACATTTGACCACCAGCCGGCTTTGGCCGGTTAAAGGGGGAAAGGGTGAAGACTGAGGATGTGGCCAAGTGGACATGTGTGATGCGTGCATTTCCCATTTCAAGCCAGGCAATAGGTCCTGGAGGTTGCTGGTCAAAACCTGGCTGTTCAATGATCGAAATGGTGGGGAAAAATTACCTTTCAGTAGTTATGAAATCATTATGAAAGTATCTGCCACTTTCATATATCTAATATGCCTGAATTTCACCTCTAAAGCATAATACCTTATTCTACTGCAAGTCTTTGAAGTCACCACACCATGAAAGTGTACTTCCAAAGATAAAATGAAAGGACCCAGTTTTGTTGAAAAATCAACTTCAGCATAGATACAATGAATACAAAGTACACTCTTCTGAATCTCCATGGTAGAAACTGAACACCAGTTGTCAAAATATTGTGGAACACTCAATGGAAATACATGTTTACTGGTAGGAGTATTAAACTTAACTCCTTTTGTGGATTACTGGGCCAGTGCTACTCATTCAATCTGCACCAAGGTAAAACGTTTGACTGCGTGCCTTTTACTGATGACACTGGGGCCAAATAGCCAAAAGTGGGACATCCAGGCCCTCAAAACTCTCTTGGAGATACCTTTTTGGCCAGATGAAATATCTGCATGAAAATAGTCATGTGGGTAGAACATGCACTGGGAATTATAAATTCAAGCTTCATTTGACATTGAAATGACCTTGCAGTATAAAATGTACCTATATTCTTATATCTGGCCAAAATTACTCCCATATGTGCACAGCTACTATCAACATGATGACAAAAATTGATAAGTTAGGAATCACAGGTTATTTCTGAAAAAAAAATGTAGCTCTATAACTCAAAATTAAGCCCTTTTCATAAATTCTGCCAAAAAAGGTCATTTTCCAACATATCATGATAGGTTTTGAGAAGGACGATCAAAGATCCACACCTAGGGATGCAGCTTAAAGAGTAGATAATTCTGCAAAATCAGTGAACAGTTCGTGAAAAATAATCAAATTTCAATGAATTTTGGTCAGTTTTCAAACAGAGCCTTGTTTTGGATTTTCAAAATCCAAGATGGTCACCTCATTGGCTGAAAATGGAAGTTGATATAAATGGGCATAACTCCCCTTAAATTTAAGATATCATGACCTTTTTTTTGAATGTATCTAATCTTTCAGCCCAAGCTGCTAGTTGTACTCTTATTATTCCTCACGGCATTGCCTGGCAGTAACATAAGAATTAATATAACAGCATACCCCTTGTACTTTTTGCCTCATGTTTGGTCCAAATTCAAAATTCTTTTCTTGTTTTTTTCAAAATATTCTACAGAAAACGTCTGACAACTTGATCTTTTTATTTTTTTTTTATTTCAACCAACATAGTTGTTAAAAAGGTGAAAAATAGCCCAGAAGTCACTTTTCTTACTTACCCTTTGTCAGTCAAGGTCATATGAAGGTCTCCTTATAATTACCAGTAAATATGTGTAATTTCATGTGTCCCAACATATCATAATTATGCAAAGTATCATTGAAGGAGACTATGAGGAACCAGTTTAACATGCATGACATCCCACTTTTGGCCATTTGGCCATTTGGCCCCAGTGTGGATAGCTATTATTTACAATTCACCTTCAACATACATTTTCATTACAACCACTTTAACCCTTTCTCACTCAAATTGCCCACCAGTACCCAGATGTACATTGTCATATCTCCTGTGATATTTTCACATAAATATCGTGCTAATAGAATATAATTTTGCAAGGAATTGTGAATAAGATCTAACAGTACAGCATTCCGCAGGTCAATAGCCCTCCCAGTCACAGTATAGGCACAGTGTGTCCAACCTGCACCAAGGAAAGCTATCAACTCAGTCTTCATTTTGACCATGAAAGAGTCAAGTGAAAACAAAGAAGTTGATGACATTTGATGTCTGGGTGCCTTTGGTTACTCTGGGTGGGAAACAAACTACATCCAGTTTGACGCTATGTGTCTTGACACATGCAATGACACCCCACACGTGCACTCCATACTTCCCTCTCAAAAACCACCTGCTCCTATGCAATTTAGAGAGACAGTGTTATTTTGTTTCATGTCTGGGTGAAGTCAGTAAACAAGGGAAAAAATGTAATGTGGCCTCAGCAGTGGTCAAAAAACAGTCTAATTACATTTCTAGCACTGTGAGCTAGCAAATGACATTTACCAGAATGACCACTGACTCAGTCCTGTCCCAAAATAAGGGTTACACTGCCATCATATCCACGGAGGATTATTTCACTTGATTACAATGACATCTTCCAATAATCTGTTAGAATTAAACAGTCTATCATAAAATTGTAGGTTCAGCAGACCATCCAATTGGCACCTTCTGGACATCATTTAAACACAATGCATCCAGATCACAAAGTATCTTAAACAGTCTGTACACAGTGGACAAACAGTGGTCCCAGCTGTCAGAACAAGGGGTGCAAATGGGCTGGGCAGTCATAGATGTGACCCGACTTTGCTTGTGTCCTGTCACGCAAAGAAGCCATCGATCATCTTCATTCTGTCGTGGGTTCTTAACGAGGTCTGCTCCAACAGTCACAAAGACTGCAACAACTGTGCACAGAATATATCAGTGAGGACCAAGCAAGCATCGCAATAACTGGTGATCTGTTCGACAGGTATGCTTGTTACCACACCTTGTCAGAACTGTTGTGGAACTAGTGTAGTGTTATGCCTAAGCACAAAAATTGCTCAATGCAAATTGTCTTTGCTGTAGAACTTTTTTTCCTCCATCAAAACACAATATGTGCAAGGTCTTGATAATTTTGATACATAATCATGATGATGTTTACTCAAACCCTCTCAAACATCATCATCAACAGGAAAGTTACAAACTTGCACCTTTTGAGCAGAGTTTAAGTGTTAATATTGTGATAAGCTGGAGTACATATTGGCACAGTCCAAGAAATAGCATATCTTTGTTAAATTGTACTCTGGCCCGGCTACAAATTCAATCTGTCAACAGCAAATGAAAGTGAAACCTTAAATAAGCACATTACACTCTGTCACCAATCAAAGCTGCCGAAGACCATACAAAAATGTACTACTGACATCTCAATTTGAGTTCACTGCATATCCTTGCCCCAGGAATTAAATGACTGTGTGATTTGTCACTCACATTTTTCCAGTTCAGGCAAGTGGATAACGACAACCGCCAATCACCTTACCCACATACACACTACATACATGTATCCATAATCTATTCTGGATATTGCCTTTGGAGTCAACGTGTGATATGGTCCAGGAACATGGCAAAATAATTAGGTTTCACTTGTTCTTTGTAAAATAATAGCCAATATTTACACTGGGATCCAGGTACATGCAGCCTTACTACCATAAGCTATTAGTGGAAGCGGTCTTCTTCTTTGGGTCGATGACCTTTTCTCTCTGTTCCTTCCAAACATCACCGGCAATAATACTTGCATGTAGTGAAAATCAATAGGTTGGTGCTTTTGTTCTTTTTCATTCCCTTAACAAACCTGCTTAACAAATGCTAGTGCACTGTAAAGCTGATAAATTGCATGTAGTTGCTCACATTTTACACAACACTCTCTCTCTATCATCCGATGTAACTAAGTCTAATTACTAATTAGTTTACATACTGACTGTTTCAGCAAAAATCACTGTTATAAAAACAAGCTGGCACATAAAATATTTTTAAAAAATGTTTTACTGTGATTTATTCTGGCCACCACTAGCCATTTGTACATATATTTACAAAAGATTTTGTCTTGCAGAATGAGAGCACCAACTTGAACCATGCACGCCTCTGCCCCACATGGCTTCTCGGACATCTTGGGTAGTGCATGATTAACAGTTAAACTTCTTTCGCCATATCACTACTCCCTGCTTCCTGGGGTCAAGGGTCATCTGAAAGCATACAGGAAAAATCATCACAGTTATAACTTTGCAGTCAAACTCATCAATGTTGACCCTATCCTCTCACAATAAGAACAAAAAAATTCTGAACTCCGCAAGAAATTAACCCCTTCTGTGCCCCAAGTTTGAAAATTCCAGAGTCAAAATGTAGCTGAAAGTCCTTACAGATGTATGTCATGATTGGCTTCACTTAAAAATCAAACTCAATGAACAAATGAGTCAACATGTTTGCAATAACATTTGTCCGTCTGGTAGAGTAATGGAGGGTTTCAGCATTTTCACATTAGATCTTGACAGTGATCCAGACAGCTGTGGAATTTGATAGAAAAGACTGTGACGGTGAAACTTTATAACTGATCATGCTGACAGAAGTTTTTGTCAGTAGAACTCCAGGGGAAAAAAAGTGGTGCACATCAGGTAATGCAGTAACTTTGGATGGCAAAATGAATAGACCCAACACAGTAACCATCCCTACTAACAGAACTGCACAATGAAATGATGTTATTCTAAGTTGATAGAGCTTGCTTGTAACAAAGACGGGTGCATGTTGATAGAGTTTAGCTCAACAATACAGACAATAAAGTTTTCACAATGCCATGCAGCAACAAGATCTGGGTCATGGTGTTATGTTGATGACTGTCGCTGCCTGTGGTTGGTTTTGGTGAGGCTGAAGACATTTGAACAAGGACAGAAACACAAATTTAAATCAAGTTGTACTTGTGGTCTAACCTCATTGCAAAATACACAACCTTCCAACCATGACAAGAATTCAGCACAACCCATGCTCTAAGAGAGCAGCCCTACCGATCCCTGTACATATTATCCATGGCTCAACATTCCGATTTTTTAATGCTTTTATCACCTACCCATTATAAAGCACTTTCAAGCAAATCTGGCCATAGCCAGTGCTACATGTACCATCCCTAAAGAGCTATAAATTTTCATCTGTCCATGCCTAAATATACTTGTTTGTGACAATCAGGGGTGTGCTACAATCCAGCAATACCCTGGGGTACCAGTATTAAATGGCTTACCATACGAATCATTGTAATCAATGAAATGTGATATAGTGCAATTGCAAAACTTATAAACTTGTGAAGTTGCATATGTAGGCAATGAATTGATGAGCTGGTCACTCATTTGTCCCCAAAAAATTTGAGTGTCAATTATAGCCATGCCAGTCTGTACCTTGACAACTGTATAACACACTACCATGGTGAATAATATCTTTCTGCCACATCTATACTGAGATATGTATCACATCAAGGCATGGTGTATCATAACATTGGCAGTAACAATCAGGCAATTTACACTGTGAAACCATTAAATGTGAGTTAAGAGCAGCTAGACAACATAAAACTACCTGTTGGCAAATTACATTATACATGTACTATGATTCACAGTGATAAGAGCACACAGTTCCCTTCAATCTCATGCTTTTCAATGTCCTCGGAATATCAAACCCATTTGATACTCTATAATCACAATATTTCTGACTGTCATTTTTGTCTGCTTTTACGTTTGTCAACATATGCATCACTTTATAGCGCAGGAATGCTCTCCGAGAAGCACAATCCCCAGACAACCCACATCTCCTTTCATGATTTACAATGAAAGGGGACATTTGAAACAGATGAATGTAATGAGCATGTGATCAGCTTGATTGTTGCAAATGTAGCATGTGACCAGCTTGTGACAAAATGCATTATTTCAAATGTCCAACTCCTTTGTTTTACACACAGTTGAGTGCTACTATGCATGCATCTTTTTTTTTTTTTTTTTTTGCCAATATCAATAAACCCACTATGTAGCCAGTACTTGTGCTGAATGATAAATGTGTTGAGCAAATTCACTGTGTGTACAGAAACATCTTAGATTGCTGTTTGTAGCCAACATTCAACAGCAACACTTCAGATTTCTCTCAGGACTCCGGTGTCACTGTGAATCACAGGAAATCAAAGCCTGCGTAATCTTACTCCTGTCCCTCAGGCAATACATGCATAATCTCTGCCAGTGTCTCTAGAGCAGAGTCCAGCCTTAAGCCAACCGGCTACAGCAGGTGTCCAGTCTTTTCTTAAATGGACTGCATCTTTGTCCAAGGGCCACTTGAAATATCCAATCTCAGTAACACATTATCTTGCAGACACAACTTTGCCATTGCGTATACTGGCACAACTACACCGGGTTCTGCTCCCTGCAACAGCCTCTGGGACTGCTTACCCGAAAATTTTATGGGTCATTTGATACAATTCAACTTTTTTTTTACAATGTCATTTATTGAACAAAGATCTCACTTAGACAAGCACCTTTCCATCATGTGCATCAGAATTTCTCACTGACGGTTCATCGTTCACTCTCATCATCTTCACAAAATTGAGTTTGAATGCCACCAAATGGACAACATCCCATTACCACATGATTTATGGGATGAAAATGGCTGATTCTGGAAACAGACCATCATACAACCTGATGTTGTACTTTTATGAGCCGATTTGAACTGCAAATTTATCCTGTTAGCCCAGTATGGGCTAGATGCATTAATCTAATAGACCGACTCAAGAGACTCTCCAAAGCAGGGCACTTGGCTAACTGTTGTGTCCTTCTGCTCCCCGATAACATACACTCATCAAAAATGCACTAATTCCACACTCAGTCTGCCTATTCACCTGATACAGTAAAAGGTACCCCTATAGTCAATTAAAATGGCACACAATTTGAGGATATTGTGTCGATTAATTTGAAATGCGTTGCAGATATCCACCAGCCAAATGTCTGGTTATTTGTTTTTGACTACTGTGTTTAACTGTCTAGCTGCTATATCTGCACAGCTTGCAATTCATATCAATCAGGCTTTATGTAAATGTTATCACTGAGTTTGACAGAAAGAGAAGTGTGGCTTGATGCACTAGTCCAGTTTATTGTTCTTAATGTTATTGTTTATGGTTGGACTTAAACTTTAACTAGGCATGATGATCCAATCACACCTACATTTCACATACAGATCCAAATTTGTATAAAATAGCTTTAATTGCCTCAGCAATGCTATATCCAAGCTGGCAAAAAACCACTCAAAATAAAGCTGCATTGCTGAGGCAAGCTAAGCCAGGGGTTTATATGTTAAAAGCAATACCTTACCAGTAAAATATTTTCGGTTTTCAATTCACTCAATCAAAGCATTATCCTTTTTTTTTAATTTTCTCCCTACCACAGCTGGATTTTGAGTCAAGCTGACCTCTTGACCTGACATTTACACCTAAAAGACTGATCGCTTATGCATGTGTCATATGAACAGCAATGAAGTTTCACAATATGATCTCAATTTAACTAAGAAAGTTTTGGCCATAACCACAGTGCCCAGCAGAATAAAAAGATCTTCCATAGTTTGCCTCATTGTGACTGAACATACACTATCTTGGCTGCATTTTATCATGTTTATGATCTGGTGCCAATATAGATAGTCTGAATATGATGGCTATCCCATACTTTTGTCTGATTCTTAATCTTTACCTTCCATATTACCATGTCTATATATGCTGACTGCCTCCACTAATGGACTGCTGTGCTCTTCTTGAAATGAAAAAGCACTTTATGGCTTCCTATGGGCAAGGCCAAGCAACACTCTGTGTACACTATGGGCATATGTGATAAAGCACTCCCTCAATACCTAAAATTTGATTCAGGATGCCATACATCTAAGTTTGTCTGTGTTGCAAATCAGAAACATTTAGCTGATCATTCCATGCTGGACTCATTCCCTCTCTTTAAAGCTTTACCTAACTCAATATCTACAAGCTTCTAAGTTTAATTAAGGCCTACTACATATCTGTTTTGAAGAAAAATATTGCACAAGCCTCGTGAACTATCTTGCCTCACTTTACCCTTAAAACTGCACATAGGATAGTAACTTTAATAAACAATAACCTATTGCCAAATTAGGAAAGTTAAATAAAAAGTGGTCATCAAAAAACAGCCAGTGCATATATGGAACAAACACTAATCTTGACAGCAAAGGGCTACAGTCTCCAGTGACCTCTATTGTTGCAATGAGACCAGCTTATTGATTTGTGTCGCAGCCAACTGGTCAAGCACTGCTAAACTGGCACCCGAGGGCTTCCCTCATGCCCAGGTCATCCATACTAGGTAACACTCTTTTGATGCCTTCAAGTCAATATCCAGTCCAAGGGGCTACATCAGTATTCTGTACACCATACCAATCAAGGTACACTGGTCTGCAACACTGCTAGGATCAGAAAAAGTGCTCACTCCAGACAGGTGGTCTTTTATCACAGGTACTTATCGTAGCATACCAACAATGGACTTTGGACTTCGCAAAGTGATTTTGCTGATGGTGGTCACTGATGGTGGCAGTTTGTCAAGACAAGGTCTACTTTACAAAACATAATGATATATACACTGGCATCCAAAAGTAGAGTCCCATTTATTCAATTTGAAATAGCAGTGCACTCCACACCCTTGACAGAGCTTAGCAGTTATTCTAAATGTCTTTTTACTTAAAATCACCATCCAACAGTTGAGTCCTATATATTCCATTTGAAACAATCATACACTCCACATCCTTGACAGTGCTGAACAATTATTCTCAAGGTCTTTTTCCTTAAGTCAGATAGCTATATATCGTATATTGTAACCTGCTCAGTTGGTGGAGTGGTAACACACTTGCCTTTTAGCTCTGCAGCACAGATTAGATTCACAGCCTGCAAAGCAAGTGGAAAAAACTTCTAACACTCTACTGCACACAATGGTTTTCTCCAAGTCCTTTAGTTTTCTCTACCCCACAATTTGGTAGGAAAGTGTACGCCAACATCTCTACCATGGAGAGTGATCAATATAGGTTTGGCCTGTTTCACAATACATATAAAACATAAGGGTCTATGCTATATTGTTTTTGTCTTAAATATGACTTCAATATAAGTAATGTAACTTTGACCCATGCAAACACTTAAAAAGAGTATGTGTTTTTAAAAGGCCCAATGCAAAGATTTCAAATATAATTGAAATGAAAACTTTATGAACTACTTGCTACACAAACATGATAAACATTAAGATTTGTAACATGCGAAATATCATATGCTTGCACAATTGTGGAAATAATCTTTAAAGGTGTAATCAGACTCTATATTTTTTTCCCTTTGCATAAAATTCATGTGTGCCTGATCATGCTCCTTAAAAAAGTATTTACTTTTAAAATGTTGGTATTAATACTTTCCAATCTTTGAGTTCTGTTGGATGCTGGTCATGCAAAAATGACTGTGCATCTCCTCCTTCCCAAAGGTAACAACGAAACTGGTTGAAGATCAGTGTTTCGGCACAGCTTGCACACCATGGTGGCTTCAGACACCTCAAGGCGAACTAGGGCATAAGAGGTGCCTGGCAATGGGAGATTCAGCACAACTCACCTGCCGAACACCAATGAGCACAGCATGTACCACCTCAGCATAAGATAAGGGAATAAGTCTGTGAGCTTTCTTTAAGACACATATCCTGTTACATCTTCCACACAATAAGTTCTGTACTACAACATGTACAATGTTTAGAACACACTTTAACATGGATGCTCATACACTTATGTATCCTAAATGCAGTACTAAAACTGCTGTCATACTGCATTTTTAGTCCTATAGCATACAGTGTCTTTTCAGGGACATACCAAAACCAAAATGAGGAGGATACTGAAACTGTCCAATTAGAACACATGGATAATGCTTAGCAACAGCCAGTATCTTCCCAACAGAAATACAATCTCCCCATTAAAATAACATTGAAAGTCAGCATATCCCTCATGTTCTATATTTGCAGAAGCAGGACTCTAATGACATTATGCGCCATGACGTCACTTACATTGCAAGGGTGTGTGGCGCACAAGATGCATGACCTGACAGAACAGCAGGTTAGGCCTATTTCTTCCTGAAGGGGAGGTGGACTTTTCTCACTCAGAACTATGAAGCAGAAATTCTATGTTCTGGCTACTTAATTGGAATGTAACATCTTACATAATCCAAGGAAAAGCTGCATTTGCATTTTCCATCTAATTCTGGCAGATATATTCAGGATACAAAGATTATCCAAAGGTTAAATCAGTCTCCTAACCGGTACAGTTCCCCCTCGAGCTGTATATTGGTGAGACCCTCAGGTCTCGGGAGTATGCAGGCTCTCAGGGGAACTGTACAGGGTAGGAAACTGCTTTAGCCATGACATAACCTCTAAGCATACGGTGTTCCCTCTATTGGAAACATGTATACAAAGACCAGCAAAGTCATTTACCCCATACTGACTGTGGAAGCACTTAATTTCCACATACCATTTTTATTATAGACATGAAGTGAATGTCTGCCACATGCATTTATCATGAGGACGCAGGTTCTATGACATGGCTTCAAAAAAGACAATGACTTGACATCCAATTCAACAGACAGGAAGGCCCTATTCATTGGCCAGTTTACTACATCTCACTGTCATATAAACACAGTAAAAGTGCTTTATTCTGTTGATGCTCAGTTAAAATGCATAGCTAATAAGCTTTCTTGCGTCACTGGAGCAGTAGCATTATTAAGGCCATTAAAAGCTTGATCACACATGGCACTGACATCCTGCCTCCCAAAAGCACATGGTATTAAAGCTAACCAGCTTCCTGTAACCAGTTTAACCTATAAAATATAACCATGTCCTTATCTCCAGTTCAGCATTGCAAAAAAAAAAAGCTTGCTTACTCTGCATGCTCTGGTGATCTCCCTTTAAAGGAATCATGCACTAATTGGTCAAACCAGGGGTTTGTATTAAAGAAATCAACCTAGGCATTACATGTAAGTGCTACTACAACAGAAATGTTTGCATCTCGGGTTTCCTTATTAACCATTCATTTCTGGTATTTCCAGGAAGACATATATGTAAACATTTCACACGAAACAGAAAAAAATTTTGCAGGGAACCAGCAGTACAGTAATAGTCTGTATGGTAGTGTGCTGTTCTATGATGCTTCTAGGAAAGACACTGCTTGGTAAGCACAAGAAGATTGAAGGAACTCTGGCCTCCAACCCACTGAACCTTTCCCCCTCAAACCGGCCTCAACCGGCTGGTGGTCAAATGCTGTCTGCTTCAGTGTTTTCAACTAATTTCAACAGTAATAAAATACAATTTGTGAATTGTAGATGAGACCTATCAAGATCACACACTGCAGGTCAACAGTTTTCCTTGGCATAGGCTGGGCACTTAGTGCTCAACCCAGACCAAGGAAAGCTGTTGACTCAGTCTTAATTCAAGGGAGAATGGGTCACTAAACTGATGACTCTGTCTTAATTCAAGGGGGGGAGGGATCAAGAAACTCCAGCGGCCATATGCAGCACAGAGAAATAGAAAGAACAGCCAAACATCAGGCTTAGGGTTCAGCACATTTTGAAAGGCAACAAGTAAATATTTTCTCTATCTCCATCATGAAATTCATTTATTCACACCACATCAGTTTCTATTCCTACATGAAGAAATACATCTATCAAAACAAGCGATTTTTCATAAGGGCTATAAATACTATGAAAAATACCGGGAAAGTATCCCCACTGGGTAGGCAGACAGTCTTCCATTGGAATGTTCTTGCAACACAGGGGTCACTGTGTACAGTGTCCATTATAATTCCATGTAAGCATTCCAAACAGACATATTACATGTACTTGTCCAGACTGAGATAAATGAATTATCATTTGGACTCAAGAATTAAATGAGGTGTTCTGTCTTTATCCTTTCTGAGCAAAAACTATGCTGTGCATCACCCCCAAAAAAAATTCACAAGCTAAATTTCTGAAATATTGTCATCAATGAGTTGAATTTATCAAAATCATTCTTAACTTAAGCAATGAAATGTAACTATTTTTAGAGGTCTTTACTGGTACGATTTGTTGCAGGTTTCTGAGAAGAATCACCTTCTGTACATATCAATACAGTCACTGTGAACTTGTGGCATAGTCTCCTGCAGCAGTATCTGTCCATTGCCCTCATCAAAATCATACACAAACCCTCTAAGCCATATGTCCATGACACTGCTGGCCCTGTAAATGCATGTAAAATCAGAATGGTAACTACAGACAACAGGAAAGTGCTTTTTGTCATCCTGACCTTAAGGGTCTATTAACAGACAAAACCTGATCAAAGACGGCTAGTGCCCACAGGATCTTAAAATCCCGCCTTCCATGGTCAATACATATCAAGTCCATCCCAAGACTGGCAGCCATTTTCCTAAGACGACCATCACATCTCCTTCCCTGCTTTGTCTAAATTACTCGTCATCCTAAGCCACATACTTAGGATAATTTGCCAATCAAACAGTGCTGCGGAAGTCACTGAGTTCAGCACGATTGAGGACTGGTTGTTCTCCACTGCACACCATGAAGACAGCCCACAAAACTTTCTAACAGTAATTACTGATCTGATGGGGATCAATGTGAGGAATTTTCACAAGAACATGCAGTTCCGTTGGGCTGTCATCATACATCACACAGCCTCAGTTGTCAAGGATTATACGAAAAACAGTGCTGAGGGTTTTTCAAAGGAGACTTACCCTGCAGTAGGAAATGTTCCCAACAGGAAGGTCAATATTGGTGTTCAATCACATAAATTACATGCTCTCAAAAGGGTTTTTAGTCATGCTACAAGTGTGATTAAAATCAACATGGTCCTACTTACAACTGCTGAAGACCTCTTGTTTTTCCACCTAAAACATGTGCTGACTTAATTAAATACTGTGACCAAACTGCTATGTAGCCAATTAGGCCCCCTTTCCCAGCCAATTATGGAAACCTGTCCTGGGCTTTGAGTAAGTTGACAAATGACAGTCCTACACCAAGTATAAGCCAACTTGCAGCATGTGTGGGTCAAGACCTGAGAACAAGAAAATGAATGTCAATTAACAGTTTAAACCTTTTCTGCTCAAACCAACCAAAAGTGCCAAGATATCAAATGTGATCTGCATCAAAATTTTCATTTAATTTCCTTGTTATCAGTTTACATTTGGCATCAGATGTTTTACCTGTTATTTAGCATGCCCTCAATGAAGTGTTTTGCACATGCTGTTAGGAAAGCTACAGGCTCTGCCTACATTAACTCATTCCATACCAGTCCCTGATTTTTCCGTATATTTACCTCGATTTAAGACGGCAATTGCATATTTAAATTCTTCATGAAAAGAGCTTTCGTTCAAGTACCAACATGCCTATAGTCTTAAGTCAGTGGTTCTGGTACTGCCTTGCAAGTCATGCTGCAGTTGCCACAAGGGCAGCTGCAGCATGACTTGCTAGGCAGTGCCAGAACCACTGACCAAGCCCTGTCACCACAGTATGGAATGAGTTAAGAGGGGCAGAGTTAACCACATACCTACTTCCTTTTTTTCCATGTGGCTGACTAGTTAATATTTCAGCACATGTTTGTTCTGGAAAGATGGATTGCTACTTAACCAGCAAAACTGCATGCATTCCAAAGCAACAAGCAAAGCCACAGAGTAGACCTTTGCTTTGAAGAAGTCCTCAAAGAAAGTTCAAGGAATCACAAGTGACTCTGCTGTGTCTGGCTGTGAGACAGTCGACCATGATCAGAGGGCACACCACAGTCAACAACTCAGCCTCTAGCATATACAGTGTCTGATGTCTTCATATTTAAGTGCTGCCTGGGGAAAAGTGAAAACTACCAATGATCCTATATAAAGTCGCCATGAAGAGCAGCTGGTCATGAAAGCTACAATTAAATATTAAGATGCTCTAACTAGGCCCCAACATAATCAATCCATTGTCACTTTTCTAGCTCTTTAAAGTGAAAATATTCATGTACATATATGTCAAGTGTATATTTTTGGAAAGGCCAACAAACAATTATGACTCTTTGATCTTAATCATTGTATAAACAACCACCATAGGCTCCAAATCTCCAATCTTGACAGGAAATCTCCCATTTTTTCTCACCTTTTTACAAAGTCTCTAGCTCTCCCACTCTTAATAAAAAGTCTCCTGCTTTTTGCAAAAGTAGAACAAGAGGCCCATGACAAAAAGCCCATGTGTCTAATGCTCTGCTAACATATAATCTGATAACCATCACCAAAGATTCATTTCCTGAAATGCATTCCCTCCATGACCCTGAAAGATTGGTCAAGGTTATCCATATGATGCAATATCAAGTTTCAACATAAACTTATATTTGTGGTACACTTGGTAACATTCTCCTTATTCTTTATCAATATATTGAATTTAGTGTCCTTTTCTTAAGTGCTTAATGACCTTAAAAATAGGTCAAGGTCACATAGAATATTACAAAATTTGACCAGTGGCCTAAAGCATAATTAGAGTAAATTTTGTAGTTCCATCTCAATTTATTATGTTATGGGCATCGCAATAAAGTCATTTCCTGATATGCATCCTGTCTATGACCTGAGAGTAGGTGAAGGTCACCCATATTATGCAACATCAAATTTCTATATATGATACACACTTGTGGTATATTTGGTATTGTTAGCCTACTTATTGCTCAGTATGTCAAATTTGGTGTCCTTTACTACATCTTTAACGACCCTTAAGAAACCGGTCAAGGTTTATAAAATTTTATCACTGGCCTCATGTACATCTGGGATAAATTTCTAAGTTCCATCTCAATTAAGAATCAAAATAATGAATTTGATATACTTTTAACACCTATGACACTAGTTCCATATAATACCACAGTGATTCCCAGTATGACTCCACATTTCAATGACTTTTGTCTGTATAATATTCCTATGATGGTATACCAATACATGTGCACATATGCAGATGTAATGACCATAACAAAAAACATCAATTCCCTCTGTGACCCAGAGAAAGGAGGTCAATGTCACCTATATTATACATTATCCAACTTTTAATATATAATACACGTCTGGCACATTTGGTATTGATAGCCTTATTTTTTCTCAACATATTGAATTTAACCTGTTTTCTATACCTTTAAAACATTTTTTTTTAATACTGTGGATGCTGTCACCAAATTTCAATGTGTTTTTATCTTTTCGCCTGATATGGGCAAGAGATGTGGCTGAAGTCGAAGGGCTGTCAGAGGGAGTCCTGAAACTATGCTCAGTGTTGCCATGTGTCTTTCTGACCGCAGACTTTGACGAAATATCTGGCGACAATGCAGGTGATGAGTTAGCAGAGCTAACATACACCCCTCTGAGCTCGAAGGTAAGCTGGTCCAACACCAGTTCAGTCCTTGAGGCAGATTTTGCTGCCATGGCGTGAACAATTAGAAAAGTGTAAAAACTATTAATTCCCTACTCTATCAAATATGAGCCACACACATCAAGGTTTGGGACCAATCTTTATTGAGGTAATGTCACGGCAAAAGCCACCGCCATGGAATAAAAATACATTTAAAACGCCTGTGACAATACACATTCCCCCCAATAAAGCTAAAAACCAAGTACCACTACTAAAATCTTCATTAAAAGAGAAATAAAACATGTGGGTGGGAAACCCTTGGAAAATCACTAAATCACCCAATCTAAAAGAGTGTTCCTTTTAAATTGTCCTTGTCGGCAAGTGAATAAATGCAGATTAAACCGCAGTATAAACCAAGCAAACGAATACGATGTTGCATCTGTGACTGCTACCTTCAAACTGACGCTACTTTCAAACTAACCGCTACAGGAGCCGTGAGCTCTAATGGTGTGAACAATTTAGTAGCAAAGTGTAAAAACTAGACAAGGGCCATGACGGCAAAGATACCCATCTGTGGTGCTGTGTCGTGTTTTACTTGAAAACAATAGCAGACTTGAGTTTATAGGAGTCTAACCACTTTCACCTGTCCTGATTACCTCAAAACAACCCAAGCTCCATACAGTGGAGTCGAGGAAACAGGAAGATGGATCCGTTCAGCAGGCAAAGTTTATAACTGTCATACACATTGTACCTGTCTGCTCTCTTCACACAATAGAATTCCCTACACAAAGACCATAATATCCAAAAATATATCAATATAATGCATCAAATGGCTTCAACTTGCAGACTGGGGAATATCACTTAGGTCTCTCACACAGATCTGCATCCATTTTAAATTTTTTTTTGGATTAAATTACATTATCAAATGCAGCATACAGGTATTGCACTCATAAAACCTCATAAGTCATTGTAGATAAACATGTAGTCTGACAAGTCCTGAATGAGAGCAGTTAATGTATGGATGCATCCGCAGTAGCCAGTGATAAATTGAAAACATTACAATGAAAAGTGACACAAATGGTAGAACTGTCAACAATAATTTCATCTTCCTATTATTGTATGGCTGTTCTGGCTGAGAATCCTCTTTGCTAACTTTGTGGCAGAAAAGCCCGGAGCAATTAATCTTCATTACGGAAGAGGTGTGACTAGCTGTACATCAATGCTGAGGCAGTCCTCAGCTGACATGAGGATCTGCCTTCCTGCAGCAAAAACTTGAGGACAAGCACAAGAGGGGCCACCAAGGGTCCCCACTTAGTCATAATTGAAAGTTCCACTGTTAGTTTAATCCCATTTTGCAACAGATCCACTATAGCACACAATGGAGAGCAAGTTGCAGCATGTGCTGTTGTCTCTGTGCCAACACAGGGTGCTACTGTAAGGCCCATTGGGACAGGCGCAATATTCTCATCAAGCAATCATCTTGCAGGAGGCTGGTGTTACAATAATGTGGCCTTGCATAAGACACAGAATGATGAGAACTGTCTGTCTGCCAGACCTGTCCACTGACAACAGGTCTGCCTCGAGCAAATAGTGCATTCACCCTGTGCATTCCCAGGTGCACACCAAGCCCAGTCAGGTACACATGGGTGTCACCTTATGCACAAACCCAGCCACTCAATACCAGTAGGAAATCAATAAGTATTACCCATGCTTAATTCTTCCAACTCTTTGTGCTTCTATCTTTTAAGCCATATCTCTACTTCTGTCATGTCTTTATCCGTTCAAGGAGTGCCCATGCCTGCATAAAATTGTCTTGTTTTGTCTCTGGTGCAATATGCCAAGCACACAGAAAGCCCAAGAATCCATGTCCCTAAGCCAAGCTACTTGAACTAATACATGCCATAAGCATTTTGCTTTATCCCTACCTAATTCAGCACTTTGCATTTTATAGATTAAATCTTACTTGCTTTATCCCTATATGTACTTAGCTCAGCACTTTTTATTCATAAGTTGACAATAATCAACATTTGCTTTTATCCCTACCCAACTAAGTACTTTGTATTTTATAGCTTAAATCATATTTGGTTTTGTCCCTACCTTAGAAATTTGTATTTTATAGATAATATGGCATTAACTAAAAAAAAAAAAAATACATATATATCCCTACCTGACCCAGACCATTGTATTTAACAGATAATATGACATTAATCAAAATTTGCTTTACCCCTACCTGACTCAGAACTTTGTACACTGTATTTTATAGATAATATGACATTAATTAAACTTTTTACCATCCTGATTCAGAACTTTGTATTTTATACAAATATGGCATTTAAGCAAATTCAAATGCTTAAAACAATAATAATCATAATTACCAGAAGACTGGCATCACTTTCTTCTGTGCCACTCATATGATACAAAATGCATTCATATTGCCATGGTATCGCTTTTCCCCAGTACACTGTTATGGAAACTTGAGCAACTGATAACATACAAATATCCTGCAATCTGAATCAACCTTCAAATAAATAATTTTCAAGTCTCTCGTCACTTAACAAAGTACCACTTGATCACTTAATCACATCTGAACAGCTTAATTACAACTAAGCACCACTATGTTCATACCATTCCCTGAACACATGCAAGACCTATGGAAAAATGTTTAACATGTAGAGCATGTTGCTTTAACAATCCATAAATCTATCAAACATGTGAACAAAATAAACACTATGGTCCACACCCAATTAAAACATCTAGATGTGGACAATTAGATCTCTTAACTCATTCCAAACTATGTTGACAGGCCTTGGTCAGTGGTTCTGGCACCGCCTGGCAAGTCATGCTGCACCTGCCCTTGTGGCAGCTGTAGCATGACTTGCCAGGCAGTGCCAGAACCACTGACTTAAGACTACAGGCATGTTGGTACTTGAACGAAAGTTCTTTTCGTTAAGAATTTAAATGTGCAATTTTTGTCTTAAATCTTGGTAAATATACAGAAAAATCAGGGACTGGTATGGAAAGATTTAAAAAGCTGCATCTATTTACAGCAGGGTTCAGGGTTGAGGGATCTTTCATGCTTCTCTCAGACTCCAGGAGGCTTTGCTCCACTCCAGCTTTTCACTCGTAACAAAAGTCAGTAAGCATGTGCCAATCTTGATAGTCTGTATTAAGGAAGGAATGTTAACACCTAACACACTTATATGTCTATGTAATATTATGTAGGAATGTAAAAATGCCACTTTTTTTACTTCAGAAAGGAGGTAAGCATGTGTCAGTCTTGGTGGTCTGCATGAACTGTATAAAACTGCATCGAAAACTAACACCCAAAATAATTACCAATTATGACAAACTTTTATTTAGACCATCAGTTATGGTTAACCAAGGTCAAATGAAAAGTTGAAATACAAGTTAGTGACAAATACAAAATTATTGGAAACTTGACATACATTACAAGACAAGACCTCAACTTAATATCCCACACACTTATATATCTATGTAGTATAATGTGTGAATTCTTCCACACAATGTATGACAAACATGCAGTTGCATTATCACTTTTATAAAGACAAGTTAGATTTTAACTTTGCAGTGAAACTAAATAGTTTCCATTGTGGAAAACTCTCCACAAATTATTGACTCTGGACATACTTGTACGTATAATTTCAGTTGCACTACCTGAAATCAAACATACCTTTTCAGCATAGTCATAAAGTCAAACATCCATAATCCACAATGTGAGCCAAGCATTGGTTACATAATGTAACTTAACCCTTTCCTCCTCACATTGCCCAAAAGTGCCCAGATGTAAATTGTCAGAAATAACTTTCTCCAAAGTTGATTCAAACTGCCTAAAGTCACACAGCTATCTTTTTTCCCGTCTTTGCAAATATGGGTGAATATCAATAAAATAGATCAAAGCAATTGCAAGAAGCTTTTGAAATATCATATCAATATCATTATGCCAATTTTATTATCACAGACAACTTCACCACAAAGCTTACCTTCATGTATGTGATAAGTTAAAAAGTAACTCATCCAATCAGACACAAAATTAACTCAATCAGCTGAAAAGCTTTCAATACGAAATAACTACAATGTACTTCAAATGCCAAAATGAACTGCTCCATCAAAATTTAGTTCTGTCTTTGATCATGGTCACTTGCAGATGTTACCACCATATTGGTTGTTATAGTTGTGCATCAATTATAGGTGTTCTTGGGAATCTGACAGTAGTCATATACATTGTATTTTGCATGCATGGGCCTTCTAAAATAAGTATATCTACACTTGCATGCAAGCCATACAAAAATAAATGTGTCACAATCTCCTGGAAACACACCAAGATAAGAGATTGCTTGAAGCTGACTTTTGGAATAGATGATTGGATATTGCACTCAGGAGAGCATTCAAATGCTGGGCAGCCACAGCCTAATCATGGAAAAATCTCCCCGCATTCAAACAAGAAAAAGAAACACGAAAAAACAAACAAAAAAAAACAACCTGAAAGGGACACATGGGCAAGCACAGGAATGACTTCTATCAGTGTTCATTTTTATTTCAAATCTCTGGGCAGGAACTGCGATAACATCTCTCAAAGTTTGAAACACGTGAGTAACCGCTCAATTCCCTAATAACCACACAAGTATCAAAGCTGATCAAGATGCGTGTTGTTGGCCTGACAGAAAGCCTCCAAGCTACTATCTACTGAGAGCAAAAGACCATTGGCTCAAAAGGAGATGTTTGCTCTTCTGATCTCCGTCCACATTTTTCTGTACATTCTGGACAGGCAAGCATTTATAGGAGAAGTTGCAATCATGCATCAGACATGAGATGCTCTGTCTCAATCTATTTCAGAGCTTCACACCCATACATATCCATCATCATAACAACTGCAACCATAAAGCATATACTTTTGCAACATTTATTTTCCTGTTGTCTTCCATGTCAAATGAACAGTCTCATATTGTTTCTCTTCATTTGAAACATTATGGAAATTAAGCATTATTGATGGGTCTATAAATAGGACACAGATACACATGTGTACATGAAGTATCAAGCAGTTATCAAAATGTGTGCATTCATCTTGTTCCATGAAGCAGTAATCACTGAAAAAACAAAAACAAATACTGCTGTGGCAATGATAGTCAGATATACATGTACTATCTAGCAAAAAGAAAATGAAAATTTGAACTAGGAATCTTATTCTTCACCACACACGGCTTACTGACTATTAAAATAAAAAAAAATATTAAAAATTGTCTGTCAAAGTAATATCGCATCCTCTTTCAAGCATAACTTGCAAAAGAATGGCAAACTGGGAGATCATGGAAACATAGTATCCTTTCTGCATCCTGATGGTTGTCTCTATCAACCACGTTCAACAGGTGTCAGTAAACTGACCACTTTGTTTCTGCAAAAAGTAGTGACCAATAACCTGTCACGTGGATAGAATGGTTTGGCCTACCAAGTGACCATTCTGGACTCTCTGAACATCTCTTTGTTTTTGTGTTACTTTCTTAAAACTATACACACTTTTTGTAATTATGCATACTTCCAGAACAGTATACAATAAATGTGTGTGTGTGTGTTTTCTGGCTGAAAAAAAAAAATGTATGAGTGCAACCCATGCTCAAATTGTGGGCTTTTTAGCCATGTGTGAGAAAATAACATTTATTTGTTCAATAGAACATAAATAAATGTACAACCACACCGCATTGGAAAACCTAGTTCCCATGTCTTAGAATAATTTCTGTAATTTTGACATGTATAATTTCATATCAATTTTGTAGTTCTTAGAACTTCCAAATCTGACAACTAAACTTTTATCTGGATATTTTCATTCCTTACCTTGAAATAAATAAAACTTTACTTCTATAAGAGAGTAAGGAGAAGATTAGGTGAGTGTCTGGGGAATTATTTTTGAAAGAACTTGACACAAAATCTGGTGCAAACAATTCTTTGTAAAAATTCTAATCGAACTATAATTCCACAAGTTTAAGAATGATTACACAAAGTATTTTCATAAACTTGTATGAATATACATACAGTTTGATGAAAGTTTCATGCAAGACATACTTCACATTAGACCACAGAGCTGGATGTATTCCCTGCAAGTGATCTCTATTCTGATAATTTTGAAATCTTCCAAACAGGAGAAATCACAAAATTATAGTTTTTCATTAGTATTTAAAAATATAAAGATATGGTGACCTTTTAGAATAACCTTACAAGGTTCCAGGTTGATGGCAGGGTCACATATACCCTCCACCTTGACCCTTTCCCACTTAAGCCAGCCAAAACCAGCTGGTGGTCAAATCAACATTTTTTTACTAATTTCAACATTTCAACAGTAAGGCCAAACAGAATAATACCTGTGTTTTCCCTAACAGGCTGGAAAAAAATGGGTAGGCAGGTAGGGCAATTTCATTTATTTTATTTTATTTTTTCAAGCGGCATTTATGACTCCTGGAAATGACATATAGTCACTGAAATGGGTTCAATTCACTACAGTGAGATTTTTATATCCCTGAGACAATTACATGCACTTTGAAATTGATGAAAATACATTGCAACTTGGTTTTATAGTTTTATTAGAGTAGTACCGGCTGTTTAAGACCACCCCTGTTGCCAGCCCAAAATGGTCACATACTGCAGGTGGTCGTTTGTGTCAGAGGCATGTTCAGGTCTCCCAACTATACATTGCACAGGATACCTTACCCAATTATGCAAAAAAAAAATTGTTATACCCCAAAATACTGAAGAATTACACTGCATGCAACTCATATTCAGTTTCTGTAGAATTTAATTATCATTCAATCAAATGATATGAAAGCGGAAAAAAACAAGCCAGCAAAATTTCAATGTACACAACACATTACGATGAGGGCATAAGCTGGCAAATGAATAAACAACGATAGTCTGCAAACCCTAACAGTGTGAGACCATGTGCCAAGAATTTTGAGATCAAATACAATCATGTGCAAACTTGGGTATATTTGATTATGTTCAGCCCACCCCGTTCACTTTCATTCATGCACATTGCAAATAGTGCTGAAAACACATGGCCACCATTCACTTTGATACCCAAATCAAATGTTCCTTTATGCAACTGTCCCACAATGCACTTAGCCATGTTCAAAATGGCACTCACCAATACATGCATGATTTGCCAGGGTATCGTGTCACATTTGAATTTAGAAAAAAAAAGTGTCACATTTGGATTTCAAACTAAGAATGATAACTGCTTCAGACACAACTGGGCAGGCACATTAAAGTTAAGATAGTAAGTCATATTTTAAAAATACTTTAATGACCATTTTCCCTGGTACCCCAGAGAACAGATATGTGGAACCTAATGAAATGTTGTGATACAGATCACCGAACAACTGCGGACATCCAGCTATGCTGTTTCCCTGCCCCAAGTAAACACTCAGATAAGCTGATATAAAATGCTGTGTTTGAGTTGACTCTACTGCAAAATAATGGCACACATTGGCCAGCTTTTCTATTGACTTACAACTCGCTTACAATTGATTGCAAGACTGCTTTTTTCTGTCAAATGGGTGGTCATTTGTGGGGTAATTTTGCAGGTCATTGGTCGCGTCATGTCATTTAACCCTTCCTCTGCTATTAATTTCTTTTTTGGTTAATTGTCTATCACCCTGAATTTAATCTTGGGATTGCCCCATAAAAACAATCTTCAGGGCAGCCACATGGACATTTATTTACGTAAACAAAGACATTGTACGCTCATTTCTGGTCAATCAAACTGCGTAGTTTTTGCTGCAGAAACAATTTTGTTGGGTAAATGTGGCAATTTTATTTATACAGACGTCTAAATAAACATCTAATCAATTATTTTCGATATATTTGCTCATAAAAATCTGCAAAACAGTGGTAAAATTGCATATATTGAAGCCTCAAACTTTGTACAATTCTCTTGCTGCTTCCAGGCATGTTTGGTATCAATGGAAACATCAGAACCTTGTCAATATCATCTTGCCACTTTCCTATTGGCTTGATTTTTTATTCCCGTCCATCAAACATTGTGATCTTGCATAAAAACAGAAACAATTTTGTTGGGTAAATGTGACAATTTTATTCATGCAGACGTCTAAATAAACATCTAATCAATTATTTTTGATATATTTGCTCATAAAAATCTGCAAAACAGTGGTAAAATTGCATATATTGAAGCCTCAAACTTTGTACAATTCTCTTGCCACTTCCAGGCATGTTTGGTATCAATGAAAACATCAGAACCTTGTCAATATCATCTTGCCACTTTCCTATTGGCTTAATTTTTTATTCCCGTCCATCAAACATTGTGATCTTGCATAAATTTCTTATTTCCAATGTACTCTCTAAGAATAGAAGGCAGCAAGATTCTCGCCCTGCTCCAGGGATAATCTTCCCCTGCTTGGGCACTGATTGGCTGACAGGTCATGCAAATAAGGTTGCAAGTGGTCAAGCATGCGCAGTGGGCACATTCAACAAACAAGCATGGTGGAGTTGATCATTCAAGCCAACAATACTTTCATGTTTTCATGTCACATAAGTACTGAAATTTAGTGACGTATTGACAGCAGATATTCTGAAAACATTCAGAATGTTCCTGGTTAATGGCTGAAAGAAATACAGAGTGGAAACTGCATGCAATCAATGTTGAAATGGGAAACTCATTCACTGGTATGCATTGTCAATCAATCTATGCAATGGTCCCTACTGAATAATATCTCTGTGTGTTGTTTTTCTCACAGAGATAGCACAGATATATATTATTTTGGTGCTATTGCTTGATAGTTATTGTGGAAACCATTTGATATGTTGTACATCTGCCTGAGAATGCTCCAAATTGCCATACCTTGGTAATTACGCATACTGAAAGTTGATCTTTGACATGTACATGCTACATTGGGTGGATAAACTTGCCCTTAGTATAGGAGAAGCAAGTATCTTTGGATGGGTTTTCTAGCCTGCAGCAGTGGAATGGTTAACATTGCAAACGCACCCTTGCAAAGGAAAACTGGTCGTTTTGACCAGGTGGTTGCCCTTCCTTTGGGTTGGTAATTGCAGGTTACCTACACAGAGACAGCATTTTCATTCCAGTTTTTAAAAATATAGATATAAAATGGCTTGGAAATTTCATTGATGGGCCAGTTGGGTACACTGTTTTTTGAGGGGGGGTTTGGGGTTTTTTTTTGTTTTTTGTTTGTTTTTAATTTGTTTGGGGTTTTTTTTCTTTCTTTTTTTTTGTGCAAGCAGATTTGGTGGGTTAGCAGGTTTGTGACAGGATCTGTCGGGTTACGGGAAACACAGGTATTATTCTGTTTGGCCTAATGAAAATAATTCTAATGCAAACTGCAGAGGAGACCTATCATGGTGATATATGCCCCTGGTCAAGAGCTTTCCATAGCATGTCATGGGCAATTAAACACACCACCCATGCCAAGGAAAGCTGTTGAATCTGCAAACTTAAACTCAGCCTTCATTCTAAAGGGAAAGGGTTAAGGCAACAGCTCAATAGACTGCCTGTGAAGTGCTCCTCTCTCTATGTAAGTGTTGGTTTCCAAGGAAATAAATTGGCAGAAAAACCAACACCTGAACCAGTCTTATTGACTAAATGTCAAGGGTCCTTACATATAGGTTTGTGAGGTTGTGTAAGTTTTATGTTTTCCCATCAGACACTACTTTGTACTGTCCCACGGGTGACAGTTGGATACACTGATATTATATTAAACAGATTAACCTCCCAGGGTTAGAGCTCATATATCCCTTCTTGGCAGTGACAAATCCATAACCATTATACCAATACATGGAATTTTTCTTGATCACAATATATCGCTGTCTATTACATGCCACAGGAATACATATTCACCCATCTGGGTATGCAAGCTTGGGGCTTCTCCACTCTCCGTCTGAGACTACCACAGCTCTAAGAGTTCCAGTACAGCTTCACATTATTCTTCAGTAACCTGTTCAACTTTTTACTCAAGGTCACAGGGACACATGGCTCAGCTGCCACAATCCAGCAGCCTTTCCTGAGCTGATGCACAGAGACAGTAAAAGCCTCAGCTGAAATCACTTGCAGAAAAGGCCAGACAGGATAATTGAACAATTAGGCCCCATTGTTACTCTGATATGGATAATTATCACCTTTAAAACGTGTTGTCAAATGAACTTTGCAGATATAATCAATCTCTTGTGAGTACATGCAAAGCCATATACATGTCTATGCAAAATCTCCATGAATACCCAATAAGCAATGTTCAGCTTTCTGCATCTTAAAGATGCAGGTCTATATCAAATTTTGCCTGGGATGTTAATTCCTAGTTCCCAGAAAAAAGAGCTGAACTATCAATGGGTTGAGGCCCTAGAAATGACACACGCTTAACTTTATTACAGATTAGGAAAGGACATTGAGAATCAGAAAGCAGTCCTAGCACTCAGTATCTTGTGCCTGTTACCAAGTCATACATAACATGTCTGTCTTCCATTCCATTGGCGATGGGAGGACAGCTTTGCAGTGGGTTATAATTAAGGTATGCCATCTTGATGGTAAGCTAGCTGCATATAAAGTAGTTCTTGGAAGATTTATCTGCACCATGCTATCTTTGTGATTGAAATGATGGGCTACTGGGTCCAACTAGAGAAAACACTGCCAGCACTCAACAGTAATATTTCCTGCAAATTTCTGCTTTCACTATTGGATACAGCTGGAGAAAACAGTAAGTCTCCCATCTCGAGGGTTCTTATGTCCATCTGATACACGTATGAGTTACTCTTAGAACACAGAATGAGACATTGGAGTGTCTTCAAGGGCCTCTCATGCAAGCAACACAAAAACAAATCTAGTTCTCAGATGACATATGCTGTCTTCAATATGACTCTTGGACCATCATTTCAAGCTGCAATCCCAGTCTGGGACTGGCTAGAAGATTACATGGGATTTTCAGCAATAGGCTCCATGCCTGAGCTAAGACTCAGCTTTGAGTGTCCTGTGGTTATCCTGATTAATGTAGTTCAAGAAATTTTTGCACTCTACTAAATTCCATGCTTTTCCACCCAATGTGCAAAATTAAAATGCATAAAAATAAGTTGTATTGTTCCGCATTACATTGTATGGCACTTAATGATGCAGACTTAAAATACACAAAACAAAAGTTCCAGCTGGAAAAAACTAAAGTTTGCACAATAACAAGTACAAGTGAGAAAATGTTTACTACAGTATCCATCTTTCCATAATCAGTCACTCTCGGGACCAATGTCAAGGACTGATACAAATCAGATTCCCCTGGTCACGCAAAATCCATACTCAATCTGACTGCACTGTGAACTATAGCCTGCTACACTACAGGGACTGTAGCATGCCACACAGCATGGACTGCAGCCTGCTACACAGCATGGACTATAGCCTGCTACACACTATGGATTGTAGCCTGCTACACAGCATGGACTATAGCCTGCTGCACAGCATGGACTATAGCCTGCTGCACAGCATGGACTATAGCCTGCTACACAGTATGGATTGTAGCCTGCTACACAGCATGGACTATAGCCTGCTACACAGCATGGACTATAGCCTGCTACACAGCATGGACTATAGCATGCTACACAGTATGGACTGCAGCCTGCTACACGGCATGGACTATAGCATGTTACACAGCATGGACTGTAGCCTTCACCTATTAGTCACTGGCACTAGGCTTGGGAGAGTGGGACTCAAGTCCATTGGTGAGACACCTTCACGTTTGCTTTCAGCGAGGGGGGGGGGGAGTTGGGGGAGAGTAGTTTTCTTATCCTTATTCTTGGTGTGATAAATCTAACTGAGTGTGACAGGTCTATTAATGGTTAAGTGGGACAAGTCTGTTTAGATGGCACAAGTTTGCATGGGGTGTATCTGCATGCTGTCACAGTGGGAGACAGGGACTATAGTCCATTGCTAGATTTTTCCCTTACCCCTTCAATACCTGCCAACATTAATGTGAAAGGCACAATTTTGTCTGCATACTGTAAAAATTTAACTAATTTTATTATTAATGAAACAAAACTTGAATGACAATTGTACATGAGACCGGCACATATCAAAATAACACGCTCTAGGTCAACAATTTGGTGCAGATTGGGCTTGCAGTGCCCAGGAAACTCAGTTCTTGGGGGAATAGGTCAAAGGTGGGATAACTTGTGACAGGGTTGGTCAACTTTGTACATTTTCTAAAATCTGTCATCTGGAAGTGAAAATGATCCCATTCACAGAAACTGCACTTTGAATGTATTTTTGTTCCTTTGTTGATATGTTCCCCGTATTCTCTTAACAACAGGTGCATCTATGATCTGTCCTAGTACAAATATCTATCATATATCAAAGTATAATGTACATTGGATAGTCCCCCATCACTTATGCATTTATCTTTCATTCCATTTAATGCTTATGTTTCCTCACAAGAGGAATCTGGATAGGACCAATTCAGTCCGTTTCCTATTGTATTGACTGACGTTATATGTCCTGTGGGTGGTGGGCGAGGCATTATATGCTTTTGCGTTGTCACTGTTTGTTACCATGGTATCTCAAAAATGCTTGAGCAGATTTTGCTCAAATGTCATACAGAAGTACCTCATAAGGCTAAGATGAATCAATTGGGCTATTTCTTTCCTAATTTACACTTCATATCCCTATTATTGAAGATCAAGCTCATATGGACATTGAGAGAGAAAAAATCATTGTCACTTTCACCTAATTTTGTGAATGCAAAATCTTGTGTGCATTACCTTTGGCTGCCTCATAAAATACAAGCAGGCACAACAGCTGATACGTCCCCATACAAGCACAAGATGCTCACTCAGCTTCCCATGCCAGCTGAGCAGTTCAGCCAGTTACACATGATTACTGGTCCGCCACATAACGAGAACAAACAATCTTTCCACAGATATTGATATGTTCCCAATATATCAAAGATGACCAACAGTAAGCACACCTGCACAACCCAGGACAATTTCAATCCCAGCACAACAGACACCAAATAATCTTCATTTAGTCATGATGCAATTATATCGCCAATCCCATGCTTAATTGTCATGCTGATCTAGCCAGGACAATTTTAATTTTCCCACAGAAGATACCATAAAACAGTGACAATTAATAGCCTCCCTGAGGTAAATAACAATCACCTCAACCATGGAAACATGCTGGAGTTCTTCATACTGTATGGCACCATCTTTGTACAGTATTGATTTTCATGAAGTTTGCAAATGGGTTGAAAACTACAATAAATACCACAGGAAATCAAGTCCCACTATGACATTTCTGTTTTCACCAATTAAATTTGTGCGGTTACACACTTACAAGTACAAAAATAAATACCACAGGAATCAAATTTCACATTGATATCTGTTTTTTATTTCATGAAATTTGTGAAACTATGTTCTAAAAAAATGACATGAAACAAACACTTCACAAAACATATTACCTATACAAAAATATTTTGTCACACAAAACACTGTCAGCTTGCACACAGCTGAAAAGACACCCGCCTCGGCTGGCCACCCACATAGGTCATTTCCATGCCACCCTCGTTTTCCTGTCAGGTGCACCTTAGTTTGCAGGACTAACCAATAATGAAAATATATGTACATCCTGAAAGGCAACTTCCTCCACCCACCCCACATATCCGATAAGTCACCTCTTATGTCAGTGTAAACTAATTATATCTATCTAATATACAGGGAAACTTAACAAACCCAAATCTGTAAACCCAAGTACCATTTGAACATTATCAAGTCCAATATTCAAAGAGCAAAGTCCCATTCTATACCACTCACTGAAAAACTGTCAAGTTCTAAATCATTACATGTATAACAATTTATATTGATAAGGAACATATCATATTCATAAAATTTGAAATTTAGAAGGAAGTTTTGGGCTTGATTAGTCTTATACAAAATCGGGTCATCGGCAGGGAGCCGGCGCAAAATTGTCTCAGTGCCATTAATCCCTGGACAAGTCATTCTGCTAACTGACAGTACCATGTTTGTAATTCTAATACAAACATCCCGAGCAGACGTATTACAGAATAAGTGAATATGATGTTGCTCTGTTGATAGGCCTATTTATAAATGTACCCCACATTACATAAATGTAACTTAAGTTAAACACACACTACTTTTACTAAACATATCTGAGAGAGCAAATATATCAATCTCTACTCTAATGCTAGGTTAAATTTCCCTCAGAATTTGAGACCACAACAGTGTGCAAAAGGTTAACTTTTTCATGCACATTAATTGTAATCATGCATTAATCTTCACAATACATTTGGTTTCATGAGATACAAATGGTATTACCCAGCATAACAAGACCCTACAGATTCATTCATTTTAACATTATTGTTCATTAATTCTCATAAACTTACATTTTATCTCCTATAGACTACAATTTGTATCATGTTCTCTCCAATGTGACATGAAATGTGCATGTTCACGATGCTTTATGGTCCTGCATGTAATACCAGGCAATTTTGTAGTGAATATTTACCTGATGACCCCTATCAATTTCCAAAATCCCAGTCTCAGGAAAAATTATAGGATAAAATTTATATAAACCTGGATCAGTTGAGGATATACGGCAAGTTAGCTGGGACTTTCCCAAATTACTTAAAATAACTTTGGATTCAAATATAAAGTACATGTACATGTGTGGTGAACTATACATTTTCAGAAAGCTAACAAACTGAGGATGCCATTCATTTCAATTTCACTTTGTCAGTTAGTTGCAATATTTGTTTAACAATTATATAACTGATCATCATAACGTAGCACAAATATCACTTGAACTTTTTCAAGTCTGGACATATTGGCCTCAAATATGCAGCACACCAAAGTTAATGTGTTGAATCAAAAAGCGTGTTTCAGATTTTCCAATTCTTGTTCCGTTTTGTCACCAGAGTGGATCAAAGGTGGCTTGCCTTTGACGCAGGGTTCGCACACAGCTTGAAAAGGCTTGAAAAGTATGGAATTTGAATGCCCTCTGTTCCAGGCCTTGAAAAGTATGGAATTTCATAAAGAAGTCTTGAAAAGTATGGAAAATTGAATTGCCTGTTTAAAAAAAAAAAACGAAACAGAATGAAAAAATCTGTTTGTGTGACTTTATTTTAATGTTTGTTGCAATACCTACGATCGTAGTTTGTTTTCATTGCTAAATATAGCATCTATGGGGTTTTCTGCATTGCGCAGCATCAGGGGAGGCAGCTTTTTCCACTCTCAATGCAACGGGATTCTTTGCAAGATTTGAAAAACAAGCATGCGTCATTTTTATTGCGAGTGATGGTCCATCATGATCAGGGCTCGACAATTCGCAAGCCCGCGGCTTGTCAGAATTGGGCTCGGGCCAGTGGAAATAAAAAAGTGCTATCCCTGTGGGCTAGTTGGAATTTTTTTACTAAAATCTGTCAAAAAATAATATTTTGCATTGCAAATTCATCTGCAAATTAACATCAAATGCTATTTATCAGTGAGTTCAAACAGTGTTGGAAAAAATAGGTGCCGTGAGATGACTTCCCGGGCAAAAACAGCACACAACTGCCAGTCACACGCAAGTGACAGCGTGGACACTGGAGTTGATCTGCGGTGAACTGACGCAGTCTCACGGACTGATTTGGGACACATGCAGCAATTCCTGCTATCCCATACCTTTGCGTATTTGCCTGTGACTCCAAATAATCGTTGCAATAAACACTGGAATCTTTATTTTTGTATGCTGCAATATAAACAAAGCTGCCGTTTGTGGGTTCCTTCCGTAAATTCACGCATGTTCACTGGGCGGAAGCCATGATGAAAACACCGCAACACAAGCAGTGATTGGCTCATTTTTGCATGTGACTCAATTGACCAATCGGGTGATATGTTGTGCGTTAGACCACATGGCCAAAGCAGATGTTTGTGTACAGTTGCAGGAAAGATGTTGACGGTGTGCACGCTCGATTTCTGATTTGAAATATTAAAATTTTCGTTTGAATTTGATTTAAAAACACCGTTTATTGCGAGGAACTTGCCAATACTGTATAGGCAAATTTACTACGATGTACTGATAGCATTCATGGTAGGTACGCAAACGATATGCATCCCATCAGTGCATCACGGCATCAGAGGCAGAGAGAAAGGATCCTGATGCCAATGCAAGTTTTCAACTATTTAATCCTTATTTAAGTTTACCCGGGATACGGACTCCTATAGTCCCAGAAATTACAATGTATTTTTCATCGTTAGTCACCCTATGCAAATAGCTTACTTTCAATTTGTATTTTTGATATTTTGCCAGTTTCACTGTCAAACAGTTGCAGCTAGAATCGTAAAATTTGACATTTTTTTCGATTTTGCAAGCGGCAAATACATTTAAGGGTAAATGGTTTGTGTAGGCCTTAGCATTGTTAGAAAAAAACGATGTTTATAGAAGTTTTATCAGGACAAGTGGATTTTGAAATCTACTTGCCCTGCGGACAAGTGATTTTTAAAAAAATTGTCGAGCCGTGAATTATGGATGAACGACCTTGAATGTTTGCCGCAGACATAAATTGTGCACCAAGCCGCAACAACAATGGAAGATTGTACATATAATGAACTTTGGCTTGAAAACACCAAATACAAGGACTGGGTTTTGCCTGTAAGACAGGACAAATACAGCGCAAGATGCAAGGTGTGTGCAAGTAATGTGCACTTGGGGAAAGCAGCGCTTGCTAGTATCAAACAGTATACATTGGTCCCCCTCTTGTAAGCCACCCCCAAAGAGATGCCACTCCCTCTACAAAGGCCACTTTGCTGTGCAGCAAGTATGGCATTTTCATTATGTTTCCCCCTGAAGAGAGACCACCTCCATATATATATATATATATACCCATAAAACCACGGATGATTCAGTTTGGAATTTTGGAAAAAATGGTTTGGAAAGTCCTTGAAAAAGTATGGAATTTTGGCTTTGCTATGCTGTATGAACCCTGTGACGTGTCATCTTTTCAACTTCAAACAGCTGTATATGAGGAACAACTACAAAAGTTCAAAATTTGAGACACACTTTTCACATTTATAGGGTATTCTATAGTTTACTATTCATTTAATATTAAAATCTTTTTAAAGTAGAGGAGTTGAAGCCAAATTTTTATCAAAGAATGATAGTCACTTCTATACACTTCGATAACTTCTATGTTAACTACTACAGTATTACAGAATTAACTCATTCCATACCAGTCCCTGATTTTTACGTATATTTATCTAGATTTAAAACGACAATTGCATATTTGAATTCTTCCTGAAAAGAGCTTTTATTCAAGTACCAACATGCCTATAGTCTTAAGTCAGTGGTTCTGGCACTGCCAGGCAAGTCATACTGCAGCTGTCACAAGGGCAATTGCAGCATGACTTGCCAAGCAGTGCCAGAACCACTGACCAAGGCCTGTGATCATAGTATGGAATGAGTTAATCTTTATGTTGTTTGCTTTCCAAAAATGTATATTTTCACAGAGCTTTTGAGTGTATTTAGAGAGTTATCATGAGAAAAGTGTCCCTTATCACTAAAGCCAATGCTAACTTGCAGTATATCCTTAAGGCCTGATTTACAATGGCTATAAGACAGCATTTAAAAGTAAAGATAGCTTCAGAAACTGACAAAGATAATACAAGAGTTTCACTTTTACTCCATCCATATCATGTGTATAAATGTAGTACATCCACACTAAAAGTATACACATCTTCATTAACGTAAACTTCAAGGCCTTTATCAACTTTGAAAAGTTATATTAAACAGGAATGAAAGCAAAAATTTCAACTATGAACAAGTACCTGCTGATTCACTTTGCGTTGTGTACTCACTTAAATCTACAATGTTTCTCAAGTTTTCTTATACTTGTATCATGTTTCATATATTTGAGCTGATTTTCAAAAAAAAAAAAAAAAAAAAAATTGTTCATTGCCCACTCAGAGACACAAACATTTGTGAAAACCATTACCAACATAGATCAAGTTTCAGTTTGAAGTCTTCCTTGCCCAGCCCAGTTTGCAGAGCAATGAAACTGTTAGAATAAGACTCCCTGGAAATCAAATTTGTGGAAAGCACAGCAGACTTGCTGCACCTGCCAGCAAATAAATCCCAAAGGAATGACAGAGCAGGTTAAGTTCACAGCCAACCCATGACTACCAATATTGCAATCAAGTAAAACATTCCTTCATCTCAAATTTCAAAAATCTGGCTGCCAGACTCGCAAGCCTCAGATCATTGTGTGCCTCACATCTGCACATGAAAGATATTAAAGAGAACTGACAATCATAAATTCAATCATAACAGAATAACAAACAGCAGAACATGATATAAGAGCTCCAGATTTGCAGCCATAAATGTAACAGTTGAAAGTAAAGCAAGTGAAGAGGCGAGACTGCCCCATAAATGTCACTTTTGATACAAGTCAGAAAAATATATGGTATTCTACATCAAGTAAATGTTCTTTGGCAAAAAGGTACAGTTTCAGTACAGGGTAGACTTATTACAAACCTCTGTGCACCACTCCATATGTATGTTTCCTGCATGTACAGACTATGATCGACTGATGTGTGTGAAGTATTCAGTGATATTTAAAGCTCAGATGAATTTCCTGTACCATCAATATTTTCATGTTTCTTCTATTCAGCTGTGTGGGAAGGATAGTTTACATCCATTAGGGATGCTGTCTGTAACGTTTTATAGGTTTCCCATATTTTGTACTTTTTGAAGAAATGCAGCCAGGCCATTAGATCTGGCTCAAATGTATCAAGTGTGCAAGCAATATGTCCATTTAAGGGGCCATCCAGTGTAGCAGGATGATTGTTCTGTCTATATATCAGTTTACCTACCTACAAGGTCACCTGTCACCCAGATATTAGCAATTGATAAAATAACATGTTCATAATGCTGTATGCAATTTCAGGACCTCTGAGGCTCCTGTATCCCCCACAGGTCAACCACATCATTGACTTGGCCGGATGAGCCTTAGTGAACAGTGACAACAGGGATTGATGCTATTTCAAATTGGTTTTGAAAAGTCCATTTTGTGTGACTGATTGGACAGACTCATTCTGGAGCAAATGCGTCAGGTCCACTGGGGTCCTATGTTCACAAGGGCTGGCCAGCACCACCTCAATCACAATGGTTACTCATCTACAACCTAAACAATTGTACCATCATTCCTTTTGCATTTCATGCACAGGTCCCAATGTACACTTGTACTAATTCCTCAATGTACACTTGTACTAACTCCTCAATGTACACTCGTACTAACTCCTCAATGTACACTCGTACTAACTCCTCAATGTACACTTGTACTAACTCCTCAATGTACACTCGTACTGACTCCTCAATGTACACTCGTACTGACTCCTCAATGTACACTCGTACTGACTCCTCAATGTACACTCGTACTGACTCCTCAATGTACACTCGTACTGACTCCTCAATGTACACTCGTACTGACTCCTCAATGTACACTTGTACTGACTCCTCAATGTACACTTTTACTGACTCCTCAATGTACACTTGTACTGACTCCTCAATGTACACTTGTACTGACTCCTCAATGTACACTTGTACTGACTCCTCAATGTACACTTGTACTGACTCCTCAATGTACACTTGTACTGACTCCTCAATGTACACTTGTACTGACTCCTCAATGTACACTTGTACTAACTCCTCAAACATTTAAGACTTCAACTGTTTCAGTGCTACATTTCGGACTGAGTCAACAGCTTTCCTTGGTGTGCTTTGCGCACACTGCACCAAAAGCATACCTAGCAAAAGTTATTGACCTGGACTATTATCTTCTATGTCAATACAGGCATGCCAGTACTTGAATGTAATGTCTTTTTCAAGGAACACTAATCTAGCATCCTTATAATAATTCAGAGCAGTTCATTGGCAGTAGTTTGACTTAAGTTGCAGTTGGCACAGAAAGAGTTAACTATACCCATAGGAACTTTCTTAAACCTGTTAACCATTCTCCTAATGACATACTTCTAAAACCTGGTAACCATTTCCCTAATGACATA
Source organism: Hermodice carunculata (assembly GCA_964020975.1). Taxonomy (NCBI): domain Eukaryota; kingdom Metazoa; phylum Annelida; class Polychaeta; order Eunicida; family Amphinomidae; genus Hermodice; species Hermodice carunculata. The sequence continues at coordinate 60,748,856 of OZ026613.1, forward strand.
CTTCTAAAACCTGTTAACCATTTCCCTAATGACATACTTCTAAAACCTGGTAACCATTTCCCTGATGACATACTTCTAAAACAAATTAACCATTCCCCTAATGACATGCTCTGATACCTTTCAGCTGTTCTTCTAATGACATGCTTTTTATACCTGTCAACCATTCTTCTGATGACATGTCATGATGACAGATTTCTTGTACCTATTTACCATGTTTACTATACCCATAACAACATGCCTTTATGACATGTTTTTAAAGGGGCCATCTGTAAAGCTGTTTTGCAGTATAAATTTTAGAAAATCAAGAATTGTTGGGGTTTTTTTTTTTTTTTTTTTTTTTTTGCAGAATAGGAAAGACTAGGTGCCAATCTACAATATGGCCAAATGTTGAGTTAGAAAAATGTCAATTTTTATTAGAATTTGGGGGCTAATGAAGTGGATCCCCTTGTAATACGTCACCTATCACTGCAAATTATGAAAAAATGACGATTTTTTCTTCACATAATAAAAATATAGATTAATATCTAAAAGAAAATGTATGTTTTTTTAGGGGGGGGATAGCAGCAATATTTTAGAAAGGAGAGTAGAATAAGATACCACAATACCATATATGCTGAGCTTTACAGACGGCCCCCTAATGAATATTACCCATTCTTCTAATGACATGCTTCTTGACATGTTTGTTTAACCTATGGATCAGACCATTGCCCTAATTTACTGCACTGACTTCTTCATTCTACCGTGTATATTAAGTACACTCTAGTGGTCAAAATGCAACATATTTTTGCTGAGGTACATGGGGGGGGGGGTTTGAGGGGTTTTCTGTCCTGCCATTTTTATTAACCACATATGCAAACTAGAAGCCCCATTATTTTCTGTACAAGTTTCGTACAAGTCATACCATCTAAATTTTCATATTTTCTGTACCTTATACCATGGCAAAATTATTTCCTGTACCAGTGTACTCAGAAGCCCCTTACCTCATTTGCTCCTTATAAATAACAGTGTTTTTTTTCCCTGTGTTCATACAGATGTTAGAATGTTATGTTAGAATCACATTTGCAGCACCACTTTCATAATTACAGTATAACTAATACATAAAATATAGACACAAGTGAAAAAAGATCCCAACAATAGATGACTAGATACTGTGGATTCCTTTAATTTCACTATGTTTTTCTTGTTGCTCATTTGCTGATGCTTCAAAACTGTCAAAATAAGAACCCAGTGAAAAAGATTATTATCATACCATGGATGGGAATTACAACAAAAATATTGAATTTAAAGTTTCAGTAAAAGGTCCAAAATGCAAAAACTGTCAAAATTACAACATGTGAAAATAAATGTCACGGTATTCACATTATCCCTTTGAAAGTTATCAAAGGCACATTCTGACATTTTGACTGAAAGCATCATGGGTACTTTTTACCTTCAGATTGCCAGTACAGTACCACCTGCTACAACTGTGGCCATACATTGGCCAGATGGCAAGAAACAGCAACTAGCCTATCACTGCACCTGCCTTCTGGATGATACCATCTATTAAGTCCAAAGCAGCACCATTAACCGCAGGTGCTCCCTGTCAAAGCCAGGGTTTTATATCTGCAAATAGCAGACAGATGTGCTGCTAAATATGTAATTGCATTTTTTTGTGTTTGTGTGTTTTCTTTATGTCTGTGATGTCTCATGTTCTTAAAAAAAAAAAATGCATATTGTGTTAGCCTTTAAGTTCCACAGGAAGCTATTACTGTTGCTCAGTCATCACTCACCATTCAAGTTCCTACAGTAAGCAAAATGTAAATACCTCAATTTTTGTGTACCTGCACACATGCACAATGTACTGAAAATGTAAAAATAGTGATACTTTATTTTTTTTCAGGCTTTCAGTTATGGTTATTTGAATTTATCACTCATATGAATCTTGGCCCACTAAATCAAACAGTCCCAGCATTGGGCATCTAATGGTCACGCATTTTATCCTGCACAGACCTGATGGCATATACACCACACACATAAGGACAGCAGAAGCCATATATCCCAGATAATGAAATGGGAGGTCTAATCAAAGATCTTGTCACAAAGGTAAAACATGAGGACTGTGATAGTCCTGTGCTCATCTGACCTTGCATGCACTGACTGATAGATGATTGACATGTCAGAGGTCATTTGACCACCAGCTGGTTTTGGAACAAAAGGGTTAATGGTTAAATAATCATGATCATGTCTGAAGTTCTAATGAAGTCTACTGGTATTACCACTCGCACACACCAGTACATACTGCATTCAGGAGTTCTAACTCCTTGGAACACCAGACACATTGTAGTTGCAGGCATGAAAATGTACAAACCTCCATTGCAGCACACCAGCACATTATTTCCAGCTGTTCAAGTGGACAGGATGACTTGCAATCAACTGGTCCTTTTCCACATGCCTCACCTTTGGGCACAGCAATTGGGCCCTGTGACAAGAACCAATTACAACCAGGTACCCCATCACCAATATCACCCCTCAATCACCCCGGCAAACAAGCCAATTATACACGGGTGCCAGTCCTACTGTCCTGCTCTCACATAGTCTACAGCTACAATGTGACGGTACATCATTACTGTAAGGTGCCATTACTTCGAATACATTATTTCTGCGTGACATTTCCGTGATGTCTGGCTAATTGGCATCACAATCTCCACAAGTAAACCACCTGGAAGATGTCTCATAAAATCACCCAGGATGCAGTTGTGACCAGGACAGCAATGTGGTTTATCTTACTCTTCTACACAGCTTCCCTGCCAGCAAGATTATTTCCCCAGGAAATTATTCTTTTTCCCATAATCTGGTATATACATGCTTGCCTGAAAAATGTCTAGATGGACTGGCAGTACTTCAAGGTCATGAAAGGAGACAATCCAATTATCTGTTGCATTACCAACATGTCAGGTGGTCTGGAAATTATAGTTTGAAGTCCTCCAGGGCATTTGTCTTTAGGATTAAAGAACTGAATATGAATTATCTCCAGCTGCACTTGCAGACTAATTTAATATGTGTTACCTTGTTTATTTTGTGTATATGTTTAATGGAAGAAAACTGATAATCTCAACATGAAATATTCCTGATCAAATATGGTGCACTTTGATGCATGGTCTCTCTGTTGTATTATATTCAAATTCATTGTAAAGTATATGGCATGCCTGTAACCATTACCAGATTACAGTGGCACCTGCTACATGGCTAACCTCCAATGAGACACCCTGTCTTTTTGAGATTGCTCTTTTGGTCATTTCTATCATTTCTTTCTTAAGTTAAACTACATTTTAAGACCAGTCCTTGCCTGTATAGTACACACTGTTCCACTATGGTTGACTGGAACACAAGGTGAGGGAATATATACTGAGTGTAATGAACTTAGTCCCTCAAGCCCAGTAACCAGTATGGCACTCAATTTGTCCACTTAAGCAAGGCCACCTGCACTGTAAGACCAATCTTTGCTGGTAGTACAGATTATTTTACATAGCCTGTCAATGTATGCATTTTATTACCCAGCATGTGTAACCTAAATACCAGTATCCATCATGTGGTTCTACAAGAAAAATGAAAATGAAAACAAAAAGAAAGTGAATTTTGTTAGCCAGAATGTCCTGCTACCTTCCCCCTTCAGTAGCCACTGCTGGCCTATGAAGTCTGGTGTGGCTGGTTGTCCAGATAACAAAAAAAAAAAAGCATTCTCATTGGCAAATAAAAAAATGAGGGATTTACTGATTTTCAATGCTGTTTCAATTAAGGGGCTGTATCTTCCCTTGGGAAATACTGAATGTTGCCAGGGTAACATTCCTCCAGCATTCTGATTGGCCAGTTTCAGTATGCTCACTCATTTCAATGTGGTTACAGTGTGCCCACTCATTTACATGTGGTTATATAACCTCTGAACACACTGTGTGCTAGAGGACTAAAATGCAGTATGAAGGCAATTTAATAATATACCTAGTATACACTGGTGTACATGTTATGTGCATAACACATTGTACGACTGACATTTGGTTTACACTACTAATCATTAATTGGATGAGATACTGACAGTATCTAAACCATTTACTGACCAATATGCACTGACAGACAATAGATCATGGTTTATAGCATGCTTTACATCATGGACTACATCACACTAAATGCGAAATGGTTTTCACTAACCCCATAAATTAACAAATAAAAACACCGGCACAAAAGAAGCAAATCACAGGGAAGCTATTGATAGCTCCCCTGCATGCATTCTGCATGAACATGCATGTTCAAATTTGAAGCATTATGCACAAATAGTGGCATTTGTTACCATCCTCAAAAGACATGGCAGGGGCAGGAACTCTTTTCAAACAGGACAATGATGACAAAGCACAGTATCATCTTCCTAAAAGCATGATATAAGTACGTCCTGCCCACAAAACACAACCACATCGAAGAACTGACAAAAAAGGCATGGTTCTTCCACATGTCCCTGCAACAAAATCAACATTTTCAGAAACACAAGTGAAAAATCAAGACAATTTCTGGACAAAAATAGTAAATGCTGCATGCATTGTTGCCAACCTGCCAAACTGAAAATCAAGTAAATGGAAAGTTAAATTACAGGGAGACTGATAAACTTATATGAAATACAGAAGAAAAACATTGTTTAAAAAAAAAAAGACAGATCATTAAAAATTGTCAAAAAAATTAAAAACTCCCCAATAATTTCCAGTATGAAATTCAGGGAGTCTCCTGGGTAATCACGCAGGCTTGACAACACGGGGCAGCATGGAACAGAAAATTCAACACCACAGTTGACACTTGAGCCCCAACTATATATGTAATGAAAAAGTTTACTTCAAGAAAGTTCTACATTTGATGTTAAGTATAATGTTATATTTATATCCAACTAAAAGTTAAATTCTGTCATCTTCCAAGTCTGAATTGAAGCCTCAAATATATTTTAATGAATCACACATAGACTACGTACAACAATTTTACAGTACCCTTAACTGACCTTAATACTATTTAATATCACATTTCATTTTAAACAGAGTCTGAATTGAAGCCTCAAATACATATATATTGAAGTGGATTATTCATACATAATATCGACATATGACAGGTACCAACCAGGGACTCGCACAAATAAAATATATAACAAGTCATTTATATATGACATATATATGAAGGCCCCTTCCAACCCTTTGGGACTGGTAGTCCCATCCTCATGGCAGGTGGGGCATCAATTTTTATTAAAAATCAGTGCTTAAGTGTATTAAAGAGGACTCAATTATAAATTTATAACATATATGTCGATTATGATGCCACAGTTACATGAATGATAAAAGAATTAGCGGCATTAAAATGTCAACATTCATACAGAAATGTGACACCATGTTGTGTATACTTAATAAAGATAAGTTATGATAATTGCCAATGTCATGGGGACAGTTTGTCCTCTCCAGCTTGTAAGTACAAATTATTTTGGACATACTGCACTTCATCATGTCTTACCAGGGAAGTCAGTTCTGGGACCTTTCTAGCAAACAAACATATAAAAAAAATATTTGCAACACAGCAAAAGGCTGTCAGATTTATTGGGAAATTACCCACAAATACCCACTGTCCCAATAATTAAAAATATCGGTGACGATATTTCCACTGAATCCCATATCCATAACAGGTTTATCAAGTTCTTGTGCTCCATTGTATCAGGTGAAAAAGTGGTGGGAATACATGTATGTGCCAAATTACAGTAGATGGTTGTCAAGCAGCAATAGGGAAATGACTTAATTTCCTTCATCTTAAGTACACTTTTCACAAGACTGCTTCTTTAAAAGACAAATGTAATATCATAACTCAAACAATAATTTCCCAGAACAATAATAATCCAACAATAGTCAAAGACAGAGTTAAAATCAATTTGATAACAGAATTATGTGAGATCTGGAATAAGTAATATGGGCTACAGACAAATTTAATTGAGATCTAATTAAAGATCTAATTGTGTTTCTTTACACAAAATGAAAACTGCTCTGGGGTTTCATGACTTCACTTTTTTGGTATGTATCATTGTGAACCATGAACTTGTACTATTGAGGTTTTGATAACAATGTGTAATTTACTAATGAGGAATAACTACATATATTGGAAGGGAACCCCTGTTTTCCAGGAAATGTAAAATTCTAAGAACTACAGAAAATAACTTGTTCCATATTAACACAAAGTTGCCCTCACACAAATATCAAAAGAACCTTGTGCCAAGCCTCAAGCATAAAGAGTATCTTCTGTGAATTTAAGGGATAGGATATCCAACAACATAAACAAGTTGATGCTGAAACTGATCATATCTCCTGCTCAAATAACTGTAATACAATGGTTTTTGTCTTGAGAGAGCACCCAAGGAACTATACCAGGCTTAAAAGGTCATATTTGACATAGTTTGACAGAAATGGCCCAGAAACCATTCTGAGACCTTTAATGAACAGCACTTATTAACTGATGATGGGGAATAATTAGCCACACAAATCCATCAAAAGGCACATCTGGAGGGTAAGGACTACAACCCATAAAAAATTCAGATTGCTAAGTGTAATAGTTTTGGAGAAATGGCCCAGAAACCATTTTAAGACCTTTAACGAACATCATTAATTAACTAATGAAGGAGAACAATTAGCCACACAAAACGATCAAAAGGCACATCTAGCAGGTAAGGACTACAAGCCATATTATTTCAGATTGCTAAGTGCAATAACTGTGGAGAAACGATGCCGGGAAGGACGGAGAGTCATCATTACCATATCTTCCCTATCCCCCCCCCCCCCTCCACTTCGTGGGCAGGAGATAATACAATGTTCCAAACCTAGTATATGGTGTTTTAAAATAGCAAAATCCATATACTACAAAGGCATGAAACAGCCATGTACATGGGCACACAATCCACTAGATATCCCTAATATGTAATCCCAGCAATGCCATACAATTGCAGTTATTTTCTTGTCACTTGTAAAATGGAGCCTCAGGGCCTACATGCCCATTGAAACAGCTACACGATACAACAGACCCCTGCCCTGCCTGCATTATTCCAAAAAATTTATAAATCTGTCACACAGACAAACAGTCTAGTTTTACTTGACTACATTCTTCCTCATTTTTTTGTAAGCAAGGCTCCTGATTTCAAAGAACTAATGTTCTTGGTCCATCCTGTTCAGTAGATCTTAATTGTTTCTGCACTACTGCAAATCGCTTAGTCCATGAACGCGAGATTTAATGGATGTTTTTAATCATCATACTCATTATAGCTGGCTTGTAATCACCACTGCAGGGTAGGTCTGTTGAGATTATATTTTGGAGAAGCTATTTGTATCACCATCAGACAGTAGTACAATTTGCTAAAATATCACAGTAACTTTCCAGCACCTAAGTTTCCAGCATCTGTATTAATTTCTAAGATGATTAGCTTAACCCTTTAGAAGCCAAGTCAATACCTCTCTCGATGGACTCTGAGAGCACTGTACAAGAACTTGTACATGCACCTGGGAAAAATGTTGACTGACAGCATATTATTGCTGATCTACAAATCAGCAGATGGCACTTACAATACCTGACCTTTGTCGTCATTTTTAATGGGAAAAGGTTGCATGCCAATGCATCCATCTAAGCTTGCCCATTGTTTTGGTAGTAGTTTTCTTTAAGATTAATCATCAGCTACACTCTCTTTACTTTCCCAATAACAGTTCGACCATGTATTGGTGAAGAAAGTCATGTTTTCTACTGGAATAACTTGTTTTCGAAATAGTATTACAGTGAAAAAAATAGTGGATAAATGGCAACAAACATACACTGTGCATGGCTAACATGACTTTTTGAGACTTTACATCACTGAAACCTCTTGCTAGAACAGATACAGAGCTGGATGTCTGCTCCTACAAGCTGAAGCCATCTGCAGTCGCCAGCTAGACTGATTCGGCTTGGCACCAGGTTGACAGCTTTAACCCTCAAACACACAACACACATTTTTTCGGTGCTTCACTGCATTACCATAATCTTCATACCATCCTGGGATTTCGTTCAGCTCATACGTACCTATAGTCCAATACAAATCATCATCTTACACCCAGTTGCAAGTACTAATGTCCTCCTCACCCAAAAAAAATCCTCCTACTGCTTACCTCTATATATATATGGGCTAGTCCTGATATGGCAGAGTTAGGAGAATAAAAAAGAGAGAAAAGAGACAAGGCAGGGAGCAACATGTATGGACTCAACCTATAACTATCCTCCATGCAGCTGCCTCTTCCCCAACCTCCCCCTTATACGTATAGCTAATAATACTGAGATGTCAAATGTTCCACTAGCTTGCTTTACCACTCTCATTTCAGGACTGGTCATAGCCAGCTATTCTTTGTAATAATTTAACTCTTTCAGTGCCAATCACATCTTCAGTCGATCTACTTTAGTCAAACTAGTCTAAATTATCATTAGGATCCCAGATGCGTATTCCTCGTAAAAAGACCTTTCATTCCAGTACAAGAATGCCTATAGTTCCAGAGAGAATATCCAGTGGGCCTGTTCACTGTGACTTTGGCGAAGACCAACAGTGCTTTTATACATATACCATCCTTGTAGGCTCATTCTTGCAAAGGCCACCAGACAATGAACAGTGAAGTTAAATGTGACATTCATTGGGCAGGGGAAATACCATAACATGCGACACTGGCACTTAATTTCCAGGATTACACATCACATTTCACCTACAGCTAATTATTTTGCCATTCACTCTAGCAGTGCCACAATGTCATAGGCTCTAAGTGCTGGTGGCCTACATCCTGTGCACTTTTTATTTGACATATATGAAGCAGAGAGTCAGCTAGCATTAGGGTCCATTTACAGGAACAGGCCCACTGACACAAGACAGCCAGCCTGTGTGTCAGACACCAACATGTCAACTGCCTTCAGCTCTCAGGTCAAATGGCTTCCAGCTTCATTTTCAATGAGCTGCAATGTGAAGGCTGTCTGATCTATGGGCTACAATGTACCAACCATGGACTCTTTGATCTAAATAACATGTCAAAAATATATAACTAAAATGGCAATGGAGTCCAAAGTGAGGCTGACTGATCTTTGCCATTTCATATAAAATGTTTTCAGTAAGAACACTGTGACAAATATTAAATACACTCCCACCTTGAATTTTTTCATATTTGAAATAAGCAATGTACAACTTGCTCTGAAGTACACAAAATGACAGAACATAATCAGTGTTCTTTTACATTTTAATGCTTTTTTATGTGCGTCATTTAACTGTGGAAGATTCCTATTAACTAAATCTAACTTGGATGTAGGCCAATAGGGGCCCTCCTGCTTTTTTCACCCATTCTACAGCCTTAAAATGAACTCTAATTTCGTAACAGGAACAATAAGTGGTGGAGCATGTTTTATGGCATATATATATAGTCACTCAGCAAGTGATGGGACTACATCAGAAAACTCAAAACAAGCACCTCGTTTTTTTTGTCTTCGTCCTATCACTTTCACAACTATATGCTCCATACAAGATGCCCTGCCATTCATTGTTCCTTAATCATAAACATGAGTTGGACACCAGATCTTAGTTTATATTTACAGTACCCCACCTCCACCCCCACCCCCACCCCAAAAAAGTCAAAAGCCTTTAGCCATGGGGATAAACAAAGGTTGCTGATTGATTCTGGGCCAGCCATTTGATGGCCCTGTCTTCTAATGGGCATTTGCTTGTTACAACTTAACAGCCAAGCATTTATATACCATAAACAGTTCAAACCAAAGTCTATTGCAAATGTCATACCTCTGGTCCCAGAATGTGCATGTCACATTTATTAAAGGTCTAACAATGGAAATATACATCTCTATCCCTGAGCTCAGCTGCACTGACAACCTTATAGGATGTATTCCTGCAGTTGTCAGATCTTTACTAAATTTGACATGGGCATTCTGAGACCTAAAATTATACATTTGAAACTATTTTTAAGGGGGGGGGGGTAGGGGTGCAAACCTCAGGTCATTAAAGTTATAACATGTAAATATCCATTACAAGAAAGCGCCACCTAGCTAACACTACTGCAGAGGTTCCTGGCACAAGTACACACAATTCTGTGAAACAAAAAAACTGTGTGAGCAAATTCTGCTGGGTGGAGGGTCCGCAAAAACCCAAAATACCAATGTGAAGAAACAAATTTCACTCCTGACTTGAGACAGGCGGTCACCCACAAAAGGCAACTGGTGGTTTTAAACCAGTCCTCTCAACCTTTGGAATATTCTTCATTAAATTTAAATACAGACTATAGTGTTTCCAATATGTACAGGCCCAACCACTCAAAATCCAAATCTTATTATTTATGCAAAAGATACAGGAGAATTGGTAGGCCTATCACTATTTTGGTTCTTCTGACTAGTTCCTCAGCTGAGTTTATAGCAAAAGTAGAAAGTAGGCCTATGTCCTTTTTGTGATATCTATGAATCTGGAATATTATCCAATTAATAAGTTAAGTGATTGAATCACTGATATAGAGTATCAAATGCAAGGAGTAGACTTCTACAAGTCCCTCACTAAACAACTGAAGTTCTACAGACAGATGTCTCTGCTATGATATACTTATGTAGAAAAACATGGCCCATATTCATAAGTATCAAACCCAACAATGACAGCAAAGAGATTCCAGAGTTACCAAAGCATCAACATTCATCTTCAAATACCAATGTGAAGAAACAAATTTCACTCCTGACTTGAGACAGGCAGTCACCCACAAAAGGCAACTGGTGGTTTTAAACCAGTCCTCTCAACCTTTGAAATATCCTTCATTAAATACAGAGTATAGACAGACGGACAGAAAGACGATGGATAAAGGACCATCCTATAAGCTCAGCTGACTGACAAGTCAGCTGAGCTAAAAATCAGTGAGTTTCGGTAGAACGACCAATAGTGGGGTTGCATTGGAAGCTCTGCCAGTGTTTCTCTCTTAAGACAACCTGCAACATAAACATTATTGTTTTTTTTTTAAGACCACCTACAATATCAGACCACCTTTGACTCTTTTATATATATTTTTCATAGCAGGTATTACTGTACTACACGACTTGAATTGTGACCTCTGGCACATCATGGTTCTCTAGGGTTAAATGTCTATCCAGAGGATGAGTTGGACAAATACAAGTGCATTAGAGGTGTTCCTGAATTTTATCCATTACAGTCCCACTTCTTTGGCAAACATTCTCTTGCCACATTGCTGGCATTCAAAGAGCTATCTGAAGCCCGTTGCTCTGCTTGCTGGTACTTCTCATGGGGGTGCTTTACATGTCTGTACACTGAGTGGGAGTCCTTAACTCATTCCATACCAGTCCCTGATATTTATGTATATATACCTAGATTTAAGATGACAATTGCATATTTAAATTCTTCATGAAGAGAGCATTCATTCAAGTACCAACATGCCTATAGTCTTAAGTCAGTGGTTCTGGCACTGCCTGGCAAGTCATGCTGCAGCTGCCTTTGCGGCAGCTGCAGCATGACTTGCCAGGCAGTGCCAAAACCACTGACCAAGGCCTGGGACCATAGTATGGAATGAGTTAAAGTGACTTACTCTTTTTACCCATTTTAGGGCAATAGTTCTTTAGTTCACCTACAGTGGGCTCGGAACTATTGGTTCAGCATGGACTGCAAGCCAGCTCTGTGCCTGACAAAAATGCATTGGAAGGTCTTCTGGTCTTTCACAACAGTCTATTTCAGGATCATATAATGCCTCCATTCATTTTGACACAAATATGTATACTAAATATCTTAGATGTAAAGTAATCTGCATTTATCTCCACAATATTAATCTAATACAGCCCTTGAATGTATGTAATGGCACCATGAACGATATACAATGGTACCTGCTGTATGCAACCACTGCTGTAAGCAGCTGCATTGCTTTTTGTGGTCACTAGCCTGGGACATGGGAGTCAATTTCTTTGGAAAATTTACCTGTGGTGACAGGTCACCTGCTGTATGTGGCCACTTTTTCTTGGCTGAAGGGGTGGCCACATACAGCAGGTACCACTGTATCAACAACTGCCTGAACCCTAAAGAGGCCAACTGTGTCATTTTCTTATTTAAAAGTATAATTTTACACAGGTATTAGGTATTTAAATAAAAAAAAAAAAAAAAAAAAAAAATACAAATATTTTAAGGACTTTTCAAGTGAGAAGATCGGTTTTAGCCAGTGCCAGAGGGGTGCTTGTGTCCTGGTACCTGAATGACAAGATTACATCCACTCAGGCGTGTCCTAAAAATGACAAGTGTCGTTTCCAAAAATGTGTCATCACCATACAATGAAACCTGCCTTTAAAGACCACCTCTAGGGATAACTAAATTGTGGTCTCTGAAGACAGGCAGTCTTTCATAGGAGGTATAAATAACATGGGAAGTATTAAGCAAATAATCCAGAAAGATGGTCTTTCAAAATGGGTGGTGTGTCATTGGCATGGTCTCTCAAGGCCAGTGCCTTGTCACAACATTAAATGTTGAAGCAGAGATTTTACTACTTTATGTTGTTCCAGTTCCCAGTTTTGACATGAATATGTTGAAAAAGGATGGGGCTACTTTATGCCAATGAATGTGCCACAAATTTGTAGCTAAAGCTTTCCATGTGCATATACCCCTGGGTCTAGTCAATAGCGTCATGCATTCAACAATGTGGTAGCCTGCAAGCCAGCATTTTTTTTGCCCCCTTATTCGTAATCTGTTGAAAACCTTTTTTTTTGCCAAGCAGTGTATTGAGCCGGCCGGCAGCAATTTTGTTGTCACACCTGTCTAGCCTGTAACAGTTCTGAAGCCTGTTGTTTGCCTGCTTATGTGGGCAGTTTGTGAGAACCTGTTGCACGTCATGCAGCAGCATCTGATCTGTCATTGCATTGTGTGCTGTCTTTTTGCTGCCTCCGTAGCCCGTCTGGGAAGGTGGATGCATTGTGGCAACTTTGGCCCTTTTATCCAAAGCTATGTCATTTTCTGTGCAATTTGTGTACATTGGTGCAGAATTCAGCCCTGACCTTTGATTTCACCGGTTTACTTGAGGCCTTCAATGCACTTCTAAAATGTTGTAAGGCCTTGGGGTTTGGCAGTTGTTTCCTGTGAAGTATCTTCTTGTTGCTCCGTGCCATGTTTCACCGGGTCAGAAGTATGGACCACACTCCTGCTCTGTTGCTATGATCCACATCTGAGCTCTGATTGGGTAGTTTGGTTTGATGACAAGCTCTTCTATGATATTCACTTTTCATTTTACAAGATACGCTCATTTACTTTTTCTTCACCTAAACTTACAAGATATTTACAAAGATAAATAGAAACCTTATGACTCCTTGTTCACTTAACATTTAAATCAGTAAGGCAACCTTCAGCATAAAAGTTTGGTGGGTTTTTTTATTTGGATGTAATGACTGCACATGTAATGAGAAAAGATTATCAAAAGGTTGATTTATTGTCTTTTTACTTCACCTTGATACCCAAAGACATCAACAATGTCCATGCATAAAACTGCCTCATATAAAACTGACCCCAATATCTTGGTCCATCTCAGCAAACCTACACCATACTTGGGACCCTGGACATTAGGCCTTTGGCCTAATGTAATTTATTTCTAGTCTCAGATACCGCTCTGCTTATAATTCACCTTTCCCATCCAAATGACTTGACAGTGACTGGGTTATGCAATTTGCACTTCCATCTACTTTCATTGTTTTTCTGTCCCTGGAACATGTTATGTTGATCCACACAGATCAGCTGCAGCTCTCTTAAATTATGTTCTATGAAAAACCAAAGAAGACATTTTTGTGAAAACCTTGAGGCCACTGACATTTGACATATGGGTACTGCCAAGCCCTCTCCCAGACAGCAATTAATAAATAAAACCATAATGCTTTGATAGAATCAGACAACAGCATCTTCCTGATCTGACTAAAACAAAAGGGCTGGATGAAAAACTCATGCTCAGCTAACCCAGACTTGTACACCCAAGTAAGTCCCAAACTTTGGCTTAAGCAGCAGCTTCAACTAAGCTAAGATAAGCAGAGCAAAACTGAGCTAAGCTGGGCTGAACTCTTTAACTGGTGGCTAGTATATGGATATCACAGACCCAGATACTTGATTCAATGGCTTAATTTTATTAAGACATAAATTTTTAACCTTGTGTATGTGTGTGTAAGGATTCATAAACAGAAGCAAAGCCCATCAAAGAAATTAAAGTGATGTGTCTGTAGAAAACCATAGCCTGCATTGATCCCCATCAGTAAGTTTTGATGCAGCATGCCTGAATGAAGTAGCACTGGCTCTCCTGCTCCTCACTGCTATATCTTTATTTGCCTTTTATTCAACTAATTATTTCTGTGGCATCTGTAACCAAAGTGCCTTTCCGTGTTGTTGTCAACTATTTAGCTGCTCTAAGTCAGATGCATGCAGATGTTGTTTCCGTTTCACTTTCACCAAGCCAGCATGTCACATGTTACTTCAGCCACTTTCTCTTCCAGGAGCATGACTACATGCACTCTACAAGTGGCCTAAAGCTTTTTCAGTGTTCTCCTCAGCTTAACCTGTACAACAACTTTGCCTATATGTATTGAGCGGAAACACGCATGTTACTCTGGCCTGTAGGTCACCTTACTTCTAAGTAAGTCCCTGACCTGCTGATCACAACTACAGTTGCCATCAATTATAGTGATTCCTGTTTTGAATTCCCACGAAGAAAAACTGTTAGTCTAGTATTAGCATACCTGTGGTTTCTCAGAGGAAAGAATGGTTAAGATCCAGTCTTCCTCTAGGTCTGCTGGGAGTCTTGTTACCAAAGCATGTGGAGGAAATATGTTGACTCAGCAAAGAATGAGTTAAAACCCTGAGACAAGACATAACAGTGTAAGCAAGAGCTATGAGTACAGTACAGCATTCCCTTCATTATCACAAGCCCCCACCATAATCCAATACTATAATATCACCATCATGCACACACTCCAATTGTACATGGCCATGCCATGCCATAATCTAATAGAACAAAATCAGTATCTAGCATTATATTAGGTGTAAAGTGTGATCATGTTATCCAACCTTACAGAACAGTTAACAAGCATACACCACAATCAAACAGTCCTGAGTCACATCGCAATCCATAGGGATGCAAGAGTACAACGCTTCAGTGGCACAGTTCACCAGTGTATAGGTAACTGTCTCCACTTTCCTCATGCACTCTTCATTGCTGTTCTTTGATGTACCCTCAGGTCAGTCGATTCTTGATGTTATTCCAATTCTACTCAACCCAAACCACCCACATCTAATAGTGCATGCCCTGCATGATGTACAGAATGAAATAAATTTCAGCAGCTAGTTGTCACTGACAAACTGCATCCCCGCCACCACCACCACTTTGCACACATGGGTCGTGTGACCTTGAAGATGAGGTCAAGGTCACCAAAGTGTAATCAGGTCCAAAAGTAGTGCCAAGGTACATTTGAGTTTGACGCCATCTGTGAGCCATGAAACACTTCGCTCACCCAGATTCTGCTATGGACCAACAGTCTGATAGTCAAACAGCTGAACAAGCCCAAGACATGTTACCTGCCTTCCCTCTGGTGGGGGTTATAATAATGAACTAATGGTATAATGTATATTGCCTACAAACTCTACACAGCTATTTCCCTGACATATAGACCTACACCTTGCCTCATTGGTAGCCTCTGTAGACCACCATATGTTTTTTCAGGGAGATACCCAGCACATATATCAAGTTACCAGTGAAATTGAGTAATGGTCCAACAAAACATAGAAATTCACTTGCAAAGTGTTACAAAGCATACGGCTTCTAAAAGCTGACAAACTGTAGATTCCGTATATTGCACTGTTATAATTTTAGTTTTGTCACAATGACTGCACAAAAATTACACAAAACAGGTGATACATGCACATTGTAGCCATATTTTGCTTATTCAAACAGAATATGATATACATGTATAGTACTTGTATATGGTGTAATTGTTATTGTTTAAAGACAGTTTTTTTAGTAATCATTCAGAAGTATTAGGAAATGGATGAGCTGTTATAATATATACATTTGCATAGTTACTTAATGTGGCCCAGGCACAATTATTTTACACTAAAACCACCAAATTTGGAGCAGGATTTTCTCACAAATACATTAAAAGATTTCCACAAAATAAAAGGGAATGTGGAGCTTAATGTCTTCTTTTCTTCTTTTTTTTTGTTTTTTTTTTGATATGTACTGTTTAGTTGTGTGGTTCAATGGCCCATAAAGATGAAGTTAACTAATTGTCTTCATGAGAGTTGCATATAACCCTTGATCAAAATTAACCTACTAGGTCTGAAGAAAAAGTGACGATTCTGCACCCAGACATTATTACAGTGTTTCATTCAACACATTTTATGCATGTACACTAAACATTAAAATAAAAATTTGTGCAAAAAGGTACAAATTAGATCCTTCTAGCAAAGGCTCATTTATCATATAAAAATGCCCAATTTTCCAACTTTTTCTGTGCATGTTTAATCTACAGTCCCATACCTTAACTCATTCCAACCTGATAGAAGACTGAGTCAACAGCATTCCTTGGCACGCTCTGGGCGCAATGCGCCCGAAGCATGCCAAGGAAAGCTGTTGAGCATGGGCATATAATTTGGAATGATCTTCCATGTAAGTTTCATCCAAAATTTTGAAAAATAATCCCTAAATGAGTAAAATACAATTAGCAGACGACATTTATATATCAGCGTGAAAAAGGGTCATTAGGGTGGAATGGGTTAAGGAACATATATAGTTTCATGGGCCAAAAATACAACAGAAGGCAGCAGGACCAGTCAAAGAAAAAATGTTGTGAGTTTATTGTCCCATCACATTTCCCATATAAAATTACCTTACCCCACAAACCCTTTAATTAAGGCTGCATTTAAGATTGACTTAACAGCTTTCCTCAGCATGGACTGGATGCTAAAAGCCAAACCCATGCCAAGGAAAGCTGCAGAAAAAAAGTTTAATTTGTGAATTTTTAGTCTTGTTCCATGCAAGGTTTGCTAAGGGGGACTTTACAATTTAACTCCTTCTGTCATTGGGCCTTTGCACAGATTTCTTTCCGACCTCCCTGGGGAGGGTACAGCTGGCTACCACATGGGCATCCCGTACTTATCATTCATTACATCACATCCACATACACATCTCTGCTCTCTTTGGTACCCATTTATAATAGCTGTGTGGGCAGACTGAGAGCCAGGAACACAGTCCCTTTAATTGGATCGGTGGGGAGTGGAACCCCGTACTCATGGCACAGAAAATGAGGACCAAGTCCATTTGGCCATGGTGGCTCTCATATGTTGACCTGGTCATGTTGTCCTTGATACGGCTCATCTCCAATTCTCATTTGAATTGTTTTTCACCACTGTTGAAATCAGTCAAAATCACTGGAGCAGATGACAACTGACCACTAGTCTGTTGCAGCTGGTATAAGGGGAAAGGGGTTAAGTAGTCTCATTGGGTGAGATTACTGATACTTAATATACACACATTCATATACATGTGTACACACACACACACCCACATACATCTATATATATATATATATATATATATATATATAATGTTGGTTGAAGTTATAAGCGTGGCTGTGACAAAACAACAGATTATTTATTTGTCACAACCAAGAAGATGCTTTCAACAGGAAGCCTATACACCATGTACAGTGCAGTACACTCCTTGGTTTCAAAAACTATTATTGACATTTATCTGCAAAATGTCTTTTTCTACCAGTCTTCTAAGCTAACTTGCATCCCATCACTCAATTTATACCCTCAGCACATAACCCAACCATGTGTGAAATCTCGCCATTTGTCTCCAGTGCATTGCATTGCCAATAATCCCTTTTTCCACCACCTGTCTCGGTTCCTTATTTTCTCCCTAATTCAATCTATGAACTTGAACATTAGGGAAGGCTCATGACAGTTTCCTGTGATACAGCTACAGCTAAATCTGTGACTGTAATGGTTCCTTTGTCAATTTGTACGAGCCTGCGTAGTGTAATCAGTGAGCAGAGCCACTGTGCCTTGCATAGCAACATTACCAACTTTTTCATTCATTCTGGGGATTGATAACAAATTGAATTGGTCGCACCCTGCACCCTGAGTGGGTGCGGAGCAACAGGAAGATACCTCACAGACGTGTTTCATCACGACCTCTGTTTCGATGCAGCCAACTGTAAAACAACATTAAAATGGACTGCTCCGGAATCATAATGTTAAAAATCAAAGGTGACAATTGCCATGGTAACCTATCTCCAAATGTACTTAATCACGTACAACTAAGATTACAACAGAAAATTATGAAGACATACTGTCACTTTCAATTTATTTTTTACAGACTTCTTTGACTTGGTTATGGTCAGTAAGCAAAACCAAAGATTAATGCAGGAAAATACACAGTCTATAGACTTCACATGCAAACAAGTTTATACTGAAGCCAGCATTCAGGCAACCCTGTGAGCTACAATGAAATCTCACTATAACGCTCAGATATCCCCCATATTCACTTAATAATTCAAGGTTTGAGGAACTTAAAGTGAACTCCCTTTATTATTACCTGTATTCAGACATATGACATTCTGCAGGGAATAGATGGTGTCATTATAACCGGGTTTAACTGTGGTAAGACTCGCTTCTCTGTGCTAAAATGTGCAGAATACATCTATATGGAAATCAGTGTTGCAACATTAGTCTGATCACTTATTGTGAAACTGAAACCAAAAGATATTACTTGGTGATGAGCAAGCAGTATACACCCACTGACATCTGCCATCACCATGTACTCCTGGCCTACCTACTCCACAATATTAGTTTCCATTCCAATCATGCACAATTTACAACTATATTACATTCTCATCATCATTAATTTGGAATTAATTCAAGTGGATTCACATGTTAAGAAAATATTCTCACTATTGCCCGCCACCTCTTGTGAGACTTCCTATTGAACAGCCTCTGCAGGCGACACCCAGTGGAAATCTGTACATTATTGGCCAAAGTCGGTGTCCTCTCACATCAATATTGACCACGTGGCATTACGTGCACTGCAATGTAGGAATTACTCTTTCAGGAAATGAATTTCATCTTCCACCTGCACATTAATACACTGACAACATATTCCATTCTGTGGGCTTGCATGTTTTATTATTACTCCTCTGTTTCAAGTCATGTGTACTTATTATCAATTTTACTTTTTTTTTTTTTTTTTTTTTACATTTGTCTGCAGATTCATTTTCCTGTCTATCACAAGAGAATCTGACTTCACAGGCAAGTCATAATTCTGTTTCTGCCTCAATTCCGGTATGCTCATCACCATCTCCATAAGTCTATTGAACATTTTCCTTTGATTTTTTTCATTTAGTGTGGTGTGGAAGGACAGGGCAGGAAAGTAGGGTACCAGCATAATTGGCTCTTGGCTCAAACATGACTGCCTGCAGTAATACCATGCCGCAGCCTTAGGGTCCTGCTCAAGGCTGCCCCAGTAACCCTCAAGGATGAAACCAACACAAGCAGATGTACTTGGACCCACTGATGGGTGTGCAAGATGCACTGGAAGCAGCCAATGTCTGAATTATTGCAGTGGTTACCAATACTATCAACATGGTCAACAAATATTAACCTAGGTGTTAAAAATAAGAAAATATGTAGTTTATATGGGTGAAGCTAATAACTTTAGTGTGGCTGTATGTTAAAACATGTTTAAAACTAAATGTTGTTCAAGTGTAAATTTGCTTAATTTTGTTAATTTTTATTTGTTTTGCTGATAGGCAACATTTTATTTGTGTACTTGTAAAAAAAAAAATTCAAACATGATAAATTAAATATATCATTAAGTTTTAATAGTTGAAGTTTTTTTTAAATAGAGGAGATATGTGTGCATTATATTAACTGCTACTTAATATTCTCAGTGCCTTCTTTTGCAATTTTATTAGTCTACTGCAAGAATGAAAGCCCCATGCAGTGATTCCATAATTCAAATGAGATAAGAAGAGTACATTATATATTTGATGTAAAATGAGATGTAGAAGTTAGTTCTTGAGTTTTAACAATAAGCCACAGATGCAAGATATTTTGTTGGATATATAGTTTACATGGTTGTTGCAAGTAAGATTTTGATCGATTATGACACCAAAAAACTTGAATGTATCAATTATTTCTATTGGATGTTCGTTTATCATGATATGGGTATTTTACAGGGCTGCAAGTTCCTTTGATTTGTATGAAAAATCACTGTCTTTGTTTTATTAACATTTAAAGACAATTTATTTACTGCAAGCCAGTCATTTATTTTTGATAATTCTTTATATATTTTTTCTGACAGGGTAGAAACAGGTGCTGTATCAGTTTGAAATTTGCAGATTGTACTTAGTAGATTAGTATCATCAGCATACATGATAATATTGAAATTGCCAGCAACACATAATTTATTTATGTAATGAGAAACAGAAGCGGTCCTAGAATTGATCCTTGGGGAACACCTGTGGTTATCTGATGAGAGTTGGATTTTACACCATCTATTTCAACAAACTGTGACCTCTTAGTAAAGTTACTTTTGAATCATTTTAATTCAGCATTCTTAATACCATAATGCTTCAGTTTATTTGGAAGTATTTTATGATCTACAGTATCAAAAGCTTTGGGCAAATCTAAGACTATGGCCCAGGGTATTTTTCTTTCATCAAAATCACTGTTTATTCTATCAACAAGCTCCAGTAATAGAATAGAAACTACGTATAAAATTGTTAAAAGTTAAGTCAAATGACTGAAATGTTAAAACCTTGAAAATTTATACACATGAGAGCAGAAAAATTATAGTATATACCACATAAATGTTAATTAAAACGCAACCAGAGATTGCTATATCTATGCCACCTGGCTCTGTGATCTTGGGATTTGGCTCCAGGTGATCCATCTTCAAACTTGTCTCAGACCTTATGTACGATTAAAACCATATGCTATAGTAAAGGTCTATGTTAAAAACTTCCATCTTATCATATAAAAACCAAATTTATTAAGATGGCTCTGTGGCCTTGAGAACTCAGTCAAGGTCACCCACCTTTGAGCCAATCTGAGACCTTATTCAGAACTACAAGCATGTGAAATATAAAAGCCCTATCTAAAAACTTTTTCAAGTTCCCACATCAAAACCAAATTCACTGACATGGCTCTGTGACCTGGTCAAGGTCACCCATCTTCGAACTTTTCTGAGACCTTATGCAGGACTATAAGCATGTGTAATATGAAACCCCTATGCACAAAACTTCTCAAGTTATTGTGAGAAAACCAAATTCACTAAAATGGCTCTGTGACCTTGGAAATTGGGTCAATGTCACCCATCTTCAAACTCATCTGAGACCTTTAGTAGGACTGTGATCACCTGCAATTTGCCAGGCCTATTTCAAAAACCTTTCAAGTTATCACCTGAAAACCAAATTCATTAAAATGGCCTTGTGACCTTGGGAATTGGGTCAAGGTCACCCATCTTCAAACCTGTCCAAGACTTTATTCAAGACTATAAGCATGTGCAATATGAGAGCCACAGGCAAAACACTTTTCAAGTTATGGCGTGAAAACTGAAAGTCCACACACACAAACACACACATAGACAAGCTAATCCCAATAATTGCCCCCTCCTCTTTTTGGGAGACCATTTTGTTGGCAGTGAGGCTGGTCTTAAATAGCAGGTACACCTATATTTGTAAAGATTATACTCATCAATGACTTAGGTCCACTTAATATGTACCTTAACCACATACTATCAAAACACAGCTACAAATTTTTTAAGAGTTAGTGTTTCACAGATATAAACAGTGACAAATAAGAGAGATGTTCCAGCGCTGAATTCTTAAGTGACAGCAGGAAGTGTTGTTCTGAGGCCAGGCCTCAGCTGGCTGCCAGGGATGGCAGAGTACACCTATATATCACAGGAATCATGGGACTGTCTTAGCACTTCTGTGTTTGGAGAAAATTGTTCTGGCACATTTAATACAAAATATCATGACATTACCATTTGCTTCACGAGGTGGCTGCACGTTGTCTGCTCATTTGTATGGATGAGCTTTTTGCTATTAACAAACATGTGTTATGCCATTTTTTGCATGTAAGTTTGGCTGCAGAGTTAACTCAGTAGGTTACCAAGTTAATTGATGGAGTCAGACAAGCTTGTAATGTAACATAAAGACCATCGCTATTATCTCTGTCAGAGACCGAGCATGTAATTCACTAGAGTCAAGACAAGGAGACCTCATTCTACATACTGAGATATATATAAACAAGAACACACTAGTTTTTAACTGTCTGGGTGTATGAAAGACAAGGACCGCAGCTTTTTAACTGCAGAAATTAAACCATATCATGTTTCAGTTTCTTTGGCATGGTCATCATTTTTTTTTTTCAGAAATGAAATCAACCATTTCAGTTTCATGTCCTCAAAATTAAATCATCCAATTTACGTTTCTATAACATGATTCCCACCCACTCTTTCATTTCTCACAGACGAAATCATCTACTTCCAGTTTCTATGAGATAACCATTTTCTTCCCAGAAATCATCTAATTCTAGTTTCTATGACATGATCACCATTTTTTATTTCCTAAATTTGAAACCATCCAGTGCCAGCTTCTATGACATGGATATTGTTCCCTGGTTTCAGCAAGACTTTTTTTCTATTTCCAGGAAATACATAATTTTCCAAAACAGCATTCAGAGAATGGATTACCCTCGGTGCCCACAATCTTTTTCTCCTCAATTATGCATTTTTTTGGGGGGGGAGGGGGGGGGAAAGACTTCGCAGCAGAATACTTAACATGCAATTTCCATATTGTCGTCTATGAATTGAAGGATCATTTTTGGATATGTTCTTCGGACATGTTCTGGTGACAGAAACCACTGTACTGTGCTTTACTCAGTCAGCCATCAAACATGCACTTCAAAAGTTTCATAACAAGTTTAAAAATATAAAGAAGTTGGTTTTCGAAAGGAATGTGGTCCACTATGATATGCATCTCTGAAAAATTTGGGGAAGATGCATTGGATCATTTTTGAGATATTATGGTAACGTCATCCCCTTGTGCACCACTCAGAGGGCCTAAAAGATAAACACTTTGAAGTTTCATAAAAAGTTTATAAATAGAGAGGAAGCTAGTTTTAGACAGGAACCTGGTCCATCATAAGATGCATCACTGACAAAAATTTGGGAAAGCTGTGGTCAATATTTGTTTAGATATCATGGTAACGTCATCAGGGTTGACCCCACTCAGACAGCCTTCAAATAAATATTAAAAGTTTCATAAAAAAACTTTAAATAATCAGAGGAAGCTGGCTTTAATTACAAACCTTGTTCATCATAAGATATGTCTCTGACAAACATATGGAAAAGCTGCGGTCAATATTTTTTGAGATATCATGATAATGTCATCAGGGTTGACGGCATACATTAAAAGTTTCATAACAGTTTTAAAGTAATCTGAGGGAGCTGGTTTTCTTTAGGAACCTGTTCATCATAAGGTCCTTTTGTGACAAAAATTTGGTACAGCTGCAGTGAATATTTTTTGAGATATTGCAGTAACGTACAGATGGATGGACGATGCAGGGGAAGACAATACCCTCTGGCACTTTAGGTGCCTTGGGTAAAAATGGCTCTGTGACCTTGGAATTAAGGTCAAGGTCATCCATTGCCAAACTCGCCTGAGACCTTATGCAGTGCTATAAGCATGTGCAATATGAAACCCCTATGCACAAACCTTTTCAAGTTATCGTGTGAAAACTGAACTCACAAAAATGACTATGTGACCTTGGGAATTGTATCAAGGTCAACCATCTTCAAAGTTGTCTGAGACCTTATTCAGGACTATAAACATGTGTAATATGAAGGCCCTAAACAAAAAACTTTTTGAGTTATCATGTGAAAACTGTCAGTCCACACACACACAGATGGACAAAGTAATCGCTTTATGCCTCTCCTCCTTGGGGGGGGGGATAATAATTATGCCAATGCTGTTAGACAAATGAGATGGTGAAAAGGAGAGAAGACTGAAAGAAACACAAATATACTGGCAGATCATTGCGGACCTGAAGCCTGAAGCCTGAAGCCTGAGCCTCTGCACATGCTGTGTGTGGGTCAGTGTGCATCTTGGCCTTTTGATCCCTGACAAGTATACCTGAACTTGAAAAAGACAGTACTGGTCTGACTCTCAATAGAGCCATCAAATGTTCTATTGGGCCACACGATGATTCCTGTGGTATGGGTCATACCCAGTCAGTAAGGTGGTATGGTACCAAAAGGAGTTAATGGAGACATTGCCTGAGTACAATTTCCAAGCTTCTGCCCAACCTCTGAGTGTGGGACCAATTGAACATGATGAATGAATGGTTCCACTATGCATGTCCCCTTGAACTTTCATGTATGTGCATGAGACTGAGAGCTGCTTCAGTAAGCATTCTTGGCATGCCCTTGTGGTCTAATCAACATTTCTGTGGTTTCAAGAGAGAGGCTTTTGTGCATCTGCAAAATGGCTGTTTGCAAAATAACAAACACACATGACATACTTTTTGATGTCCAAAATGATTATTTTATATGTCTGCACAGATCCAACTTAGCAACAGCATGATCTGATAAACAAAATCCTTTTTGAATGCTATAGTAATGCATACAGTGGTAACAATGTGACTGAATGCTTAAGACTTGGATGCCAATGGGACTGGACAGTAGAAATTTGCTTTACCTGCTACATTACATGTGGTGTAATAATCAAAGTATTTAAAATTTTAAATCGTCAACATACTGATCATCCAAAGCATAAAAGAGTCACGATTCTAATATGTAGGCACAGACATATTTGCTTGGCAACACGTCTTTCCAGTTCTTATATGCCAGCTATACACACTCACATACAGCACAGTAATACAGCCATACAGGCAATACATGATATGCATGTAAAACAGACAAAGAATACACAGACACATACAAAATATTTTCACTGCCACATCTATTTATAGAAACTAAGGTGTGTGTGTATATATATATATATATATATATATAATCACACAGTTTTACCTTGTAAGTTATTGCCATGAGTGACAAATAACCTACAGTGAAACCTCCCTATACCAAACACCCTTCGGACCGGAAAAAAGTGTTCAGTATAGTGAGGTGTTCAGTATAAGGAGGTTTGATTGCATTGAAAGTACAGTAGTCCCTC
Organism: Hermodice carunculata; assembly: GCA_964020975.1. Taxonomy (NCBI): domain Eukaryota; kingdom Metazoa; phylum Annelida; class Polychaeta; order Eunicida; family Amphinomidae; genus Hermodice; species Hermodice carunculata. The sequence goes on from OZ026613.1 coordinate 60,774,134, forward strand.
CTTTGAGAGACCACCCCTAGTGCCACCCAAAAGGTGGTCACATAAAGCAGGTGGTCCCTCAAAGGAGGTATAAACATGAAAAGCACTACAGAAAGACCTGACAATTGTGGTCTCTCAAAGGAGGTGGTCTCCCAAAGGAGTGGTCTTTCAAAGGAGACACTACTGTATATATTTGGGACCGAGAAATGGTGTTCAGTATAGAGAGCTGTTCAGTATACAGGTGTTCGGTTAGAGAGGTTTTACCATATGTATAAACTTCAAGCCTTCCATTATAACATAAAATGGTCATCCAGATAACTTGCCATTAAGAGCACAATTTTCCAGTTTGAGACACATTTGAACAGTCTTGAATGTGTTTTCATTCAGTTCTTGCACGCTTGGTATCTGCCTGTCTCACTGGGAAGTTTGATCTCCCACATTTAAACAGGAAATTAATTTCATCTTCTGCATTCAGATTGATAAATTGACAAGAAATGCTTTTTTAATGTGTCCAATTCTTTAAGTATACATAGTAACCAGTTCCTCAATTTCATAGTGTGTATTTTTTATTTCTAGATTTGTATGTAGGTTCATGTTCCCCTCTACAAATACAGGTTTTCCCTTCATTGCATGTTCATACTTTTTTCTTAGTTTCCATTTCAGTTTGATCATAATCTCAAATAATCCATAAAAACATCAAATATTTCCTTTTCCTCTAGTTATAGCCTCTAATACTCCCCACCCAGTATATACACTTTGTCCCTGATCCACGGTTCCTGGATCTTGACAGACATGATCTAGGTGCTGCACTCAGGTACATACTAAATACAGTGCTCCCTCTTTATAATGCTGGTGTTGGGATCCACAGAACAGATCATGTTATAACAAAACTGCCTTACAACAGAGGGACTTTTAACATGGAAGTAACAGGAAAACTATGTCAGTGGGGACCATGGTACACACCGTGTTATATCAGAAACCGCCTTGTAATGAGGGGTGTTATAAAGAAGGAGCACTGTATATATTATGTACCAATATTGAATGATAATGAATGAAAAATCAATAAGAAAGAACCTGATTTGCATTCTTTTATTTCCCTGATCCTATGATTATTATACTCTGTGTCACACATCAAATGAAATGTGTGTTTGCCACATTTAAATATTTCCAGGCCACAATGGAAACAAGAGTTCCATATGGGCCTATAGTAATCTGCTGTCATGTAAATATATGAATTTATGTGCATGAGCTGGAATCTGCTTATGTGACCATCTGGACAATGGGACCTCAGAAGTACAATAATCTAACAACAGATCTTTTGACTTCCTCCACAATTCCATAAAAGTTCACTAGGATCAACCAAAAATCAAACATGCTCAAGTGTTCAAAAACTCCACATTTTGACCTATATATTGCTTAATACTTTAGATGCTGCAACCGATATTGAAGTTAACCATTTTGTAAGTCTTGAAAGTTACATGCGGCTAACATGAAAACTGTGGACATCAGTGACATATCACCTCTTTCAACTAGCTGCAAAGCACCAGTGACCTGGAATAAAGGGGTCAAGGTCATCTATACTCTAGGCTGTTTTAGTGCCTGACATGATTTATGTATCCTGTAAATTTTTTCACATCCAGCTAAATTATATTTTGTCATGCAGAATTTTATATCTTCCAACACATTTTGGATCAAAAGTTCACTCAAAATGTAATTGATGCCTCTAGTATTGCAACGAATCAAGATTTTGACCTGATCCACAATCATATCAAATTTCATGAAGATCTACCAAAATAAAAAACGGTGCAGTGTTCACAAAAATTTGTACATTTTGACCCATATATTACATAATAATGTAGGCAGCACCACCAATATGGAATTCAACATAGATTTTTATACATTGATGAGTCCTGAATGTTATATGGGCTCCAACTTGAAAACTGTGGACAGTGCCACGTTCGCAAGCAAAATCCGAGGGGAAGATGGACATGAATTATGCATAAGCTCTGTAGCCTTTGGTCACCAAAGCTAAAAATGTACCACGTTCTAAGGGGTAGAAGTGTGCTATATTCATTTGGTGAAAGTTCACAAAATGTGGCAGTTTTTATACTTAGTTGTTCTTGTTTCCCCAGGTAATCCAGACATACTTCTCACGTAATGGCTTTGTTATTAGGAGGATCAGCCGTTATAAGTCACTTGAGAAACTGACATTGCATCTACATTAATTGGCAAGTTATGAGAGTGAATCAATGATCATTTTATTGCATCAGTAACTCATTGCCCCCAAATGACAACAAAACACCTCTTTGTTCATCTGTAGACAGTTAATCATGCTCACTGGGACTGCCCTTGCACATCCTTACAGCATGGAACTTGAGCCCAATTAACAGAAGAACACTGAATGGCAGTAAAAAGGACAAATGTTTATCAGTTAGAAAGATTAACAGATAACTGACTAAAACAAGTTATAAAAAAATTCATTTATAGCTACAACCTGGTAATCAAAATACGGAAAGAGAGAAAAAAATTACCATAAACTGATGAAAAATACTCAAATATATGGTCATAAAGCTAGGAAATTACTGCCTCAGAATCAAACAAATTGCACCATTTTACATCTTAAATTTCAAAATTTTCTGTGGGAGCATGCCCCAAACCCAGGTGGTGGAGGCATCAGTTGATTTACCCTTATCTGTCTGTCCATTTGTCTGTCCCCCATATGACATGAAATTTTTATCTCCAATAGTATTTCACCTGTAGGATTATTAATCAGCATATGAACAAAACACAACAAGGGGTGATCTAGTTATAATGCATGATGACATTACCTCATGTTGTGGGTTAATTGTTTGACACATATATCTGTGACCACACAGACTTGTTGGATGATACATGCATTTTGTCCTTTGTATCCATCTGGTGCTAATTTCTAGTTGTAGTCAAGCTGGGATTTAAATCTGATTAATCTATATGCAGCATAATATGTCAGCTATGTAGGCCAAATTAACTGCTCAAAGGGATCCTAGTGGCCTTGCATGGCTCATTATTTTTCTCATTGAAATCCCAGTGGGATCTCATAGGCCCATTATTTTTCCCACTGAAATCACAGTGGGCGGTATGTTTACCAGTGGGATCTCAATGAGATCCCACTCGGATCTCACTTGCTTTTTTCATGAGGTGAGTGCAAAATTACATTCAACATTAGTTTTTTTCACAATGAAATTTTCGATACATAATTGGAATAAAAAAAACACAATGCTCCTTTTACTTTTTTTGGACCTTGACCTGCTCATTGCAAGAACTGGCATAATGTTAATGGGGGGGGGGGGGGGGGGGGAGGGGGGCAGGGGGGGTTGCAATAATTAAAAAAGTTATAAATTAATTCAAACAAAACTACCTTCCATGCAAAACTTGGCTAATTAGCTGCTCAACAGGACCCCAGTGGCTGTGCATGGCTCACTATTTTTCTTACTGAAATCCCAATGGAATCCCACTGCTCACTGGAATCCTAGTGGGATTCTGCTGACTTAGTATGTTTCCCAGCGGGATCCCTTTGTTCACCATACTCGCCCTGTAGAAAAAGTAATTTTGATGTGGACACCTTGATACAATTTTTCAATTTTATTTTAAAGACTGCAATTTGGCTCACACAGAATCTAAAAGACTGACAGCCCTTCCCAGGTGTCCTTCCATAACAGCTCAAAGCAAAAGTCACCAAGTTATGCATGTGATGTGTTGTGTCCTTGGCCTGCTGAATTGACATGAATGACTTGCTAAAATTGCACTTTTGCCCACAATGTGACAAGTTCTCCACCTATTTTTCATGATCTTGACTTCAATGCTTAACTCAGGATACTTTTTACACTATAACAAAAACTTTAAAGGTCAAGGTCATATGGCCATCCAAACAAGTAAAAGATTTCATCATTTTTGCCTAAATGGTTGCTCAGTTTTGCTAGCACCAAGTCTCATAAGACTCGTTCGACCAACGGTGTCTATATGTATTAGAGTACAATGAGAAAACTAGGTGAGTCCGGAGTCTGCTACACCAGACTACCTGAGTAGACATCCGCATCACACAAGCCCGAAGGGCGCGTGTGATGCGGATGTCACGAAGGTAGTCTGGTGTAGCAGACTCCGGACGAGCCTAGTTTTCTTTTTATCCCGTACTTAAGTACTATCAATTTTCATTTTTCATTGTAAATTTTAAAAAAACTACTATTAACAATTAAATAAAAGATAACAGACACAAGCTTCCCAATGTAGACATACGCGACCTCATTTTATTTTGCTTCTGGTGTATGAATACATTAAGTTCATAAACAAAGTGAACAGTCAACGTAGTCTGGTGCATAGCCACGTAGTATGGTCAGATCCATGCCATATAACGGAATGAACACAAGAATGGAAAGAAAGTAGTGCAACACAACGTAGTCTGGTGCATAACCACGTAGTATGGTCAGTCAGACTACGTAGTCTGTATTAAGTCCATTTTTAAAGTAATATGGCCCTAAGTACGGGATAAATATGATGAACTCATACTGAAGTTGAACACTTGACGTATGATTATACAATTGTAGTCATTCAGCCTGCTCAATACATGGCTCTCTGGACCTAGCAGCACCATATATTCACCAAGGCTGATGGCCATAGTGAATATTGGTGTTGTCAGGTCCTGAGATTTTGATTGAATTCAAACATTATGGCTGTTTATCATGTTTTTTTATATGACCTTAAATATAACAATTCAGGAAACATTTCATAACATACATTCTTTTCTCTGGCAAGAATTTCTCTAGGTCTCTGACCCAAAGTGTGAACCGCAAACATGACCACGCTATGCCCGAAGTGTTTTTGCTTATGACAAGTTAAATATGTTGGTTGAATACCACATAGATCCTTAAATTTTCTTGAGAAACATCAACCAAGCATTCAGCAATCAGCCATATGTTCACCTCTGTCATGCTTGCAGTATGATGGGCAGGAGACCATTCAACAATGAACTATCTACCTGACTGGGATGGGCACCAGCTATGATTCACAATCTGATTGGTTGGTAAACATGATGACATTGGGGAAACCATTTTTTTTCTTTTTGGTCAGAGCTCCCCTCCCCATTATATCATTATATTTAAGTACACTCTAATTGCCACACCAGTAGCGATCATATGGAAACACTGGAATCCACTCCTGGAAATGTGCCTTTACACATTCACAAGCCCCTATTCAGGGCATCAACTGTAATATGATTACAGTGACCATTCAAGCCAAAATCAAAGTTTGAATCCACTGATGTTAGTGAGGTCAAGCCAGATTTTCCACCAATAAAAACCCAGCAGATTAAAAATTCTTTGAATCAAATCCTTCCATGGAAACCAACCCTTCCATTCACTAGAAATACATCTATGCCATCACAATACATGTGCACACATAGCAAAGAATCTGTTACCCCATGCCCCATGGTATATATATATGTTACGCTTCTCAGTGTTCCCAACAGTTCCTGATGAGTTGCAGGTTGCAACAAAACTAGTAGAATGTTTCATTCATTAGCCACAATGGCCACTTGCCCTTTACAGTCACTGGGGAAACCATGCTTCGATCTATCTATCATGATGGCCTCTATACAATCTAGTGACTGATAATCCTGACTGTTTTGGAGAATGCATGTGTGCTCATCTGACTTAAGCTATAAAGTATCACAATCATGTGAGCCTGCCATTGCCAATAACAGACCCTAAAATGACAGTTATATTATAATAGTGTCCATGAACTACTTTTTCCGGCTTTGACCCACTTCCCATAAAACGCTCTTTTACTCAAAACTCGAAAATTCAGCAACAATTTGAGTGATCTTTAGCTCTACAAATAGCAATGTGTATATATCCTTTCTCAATGTATACTAAATCTGAAACATTTTCGGTCAAGGTCATATGGCTGTTTAGGAGAAGACGTACATAACTTTTTCTGCTAAATTCCTGTATGGTCGATCCCTCTTATACCAAACAAAACATCTGCTTAATGTACATTACCATTAAATATAATGTGTCAAGTTTCTTAGAAATAGATAGTGGATATAACCACTGTGACAAATAAGGCAGATATGTCAAAAGTTGAATTCTTCATTTACAGCAGGATGTGTTATTTTACCCATGCACCACTCTGTGAGCTGGCGGGGAAGGTACAGCAGGCCCATATATCACGGGATCAGTGGACTGTCACAGTAGAAAAAATTGTTCTTGCTCATTTAATACAAAATGTAAAGCAATTACCATTGGCTTTATGGAGTCTTGTGGTTTGCATGGATTAGATCACTGCCATTAATGTACACATGTAATGGCACTTCTCCGCATGTAAATTGAGCAGCACGGTTAATCTGCTGGGCTTAGCATGCAAATTGATGAAGTCAGACAAGCTTGTAATGTAATGTAATGACCACTGCTATTATATTTGTCAGATACCAACACATCTGTCACCTGCTTACAGAGTACAGACGTGTTCTACAAATTAAGTTGTATGAACATGTGGGATTTTCATTGGCACATATGCTATGCCAATACAGTAATACCTATTGTGTGCAACCACTGCCATGAGCAGCCACACTACTTTTTACAGTTACATTGCTGTGACATAGGAATCCATTTCTTTGTAAATTTACCTGCAGTCACAGGTCACCTGTTGTATGTGGTCACTTTTTCTTGGCAGAAGGGGTGACCACATGCAGCAGGTTTTATTGTATGGGAACAACTTTCAGATTTACCGTCATGGGCAAAACTTCAGAAAATAATTTTGTTCGCATTCATATACTATAATTTTTATAATATCTCCAGAATAATTTACAAATAAAAACTCACTATAATGATAGCCTGGAGCATGTGCAGTTTGATTCTTCCATATCTGTATGTATGCAACTGTGGAGTAAACTTTACCTTACAATGTATTATCACTGGAAGTTTCATCTGCAAGCATAAGCTTCTAATCAAGCGTGCATGATATCTTGATTAGCATAGCCATGGGAACTTGGCCGCATAGGAAAGTCCCTACTTTTATAGTTGCTACATGCTCCCTAGACACCAATACCCTTTTTACAAGATGCTTGTTGTTACATGTATATGTATTTCCCTGAAATGAAAGTCTCCGGTTCCTGTTCCTTTACAACAAGGGCAGCTGCCTTTCATGGACTGCAGGGGGGGGGGGGGGGACCTAAGTTATTGATTGGCTTATGATCACAAATCACTGTTTATTTTGTTTTTCTACTCTTATTTGCACTGCCATAAACAATGTTCAGTTTTATTTCATTTCTACATGCAATCCAAACTTTTCACACGACATCAAGGTTGCCTAATCTACTGCCTCCATGCATCAGCATTTGACAAGACTGACTGAACCCTTTCAATGATCGTTGAACTTTTCCTACAAAGAGTATTTTTACCACACTTTCACAGGAACAAAAAAACTGTTATTACCATGCTCTTGTTTGCAGTGCATAGTTCACTGACTCAGAAAACCACAAGATAGTTGGCTTCAGGTCTCATTTATAACATAAAAAAAAGAAAGAAAAAAACTTTCACGGTTGTTGTTGCAGTAATGATCAGTGCATGAGAGGCAAACAACTTTGATCATTCTCACAGCTGTAGCCATCCATGTTAAAAATTAAGACTATATCATCCTTTTTATCACTTATCATTTTCTACGCAGTGAATATTCACCCAAGTATGTAGCTTCTTGATATAATCTGGCCTCAAAGGTGCACAACTCTTACTGGCTCCACTAAAATACAGCCTTTCTCATACATGGACACCTTTCAATAGCAGCCCCTTTTCACACACAGCATGTCATTTCAATTACAGCTGTCGGACCTTTGAGAGACCACTCTGAGCAAATATCAACTGCCTTTTCAGACCATATTTGTCAAGTCCATTGCACTATCTTTTCCATGTTATTTTATGCTTTACTGAGACAACACCTCCTCAGTGGGTTCACACTTAGACCTGTTTATGTTTTTAATGTAGTACTGTGACCTGAACATGTGACCTAGTAACCTACTTTTTGATAGGCACCTCAAGCACCTCAATAGCACCCTGTGATAAAAAATTTGGTAGTGAGTATTTTTGGAGATATGGCTTTAACAAGGCATGGACGTATGGATGCGCAGGTGACGACAATACCCCTCCGGACTTTAACCCCTCCAGCCTAAAGGCCGAGGGGTAAAAACACAAATATATCATGTCAATACATGTACAATGTATATGCATTTCCAGGGAACCAGTATTTTGGTGCTATATCTGGGCATATTATCAAACGCAGAGGACAAGATCACTTGTGCAGAATGAAAGGCAGAAATGTGCCACCGAGAGTAGGTAGCCATTAAAGCCAGGAGCTTTTGCAAGCAAATATTTCTCGCTAACCTCTGTTCAGATTTGGTGTAGTAGCGTGTAACCTGGTTCATGATGCTAGCTTATCCATTTCTTGAGATATAGCAGCAATAACTTCACAGAGTGACCTTGAAATGGATTCAAGGTCATTGTTATTCTTCAGACTTGATATAGTCTCATAAAAGGGCAATAAATTGTCAAGTTTTATATGAAACTCTTACAAAGCTGATCAACTGTAAATGTTTCCTGCTCCTATCCCACATGGCTCTTGAGATGTTGCACACAGGAAATTTACACAGGCACCCAGGCATAGGATATCAAAATACCCCCTGGTGGCAACTCAAGAGCTGATGAGGATAAACTGCACTGGTGAAAGTCTGGAATGAGACAAGTGTTTCTTGGCACTAACTAGTTGGCACTAAACCTGTACCAATTTGCAAGTTCTTGACTCACTTTACAATTCTGACAGGTGCCACGTGTATGGAAGTTTTACTGTTCAATAATTCATAAAACCCAGAGTTTTGTTCACAAAGCTGTGGGGTTTACTTTTTCAAAGCCCTGGATTTTGTACCAAAATCCTGAGTTTTGCTAACAAAACCATGGGTTTTATCACAAAACCATGGGTTTTGCTTAGTTATTGAATTTTGATATGATTTTGGGACAAAACCTTGGGTTTTGTATACAAATCCATGGGTGTCATGAACAAAACTCAGTGTTAAGTTACAAATCCCTGGGTTTTATAGCAAAACCTAGAGTTTTGAGCATGAAACCCACTGTTTAAGAGCAAAACTCTGAGTTTTGATTCCAAAACCCTCTGTTTTGTTATGTTTTGAACATACAAAAACTCTGAGTTTTGTTCCCATAACCCTCGGTTTTGCCTAAAACCCTTGGGTTTTGTAACACTGTAAAATAACAGACCAAATCCCACGGTTTTGCTGCCCACAAAACCCAGAGTTTTGTATTGTACAAAATCATAGGTTTTGTGAGATTGCAAAACTCTGGGTTTTGTGATATCACAAATCCCGGGGTTTTGAAATAGGGCAATACCCAGGGTTTGGTAACCAACCAATCATGACAGTTGTTATTTGGTATGCCTAGGATACTCAACTTAAAAATAGCACCAACTACAAGTGGTTCAGGTTGTGTGATCATTAATATCATTATTGGTTACCACGCACCTATTTTAAAATTAAGTTCTCCACGACACAACAAAGATATATGTATGAATTACACAATGAGAGGCTGTGCATTCAGTGAAATAATCCACAAGGCACGAAGTGCCCCATGGACTTTTCACTAAATGCACAGCCTCAAGTTCCTTAATTTGCTTAAAACTCCAATCTGTTGCAAATAATCAATTTAATGCACGATATGATGAAGTCCAAGAAATTTTGATGATCTAAATGGCGTTTTTGGTCCAATTTTCCAACCATTATTGTCTAAATATTCCAGTTATTGTTTGCTGTCATAGTGTCCTTGACAGGGGTGACCTGGCCACTTACCTTCCAGGCCTGGGTTTTGTTACAAAGCTCATGGTTTTAAGTACAATGCCCTTGGTTTTGCTCACAAAATCCAGGGTTTTGTATTACAAGACCCTGGGTTTTGTACACAAAACTCTGGTTTTTGTGACTTATTAAACAGTACAACTTCCATACACATGCAGGTATAATTCAAAAAAGTTTTTTTACAAATGAGACTGCTAGCACAAAAATTGAAGCAGATGATAACTGCCTTCTGTCTGCTTTAGCTGTGTCTCAGCAAGAAAGGGTTACAGTGACCTGCTATGCCAAAGACTTCTCTTGTCTACCAAGCCACATGCAGCCTCTACAGCTGACTTGTACAGCAATGTCCAAAATGTCCACATCTCAAGACACCACTGCAACAAAATTCACTTTATATGTAAGCCAAAGGGTTAGCTCAGTCACATTAGCCTTAAGAAAAGTGTCCTGTCTTTGAAAAAACAAAAACAAAAAATTAAAAAAAAAAAAAAACAAAGACCAAAGACCAAAATTAAAACCTCAATACTACAGCTGTGCATACCATGGTAGCTTTCACAGAGGAAGTTGTCAAGAAGCTCTTGTGCAGTTGGTTTAAGTACCATTAGCCACTGGAGTGCCTTTTGAAAGTTCTGCCAGGTATGACTGATGTGGCTTATAAGCAATAGACTGCTTAGGTCACAGAAGCTCAAATGAAGCCCAATATATCACTACATATCACCCTATATAGATAGAAACAGCCTGGATATGTTGAAAGCTGCCTTGCTGATATATGAAAAACCAGGGCTATAGATGAGAAGTAAGCGGGCTGTTATATGGCAAACACAGGCTGATGGATGCCTACTTCATAAATTTAGCAGGCCAATAGATAACCAGCGTAGCGTAACAGGCCTATTACAATAGCTAGATGGGCGACGTGTCAATTTGACATGTGCATGCGTGTGTCCACAACTTGTGCTGCACCTGTAATTAGCAAAGTGAAATGACATGCGTACATTGGACTGCTTCACATTTTTCTCTCACAACACCCCAAGTGTCTGTCACTTACTAGGCCTAGGTCTATATCGCATCTAATCCCAGCTCGCTTATCAAATTTGTTTCAGCGCAAATCAATATTTGTGTTTGTTGACTTATTTACATCATAACGGTGATATATCAGTTATCACATGGTTGATGATATATGGGCCTGTCTATGAGCCTGAAGGACCATCTATCAGTCTGAGTGAAGCTCAGGTCTATAGATGGTCCCTCAGGCTCATAGATGGGCCAATATATGATCAACTATGTGATAACTTATATATAAAATATGTAAATGACAGAACTTGATTCTGTGCACTTCTGGAACCTTATACATTTGGAACACAGTTACTTCAAACTGAATGCCTCGGGCTTTAAATCTTTATTATTCTACGAACATTACCAGGATTGTGTGGGGAGAAAAGAAAAAAAAATCATTTTTCCGTAATTTTATGTGTATGTGTATGTGTGTATTTCACTTTTTGGGGGGTCATCGTGCAAGATACAAAATTTCATTATTCATACATGTAACTGAGGGTAATGTAAAACCATCAACCAGAAGTGGTTAGGCCAACTGATTCCAAAGTGCTGAATTTGCAGATCCAACATCTTTCCTATTTATATCTGTAAACCATGGTAGAATTTACTTTGAGGTGACAATTGGTGGCTGCAAGAGCTTACAGGAAATTGATGTCTGATTTTTGGTGGTCAAGCAAATTTGAATGGAAATAAACTGGTGTCATTTTTTTTTCTAATCAAACTGAGATTTCTTGTGCTAAGTATCTGTCCTGGACAGAGACTCTAACTTTCATCAACATATTTTGGTGCATCTTAAGACACATATGGATATAAATGATATGCTGGTGTCTGCTGGCAGTTGGTTTAATTTAGCATTAACTTTTCCCCCTTCACAAGCCAAAACTGGCTGGTGGTCCACCGTTGTCTCCTTCAGTGTTGTCAAATAATTTCAAGAATAATGAAAAAAATTTGAGAAATGTAAATGACACCTATCAAGATCACATGCCCCAGGTGCCCAACTCATGCCATGGAAAGCTATTGACTCAGTTGTAACTCAAGGGTAAAGGGTTAAAGGACATGCTAGTTTCTGTATGATTACAAATTAGTCTGCAAATATCAGGGACCACTGGTACCATTCTGATTCACTAATTAGCCAAATGATAATGCTTTGTTCACTTGGCTAAAGAAATTTGTAAAATGATAATTTATTTAATCATGAATTACATAAGAGTCAGGTGAAATTCTGCCGTGATTACTGTTTTACATGTATTTCCTGAATTGGCTACAAATTTGAAGGCCAAGATCTGTCCCTTAAATGTGGTAGTTTGTTGGTTGGCAGCAGGGATCCTAGGGACTGTAGGGACAGTTCCCTTAGATTGCACTTGCTAGTATGGAGTCACTCAGCTTGCTTCTCACCAAAATGCCCTTCAGATTTTTGCATCTTTCTTAGGCAAAGGTGGGTCACGTGAGAAATGGGATAGTCTCCAGTAATGTAACATGAGGTCTTTGATCTTGGGATTACATGGGTTGTAATCAAGTACCAAGAAAAGCTGGTTAGAGATTTCTCTCTACAGGGAAACCTGTTTTGAGAGATCACTGTGAGGAAAGATCACCTGCTTTTTCAGACCATGTTTACCATGTCCTTCTTGCCATCTTTCCCATGTTACTGCACCCCCATCAAGAGACAACCTGCCGTATGTGACCACTTTTTTTGCCCTGCCTTAGGGGAAGTCTCTCAAAGCAGGTTTCATTGTATATGGATTATTCCAGAAGTTCTGGTCCCATATCAGATATGTCAAGAGTGCCTTCGATTTGTTTTCAATAACAGTTCAAAAGGCACCACTTTCCAGAAATATTTGGGTCATGCATATACAGGTGTTGCTCCCTATCAGTCGTGTCTGACCAGGTCTTTGTGACTCTCAGGTATTAGCTGCATGGAAACATTTTTTATACATGTGATCGATGGCATGATTTGTATGTAGCTATTACTGGCCCTTAATCATGTTAATTGTCAGGCCTCTCATGTCAGCACTCCAGTGCTTCCTGTCTTGAGAGACCACCTGAACAGAATACTGCATGCTTTAGTACTTTTCATGTTATTAATACCTCCTATGAAAATGATGAAAGACCACCTGTCTTGAGAGATCACAATTTGGTCATCACTATGGGTGGTCTTTTAAGACAGATTTCATTGAAGTATATTATCACTGGCTCTTCAATCACTGATTTTCCTACACATGATTCTGAATTCACAAGTTCACCAATGGCGCTATGTCTATCTCGACCAGTTATCATATCTGTGATTTTCATTTAAATGACACAAAGTCTATTGGGGGCTGGCTCATGTTCATAATTACTTGGTCCCTAATTGCTGATTTGCCAACGACATACTCTCCATAACTACTGGTTCTCTATTTAACGTTTCTTCTAATACACCACAAAAAGTTCAGGTCTGTATCACAGGATCTTGGATCACCAGTTTTCTAATCACACACATTCTCAGCTGAATGATCAGTCAGCTGAAGTAAAAGCATGGAAGCAGAGGACAATAAGCTGGTTTTAGCTAGATGGATTGGGTTTATGAAGAGATTCATTCACATGTTTTGGGGGTGACATTTGGAGAAAATCATCAATAGTCACTGGTTAGTCAGCCTGATCTGATGATCTCTATGCACGTTTTTGATCCTTCATTTACCAAGACACATCTGGTGTTATAATAAGTATAATGTCCAATTGGTCAGTAAATGTGTCCCAAAATGAAAAATTGTAATTTCTGTACTGTACACAGCATGTGTTCATAGCTAAGAATTCAAAAATTATATGCGTAACATCGAAATTGGAAGTTTCAATCAGCTATTCTTTCCAAATTTTCTTCAAATAAGATAAAACTACAATGGCTCTGCAGATAAAACATTGCTGATAGTATTCCATTATTCTACAATGATTGATACCTCATAATATTGTACACCCATTAGAAGCCCACAGACTCTTCATGAGTAGCCACTAGGTCAAAGCATGACCATCAGTATCAATGTCCTGCTTGTTTTACCTTTAGACCTCCAAAGCTTTGTCTCAAAAATGGAACCCACACTTCATGGACCATAGGTCTGACTCCCCTGATGAGAGTCACAACAGACAAAAACAAAAAACAAAACAAAAACAAGAGGCCCATGGGCCAAATGCTCTGCTGGCATCATGGCAATATTGCACCTGCTCATTTCCAAGTTGTGAGTCCTCAAGTGACTTATGAACATACAAAGCTTATATACATGTATATTTAATGTAAAAATTGTCCACCAGATGGCACTCCACTCCACATGTAATCATAGCTTATTTGCTCCTGTGATGAATATTGTTGCATATGCCAAGACAACAATGAACGAGTCCTTAACTTTATGTCCTCAGTGACCTTGGGACAGACGATCCAACGACACCCAGATTATGTAATACAAGAGGCCCATAGGCCTGCCTGGTGCTGTACTGACATTACCATTGAAGTCCAAGCTACACCCTACCATTACAAAATCACCTCTTTCAACTTTACAGGCATGGTGAACTCACAAAATACATCAAGGTCACTGATATTATATACAATTCTAGCTTTGGACATTGTTTATATATCCTATAAATTTGGCAAGTTTAATCCGATTACTTTTCAAGATATGGAATTTTATATCTTGAAACACATTTTGGCTCATAATTTCCATCAAATTATACATGTAGGTGGTGCCACTAGTATCATTAGCAACTGAGACTTTTACCTCCTCTACAATCCCACCAAATTTGGTGAAGATCTGCCACAAATTAACAAGAGGGCTGTGTGAACAGCCCGTGCCTCAGCTGATCTTGACATTCATCACACTTGCAGAACTTGGAAAAGGATCAAGGACACCATGTTCTGAGTAAGTCTGACCTTTATAGAAGAACACTTACATGTCCAACATCAAAGTTCAACTAGTTCTCAAGTTATAATGAAGAGTAAAATGAATGCATGTTGCACTGTGACTCCACAAACGAGGTCAAGGTCATTCATGTACTGTCTCAGCATGACCTTCATACACAATAATTAACATGTGTAGCTAACTCAAAACAGATCTCAAGTTATCAAGTAAACAGTAAATTTCGTGTCAGTTGTCCTGTTAATTAGCATTAGAATGCCCATTGACTTACATAGTAATCAATAGGAAAGCTGCATTGAACGATAAGCACCCAAAATTAAAATCCTTAAAAATCAGGAATCCAAAGCAGTGCCACCTAGTAAACAACTGTTTGACCCTTCCACAACAACATATCCATCACATTTCAGCTTAATCTGAGGGACGGTTCTGAGAACAAGTGAAAAATAGCAAAACCATACAAAAAATTCATTAAAAAAAATTCAGCGCCACCTGGTGAACAAATTGGCAACTACATGTCCCCGGGAGTGTCAATGTATGATATCAAAGCAATTGGGTGAGTGGTTTCAGAGGAGAAGAATTTTGAAGGTTTGTCCCAAAAAAAGAAGAAAAAGAATCATAAAAAATGCAAAAATCAATAGAGCGTGACCATTTGAACACACTTGGTAGAGATCCACCCAAGGCACAACCCCACCAAGTTTGAAGTAAATCTGGTCAATATTATTAAAGTTATGACCATTACAAGAAATTCCCATGTTAAACTTTACTATTTAAACTTTTGTAGAGATTTTTGAAAAAAAATCATAAAAAAATCCAAATTCATTGGAACATGACCATTGGAACAAACCTGGTAGACACCCACCCAAGGTACATTGCTACCAAGTTTGAAGTAAATCTGGATAATGGTTTTGGAGAAAAAGTCGAAAATGTAAATTAGCATTAGAATGCCCATTGACTTACATGGTAATCAATAGGAAAGGTGAATTTACCCCAAAGGAGCCAAATTGAAAAAAAAAAAATCTTTAAAAATCAGGAATCCGCAGCATTCCCACATAATGAACAACTTTGTTTGGCCCTTCCATAAGGAACATATCCACCACCTGTAAGCTTAATCTGAGTGACGGTCCCGGAGAAGAAGTCGAAAATAGCTATAACACACAAAAATTCCCCAAAAATTAGAAAAAAACTGCAGCGCCACCTGGTGAACAAATTAACAACAAGGAGTCCCTAGATGTGATCCTGTGTGATATCAAAGCATTTGGGTTAGCAGTTTCGGAGAAGATTTTTTAAGATTTGTAGAAAAAAAAAAAAAAAAAAAATTCATTAAAATTCCAAAAATCACACGAGCATGACCATGTGAACAATATTGGTAGAAACCCACCCAAGGTACATTGCCACCATGTTTGAAGTTAATCTGGATGACGGTTTTGGAGAAGAAGTCAAAAATGTGAATTAGCATTAGAATGCCCATTGACTTCCATAGTAATCAATAGGAAAGCTGCATTGACCAAAAAGTACCAAAATTGAAAAAATCGTTGAAAATCAGGAATCCGCAGGATTCCCACATAGTGAACAAATTTGTTTGACCCTTCTACAAGAAACATATCCACCGTGTTTCAGCTTAATCTGAGTGATGGTTCTGGAGAAGAAGTCGAAAATAGCTATAACACACAAAAATTCATAAAAAATTAGGAAAAAATTGCAGCACCACCTGGTGAACAATTAAGAACTAGGGGTGCCAGGGAGTGTTCCTGTGTGATATCAAAGTAATTGGGTGAGCGGTTTCGGAGAAGAAGATTTTTTAAGATTTACCCAAAAAAGAACAAAAAAATGCATTAAAAATCCAAAAATCACTGGACCCTGACCATTTGAACAAACTTGGTAGAGACCCACCCAAGGGACATCTCCACCAAGTTTGAAGTGGATCTGGCTGACAGTTTTGAAAAAGATTTTTTAAGATTTGTCCAAAAAAAACCCCCCAAAAATTCATTTAAAATCCAAAAATCACTGGAGCATGACCATTTGAACAAAACTGGTAGACACCCACCCAAGGTACATCCCCACCATGTTTGAAGTTAATCTGGATGACGGTTTTGGAGAAGAAGTGCAAAATGTGAATTAGCATTAGAATGCTCATTGACTTCCATAGTAATCAATAGGAAAGCTGCATTGACCAAAAAGTACCCGAATTGAAAAAATCGTTAAAAATCAGGAATCTGCAGCATTCCCATATAGTGAACAACTTTGTTTGACCCTTCAACAAGGAACATATCCACCACATTTCAGCTTAATCTGAGTGAACGTTCTGGAGAAGAAGTCGAAAATAGCTATAACAAACAAAAATTCATAAAAAAATAGGAAAAAATTGCAGCGCCACTTGGTGAACAAATTAAGAACTAGGTGTCCCAGGGAATGTTTCTGTGTGATATCAAAGTAATTGGGTGAGAGGTTTCGGAGAAGAAGATTTTTTAAGATTTGCCCAAAAAAGAACAAAAAAATTCATTAAAAATCCAAAAATCAATGGACCGTGACCAATTGAACAAACTTGGAAGACACCTACCCAAGGTACATCCCCACCATGTTTGAAGTGGATCTGGCTGACGGTTTCGGAGAAGAAGTCGAAAATGTAAATTGTTGACGGACCACAGACGGGCGGACGGACGACGGACGACAGACGGAGGACCATAAGATAAGCTCAGCTGACTGACAAGTCAGCTGAGCTAAAAATGCAAGTGTTCACAAGATTTTCATATTTTGTCCCCTATATTGCATAATATTGTAGGTGGCGCCACAAATATCAAAAAAAAAAACCCCTAGATTTTTGTACCCTCTATATGTCCTTAAAGTTATATTGGGCTAACTTGAAAACTGTGGACAGTATTGCAGTCACAAGATTTTCACATTTTGACCTGTATATTACATAATACTGCCACCAACATTGATGTCGACAAAGATTTTTATGCACTTTATAACTCTTAAATGCTATATGGGCCTTTCTCAAGAATTGTGGGATGCAGAGAATTCACAAGATGACCCCTATATTAAAACTGGCCATTTGACCCTGACCTTCAATTTAGATTAAAAAATTAATATGTTCAAAATATGCACACAACATCCAGCTTTCCATATATAGTCTGTTTGTTCAAATCGGGTCATAACTTTACGAGTTTTTAAGGAAAAACAATAAACTTGGATAAGCGCCAAACTCCATAAATACTGGGTCACAGTGACCCAAAAAGCAGGTCACCAGGTACAGTTTTATGTATTATGTAATCAAGTGCAATTTTGATCTCAAGGCTCAATTCTCTTTGAGGTTGCACGGTTGGCGGAGCTGCAACACGCTCGCCTTTCACCTCTGCGGCCCGGGTTCGATTCACAGCCGGGGAAGCATGTGGAAAGAGTTCCTACCACTCTGACTGTGCACAGTGGTTTTCTCCGAGTCCTTTGGTGTCCTTCACCAAACATGTAGGTAGGAAAGTACACGCCACCATCTGTGCCATGGAGAGTGATTAATATAGGATTGGCCTGCTTCGCAATCTATGTAAAAGATATGGGTCTGTAATTCTCTTTGCATTTATGTCCAAGCTACACCCGGCCATTACAAAATCACGTTGCAACTTTACAGGCATGGGGATCTCACAAAAATAGGTCAAGGTCACTGATATTACATAACATTCTACCTTTGGCCATGGTCTATATATCACATAAATTTGGCAAGTCTAATCCAATTACTTTTTCAAATATGGAATTTTACATCCTAAAACACATTTTGGCTCATACTTTGTCAAATTATAGGTGGAGCCACCAGTATCATTGGCGACTTATACTTTGACCTCCCCCACAATCCCACATTTGGTGAAGATCTGCCAAAAATTAAAGATGCTAGAGTGTTCACAAGACTTTCATATTTTGACCCCTTTATTATATAATAATGTAGGTGGTGCCACCAATATCGAACTCGGCCTAGATTCTCATACCCCCTATAAGTCCTGAAAATTATACTGGGATAACTTGAAAACTGTGGACGGTATTGTGCTAACAAGCAAAAGTTTACAGACAGACGGACGGACAGACATGAGCGGTCGCATAAGCTCTGTGACCTTTGGTCAGCAGAGCTAAGGACTGTCTTGGTCTTGATTTGCTGATTAAGGACACAACAAGAGAAACACTTTTTACTGCTATTATTTTTGTCTTTGATTTTACTAGCAACGCTTACAGTATTTCAGGCACAGTAGTGTTTACCCTTTATCAGTCAGCGATCATTACCTTGTGTACTGTTATTTGCCACTTATACAAAAACCTGCCAGTACTTGCAGACCTGTATCCACTATTGCAGCAACTTTCTCCCCTATAAATTAAAGCTACATCTTTCACTCAGCAGGGGTGCTTGGCAGGTCAGACTGGTGCTCGAACTTAATTCATAGCCTGGGGGTGACTTCAGTGACTGATATAATATCCCTATTTTGGGGCCCACCACCCCAAACATCTGGTAATTTCAAGCCATTGTATTTACATTTTTAGGTTATGCTCACACTGGAAAAGTCATATTTTATATTTTACATTACATTCATTTGACAAATTAACCCTCTGTTAACAATAATCACACATGTAGAGCACCACAGCAATATTATTACACACACATACACTCTAAAGTCAGTTTCCCTGTATTTCCATTTTTGCTGATTTTTCTGACTCAGCTCTGGTCCTGGAAAACATGGCAGCACGAGCTTATTAAGATAACCATGGTTTCCTCCACCTCATCTATTTTTCTTTTCTTTCCTTTTCTTTTTACTGGGCCATCTGTGTCACACAGGACGACGCCACATAAGTAGAGCACGACAGCAATATTATTACACACACATACACTCTCAAGTCAATTTCCCTATATTTCCATTTTTTGTTGATTTTTCTGACAGCATGAAAATAAAAACAGTCAAATTAAAACTTCAGTTAAAAATGCCTTAACTCCAAAAATAGAATGTGTGCATGCGTGGGTGCGTGCGTGTGTGTGTGTGTGTGTGTGTCAAGGCCTGATGCCACACTGCGCAAATCAGTCTTCATTTGCCAGGTCAATGTATGTGACAATTAAAAGTGTTACATGATGCCATGGATGGCTATCTTTTTTAAGGGCACAGTAGTACTGTACACCAACTGGCTCACAGCTTCTGGGATGATAGATCAAAAACCAATTTTATTTTCTAGGAAAGCACAAATGATTCGTCTGACATGCCTCTGGGTAATTCCATGTTTTCTGGATGTCATGATATGCTTCTTTCTCCTTCCTATTGTGTCCTGTCTGGTGGCAAAATTGCTCTCACTGCAACATTTACTGCTGTCTCTTGCATGAGCCAAAGCTATTTAACCTTGACTGAATGCCCAAGCTTCCTATTGCTGGGTTACTTGCGACAGAGACTCAGCCTTCTAAATTCCACCTTCTTGGTTATATACAGTGGTCCCTGTCTCAACAGATGACTCCTATAAGAGACCACCTGTTTTGAATGACTGCCTTTTCAGGATACTTTGCTTAGTACTTTTCATCTTATCTTTAATGCCTATGACTTGAAAGATCATAATATGGTAATCCCAAGGGACGGCCTTTGAAGACGTGTTTCACTGTTCTGGAATTTGCTATCTGAGCAGAGGAAATTCTTCATTTTTTCATAAAATCTATCTCAAAGCTTTTTTTATGCATTTGAGTCCTTGGAATAAAAACTGAACATGCACTCTCATTTTGTTCAATGATTCAGAACACCAGAAGCCAGTATCTGACACCATGTGGGTGTGTTCAATCTGAAGTTGCGCAGTATCCTAAGGTGAAGATTCTAAATAAATAGACAAGATGCGACTCGGATAAAAGACATGCTCCTGCTACATAATATAAGGGCAGAGAGCATCAAAGACAATTAGGGATGGAGGCAGATGGAAAACTGTTGCAGACCTGTTCAAATGTCACCTTTACATGCATAAATCCTTTCTCTTACTTTGTGAGACAGGAGGTCAGCTCACAGCTTATAGTTCATATTTGATGGACACAATATATGCACAATACTGTCAAGTCTCTATAATCAAATTGTTTCCCCATACTCATGCAGCTGACTGCACTTTTATCATTTTACATAAATAATTTTCCACTGGGAATAAAGACAGACTCTCAGCTTATCCAAAACCTGTAACCAGGGTGTTCTATCAATACATGCCTGGGACCTCTTTCCTTAAAAAACTAATGTGTGTGTGTGTGTGTGTGTGTGTGTGTGTGTGTGTGTGTGTGTGTGTGTGTGTGTGTGTGTGTGTGTGTGTGTGTGTGTGTGTGTGTGTGTGTGTGTGTGTGTGTGTGTGTGTGTGTGTGTGTGTGTGTGTGTGTGTGTGTGTGTGTGTGTGTGTGTGTGTGTGTGTGTGTGTGTGTGTGTGTGTGTGTGTGTGTGTGTGTGTGTGTGTGTGTGTGTGTACATGCTGCTTGCAATCAAGTCCTAAATGAGTGAAAGCATATATGCATTTTATGATCACCACTTTGTTGTCAACATTGGACAACAACACAACTTTTATCCCCATAATATGCCCGACTGTTGGGCCAGTCATTTCTCCCATCTTACTGTTTATTTCCCAACCCCAGTTTCTTAAATCATGTTCCCGCAATTACTGTTCACAAGCAATGGGTACTTTTCAGAGGGTCACTATTTAAGTTTAAAAGTGCAAAAAAAAAAATGATGCTTCTTTGGTTATACAAGGCATTTTTTCTCTGATTACAAAATACAACCAAAGCAGATCTAGTCATTACTGATAAATAATATTTATCAGTGATGAAAAGCAATTTGACTGAGAATTGTAGACAAGACCTATCAAGATAACATGCCCCAAGTCAACAGTTTTTCTTAGCACGGGTTAAAAACTAAGCGCTCAACTCATGCTAAGGAAAGCTGTTGACTAAATTTTAAAACAGGGAAAGGGTTAAAGTGTCTAACCCTCAAGGACCTCATGCTGACATATCTGCATGCAACTTTTTTATATCAAAAATTACAAGAAATGGTCACCCTTTTTCATTTTTCCATTGGGAAAGATGTGATTGGCCATGTGATACTTGGTGCACTTTGGGTGCACTGCACCCAGCATGTGCTGAAGGATGCCACTGACTCGGTCCCTAAGTACATATGCTTTACATACATTGCCACGGTTAAATAAATATTTTCCTTTTGCTTCTGCAATTACAATCAATGATCAAAGTTGATGTACCAATATTGTTAACTCTTTCCATACTATGATCCCAGGCCTTGGTCAGTGTGCTCTGGCACTGCCTGGCAAGTCATGCTGCACCTGCCCTTGTGGCAGCTGCAGCATGACTTGCCACGCAGTGCCAGAACCACTGACTTAAGACTATAGGCATGTTGGTACTTGAATGAAAGCTCTTTTCATGAAGAATTCAAATACGCAATTGTCACCTTAAATCTAGGTAAATATACGTAAATATCAGGGACTGGTATGGAATGAGTTAATGCAAGTTCAAAGATAAATGCCAATATCTGTACACATAGCCTTGATTGCCACAAGTGTCTAGCTAGGCTAAGCAGGACTTCTCTCTTACAGGTATTGTGGCTTCATCATATAAATACTGTGTAGCCAGCTTTGAAGCAAGAGTTCCAACATGTGCATGAACATTTCAGCTAAGCCATATCAAAAAGATGTATAATTCTCTGGAGAAATGTAATTTTTTTTGTCACTTGATATGATACAATATTTATTCAGGTGTAATATTGATAAAATCACACTGACAACAAACTCCTGTTCTTGTAGCATGTATAGATTTCGTTAGAGTCAAAACGCTGTTCAGTTGACACGTATACATTTTATACAATTTTTCACCCATACAAATCACATGCTGTGAGGATGGTTGCTGCAAAAATTTTTACCATAAGACAGTGGAAATTGAATTGCAACAACTATGACACTCATTCAAAAACACTGTGACAAAATGAACTGCAACAAAGTTACGACTGTCTGAAAGATACAGTGTTGGGCAAAACCAAGTGTTGTCATGTAACGCGGCTGGTTTTCTGATCTGTCCTACCTTGAATTTTCTTGAGATCTCAAGTATCTGCAGTTCCATGTGTATACATACTTTTCAAGCACTATTTGATACATTTGTGTGCACACATTGACATACTGGTGGCTTGTAAGTACAACCATGTCAGTATAGTAGGTATGTGCTGTGATTCTGACACCAATTGAAAGACAGAACAAATGCAAAAGTGACCATACTATTAGACATGCAACACAATGGCTTGTGACATGGAAACAAAATCAATAACAGTGTATGAACATTTGAAAACAGTTATGGTACTTTACTTCACAAGTTTCACTGACAAATCTCTTTTGAATTCTTTTTAACTATTGATGAGAAATTTATGCTATAAAACACACTGAAGGAGGAAACATTCAACATCCTAACACCATTTTGCAGTTTGGGATAGAAAGTGTTAATACTCAGCTGCCCATTAAGAAACGATTTACTAATAGTATTGTATGCATTAACATAACCCTGCATATTGTAAGGCTATGACTATTAACACTTTCAAGTCTGGGCTATTTGCAGGGCTTATGTATGCCCTATCTGGTGATTTTTTGCAAACTTGAGAATGTTGGACCCCAATTATTTTCTATCTAAAATATTACTACATGTTCTCCTAAAAACTATGTACCAACATCTTCAGTAAACCTGGTATTCTTGGGTTACTTAAACATAAGCAAAAAATACATTGGTGTAACACTTGATTGCCATGGCAGCCAAAACATTGTTTCATATTCTGATTTTTTACTACAAAACCCCACTATTTTTGCCCTGCAGAACGTGTACTAAGTGCAATATTAAACTCCAGATTTTTTTTTATGCTGAGATCATGAGTCAGATAAAAAATGTTTACATTTATGATTTCGGTTTTATAAAAGACAAAGTTTGTACCACATATCATTTGGTACAGTTGCCATGACAACCACTTTGGTCAGCTTCCAGGAACTCAATTACCATGTACTTTCCATCATTACCAAATGAATCAAGCAATTATAGAGTAAAAGACAAAAGTGAAAATACAAAAAGGCTCATCATCTCCATCTTTTACCAAAGGGGGTGGAATCTGGTCTCCCAATTTTTTTGTTGATAAAAATAAATCAAAACCATTTCAGGTCATGTGCCTGTCCACGAACATGGATTTTAGCTCTTTCTTGAGAAATTCTTATTTCATTTGACTGTGAAGTACTACTCATCACTCCTAGACAAATTAAGAATGTTGAAGAATGCACGAGATATGTCAATTAACACTTCATTCATACAATTTACAGCATTTTAGCTCTGAAATACACATCAGTGCGGCAAAAGCCATGGTGAATCTTCTTCAT
Source organism: Hermodice carunculata (assembly GCA_964020975.1). Taxonomy (NCBI): domain Eukaryota; kingdom Metazoa; phylum Annelida; class Polychaeta; order Eunicida; family Amphinomidae; genus Hermodice; species Hermodice carunculata. The sequence continues at coordinate 60,798,299 of OZ026613.1, forward strand.
GCCGCCACTTTAGGATGTGACCCTGGAAGACCTTGGCAAAATGAACAGTTTATGTATTTTAATTCACGTAAATGTTATATTTTTGGGTATATTCCAAAAAACAAGCAAAAATGCAGGTCCATTGTATACACAGACCCCGCTGTCACCTCACACACACAGCAGTCCATGTAGTGTGTGGACCTCAACATGAAAGTGTTAAAATCTCAATAAGAGAGCTAAAATTAATTTCCCTTCTATTGTCTCCATAACATAACCTTCTTGGACACTTTGACCAATCAACATACACATACATTGATTACTCTACACTTACAAGTATTATTGGATTCAACCTTTAATTTCACAGTTATGAATATAAACAGAGAAGCTAATTAAGATGACATAACCAATGCTTGTCAATGCACACAGCACTACTCCATACATACTCTGAGGAAGTGATTCAGCATGCACGTGTCAGATGAGACACCCATCAGAAAACACCAACAGTACGCTGTGTTTGCTACTACCATAACATGATCCGCAAAAGGTTTTGTTTGTTCGAGAGCCAAAACCTGATTCACCTGTTAAATAAACATCACAAGTTATATCCTGCCAACAGTGTGACCCACTCTAAAGACCACCTATAACATACAAAAGACTGCACCTAAAATTTCTCAGATTACTGGTATTATGAATAGGCTCAAAAAATTTCTGCCCTCAAATGTCCGTCAAATGATTTATATCTCTCTGATCCTTCTCCATCTTAACTACCCCCCCTCCCCTTTTCCTTTTTGCCTGGGGGGGGGGTATAAGTTTGATCAACTTTAAGGTTCAAAAGAAGGCGGTCCAAATAGCTAGTCATAGTTAATATAATGCTCACACAGATCCAATCTTTAAATCACAAAAATTTCTGAAATTGGAAGATATTTATGTTTTCAAGTCTTAAACTTTTATTTAAAATTTCAAAATGATCCACTTCCTGCTCATTTTAGTGAATACATGCATTTCATTACTTCAACCTCCCAAATACATGACCAAACTATAAGTAGAAATAGATATACACTTTTCATTAAACATACCCAACATACTTTTGCCAAAAACTGTTTAAGACAGGAACTTGTTTGTATCATAAACAACACACCTGAAGCTATTGTTGGAAAAGTACATATACATAGTTATTTTGGATTTTTTTACATTAAAAAATATTTTATTGGTAAATAGGAGGATCCATGCAGTATACTGAACTGCTATGTTTGTAACATGAAATGAGTTAACAGCATATTTATTTTCTCCAGTACATGATCACCTTTGTATTATCGCTTAGTGGTAGGGTGGCACGCACGCTAGCAACCTATCAAAGGTCTTAATCTGTGTCTCCCTGACCAAATATTGAACGTATTTTTGACAATTCCTTTTTCAATTTTTTTTTTTTTTTTTTTTTGTGGTTCATTACAATCTTTGCTGTATGTACATGTCATTGGTCAAATAAACAAGTTTTGAATCCTATCATGACAGTCTGCATAGCCTTTTAAGACATCCTTTTCTATGACACTGGTATCTGTCTCCACTACATTTACCTGTATGTTAAGACCACCAACAATTCAAGACCACTTGTTGGAGGCAGTGGGGCCAGTCTTACGTAGCAGGCATGTGTAGCAGATGGTGGTAAACAACATTGGTTCCTGGTACCTGCTTTGCAGATAATGTTACATCAGACATTTGGCAATAATATACAAATACAACCCAGCAAGGAGACCAATATAGTTTTTTGCATGAGGCAGCAATATTGCCCTGCCGAGGGTAAATAAAACTCCATATTAGCCGACTTTTAGGGCTGTATTTGTTTTACTCTTTTTTTATTACAATGTGTGATTGGTGATTGTCCCCATTGTTAGTCATGTGATGAAAGAAACAGCCTTCAGTGCGTGGCACAGGACTTGCATTTAATCTTGCCAATGGACCACTTTACTTGTTCATGTTGTCGGTGGCTTATTTTCTTATGTGGTTGCTGCCATCCCATCTTACCACTATGAGCAAGTCTGACAGAGGATGGTGTCAACTGCTGCACTGGTGAGAGTGGACAGATAAATATTTTTGCAATGTGGTTTTCTATTTCTGCTAAATATCATCAAAACATTTGCAAATTCTTTCAATTGCCACCTTGGCATTTCAGCAATCCATATTACTAAAAAGTTCTGCTATCTCAGCATTAGAGATTGTGGCACAGCATATCTTTGGCCCATGTTTTGTACAGTAATGCTTGTACAATTGTCAGCTGCCATGATGCACTCAGTCAGGAAACACCCGCCAATTTTCCTGGTGTGTGATTGGTCAGCCTTTATATAAAAGGCATCACATGCTCTAAATGTAGTTATCTCAAGGATTTCCCACAAGACTCGCACACATTGCTGCACAACCTCTCTTTCACTTTGCTAACATGATAAACCAAATTGTTGGTATCTACATGTGACCAAATGCACCAATCACAGTTGTACATTGTACACTGCAATAAAAAAAAAGAACAAATGCACACTGATCCAAAGGATCTGTGTCCCCCCCCCCCCCACAATATACAGAGGAAAGCTATATAATGTATACAGCATGTCTGGATGCCCAAATTGATATGTTCTTGGGCCCTGTGACCTTGAAAATAGGTCAAGGTCAAAAGCAACATATGGCACACATGCCCTAGGTATGATGCATCTCTGGTATAAATTTCATTATTCTATCTCTAAAGGTTCTAGAGATATGCTGTCAGACATATGAAAATGAATATATTCTTGGGCCCTGTTTTCAAGGTCAAAAACAATACACATCACACATGCCCATGGCATGATGCATCTCTGGTATAAACTTCCATTATACTATCTCTTAGGATTCTAGAGATATGCTGCCGGACGGACGGACAGACGGACATGGCCCCCATCCCCACTAACTCTATGCCCCCATGCCACCTTCGGTGGCAGGGGACAATAAAGATAAATATGGAAAACGCACATTTATATTGCAAGAAAATGTCTGATCCTGGAAGGAAACAACTGTCACAATCAGCCACAATAATATGAGCATACTAATGGAATACCAAGGGTGTTCCTTAAACATCTGTAGGGACAAATACAACTTATTTCAAACATATGACACATCCTTCTTGTATCAAGCTCAGTACATGTTTGGAGAACTGACTTTTTTAACAGTTACTTTTTTCCAGGTTCCTAATTTGATAACAGTAACATATTTTGGCATGCCTGATTAAACAAGACTATTGTAGCAATCTGACTGTGCATATGGGTACTTCCTTGTTTAGGGATATGAGCCAAGGCAGGACTGCAACTGACATGAATGTCTCATAATGAAGGAAAACATCTGACAGCAATGCATTCATCAACTCTGCTGATATAAAACAAGAGGACTGTGACAGTCCTTTGCTCAGCTGACCTTGTATGCACAAAAACGGACCTTTAGGAAAAGTATAATCTTGCATAATATGACAGTTAACTGAGGTCACATTGTATTATGAGACCTCCTATGTAATAGCTATATGTACAGTGGTCCCCCTCTTGAAAGCCCTGTCAACAGATGCCACCCCTTTGAAAATATCACCATTTCTACATGCAAAGGGTAACATCTCTATTATATTCCCCCTCTCTCCCTCTCGAGAGGTCCCCACTTATAAGGCTACTATTGCGCTGTATTTGGGGGTGGTCTTCTAAGTGGGTGGGGGGTTACCACTGCATTGATAATTCTCCATAGCTTTGGGTATGAAAGTGTCAAAGCACAGTCCCTAATCTGTGTTTTGTTTCTGTGCTCTCAGCGACCCTGTCACTACCTTTTTGATAGATCCCCAGTAATAAAGCTGCAGTGAATAAACAATGATCAAGTGTCATCATTGTGCGATGCCTCCAGTGGTAATATTTTCTACCATGATCAGCATTGCCAACCTTCCCGAGGTTGAAATTTGAAATGTGGATTGCCCTGACAAGGCAAGCTGCAGCAAGTGAGATGCCATACCAGCAACTCCAGGGTATGCTCTGTCAGCACAACTGGTGAAGTTAGGCATCAAAAACTGCACTTTTCTAGCCATCTATGGCAGTATGATTTTGATGAACATTTTGGTCACAACAAGGCAGTCTAACCAAGTTACATGGACAAAAATAACTTGTTGTTTTGGTTGATTTTAATGAAGAATCCTCCACATAATTTACGCATCATGATCAGGAACTGATGGATTGGAGACTCCCACACACATTTTGAGAAACTTTTCTGTAAGGAATTAAGGGTAAAAGGCCATTGTCTTCAAGAAATCCTACTCATGACACTCTGATGCCCTACTCCAATGCCACTCTGGTACCAAATTTCATTAGACTGGGGTATTCTTAAAAGATTGAGAAAAGTACAGTGCATCAATCCTCTTCTCCCATGACATTTACAATTACCATGGTTACCTACATTTTGCTATAATGAAACCTATTGTGGCAACCCAGACCTTAGGTGTGTCAGATTTTGTGCGACAGATGGACAGGCTTCAATCAAGGTAACCTGTTACTTGGTGATTCCATAATGTGTTTTGTGTTCTTTGTAATTGAGTGCATTCTTAGTGCTTTGTGTCACTCTAGATCCAGTCTTAGTCTACAAATATGAAATAAATCTATTTTTACACTTGAAATTTTCCTTTCATAGAAAATAAAACCAGTTATTTTCAGCAACGAATGGGTTATGCAGCAAATTTGACTGTTTATTGTACGCACAGGTGGCCTAATTGGATTTTAACATGAATGAATGTGATCACGAACAGTAATTTTGTATGACATGATAAGGGGCTTATCTGCTTTGTATGATGTGGGATGACTGCCTTCACCTGGCTCCTGTGAAAGACCAGGAGAAATCACTTCGTTATCTTCTTAAAAGGTGCTGTCATTAGAAAGGTTTCAGTGTGTCAGTCTTCTGAGGGCACCCAAAGCACCGAAGTGCCCTTTCTCTGCTCCGTCTGCCCAAAAGCTCCAAGATGTCTTACTTCATTCATTTCAATGTTTTTAATTCAATTTCTAATTAACCCTTTCCCCTAGAATTAAGACTCAGTCAACAACTTTGCTTTGCATGGAATGGAATGGGCACAAATCACCCAACCCAGGTCAAGGAAAGCTGTTATCATATTATCTTGATAGGCCTAATGTACACTTCTCATTCATTTTGTTTTTCATTACTGTTGAAATTAGTCAAAAACATTACAACAGACACCATTGACCATTAGCCAGTTTTGGCTGGATTGATGGCTTCAGCGAGAAAGGGTTAACACAAAATAGAGACCTATCAGGACAGGCTGCCTGAGGAAGGCTGTTGACTCAGTGTTCATCAGATTAGAGGACAGACCATGTAATCCTGGCAATAGTCACCCACACAGGTGTCTGGTATGTCCTATGCTTACATTGTTGCCTGCAGTCATTTATCATGGTTACAATGCATAGGAAGACTCAGGTTAACCAGATTACATGTATATCATTTCATTACAGCATACCTAGACTGTAAAAATCAATACATGTTTCAAGGAAATGGTTCCTATCTTTGGCTTATTCATGCTATATTATTTTAATAGAATGTAGTATCAGTATTTCAGTACTCTGCATACATGTACTTCTCTGTATTCAAAGTCTTGTTTCCTCAGATGTGCCTGGGAGAAGCATTGCTAAACCTAACACTTACAATTGACCATGTGTTAAAGGTGCAGCTTCTCCTTTTGTCACTTATTTAACTGTAGCTAGTGGTGCCTGGCAAACACCTGATAGTTTCTCTGGGACTGTCAGTTAAAGCACAGCAGGCCTGACGCTACTGTAAATTCACTTAAATGCATGACACTGCTATAAATTACCTTAATGCCTGACAGAACAGTAAATTACCTTAATATTTGACAGTACAGTAAATTACGTTAATATCTGACAGTACAGTAAATTCACTTCATTTCACTGTATTCTGATATTCACCTTGTTCGCTGATGGCACAAAATCATGAAAATCAAAACACAAGGAAATAGCATTTGAACATAGGTTTAGTAGGAACTACATGTATATTAAAAACAGTTAAATTAAACTTCAGTGAAATGTCCGAAGTTGAAGTGATCACACATTGGTGTATTGTACACTGTCTGTCGAGTGCTGGGTTAGTGCTGTTGTATGGGTTCTGTGATTTTCCCTCACCTTCTGAGTACAGTGGTCCCTCTCTTGAAGGACCACCCTCATGAGACTACCTGTCTTGATAAATCACATTTTTCACCCATTTTGTCTGATGCTTTTCATGTTATTTGCACCACCAATGAAATAGTGTTATGGTTATAACTCCCATCATAAAGATATACTTTGTATTGCTTTCAGTGTTTATGTATATGAATCACAGTCTTTAACCTCTGAACACAAGTTTTACTGGGACTGCTGCAACTCAGGGACTACAGTCAAAACCCTCAAAAGAGAATAGAGACATAAGGGAGGCTTGCACAGGAAGCTGGAAAACTGGAACAGACCTTCAAGATTTCAACTTAAACCACAGACATGGGCTCCCTAGTGCTAAACTGTCTGGTAACTCTCTAGTGCTAGAGGTAGGAAAACCACAAAAACATTTACTTCCAGGAACAAAGAACAATAAGTTTTCACAAGTAAATGTGCCTCACTATACATGAAAATTAACTTACACTGTCACAAAAGATGTAATAAATGACTGATAATTGATGAATTTATAGATATCCAAGTTAGAAACAGGTTTAAAGTAAATACCAACATGCACCTCCAACACAAGAACTCACCGGACAATTTAGCATTAGGGGGCTCAAGTGTGCAAGGACTCTTTTTTTCTCTCTCTCTCTCTCTCTGTTTCATCACACTAATTATCCACCACCCCTTTGAAAGATCACAATTTACTTAAACTTCTGGGTGATCTTTGCAGACAGGTTTCACAGTAACTGGAAACTTCCCTTGTAAGGGGCTACACCAGTGGGAGACACTCAAGCTGAGGTGTGTGCCTCATAAAGTAAGTACACAACCTGTGAACTATGCCTCTGCTCTCCACATCTCTCCACACACTCTGGAATGACTACAACCTATTTCTTGCCATTGACACTTTGTCAGATAATGACCCCCCCCCCCAAAGAACCCACAACTGGGATTAATTTGAATTGATAAATATGTTACTTTCATCTTCATGAACATCTGACATTTGGCCAGTCAAGACTGTGCTGATGTTTATAAATGGCTGTTAAATGAAAAAAAAAAAAAAGAACAAAAAAAAAAAAAACCCAACTGTAATGATAAAGAAATTTCACATGCACACATCACCACAGACTGCTAATTAATGTCAAAGTTTTAAAAGTATACCCCGAAGATGAATCAGAATGTAGCAATGTTTGCATGTCACACTAACATACATGATCACAATCACCAGGTACAGAGATTGTCACAGCAGTTACAGAGACATGTACAGGTTTTGTTCATGTTGTTATTGCATGTTTAATGCATGAAGGCCTTGACAGTAACTCTCATACTATCCAAACACACATTATGGTTATTGCATGAAGGCCTAGACAGCAACTCTCATACTATCCAAACACACATTATGGTTATTGCATGAAGGCCTCGACAGTAACTCTCATACTCTCCAAACACACATTATGGTTATTGCATGAAGGCCTAGACAGTAACTCTCATACTCTCCAAACACACATTATGTTTATGATCCCACACACTCCATATAATACAGTATTCCTAATAATCCCCATGGTGTTAAGAAAATTTTCAGAATGCAAGCCTCAAGTTGAACCCTAAGTTTTGAATAAGCCCATTCCCACTCAAATCACCCCCAAGCATCAGGATGTTAACTCTCTCCCGCTTTACTTTTTTTATATAAAATTTCATGCTAATAGAAAACACTTTTGCTACAAAATATAGATAAGACCTCTCTTGAATGCACACCCCAGGTCAACAGCTTTCCTTGGCACAGGTTGGGTACATTATACCCAGCCCACACCAAGGAAGGCTACTGACTTGGTCAAGGTTATTCTGGCAGGCAGACGGTTGAACCTTTTGCCCTTGAATTAAGACTTGACCTTGGGCTGAATCCACAAATTTCTTGGCATTGAATGGGTGTCCAACCCACACCAGATGTTGCCCTGGGTATCTTAACTTGGTCTCAGCAACAATTCTCATTCACACTGTTTATCATTATTGTTGAAATATGTCAAAAACAATGAAGCAAACAACATTTGACCACCAGTTGCTTAAAAGGGCAAGGGTTAATAGCACCATTTTTGCACAATACATTGTAAATATTTACAACATTTACATTACTTTAGCATTTTCTGAGTGATACAAGTGGGAAGGGTGCTTCAGAGGGCAGGGCCACCTCACTGGGTTAAACACTACATGGGCATCATAACGAAGACAACTCTAAGGTGCCAACATACAGAACTTTCTTTCCAATCTTTTTTTTTTAAATGTACAAGCACATGCATAAGAATATACAATATAACTGATCTTACAAAGAAAAATCATCATCCAGATATTATCTACTTTGAGAATAACTTCTTAAAACAAATATAATTTCCACAAACTTTGAGCATATTTTTTGTGCTTTTACTGCACATTTAAACACACCAGATTCTTCATTTTCTGCATTATAATCGGTGCACAAACAATATTGGGCATATAACATGACTGCCTTGTCACTGCAAGACACCAGACACAGCCAGTAACTCACAACCTTCACATTTGATCTATTTTACAGATAAATAAAGCTGGTTCAAAGACAACAAATAGTCTGAACATAGTTGAACTACAGTTAGTCAGAATGAACACATGCAGTATCTATAAAATGCAATGACTTTGTCACATGTATGTGTAGCTACAAATTGCTGAACAGTTGCACCAAGCAGGGTCATCAATACCTCAAAAGTATTGCATTGTACAGACATGTCACTCAGAAATTTCAAAATAAGTGAATTTGCACAAGGGCTGACCCCCAACAACTAAAGTTTTTCAAGATAATAGCAAATTCTGAATTCTTGGACTGAGATCACAACTCTTTGTTTTCATACATTTTCAGAAAAAAAGTGAATTATTGCTGATAAGTGAATGAATGACATACCTGATTGTACAAGGTAGGGCTATGGGTTGACCATTTTCAGCAAAGGTGGTTGGTGCCAAAGGTTGCTGGTTCCAGACCAGGCCATTCCATGGCCAAAATACATTTTGGCTTGATACACCAGCATTTATATTACAACCCCTCATGATTATACACAAAAATAAAAGATTAAAAGGCCATCAGAGATTGCTGGATCCATGCCCCCCTCGCCCCATTTATAACCCCTCATGACTATACACAAAAATAAAAGATTAAAAGGCAATCAGAGATTGCTGGATCCATGCCCCCCCTCGCCCCATTTATAACCTTGCTAATCACAGGTCTCATTTTAGAATAAGTAGTCAATAAAATTGGCTATCACCATAATCCAGATACTTGACCTACTGCCCTACTTTTACGCATGACACACTCTTGTGTCCAGATACACAGGTGTGTAAGGTTTCATGATTATACGTCAAAGGACAACAGAATTATAGCCTGGGCATGACGTGTAATGTAGTTTTACATGAATGTATCACCGTGACCCAGATACTTCATCTAGTGACCTACTTTTGTTTCATGACACACCTCCAGGTCAAGATGTGCATGTGTGTGTGTGTGTGTGTGTGTGAGTGAAGTTTCACGAAACTAAGTTAAACAGTAAAGGACTTATAGCCTGGACACGATTTTGTAGCGATATATGTCACTGTGACCCAGAAACTTGACCTGGTGACCTACTTTTGGTACATGACACATCCAAACACAATTTTACAAGTTTATGTCACTGTGACCCAGATACTTGACCTCGCAACCTAATCTAGGAACATGACACACCCTCTGTCCACATGCACCTATGTGAAAAGTTTCATTAATGTAAGTTGAAGACCAAGCGAATTATAGCCAGACATAAGATGCATGGACACACAGAAAAAGCGATTTTATATGCCCCTCCTCCACTAGGAGGGGGCGGGGCATTAAAATAGCTGCCATATATGTTACAGGACAATCTTTACACAGCAAGCTCTTTGGTAATATCAGCTGATATTGATGAGGTTCTTCGATGTCTATCAACTATGAGCTGTCTACTCAAGCCCATACAGTGGTATCAACAATGCATCTCACCAGAACTGGCTGGAGAAACTACAGATTCTTGTCCCCTTCAGGAACAGATGCACATGTTTATTCCCTGGCCAGCTTCATTAGATGGCAGCAGTTTCTTATTAGTTAGGCCACAATGGTTTATCTTCTAGATGCAGACGATCATCTGAATTTTATGATTTAATACTCAGTTTCCACATGTAAACACAATCCACATTGAATAATTTAAAACAGCAATTTGTATGTATCAGCTTAACAACACTTATGCAGTTTTATCTCTATATTGATTGAAGCACATGGCCTGGGAAATTTACTTTGAACAGGAACTAGAGATCCACATACATGTGCCCTGTTGAAAACCATTTGGCCCAGATGATACGAGTACAAATGATTACATCATGTCCATATATTGATTTGATCACGGTATGGACATGATGTAATCATTTGATCAGGTCAAGAATGATATATAAAATATAGGCGTTTCGGAATCACCAGCAGCAACAGGCTAAAAAATATGAACATTGACATGTTGATGACTGCCACAATGGCAGATGGGTAAAACGGTACAAGTCTTGTACACTCTTTACTGTTTTATTCATGTTTCACTGAACAATACAACAGATTTATATACATTGGGGACCTTATCAATGTACTGATGTAGTATGCAGGTAATGTACCATTCAATGAAGAATCAATGGGCTAAAATAACCCATATGATATATACTTCCTCTTTTCTGTTGTACAAAATCATTGATACAACATGTATGCCTGTGGACATATATATGACATGTCCAGACACTACTCCTTTTTTATCAATTTTGCCTGAGCATGAGACTCATTTCTTTTTAAGTATGCTGCATATTGGTCTACAGTTTACTGAGGGCCCACTACCTTATAAAGGACCTGCTTTAACCATCAATTTTGGACCAATTCATGAAGCTGCTGTAAAAACAACAAAACTCATAAGCTAATTAGACTAAAAATAATGTTATAACAGTGTGTGTACGCCTGAATTATTGTAATTAGTATAAAATCAATATTTGTGTTATAAAATTAAAATTACTAAAAAGGTACCCAAGACTTACAAGTAATCATTTCAAAAGTATTTCACCTTCACATTTCAGCAGTTCAATGAGATAAAAGGCATATACTTGTAAAGTTTTTCATACGGCAAGTCAATGAATTAAAAGATTCATTAATTATGCATTAATATCTGATACTGTAGAGAATACATTTGGGACCAGCACAACATGTACCATAAATACGTACTTAACCCATTCTTGCCATGGACTAAACCACAGTCGAACAGCTTCCCATGCCACAGGACAGAAACACCTTACCTACACCAAGGAAAGCTGTTGACCTATAAAAGTGTGTCACTGCAACAGGTTTTACCAACATTTCCATACAAAACATTTTTCAGCTCTAAAAGTCAACACACCTAGCCAATGACAGTTGACATCACGCCAGTTTTGGTCACCTTCACGACTAAAACGTTAGCATCTTCAAGACATTGTGGTAAGCAACCTTTCTGGTGACAGGTTCTTGATCTGTATCATACACATGTATACAGACAGCATGTGACTCTACTGATCAATATTCTTGTATGATAAATATGCTTACAAACCCATTTGAACTTGTAATGTATGGTCATGTGCTGTGAAAACCAGTCATAAATGGTTAACACTGCTTACATAAAATATAACGATCACAGAGTTTGTGTGGTATTCACGATAGACATTTTTATTATATGTACATGTAGAGACACAAATTATTCATTGAAACATATTCACACAGACTGACAGTCTTCAACAAGATAAAAGATAAAAAAATCATATTCACAATGTGTGAGCCACAAAGATATCTGAAGGAATAAATTGAAAGTAAGCTGCACAATTAACTGTATGCTATATCAGGCCTCCAGGCACCACACCAGAGACTGTTTCAATCGTAACTTTATATTCTCATGTAGGGGAGTCATTTTGTCTTTCAATATGGCTGCAAGGAGTTGTGATCATATCAAGTGAGCCAACCAGACTTCCCCACATCAGTCAGGTATCCACCTCTAATCAAGCTCATCTCTGACATGAAGACCTCTATCTCACCTAGCGCCAGGCATTTTCCCAGCATTATATGGACACCCAACCCTGAAATTGTGACGGATTCTACCCGACCCACAAATTGGCACAATGATAGTTACAACTTCCTAAAGCTGATATCTCCTGCAGACTCAGCACAGCATAACTAATGTAACAAATAGGCTACAGACCCAACTGTCTCTCTAGGGATATTTTCACAAACCATACTGGCAAGAGTTTCAAATCATGTGGAAGTACAAAGCACAAAATTTCAGCATGATGATAATTCAAAAGCAACTGAAGCTTTAAATCCAAGATTATTAAAGTAGCTGCAAGAAAATCTATTACATGCTGCACTTGTCAGTTTTGACAAAGTGCAGCATGTGTTTCCTTAATTCTGGTAATTATATCTGTGAAGCAAGTGGAAATACAGATGGGTTTGATGTAAATCAAACACCATAAACTTTGGAAATAGATCTACAATTTACACAGCAAGGAATCAGGCCAACAAAAAAAGATCCACATCACACACACTTCAAACTTCACATTTACATCATTTTATATTTTTATTCTTTTTTCTTTTCTTCGATTTTTTAATTGATTTTTCTTCTTATGCATACATCACCATTTGATTGGCACATAAAACAGATTATTGCACACAAGAACTGAGCTTCCTTTGCAATATTAAAAAGTGACAAACTTCCAACCGTCATCCAGTTGACCTGAGAGAAAAAGCTACTGATGCTAGAGATGGATAGTAATGTAGGGCCGGCCGGGGTATGTGCCCAAAACCCAAGTGCTCATCTGCCCATCCTTTCATACCTCTACTCAAATATTTAAGCCCATCAATGCTCATTTCCTGATAATCGTGTTATCTTGCCACACTATCTCTAAGTCTGATTACCTTTTCTTCAGATTTGTTTGCAGGCAGTCCATCACAGGCTCATCCATTCTCAGGTCTTTGAGCATCCAGATTCATCAACTCTTGTTAAACCGTCCCTACTGGATTAAAAACACTCCAGCTCATCATGTTTTATGATGACACATGAAAACAATGCTTGCTGTACACAAGTAGATGCGAATTTTTGTTCTGAAAACACCAAAACATTTAATATATAATTTTAAAGATATATCAGTACTGCATCCAATGTCTATTTGGTCAGAATTTTCCTTTGTAGGTCTCTGCCTGGAACCATGGTACTCGGACACTCCCAAAGCAATCAGGGACAAGCACCTGTTCGAAAAGACCCTATTTCCAGGAGATTCATGTGAAAATTAACCATCTATTTTCCAGGAAATTCAAGGAGATTTTGGAACAAAAATAGTCCTCTCTTTTATGAAATCAAATAGACAAGACTTAGCAAGACCAGTACCACTCAAAACTGAAATCAATGTCAAAGATAACTCTGACCAGTTTCACTCTATATACTGAGCTCAACAAGGGGGTTCATAAGGCAAATACTTTGACAGTAAGTGTTTGCTCTAGCATTTTTGTAGCATTCAAACAATATGGTTTCAACAGAATCTGCATTGTTTACAAGTTAAAGTCACAGAATTGGCAACAGTCAAATGATTGATTTATCTGAGCTAGGTTCATGAGAAATTATCAAGCTGTAATGGGAGACAATTTGATGTACACCACACCCTGGTAAATGAATTGTTGGACTTGTAGTCAATTCTGCTACTTTGTTTTCAATAAATTAAATATGTGTGTTGAAAAAACACTCTTTTTAGATTTCATGTTCACCTGAAAAAAATTATCCCTTTTTTCCTTTGTCTGTGTGTGTGTGTGTCGTTTTTTCTTCTTTTTTTTTTTTTTTTTTTGATGAACTGCAAATTCTTGAAATTTATCTACAAACTTGTGAACCAGCAGGTGTACCCACTTGTCTTGGAAGTAATACCACCCACCCTGCATGCAATGTGATGTAACATATGTGAATTCAACCATTTAAAGGGCATCAAAGGTTAACTGTAACTGGCATCCCACACAACGCAGCCTGAAATAAAATTGACATAAATTACATGTACTACTCAAAAGGCCCAGGGTCATCATGTTGGGATGCAAACACGTCCTCATCAAACAGCAGACTCCTCCAACTAAGACCACAAAATTCAATCCCATACTACATGTATTTTTGTTTTATTCATTCTGTTTTGCACTGCCAGCAAGCCCCTAAAATTCAATCTCACATACTGTCGTTGTACTTAATCTGTTTTATACTGTTGCATTTTTTTAGTATCCAAAATGTTACTGATTCTCACAAATGTTCATCAACAGACTTACCAATAAACATTTTACCATCAAATATGTCACTCATTCCTAGCCTTAAAATTAACAACACATTCATTTATTACCAGCAAGAACTGACAGATGCTGATCAGATTATCAGACAAGTCTACCCTACTACCCACCTCAGAGATTTGCATGTAGATGACATATTAGCATAATAAGGGGTCCGAAATTGATGTCTAGAAAGGAAGTCACTTGTGCCATTATGAGAACTGGTAAATGATTCGGTGGCACGTACACTCAGGGTCTGACCAGTCTCTGTCGTAACCAACAACCCCACAACTTATGTTGCGACAAACTTTTAACCATTTTCTCCTTCAGCATGTTCAGACGGCTGGAACTGCATGAAAATGTGATATTTTGCCTGCTTCATGTAATTGCAAAATTTTGTTCTTCAAAATGATTAATTTGCTAGGGACCTTGCTAACTGCAGGTAGGCACTCCCTGTCTGCTTTGTGTACCTGCTGTCTACTTCCCATCCCCACTTCCTTTACTCCTCGTTCTTTAGTAAGTTTTTCATACTTTTCTCCTGCGCTTTTGAGATCAGCCATAGGTTCCTTCAGCCACTTTCCTGCTTGGTGTATGTACCTGCTCACACCAAAAACACTTTGTTCACTTAGTTTGTACAACTACAAAAACAGTATCATACACTGACCAATTTTAAATTGCAGATGCTGAGATGAAGGACTGAGCTGATTTGGAACCTAGTTTATTCATATACAGTGTAACCCAGCATTAAGACTACACCAGGGAGCTTTCCAAAAGATAACAATTCCACAACCTTTCTAGTCAAGTATTTCATATGAACACCTCTAAAACCATGATACTTTTTGCTACAGTCGCTACCATTAGATACCAGCACTACATTGTAGTGCTAGTATTTAATGGTAGCCAATGTAGCAAAAAGTATCATGGTTTTAGCTAAAATAAGGCCAGTCTATTTGGTAACCATTCACTTCCTGTTACATGTAAATGTATATTGTTGCAAGATCACCTTAGGCATGGACTGCTGATGCCATTAGCCAGTAAACCAAATGCTAATGTTTCATTCATTTGGCCAAAGAAATTTGAAAATGGCTAACTTTTGTTTTACATGCAGTGGTTACGGTTTTATTTTCCAATTATTTTGGCTACAAATTTTGAAGGCCTAGATTTGTCCCTGCTGAGGCACAACCAAACACTATAGGTGATCTTGATTCCACATATCAGGAAAATACTACCTGCAAACAAAGACCACCAACCATACACTGCAGATGGTGTCAATTCCTGCTTTTAGAACTAAGACAGCCTCCAAATTAAGACCATTTAAGCGCAACCATCCCCTCTTAAACTTTCCAGGTTTTGAAATTAAGACAACTCCAAAAGTGAGACCATTTACGTCCAAGTAAGACCATTTAAGTCCACATGCTTTGTCTTTATTCTGGGATGCCACTTAACACATACTTTTTTATTCATTCTAAAATGCACTTAAAATTCTAACTCAATACACACCATAGCAATGTTTAAAGCTATAGCCACACCTGGCACTGTGCTGGTAGGGTGTTCTGCATACATGTACTGCTGTGACTTCAGGGTGTAGCCTCGGGCAATGGCTATTGTATGATGTAGGCCTACCTCACTTCTTCAGGCCTCAAATACAGAACAGAGCTAAAAACCTGAGTTTAGGTGAATTGTGGATAGAGGACAGACGGACGATGGACCCTCACAAAAGCAGTCAGTTGAGCTAAAAATGAAACATGGTAACCTCCAGGCAAGATAAAACATGGGTTACCACCTATTTGAGCCCTGATCCTTCAATCGCTCTTAACCGCGCGATTGATGATCTATATGATCAATTTCTACAACCTAATTTGAAAATAGGCCACTGTCTGCATTTTAACCATTATCATCACTGGATAAATAAATGGAAGCTTCATACTATCAGATACATAAGTACTGAAGGGTTAATGATTCAATAAAGTAGTCACACTTCGTTATGCAATCTCTTTCTCTTTGTCTTCATTGTGAACATATTTGTGAGCCAAGCAGGGCAACAACACAATTAAGTGTAAGCAGCATTGGGGGAGTCATTCCACCAGGATCACATCAGCTTAATAATTCAGCCAAAGTTAGTTTAATTAATGTAGTGATAAATGGGCAGCGAGAAATCCCTTCAAAATTAAATTGTCCTCTCCTGGTAATAGAAATATTGCAAATGTGAAAACACTTCACACTTTATTGGCTGGCGAAGGAATTTGCTTCAATTGGCTACATATATTGACAATTTAGACAGGTCCCATCAATTCTGCGAAAGGATTTCTTTGTTGATTTTCTGCTCACATAGATCATATATGTATACAGACAAATGGAAATGTATCTGTGCTATACAATAATCAGACTGAATCAGTAATCTGAAAATTGGATAAGATAAGTTTCTTTTGCGTGAAAAGATTGCTTTGTGTGTTTTTGCACACTGATATAATAAACCAGATGGCACTATGGATTGATTCAGACCCAGCCCTGAGAAGCCATTTTAGACTAATCTCACTCAATACAGTTCTGAGGAAGTCATCTAGGGTTAATCCAACTCCATATAAAACAAAGGAAACCATCATGAACCAATCCAACACCACAGAGCCAAAGAAACCATCTTGAACCAATCCAAATCCATATACTGCCAAGGATGTCATCTTGAAGCATTCAAAATCCATACAGAAAAGTTACCTTTAACCCTTACGGGGATCCAATATTTTTTGTTGACGTGTATCTCCCTGCCGAATTATTTACAAAATTACATAATCAAAGTAAGTTTGACACTCAGAAGAAAACAGCGTAGCACCGGAAATGGGGAAAAACTTGGGCCTTCATGCTGGAGAAAAGGTTGCAGAATTTTTTTTGTCTAGATCCCATTCTCACATAAAGTATTTGATTTTATTACAGAGAAGTTGAATCTACCTTGCATGACGCATTTTTTAGCGATTTCGCTGTTGATAATTGACAAAACAATGCAAAAACTCTGGCAAAACTGCATGTTTTTGCAGCTTCCGCAAAACTCGGTCACTTCATGTTTATTACCGCAGTTGCATACCGTTGAGAAGCTCCGAGTCTGGGATACATTAGAAAGGACTTTTCCTATTGGTTAAATCTGACAGCAATGTCCTAAATTGACCTTGAACAAGGCATAGAAACCTCTCTATTTCAAAGGTTCAAACCATTCTTTCTATTGGCTAACGATTACAACGTCCTGTAGTGGACCAATAGGAGCCCAGAGCTCATGCCCACTTATACTTCCTGTTCCTTATTAATATTAATCACGCAAGCCACATGAAATGCATTTTGCGACAAGAAGCGGCAAAACTGGCTCTTTTAGACTCAATTGAAACAAAGCTGCATTGACAATTACAGAAAACAATTCTGATGTATGTATCACATAAACGAGTTCAACTCCCCAATACAGTGGTCCCTGCCTTAAGAGGTCACTCCAATGACAGGCCACCTGGCTTGACAAGCTTCTTTTGGCAGGTCCCCACTGCTATCTTTTACATGTTATTGTACTCTCTAATGAAAGGACACCTGACTTGAGAGGCCACTTTTGGGCCTGCTCTTAGAGTGGCCTCTAAAAACAGGGACAACTGTACAATAGTGATATGTAGGGCTTAAATGTATGTAAATGGCATTTTTAGTGGTCTCTATAGTCCTCCTTAGAAAGACCATACTTTGTGCTTGGACAGGTCCTTATAAAGCAGATGGTGTTGTGGACTTGTGTGGTGCATTTCATTTCTCTTGTAAATCATACATGGCTCAGGCTTACTTCTTTGTTTTGAACTCCCCCCTCCCCGAAACCTTCCACATGCACTTTCCATAAAATCAGATATTCTTCTGACAAAAACCTCATCAACTGTAACAAATTGTGATATACTTAATCAATCCAGTAAAGCTAAGTCCCAAACACTGCTTAGAGTTCAGAGCAATTTCACTGCAAACCAAACAGGTCAGTACATTATACGTGAAGTGACTGAGATTACCAGGTCCAGTATTTCCATTAAAATGATAAACCAGATCCCAGCCTGGCATCCCAGATTTCTTTCTATATTCTCATGGAGTCAGATTTAAGTGGCTCCAATTAACCTTTTTTTTTTTTGTCTTTAATCATAAAGAGACATAAATTAAGCTTTTTGAAACATTCATGGTAATACTATTAAAATGTGACAAAAACTCTTTCTCTTATATGAACCTGAGATATTCCCTTTTGGCTGGCCACATTTAAGGACTCTAAATACATGCGAGTGTTTTTGAAGAAAACCACATTTAGAGCTTGATAAAGTACTACTTACTGATACAAAGACATCTAAAGTATATATTTTTGGGTTAGTACAATCATGAATTATAGATATGTGTAAAGATCAATCATTGTCCTTGCCTAATTGTTAAGTAAACACAGTGATAATGAAATGGTCGGGTGGTTTTATGCTGCTTTGTTCTATTTCTTCTATGAAACAAATGATAAAACTGTAAAAATAGTTTCATTTTATTCCTAACAATATTGTCCCAAAAAGTTTGCCATATTTTTGGATATCTTGTTTAGTAATGGAAATATTGCTTTGTAAAGTTCAAAAAGTCCCAACTTTCTCGTGTATTTCTTTGCCAAGGTTGATTTTTCAAGTTTGCACAGCAATATTTCATAAACTAAACAAGATATCCAAAAAAAAAAATATGGCAAACTTTTTTGGATGATATTGTTAGGAACCAAACCAAACCATTTTTACAGTTTGCCATTTGTTTTGGAAGAGAAATCAACATAACAGCATAAAACCCAGCCATTTCATTATCACTGTGTTTGCTTGGTTCCACGTATTTAGAGTCCTTAAATCAGAGTGTACTCTGCATGCTTAATGATTATTTAGAGGGGAAATTGGCAGCAAAATTTGCACTTCTGTGCATGAAGGCAGGTTGGACACTTCTTGTGTAAACAATGGGAAACCTTGCCTCAACTGCGTCAAAATATTACACTCAGTATGAACTGCTGCTCATCTTTATAAACAGCTTAAAAAGGTGAGTTGAGAGTGTGAATTGAACTATATACTGAATTGTTGATTGCCTGTGGGTTTGCAAAATCATACAGGAAGCTGAATGTCATGCTTCACCAATCTCTATATCGGAGTGTGGCACCATCCCAACAAACTGGTGAGGCCCCTATACCACACTAGATTCATCACCCTCCAAAATACACACAGCTTAGATACACTGTCACAATTGATGAACTCAGGTACACTACCATCCCACATACAACTGTAACCATAGTTACAATGTTAAAAGTCCCTAATCTTGTTTCATTCTTGATTTCATAGGGAAATGTCCCTGCCAGCACAAAATAGAATGAGTATCGAAACCTGACAACTGCTGCTGATGCACACTTTCCTCCAGTATAATTATTTTTCAGGTTTCTGACAGCACTGACTATTACAGGTCTAAACACTTGTCATTTGCTTACATAAAGACCTAGCGAGTCACATCTCTGGATCAAGACACAGGCACATCTGCCTGCACACAGTACAAGAACATATGCTGCAATGTAGGCTTACTTCATGTACATACATACACACATGTATACCCAGTATATATATACATTCTTGGCATGAAATGGATGAGACAATTAACTGTCACAGTAAGTACCACTGACTTACTGACAGCTAAAAGGAAAACCTCAGAAAATCAAATAAAATATATAGAGAATCTTGAACGAGCACTATGTCTCGATCAAAAGATATGACTAGCTATGTCTTGCATAGCATATACACAATGAAGCCACAGGCTGGTCATGTGTGCTCTGAAAAACATAGTCAGTCCCATCTGTCAATCAAGACACAGGCATATGATCTGAGATTCTATTTATCCTATGTTAAAAAGCAAAAGGACAATATTTTGGTCAAATACTTGCACATTTGTAAAACGGTATTCAAAAGATTCAAAGCAGCCATGAAACTGATCTGTCTGGAATGGCAGAGAGTGATAGTAAACATTCATTAGTGTGATTCACCCAATGACAAAACTGGGCATGCCATTTGACATGTAAGGTGACCCAGGATATTCACCAAAAGTTCATTCATTCATACCAAACAAGGAAAATTACAATGATGGTCACATTGGATGCAAAGCATGGTTTCATACAGCTGTACACTGTATCTGGTTCCTGAATTAAGGTAAAGTCATATGAATGCAAACATAGGATAAGATAAAGTAAGCTCAAATCAGGCCATTTCACTTGGTAAACCTGTCTGTGTTTGCCATGAACCAGACTGTTTGCTTGAAGAGTCAAGAAGGAAATTTCAATACAAATTAAAACAAAAAACAAAAAAAAACCAAAAAAAAACAAGCAGGTTTGTGTATGTATAGCTTACCTGAGCATTGTTAAACTGAGTCACTATAATTCTCCATCATAATTAGGGTTCTGCATGCCTTCATATCTGCCATAGTCATCCAAGGTGATGTATCCTGGGCCAAGTTTCCTCTTTCTGCAAAACATGACACAGAAAAAACATTATTCAAGGATGGTCTTTTTCAGATGTTGCTTTTCATTTATGGCTGAAGAAAGATAATCCATATTATGCAATATTAAACATCTACATGATACACATTTGTGATACATTTGGTATCTTTCCCCTTATTCTTTATAAATATATTGCATTTAGTGTCCTTTTCTTTAGTGCTTACTGACCTTGAAAAATAGGCCAAGGTCCCACAACATATGAAAAAATTAGACCACTGGTCTAATGCATATATGGGGTAAATTTTGCTTTAATCTCAATTAAATAGCACACCAATGAATTTAATGTGCTGGATGCCTATGATGTTAGCTCCAATAATTACCACCAGTGGCACCACCATGACTCCGTAAGTCATAAACTTTTGCCTGTATGATGTTCCTGTAATGGTATATGGATGTATGAACACAAGTTGAGATGTAATAATGACTATCACAAAAAATCATTTTGTGAAATGTATGCCCTCTGTGACCTAAAAAAAGCAGGTCAAGGTCATCCAAATTATGCAAGATCAAAGTTCCATACATGATAAACATTTGTGGCATATTTGGTTATGTAAGCCTATTCTTTCTCAACATGTTGAATTTAGCATTCTTTTCTGTAGTGTATAAAGACCATGAAAAATAGATCAAGGTCACACATAGTTTTGGAAAAATTTGATTACTGATCAAATGCATAGTTTTTGTACATTTACTATTTTTTCTCAATGTATTATTACAAAAATTAATTTAATGTGCTGTTGATACCTATATTGGAACATATAGTTCCAAATTCTACCACCAGAACTACCACCATGACTGCGGTGAAATACGAATCTTGCCTGTAAAACGTTTCTGTATTGGCACATAGATGCATATCCACAAGTTTGCATGTGTGTAATGACCATAACAAAAAATCT
Organism: Hermodice carunculata; assembly: GCA_964020975.1. Taxonomy (NCBI): domain Eukaryota; kingdom Metazoa; phylum Annelida; class Polychaeta; order Eunicida; family Amphinomidae; genus Hermodice; species Hermodice carunculata. Next base: position 60,820,256 of record OZ026613.1, read on the forward strand.
TTTACTAGAGTGCATTCCCTCTGTGACCTTGAGAAAGTAGGTCAAGGTCCTCCACATTACACAGTAACAACCTTCTACATATGATATACATGTCCTTTACTGAGTCCTTAACAAGAGGGCTGTGTGAACAGCCCATGCTCAGCTGACCTAGACATTCATCATACTTGCAGCTCTGTGAACTTGGGATAGGATCAAGGTCACCCATGTTCTGATTAGGTCTGACCTTTATAGAAGAACACAAACATATGCAACATCAAAGTCCCAGTTCAAGTAGTTCTCAAGTTATCATAAAAGACTCGGCAAGTGCCAAGGAGGCAAATGTGCGAAAAAAAAAAAAATAGTTCTCAAGTTATAGTGAAGAGTCAAATTTATGTATGTTGCACTGTGACCCCAGAAACGAGGTCAAAGTGGTGTAGTTTTTGCAACAAAAATTCTGACTCTATTGACAAAATCGCTAAAAAGTGTGGTGTTTCTAGCAATAAGTATCACTTGTCCGATACAAATTCCATATGCTTTTTTCTCTGGAATGTTTCCTGTCAGATCAGGGTAAGATGATATCAAATTTGAACTGGTCTCTCTTGTCAAATAATCTTTTTACATACTGGTTGTTCTTTATTTCTATATCCAGATCCAGGAAAGTAGCTCTTGTATCACTTTCGTTTTCCGGATTTGATATTAGTTCTTTGGGATATATGTTTTTTTCAATTTCCCTTTATTTCATCTCCATTGTTTAAAGCACACAGGTCATCTATAAACCTTTTTGTGTGAGAATATGATCTTCTTGCAGGTGTAAAGTTTGTTTTTGCCAATTCCTGCATCTATTTTGATTCACAAAAATGTAAAAAAAAACAGACGGATGACGGACCCTCACAAAAGTAAGCTGAGCTGAAAATGGGTCATGGTCGTCGAAAATTTCATAAATTTGACCACTGGTCTAATGCATATTTCTTGTCAATTTTGTAGTTTTGTCTCTACTTTTTATCACAATAATGAATTTAATGTGTTTTTGATACCTATGATGTTAGTTTCAATAATTACAACCAGTGGTGCCACCATGACTCTATATCTTGTAGGCTTTTGTCTGCATTATATTCCTCCACTGGTACATGGGTCTGTGTCCACATATTCAGATGTATAATGACCTACACAAAGGATATCACTGCCTGAAATGTATTCCCTCTCTGACTTTGAAAATGTGGGTCAAGGTCACCCACATTATCTAATATTCAACTTCAACATATGATACCCATCTGTTGTACATTCTGTGAAATTAACCTTATAATTTCTCAAGATAATGAATTTCATAAATTTTACCAAATAACAAGTCATATTTCCTGTTCACCTACAGGTGGCACTACAAGTACTACTCCGATTATATATATTTGCCTCTCGAATCTTTCCATCAAATTCGATATGGATCCATTGAAAATCAAACACACCAGTGCATTTAATTTTTTTTTTTTTTTACTTTTTTGGCCCCTGTACTGTGTAATCTACCAGGTGACACCACCAATAACAAAAGGAACCTAGATTTTTATCAGCACAATAACTTAAAAATTGTAGGAGTGACAGAAATGAGTGATCATATAAGCTCTGCGGCCTATGTTCAGCACAGTGAAAAAAACTTCTGGAGAATAAAAGTTAAACAAAAGAAGACTCAAGATTATCTTTTGCATGATATCTGAAAGTTGCACATTTTATAGGATTGAAGACCTAGCTGCTTTGCCCAAAATATTTGAAGTATTATCTTTAATGTCCAACAACAAGGCTCAAGCACTAACCATTATATCCGGCCAAAGATAGAACAGAAGAGATTATTGATCAGTTTATTTGCAACTGTAAAAAATGAAGTACATATACTGTATACATGTGATGCCTGAAATATGGGACCTGGTATTGTCAACCCCCAAAATATGGTTTAAATAGCTCTGGGGGTAGACTGGCTGTCGTCTGCTTCGTCATATTTGTCCCAAGGGAGTTAATACACAGGGGTGTTTAATGGCGACGTGGGTCCAGTGGATCGCCGAAGGCGACGAATGTCTAACATGGGACCAGTGAGCCACCGAAGGCGACGAACCAGACTGGTAGGGTTAACAAAGTTCCACCCGCATCCTGCAGATGGCGCGGACCGGTGAAATTTGCACCGGCTATAAACAGCCAATCAGAAAGCAGGTCACCATTTGACATGCAAAATTTGCATTTAATATCTAAACAAGACGGCATGGCCAACATGGCAGTAGCAGCCACACTCAAGGACAGTGTACACTTTATAGCTTAAAAACTTGGTCGGCCTGTGGTATCAGGAGTTCAACTGGAAATACTAGAGTACATAGGCAAAGGGCAGGATGTTTTTGCATCTTTGTCGACAGGTTCGGGCAAGTCTGACGCACATGGCGGTACATTCGTGCTGCAGTGGGCAAACCACGGTCATCTCACTCTCACTCTCAGTCTCAGCGAGGATCCCTCAGCCTCATACATTGTAATCATTGTATCGCCTTTAGTAGCCATCATTAAAGAACAGGTAGCATTTTTAAAGGAAAAGGGGATGAAAGCAACCCATGTAGGAGATGAGGAATGTGATTTGGAGGGCCTAAAGAAGGGGAATTACAACTACGTGTTTGGCAGTCCTGAATCTTCCCTGTCTGCCAAGCACAGAAAGCAGATATTCACAAACCCCTTATAAGTCACGACTTGGTGCCATATTCATTGATGAAAGTCATTGTATTGTGAAATGGTAATGTTTAACCGCGACATGGGATCAGTGAGTCTCCGAAGGCGACGAACCAGACCGGTGCAAATTTCCACCAGTCGGCGCCATCTGCAGGATGCGGGTGGAACTTTGTTAACCCTACCAGTCTGGTTCATCGCCTTCGGCAACTCACTGGTCCCACGTCGCGGTTAAACATTCGTCTCCTTCGGCGACTCACTGCACCCCACAACGCCGTTAAACACCCCTGTGAATTAACCCCTTTGGGACAAATATGACGAACCAGACGACAGCCAGTCTACTCTGGGGGCTACTCACGAAAAATGCATCTGTTATCTGTTCCTTCCAGACAGTTTAGGAACTTTCTTATTTGTGAAATAGGTTGTGGTTTTTTTTAAATACTAGTCTCCTTTGAGAGACAAACCATTATAGCACACCTAGCTAAGGTCCACATTTTCCTAGTGACATGTTTCTAATGTGACTTGACCTCTGTTGAAACAAAACCTGCTTCATATGACCACTTTTTGATTTCTACAGTATGTAACTTTTGCTCTCTAAATTTATAACTTGTTTCAAATTTTATGATCACTACCAGGTTAATGTCTTGCAAAGACCCTAGTACATCACACTAATGGGATCAGTGGAGTTAAGTCTGATTGCATGCCAAACACATGCGACAATTACAGTCCCATTTCATTCTAATCAGGAGCAAATGAGATGGTGTCTGACCAAAAATGTTATGTTTTTCCTGGAACATGGGTGATTAACGAGCTTACATTGAGAAATACATGGTGCTGTATACATATCCTGTATACTCTTCTGCTCTGTACACCGATGGTCTGTCACCAGAGATATTGGGCTCCTGCATGTCCTGGCAATCCTGTCTACTTTGCTGGGCCACAGACAATGAATAATTTACTGACTGGCTTCCTGTATTTACAATCCTTGACTCACAGTTGATTTCAGTATTTGACATACATGTCTCTTTTCTGGATAATTTTTCCTCCATTGGGGCATGAATGTGTAATACACAGGCAATAACTTCACATATTAATCACTTTTCCAATGAATGATTTAATACTTAATATTTATATGTACATTGTTCATACCTATCAACACAATCAAATAACTAGAGGGCTGCATGAACAGCCCATGCTCAGCTGACCTAAGCTTGTCCCACAAAATCAAGGTTGCAACTGAATAGACCTGTGCTGAGCTTTTGCCGAGTGCATCTGCATCTTCATAAGAGGTCTTCTTTTAAACTGAAATGCCTTAGACTTTTTACAAGAGACCTCTTATTTTCAGTGCTAATGAACTTTTTTCCTTCCCTTTACATCCCATCTACACTTACTTGTCATTATTGTCTATTGTTTACTTCCATTTGCTCAGTGATATTAGCCTGAGATGCTACTGTTGTGTTGTTTTTTAAAACCGAGAATAAAGAAATATTGTATGTATGTATGTATGTATGTATGTATGTATGTATGTATGTACGTATGTATGTATGTATGTATCTGGCATTTAAAAGTATTTCTGAGATGGATGACTGAGCCTCCCTAAAGCTAAGTCTGACTAGCAATTCAGCTGAGCTAAAAATTGTAGTGCAGCCCTAGGAACAAATTAAGAACAAGGAGTCCCTAGAAGTGTTCACGTATCAAAGCAATTGGGTGAGTGGCTTTAGGGAAAAAGATTTTTAAAGATTTGCTCCAAAAAAGAACAAAACAATATTCATAAAAAACCCGGAATTTATTGCAGCATGACCATTTGAATAAACTTGGTAAAGACCCACCCAAGGCACATTGCCATCAAGTTTGAAGTGAATCTGGTTGAAGATTTCAAAGAAGAAGTCCAAAATGTGAATTAGCATTAGAATGCCCATTGACTTTCATTGTAATCAACTGAAAAGGTGCATTTACAAATGAGTGCCCGAATTGAAAAAAATCGTTAAAAATCAGGTGTCTACAACAGTGCCACTTAGTGAACAAATTTGTTTGACCTTTTCACAAGGAACATATCCACAATGTTTCAGCTTTATCTCATCGACGGTTTTGGAGAAGTAGAAAATAGTGAAAACACACAAACAAGAGGGCTTTCTGAACAGCCCATGCTCAGCTGAGGATATTCATTTCATTACACTTGATGTTCTGTGAACTTGGGAGAGGACAAAATAGGTAGACACTTGTCAAAGGTACATCCCTACCAAATTTGACAAAAATCTGGTAAAACTTATTGAAGTCATAACCATTACAATAAATTCTCATGTTAAACTTTCCTATTAAAACATTTTTTTAAAGATTTTCCAGAAAAAAATCATAAAAATTCCAATCATTGAAGCATAACCATTTGAACAAGCTTGGTAAAGACCCACCAAAGGTACATTGCCACTAAGTTTGAAGTCAATCTGATGGACAGTTTCTTCAGAGAAGTCTAAAATGTGAATTAGCATTAGAATTCCCATTGACTTACATAGTAATCAATAGGAAAGTTGCGTTTACTGATAAGTACCCAAATTGAAAAAATCGTTAAACGTCAGGAATCCACAACAGCACCACCTGGTGAACAGCTTTGTTTGACCCTTTCACAAGGAACATATCCACCATGTTTTAGCTTAATATGAGTGTTGGTTCTGGAGAAGTCAAAAATAGCAAAAACACACAAACAAGAGGCCCATGGGCCTAATGCTCTGCTTGCATTGTGGCTACATTGCAACTGTTCATTTCAAAGTTGTAAGTCCTCAAGTGGCTTCTGAACATGTAAAGCTTTATGTCAAAACGGCCACCAGATGGCACTACGCTCCACAAGCAATCATAGCTTATTTGTGCAATCCTGTGATGAATATTGTTGCACGTGCCAAGACAGCAAAGAGTGAGTCATTAACTTTATGTCCTCAGTGACCTTGGGGCAGAAGATCAAGGACACCCAGAAAATGTAATACAAGAGGCCCAAAGGGCTGCCTGGTGCGGTGCTGACATTGCCATTAAAGTCCAAGCTATAACCTGCCATTACAAAATCACCTCTTTCAATTTTACAGGCATGGCGACCTCAGAAAATAGGTCAAGGTCACTCATATTATATACGATTCTAGCTTTGGACATTTTCTATATGTATCTTATAAATTTGGCAAGTCTAATCCAATTACTTTTTGAGATATGGAATTTTATATCTTAAAACACATTTTGGCTTATAATTTCCATCAAATTATAGGTAGCACCACTAATATCATTACTAACTTAGACTTTGACCTCCCCAACAATCCCACCAAATTGGGTGAAGATCTGCCAAAAATTAAACATGCTAGAGTGTTCACAAGATTTTCATATTTTGACCCCTATATTGCATAATATTGTAAGTGGCACCACCAATATCAAAAGGGATCTAGATTTTTATATCCCCTACAAGTTCTGAAAGTTATATTGGACTGTCTTGAAAACTGTGGACAGTACTGCGGTCACAAGATTTTCACATTTTGACCTGTATATAACATAATACGACAGGTGGCGCCACTAACATTGATATCGACAAAGATTTTTATTCAATTTATAACTCCTAAACATTACATGGGCCCATGTCAAGAATTGTGGGGTGCAGAGCATTAACAAAATGACCCCAATATTCAAACTGGCCATTTGACCTTGACCTTCAACTCCGATTAAAAAAATTTTCCGTTCCAAATATACGCCCAACATCCAGCTTTCCATATATAGTCTGTTTGTTCAAATTGCATAATAACTTTTCAAATAATTGATGAAAAATAAAAACATGGACATGCCCCAAACTCCATAATTACTGGTTCACAGTGACCCAAAAGGAAGGTCACCAATTACAGATTTATATATTATGTAATCAAGTGCAATTTTGATCTGGAGGCTCAATTCTCTTTGCCACTGATGTCCAAGCTACACCCGCCATTACAAAATCACCTTTCAACTTTACAGGCATGGTGACCTCACAAAAATACGTCAAGGTCATTGATATCATATAACATTCTACCTTTGGCCATGGTCGATACATCATTTAAATTTGGTAAGTATGATCCAATTACTTTTCCTAATATGGAATTTGACATCTTAAAACACATTTTGGCTCATAATTTCTCTGTCAAATTATAGGTGGTCCCACTAGCATCATTACCAACTTAGACTTTGACCTCAATCCCACCAAATTTGGTGAAGATCCGCCACAAATAAAAAATGCTACAGTGTTCAAAATATTTTCATATTTTGACCCCTACATTACATAATGTAGGTGGCGCCACCAATATGGAACTCGGCCTAGATTTCCATACACTCTACAAGTCCTGAAAGTTATATTGGGCTAACTTGAAAACCGTGGACGCTATAGCACTAACAAACAAAAGTTTATGGACGTCTCTAGTATGAGACACTTATGTAGAAAAACATGACCCACATTCATAAATATCAAACCCAACAATGACAGCAAAGAGATTCCAGAGTTACCAAAACATCAACACTCATCTCCCAATACCAATGTGAAGAAACAAATTTCACTCCTGACTTGAAACAGGCAGTCACCCATAAAAGGCAACTGGTGGTTTTAAACCGGTCCTCTCAACCTTTGAAATATTCAATAAATACAGACTATAGTGTTTCCAATATGTATAGGCCCAACCACTCAAAAGCCAAATTTTATCACTTCTGCCAAAATTAAAAGATAATTGGTAGGCCTATCACTTTTTTGGTTCTTCTCACTAGTTCTTCAGCTGAGTGCCAGGGTTTCCCCACTTGGTGAACTTCTACACATATTGTATTTCATCCCTCAACAAGACTTGTCAGGAAATAAGTGCTGCTGCTGCATCATGTGACACTATAAAATCTGTCTGAAATGTTTTTGCCTTATCTTGTCAGCCCAATCATCAAGACTACATTTATAGCTTACTTACATGAATACCTGGTTTCGCTCTTGCTAGCACGTTCACATTTTCATATCATTCAACAAGGAAGTTCCCATAAATAGGCAGATCCCTGTATTAAACGTGTCAAAATATGTTGCTTTTGCCTAACTACGCTAGATTGTAAGTATTATAAACTTAGCTGTTCGAAAAGTCACATCATACGTTTGGGGTCCGTATTCTTTATTCCCACAAATGTTAGCAACACGCTTGGTTTTTTATCAATGTGCAACCATCATGTCCTGTATATAAACTTCATGTACATGTATGTACATTTGAAAAGAGCATTCAGAGAACAGATTACTCTCAGCATCCACAGTCTTTTTTTTTTCCTCAATTCTCAAAGCTGGGACTTTTAATAATGAATATTTCCCACTATAATACATAGAAGTACATGTATTTGTAGGCAACCTCTATTTAGGACAGGTGTCACAATATGGCGTAAGTCACCAAAAATTTGATGAAGCTATGGCACTGAGTCCTTCTCGAGATATTACGGCAACATTGTCCATTTGTCTGCCACTCACAAGGCCTTCAAATAAATACTTCAAAAGTTCCATAACAAGTTTATAAATACTCAGAGGATGCTAATTATCAATAGGGATATGGTCCACTACAATGTGCATCTCTGATAAAAATTTGATGAAGCTGCAATGGATCTTTGTTGAGATATTATGGTAATGTTGTCCTTTTGTGCACCACTCAGACGGCCTTGAAATAAATACTTTAAAGTTTCATGAGAAGTTTATAAATACAAAGATGAAACTGGATTTTAATGAAAACCTGATCCATCATAAGATGCATCTCTGACAAAAATTTGGTAAAGCTGTGATTAATATTTTCTGAGATATCGTGGCAACATCATCAATGCTGACGCACTCAAACAGCCTTCAAATAAATGCATTAAAACTTTCATAAAAAGTTTTAAAATAATCAGAGTAATATGGTTTCAATGGGAACCTGGTCCATCATAAGATTCTTCTGTGACAAAAATTTGGTACAGCTATAGTGAATAATTTTGAGGTATTTTTTATTTTTTTTATTATGGTAACATCATCCCCTTTTTGCCATTCAGACAGCCTTGAAATATACACTTTAAAAGTTTCATAAAAAATTTTAAAATAATAAGAGAAAGCTGGTTTTCAATAGGAAACTGGTCCATTGTAAGGTGCATCTCTGATAAAAAAATTGGTACAACTACGGTGATTTTTTTTTTTAGATATTGCGGTAACTTAGACAAGACAGACGATGCAGGAGATGACAATACCCTCCGGCACTTTATGTGCCAAGGATAGAAACCACAATAAACTCTGCAAAGCATTACCTTCTTACATAATAAAGGATTCTCATAGAAACTGATAATATGCATATCCTTAAAATTCAATCTAACTCTGACAAAACGAAATGAGGGTGAAACAGTACATTTTATCGTCACTTCCCAGTATGAGTATACAATTGTGCACATCAATGTATGTATGGCCTGTGTGCCTGCAGCTGTAAGCTTATAGCACCTGCTGCCCAGCCTTGCCTCGTGCCCCTCATTTACTTACTTGTTTCCTCAACCAGTCCTCTATGACTGTTATTAGATCCCTGTGGAGGTCTCTCCACACAAATTGGCCAAATATTGGCTAAAATAAAAATCATTGCAGCAGTACCCTGGGGTAAGCATGGATCAAACTGACCAGCCATGGTGTATTAGACTCTGATCTTCAATGGTGCATAGGAATCACTGGAGACGGGACCAACATCAAGATATTGACTGAAGGTCAAAATTTTATATTCTATGTGAACACGAATGCAAAATAAACTGCACTGGCTTCTTTCTTGGACACGTTTGCACTGCAGGTATTCAATTTCTATCCCCATGTTTAGTAACCTTTCTTAGTACCATAAGAATTTAGTCCAAATTTTAACACAAAGACACATATGCAAGAAAAGGTTTTCAATTAATTAAGCAGCCATGAGAGATGAAGGAAAGAAAGAGGAAGAGAACAATAGAAAAATGTCAAGAAGAAAGGTAGATAGGTAGAAAGAAAGAAAGAAAGAAAGAAAGAAAGAAAGAAAGAAAGAAACAAAGAAACAAAGAAAGAAAGAAAGAAAGAAAGAAAGAAAGAAAGAAAGAAAGAAAGAAAGAAAGAAAGAAAGAAAGAAAGAAAGAAAGAAAGAAAGAAAGAAAGAAAGAAAGGGGTAACTTGGACATTTGTTGAAATATGTTTCAAATGGACGTTCTTTCCCCTTTTACACATTACATGTACCTCCACTGACGTCAGTTTAAGTTACCTGGGTACAGCCAGAAGCAATTGTATTTTAATTCAATTCATTTCTTGAGAAATCCCACAGGGGGATACATGAGACAACAATGAATATAAGCTGTCATGACATCAACATGAGTGTCTGTATGTACACTAAGTTAAGTGTCGACAGTTCTTGGCAATGTGTGTTTACTGAAGTGTCCGATATATTTTTAAAATAGATAAGCTGAGCTTTCTCAAAGCATAACAATCATCTGTCTGGAAGAGTGCCATACATTTGGTAACATTAGGTCTTTTAAAGTAATATCTCTCAATTATATTTTTTCTTTCCTTGATCAAAATATGGGCACTGAAAGATATGGTTCTCATCACCTTACTCATTTTCGCTACATAGAGAACACCTCTTCTCATACCGTGGGATATCTTCATATCTTTTGGCTTCGATTGGCAGGTGGTGATTTGATAGTTTAAATCTAGTGCATCATATTCAACACTGCTTTGGTAGATTTACCAGGTAATTTTCAAATTGGATATCTGATTTAATACCGTATTTCTATAAAAGTAATATTTGTTACTGTTCATAACTTGGTCATCCTTTTTTGGAGGTATTAATCATATAGTTTGTATTTCACAGACCATGTAATATTTTCTACTTTTTTATTTAGCCATATGTAGTTCATTCCATGAGCTTGCAGGGTACTCTTCATACTCAAAATCCATGGTGATGTGTATTTATGCCAGACTCATCCAGAGATAGTAACATCCTGTACAGAACAACTGAGGGTTTTCTATCATTACTGCATGCGGCAAGTTTGCACTTGTTACAAGAGAAAGTCTTTGTTCAGATTATACTGGGACTGGGAGATCTTGAACTACCACATACAAGAGGCATATATGTGTAGCAAAATGTCCCAAAATCTCAAAATGAACAAAGTTATCCAAAACAGGCTGAACATTACCTAAACATTCAGCCTAAGATAAGTTCCAACCTGGTCTGGAAGCACCAAGAAGTGCTTGTTTACAATTTCAAGAAATTGGCGTAGCGGTTTTTGCGAAGAATTTTTTAGGATTCCCCCCCCCCCCAGAACAATTTTTTTCTCTCAAAAAAATGAATAAATCACTGGATGGTTTGAGGACACCTCATGCATAAAAACTCAGCTGAGCTACAAATGGAGTACTAACAGCTTCTATTTTAGGATCCTTACTCTCGCTGAATTTTGTGTTAAATTTGGACAGGCGTTGTAGTACCACAAGTCCATCGCATATTTCACCTATCTTGGACCAGTGAAGGGATCTATTAAGGATACACGTTAGGTAAACAATGATCTTAGTGCTAGCTAAGACGTTCTGTATATAACTCTCTTAAATCAATAATAAGGTTCTGTAAAGTGCACATTTTTACAAAGCATACAAACTAATAGTTAATACTATGGTACTGTTTCATTGGAGCATGTTTGCACAGCAATCATTAAAGTGAACAAAGGAGATCGTCATTCTTTGATATAAATTTCGATTCAACTACATTTTCACAGATTTCAACATCAAATTTAAGGCCAACTGTAGACCACAAAGCAATCATAAAAATCGTGTCTCATTTTTTTATATTTGTTGCTGTTTTTGAGATATGGCTGTTTGAAGTTGGAGTAATGACACATCAAGGGCAACATATTTTTTAACCAACTTTGGTGATAAAACAGGACAAAATATGAAAAATCTGAGACATCGTTTTTGATTCATTTCATAAACTTTAGCTTGAAGCAGATTTGAGAGCCCTATCTTCATTAATGAATGAGTTGAAACTGAATCAATATTTCTGCTAAATTATGACAACCTTTTGTATAATTGCTATGTAAACATTGCGACCAACTGACATGAAATTGTACTACATGTAAATAGAATCTCCAGTTTGTTAGCTTTCAAAAAATGTATATTTTACCACACTTTACGTCTAAATCTAGGGTTATATTCAACAATATGTGAAAGTCATCGCTAGCCTGATATATTTCCTTCACCCTTTCCCCCTTCAACCAACCAAACTGACTGGTGGTCACGTGTTGTCTGCCTCAACGGTTTTTACACCATTTCAACATTAATGAAAAACAATTTGAATGAAAACTGTTGATGAGACATACCAAGATTACATGACCCAGGTCAACAGCTTTCTTTGGCATGGGTTGACCACTGAACACCCAACTCATGCCAAGGAAAGCCATTGATTCCATCATCCCTCAGAGGGAAAAACAAGAGGGCTGAGTGAACAGCCCATGCTCAGCTGACCTAGACATTCATCACACTTGCCTCTCTGAGAAATTGGGACAGGATCAAAGTCTCTCATGTACTGAGTAAGTCTGACCTTTATAGAAAAACACTAACATGCGCAACATCGAGGTCCCAGTTCAAGGTAGTTCTCAAGTTATAGTGAAGAGTAAAATTCATGTATGTTACACTGTGACCCCAGAAATGAGGTCAAGGTCACTCACGTACTGTCTACGCATGACCTTCATAGAGAATCATTTACATATGCAACATCCAAGGTCCTCAAAACAGATCTCCAGTTATCAAGTGAACAGTAAATTTCATGTCAGTGGTCCTATGTCCTTAAGAAGGAGGTCAAGGTCCAAACATCATTGGAGAATGACCATTTGCACAAATAGGTAGACACTTATAAAAGGTACATCCCTACCAAGTTTGGCACAAACCTGGCCAAAATATTTTAAGTTATAACCATTACAAGAAATTCCCATATAACACTTTCCTATAAAAACTTTTTTAAAGATTTTTGAAAAAAAAAAATCATAAAAAATACAAAAATCACTGGAGGGTGACCATTTGTACAAACACCATAGAGACCCACTCAAGGTACATTGCCACCAAGTTTGAAGTAAATCACAAGGACAGTTTCTTCAGAGAAGTCCAAAATGTTAATTACCATTAGAATGTATTAGAATGCCCTTTGACTTGCATAGTAAGCGATATAAAAGGTGCTTTTACTGATAAGTACCCGAATTGAAAAATATTGCTAAAAATCAGGAATCCACAACAGTGCTACCTAGTGAACATCTTTGCTTGACCCTTTCACAAGGAACATATCCACAAAGTTTAAACTAAATTTGAGAGACGGTTCTGTGGAAGAAGTCACAAGTAACCAAAACACATAAAACTTCATAAAAAAAATTGAAAAAAAAAATTACAGGACTACCTGGTGTGCAAATAAGAACTTAGAGTCCCTACCAGTGTTTTTATGTAATATTAAAGCAATTGGGTGAACGGTTGTGGAGAAGAAGATTTTGTCAAAACAAAAAAGACTAGAAAAATCATTAAAAATCCAAAAATCACTTGAGCGTGACCATTTGGACAAACCTGGTAGAAACCCACCCAAGGTACACTTCCACCAAGTTTGAAGTCAATCAGAGTGACGGTTTTGGAGAAGAAATCAAAAGTGTGAATTAGCATTAAAATGACCATTGACTCGCGTAGAAATCAATGGGAAAGCTACTTTTACTGATAAGTACCTGAATTGAAAAAAATCATTAAAAATCAGGAATCCAAAGCAGTGCCACGTAGTGAACAACTTTGTTTGACCCTTCTGCAGGGAGCATATCCACCAAGTTTCAGCTTAACCTGAGTGACGGTTCTGGAGAAGAAGTCGAAAATAGCAAAAACACACAAAAAAATAGAAAAAAACTCACAGCACCACCTGGTGAACAAATTAAGAACTAAGAGTACCCAGGAGTTTCCCTGTGGGATATCAAAGCAATTGGGTGGGCAATTTCGGAGAAGTTTTTTAAGATTTGCCCCAACAAAGAACAAAAAAAATCATAAAAAATCCAAAAATCACTGAAGCATAACCATTTGTACAAACTTGGTAGAAACTCACCAAGGGTAGATCCCCACCAAGTTTGAAGTAAATTTGATTGACGGTTTTTCAGAAAAGTTGAAAATGTAAATTGTGGAGGACGACAGACGGACGACGGACCTTCAAGAAAGCTCAGCTGACTTGTCAGTCAGCTGAGCCAAAAATCAAAAAATCACTAGAGCCTGACCACTTGAACAAACTTGGTAGAAACATATCTAAGGCACATCCCCACTGAGTTTAAAGTGAATCTGGCTGACGGTTTTGGAGAAGTCGAAAATGTGAATTGTGGAAGACGGACATCTCTAATATGATACACTTATGTAGAAAAACATGACCCACATTCATAAATATCAAACCCAACAATGACAGCAAAGAGATTCCAGAGTTACCAAAGCATCAACACTCATCTTCAAATACCAATGTGAAGAAACAGATTTCACTCCTGACTTGAGACAGGCAGTCACCCACAAAAGGCAACTGGTGGTTTTAAACCGGTCCTCTTAACCTTCGAAATATTCTTCATTAAATAACAACTATAGTGTTTCCTGTTTCCGGACGGATGAAGGATGGCTAGTCATAAAATAAGCTCAGCTGACTGACAAGTCAGCTGAGCTAAAAATAACTCAAGGGGGAACAAGATAAATGCATCATCATCATCATCACATATCCTGTGGTATATGAACAGTGAGAGGAGTTTATAAAGCCTTACTAGGGCTGAATTTTTTATATACCAGAAAACACAACAAAACACCTGTCTTACATGTTCTGTTGATATCATGTACCTTAACAGTATGCAGAGGCAATGGTTAATATATTCAATTTTCAACCAATCTGATTCACTGAAATGAAGGACCCAGTGCCTACAGTTAGGAGCCTGAAGGAACTCCTTTTTGCTTTGTAAGGGAAGCAATCTAGTCACAACACATAGTGTATCTACAGATAAATATAATTGACCTGTCGACACCCTGTTATGTACACCTGCCATGTCCTTGTGTCCTCAATATAGACAGTGATAGTCAGTAAATGTGTACATATAGCATGCCCCTAGGCTAATATCTACTTAGACTTCTGTCTTATCATCCAGTGAGCATACAATACGCCGTGCTGCTTATATCCAGTACACAGCAATCTCCTATCTGCCTGAGGTAGGGGTGCGCATGCTTTCCTTAGCAAGGGCTTGGGCATAGCTTGTCTCCAGAGCTCAGAGCAGAAAAGGTCAACTGGCATTAAGATCAAATGAAAAGCATCAATGGCAACTATACAAAGCTTATAACCATCATACCATGAGTCATGAAATGGTTCTATTTGATGCTCCTCATTTACAGCATCAGCAATTTTTTGCCCATATGTAACATAACATTATGTCAAGCAATTTCATCAAATTTAACAACTAAATAGGGTTAAAGACCATTCAGAATAAACTTTTGGCCTAGCATCACATTGTTCTTAAAAGTACAATATTTATTTTATTTGTTTGTTTTTGGGGGTTTTTTTTGGGGGGGGGGGGAGGTTGTTTTGTTTTGTTTTATTTTTGTTTGATTTCTTTTTAAAGGGTAGCCCATAAAGCAGTTTACATTGATTCTTTGTAATGGGCCCTTGGACACATACAATACACAGTAATTTGCTGATCACACCACAGCATGTTGTCTGTCCTATTTCATGGGCATATCACTTTTTGACCATGAATTTAGCATGTGTTTTGCAACATTTTACGAATGTTGAATAACACACTGAAAGGTTAGTTTGTCTTTATCAGTGCAAGACAGTAAACCCATGCAATTCAAATTCAATTTTGACCGTTTTTTGCTGTCAATGTAGAACATAAGGGAATCAGGATAACACCCGCAGTGGTTGCTTTACATGCTAGGGTGTAACACAATAATGTTCCCAATGAAATGCACAAAGAGAACATGTAAAACTCACTGTTACATGTAAAAACACATCATGACACTGTCTGTTATAAACATGTCCATCAAAGAACAGCTCTGAGAAAAGTACACTGCCCCTGCCCCTGTGGGGACCGGCACGTACCAGCAAGACCTCAGTTATCAAAGTTCAACTGAAGGAGCTTTGTATCAGTATGGATAGCCTGACAAATATATTTAACATGGTGTTAACTTGCAGAGAAAAACTTTTCACATATGTGAAAGAATCATTAATAGGCAGATAGCTTGAGAACAAAGATTGACGTATTACAAAGTGAGTAAGGTTCAATAGCTTTCAAAATAGCTGTCAAAAGACAGCCATTGATCAAATAGTTCCAAGGAATCCTGGGTCAAAGTTGACTGATCTGAGCTTCAAGTACTGTCCTGAAACAAATCCCCAGAACAAATGGTAAAAGCTTTCAGGTTTACTGAAATTCTGTAGAATCAAGCAGACAGATAATTCTGTTGGTGATTCAGGTATTGTAGGAGATGTTCTTTCTGGCACTGCAGCATTGGAATAAGTCATTTGCAACAGAATAAAGAGACGTATTTTTTTGTAATTTTATTGTGAACTATGTTAAACCTCATGCACCTAGTGCTTTGGGCAGGACCACCATGGCAGGTATGTAATACTGAACTTTCACAGCCTAATAAATACATTGAACAAGCATTCCGGACAGTTAACCCTTTCAGTGCCAATCACATCTTAAGTCGATCTACTTAAGTCAAACTAGTCGGAATTATCATTAGGATCTCAGATTCTTATTCCTCGTAAAGAGAGCTTTCATTCAAGTAACAGTATGCCTATAGTTCCAGAGAGAATACCCCAGGTCAACAGCTTTTCTCGGTGGGCTTTGTGCGCAATGCGCACTGAGAAAAGCTGTTGACTCTGTCCAAAATTTGGCACTTAAAGAGTTAAAACTGTCTGCTTTCTCAACAGATTGCATGCTGCCAAATATTTGATACGACCATGTACTCTAATTTATGAGTTTGGTCAGTCGTTTACATTCGTGAGCTTTTCAGTCATGAATACACTGTACATTTCATGACAATTGGCTCCAAACTATACTGGCAAATCATGTGAATACTACACAAATGTACCACAACCCTTTCCCACAGATAATCCTATAATGCTTCAAATGACTTCTACTGGTCAATGTCTGAGACTTTTTAATGCAGCATGCTTTATACAAAACCCTGCCAGGACTTCAATATTTAAGTACTGCACATGAACTAACTGTAAAAAAGACTACAGCTGGCTGAAAAATTTGGTATGAATTGGATGCTACAAGGCACCCACTGTCTTCCTGAAAGGATATCATCTTTTCACCCATGCAAAGACACTCTGAATTCATCAGTGAGTGTTGTCATTGTTCTGTATGGCTTCCAACGGTGGAGCCACAGGACTGAAAATCCTTTATCTATCAGGGACAGATCTAGACTTTCAATCAAAATCTAAGCCAAAACTGAAAGTAAAAAGAAAAATTGTAAAGAACGCTATGGTACATCTTTAATAATTCATCTTAAAATCATTTGGGTCTCACTTTTTACCTTTCTTTAGCCAAATCAAAGAAACATTAGCAGTTGGCTGCTGGCTGATGGTACTCGCAGTCTCTGATCCACATATCATATCACATACAAAAGCAAAGTAACATGTTGTTGACAAACTACATTGATATATAACCAAAAAAAGGATCATTCTGTGTCTTTTTCTCTTTTAAATGTTCACTGGACAAGACCTTCCTTGGAACTCTTAACCACATCCACATACAGCTGTGCTTTGCTTAAAGTGCCAGTAATTAATTAGACATGCATCAAGACTGAGGATTTGACTAATCAACAGTCTACTATCCAAAACATATTCATATGCTCCAATAGCCAGTCATCAGGACAACAACAAGGCTTCTCTGGTTTTTATGGATCATTACCAGTGAATTTTTAACTGGCTGTCAGATATTCTCCATGTCAAATCTTTGTAGTCCACAGTGAAAGCATCCTCCTCTGAGCAATGTAACAGTGAAGATAGAAGCCACATAATATTTTGTAGGACATAGAGAATGCAATGTGTAAGAGTGGCTCACAGAGATAACATGGGAATTGGGGCTACATGCATGCATTCTACAGCAACCCAGATAATTAGAACAGTACTACACATTGTCAAGCACAAGTTTACAATGGAGTATATTTGATTACTTCAATGAGCATAGGGGCACAATAATATTGGTTCCTGTCAGCCCTAAAAAATAGTCTATTTGTATCCTGCCAGATGAGAATTTTTGGAGAGTCAGTAGGTCAGGAAAAACAAGACATGTTCAAAAAGCATTGATGCCCCCCCCCCCTGTCATTATGCCTGCCCTCATTACCCTGTTAATAGTACTTAATGGGGCACTTATGACCTTGGGTTGCCTCTATAGACCCCCCCCCCCCCCAGATTGCTATATGTTTCTGATGCGCTCTCTTCGGAGGCAAGACCACGGGACATGGATGCAGAAACCAAATTCACTTAAGTTGCCTTGTGACCTTTGAAATTAGGTCAAGGTCTCCCTTCTTTGAAGCTGATCTTGCCCCAATAGAAGACTATAAACAACTCCAAAATAAAATTTCAAGCTCAAAAAATTCTGCTGTTATAAAGCAGAAACTAGATTGCATAATGTGGTTCTGTAACCCAGGGAACTTCAAGTCACTTATTTCAGAACTTGACCTGGCTCTTATAGAAGGCTATATTCCTGTGCAATCAAAAGCCCTATAGATGTCAAAAACATCTTTAGTTATCATGCAGAAAAAAAGGTTCGCTAATAGGACTCTAGATGGTGACCTTGGGGATTTGGTCAAGGTCATCCACCATCTAAGCTGACCAAGCCTTAATTGAGGATTGAGGACCACTATCATGTGCAATATTTAAGTCATAACTTGAAGTCTGAGTTACAATGCAGAAACAAAGTTGACTAAATTGGCCTTGTGACCTTAGAATTTAAGTCAAGGTCACCTATCTTCAAACTTGACCTGGCACTTGATAAGGACTATAATACTGTGCAATATATAAGTCCTATCATAAAAACTTGTCCAGTTATCATGCAGAAACTAAAACTAACTATAGTACTTCCGTGACCTTGGGAATTGGGTCAAGGTTAATCATCTTCATACTTCACCTAGCCCTTATAGCAGTACACACTTGGAGAGTATCACAATCCTATCTCAAAAACTTCTTGAGTTATGGTACAGAAACCACAGTGTCTCTGCCAACTGATCAACTGACATGAACAAAGCTACATGCCCCGCCTGGGATGGGGGAGGATTAAAAAAGACCTTTTGGAGTGTCTGTGGATCAGAAAAAAAAGTTAGTTCTTTTTCAAAATAATTAAAGATATTTTGTTTGAATTTTGTCTAGGGTGCTGTTTTCTGACATTTGACACCAGTGTCAACATTTTTATGTACACTGATAATCAAACCTATAGTTTTAATCTGCAGCTAATCTATAAAAAGCCAAAAAATAGACAAGAAAAACAGAAGAATCCTCACCTGCCACAATTGCAGTCTTCAGTTATTACAGTTCAAAATACTTTAAGAGACAAAGGCTTATCAGCAGTTAATAATCAATGCTTATCATTAAGCTCATGTATCTCCCTATATGTCATTATGAGGTCATTCTTCATTATGAGGTCACTCTTCCTTCTCATATGGTACGTCCATGATGTACATGAATGTGAATCTTGCGTCAGCAGCACCTTTTGATGGCAAGAGGGTGTGCATGGTCTTGACTGATAGGTACCACACCATGAATGCTTACAAGATTGGAGGCAGAATTCAACGTATCAAAACTGAAATGTTTAGCTAGACAAAAGGAATTTGTCTGTGACTTAATTTGTTGTACATCACTTTTTCTTATCTTTTAGTTTTAGAATATACCTATATGCTGTACGAAAATACCTTTTACCTGTCTAACCTTTTGAATATATGACGTGATTTTTATTCCTTATTTTTTTCATATTGTGCTGTATTAATTTTATTGCATTCTACTTTACACAGATCACTGCACCATTATCCTCACAGGGACTTTTCCATGCCTTATTTGGGGCTTAATGTGGCCGGGTTCTCGTCCAAATAGATATTAGTTAAATTATGCAAATTCCAAAATTGATCAAAGTTCTAAATCCAGTAATTTTCATTCCTAAATGGCTCAAATTGTCTTCAAAAAAGGAATTAAAAAGAGCCTGTTTTCATTTACTTAGTTAAACCACAGTCATGTTTTAATGCTTTCTCCCTCAAAAAGCACTACCACATATCTGTAAAACTAAAATTAACTTTATATTGGCAAATTATCTTAGCTTCTATAATCTCTCTTGCCAATGTTATCTCTCTCAAAATGGATGCTTTTTTTTTTTTTTAATTTATACTAGATTACAAAGATGACGAAGTAAGTTTAAATAATCAGTTTTATTTTTAGATCTATTTTTCCAGTAATTGTGTTCTTTCTTTCTTTCTTCCATCCATTCTTTCTTTCTTTCTTATTTTCTTCTGCTGTCCAGAGTTTTTCTCTGACAACACAGGAACGACATTTGTGAAAATTAATGGAAACATTGGATCTGTGATAAACTTGTGCCCGCTATCTTGAAGAATGACATGTTCAAATTTATGCAAATTTGAGGCAATTAAATTTTTAAAAGCTCCATAGCTTCCAAACTAAAGCAGAGAGACACAAAATTCCAACTTACATTTATAGGTTTGTGACACCTGTCAATCTAATGGACAGTGAACAAAAGTTGCATAATTTCAAATCATGCTAACTAGGTAGGGGCATTAAAAAATTTAAATCTTGAATACCTTCAAGACTATTATAGAAAGAGGTGTGGTTCAAAATTCAATTTATAGGTTTGTGAGATGACCACCTCTAATGAATCATGAACCAAAATCATAGCACTTCGATTTATGCAAATTAGGCAAATACACAAAATTTTATTTTTGTATATCTTAAGAAGTACTATACATGTCCATAGAGATGCCAGTCCAATTTCTATCTATGGGTTTACGATATAGCAACATCCAATGAACCATGCACCAGAATGTAGCATTTTGATTTATGCACATATAAAATCTAAATCTTGAATATCTTGTAGATAGAGATGCAATTCCAAGTTCAATTTATGGGTTTATGACAAAGCCGCATCCATTGAACCACGAACCAAAACTGCAGCATTTTACTTTATGCAAATTAAGTAAATACACAAAATTTAAATTTTGAATATTCCAAAAAAGTATTATTGATAGAGATACCATTCCAACTTCAATTTATGGGTTTATGATATATAGCCACATTCAATGAAGCATGAACCAATGTTGTAACATTTTCATTTAAGCAATTAGGCAAATCCATATAGAACGCAATACATGCCAGCATATCCCCAATTGTTATCAAAATGAGAAATCTACTGAGCTCATTTACTTGACAAGATTCTTTCTTTGTGCCTATAAGAGATTTGCTTCCAAATCTTTTCTAGTTTGTTTATATGAAGTGTGATATGGTTCTGATCTGCAATCAGGTTTTTGTGCTAATATCAAACCATAAAAACCCTTTGCTTGATCTGTCCAACCACTTTTTTTAGAAGAAAACTTGTCCTTTTCTGGTTTTAGGAGGCTATGGCACTACCTAGTATGCCAAGTAGCCTAATTACCATGACCCTGCTGGGACAGCTTGGATGGGGGCACTGACAATGAAGAAGGTAAAGTGTCCACTTATGACCCACACATACAGTGAGTGGCCCATACATAACTAATGCTGTTTAAATGAGTGAACAGTTGTCATGGTTCAGTTTATTTAGCACTTTACTTCCTCCTTTCTGATTGCCCCAAAGCTGTCCCAGCAACTAGGCCAGGGTCATTATATCACCTGGCATACCTGGCGGTGCAGTAGCCTTTTCTGGGTAGTCGGCTTCCATTTAAATGGAGCTACATGAGATGTCTAGATTTTCTGTGAGTCTTTGGTTGAGAAAAAAGTGTCCAGAAGTATGAGTAATTCTGAGATGAGGGTTCAAATGTCACATTCTGCAAGTTTTCCCTTTGAATATTTAAAAAGGCTGTTTAATATTCACAAGACGGATGTTCAACCTACTTTCTCTACACAATTCAATACAGGGAAAAAATATTGTCACTCAAATCTTTTTTGCTGTCATCGTGCATGACGTGCCTGACCTGGTTGGTGTACATGAACTGGACATGATGTTTGAGACATAGTCCTACTACATTGAGAAATCTTAGATAGTCGACAGGAGGCTTTTTCTGAGAAAGTGAATCTCCAATTTTATGTGGATAAAATTTCAAGATTGCTTGTGGAGAGATCCTGTTCAAAGCAAATATGTAGGCCTAGGTTTATGGTATAATGTAGAAACTGGAACGACAAGTCAACAAGCACTGCAGCCTCATCTGCTCCCCCCCTCCCCCCCCCCCAAGTATTCAAGATTTAAATTTTTAATGCCCCTCCCACTCTCTTTCTTTTAATTTCATAGGCTTTCATTTATTCAATGTGAACATTTCAAAAACTGTAAATAGATCTACACTTCTTGTACCTTATAATACACAATTCTTTGCAGCAAGAGCTGGCATTGACTAAGCCCTGGTCACATTCCTCACACATACACATAGATTCAACTATGAATTTGTCTTCATATTCATATTTGTAACCATGTCTCTATCCCACCAAGACTATGTTATATACACCCACACATGTAGGCATTTATAATCATAGATCCGCTGGCGACCGTGGATCTATGGTGTAACAAGAAAAGAAGATTTGCTTCACAGCAAATCTGTCTGGGTGCCTTCAAAATGAGAACAGTTGAAATTTTACACTTTGTCATTGTTCAACATAATCTAAATTTCCTGTATTAGCCTAATTTTCATAAAATGCCACAAATCGAAAAATTGAAGTTGAAATGGTATGTCTATGTATGATAGTTTTGGAAATATTCAAATTTGAAATTTTTCAAAGCCCCTTATTAGCATAATTTGAAATTCTACTTAACTCATACTATCCATTATATTGGCAGGTGTCACAAACCTATATATGCACATTGAAATTTCAGTATCTGCATTATTTTGAAAGATATTGAGCCTTTAAAATTTTAATTGCCCCTAAATTTGCATACTTTTAAACATCATGACTAATCTATATGAGATGCAAAATTTCACAGGTTAGGTCAGTCTCCATAGCAAGTTTGGTGGTTTTTGGCAAAGTAGTGCTAGAAAAAATTTCCAGACCTACTTAGTTGTGAAGAGAGAGAGAGAGACAGAGAGAGAGAGAGAGAGAGAGAGAAAGAAAGAAAGAAAGAAAGAAAGAAAGAAAGAAAGAAAGAAAGAAAGAAAGAAAGAAAATAAATTCCAGTGTTTACTAATACAGTGAAACCTCTTTGAGCACCCTAGGGACCAT
Source organism: Hermodice carunculata (assembly GCA_964020975.1). Classification (NCBI taxonomy): domain Eukaryota; kingdom Metazoa; phylum Annelida; class Polychaeta; order Eunicida; family Amphinomidae; genus Hermodice; species Hermodice carunculata. Next base: position 60,843,325 of record OZ026613.1, read on the forward strand.
AGAAAAGTGCCCACTCCAGACGGGGTCAGCCCTTTTGGAGAGTACAGATGCGAATGTGTGCATGTATATGTACCTTATGCACACATGCACATATCTATGTACAGTGTATACAGATTATAATTCAATGGGATGTGTATACATGAAATACAGTGGTCCCTGTCTTGAGAGACCGCCCCTAGGGCAGGTCAAAATGTGGTCTCTCAAAACAGGTGGTCTTTCATTAGAGGTATAATAACATTGAAAAGATAGCACAGTGTTATGACAGAGCGGTCTTAAAAAGATATGCAGTCTCTCATTGGAGGGGTCTCTCAAGACAGGTACCAATGTATACAAAACTAGGAAAGATGATTTGCTGCATAGCAAATCAGTGTACACGTGTGTCTTTAAAGCATATTGGTATGGCAATCTACAACTAGTCCATAACACAGGAGTAGAAGTTGGGATGGCATATCTATCTATTATAGCTTTGAAGTTTTTTAAGATTTAAAATTTCTAATGGTGCTATTTAGCAAAATTTAAATTGCTACAACTTTTATTTTTAATTCATTAGGTGCGCAATGGTCAACAACCGCCTAGTAGAAGTTAGAATGACATCTCTATCTATAATAGTGTGGAAGATATTCAAGATTGAAAATTTCAAATTCTGCTAATTAGCATAATTTAATTGTCTACAACTTTTGCTTTAGATTCACTACATGCGCAATGGTCAATAACCCCTCAGTAGAAGTTAAAATGACATCTCTATTTATCATAGTTTTGAAGATATTAAAGCTTTAAAATTTCCAATGCTGCTAATTAGCATAATTTAAATTGCAACAACTTTTGGTTGGTCAATTACCCCCTAGTAGAAGTTGGAATGACATCTCTATCTATTATACTTTTGAAGATATTCAAGATATAGAGTTTCAAATGCCCCTAATTTTCATAATTTTAAACATCTTCATTCCTCTATATAAAACGGTCAAACTCCTTGTATGGAGGTACAATCATGCCGAGTTTGGAGTTTCTATATATAATAGTGTCCGAGAAAATTGTCTGACAAATTTGCTGGTAAAGAAGAAAGAATTTCAGGAAAAACAGAAAAGTGTGTGTTGACACACACACTTTAAATGTATTTCTTCCTTTATTACATAAACAAATTTTAACAGAAGCTGTCAGAAACTAATATAAATGTACCTGTGAACCAAGACACGCACTATACTGTCTCAGTATTGGCTGTGAAAAACAGGCTTCCTCTCACTGGTTACAAGAAAACAAAGACATGAAAGTGTCCACTGTCATGACACAAATTCTACCCTCCTTGGTCTGGCCAACTCAGCTCTGTATGTGGTCTCTTTTTAACAGAGGGTACACTCAGGCTTGTTCCGCCTAGAAGTCTTGAGCATGAGTTCCTGTGGGACTGATAAGCTCAGCAGACTTACATTGCCTCAGGCAAAAACAGGCCAGCAAGGGCACCAGTTTCAGTCATGGTCTGACAGGTCTGAGCAGCTATTTTGGAAACTATAGCCTGCCTGGTACATATGGCAGTATGGAGTTGATCTGTTTTCGCATGAACAGAAAGATATTATCTGTATTTTATTGAGAGCCTCATTACACAATTGTTGGGAGTCTCCTCCCCCCCTTTTTTTTTTTTGTTTTGTTCTGTTTTGTTTTTTTGCTGCAAGACCCAAACCTTCCAAAGCATGTACAGTGAAAACTCATTATAATGACACCATCTGTTCCCTGAGAAATGTGTCAGATAACTGAATATGTCGGATAAATGAATCAAATAACAAAGAAAGTGAACTTTTTCCCATGAAAATTTGTGTCATTATAATGAATATGTCGGATATTTGAGTGTCGTTATAATGAGGTTTCACTGTACGTAGCATGCATGGATAGAGAAAGCTGCCAGTGAGACAGGTTCAAGCTAATAAATTATGAATGCAAAATGGTTGCCTGGCACCATTGAGGTCAAGCAATAGGTCATACAGCAAGAAGTTTAAGGCCTGCATGTGGATTGGGGAGAAATTTTGTGAATTTAGCATACATTAAAATTCCCCAAGTTTTGTTTGTATGCTACTGGATAAACCCGATGTCTCAAACCTATATGTGTAAGTTAGAACTTTGTGTCTATCTGCAATAGTTTGGAAGATATGGAGCTTTTACAAATTTAATTGCTCCTAATTTGCATAATTTTAAACATCATGACTATTCCAACCCAGGTGCCTAATTTCAGTGGTAGATGAGGCATCCCTGCAAGTTTGGTGATTGTCAGAATAACAGTGTCCGAGAAAAACTCCGGACAACTCTGGTCGTAAAGAAGAAAGAAAGAAGGAAAAAAAAAATTCTTGGAAAAACAAAATATAACTAGAAAAGATGATTTGCTGCATAGCAAATCAGTGTGTGTGTCGTCAAAGCATATTGGTGTGGCAATGTACAACTATTCCATAACACAGGAGTAGCAGTTGGAATGGCATCTCTATCTACTTTAGCTTTCAAGTTATTCAAGATTTAAAATTTCTAATGGTGCTATTTCGCATAATTAAATTGCTACAACTTTTAGTTTTAATTCATTAACTGCGCAATGGTCAAAAACCCCTTAGTAGAAGTTGGTCACATGTAGATTGCGCAGTGTTACAATACCCAAAATCTAAACCCAACATGAACCAAATCGGCTGAAAATTGACCAAGTTATGGCAAGATGAAACTTTCAAAGGGCCAAATGACCTTAACCTTTGCCCTTTCGAGGTTACATGTTCTTATAAAAATGTGCATTGTTGCGATACCTACAATTTGAGTCCAACTTGATTAGAATTGGATGGAAATTGGCCAAGTTATGACTGGATAAAACTTTCAAACATCCAAATGACCTTGACCTTTGACCTTGAGAGGTCACATGTAAAATTCAAAATGTGTAGTGTTACCATGGCTACCATTTGAGCCCAACATGATCAAAATTGGATAAAAATTGACCAAGTTATGGCTTGAAGAATGTTAGCATGGAAAGTGGCCTTTGACTTTGAGATGACCTCTACGTGAAGTGAACTTTGACCTCAAAAATGACATTTTGGCTGAAAATTGAACTTTGACCGTGACAGGACCTTTGACCTTGACATGACCTTGACATTTGTGATGACCTTTGCCTTGAATAATCAAACTCCTATACACTCGGAACCACAGCTACTATATTATATAAGATATTGAAGATTTAAAACTTTAATTAGCCCTCATTTGCATAATTTTGAAAAGCATGACCTCTCATTATAAAAAGGCCAGAGTTTATCTATAGAAGTATAATTGTGCCAAGTTTGGAGTTTCTACATATAATACTTTTCAAATGAAATGTCGGACAAATTTGCCGGTAAATAAGGAAAGAAAGAAAGAAGAAAGAAAGAAAGAAAGAACTAGGAAAGATGATTTGCTGCATAGCAAATCAGTGTGTGTGTCTTCAAAGCATATTGGTATGGCAATGTACAACTATTACATAAAACAGGAGTAGAAGTTGGAATGGCATCTCTATCTATTATAGCTTTGAAGTTATTCAAGATTTAAAATTTCTAATGGTGCTTTTTTACATAATTTAAATTGTTACAACTTTTATTTTTAATTCATTAGGTGATTAGATGCCAATGGTCAACAACCCTCTAGTAGAAGTTGGAATGACATCTCTATTATACTGTTGAAGATATTCAAGATTGAAAATTTCAAATTCAGTCAGTCAGAAAGAAAGAAAGAAAGAAAGACAGACAGACAGAGAGAGAGAGAGAGAGAGAGAGAGAGAGAAAGGAAAGAAAGAAAGAAAGAAAGAAAGAAAGAAAGAAAGAAAGACAGACAGACAGAGAGAGAGAGAAAGAAAGGAAAGAAAGAAAGAAAGAAAGAAAGAAAGAAAGAAAGAAAGAAAGAAAGAAAGAAAGAAAGAAAGAAAGAAAGAAAGAAAGAAAGAAAGAAAAGTGTTTGTTGACACACACACACTTTAATGATAGAATGCATGAGCAGGGATCTTGAGCATTTCCTGGACTGTGTAATTGTATATAAACAATGTAGCCCAAAATGTTTTCTTTAAAAACCACTGAACTGACTGGTGTCCAAAAAGAAAACATTAACTTATAATTAAATTACCAAACAGATATAGCCATTCAATCAATGCAGCCAATGTTTATATGACAAAGTTAACTCATTCAGTGATAAACCCAAAGGATATGCTCTTTGCTAATTCTTTCAAATTTGCATTGCTAATACAATGTGTGAAACAAATAAAAAAGGTCAGAATATCACAAATCATGAGCAGATATTATATTCTATTATGATTGTCAGAAATTTTAAATCAGAACCCCCTCATTTAAAAGATAAGAATACTCAGTATATCCCTTTGATACAAATTATACTGACAGTAAATGAAGACTTCTGTCCTGAATGAGTAAAGGCATGCCGCATTTTCAAAGTGTCATTTTGATGTCACATCTTGTAAAATATATACCAGGATTATGGCTTGTTTGCCGTTTAATTGAGATGTGACACCCCTGTAAAAATGTCCCACAGGTCTTACCATGTTGATAAAGGCTGTGGATTATGAGTGAAATCTATTGGGGGTAATAAAATACACATAAACTTCAGGAGGAAAGGGTAGGGTTTATTTTGATGTGGTTACACTTGCCAGGACTTTGGAATACGCTGGCCATTTGATACCAATCATTCACTGTCACTGGTCATGTGTGTTTGGTGGGGTGGCAGACACATAGCAGAGCAAGCTGCACAGCTATATAACATATTGACGATTTAAAACTTAAATTAGCCCTCATTTGCATAATTTTGAAAAGCATGACCTCTCATTATAAAAAGGCCAGACTTTATCTATAGAAGCATAATTGTGCCAAGTTTGGAGTTTCTACGTGTTATACTTTTCAAATGAAATGTCGGACAAATTTGCCTGTAAAGAAAGAAAGAAAGAAGAAAGAAAGAAAGAAAGAAACTAGGAAAGATGATTTGCTGCATAGCAAATCAGTGTGTGTGTCTTCAAAGCATATTAGTATGGCAATGTACAACTATTCCATAACACAGGAGTGGAAGTTGGAATGGCATCTCTATCTATTATAGCTTTGAAGTTATTCAAGATTTAAAATTTCAAATGCCCTTAATTTGCATAATTTTAAACATTTTCATTTCTGTGTATAAAACGGCCAAACTCCTTGTATGGAGGTACAATCATGCCAAGTTTGGAGTATGTATAGTAGTGTCCCAGAAAAGTGTCGGACAAATTTGCTGGTAAAGAAGAAAGAAAGAAAGAAAGGAAGAAAGAAAGAAAGAAACTGGAAAAGAAGATTTTTTTAATCTGTCTGTGTGCCTTCAAAGGTTGTAAATTTTATATGCTACAACTTTTGTCCTTTGGTACTTCACATTCCATTAAGCTTATGGCTGCATGCAAATTTCAAAGTCCAAATGACCTTGACCTTTGACCTTTACAGGTCATATGTAAATTGCACAGTGTTACAATACCCACAATTTGAGCCGGACATGATCCAAATAGGAGTAAAATTGACCAAGTTATGGCAAGATGAAACTTTCAAAGGGTCAAATGACCTTGACCTTTGCCTTTTTGAGGTTACATGTTCTTATAAAAATGTCCAGTGTAGCAATACCTACAATTTGAGTCCAACATGATGAAAACTGCGTGGAGATTGGCCACGTTATGATTGGATGAAACTTTCAAAGGTCCAAATGACCTTGACCTTTGAACTTTAGAGGTCACATGTACTTTAAAAAATGTGCAAGGTTACAATAGCTACAATTTGAGCCCAACATGATGAAAATTGGATAAAAATTGACCAAGTTATGGCCAGAAGAAAGCCAGCATCGAAAGTGGCCTTTGACCTTGAAATGACCTTTGACCTTCAGATGACCTCTACCTGAAGTGAACCTTGACCTCAAAAATGACATTTTGGCTTAAAATTGACCTTTGACCTTGACATGACCTTTGACCTTGACATGACCTTGACATTTGAGATGACCTTTACCTTGCTATGATCGAACTCCTATACACTCGGAACCACAGCTACTATAGTATATAAGATATTGAAGATTTAAAATTTTAATTAGCCCTCATTTGCATAATTTTGAAAAGCTTGACCTCTCATTATAAAAAGGCCAGACTTTATCCATAAAAGTATAATTGTGCCAAGTTTGGAGTTTCTACATATAATACTTTTCAAATGAAATGTCGGACAAATTTGCCGGTAAAGAAAGAAAGAAAGAAGAAAGAAAGAAAGAAAGAATTCCTAGAAAAACAGAAAAGTGTGTGCTGACACACACACTTTAATAAAGAATTCCTAGAAAAACAGAAAAGTGTGTGCTGACACACACACTTTAACTAGAAAAGACGATTTGCTGCATAGCAAATCAGTGTGTGTGTCTTCAAAGCATATTAGTATGGCAATGTACAACTATTCCATAACACAGGAGTAGAAGTTGGAATGGCATCTCTTTCTATTATAGCTTTGAAGTAATTCAAGATTTAAAATTTCAAATGCCCCTAATTTGCATAATTTTAAACATCTGCATTTCTGTGTATTAAACGGCCAAAGTCCTTATATGGAGGTACAATCATGCCAAGTTTGCAGTTTCTATGTATAATAGTGTCTGAGAAAAGTGTCGGACAAATTTGCTGGTAAAGAAGAAAGAAAGAAAGAAAGAAATAAACTGGCAAAGAAGATTTTTTTTAATCTGTCTGTGTGCCATCAAAGGTTGTAAATATTATATGCTACAACTTTTGTCCTTCGGTACTTTACATTCCATTAAGCTTATGGCTGCATGCAAATTTCAAAGTCCAAATGACCTTGACCTTTGACCTTTACAGGTCACATGTAAATTTCACAGTGTTACAATACCCACAATTTGAGCCGGACATGTTTATTCCATCCTAACTCTCCTAGGACTGCTTCTGTTGCTGCACATGGTGGTGCTCCCAGTATCCATTTCCCCATCTGATTCTGTACTTCATCTGTACTTTCTCTATTCCCTGGATATCTCCTTCACTTATTGAAATCACATCTAAGCCATATATCATCCCTGGTATTGCAACTCTATCCCATAATACCCTTGCTGTGTATGCTCTGTTGAAACTATTCAGTGCAGTAGCTTTAATCATTCCTTTTGTACGGTTCACTTTCCGTTTAATCTTCTCCACCTGATATCTGAACATGCCTTTACCTGTTGTTTTTATCTTAACACCTAGGTATTCATACTCATCAACCTCCCCAATTTCAATTAATTGTTCATTACCTTCTGGAATTTGGAACTGCCCAATTTTCCATTTTTTATTCCAATCTGGTTTCTTCCCAAGAGTCATCACTTTACTCTTATCCTTACTAAATTCTAACCTCCATTTATTCCTGTATTCCCCTGCTATGTTGAGCATTTCTTGCAGGTCTTTCTGGGACTCTGTCATGAGTACAATGTCATCTGCGAAAAACAGACCTGGAATTTTCAGGTCACCTACCTTTATTCCCTTATTACAATCCATTAACTGGTCCCCCAGCTCCTTTATATACAGGGCAAACAAAATCGGGGACAGCACACATCCCTGCTTTAGACCTATATCCAGGCGTGCATTCTCTACTTCTACCTTTCCTAATGAAAGTGTACAGTCTACATCTTTATATAATGCTTTCAGAATTTCTAGAAAATTCCCACCAAATCCTAGTCCACTTAGTTTTTCCCACAGGGCATCTCTCCATACCCTGTCATAAGCTTTCCTCACATCTAAGAAACCCATGAAGACTTTCTTCCGCTTCTGCCTTGCCAACTCTAACACCTGGGTCAATGTGAAAATGTGATCACCTACCCTTCTGCCTGGTCTGAATCCATTCTGAATTTCACCCAGAAGTCCAAGCCTTTCGACTATTCTACTTAATCTCCTGTACATTATCCTACTGAATATTTTTCCCACATTTGATGAAATGGCAATACCCCTACATTGATCCAATTGGCCTCCTGGGCCCTTCTTTGGGATATACGAGATCCTGAGTTTATTCCATTCCTTTGGTACTTGTCTTTTCTCAATAACCCTATTGAACAACAACTGCAAGCTATCCTTAATTTCTTCTGGCCCTCTCTTTATGAATTCCGACAGTATGTCATCTGGCCCTGGTGCTTTGCGTAGTCGCATCTGCTCAATTGCTATTTCAACTTCTATACTCCTGACTCTGCCACACATCTCTGGATCCCATTGATCCTGTGTGTATTCTGCTTGACACCCTGGTACTGTTCCCTGACCCCAGTGTGGATTATTAACTTCTTGCCAATGCTCCCTTAAAGCTTCCTGTATTTCTTCTCTGTTATCTGTTCTTTTCCCTCTGTGTGTGATTTCCTGTGCTTTATTCTGTTTACGCCGAATAACCTGTTTCCAAAAGATGGTTGACCCTTCTCCCCCATTCTCCATTATTTTCTTTGTCATTCTTTCATTATTACTGGCCCTCCTTTCTGCTTTCATCTCTGATACGGTCCTTCTACATTCCATATACTGGCTCTTAGCTTCTTCTGTTACACCTTCAGGGTATTTATTTTTCCTGGCTAATCTCCATGCTCTATTTTTAGTCCTCTTTCTTTTTATGGCCCCTTTCAGCTCTGGGTCTATTCTATACCCTAGACTTCCAACCGGAACTTTCTTTCTACCTATCTTTTCCTTTGCTACCCTAAGAATCCTTCTGATTAGATCCCCATTCATTTCCTGTACTTCCCTTCATTCTCCCATCTATTTTTCCATTCCTGCAATTCCAATTTTAGGCTTTCTTGATACTCTGTCCAGTCTGTTCCTTCCTTTATATCCCACACCCATTTAACGCCCCTCTGCTTCTTCTTTGACACTGTATGTTAATTGAGACTATAATCCAGTTATGATCACTGCCTATATCCAATCTACCTTCCTCGTCTATTTCGCATCCTTGTGTCATTTGAAATACCTCACTGTCTACTAGAATATAGTCAATTATTGACCGTCTTTCTCCAGATGCCCATGTCCACTTTCCCTTGCATTGTATATCCCTATTAACTATCCTCAGACCAAATTCCCTTGTGAAGTTGAGTAACCTGGTTCCATTTCCATTGATGCCACTATCCCCTCCCTCAATACCACTCATTCCATTTCCTATGTGTCCATTAAAACCCCCAGCTTTCATAATCTGGTAACCCTGCTGCTGAATATCACTAATCATCATTGTGTGGGTGGCAACCCAGACATTTTTGTTTTTCTTTCTCTTTCTTCCTTACTTCTTTAAATTATGTCCAAATGGTTTCTCAGACACTCAGTGCACTGAAACTGGAAATTTGGCAGGAACATAGAACCACTAGTGAAATTGTGCACCACAGTAGTATTTAATAGTCATAATTTTTAATGTTATGCAAATTAGTTGCAATTAAAATTTTAAGAGCTCCATCTCCGTCATTTTATTTGAAGACTACAACACATGGAAACGCCAAACTTGGCATGATTATATACCTCCATACATAAAGGCTTGTCTTCTTGTAAACCGAAGTGACAGCTTTTTAAAATTAGGGCTATTTGAAAAACGTATACCTTGAATATCGTAATAAAATTATTACAGGTACAGGTGCCAATCCAACTTCAATTCATAGGTTTATGCTGTAGGTGCATCTAATTTACCACAAGAAAAAAGTTGCTGAGTTTTAATTTATGTTAATTAGCAGCAATATGTTGACTATCTTCAAAACTATTATATGTGGAGGTGCCATTTCTGCCAGAATAAAAATTAAATTAATCATCATAAAAACAGTTACTAGAAAGGCATGGCAAAAACATTGTTACACATTTCACAAATCACAAATAAGGATATCTCCGATATCTTCCAAACACGCATATGTATAGTACAACATGGCAAAACAGTACAACTTTACAGCCACTGATAGAATAATGCTAGTTTTTTTTTTTTAATTTTACAAAAAGGGGGAGACATTCTGTAACAAAAGGCCCATAGGCCTAATGCTCTGCTGGCACAATAGCTATATTCAACCTACATCTTCATTTTAAAGTTGTGAGTTATATTGGGCTGACTCAAAAACTGTGGCCGATATCGGAGTCAGAAGATTTTCACATTTTGACATGTATGCATGTATTACATAATACAATAGGTGGCGCCACCAACATTGATGTCTACAAAGAGTTTCATACACTTTTTACCTTCTCAACATCATATGGGCTTAACTAAAAAATTGTGGGGTGCAGAGCATTCATGGGATGACCCCTATGTTTAAACTGGCCATTTGACCTTGACCTTCTCCATGGATTAAAAAGTTGTTAATGTTCAAAATGTGCACCCACATCCAGCTTTCCATACATGGTCTGTTTGTTCAAATTGGGCAATCACTTTTGAGTTATTAAAGAAAAACAATAAATTTGGACAAAAGCCAAACTCCGTAATAACGAGGTCACAGTGAACCAAAAGTAGGTCACCAAGTACAGTTTTATGCACAATGTAACCATGTGTAATTTTGCTCTGGAGGCTCAATTCTCTTTGCCATTGAAGTCCAAGCTATACCCTGCCATTACAAAATCAACTCTTTCAAATTTACAGGCATGGTGACTTCACAAAAATATGTCAAGGTCACTGATATTACATAACTTTCTAGCATTGGACATGGTCTATATATCCTATAAATTTGGCAAGTCTAATCCAACTGCTTTCCCAAATATGGAATTTTTGTATCTTAAAACACATTTGGCTCATCAACTTATAGGTGGCACCACTAGTATCACTAGTAGCTTAGACTTTGACCTCCCATACAATCCCACCAAATTTGGTGAAGATCCACCAAAAATTTAAGATGCTAGTGTTCACAAGATTCTCACATTTTGACCCCTATATTGCATAATATTGTAGGTGTCTCCACGAATATTGAAAGGGACCTAGATACATCCTTTCAGTCATCAAAGTTATATTAATGTTTAAAGTTATTGCGCTCACAACCCAAAAGTTTTAAACTATTCCGCCATACCGTCACTGGTATAAACAGGTAAATAGTAATACAATTTTTAGCACCATAAGGTTGACTAGAGGTGTTATGAGGTAAAGTACACTAAGGTATCAGCTGGAAGCCACCTCTTGCACTATACTGGATGAAGATTGAAAAGAAAGAAATCCTACAAAAAGTGAGTATGATCATGGTTTTCTGACTTAAGAAGGACTAGAGAAAATTCTCTTGGTGGGTTAAGTATACTTAACCTCGGGTACTTTCCCTCTTACCACTCTAAACACTTTGAGAATTATACACTTTGTCATTTCAAGCTCCATCTTGACATAGTTTGACTAATGTTCTTGAGTTAGTGTTGTATTTATTAGGTATTTGGTCATATCACTGGAAACATTTCAAAAGAGTTTTGTGTAGTTGTTGTTTTTTATAACCTATGTGTTGTAGTTTTTGCAACAAAGTTCTGACTCTATTCACAAAATCGCTAAAAAGTGTGGTGTTTCTAGTAATATGTATCACTTGTCCAATACAAACTCCATACGCTTGTTTCTCTGGAATGTTTCCTGTCAGGTCAGGGTAGGAGATAATATCAAATTTGAACTGGTCTCTTTTACAGATGGACATGAGCGATGCTATAAGCTCTGCGACCTTAGGTCAGCAGAGCTAAGAAATGAAAAAGGGTGCATCTGATGATGTTAATTTTATTAATTCAAATGTTTAACATTGTCAAAAGCTGCGATAATAGTCATAAACAACCTAGCCCTTTTTCAACTACAATAGACTCATTGTGACTCAAAATACAGCCATGTAATTTGGTGAAAATGTCAAATGATGACAAGAGCTAAGCACAAACAATGCATAAAATATATCAACATTGGTTCTAGTTTATTTCAAATTTGTAAGAAACTTATATTTTGACACAAGCTACAAATTCAATCACAAAATATAAATTATGTGATCATGATAATGTAGTTTTGGACAGGTTTCATGCCCACTTATTACACCACCGTGTAAGGAGGTGGGCGCATCTATAAATAGCCTTCCCCCCCCCCCAAAATGTGACAAATCAAGGATCTGGACTATTGCCACCAAGTGTACCACTTTAATCATTCACCAAAATACATTTTCACCAAGTTTCAGAACAATCTGAGAGACAGTTTTGGAGAATTCAATAATAGTGATAACACACAAAAATATGTACGAGTTGGTAAGTGTGGTATTGTCCCTATGCAATTTCCACATGAGTAGCCATGTACTTTCAGAGCAGATTCTTAAAAATTTGGCAAGCAATAAACAATAAAATTTATACCATGAAAAATCACTGGAGCACAACCATTTAAACAAACTTGCTACATGTATATGCCCACCCACGATATCCCCCCACCAAGTATAAAACAAGATCTGGTTGACAGTGTTAGAGAAAACTGAAAATGTGAATAGAGGACAGACAGACAGATAACTGGCCATTTCGTAGGCTCAGCTGACAAGTCAGTTGTGGTAGAAATCATTTAAAATCAGCGGATGTCAGCGGCACCAGGGCCATGCAATATACATTGGTCTTCATCATGTCAACCTACCATGCAAAGTTTGAAGTTAATCTGACAAAAGGTATGAAACTACTTGCAGATACAAGTTGTTTTATGTAACAGATGGAAGGATGGACAGACATGAGAATCAATATACCACCCACCCACCCACCCCCATGAAGGTATAAACATAACACCCACCAAAATCTCAACTTGTAAGGATTTACTTGATACCAGAAAGAGTAAAAATATGCCGGTCAGACACTTACCTTCTGTAACAATAAACTGCAAATACTGCCAGGACAACAATAGCCAGTGGTATACACACTCCCAGTGCAATGTGGCTAGCATTTGTCCTATCGATCAGGCCTTTGGGAGTTGTATGATGTACTGGTGAAGTTGCAGTGGAGCTTGCTGATGGTGTCACAGTAGATCTATGTGTTGTAACAACAGATGATCGGGGGAAATGAGAAGATGCTGAAGACTGTGTTATATGAGTGGTGTGTTGGGAAGATAAAGATGCATCAGATTTTGCTGTATTTTTGCTCGAATATGTCATGGTATGTTTAGTACTTTTGATGGTTGTATAATTTGTATTTGAAGTCACTGCAGATGTAGGTGTACTATTCTCAGTAGTGTTTTCTGATGAAATGGAAGCTGTAGTATCATTGGCTATTGTGGAAGCTTTAGAGGCACTAGAGGTCACAGATGCAGCATGGGACACTGTGGTTGTATCACTGGAAGCAGCAGTCGCTGTGGCTATTGTGGTCTGTTCAACAGTAGCCCCTCTGGAAGTTCCCACTGTACCAGTCTGAGTGGTACTACTGCCTGTCGTGGTTGTAGCTCCAGTGGTACTGCCAGCAATGGATGGCGAGGTTGTCACTAATGTTGTTCTTGTAGTCATTAAGAAACTAGTGGTTACTGATGTGTCCGTACTACTTGGTGGATCTGTGTTGCTTGAGTCAACTGAAACAAATAGGTGCATTCTTATCCACATACACATAGAAACCTGGAGACTACTCAACATTATTCACATAATATGACAAAGTGTCATGCAAAATTAACCATGTAATAGGCTCTACAAGACCAGTAACTTCTAACCTGTGGTGCATAAATGTCTATCCAAAACAGGCTACATGTATATGAGTGTTATTGTGTCTGTGTTCCAACACAGACTTCCTCCTCCTCCTCTTTCTTCAACAGCAATTTTTGCTTGGTATGATTATAGATGCGCACAAGAAGTCACGTCATTTTATAAAAACAGTTGTGTGCATTCACAATGATGCAATTTAGGGGCTACTGAAATTTTGAATCTTGAAGATCTTCAAAACTATTAAAGCTAGAAATGTGATTCAAAGTGCCACTCCCAAGTTACTGACCACTGTGTATGGATCTTATGAATACAGTATGAAAGTTGTTGCATTTCAATTCATGCTAATTACAGGTACATGTATTTCAAATTTTAAATCTTAGATAACTTCAAGACTATGAGAGATAGAGATGTGATTCAAAGTTTTGCCCCTGTAATTGACTCATGTATATCTAATGAATACAAAATGACAGTTGCTGCAGTTTAATTTAGGCTAATTAGGAGCAATTCAAAAGATAAATCTTGAATGTCATCAAGACTATGAAAGACACATGCTGTCATTGTCAGGATGAAGGCTGAGATCTTCCACTAATTTTCCTAATGCTGCTCGGCAAGACTTTTTTGTTTTCACAAGTCTTGACAGATCCTTGAAGAATTTGCCTACACGGATCAAACAACCAGTCATCCAAGCTGGTCAATGGAAACTGGCAACACCTAAAACAGAGCATTTTGATGTGTCCTGGGTGTCACATGTTTAAAAAATGGACCCTTTACATTATTCCACCCTCTTTAATAATCTGTGAGGAATCAGTCAGCAAAAAATGAAACTGAAGTTGTCAAATGGCTGCTGATGCTGTCTGGTGTAACAGTCCAAACATCCCAACCACCAGCTTTGGTAATCTTCCGTGGGTGCTACAGCCTGCCATGGTCAGTGCTGGGCACAGACTCAGTCCCAGCTTTGTCATAGTCATGCCATGGCTCTTTCCAGTAAGGCTGAATTGAATTTCTCTGTCCTTCTCCCTTCCTAACCCTACATCTGCCCCCTCCTCCTCACTAAGCTCCTCTTTGGAAAAGGAACAGCTAAAACTGAGATCCAGCTCATTCTATACATTGCTACCGCTCATACTTTCCCTTTCACTACCCTCCATTGTATCGCATAGACTCCCTTCCATGGCGCCAAGACCCAGAGCCTGCTTACTGTCCAAAAAGGCGCAAACTTGTCAACTTCGGTCAAGGGCAACATAATTCTTTTGCAAATAAAGTTACTTTCCTGTGTGAATATGACATATTTTTTTCACAAAGTGCTGTAACACTCCAAGCCCTTCACTTTGAACAAAAAATAAAATCTTTTTGCATTTGGGACCTTAGGTTAAGACCCACCACAACTGATGTCACAACTGTCAACTGGCAGCATGTAGTTTTACCAAAATTTAACTGGCTGTGCTTTTTTCACCAGTTCAAATATCTTAAGCGGTAACTTAGCAAGTTCAGTGTGTACACAACTTTCGAAACCACTGGCACTGCCAGCAGCAGAGCACGAAACTTCAATTCAGGGTGAGGGTCGTCAATGGTATTGGCCGATTGCATGGCCAGCAATGCTGAACGCGCTCATCAATGTGGAGTCAAGTCGATTGATTTATGTGGTAAAATGAGAACTATTCCTATTATTTTTGTGGTTATGCGCCCCTCATAAGTTTACCTTAATGTCTGTAAAATTTTTAGAACATATAATGCACTAGTTATGCAATTTTAGGGTTAACTTTCAGTTGCATTCCTGTGGGATGTTTGTTTATACAAGGTCACAGAAAACCGCAAATGCCTGTATTTCACTACTTTATTTTGGCCCGTGTTTGGGATGCCATGTCTTCTAACTTGCTGAATCCATTAAAATACTGAATGTTTCCTTCCTGGTGTGAGTGTTGCCAAAAAAGGAAGCATCAGCAAGGCAGAAAGCTTTGATGTATTTCTGAGATAAAGTTGACGGATTCGCTTGACACACACAATCAGCTGACGGATGCGGCCAGTAGGAAAAAGGTCATGCAACAGGTCTTCAGGGATTATTGCTTGCAGTGAGGGACAGCACAATGCTTTATTCTTTTACTCTGTAATTGGAATGGAAATTATTTTTAATATCGATCTATTAAAAAGAATTACAAAAAATTACCAAAATGTTATGTCTGCTGTTCTTCTAGTAAAAGCCATCAAGTGTTGCCACTGCCAAGGCCACACAGTCATTTAGCCATTTATCAATGTAGCGAGACCTACAAAACTAGATAAATGTAAGCACTGTTCGTGAGATTTTTCTCACAAGTACCCTAGTTTTTTTTAATCATACCTTCAGAATTAAGATGCCTGTGCAACTAATTACAGTGAAACTTCTCACTACCGAACACCCTGGGGACTGAGTGAGAGGTGTTCAGTAGCCGGAGGTTGGGGTGTTTGGCTGCTGGGTTATAAACTTGATATGTTATAGGTGTGTATAGCTATGTCAACAAAACTATCCATTCATTCTCCACACAAATCACACTACATGCACATGATGTATGATTATAACACAAATTCAGTCATACTATGGGTGAATAATCAATTTTATTCCGCCATACACAGCTTCTCAGGGAATATGTCAAAAACTAAACAATATCCACTGCAAACTGTAATGTGTTGAAAGATTAACTTTGTGTGTGAGTCTCTACATGCTGGTGTTTCTAATTTAAAGCTACATCTGTACTGTCCCAATTCTTGCTTTGAAAACATAAAATTGTTTCAATCACAACCAGTTTCACTCAAACTTATCAACTTATTAAGACAATGCTTAACTGTAGGTAAGATCACATGGACTCAAGAGCAATTAAGATGGAATATCACACCAAAGTGCTATGAAAACAATACAGTTTCCACTTTATTTGGAGACAATTCCAGCATTCAGTGTTCTCAGGCTTACTCAATGGGCTGTTGGTTTTGACAGCTGATTGGTCAACAGAGATACCACCCAAAGTAAGTTCTGAGCTAAGCCAGGCATTCTTGCACAGAAGAATAGACCATAGTTTTAATAAATTGTGCCAAGGAGGCTAGATATAGATCTCTATCTAGCCTCCTTGATTGTACCATAGATCGATCTACATTGTACCAACCAAGGTGTCATCTGTTAACCACAGAGACAGGGTGGGAAGCAGAGCACAACAAAAGCATGTCTTATCAGCCTCAATGTGTTTACCCAGCAGGGTGAATTACATGCATGAAATGTGCCAGGTTTTATAACCAGCAACTGACCTTGGGCCTGGTTATGGCTCACAGAGAAAGGCCACGTTCGTTCGGTAGTGGGAGGTTCATTTGTGGCTTTGGGACTGAAAAAAGGTGTTCGATGTTCGGTAGTGAGAGTTTATGAACATCCAAGAACACCCAGGTGCCTATTGAATAACATGTAAACATTTGGGCCTGAAAAAAAGTGTTCACTAGTCAGAGGTTTCACTATAATTCTTTCATCTTGAATCTAATGGTACACTCAATCATTACTAACGCCAACACTGGCTACAGCCGCAAAGTCTATTCAATGTGTTGTACCACTACCATGCCAGCACAGGTAACAAGCAAACACCCCTCCCAAAATGCACCAAATTAAGTACTGCTAATTGCACTTTATTTCAGACAATATAAGTTCATAAATATAATTGATTGATATCCATGGTCACTATATTCAAACAAAAAGGCAGTACATGCCATATTTATAATTGCTTCAACGTCTTTTTCTGCATCCTCATTCACCGGTTATGGGCACAGACTTGTATAGGACTCATGCGAGTGTGAAAGCGTCATCCCCATTCATTTAGTACGACAGTGTGACTGACAGGTGGTGCCATGTTTTGAAAGTTGTCGATAGTGGTAGGACCTGCTGTGAAACCAAACAATTTCGAAATTGAGCCTTCACGATACATCTATGGTCTGAGCAGAGTATGGATGTGCTACACTATAGTCGGTCAACCCTGAGTTACGGGTGGGCATTTCGCGAATATTACGGAAATAGCGGGCATATGACCATGTTACATGTATTTCATACATAACCACATCTGAGTCAGTCAACCCTGAGTTACGGGTGGGCATTTCGCGAATATTACAGAAATAACGGGCAAAATGACCATGTATTTCATACATAACCAAATCTGAGCAGTTTACCTTACTCTTGAAAAACATTTGCTTGCAGTGTGGTTTGTATTTATTTCTTTAACCATCAATTTTCGCGTTTTTGTGGCCTACTTACGAACCTTGCCCACATCATAAAACTACAGGCATGTCACTCACAAATTTTTTAAAAAATGTGAATTTGCACAAGGGCTGACCCCCAACAACTAACATTTTTCAAGATAATATCAAATTCTGAATTGTTGGACTGAGATCACAACTCTTTGTTTTCATACACTTTCAGAAAAAAAAGTGAATTATTGCTGATAAGATAAGTGAATGAATGACATGCCTGAAACTACCTGTACAAAAAGCATATAGTTACCACATATTCCTCAAAAGTAAGGTAAATTGATGATAAAAGGTTATGCTTTGGATCTATCTGCAAATAACAATCCATTGTTGTAATGTTCACAAAATCCCCTTCGTCAGAGCAAGGTTGATCGACTTTAGTGTGGACACAGCACACACTCCCACTGAGCCTCGGAGCAGGCCCCATGGTGTAAATGATTTTAATACTCAAGATCGACTGGCCTCAATTCAGTAACATTCAGTACTAATTGTGTTTTGATAAGTAGGACAGTTTGCCTTTATAGCAATCTGTCAGAAAGTAGCAAGCCAATACTGCAACGGTAAACGTAGGCCCGTCCCACACACATCAAGACATCTCTCCCAATCCGGCGGTATCGCCTGAACATCACTACTCGCTCGGCGTGTCTGTTACCATACATACCTCTGTGTAACAAAAGCTGGAAAAGTGTCACGTATACAACACCAGTGACCAAATGGACGGGTATCTGCACCTTCATCTTGTTTGCTTGTGCTAATAATTTCCTAATAGCTAGTGTCGTGGAACACTTTTAAGATGAATAAACTTTCTCCAAGAACAACACGCACCATGCGACTAACACACATCGTCAATAACTTGACCTTTGACCTAGATAAGACGTGGTTTCACATTCAATATACTAGATTCGTATTTCAAGTTCATTTTCATTTGACGAAACGATTAATGTATCTGCGTTTAATTTTAACACACAATTTATTTTTATATGTGTTTTTTTTATCAAAAATAATACAAATGGGTTTTTTCTTTTTTGTTTTTTTATATGACCATAAACAAGTTGCTAGCTTTGTTTACCGGGGACAAATTATTATCATGGTAGGGAGCACATTCAAAATCAATGTTTACAACCTTACAAAATTCATCAACTTTGTACATAGTACATATTGAAATTGCATCAAATACATTTTTCCTCAATTCAGAACAAATACACATTTTCATGTCGTTGTTTGATGCTTGAAAACGAATAGTACCGTTTGCTAGCGTTATCTAGCGTCCACTTTTATAACTAAATACTTGAGAATATTTTTTTTTTAAATATCCACATGCAAACACAGACGTTCTGTCTTCTTTCTTTCTTTCTTTCTTTCTTTCTTTCTTTCTTTCTTTCTTTCTTTCTTGCTTGCTTGCTTGCTTGATTGATTGATAGACGTCCATGTGAATTTTGTCCTGAATTTTTCTCGGACACTATTGTTCCGAAAAGTACCAAACTTGGCATGGTGATTGACCTGATAGTTAAATTAAGCACCTGGTTTGGAATGGTCACCACGTTGAAAATTATGCAAATTAGACCATTTGAAATTAGAAATGTTGAATATCTTCAAAACTTGAAAAGGTGGAGGTACCATTCCAACTTTAATTCATAGGTTTGCACTATAGGTGCCACAGCTCCATTGTAAATGTCTCTTTTGACAGTTCAATAACAAATATTTTTGCATGAGTTACATAACTTCATAAGTACTGATTAGACAATCTTTAATGTTTTTTTAAGCACACAGACTGAATTGCTGACAAACAAATCAAATGTCTCTGTTTCTATTTTGGTTTACTTTATCGGAGTGACTATTTTCACCGTACGGTGAGAATAGTGTTTTGTCTATTTTCACCGTACGGTGAGAATAGTGTTTTGTCTATTTTCACCGTACGGTGAAAATAGTGTTTTGCCTGTTTTCACCGTACGGTGGTGATCGAGTTTGGTCTATTCATCGTATGGTGAGAATAGGGGCTGCTCTATTTCTACTGTACGGCGATGGTATAAAAGTCAACCAGGGAAAAATATTTTGGAAAAGCATTGTGCCGCGATATTGCACACAAAGAGAATTGGAACCAACATTTGCTGAAATAATAAAAAGGCCTAAATAACATCCCAGTTTGAGCATGGTTTATAATGAGATCTGTTGAGGTGTTATTTCAGCTTTTAATTATTATCTAACAGCTTTTATGGAGCCAACACTCTGTATTTTTATGTGAAAAGGCCAAAATTTAGGTGACAAGACAAAGTAGGAACTATTTTAATATTGCCACAGATGGAAGTAACGGAACTTAAGGGTAGTATAGATCTATCTCGTCGTTTAATGCAAAGAGAAACTTAACAAACCTAATTCTGTAAGCCCATGTACCGTTTGAACACTATCAAGTCCGATAGTCTAAGAGCAAAGTCCCATTCCGTGCCATTCACTGAAAAACTGCATAATTCTAAATAATAATAGCAAATTAATTTATAAAATGAACAAATCATATTCATAAAATTTGAAATTTAGAAGAAAGTTTCAGACATTATTAGCCTTTATAAAATCGAGTCATCAGCGGGGAACCAGCGCAAGGCTTGTTTCGGTGCCATTAATCCCCGGACAAGTCATTCTGCTAACTGGCGGCACCATGTTTGCATTTCCAATACAAATGACTTTAGTTAAGGATCGCATAAAAAAAAAAAACAAACAAACAAACAAACAAAACAAAACAAAAGCAAAACAAAACAAAACAAAACAAAAAGCCACCAAGCAACTGAAAATGAAAGACTGATTGGTGGGTAGAGTAAATTTTTTACCTCAATTTGAAAATGTTAAAAAGCCAAACATTTAATGGCTAATGCTGTCACGGTGCCAAGGAAATTGCCTTACAGTACACCCTCCGCAACTGGGCACTTTGCTTTGGTCCCGTTTCCTATGGACTATACTACATGTATAAAGCTAGCTATCTCCCTAAAGTAAGCATTTTCTCCAATTTTAATTGCCTCAGTTCTATGTGACAAGCGATAACCATGAATTTCCGAAAAGGCTCTTAATTTCAATTTCCAGATGGTGAAAATAGAGCCGCCTCTATCCTCACCGTGAAAATATACCAAACTGTACCATCATCACCGTACGGTGAAAATATGCCAAACTGTACCATCATCACCGTGCGGTGAAAATAGACAAAACTCTATCCTCACCGCACGGTGAAAATAGACAAAACTCCTTCCAAACGCTATTCTCACCGCACGGTGAAAATAGACCCAACGCTATTCTCACCGTACGGTGAAAATAACATCGTCCTTACTTTATTTCCGTTGTACGACACTTTTCTCGGACACTGTAAAAGTAAAAACTTCGAAAAGTGGTGGAAACACTACATCTATGAGGAACTTGTGCTCCTTACCTTGTATGGTCAGAAAGTAACAAGTTATGGAAAAAGAGGCAATTAAGATTTTAAAAAAAATAGAAAGCTATACATATATATATATATATATATTCAAAACTATTATGACTAGACACAAAATTTTAAGTTGTGCACATAGATTTTTGACGCCTGTCAGTCCAGCGAACTGTGAAAAAGTTGTTTATCAGAGGAACTTCAAAAATGAAACTGTTTAATATCTTCAAAACTAATAGAGGTGGCAATTCAACTATAATTTACAAGATTGTGCGATAGGCACATCCAATGAACCCTGAACCAAAGTGGTAACGATATAAAATTATTCGAAATAAGTGAATAACAAATTAAAATCTTAAAATATCTTTGAACTATTGTAGATAAAGGTACCATTCCAAGTTTAATTTATAAGTTTGTGCATAAGCTACATCCAATGCACCATGAGCCAAAATTATTCCATTTTGATTTTTGCAAAATAGCGGAACACACAAAATATAAATCTTGAATATCTTAAAGTATTATAAATAGAGGTGACAATCAAGCTTTAATATCAAGGTATGTGGTAATGTCTCCAACGAACCAATAACCGAACTGTAGCATTTGAGTTTATGCAAATAATCTGAACACACGAAATTTAAACCTTTATATCTGGGATTTCCTCAAATTTTTCACAGATAGGCCTAGAAATGCCCGTAACTTCAAGTGATAAGACTGTGCTCAATTTTTTAAGTTGTATATTTCAATATATGTAAATTAGGCAAATAAACATTTAAGTATTGAGTATCTTCAAAACAATTATAGACAAAGATGCCAATTATAATACAGGGAAGCGGTATTTCGACTTCAATTGATAGTTTGTGCTTTCCAATGATCAGTGATTAGGAAGTTGTAGCATTTACATTTACATCTTGAATACTGCATAACTGGCCATGAGGTAGAAGTCAGAATAACAGAAATTGCCAGAAGATATACTTGACTGTGAGATAAGTGTATATATATATATATATATGTATGTATGTATGTATGTATGTATGTATGTATGTATGTATGTATGTATGTATGTATGTATGTATGTATGTATGTATGTGTGTGTGTGTGTGCGCGCGCGCGCGCGTAGAGAGATGCTCAAATATTGAATTGAATTGAAACTTTATTTTCCCATATATCATACATCATCAGTTGACACAAAAGGTAATGCAGTCTCCCAGAGGACTATCACTCACCGAGCTTGGCGCCTGCGACACCTATACCATGCAATAGAAAACAGGATTGTTCTCCAATGGGTGAACCGGGAACAGAAGAGAAAAAAGAATAAAATACACACACGCATACGAAAGATATGTACATGCATATTATGCGTTATTCTGTTCGACCTTGTTTTATGAATACCATGGGTCCATTACCAGTCAAAAAGTGAGATCAAACCATATTGCATTCCTCTGTCGACAAACCTAAAAATATATTACATGAGGTCGTAATAAATAAACTCTGTTACATTTTGGGGTACAAATATCACATTGGTTCTTGGTAGAAGTCTGCTTTTCCTACAGTAAATACCTAGGTAGGCATGTACAAAACTATACATAAACTGTAAACATATAATAATAATAATAATAATAATAATAATAATAATAATAATAATAATAATAATAATAATAATAATAATAATAATAATAATAATAGTAATAATAATAGTAATAATAATAATAATAATAATAATAATAATAATAATAATAATAATAATAATAATAATAATAATGAATATGATGTTAAAGGTTTTTATAATACAATTGGAATTCAATGATCATTAGTTTGAATGTAGACTTTTTTAAGCTCCCCTTTAAACTAACAAATTTGTGGTATAAGTCTTAAAGGGTTTGGAAGATTATTGCAAAGTAGAGGTCTTTTAAATTTAGTTGAATATTTACCATAATTCATATTTGCACGTGACAGAAATAAAGCAACATTCCGTCGAGCAGAGTAGTTATACAATGAGCTGGTTTTGGTGAAATAATCATTATACATTGAAGGCAAGTTTCCATGTAGGCCTACTTGCTTGTGAACAAAGCTGAGTATGGAATGTTTATAAACATGGTGAACCTTTAATACAGTGGTATGCTTATGAATGAAATTTATACTTGTTCTTGGATGGCAGACAAAAAGGATTTCAATGATTTGTTTTGAAGGATTTGTGACTTTTTAGGTTAGTGTCAGATGTTTTGCCAAAGATTTTAATCCCGTAGACTATTCATGGGTAAATGAATGAGTGATAGAGAGGCCTTGCACAATTTGTTGGAAGATGATGTCGGATATATTTGAAGCAATTTAGGCATGTTTTCTAGATTTTCATTCCAGGTTAGTTTATCATCAAGGATAATACCAAGGTACTTTGTTGGTGGAACACGTTTCATAATATGGTCCCCGAAGTTTAGATTTGGAATTAGATTCTGGGCATGGTATTCGGATGTGAATATGCTAAAACAGGACTTTTCAGTATTCATGGTAAGTTTATATATGGAGAAACATTTGTGTAAGTTCTTAAGAATTTGTTCACCTTCAGTTTTTAACTCATTTAGTTTTTTTTTCAGCTGTAAACATGTTTGTGTCATCTGCAAATAATCAAATACAAGTTTGTCTCGGAATACAGCAGTGGATATCATTTATGTAGATGAGAAACAGAAGGGACCCTAAGACCGAGCCTTGGGGCACAAGAAGACATTGGGAAGGTAGTCGACTTAGTATCATTAGTAACGACATTTGTCTCCTATAATTTAGATAACTATTAAACCATTCCAGTGTTTGACCTCTTATGCCATTTGGCTGTAATTTTGGTAATGTAAGTAAGTAAGTAAATGAAGATTTCATTGACAAAAAGTACAGAGATCAATGCTGACCTATTTGTCATACATGGTTCATCGCGTGCCCATATTAAAGATAAACACACACACACACACACACACACACACACACACACACACATACACTACACTAGTCACATTTCATCTACGCTACTTCCTGACCTGTAAAGTGTGATCCACAGCATGGAGTAGTTACAGATAGGCACACTTCCTTCACGTGCTAATACCAGAGATCTATTCATATCATTACATATACTTTATATATATATATATATATATATATATATATATATATATATATATATATATATATATATATATATATATCAAACGGGTTAAATAAGTTTACTGTGATATATATATATATGTATATATATATATATATATATATATATATATATATATATATATATATATATATATATATATATATATATATATATATATATATATATATATATATATATATTACAGTAAACTCCTTTAACCCGTTTGAAATAAAACGGAGTCGTAGCACCCGGTAATGTGTCAGCATAAATACGTTAAACTAAATAAATGTGTCGTGGATAACAAAGTGTCAGTGCACTAATTTATGTGCTATATCCAATAATAAAAAGATGTAAATTCTTGTCAAATATCCGTGCTGATGATCGGTATAATACATGTCATCACACAAGAATACTCTAATGGCCTCGCCCAGCCGACCTAGTAATATCATAAACAATATAACAATTTATCAATCAAATATTAACTCTATTCAAGTACAACACGATTCATATCTAGCATTAATTACCCTACGGCAGCACCACCAACAATTTACATTGGTTCCATTTTGTTTTGTCTGCCCGGGACATACTTGAGATGATTTTCTACCCAGTTGTCTAACTTTTAAAATTGTCACATACAAATTTGCAAAACTGTACATGGAGAGATTCCGCAGTGCATTGCATTTAACATTTAAACTGTTCATTTACTGACAGGACTAGTAAGTTTGGCACATGTTTGTATAATACAGTCAATGGTGGCTCTTTTGCTGCTGTATGCTTTTGGCATATCATGATAAAGTGCAACACGTCTTCCACCATCTGTAAATTACATTTTGTGCAGAGACGATCCTTTTGGGGTACTTTTGGTTTGGCATGTCTTCCTGTTTTAATGGAGAGGTTGTGTGAGCTGAGCCTTAGTCTCCTGAGGGCAGTTCTATATCTGAAGTTCTTCATAAGTATGAGACAAGGGTTCCAAATCAAAATCTCTCCTAAAATGTTTTTTTAGTGTGTAATTTTGTTCCAGAGTCTGATTGTTGAATTTTTCCAGGTATTTATTTCTCCATGTGTTCTGCATCTTTTTGCAAATATCTTTTATTAGAGTTTGACAAATTTCAATTTTTGTAAACAAGGAGACTGTCATAGAGGGCCAACTATCTGTGTGGCTGAGCTTTCTGTGTGAGTATGTATATATTTGGAGTCTATGAGTCAGCCATACCCACCAAGATGCACACTATTAGTTACATAACATTACTTCTTGGCCTCCATTTGCCTAGACCTCTGTGTAATCAAATGCCCATGAAATCCAGTTCAGTTCCACTCACTTGATTCTGAAAACCTGATGGTCCCCTAGCACCATCTCTCAGTTCCTTTGGAACTGGTGATGACTCCCGGTGTGCTTGCTCCCTGTATCATCCTTCCTACTTTGGGCGCCATAACTGGCTTGCCTTTTCCAGTTAAAGCTACGTGAACTTCGGTTCACACTCACCACTGTAGTGCTTTACCCATGCCCTCACCTGTGGAAAATCCTTTCTCAGCAGTCCTGGAATCTTCGGAGCTGACCTCCATGCATGGATACCTCTAAAATAGTTGGGAGGAAAGCTAGTCGATTGACTTGAAACCTAGATATTCAAGATGGTATCTCGATAAACAGATAGCAGAGAGAGGGAAAGCAGTGCACACCAGGCTATTGCCTCCTTTTGGAGTCAGACAAAGAGTGTTGATCCAGTGACCACTGTGTGTACATCCTTGTTGGATCATGGACAGAATTAAGATGGACACATAGAACCACTACATGGTGGCCTGGGACGGATACTGTCAGGATTGAGGAGAGGACAAATGGCTGCTCTTTGAGAGGAGGAAGTCTGATCATGCGAGGCAACAACTGATTCCATTGAGTCTTCTCCATCGACCCCCATGAGAAAAAGCACAGACTTACCCATGCAGTTCATCCACAGTCTCATGTGGTTGATGTATCCACACCGGGAAACCCTTCAGGAGAGTAAGGTGAGGAGACATCAGAGTTGAAAGTCAGGAAGCAAGAGATCACCTCATGGAGCTCACAAGCACCCATCTTTGTCCCCAAAGACATTCACTGCTGCTCTTAGTTGCCACTGACCCAAAGCTTACCCTCACCTTGGAGTTTTTGTCAAAGAGTATGCAGATACACACTGAGATGTTACATGCATTCATTATTGCCCCCCCCCCCCCAGCCACAGGCTGTTTCTTCGTCTGAGTCCTCTTTGAAGAAACCAGCCAAAGGTTGGCTACAGCTTTCAAGATCTCGATCCTCTGGGTCCAAGCACTGTGGAGCATCAGCCACGCATACTGGTGCATCTGGAATGGAAACCTTATGGTTCCCATGCAAATGTCCGGAGCTTCGACCAATCTGAGCACTTGGATCATAAGTCCAGGACTTTTGGAAAGCCTCCAGCACATCAGCAAAAGGCTGTTTCTTCTTCAAAGTCTTCTTTGAAGAAACCAGCCAAACGACGGCTACCACTTTCAAGATATCAATCCTCTGGGTTCCAGCACTCCGGAGCATCAGCCACACAAACTGGTGCATACTGAATGGAAACCTTCTAGTTCCCGTCTGATATTTTGGAGCCTCGACCAGTCCAAGCACTTGGATCATAAGTCCAGGACTTCTGGAAAGCCTCTGGCACACGGCCAGTCTTAGCACTCAGATTGTAAGTCTGGAGTGTCCAGAAAACCACATGTGGCTATAGGCAAACTTCCCGAGCTCTCGGGTCCAAGGGCTTGGTTTGTAAGCCAAGGGAGGTGGGTGATAGAAGGAAGACACCCAGGTCTGTGGGGACACCATCTGCTGTCTGTGAGTCTTTAGCCCCGGCAGTGTTGGCACCTATGGTGGCCCAGGTGACACCTTCAGTTCCCCCCCGAGCAGTTACAACAGTTCCTTCTGCACCTCAGGCAGCTTTGCCCCAGAGTGAGCAGGTTGCGTTTGTCCTGTTGGTCCTGCGTTTTAGCCAGATACACTGCCTCCCATGACAGGTAAGCTGAGGAACAACGTTTGTGGTTAGACTTTGTCTTCTTCTGCATCGGCCATTAAATGCAGCTGAGTGAGAGCAGATTCTGTTGGCTGAGTAGCTCGCTGCTTCTGCCTTGAAACAGCTTGCTCTGCACTGAAGCTCGGGAGTTCACTCTCCACCCCCTCTGGATTCGTCCTGTGTGTAGAGTACTGAGTCAGGAGTGGCCGTGGTCCCCGATATGAGCCTCCTGGAGACCTAGCAGGAATTCCATCCAGCAGACAACTTTGTTGGTGGCAGCCAAGATTACTGCTCACGGCTGTCAGGAGCCTCCCCTATCTAGCCCCACTTAGGCTGATCAGGTCCAGGTGGCCTCTGTGGTAGTGACGACTTCTGCAAAGGACCTTGCTTCCCCAATGCCAGGTGTGGTGACAGGTCCCCTGCTGTCACAGTAGGCTACTCCATAACCCCTGTATGACTTGTTGTTTGATGAGGCCTTGGGCATTTCCACTCCCTTTGTGAGTTTGAAGTCTTCAGACTTAGACACAAAGGTGAGGGATAAGCTTTTGCTTTCAGATTTGTCGATTAATTAGCAGATCTTGACCCAGGTCAAGGGCTCCTCCATCATGCTGTTCGTGCTCTGACAGGTGCAGAGAGCCAGTGACCACAGGTGCTGCAGGAGTTCGGCCTCCATTCCCATGGACATGGCACCTGTTCCCCTGATGGGCTTTGACCATAGCAAAGCTTTTATTACAGAGCCTCGTTGGTGACCAAGCTGTGGTCCCACCACAGGAGGTGAGGCATATGGATGTTGCACTGTCCTACCAGGGCTTGTCTCTGGAGGGCATGCAGCAATGCACCCCATCCCTTTTTAGCCTTTTGTGGCTGAGCTTTATGACAGGCTCAAAGCCAAGAATCACAACACACAGGTTCCCATACAGCTACTGACATCTGGGTATCTGAGGCAACAGCGACTGCACCCTAAGCCAAATGTCCAGGGGAGATGGTATTCTGCACCTTAGCAAATCTTCCTGTCTGGTTCACTGCTAGTGGGCTTAGACTGGGAAGAGTTTGATGCTCGGCAGCCGAAGTCCATCATAGCATCTGCTGAAACCTTCAGATGGTTGGAGAAAGATGCCAAAGGATCCGTCCTTATGGCATCATACTCCAATGTCTCATTGGCCAGTTTGAGGTCTCTCCTTGATGAGCTCTGTTCAAATTGCAGAGGCAGTGCAAGACTGGTCAGACCAACCAACACTCCTTGTGACTTCGTTGTTGTGGGCAGTTGATTGCCAGATGCAGACTGCTTGCACACTGGAGGCATACCTTTGTTTGTTGTGGAGGGATGCCTACTTCCAGGGTCAGAAGTTGCCTGACCCTCTGTTTCACAGAGCCCATGTGGGGTCTCTCTTCTTGGGAACACTGTTCAGAGGGGAGATGGCGGAGGTTGCCTGCCAGGCACAGACAGTCCTGTGCCCTGCTGGGCACAGGACCTACGTGCCTTCTCAACTGACCAGGTCAATTTCAAGGCACTCACAAACTCTGCTTGATTGTTGTCATCCTTGGCTTCCCAGATTGCATTGACTCGCCCCTCGGCTCATGCTCCCTCCCGGACATGACACCCTGGAAAGAGTGGACAGTGCTCAAGGAAGGGCAAGCCTTCCAGTAAAGGCAAGAAGCCAAGGAAGCCTTGCCGTTCCTGACTCTTGCATACTGGATCGCGCCATCTAAGGATTGCCAACCGCCTCACATTTAGACTCCACACGGCACCCAGTCAGCAACTGCCTCATCACATATCACATGCACTGGTAGTCTATCATGGACAATACATTCATCATAAACATCCTGCGCCAGTTAGGATAAACTTCGCTGAAGAACTCCACAAACAGCACACCGTACAGTATATAAACATGGATGAAGTCAGACAGACCTTTATTCCATGAACGCCAAACCCAGAATGAATACAGAAACCAAAGGCACTGAAGATCATGCCTGAATGAACATGTACAGAGCTACAAAGTGCAAGTGACCTGATTAGTCCATTATGTAATTATATGCACACTTACAATTAACCCCACACTGGCAACTTCAATTAACCCCACACTGGTGTGACTGCCTTTTTTTTTCTCCATCATCCTGTAGAAGATCATCCAACTGTCATTTATATAAATCTACAGTGATATTGAGAGACAACATACTAGCATACAGTTTGTCAGTACACAGCTCATCCATATGTCCTCACAAAGAAAATCAGTTAATCATGACTAAAATATTACTTAGTGAAATAACACAAGGAATAAAGGTAAGTGATGTTCAAACCACTAACTTGCACCATCTATAACAGTCATTTAGTCCAAAGGAAAAGCTGACTATATATCATACGCTACTCAAGTACATAATCAGACAATTTACTGGGTAGCTTGTGAGAGCGCGTTGAACCCTGAGGTAATGACATGTAGCTATCCTGAGACGCATCATCAGAGGAATCAACTGTCTCATCTTCCAGTTCATATGGAACTTCATCAACAGATGAAGACTGTGGATCTACATGATGTTCATTATGTAGACAATCCATGGATTCACTGACCAGAGAATGTTGTGGCACACCGACATTGGCTGGTGTAGAGAGCTCAAGGGGAATGGTTGGTGTAAATGGCTGTGTAGTGCCAGTATTGATGTCATATTGCTCAGCCTTATCATCATCTGAATCATTTTCAATTGCACTTTTTGAATGATGTGGAACAACATTCTTAGATTCTGTGGCACTACAAAGCACTCGAATCGCTTGACTCTGTAAGAGTAACTGCGCAATACAGGACCCACAAACTTGCGGATGTTACACCAGTCTCTTCGGAGGTGTGGGTTGGAATCCCATCGCTGCCACCACGCCAGTTAGGATAAACTTCGCTGAAGAACTCCACAAACAGCACACCTTCTGGAAGTCACATGGAGACCCGCCAGTCAGTGGCAGCAGCCTTGTGGCCCATGGAGTGGATGACATCCCTAGATCTCAAAGATGCATATTTCCACTTGCCAATCACAGAGACTCTACAGAAATATCTGTGGTTCACATTTGCGGGCCAAGTATACCAGTTCAGTGCACTGCCATTCGGCCTTGCCATGGCACTGCTGGTGTTTACCAGGTTCAAGCTGACAGTTGCTGCTTATCTTTACTGCTCAGTCATTTACATTCATGTGGATGATTGACTTATCCGAGCGCTTTGGTGCCAGCATCACAAACAGACTGATCTGGAACTCTGCCAACACTTGGGCTTTATAGTGAACCTACCCAAGTCAACTCTTCGGCCACAGATGGGGAGACTTCAGTTCCTGCTCAGAGTCTTTCTGGCTAGCAAGGTCTACTTGACACAACAATGGCTCACCCTGTTGGGCTACCTGTCCTCAATGGACTTTCAGGTCTCACTGTCACCCCTTGCAGCACGCTCTGCAGGGCAAATGGATGAGAGACGAGGGCTAAAAGGCCCCAACATCGATCCTCAATGAGGATCACCCACACCTTTTGTGATGGACCGCAAGGGAGAACATCCTGAGGGGACATACTCTGGTACCCTTTCACGCCCAGCCCACCATTTACACAGATGTTTCTTGATCCAGATGGGAAGCTCACGTGGAGAACCAGACAGTGCCTGGCCCTTGGCCACCATCCTTCACATCTCAACACATAAACTGGTTGGAATTGGAGGCGACAGGCTTGTGCTCCTCCACTTCCAAGAGCTGGTGAAGCACAAACTTGTCCTCATAAAGCATGACAAAAGAACTGTGGTGGCCTTCCTCAATAGGCAGGGTGGGACGCGATCCAAGAAGCTAAGGGAATTAGCCAGATGTGTCACCAGAAGGTGCTCCAAACATGATGTCCTCATGCATGCGAGGCACATCCCAGGACATCAAAATGTCCTGGTCAAACAAGAAAGGGTCTGGCAGGGACATAGTGGTCACTCCACCTCAAGGTCATTCAGGCCATGTGGGCCAGATGGGGATTCCACATGTGGATTTGTTTGTGACTTGCGAGATTGCAAAACTGCCAGTTTACATCTTGCTTGCCCAGACCCCCAGGCCCCTAGCACTGGACGCTCTAGCCATGGACTGGAGCAACCCTCTGCATACACTTTTCCATCTTGGCAGATCCATCTGATGCTACTGTGCAAGGTTCGGTCCCACGATTCCAATCTGATCCTGGTTCCCCCCCCCCCCATGGCTACAGAGTGATTGCTTGGTAGATCTCTTTCAACTGAGTGTTGGGCCTCCACTACAATTACCAGCATGGCCAAAGCTTCAAGTGCAACTGAACATGTTCCATAGGAACCCACAAGTGCTCAACCTCCAGGCTTGGCAGTTATCTCCCAGTATGTTCTCAACAGAGGCTTCTTGGAATCAGTCTTAGATAGAATTGCCAGAGGGGGGCTTCGATCTTCTTCTGTAACTGTTTACTCGGGTCGATGGGATGCACTGTTTTCTGACTGGTGAGCCAGTAATGGAATCCACCCTTGGTCTCCGTGTATTGTGGATATTGCCAACTTCCTCTTCAATCAGTGGGAAGTCTTAGGCAAGAGCTCAAGAACAGTGGAGGGTTTCCAATCAGCCATCTCTTCAACTCTTGCCAACGTCTTGGATATTTGCATTGGGGGCTATCCCTACCTGTCTGCACTCATCGCATTCTTCTACACCAACAGACAGGCACCAAGACAGGTCCAGCCCCAGTGGGACCTGCCACTGGTTTTAGTCATGTTGAAGAAGTGGCCCTTTGAGTGCCTTGAGGACCCAAAGCGGGTACACCTCATGTACGGCACATGGAAAACTTATTTTCTGTTAATAACACTTGCTTCAAGGGCTCAAAGAAGTGATGTCCATGCTCTTGCTCATGATCAACTCCAATGGTCACCTGACCCATCCCAGGTGACACTGAGGCCTCACTTGGGCTTCCTTGCAAAGAACCAAGCGGCTGGATATCTGGCTATGGCCTTCAAGGGTTTTACCCTCTGTACTATGGATACAATGCTCTTCCCCTTGAGGAAAGAGCTCTGTGTCCCATGAGAGCCTTTCCCTGGTACCTTTCACCCATGGATGGTCTCAGACAATGGTGGTCAGCCCTCTTTCTACCATTGAATAACCCTTGTAAGGAGCAAGTTTGCAGGAACATGATTTCTTTGCAGATTAAGCAGACAATCCTTAAAGGCCTATGAGGTCTCACTGGAAAGGCCTGGTGCCTTGCAGCTTGTCTCAGCGAGAGCACGAGGTGTGAGCCTTTAATGCTTCCTGGCATGTCCTGCAATACATCATGGTTGTCGACATTCTGTAGGCCTGGCGCTGATGATCATCTACAATTTTCGCCGAGCACTACTTGCATGACATGATAGTGCTAGAGGAAGGCATGTTTGCCTTTGTGGGCATCACAGGCTCCTTTGCTTAGGTTCCAATACTCGTCCATTAGGCTTTCCAGATCTCACCAGAGTAGCCCAAGCGATAAAATCTCAGTGCTCTTGTGATTGATCAGAGGCAATCTATAAAGCAGCACACTTCTTAGTGGGCCTTGTAGGGCTTTATGCCTATTTGACCGACCTAATCTCTGACCAGTATCAGGTAGTTTGTCTTAATGTCCTGGTCTTTTTGCTGGTCTGACACAGGAATCCACTTAAATGCCCTAAGGAACCAGATATCAGCCCCCTGGCACCCACTAGTTTGGCTACTAGGTACTGTTAGATCTCGAGGTCAGATGGAGCTGAGACCGATAGCATCTACCCATGAGGTGGACAGCTAGCTGTCATGCTGGTGGGCGATTACTGGGTTGTTCAGTGATCATTATCATAATATTTCACAACATTCCAGGTGTCCATTCTCTGAGTGGCCAGGGCAAACGGTCATTCAAGTACTTTTAAAACATGACTTACTATCTTAACTTTAATCTGCTCACTCGGTTGTATCTGAAGCAGTTATCATCGTTAGTTACAAATCCATATGCGATACGACGCCTTGAGGCAGCATCTGGTGAGTACCATTTTGAGCATTGCACAATGCACTGATTGTGGGACAGTCGCACAAAAATATATTTGATTTGGATATCAAAGTCAATTGTGGCCATGGCATATATCATATCATTATTGGTGCCCTAAAACATTTGCAAAATATATAATTTTGGTTTCATATATTATACCCCCCTCCCAAGATTGTCCCAATACTATGGCATTGATATGAATACTCGTAGGTTCCCCTCTATACATCAGACAGCAAATGTGTATGATTAAATACTGGCTCAACGTTTTGCAATTACCCACTGGTCATATTTTGAAAAATGCATATAATACTCTTCTTGGGCAGAATAGGTCTGGTCATATTAACTGGTGTACCACAGTTGCCGAAATCTTGTCAAATTGTAATCATGGTAATCATTGATTTACTCAGCGTGGAGACAATGAAGAAATTTGTATAATAAACCTAAAGGAAAGTTTATATGGTAAATATATAAATGAATGTGAATCTGTCCTTGCCTCTGTGGATCATAGTATGAAACTTCGGACATACAAACTGTTTAAGACTGAATTCCGCATTGAGGCATACCTACTGAATATCCCAGGTGTTATACTTATATACATTGTATTCCCAGGTTGCAGCTTTCTAAATGCAGTTCATGTTACAGCACCGCACTGGAAGCATTTAGTTTTCACAATGTATTCTTGAACTGTCATGAAAATGATTTTGTTGTCTTCAAATGTACAATTGGTGATCCAAACAAAGCTGTTTCTGAAGAAAAAGGAGCAAGATGAAAAATGCTCGTATTATGTAGGCTATCTCGTTGGTTAGGATAAAATGGCCAGCAAAAATGGGAATTCACAAAAACCAATCATGTGTAAATGGGCTTTGATCTAGACGCGGCCCATCCGGAATCTTTGAGAAAAAACAGAAGAGTATCTATTGCCAACATAATATTGTCGTGACTATATATTCACATATAACATCAGCAAATATAAAAATTTTCGATACCATCCGTGAATATTGAAACTTCTACCTCTTACATTAGTTGACGTTGGTCCTTTTTTTTCTATCTTTTTCGTTCATAGGGGAATCTACTTTGGCCACTTGGCTTTATGTTACTGTGGAGGTCCGGGAAAAGGACCATGAGATTTTTGGCTTATATAAAACAATATATGGAAAATAGCTGTACTAGTTTATTTCAACGATGGTAGAATAACATATATATGGAACCAATCACCCAAGGTCTTTGCACCTAGGAACACACATACATTTATATGCCACAGATATAAAAGTAAAGAAGATAGAATCATTAACACGCACAAATACAAAAACAGTCATTCACTTTGGACGGAAGAGACGAGAAAGATAAGGCAACACAGTTACAAGTTCAAGTTCAAGTTCTTTATTGACTCAAAGACCCTATGCGGGTCACAAGAGTAGAAAATACATCATACAAATGGTAGGCAGGAAGTTTAAGACACTTTTACATAACAGCACCAGGGAAACAATTTATCCTTAAAAAAATATAACTGATTACCTTATTAAATTTAACTAAGTTTTTCCTCACAGCAGGTTTTTCGCAGTTCAATAAAGTTGCAAACTTCTGAGAATTGAGCCTTGTAAAGTAATACCTTTTGAGAGATACCTTTTGCTCGGTTGTAAAGTATTCACATTTTATTAAATAATGGTACTCATCACCGATCTCATTTGCATTGCATAGTTCACATTTCCTGTCCTTCCTTGCAATATTATTGAATCTCACAATATTAACCGGAATAGCAATGTTACTTGTCCTGAACTTGGTTAAAGTACTTCTGTCATTTACTGATAAATTACAGAGATATTTCTCCATTCCAAACTGTATTTAAATAATCTATAAATAGTACAATAGCTAAGCCCTTCAGTCTCGGCTGTCCAAGACTGGAGATATTGATCTTTCAAACGCAATTTTACTGCAGGCTTAAACCATTTTACGTTAAAGTTATCATTAATCCAGAAGTCAGACATACCTAATGAATCAAGTACATTTTTGACTTTCAGTATCCAGGGTGAAGGATACACCCTCTGAGGTCAAGTACTTTAAGCAGCCTGTATAATGTCACAGATATTTTTGTGTCCTTTCAGTATTACAAAGTTTACTCCAAAATCCAAGTAACTTTTGTAAAATTGACAGTTGTATTGGAAAAGTGCCTGTTTCTCCATAGATCATACAACTACAACGGGGTAGAGCGTTTGACATGTAAAACCATCTTCATGAGCTTTAAATACAATCTTTCCAGTAAAACATTATCACCGAAACCCCATACCTTAGAACCATAAGTGAGAATAGGAGTAACAAGTTTGTCAATGAGTTCAATCATTAAATCAATAGGGAGGTAGAGTTTCTTAGATTTCTGAATTACAGCAAACATAGCTTTGTATGCTTGATCATATAGAAACTTTTTACATTTTTGTGGTTTATTATTACAATTAAATAACACACCTAAGTATTTAAAACTATCAACTACTTCTACTTCATCATCATTAAATAGAAAAATAGGTTTATTTCTTATTGTACCTCTAGAAAATATAAGTATTTTTGTTTTATCTACATTAACTGACAATGCCCAGTTTTTGCAATATTCGTGCATTACGTCTAGGGCATGCTGCAGTTCACCAGGTGACTCTGTCATTAATATTGTATCATCAACGTAAAGCAAAACAAATAATCTCAAAAATATTGCCACATCATCATCATCATGTAAGTGATTATATATATGGTCCCTGAGAAATTGTATTCCTCTACATCTACTACTTAAATGAGATTCTAGGTCATTTAGGAAAACAGAAAGTAACAAGGGGGAGAGATTCTCTCCTTGTCGTACCCCAACATTACATGGAAAACTGTCAGAATCAGCACCTTTTAATGAGACATAAGATTTTGCTCCTTCATACATATTAAATATGACTTTCATTATATTACCATTAATATTATGAGCAATCAATTTCTTCACCAGTGACACTCTATTAACAGAGTCAAATGCTTTTCTAAAATCTATAAATGCACAATACAGTTTTTTTTTCTTTTTTTGAGAGATATAAATATATTATTGTGCTTAATGAAAATATATGATCCATTAATGAATATTCAGGTCTAAAACCTGCTTGTTCTTCGCCATGTAGGCCATTGGTATCTAAGAAATTATAATAGTCTATTGTTGATTACTGATGTAAATAATTTACAGAAGCAACTCAGTAAGGTGATAACCCTGTAGTCATCAGGAGATTCAATTTTACCTTTGTTCCTATAAATTGGTTTTATGTGAGAGTTATAACATGAAAGGAGACGATTATGGCTTATAACTGTCGAGTGGCGAAGCCACGAGACAGTTGTAATAGCCATAATCGTCTCCTTTCATGTTATAACACATTTGTCATTGGCTGGTAGGAATGGTCATTTGTGTTTAGGTCGGATCAGTGATTTCACGATTGAAAGCGTATTATCTGTC
Organism: Hermodice carunculata; assembly: GCA_964020975.1. Taxonomy (NCBI): domain Eukaryota; kingdom Metazoa; phylum Annelida; class Polychaeta; order Eunicida; family Amphinomidae; genus Hermodice; species Hermodice carunculata. The sequence continues at coordinate 60,880,135 of OZ026613.1, forward strand.
ACTTAGGTAATCAAATTCTTACACACACGTGTGACAGTCTCATTTCACTTCTGAGGCACTTCATTCGTGATTTCGCTCAGGCGTTCAGGTAGTTCGTGAATCTGCTAGCTGCCACAAAATGGAAGATGACGTGCTTCTAATTGAACTTGATTATATTGCAACTCAGCAATTATTTTTCCAAAGAAATGACGGCACCGGCAGTACTGGGAGGTATGTTGGTTTTTATTTGTAGTGTTTTTACAATTTCACAATCAAAGTTTGCTTTGCGTTCATGATATGCTACTGCATCAAGACTACTGACCCGGAGAAGTTTTGTGGCTGATGGTATAATGCATGCTGGTACTTAAATGGAAAGTTTTTATCATGGAAATTCAGGTAAATCATTTCAAATTTTATTGTTAGACATTGAAAGGGTTAATTCGGAAAGAGTGAGTTATAGGTTTTACTTAATTCACTCTTTTTGCGGGCCCTTTTTGCGATTATTGAGGGTGAAGGTCAGCCCAAAAAAGATGCATTATCAAGTTTCATAATACAAGCTTTTTCATAATCAATGGTTATGGGATATAATCAACACTTTTTGAGCCTTATGATTGGATAATTCCTACCAGCCATATGACAAAATACCAATAACCCATTTTTCAGGGATTTTACCGGTGTGTAATACGAGATTGAAAAGTTTAGTGTAAAGTGATACTAACAATCCAGAAGTAGTTTTAAGAAACTCGTTAGTATTAAGTCTACCCCCACATGCTTTGTTGTTTTTCAATCTCTTAATTGCATTAGTAGCTTCATCCTCTGTGAAACATTCATTTAGTTCCTCTGTATTTACTGATTTCTAGATAAGAACTATATTGTTTTATGACCCCGCTAAACAATATAGTCCTCAGTCCCTGCGCTATCTGAAGATATTCCAGGCCGAATATCACGTTACAAATACCAGTATAATAAGATACATTTATTTCATTATTTTATTTGTGTCTTTTCGTCGAAAACCACGTTAATTGACATAGCATATTTGATTTAATATTTTTCTGAAGAAATGACTTTTTGTATCACCAAAAAAGTTCATACTGCATTTTGCAACGACGTACATTATAACATCTTAACAATGAAAACATTACTTAAGGTCTGACCGTAACACACACCCCCTAAAATTTTGCAATGTTCTTATTGCAAATGATGTATGGCTATATTGAAGGTAAAATGTATGACTTAAAAATACGAGAAGTTCAACTCATTATACATATAATCGTCAATGAAGCGTTTAAAGGTAAGATCAGTAGGCGCACAGGTATAACGGATTTAGGTGATGGAGTTTTTCTGGAAGGAAGTAGCAGAACAGTTGATATAGGTTTCAATAGTTGTCCGTCGTAGTTTTCTTCTTCTTCTTCTTCTTCTTCTTCTTCTTCTTCTTCTTCTTCTTCTTCTTTTCGGCTGAAGAATACGGATCTTATAGACCATAGAGCCATATGTAAAGAGAAGTGCAATCTAGTAGCAAAGTCCAAGTAGCAACGGTGTGTATAATAAAGTATATGATCAAGAATGTTTAAGAAAGGTCTCGGGAAGATGGAGTGGTATCGATAATGTATTTAGTGCGAACATCACACACCAACTGCACAATGGCAGATTTGCTCACACGATAATTCACCTTCAACGATGTAAAGTGCAAGGACTGAACTCGTCCAGAGAAAGCCACAATTTGTCCCCCTGGATGCGATTCATCCTGCAAATAGACAAGAAGCTACGGCAGATCGAATCCTGCAACACGGAAAACACGATTGTATCAGTTGGCAGTGTTACGTTTCTAACTTAGAATATTTGAGGCAGGGCAGGGGTCATTTAACTCATAGACACAATACGCGTTCGCACAACAGTTCCAATATGTTTTGCAAAAGGGATGGGGTGATTTAGGGATAATGACCGAAATTTTACACGACTAGGCCGGTAGTCAAAATCTTAAGAGGAACAAATGTCAATGTCCACATGGTTGACAAAAAACACACTAGAGCGAGCTCTAACATACCTGATAATGCCAGCAGATCATAATTAACATTTACACAATATGTTTAACAAACAACACCATTAAACACTTTCTACAAAACATTATCTGCCCTCGCTCGGTGGCCGTCATCAACAAAACATAAGATTAATGATGTATATCATATAAACAAATGTCCAGACAGTTGTGAATATTGTGTCATTCAAATCTAAAAGCAATCCAGATGGTACAAAGAGTTAAATTGACTTAAAACATCAAATTGTGACTGGGATTTGCTGATTAGATCATCATTTCCTGCATGATACTCTGCTCGATTCATCATTCACGATATATGCCATTTTCCCACAAATAGCAGAAGTACATGTTATAATAATGATATTGAACTCTTGATGTACAACCTTTTGTGAGCCTACGTGATCTGGTCTCAGGTCCCATCTGTCGTATATTGTTCATTTGGCATCATGTACATAATGAATCGATCAAATGATATAAAACATATATTAGCCGGATTCTCTCACCATAATGTCGTGACTATATTCATATTTAACATCAGCGAATGTAAAGATTTTCGATACCGTCCGTGAATATTGAAACTTGTGCCTCTCACATTAGTTGAACGCATGCTTAACCCGGTCTAGCACCATTATCTCATGGTCCTGTTTTTAATGTCTGTGTGCCAACACAGACATACAGTTTTCCCAGAAATTCTTTATTTATGTCTGGGTGCCAACCCAGACATACTGTTTTCCCTCGCGTTCTTTATTTCTTTTTTTCCATAGCACCCAAATTTGTCCGGAGTTTTTCTCAGACACTGTTATTCCCAAAACCTCAAACCTTGGTGACTGACCTACAAATGAAATTGTGCACCTGGGTTGGAATAGTCATGACGTTTCAAATTATGCAAATGAGGAGCAATTAAAGTTTTAAAAGCTCTATTTCTTTAAAATATTATAGAAAAACACAAAGTTCTAACTCACACATATAGGTTTGAGACAACTGGCAAATCCAAAAGCATACAAACAAAACTTGGGAAATTTCAATGTATGCTAAATTCACCGTATTTCTCCACAATCCATAAGCAGGCCTTCACCTGCTTGTTGCATTACCTATTGCTTGACCTCCGTGGTGCTCGTCAACCATTTTGCATTCATAATTAATTTAGCTTGAACCTGTCTCATAATCAGCCTTCTATCCGTGCATGCTAGGTGTATGGTTTGGAAGGTTCGAGTGGTTGTTTTGGCCTAAGGCTATGAGTCTGCTGAGCTTATCAGTCAATGAAAAACAACTTAACCAGACTCATCAAAGTCTTCCAGTCCTAAATGACTGTTTCCACAATTTTGTGAATTTTGAAACAGTGTGTGGCTTTGTTTCATCTCAGTGGACACTTTCATGTCTTTGTTTTCTTGTTACCAGCTGCAGTGAGATGAAGCCTGTTCTTCAACTGCCAAGTTTGGAGTTTCTATCTAATTGTCTTCGAAAAAAAGGGCGGACAAATTTGCTGGCAAAGAAAGAAAGAAAGAACTAGAAAAGAAGATTTGTTTTACAGCAAATCTATCCTGGTGCCTTCAAAACGAGAACAGTTTAAAACGCTACACTTTGCCATTGTTCAACATAATTTAAATTTCGAGTATTAGCCTAATTTTTATAAAGTAAATGCTACAACTTTGGCTCTTGGTTCATTGGATATGGCCATGTCACTAGCTTATAAAATAGAGTTTTGATGAAACTACTATCCATAGTAGTTTTGAAGCTATTCAAACATTTTAATTTTGTGTATTGCCTAATTTGCATAAATTAAAAGCCTACAACTTTGGTTAATGGCTTATTGGATGGGGCTTTGCCGCAAACCCATAAATTGAAGTAGGAATGCACCTCTATCTATAATAGTATTGAAGCTATTCAAGATTTACATTTTGCATCTTCACCTAATTTGCATAAATTCAAATCCTAGAACTTTCGTTTCATGGTTCATTGGATGCAGCTTTCCGCCAAATTTATAAATTGCAGCTGGAATGGCATGTCTAAGCATAATAGTTTTGAAAATGTTCAACTTTTTAATTTTTCAATGCCCCTTGTTGGCATTTGAAATTCTACAACTTATATACTGCCCATTATATTGGCACGTGTCACAAACCTATATATGCACATCGAAATTTTGAGTCTATCCGCAATATTTTGGAAGATATGGAGCTCTTAAAATTGTACTTGCCCCAAATTTGCATAATGTTAAACATCATGACTATTCGGAATGAGATGCACAGTTTCACTGGTTAGGTCAGTCACGATAGCAAGTTTGGTGGTTTTCGGAAAAATAGTGTCAGAGAAAATCTCCAAACCATCTTGGTTGTTAAAAGAAAGAAAACAAAGAAAGAACGAAATGCCTGGGTTTGCGCCCAGACACACAATTCCAGTGTTTACTCAATCAGTGAAACCTCTCTACAGTGGGCACCCTTGGGAACAGAGAAAAGTCACCCTTGGGACCAAAAGAAAGTGCCCACTCCTGAGAGTGTCAGCCCTTCTGGGCAGTATGGATATACATGTACATTATTCATACATGCACATATGCATGAACAGTGTACACATATTATTATTATTCAAGGGGATGTACACACATGATATACAAAACAGTCTTTCTTCCTTTATCGATAAACAAATTTCCAAAAAAGCTGTCACAAAAGTACATGTACCTGTGAACTGAGACAAGCACTACCCAAGACCACCCAGACAGATTTGCTCTGAGGCAAATCTTGTTTTCTATCTCTTTCTTTCTTCTTCCTTATACGTAGAGATTTCACTTTGAAAAATATATGTATATCTTTGTACTATATATCCGCATATCCATTATTGCTGCTAAAATATGCAAACATTTCACACAAAAATATGTTCTGTGTTGTTTCCCACTGAAGACACTTTAATTTATTTGGGCTATTACAACCTATGTCAAAATTCTACAGAGGCCGTGACAATAGTATTTCCATGTGTGTATAGGTTAGAGAGTGACAGGTTAGCTTATGGGGCGTAAACAGTTCGGACTACCGAATAGGGTGATGACTACCAGAAAGTAGTTCCAGACGAAAAGACACAAACACAACACTGTCAAGCAAATCTTTCTTTTCGAGTTTTACCATATCTTTGGCACAAAGCTTGCTATAATGAATCACCAGTATAAGAACAAAACATAACAGCGGTGTCTTAACTTCGTCACAACAGTTACTAAATTTTCCAACCACCATATTAGCTCTACTGTACATAGATGTTGAACAGTGTCGTGTCCAGGATTTGTTAAAGAAAGGGGTGTGAGTGAACAATAATGTTTTGCTGGAGGAGGCGGAGGCATGCTCTCCCGTAAAATAAATCTTTAAAATAAGGGTACGAGAGGGGTTCATATAGGCGTTGCCAGCTTCCCAATCGTTTTTTTTTTTTTTTTCAAGAAATAAAAAAAGTTTAAACCAAAATAAGGGTACGGGATGGGTATTTGATATTGCTTTGGACAATGCAGATTTTCAAAAATGTCTTTTCACCATTTTCTGTAAGATGCACTGGTGATGTTTCATATGCCAAGTAGTTTCAAATACAAATGTTTTGATTTATGATAAAATTTAGCCCAGAAACTGTCAGGACTTGCAGTGAGAGTTTATTCAGGCATTCTGAAAAATAAATCAACCAATCTCCATTAAATCGATGAGAATCAAAGATACAGAGATACAGAGATACAGAGATACAAAGAATTCATTAATATATCCATGTCCACGTGAGGGCAAGTGGAATAACATAAACAAAAGAGTTTGTGAAAATACTACAACGACATACTACATTAATATATGATTTCAAACTATCACTCTAACTTAAGATGCGCATATCCTTGAAGCAGGAAACTCATTATGTTTAGACGAGAATCATTAGATTAGATGGAATGGATACAGCGTTGTGTTTCTTTGTCTTTTGCTATTAATTGAAAACCTGGTACACACATTTGCTGTCCCTCTAATAATACATCTTCACTTTTGACTATAAGAATTTCCATTCCTTATACTAATTCGGTTGACAATATACAACATCTTGTTTGTACCATCTATAACATATCGCTACGCATATTTTCAAGCTGAGGGCGCTCAAGCAAAAAGTGTTGATGTCATGATCCAGAAGTTGTACAATGAATTAATAATTCTATTTCAAGTAATTGATGATTAAATACAGATTAAAATATCCATTCTTATAGAATGTAGAATCTTGACATAGGCAGTAGTATTAGCCCAAATAAACCAAAGGGTCTTCAGCGGGTAACTACTCAAAACATGTTTCGGAGCCTGTATGTTTTGTATAGTTAAACCACATTCATTCAACACAAAACACACACACACACACACACACACACACACACAATGAGGCTGAATGGAAGAACAGCTATGGTTGACAAGAAATAGGAAATTCACGGAACGATACGACTCTCATATGATTGACAGTGATAAAAACTGAAAACAATGGTAATATATATATGTGTGTGTGTGTGTGTGTGTGTGTGTGTGTGTGTGTGTGTGTGTGTGTGTGTGTGTGTGTGTGTGTGTGTGTGTGTGTATCGTATAAAAATACATCGCACTATAAACATAAAATGCATAATCTGTAAGGGAAATCATTTACCCTCACAAAGCAAATAAAGAGGTTACAGTGTTGCAAAACAATCATGTCCTGAAACTGCTCATATGCAAAACCGTCAAGAATTGTTACTTTGTTTCTTGCAGATAACATGTCAGGTAAGCCATCGGCATTAGCAACCTGTTTAGGTGTGAAGTCGTCATTGATAGAATGTCCTTTGCAGCTGTGCTACAACCAACCGCGTTACAGATTAAAAGCAAGTCACGACAGCTGTTGTACAATTTACTCTGTTTTCAACTTGTTGAAATTGATTACCAGCTTGAGATTACCAATATATCATTCAGCGCAGAGTTAAATGTATTGTAATAACATGTAAAAAGCATTCTAAACTTGATTAGAGGACTGCTTAGTTGGATAATGCAAGTGACATTTTACTGAAGTGGGCCTTCACCTTTGCTGGTCTATTCCCCCTGCAGACTGGGGACATCTCGTTTGCAGGAATTTCTTCGTTTAGAAATACCATCTTTTAGGCCTAAACGAGCATGAGCAATGAGTTTGCAAAGGAAACGAGCAAAGTGGTCGCCTGAGCTCGTTTCGTCGTAAACCGGTTAAAGATGGCATTTCCGAAGGAAATATTTCCTGCAAACGAGGTCTCCCCAGTCTAATCTCCCTAATGCACAATGAGTTTTATAGGTCGGAGGCGTTATTTCTTTTTTTTTTTTTTTTTTTTTTTTTTTCTTTTTTTCATAAAATGAAAGTCATTTTTATGGAAGCTATAACTGGGGATATCCACAAAAAAACAAAACAAAAAAAGACTTTTTCTTCAAAGGTCCAATATCCAACTTTAACGTCCTTTATTCGACTTTTATCTTGAATATTCACTTTCCATAACTAAAAAGTTGAACATACATCTTAAATATTTGACTTTTTCGTGGGTTTTTTTTTTTTTTTTTTTTTTTTTTTTTTTTTTTGGTTTTGTTTTGTTTTGTTTTGTTTTTTATTTGTTTTTGTTTTGTTTTGTTTTGTTTTTGTTTTTTTTTTGTTTTGTTTTGTTTTGTTTTTGTTTTGTTTTGTTTTGTTTTTGTTTTTGTTTTTTTTTTTTGTTTTGTTTTTTTTTTGTTTTTTTTTCTTTTTGTTTTGTTTTTGAGAGGCATAGGAATATAATCGAGCCTTATGTTTTATTTCTTATAACAATGTCAGTCAGGTCCTGTATAGCTAAACATAAGGGCCACTAGCGATTCAGTATCTTAAATTATACATATAAATGTTTGTGAGTGGAATTATTCATTGTGTCTAGGTTTGATACTGATTATAAAGACGTTGGGGTGGCATTTCCAACTCCAACTTTAAACAGCGGATACGAAATTCTGGTCATTCATTCGTGTACCTTGTAGGGCTATTAAATGAAACTGGACTGCTGTCAAAGTGAAGTGACAGGTCAAACAAAGGTTATATTAGGCCCCACATGTAGGTTACACGTCTAGAAAGACATTTTCGTTTGAGAAATTGTGCTAAAATTACCAATAATTTACAAAACCAATTTAGATATAAAATTGTTGGATTGCCATTGATTTTTATAGTACAAGTATCAGCCCTTGATCTTGAGATAGGGATGTAATGCTAATGTAAGAATGCCCCAATATGCTTTGATTGTTTTTATATTGTAATAATACAAAATTGTAGGTTTACAATAGGGCTCGAATAAAGATGCCTGGATAAGTTGTCGGTTATGAAACTTTGATCATTTTATGTCGAATAAGACATTTAAGCCTAATGAATGATTTACTCTCTCTCTCTCTCTCTCTCTCTCTCTCTCTCTCTCTCTGTCTCTCTCTCTCTTTCTCTCTCTCTCTCTTTCTCTCTCTCTCTCTCTCTCTCTCTCTCTTTGTGTGCGTGTGTCTGTGTGTCTGTGTCTGTGTGTGCAAACAACTTTCGTCTTATTTGGTTCAATTCACAATGGGCCAATCAGCCCTTGATCCCGAGATAGGGATGTAATGCTAATGTAAGAATGCCCCAATATGCTTTGATTGTTTTTATATTGTAATAATACAAAATTGTAGGTTTACAATAGGGCTCGAATAAAGATGCCTGGATAAGTTGTCGGTTATGAAACTTTGATCATTTTATGTTGATTAAGACACTTAAGCCTAATGAATGATTTACTCTCTCTCTCTCTCTCTCTCTCTCTTTGTGTGCGTGTGTCTGTGTGTCTGTGTCTGTGTGTGCAAACAACTTTCGTCTTATTTGGTTCAATTAACAATGGGCCTATCAGTGAAAAAGATTTAGACTCACGTGAAATTCTTTTGCACATATGTGAAATAGTTTTAAACATATGTGAAATAAAAATGTACATACACATATGTGTGAAACTATTTTTGGTATGTGTAAATCCTTTACGTATATGTCTAAAATTTTCAGGTATTTTTATATCATTGTAAGTTATTGTACATATGTGAAATTCTTTTGCACATATGTGAAATTTATTACACATATGTGAAAAAGATTTTCACATATGCATAATTATGGAATAACTGCTAAATCGGCTTGCCATACAAATCAGCTGCACATATGTGAAAAAGATTTTCACATATGTATAATTATGGAATAACTGCTAAATCAGCTTGCCATACAAATCAGCTGCTATTACTACAAACTACAATCAATTGGTTAAAATTAAAAAAAATGTTGGTTTTATCAAATATACGCTTTTGGAGAGGGAGGGGTCACCCACCCACCCACCCACCCCCAAAAATGTAACTTTTGTGCACTTGTGAAAATGTCTACAATTAACGATTTTCATTCATAGAAATGTCAGTCAAGACATAGATAGTCGACCCCTACCTATGATCTGAATTCCTGATCATTATTCCTCAGAAGACATCCTCATCTCTTTCAGTGCGGGGGATGATAAAATCAGCAATTCACTGGAAGCGACCATAAACAATATTCGCGAAGCACACACACAGAACTAAATGTTTTAAAATGAATCTGAGATGTACCTTTATTTTAGGCTATTCTATCGATAAACTGGTAACAAGATAAGCTTTTTTCTCCCTATAAAAGTGAACACCGCCAGGAACTTTTATTACTTTTTTTAACCTAATGATATAAATGAATGCTGTGCTTCATGGACTGACGGCTTTTTATGTATTCCTAATGAGGAAGTTACCATTCGACCCGATGACTTTCCTTAATTGGTATACCTCTCCTCCTCAGTTGCGAAAAGAGTAAGGTCATGCACGCATACCATCGAGCGAAAGATAATAACAATAATGGTCCGCAAAAGGCAAAACAAAGCGTGGTGGAGGACAATTAAATATTTTCTGAATGAAAACCAGCTTCAGGCAATACCCTCATTGACATGATGTGATGTGAAACATATATCTGACAGTGAATCTAAAGCTGAACAATTTAATAATTTCTTCTTAAGCCAAAGTAACATAGATACACCAGCGGCTGAAAATCCAGCACCCCCTGACCATCCTATTTATGTTTTAAGCAATCTGGGTATTCTTGATCACGAAGTTCTGGATATTCTAAAAAGCCACGATACTTCCAAAGCAACTGGTCCTGACGGCGTAAGCAATAGACTCCTGAAAGAAGCCGCTCCCTAAGTTTATCAACCTCTCACGAAATTATTCAAGTTATCCCTTAACCAACGTCATTTTCCGTCTATCTGGACAGAGGCGCACATTACACCCCTGCATAAAAAGGGCGATCCCCCCCCCCCCGTGCAAATTACCATGTATCTCTTTTAAGCTACAGGGAAAGTAATGGAAAGAGCAGTGTTGGTTTAAACGTATTTTATTCCATGACAAATCAATTACTCAGAGCGGTCAAGTGGTTTACAAAACAGTCTGTCATGGAAGGCAATCGGGGAAGAGGGCTTGGCCCTATATTAACGCATCTTGCTGAGAATAGATCAGGAGACAGGACAGACAAGACACCACACAGCCCGGCGCTTTCCAGCAGTGTTTAAACATGCATTCGTTTTTTGGGAGGGGGTGTTTTTGTTTGTTTGTTTGTTTGTTTGTTGGTTTGTTTTTTCCCGGGACAACATGGTTATCTTTGCAAACCAGTCGGGCTGTCGGGCTTTATACCGGGTGACACAACAATCAACCAACCACTTTCTTTATATCAGGAACTATGCATAGCTATTGATCAAGAAAAAGAAGTAAGAATTGTCTTTCTCGACATAAGCAAAGCTTTCGACAAAGTTTGGCACAGAGGTCTCCTACATAAATAAGAAAAAACGGTATCACAGACAACCTTTTGGCATGGTTTGGCGACTATCTTAATGATGGCAGTCAATACGTATAGTTCTTAATAGGTAGACTTCCAAATGTGTAGATAAACTCTAATACCAAACTATTCGCTGATGAGACATCACTTTAACTTACTGTCGACGATCCAGTCCATGCTGTTGCGGTCTTGAACAGTGACCTCACCTCCCTAGATGAATGGTCCAAGGAGTGGATTGTCTCCTTTAATGCACTGAAGACTGTTTTGTATGATCATGATAAACGTTCCTTACAGGAAAACATTCGTATCTTTTTATTAGTTCAAGATTATAGCTACAAAAACTAAACGCTTTCAAGGTGAAACAATAACTTAGTGCACTGTCTATCGTTATCGCATCATGGCCCTCTATCTGTGCTCTATTTAGTAGGTGTTTCCCTTCTTCTTGTCTCCTCCGTGCGCTCCTCGTTGAGTCCCCGGGCGAGACGAGAGGCGTAAATTTGGAATGTATGAATACATTTGTCCGGATGAAATTTGAATAATGAGGAATCTCTCCATTGTAGCATTTAATTTGTGTCGCCTGGAAGCGCGTCGCTTGGAAGCTAAATTCAGTCGTTTTCTTCAAAAATTCCCTCGAAAAAAATAGTGTTGTCGGGGAAATGGGGGCAAAACGGATCGGTTAGGGAAAAACTATTGCCGCCCGTTCATTCTTATGTATACCGGGGGAACTTATATGTAGCTCAGCTACTCGCATGATTATTCAGTGCAGGCCGGGAAAGTAGCGACATGATTAATCAGGACAGAAATTCATTTACCGGGAAAGATTATCAATACAACAGATGTATGACAAGTTGGATAATGAAACTACTGCACAACCTTACACCAAAGGCCAACACACAGAACACCCACTCTTAATGAACAGAGAGATAAAAGATGTAGAAAATAGGAAATTCACGCAAACATTCTTAACCCTTAAAGTGCTAATCGCTGCTATAGTTGCTTGCGCTGGTTTACCATTAAACATATAATGGTTAAAAGAGTCAAATTCCTCTTGAAGATACCTTTCATTCAAATACAAGCAAGCCTTAACTGTCTGAAGCAAAAACTAGTCTTAGTCAACAGCTTTCCTCGGGACACTTTGCGCGCAATGCGCGCAAAGTGTCTTGAAGAAAGCTGTTGACTCAATCTTAAATCAGCACTTTAAGGGTTAAAATCGATTTGCACCAGACAAGACCACAAAAGTGTTAAGGATGAAACAACACAGCTTTTCATGCTCAGAATAATTACTCTTTTGCATAGATGCCAGCTGTCCCTCATCATCAGGGCCATCCCTGATATTTAGCAGAAATTTTGACCAATGTACGGTGTTGTTCCGCATTGAAACTGGGTATTTAAAGTGTGTGTGTCAACACACACTTTTTTGTTTTTCCTGAAATTCTTTATTAAAGTGTGTGTGTCAACACACACTTTTTTGTTTTTCCTGAAATTCTTTATTTAAAGTGTGTGTGTCGACACACACTTTTCTGTTTTTCTAGGAATTCTTTCTTTCTTTCCTCTTTCTTTCTTTCTTTCTTTCTTTCTTTCTTTCTTTCTTTCTTTCTTTCTTTCTTTCTTTCTTTCTTTCTTTCTTTACCGGCAAATTTGTCCGACATTTCATTTGAAAAAGTATTACATGTAGAAACTCCAAACTTGGCACAATTATACTTCTATAGATAAACTCTGGCCTTTTTATAATGAGAGGTCATGCTTTTCAAAATTATGCAAATGAGGGCTAATTAAAGTTTTAAATCTTCAATATCTTATATACTATAGTAGATGTGGGTCTGAGTGTATAGGAGTTTGATCATAGCAAGGTAAAGGTCATCACAAATGTCAAGGTCAAAGTTCAATTTTAAGCCAAAATGTCATTTTTGAGGTCAAGGTTCACTTCAGGTAGAGGTCATCTCAAGGTCAAAGGTCATTTCAAGGTCAAAAACCACTTTCCATGCCAACTTTCTTCAAGCCATAACTTGGTCAATTTTTATCCAATTTTGATCATGATGGGCTCAAATGGTAACTATGGTAACACTACACATTTTGAATTTACATGTGACCTCTCAAGTTTAAAGGTCAAGGCCATTTGGATGTTTGAAAGTTTTATCCAGTCATAACTTGGACAATTTCCATCCAATTCTAATCAAGTTGGACTCAAATTGTAGGTACCGCAACACTGCACATTTTTATAAGAACATGTAACCTCGAAAGGGCAAAGGTCAAGGTCATTTGGCCCTTTGAATGCTTCATCTTGCCATAACTTGGTCAATTTTCATCCGATTTGGTTCATGTTGGGTTTAAATTTTGGGTATTGTAACACTGCGCAATCTACATGTGACCAACTTCTACTAAGGGTTTGTTGACCATTGTGCAGCTAATGAATTAAAACTAAAAGTTGTGGCAATTTAAATTATGCTAAATAGCACCATCAGAAATTTTAAATCTTGAATAACTTCAAAGCTATAGTAGATAGAGATGCCATTCCAACTTGCACTCCTGTGTTATGGAATAGTTGTACATTGCCACACCAATATGCTTTGAAGACACGCACACTGATTTGCTATGCAGCAAATCATCTTTTCTAGTTCTTTCTTTCTTCTTTCTTCTTTACCAGCAAATTTGTCCGACACTTTTCTCGAACACTATTATGCATAGAAACTCCAAACTCAGCATAATTGTACCTCCATACAAGGAGTTTGACCGTTTTGTATAAAGGACTGAAGATGTTTAAAATTATGCAAATTAGGGGCATTTGAAATTTTAAATCTTGAATATCTTCAAAAATATAATAGATAAAGATGTCATTCCAACTTTTACTATAGGGTTATTGACCATTGCGCATCTAATGAATTTAAAACAAACGTTCTAGCAATTTAAATTATGCTTATTAGCAGCATTTGAAATTTTAAATCTTGAATATCTTCAAAACTATTATAGATAGAGACGTCCTTCCTTTTAACTTCTACTATAGGGTTATTGACCATTGCGCTTGTAATGAATCTAAAACAAAAGTTATAGCAATTTAAATTATGCTAATTAACAGCATTTAAAATCTTTGAACTTGAATATCTTTAAAACTATTATAGATAGAGATGCCATATCAACTTCTACTGGGGGGTTATTGACCGTTGTGCATTTAATGAATCTAAAACAAAAGTTGTAGCAATTTAAATTATGCTAATTAGCAGTATTCGAAATTTTCAATCTTGAATATCTTCAACACTTTAATAGATAGAGATGTCATTCCAACTTCTACTGGGGGGTTGTTGACCATTGCGCACCTAATGAATCAAAAATAAAAGTTGTAGCAACTTAATTTATGCTCATTAGGAGTATTCGAAATTTTCAATCTTGAATATCTTCAACACTATAATAGACAGAGATGTCATTCCAACTTCTACTCGGGGGTTGTTGACCATTGCGTACCTAATGAATTGAAAATAAAAGTTGCAACAATTTAAATTGTGCTAAATAGTACCATTAGAAATTTAAAATCTTGAATAACTTCAAAGCTTTAATAGATAGAGATGCCATTCCAACTTCTACTCCTGTGTTATGGAATAGTTGTACATCACCATACCAATATGCTTTGAACACACACACACTGATTTGCTATGCAGCAAATCATCTTTCCTTGTTAAAGTGTGTGAGTCAACACACACTTTTATGTTCTTCCTGAAATTCTTCCTTTCTTTCTTTCTTTTTTACCAGCAAATTTGTCCGACACTTTTCTTGAACACTATTATACATAAAAACTCCAAACATGGCATGATTGTACCTCCATACAAGGAGTTTGACCGTTTTATACAAAGGAATGAAGATGTGTAAAATTGTGTAAATTAGGGGCATTTGAAATTTTAAATCTTGGATATCTTCAAAAGTATAATAGATAGAGATGTCATTCCAAATTCCACTTGGGGGTTATTGACCAGTGCGCATCTAATGAATTTAAAACAAACGTTCTAGCAATTAAAATAATGCTAATTAGCAGCATTTAAAATTTTAAAACTTGAATATCTTCAAAACTATTAAAGATAGAGACGTCATTTTAACTTCTACTCGGGGGTTATTGACCATTGCGCATCTAATGAATCAAAAGCAAAAGTTGTACCCATTTAAATTATGCTAATTAACAGCATTTAAAATTTAAAACTTAAATATCTTCAACACTATAAAAGATAGAGATGCCATTCCAAATTCTGCTGCTGTGTTATAGAATAGTTATACATTGCCATACCGACATGCTTTTAAGACACACACACACTGATTTGCTATGCAGCAAATCATCTTTCCTAGTTTCTTTCTTTCTTCTTTCTTCTTTACCAGCAAATTTGTCCGACACTTTTCTCGAACACTATTATACATAGAAACTCCAAACTTGGCATGATTGTACCTCCATACAAGGAGTTTGACCGTTTTATACAAACGAATGAAGATGTTGAAATTTATGCACATTAGGGTCATTTGTAATTTTTAATCTTGGATATCTTCAAAAGTATAATAGATAGAGATGTCATTCCAACTTCTACTATAGGGTTATTGACCATTGCGCATCTAATAAATTTAAAACAAATGTTGTAGCAATTTAAATTATGCTAATTAGCCTGCATTTGAAATTTTAAAACTTGAATATCTTCAAAACTATTATAGATAGAGACGTCCTTTTAACTTCTACTAGGGGGTTATTGACCATTGCGCATGAAATGAATCTAAAGCAAAAGTTATAACGCAATTCAAATTATGCTCATTAGCAGCATTTAAAAATTTTAAACTTGAATATCTTCAAAACTTATAGATAGAGATGTCATTTCAACTTCTACTAGGGGGTTGTTGACCATTGCACACCTAATGAATTAAAAATAAAAGTTGTAGCAATTTAAATTATGCTAATTAGCAGGATTCAAAATTGTTAATCTTGAATATCTTAAAAGCTATAATAGAGAGAGATGCCATTCTAACTTCTACTTGGGGGTTATTGACCATTACGCATGTAATGAATCTAAAACAAAAGTTGTAGCAATTTAAATTATGCTAATTAGCAGCATTTGAAATTTTAAAACTTAAATGTCTTCAACACTATAATAGATAGAGATGTCATTCCAACTTCTAATAGGGGGTTGTTGACCACAACCCACCTAACGCATTAAAAATAAAAGTTGTAGCAATTTAAATTATGCTAAATAGCACCATTAGAAATTTTAAATCTTGAATAACTTCAAAGCTCTAATAGATTGAGATGCCATTCCAACTTCTACTCCTGTGTTATGGAATAGTTGTACATTGCCATACCAATATGCTTTGAAGGCACACACACTGATTTGCTATACAGCAAATCGTCTTTCCTAGTTTCTCCTATATTCTTTGTAAAATGTGCCCTGTCCCTGATTGGCATTTAGAATGTCAGCATCTCTGCTATATTGTTCCAAAGCAATACAACTCCCCAGGCTTAGAGCCTGTGCTGTCTAAAGATTCTCAGGCAGCAGTAAGGTTGTGTACCAGTAATGCAGAATTCCCTTGCTGAGCCACGGGTAATCGTCCCGCTCACGATTGCCTGAAGTTGCAGGCTTAACTGTACTATATTGGCCCAGTGAAAGCACGTTACGTCTGGCGAGCACGATTACGCGTATGCTGAGCCGCCCAAATATGGACGCAAACACAGCTTCTGACATGCAAAGCCAACCCAGACCCATGATAATTAATTACCAAACAGACTCACTCAACTTAAAACATAGCCGAATTATAGTGTTGTTATTTCTTTGTTTCCCTACAATTTTATGTATAATTTCTAACATTATAACACTAAATAATTACTTTATGTTTCCCAACACCGAAAAGTTTACGATAAAAGCACTGGATACTGCATTGTTCAGATCTGACAAGTTGTAAAGTTGACACTCCCTTGAAGAGAGAGATGTCCTTTACTTTCTTTATGATGTGGGGAACGTATGTAAAGTATTGCAGTGACTTTTTCTGGTAAACCTCTCAATATCAAAGTCCTGCAGTGACTTTAATTATATTTCTGATATTCAGTGATTTTAATTATATTTCTAATATTAAAAAATTCAAAAGTAAGAAGAAAGGGTTAATGGCAGTAAAAGTTACACACTTGCTAAATTGTAGTTATTTGTGGATAGGTGATGGAACCATCTAATGTAGTATTTACTTTAAGCAGTTCAGATGCACGTGGGTCATTAAAAAGTCATTAATCACCACACAGCGAGAAGCCAATAAGACTATACAAATACGTTCAGGTCGTTAAATAGTCATTTAGTTATTACCTGATGAAGACTCAACAAGGCATCTGGCCCATCCTTGCTTATTTAGTCATGAAGTCGTAAATATCGCATTAAGCTATTTGGTAAACAAGACATTCATATGTTATTGTAAATATGGAAGTATTTATTGAAAACAGGTAACCGGTAAAAATATGTGTTCTTTAAACAGTACGAGACTTCACTGTGAGTTCATTAGTCATTATTATTATGAGTGTATTATCAAAACAGAACCTACGAGAACATATTGGTGACTCTGTAAAGGTGACTTGTGTACTACATAAGCCATGTACATCAGAAATAAACAGCCTTTCTTACCATCTTGGCCACTGAATGGACGTGTTGGGTTGTCTCTCCCCTGCTTGCCTGCGCGACTGTATTATTTTATTATACCTGAACCATGGAACAGTGAATCTTCTGAAGTGACGCGAGTCAGCGCGTTTGCCAACAAGCCCTAACATTATAAAGAAAGTAAAGGACATTCTCTCTTCTAGGGAGTGTCAACTTTACAAAGTGATTCTTTACAGAAACATTAACTTTAAAGTTGTATATAACACCATAACAAGTTCAAGTAGATTTACTTACTTGCATTTATATAGGGTTCTGATCATTTGTTTGTGTTAAATTCTTGATTTTCCAATTTTTTGTGCGCGGAAATTCTAAAGAGACCAACAGGAGTTATTTTAATTTTCATATGAAAAACTACCGTTTTATCCTTGTGCTTTGACAGACAGGGTCAAGGTACAAGGAATAAAGGATCTCCCTAGTTCTTTTCTTTCTTTCTTTCTTTCTTTCTTTCTTTCTTTCTTTCTTTCTTTCTTTCTTTCTTTCTTTCTTTCTTTCTTCATTCCTTTAACAATTTAAATCCCCTAATGAATATTTAGATGTATGAATAACAAAAGAAAAGCAGTTTTAATTTCAGAAAATACAGGTTGGTTAATCTGACTAGTCACATGCATATTGTTCGGCCCATCAAAAACATCTAGAAGTGTTTAATGTCGGAAAAGAAGGATAATTTAATAAAAATGTTACCTTCAGTGTGGCAAGCCGTTTTAGCATTTACATGTACCGTATTCCATAATCATACATATGTGAAAATATTTTCCGCACATGTGTAATTAATTTCACATTTTTGCAAAAGAATTTGACATATGTACAATAACTTACAATAATTTAACATATGTTTAACATTATTTTTTCACATACGTGCAAAAGATTTACACATATGTTAAATAGTTTCACAGACATGTACAATTATATTTTCATTTCACGTGTGAAACTATTTCACATATATGTGTAAAAGAATTTGACATAAGAGTAAAGCTTTTTCACATACGAGAAATAAATTATTATTTCACATGTGAAAATTAAATACATATGTGTAAAAGTTTTACGCATGTGTCGAACTGTTTTTACATATGTATGACACACGTTTTATTTCGCATATGTGTAAAACTATTTCACATACGTATAAACGGATTTCACATATGTGGAAATCTTTTTTACATGTGTAAAATAAATAATTATTACACATGTATAAAAGATTTTTTCATATGTAAAATAGTTTTTTACATATTTGAAAAAAAAATCACTTATGTATTATTTTGAAAGAAATGATAAAACAACTTGCCATACTTCAGGGAAATGTTTACATTTCATGATACTCATCTCCAATCAACCCTCAAGTCATCATCACACAGTGTAAGTCTGCAAATCCTTTCAAGCCTTCCTTGCTTTGGTTTAAGCATATTTTTATTCCATAAAAGGACAATTGGCCGACAGGTTCACAAGCCTATATAGGGCCTCTTGTACATATATGGCAATACAAACGATTGAAATTTCGGAACACCATTACACAGATAGATTGGACACACAGGACCACAAATGCTTTAGACACTGAAGCAAACATTGCCTTTGTTGCTTGTGGAGTGAGGAACTCTAGGCTCCATAAAATAAATTTCATATCTCTTAACACGCCCACCTTAACTTTTTGACTCGTAATTTCAATTTCATTTAGTTCTATCATGGAGGAATAACATTCCATGGTTCTATCTTAAAGGGACCACTATCGTTGGTGGTACTTCTGGAGCCTATTTGGGCATGTTCAAGTCAACCTGGATGTTTTATCCACTTGATAATTTGTGAAGTGCCCCCCCCCCCCCGCATGCTGTAGGGGATCTTCATGCCCACCCAATATTCCCCGAAAAATGTGAGAAACAAGAAATTTATTTTATATTGCCCTGGTATGTGCAACCAAATTTCACCCCAGGAAACTACAGGAAAATGGAACACATCTCAAGTACACAACCTGCATGTAGTTTGGGGAATTTGAAACCTCGTTATTTTTACATCATCCGAATAAAGAACGTTCATGTATAAAATTTATTTCAATTTTTCCTACCTGTAAGAGTATAATTTACCATCAAAGCATGCTGGCACAACATTCACAACAAAAGACCATGGAGGAATAGGCCTAAGCTAGTTTATTCCTCCATGAACAGACCAACAAAATATCAAACTTAATGTAACAAGTGCAAGTCGGTTTATGTGGTACATGTTTATCAATAAATAAATAAATAAATAAATAAATAAATAAATAAATAATTAAATAAACAAACAAACAAACAAACAAACAAATAAATAAATAAATAAAAGTGCTGCCATATGTTGTCTTTATCACTGAAGTCCATTATTAGCTATCCGAAGACCCAGGACAGGATTTAAAAGTTTGTGATGCAGAAAGTTATGGTGGATGCTGCTAAAAATTGATGGCTAATTACTATCTACTTATAATGAAAGAAATAATTGAACTAAAACACAACAGATAATTCTAAGCAAATGTACATTTAAGTCTATGAAAGTTTTTGTAAGTGTCCATTGAGAGCGTCATTGACAAAAGATGAATAATTATTATTAAGGGCACAGGAATAATGCCTGATCCCTGTTTTCCCGTACTTTTCTCCTCCTATATCCAAGCACATTCATGTTTTATTCATATCACCAACTAAAGCATGCCGAAATCTTGTATTATTCATGTTAAATTCATTCTGCTGGTGCGTAGATATCTTGACTGATGAATAATTTATCCGGTTTGTTGATTTGGAGCTGATTTAAATTGCAATTCTCCATAAGCGTGTGCCCTGACGTCACGGAGGGAAGTTCAGAACTGTGCCAAGCAATCGTCCATACTGGTAGGTAGTGTGTGTTTGGAAGAAATCTGGCTGGTGTTGTGTCTTTTGTGCGAGTTTTTGATACATGTATGCTACTTCCAACAATTAGAAGAGCAAAAAACACATCATATAAATCGACGATATCAAATTGATTTTATTTAGTATTGTTTCAGAGTATCTGACGTCTATCTTCAGCCCGGTGGACTCGAGTTCAGATTCCGATGAGTGGTCGTCCCGACAGCTCTCGGCTGACTCCCCAAGAGGGAGACGGCGTTCGCAATCGCCCAGGCAGTGCCCAGTCCCGACATGCCTGGAGCGACGGCATCGACAATCCTGCCGGTCCCCGTCCGGAGTCTGCGTTTTGTGGAGATGATATGCAAGCTGCAATGGAAAGTGATATGTACGACGGGACGGTTCAAGTTATGGGAAGCGACGAACCACAAGTCATGGTGCAAGAAAACAATCAGGGCTGTTGGTACAAGTTCAAGAAGGGAGTGCGCTGTAAGTTCCTGCACTTCAAATTTTATCGAGTATCTAACAGTGTTTGTTTGTCACTTAGTGCTTTGGATGTTTTGATGAGTTTATACAGATTTTTATGTATTTATATATATTTTTTACACTTGTATCCAGTTGCAACTGAACCACATTCATACAGTACTACACTGTTGGAGTGTTGAAAATACACAACACAGGGCAGCTATTGTGCCCTGGCCTGTGAAAAAAGTTTCTGTCATGCACCACAAAGCATGTAATTCCAGGATAATATAGAACTTGTAAACAAGAGATATGCCTTTCACTCACACTAGCGCACTTCAGAGTTTTGTGTGGCTAGACTTAATACATGTGTGCTGATTTTGCACAGCCCAAGTTCAGCAGGCTGCACAGAACACAAAAGCCTAGTTTTTGTGTGTTGTTTCAGTTTAAGTATTTAAATAGGGTCCAAAGCAAATGTAAACATATACAAGGATTCAGCCATGAATGATGGAGCCAGTATTATCATCATAAGCGGGTGCCCAGAAAAAAAAAGGGGGATTATCATCATGATCCAGCTTACTTTAGAACCATGGCAAGGAACAGAAGAGAAGGATATACATCAGTGCAAGAGAGAGCCAGCATCACAGTGCAATTTGCTACACTGAATGGGTGTCACTGCCACACACTTTGGAACAAATTACCATGGAATGTCCTATCTTGTGTGACAAAATATTTGAAAAGAGTTAAAACTGCTATACACTTATGAAATCTTATCTCCTACACTGTACATGTACATCTTAACGTGTAGATGTCACCTCAGTCCGCAGAGCTTGGTTGTGTATTCCTACGACAGGCCTTGGACCAGTAACCTAGGCCTAATGAATTTACATGTTAAAAGAGTGACATTCGCTGGCTTATTTCTTCAATTTGAAACATAAAATCACAACTTCCTTTGCATTCTGTGATAAAAGTTTGTCACAGATGGGACATTTTGGAAAGTTGAAATCTCTACATATTTTCAATTTTTTGTTAAATTTACCGATTGCCTGCATATGTACAACAAATTAAGTATTGTGAACATATTCACACAAGCTTGAATATTTTTCAATTCTAATTGTAGATATTTTAGGACAAAAACTGTCACGGACAGGACAAGCTACGGACATAGCTTTTACATAACCTGTCACATATGCTGAAAACTCTGTGAAGTTTGTGGGTATTTTAGATAAACTGCATGCCCAGGTGGTTAAAATATTGTTGTTTAACGTTATATACCATTGATAAGTCCAGTTATTAAAAAGTACTTGTTTTACTTATAAAATTTTGCAGTCGCGGACGGGACAGTTTTGTCCACCTTCATAATGTGACACATACAGGCCTAAAATGCCATGCAAGAAAGCTAATATACCACAGAAAAGTTTTTTTATATTTAAATTAGAATACAAACTGAATTTTATTACAATTGTGATACAGTGGTACATCCTATGAAGACCACTTCCTGTGAGAGACCTGATATCTTTTAAAGACCACTTATTTAAGACACTTGATTATACTATGTCTACAGTGTATACCAAACATGCCTACATTGTTAAGGACAGGTAAGACACCAAAAACCTTTGCATGGCCGATTTTGAGATTTTAATGGTTTTTACAAGATGAATGTCCTTTCTATTAGTTGTCAAAATTTCAAGCTTTTAACTAAAGTAGAAATATGAAAAAAACGCCAAAAACCACACAGGCGTGTGAACATCCGCACGTCCATGTGTCATTCTTTTGGTTTTCAGCGGCTAAACAGAACAATGCCACACGTCAGTCCTACTTGACAGCCTGTCACGTGGCTGTGGCTGCAGGTAGCAACGGCCCATGTCAAAAGGAGAGTGGTATCAGGGCGGCTATGCGAAATAAGGCGGCATGCCAAAAGTATGTTTGTGGGCAGGGAAAATATGCAAACATGCTAACATATCATGGCCTTAGTGGTTTACTTTATAGTTATCTTGCTTGTTGTGCGTTCTAATGAAGGGAGACTTAAAATGTTCAGGAGGAGCGGGAATGGTCAGACGATGTCCTTTCAAACTTCAAAGGATGTGACGCGATGGATTACCCCAGTGGTCCTTCACACCAAAGACAGGCAGGGAAAAAAAAAACGGGCACCTTAATCAACAATACCCACGTACATAATAATATTTTATTGAAACCCAGGGATGAGGAAATAAAAGTACAAATAAACACATCGAAATAAGCATAAACATGAACAATAGAGAAAACACACAAAGTGGCGTCACAAAACTCAGGTTGGAAAGAGAAATGAAACTCATTGAGAAAATAGGCGTATGTGACAAGACTAGTGCCTTGATAACTGGAGGAAAGATAGCGACCGGTTTTGATCTCAATTGATCTCATCAGGCAATGGAGGAAACCATTAAGAGACCCTTTTTATATGTGCACGCGTAACTTTGCCGTTGTCACGTAATACGTGTGGGTGTAATTACGTGAAAGAGTGACGTGCATCACTGTGGTATTGTTGCCACAGCGGACAGGATTCAACACAATTTTTTGAATCTGTGATCCATCCAAATATGGATACGTGATCATATGACACCAGCCAGGGTTAGGCGGTGCAAATTATGTTGGGCTAAAAGATTCACGTGAATGATTTTCACCTGGATGCCCTGTGTGGGGTCAGGAGAAATGTAAAGTTACAGTTTTAAGGTAAACATTTGACGGTCTCTCCAATATTAAAACAAATGTTTTAATATCAACGTAAATTCCTATGATCTGACGTTCCGGGACAAGCTAAAGCTCTTCTCAGACAAGTGACTTTCAAATTCAACTTGTCCTGCAGACAAGTTATTTTTTTACATTTTAATTGGACTGAAGTTACGTCTGTTTGCATGCACGGCAACATGATGATGAGCAGTCAGAGCCTTCGCGACTCCATATGTTGGCTATTACTGTGGTCCATGTGAACAGAACATAAACACCAATGCAGGCATGTGCGTGGAGACACCAATGCGCAATAGGTGATGATAATCCCCTGGCTTAAAGTAAACAATCCAGGTTTAAACAATTACATGGTCAGCAGGTGTATTCAACAGGACTTGACTACCTACTTGATTTCTGTCAAAACAAGCAGGTATTTTGACCGTTGCGTGCATACGACGACGAGATACCAGCAGTCATGCATTGTGTCCTATTGGCATTCGCCCGTATCGGGGCAAGGTCACAGCACCTCACGGTCAGTCTTATCTGCCCGAACGATGACAAAGGAACATCAAAAAAATTTAAAACTTGCATGGCGAATTCTTGAGCCAATTAGCATCAAAGACAATTTATCGGTGGGCTCTAAAAGTGTTGGAGAGATCATGTAATGGTGCCGCAAGTTGACTTCCCGGCCAAACAAAACACACATCTGCCAGTCACACGCAAGTGACCGCGTGGAGTAATGTATGGTGAACGGAGCATCATGCTGACTGATCTGTCACACATTCAGCATTTTTCTCTATCCCCCTACCTTTGCGTATTTGCCTGTGACTCCAAATAATTGTTGCTATAAACACTGGAATCTTTATTTTCGCATGCTGCAATTTAAAAAAAGCTTCCCGTTTGTGTGTTCCCTCCGTAAAATACGGCATATTCACACATGTTCACTGGGCGGAAGCCATGATGAAAACACTGCAGCACGAGCCTCGATTGGCTCATTTTTGCATGTGACTCAATTGACCAATCGGGTGATGTGTTGTGCGTCAGGCCACATGGCCAAAGCAGCTGTTTGTGTACAGTTGCAGGAAAGATGTTGACGGTGCGCACGCTCGATTTCTGATTTGACATATTAAAATTTTCGTTTGAATTTGATTTAAGAACACCGTTTATTGCGAGGAACTTGCCAATACTGTATATGCAAATTTAGTACGATGTACCGATAGCGTTCATGGTAGGTACGCAAGCGATATGCATCCCATCACGGCATCAGAGGCAGCGAGAAAGGATCCTGAAACCAATGCAACTATTTTAATCGTTATTTAAGTTTAACCGGGATACGGACTCCTATTGTCCCAGAAATTACTATGTATTTTTCATCGTTAGTCACCCCATGCAAATAGCTTACTTTTTTAATTTGTATTATGTCTCCCGGTGGAAGCCGGGGGACATATTGGTTTAGTGCCCGTTTCTTCCGCTTGTTTTTGTTGTTGTTGTTCAGGTTCTTCAACACTTGGTTTCCGTGCGATAAGTCTTGAAGGACTTGACAGAATTTGATGAAACTTAGTAGGATTATGTATCTAGGCAAGACCTAGGTTGGGATTGTATTTGGGTGACTTTGACCTAATTTTCAAGGTCACAGGGTCACTTATGTGAAATTGGTTTCCGTTCGATAAGTCATGAAGAACGTGATGGAATTTGATGAAACTTGTTAGGATTATGTATCTTGGTAAGACCTAGGTTGGGATTGTATTTGGGTGACCTTGAGCAAATTCTCAAGGTCACAGGGTCACTTATGTGAAATTGGTTTCCGTTCGATAAGTCATGAAGAACTTGATGGAATTTAACGAAACTTGGTAGGATTATGTATCTTGGTAAGACCTAGGTTGGGATTGTATTTGGGTGACCTTGAGCTAATTTTCAAGGTCACAGGGTCACTTATGTGAAATTGGTTTCCGTTCGATAAGTCTTGACGAACTTGATGGAATTTGATGAAACTTGGTAGGATTATGTATCTTGGCAAGACCTAGGTTGAGATTGTATTTGGGTGACCTTGAGGTAATTTTCAAGGTCACAGGGTCACTTATGTGAAATTGGTTTCCGTTCGATAAGTCATGAAGAACGTGATGGAATTTGATGAAACTTGGTAGGATTATGTATCTTGGCAAGACCTAGGTTGGGATTGTATTTGGGTGACCTTGAGCGAATTGTCAAGGTCACAGAGTCACTTATGTGAAATTGGTTTCTGTGCCATAAGTCTTGGAGAATGTGATGGAATTTGATGAAACTTGGTAGGATTACGTATCTAGGCAAGACCTAGGTTGGGATTGTATTTGGGTGACCTTGACCAAAGTTATAAGGTCACAGGGTCACTTATGTGAAATTTGTTTCTGTTCCATAAGTCATGAAGAACGTGATGGAATTTGATGAAACTTGGTAGGATGATGTATCTTGTCAAGACCTAGGTTGGGATTGTATTTGGATGACCTTGAGCAAATTTTCAAGGTCACAGGGTCACTTATGTGAAATTGGTTTCCGTACGATAAGTCTTGAAGAACGTGATGGAATTTGATGAAACTTGTTAGGATTATATATCTTGGCAAGACCTAAGTTGTGATTGTATTTGGATGACCTTGAGCGAATTCTCAAGGTCACAGGGTCACTTATGTGAAATTAGTTTCTGTTTGATAAGTCATATAGAACAGGATGGAATTTGATGAAACTTGGTAGGATTATGTATCAAGGTAAGACCAAGGTTGGGATTGTATTTGGGTGACCTTGACCTAAATTTCAAGGTCACAGGGTCACTTATGTGAAATTGGTTTCTCTGCAATAAGTCTTGAAGTACTTGATGAAAATTGCTAGAGTAATGTATCTAGGTGAGAGCTAAAATAGGATTGTAATTTTCAAGCAAACTTGGTCATTTGTAATTTGTTATCACCTGTAGCTTATTCAGAGACGTAAGTGTTCCACCGGGAGACATTTGATTTTCTGTTGGAAAATCAGTCTGTTCAAGTTTTTAATGTTTTGCCAGTTTCACTGTCGAACAGTTGCAGCTTGAATCGTTGTAAAATTTGACATTTTTGTGCGAATTTGCAAGCGACAATACGCGGCAAATATATTTTAGGGTAAATGGTTTGTGTAGGTCTTAGCATTGTGTTTGAAAAAAACGATGTTTATAGAAGTTTTATCAGGACAAGTGGATTTTGTATGCGGGCAAGTGGATTTTGAAATTTACTTGCCCTGCGGACAAGTGATTTTTTAAAAAATTGTTGAGCCCTGCTCTAGCATGGGAAGGTGAGCAACGTTGATAAAAATTGAGCATTAGACGGAGCGAGTGTGCTCATCTTCCCATGATATTGAGGCCGAATGGCTCAATGGAGCGGAATTGATGCATCCAGTGTTTTTCCTTTTCCAGGCGCAACAACCTGCTGCGTTCTAGATTAGGAGGGTTGAGGATGTATTCAAGTATCTGGACTTCAATATTGAGTCCATTGTGGTCAGCCTGGGCGTAATGTCTGCCCCAGGGTTGTGTTGTTATCCCCTGATTGATGTAACGGAAATGTTCTCTAAGCCTGTCTCGGAGTGGACGTTTGGTTTGTCCAACATATTCTTTTTGGCAAGTTAACCAGGTAAGGAGGTACAAGAGGTTGGAGCTCTCACAGCAACCTCCATTGGGAACCCAATAAGTTTTACCTGTTTGGGTGCTTTTCGTGTTCCCAGTGCAATTCATGCGTGGACAGTACTTGCAGTTTTGTCTGTCGTAAGTGTTTCTGTGTTTTGCCCCCATGATGGCTGGATTGTGATCAGTGGCTTGATTATATCTGATCCTAGAGTGGACCAGTATGTCTTCTAAGTTTGTAGCACGTTTGAAGCCTATGATTGTATCCTTGTTAGCTAGTGCTTCTGTGTGACGTGAAGCTTCAAGGATTTTCCAATTATTTTGGATAATTTGTTTGATAGGCGGGAGTGACGGATTGAATGTTGTGACCAAGAAAAAGTTTTCTTGGTCTGTGGTGGTATCTGCAGTGGTGGAAGTAAGAAGAGTAGTTCGATGTTTGGAATCTACTTTTTCTTTTGCTTCTTGCAGTAAGAGGGCAGGGTAGCCTCTCTGTGCATAGAAATGTAAGATTTTGTTTGCATTTGTTTCAAAATCTTCCGGTTTGGAGCAGATTCTTTCACTCACAAAAGTTGACCGTAGGGGCCCCGAGTTTTGGAATGTTTTGGGTGGGCCGACCTGTAATGAAGGTACATACGAGTGTCAGTAGGTTTGACATAAAGTGTGGTGTACGCTTTATGATGAGAATCAAACTTCACTGTGGTATCCAGGAAGTTGACCTCTGATGCTGATATTGTGGCCGTGAATTTGATGGTGGAGTGGCAAGTGTTCAAATGTGTAATGAACTCCTGTAGATGAGTATCTCCGTATGTCCATATACAGAAGATATCATCTATGTACTTCAACCATGTGTGTGGTTGGAGGGGGAACTTGAGTAGAATGTCGTTTTCTAAGTCAGCCATGAACAGGTTAGCAAAGGTGGGTGCTACCTTGGTGCCCATGGCAGTCCAGCTAGTTTGAAGGTAGTGTTCACCATTGAACTCAAAATTGTTGCAGGTAAGCACAAGCCTTAACAAACTGATGAGTTCTCGAGTGCTGGGTTTTTCCAGGGGGTCTCGATTGTGTAGCAGCGCCCTGGCTGCGCTTCGTAAACCTTCGGAGGTGGGAATGTTGGTGTACAATGATTGTACATCGAGCGTCACCAGTAATGTGTTGTCCGGTGACTGGGGTAGAGCTTCAATCCAATTGATGAAGTCTGTGGTGTCTTTTACATAACTTGGTATGTTTTGGACTAGTGATTTCAGGAAGAAATCTACAAAGGATGAGATTTGTTCCGTCGGGCATTCATTTGCACGTAAAATTGGGCGTCCAGGTGGTGGTAGGAGCCTTTGTGGATTTTGGGGAGGAGATACAAACTGGGTACCCTAGGTTCTGCAATGTGCAAATATTTATACAGTTTAGAACTAATGCTATTGTTCTGCAGCATGTCTTGGAGGGTTTGTTGTATGCGATTATGGTGAGTTTGCATCAAATTGACTGGTGTAGTGATCAGTATTGGAGTTTGTGTGCTTCAGCTATGTAATCATTGGTGTTTTGAATAACAATGGCTGAGCCTTTATCCCCTTTCTTAATCACTATATGTGGGTTGGCTTGAAGGAGTTTTAAGCCTTGTCTTTCTTCACGAGTCAGGTTATTTGACTTTGGGATGCGGGGTTGGAATTTTGCCAAATCGTGTTTAACTGATCTACAAAAGGCCTCCAGGTTAGGATCAGCTAAGTCGGCCTCAGTAGGCGTAAAAGTGCTGGGCATTTTGTATTCACAGTTAGGCGCTAGGGTGTTGGCGGCATGATTTGTCGGTGCAGGAGTTTCTGTTGGTTCTGCGTGTAGTAGTGGTTGCAGAACTAGGATTTTCCCATTTTGTTCTGGAAAAAACATTTTAGTTTCAGTGCTCTGAAATATTTTTCGAAATCACTGTTTATTTCTCCCATGTCTGGTTCCCTTGGTGTGGGGCAGAAATTCAGTCCTTTGGCGAGAACATTTTTTTGTGATTCTGTAAGGGTACAGTCTGACAAATTGACTACAACGTTTGATGGAATTAGAACACTGTGAATGGTCACCCTATTATTGGAGTTATTCCTGCTAATGCAATGAATAAATTCAACTGAACAATCATTACCACTGCTTATAAATGGTTTGACTTTACTCACCTGTAGCACTAATGTGTCCTGATGAGGTGTGGGGTGATGCTGTGCTCCATCACTGTTTGTAGTTTGGTCTGGTGTCACTGTACAATAAGTATCCTTAAAACTAGGATGAACAGATGTAACGTCAAACTTGGTATCTGAACACGAAACTCCAAAATTATAATCCAACTCGGAAGTAACATTAATAACACAGTTTGTTTTACTGTATGAATGTGTAGCTGTTAGTATGTCCGTTGTCTGCCTTGTCCGGATGGGTGGGGGTGGATTTTTTTTTTTTTTTTTAAGAAAAGAAAGATTTCCTGTCCAGAAATCACTTCATAAATTTTACAATTGACAGATAATGTACTTCATTAACACATGTATCTTTTCATGACAGCTAAATCCTCTCAGTCCAGTTTTTCTTTTAGGTTTGTAACATTTTCAGTTATTCGATTACCGTCTGTCCATGCTTTATCCTCATAAATGGGGAACATGAATTTCTTCCCATCATCACCACACCTTTGTAAGAAAATCACTTCCATTTCTTTCCCTTCATTTTTCAAGATTTCCCCCTAGAAAGATCTGAGTGGACTTCCTGGTTAAATACTTCACCAGCACCAGGTCAACATGTATGCTTTGTGATTGATTGGTTGACTTTCTTTCACAGGCTTGAGTAGATTAGCATTGGCAGACAGTAAAATGTGGAAGCATTGTTGTGGCCACAGCAGTAACAGCAAGTACCATGACATGTTACTTCTTGTGGAATCAAACCATCAATAAAGACTGATCACAGTTTAATCTGTCTTCAGCTCAGGGGCTCTTCTTTCAAAACAAGAGGCCCTGGCTTTTGGAAATTTAATAGCAGTTTATTAAAAGATGAAACATATGTAAGAGAAGTTAAAGATATAATTCAGACTCAAAGTGCAAAATATACCGATTTAGAAAATAAAAGTTTAAAATGGGACATCATAAAATGTGAAATTCGAGGGTTTACAGTGTCTTATTCAAAAAGAAAAGCACATGCAACTAAACAGAAAGAAAAGGAGTTGAAGAAACAATTGGAAGATTTACAATGCAAATTAGCATCTTCTTCTGATAAGGACTTATTATGCGAAATTGATCAAATTCAAGAGCAATTAAATGAATTGAATAATAGACAGGTTGAGGGCATAATGATCAGATCACATGCTCGATGGTGCGAACATGGAGAAAAAAGTACCAAATATTTCCTCTCTTTAGAAAAACGAAATTACAAAAGTAAATGTATTTCAAAATTAATTACTAAAGACAATAAAGAAATCAGTGCACTGGAAGATATTATTGAAGAAGAAAAGAAATTTTATGAAAAACTCTATTTCTCATATCAAGATGAGCAGATATCAGAAGACATTGAATTTAGTCCAATTTTTGATAACCCAAACATTCCTAACCTATCTGAGGATGAGAAAGACAAGTGTGAAGGTATGATAACCAGACATGAATGTTTAAGTGCTTTGAAACAGTTCAAGAATAACAAAAGCCCTGGAAGTGATGGTTTTTCGGCCGAATTCTATAAATTTTTTTGGATTGATATAGAACACCTAGTTTTAGATAGTTTCAATTACTCTTATCAACAAGGATTACTTTCCACTGACCAAAGAAGAGGTATCATTTCATTAATACCCAAAAAAAATAAGAATCACTTACACTTGAAAAACTGGCGACCTTTGTCTCTACTGAATTTAGATTATAAATTAGTTGCAAAAGTTATGGCATTAAGATTACAAAATTTTTTGCCAAAATTAATAAACACAGACCAAACTGGCTATGTTAAAGGTAGATACATAGGGGAAAATATAAGACAAATATCAGATATCATAGAATTCACTAGCTTGCGCGATGCACCTGGTTTGATCTTGTTAATTGACTTTGAAAAGGCTTTTGATACTTTAGAATGGCATTTCCTGGACAAAGCTTTAGATGTATTCAATTTTGGTGATTCTTTTCGAAAGTGGGTTAAAATCATGTATACAGACATAAGTAGTTGTGTAATCAACAATGGATACACTTCATCTTTTTTTACTCTATACAGAGGGGTTCGTCAAGGTTGTCCACTTTCCCCTTTTCTCTTTATTTTGGCTGTTGAGTTATTAGCCATTCATATTCGGTCTAATCCTAATATAAAAGGAATCATCATAGGATCAGAAGAGGTTAAATTGAGTCAACTTGCTGATGATACTACATGCTTTGTTCTGGATGAGGCATCAGGCAAAGCAGTTTTAGAATTTTTACAAAATATTGAAAGATGCAGTGGTTTAAAAGTAAACCTGGACAAAACTGAGTGTATATGGATAGGTAGCAATGCTGGAAGACAACCTGGTAATATACCTGCAAAGTGGAACTCTGTTGACTTCTCTACCTTGGGTATTAAGTTTCATAGCAATGAGCAAGACATGCTGTCTCAAAATTTTGATGACAAATTTCAACTTATGAAGGAGGTTTTGAATATTTGGAAAATGAGAGATCTCTCTATAATTGGAAAAATCTTAGTTATTAAGTCACTGGGCATATCAAAGTTAGTATATGGTGCATCGACAGTTCCGCTAAACTCTGACATGGTGAATAAAGTCCAAAAAGAAATTGATAAATGTATATGGGGAAACAGCATCCCTAAGGTTAAAAGAGATATTATGTGCCAAAAGCCAGTTCATGGTGGATTAAAAGCACCCGATTTTGGTAAAAAAGTGAAAGCATTATTGATTACTTGGGTTAAACGTCTTTTGAATGAGGAAAAAGCTAAATGGAAACAAGTGGTTCAAGAATTTTTTCCTTGTATCAAGATTTATGATCTTTTTAAAAGTCGATGTGCTATTGATTTCGAGTGGAACAAAATACGTGTACCATTATTTTATTCTCAAGTCATGAAGGCGTGGAATGAGTTTAGGTCTCTATTTCTTCCAAAAAGTGCTGTCTCGGTCCAAAAAGAAATGTTGTGGTTCAATGAGAACATAACAGTGCAGAATAAGCCTATATTTTTTAAAAAGTGGTATGACAAAGGTATTAAATTTATACATGATATTGTAAATGATGCAGGGGAATTTCTCACCCCACAACAGATGATTGTGAAATTTGATTTTGAACCTAGTTTTTTAGAATATTTTCAAATACGTTCAGCAATACCTTATAACTGGAAACAGTTGTTAAAAAGTCACCCAACTGCACGTATGAGAAATACTGATTTAAAATTTTTTATTAATGGTAAATTTGTTCCCTTGGAGAATATGAAATGTAAAGATGTTTACTGGGTGCTAGTTGAGCAGGTTTCTAAAACTGAACCAACTTGTACCAAAAAGTGGGCAGTAATTTTTCCTGAATTATGTGGTACAAGCCAATTCTGGACAAAAGTGTTTTCTTTGGCTTTTAACACTACAATTGAAACCAAGCTACAGTCCTTTCAATTTAAAATTTTACATCGAATTATTGTGAATAAACATTGGCTTCATAAAATGGGGATTGCAGAAGATGAAACATGTAATTTTTGTGGAGGAGCATCTGAGACAATAATTCACAAATTTTGGGATTGTCCCACTTCAAATCATTTTTGGTATGAATTTACTTCCTTTTGGGAAAACTACATGCATGAAATTATCATAGTTCAGGAAAAAGATGTTCTGTTTGGTTTTTATGATGATCCTGATAAAGTTTCCCTGAATTACTGTATATTACATGGAAAACATTACTTATATTCTCAAAGATTCAATTCAGGTAATGTCAATCTCATTAGTTTCTTGTTCTCGTTGGACAGGAAAATATCTGTAGTTAAACATATAAGTATAATTAATGATAAATTATCTCAGTTTGAATTAAGATGGCAGCCACTGCTCGATGCCATTTCTCTCAGATTGTCAGAAGTTTGAGTATATCCTCTCCATCTATTGCTCATAGATGGAGGTATGCTTTGCACTAACTTGTTTTGTACTATTTCCATTTATAATTTTGTATTGTTATTTCACATTGGTATAAGCCGTACTTTGTCACCTATTTGGTTTTTGTTTTTTTGTTTTTTGTTTTGTACAGGAAGTAATTCCGAATAGTGACAAAGGTTTGTAATAAGTAGTCGCTAATGGTTTTTGTTTTATATTCATCTGTACAGCTTTGACGGATATGTATATGCTCGAGGAACTCAATAAAAAAATTATAAAAAAAAAAAAAAAAAGTACCATGACATAAGGATCATGGAGATCAAATCATAAACACAATGCAGACATTTACCATTGTCCCTTGATTGTTTGTGTTGACTAAAAGGATTAGTTGGGTCTGCAGACTCAAACAACCATGACTTTCTTTTTTTTTTTTAATCTTCCTGAAGAATAACTAAGCTTGACTTTTATAATCTAAGACTACAGATGCCAGATTTTGTTTATTTCTGTCTGGTCCATGACAAATATAGCTTGTCCATTGTTAGGTTTGCTTTTTGTATGTGCCACAAACTTTGCTATTTTAGCAGGTCATAATGTAATCTTCCTTAAAATTAACTAAACCTGACTTTTATAATCTAAGACTACATATACCAGATTTTGTTTATTTCTGTCTGGTCCATGACAAATATAGCTTGTCCATTGCTAGGTTTGCTTTTTGTATGTGCCTCAAACTTTGCTATTTTAGCAAGCCATAATATAAAAAACATTTATTCTGAATGGTTTTCCTACTGTGAATGGTATTTTTCCACGTTGTATCATATATGGGACATGACAGATAATAATAGATATTGATAAGTGCATCAATAATTCACCACTATATATAAATTTTGAGTGCATGAGAGATGAGCTGATCAGATGAGACTAATTTTACTATAACTCAAGACATACAAAAAATGTAATAGTAACCTGTTCCTAGTCTAGGGAACTATACATGGGTACTCTTTGACAGGTATGTCCCGTCTGTGACAAAAATGTCCTGTCCGTGACAAGTTATGATTTTAATATTTTGATATTAACAGGGTGAAAATCTTAATTATGTGTGTCACTTTGAAAAGCCTTTATAATGAGTACAAAAAATATAAAATAAATTTTAATAAGCTGTGCTGACCTAGGGTCACAGAGCTTATAGCATCACTCATGTCCGTCCATCATGCTTTGGTAACTCTGGACTCTCTTTGCTGTCATTGTTGGGTTTGATACTTATTGATATGGGTCATGTTTTTCTGCATAAGTGTATCATAGCAGAGACGTCCGTAAACTTTTGGTTTGTGAGCGTGATAACTTTAAAAGTTTTGATGTTAGCCCAGTATAACTTTCAGGACTTAAAGGGAGTATAAAAATGTAGGTTTTTTTCGATATTGGTAGCACCACCTACAGCTAGTACTATGTCATATAGCGGTCATCTTTCTTTGCCAAATTTACGATTTTTCATCCATTTATCATACAAGTTCAAGTTGTCACAACACACATTCTGTGGACTGTGAACTCCTGCAACATGATTCTGTGTCATCGATTTTAGTCTGAACTGACAGGAGTGCCAGTCTTTGTTAAATATAAAAGATTTGCAGTTTTTCATGGGCTCACAGAGCCAAAATTAAAGCAGACAGGTTACACCACACATCAATGGACTGGTTTGTGTGAGGTTATTTTTATAAAAGCGATAGTAGAATTTTGCAATTGATTCTTGACTTCACTCTGCTGATTAATTGTCTGGTCAATTATTTGCTTTAGCGTCCCAGCACTAATAAGCACATGGGTCAGACAGGACCTTAGTTTGATTTGTCTGTGGTTCCATTCTATCACATGTTGGTAGTTGTCCAATTACATGTACTGGTTTTGTTGGTGAAATAATACAAACTGACATGGGTTATTTGTGTGGCCATTGTGTATGGGAAGACTGGTTTTGTTGATATGAACAAATTCAGTAATGAAGGATAATCTATTTGAGCAAGACACAAGTTTACTGGTGTAATTTCATGATAATACTTACAATGGATGTTTAAAGTGTGAGTCAGATTCTATGACAGAAGACAAGAAATATATAGAGGCTGGCCACAGACATGGCACCTGTGACTGTGTCCCTGCAAATGTATAACATGCTTGTTTACACACCTGCTAGCAGATTACTGAATTATAAATCCTTTAACTTATTCTTTATTGAGTAAAAAATCGACAAACTTAGATTTTAAAATTTAATGAACAGCATTTTAGTATTTTTTTTGCACACAAATGTCCTAAAAACAGCACCTGCTAGCAGTACAGAGGGCAGTGCTTACAGCAAGGTAGGCCAAGGGTGGCCTGAGTGAACAGGATCCTGACTCAAAATGAAATTTTTACATCAGCTGACTTGTCACTCAGCTGAGGTTTTTTGAGGGTCCGTCGTCCGTCCGTCCGTCGTCCACAATTCACATTTTCGACTTCTTCTCAAAAACCGTCAGCCAGATTCACTTCAAACTTGGTGGAGATGTGCCTTAGGTGGGTCTCTACCAAGTTTGTTCAAATGGTCACAGTCCAGGGATTTTTGGATTTTTAATGATTTTTTTTGTTCTTTTTTGGGTAAATCTTAAAAAATCTTCTCCGAAACCGCTCACCCAATTGCTTTGATATCACACAGGTACACTCCCTGGGACTCCTAGTTCTTAATTTGTTCACCTGGTGGCGCTGCAATTTTTTCCTAATTTTTTATGAATTTTTGTGTGTTGTAGCTATTTTCAACTTCTTCTCCAGAACCGTCACTCAGATTAAGCTGAAACATGGTGGATGTGTTCCTTGTAGAAGGGTCAAACAAAGTTGTACACTATGTGGGAATGCTGCAGATTCCTGATTTTTAACGATTTTTTCAATTCTGGTACTTGTCGGTCAATGCAGCTTTCCTATTGATTACTATGGAAGTCAATGGGCATTCTAATGCTAATTCACATTTTCGACTTCTCCAAAACCGTCATCCAGATTAACTTCAACCTTGGTGGCAATGTACGTTGGGTGGGTTTCTACCAATTTTGTTCAAATGTTTATGCTCCAGTGATTTTTTTTATTTTTA
The DNA here is from genome assembly GCA_964020975.1 of Hermodice carunculata. Taxonomy (NCBI): domain Eukaryota; kingdom Metazoa; phylum Annelida; class Polychaeta; order Eunicida; family Amphinomidae; genus Hermodice; species Hermodice carunculata. Next base: position 60,916,353 of record OZ026613.1, read on the forward strand.
ATGAATTTTTTGTTTCTTTTTTTGGACAAATCTTAAAAGATTTTGTAAGTCAATGGGCATTCTAATGCTAATTCACAGGACAACTGACACGAAATATACTGTTTACTTGATAACCTGAGATCTGTTTTGAGTTAGCTACACATGTTAATTATTCTGTATGAAGGTCATGCTGAGACTACATGAATGACCTTGACCTCGTTTCTGGGGTCACAGTGCAACATACATGAATTTTACTCTTCATTATAACTTGAGAACTACTTGAACTTTGATGTTGTACATGCATGTAAGTGTTCTTCTATAAAGGTCAGACTTACTCAGAACATGGTGTCCTTGATCCTTTCCCAAGTTCATAGAGCTGCAAGTGTGATGAATGTCAAGATCAGCTGAGGCACGGGCTGTTCACACAGCCCTCTTGTTAGTTGCTGTGGTGGAACCCTTTCCCCCTTGAATTGAGACTGAGTAATCAGCTTTCCTTGGCATGGGTTGGCAACTAAGTGCCCAACTCATACCAAGGAAAGCTGTTGACCTGGGGCATGTGATCTTGATAGCTCTCGTCTGCAATTCTCAATCAAATTGTTTTTCATTACTGTTGAAATTAGTTGAAAATGCTGAAGCAGGAGAAATTTGACCACCAGCCGGTTTTGGTCAGTTTAAGGGGGAAAGGGTTAACATACAGTGTTCAGAGCAGGAAATTCTTATCGCTGTTGACCTTTTTCCTCTACTTGTGTTACCGCATCATGTTCATGTCGGCATCAGGGGATGGGCAACAATCTTCAGCACCATGTAAATTTCCACATGTATGCATCTTGAGAAAATTCGTCCAGCAGAGATTCCTAAATGTGCATCCAGATTCTGAATTCAATTTGAGAAAACACCCTGAAATTTTAATTCGGTAAAGTGACTGTTAATATCCACATTAACATCTACCAGTCCTAGTATAAGGTGTCAGACTCAAATGCACTGGTGCATGCAGATATGCAGTGCCGCCATGTTGAGATGTTTCTTTTAAAATACGAAACCAACATTTGTACACAGAAAAAAAAAAAAACAAATCAGTAAAACATCCATAACGCATTTTGTTTCATTTTTAGCTCTGCTGACCCAAGGTCGCAGAGGCATCACTCGTGTCCATCCGTCATTCTGGCCATCCTTCTGTCTGGAAACGTTTGGGTTGTGAGCGTGGTAACCTTCAAAGTTTTGATGGTAGCCCAATACAACTTTCAGGACTTATAGGATGTATGGAAATCAAGGTTCCTTTGGATACTGGTGGCCCCACCTACAATATTATGTAATATAGGGGTCAAAATGTGACAATCTTGTGAACACTAGCAGTGTTGTCTGTAGCTTAAAATAGAAGGGAGATTTGCCCTGCCCTTTTGTTTTGCTCCCTGTCCTTTTTCTTCACTCTGTGCCTTTTTCTTTAGCTCCTTGCCCTTTTCTCCTGTTTTTTTTTATATTCTGGGCAATTACATTAACTTTCTCATAAAATTTCAATATAATTTAAACTAATTGACAAAACAATGTATCAATTTATCTAGTGACCATGAGTATAAGATACAAATTCAGAACTATTTCCATAAAAACAACAAAAAAGCCTGATTTTTGGGCCGCTACTTTTGGATGCCCTTTTTGATTGTCATTATGTGTTTTAAAAGTGCCCTTTTAGATGAAAGGTGCCCTGCCCTCCTGAAAAGCTGGGGACAACACTGCTCTAGCCACTTTAAGTGGATCTTCACCTAATTTGGTGGGATTGTGGGGGACGTCAAAGTCAAAGTTATTGATGATACTAGTGGCACCACCTATAATTTGACCAAAATTATGAGTGAAAATGTGTTTCAAGATACAAAATTCTATATTTGAAAAAGTAATTTGATTTGACTTGCCAAATTTATAGGATATATAGATGATTTCCAATGCTAGAATATTATTAGCATGAGTGACTTTGATTTATTTTTGTGAGGTCACCTTGCCTGTTAAGTTGTAAGAGGTGATTTTGTAATGACAGGGTGCAGCTTGAAAATCAATGGCAAAGAGAATTCAGTCACCAGATCAAAAATGTGCTCGCTGACATTGTACATAAAACTGTACTTGGTGACCTACTTTTTTGGTCACCATGACCCAGTTATGGACATTGTCACTTGTCCAAATTTATGGTTTAGCTTCAATAATGTGAAGAAAAGTTATTACTTGATTTGAACAAACAGACCATGTATGGACAGCTGGATGTGGGACGCATATTTTGAACAGTAACAATATTTTTAATCTGAGTTAAAGGTCAATGTTAAATGGCCTGTTTAAATATAGGGGTCATCTTGTGAATGCTCTGCACCCCACAATTTTTTAGTTAGGCCATATAACATTTGGAGGTTTTAAAGTGTATGAAATTCTTCGTCGACATCAATGTTGGTGGCGCCACCTATAGTGTTATGTAACATACAGGTCAAAATGAGAAAATCTTGTGACCGTGATACTGTCCATAGTTTTCAAGTCAGTCCAAAAAATTTAGGGACTTACATGGTGTATGAAAATCTAGGTTCCTTTTGATATTGGTGGCGCCACTTACAATATTATGCAACATAGGGATCAAAATGTGAGAATCTTGTGAAAACTCTAGCATCTTTAAAGTTTTTGGTTGATGTTCAGGCAATTTGGTGGGATTGTGGGGGAGGTCAAAATCTAATTTGATAGTGGAGGTCAAAATCTAATTTGATAGTGATCCTAGTGTCCCCACCTATAATTTGACAGAAATAATGAGCCAAAATGTGTTTTAAGATATAAAATTTCATATTTGGAAAAGTAATTATCTCCTGTTGGTCTCTTAAGAATTTCCGCGCGGGAAAAAAAATTGGAAAATCAACAATTTAACACAAACAAATGATCAGAACCCTTAATAAATGCATATAAGTAATTCTATTTGAACGTGTTATAATGTTATATACAGATTTAAAGTTAATGTTTCTGTAAAGAATTACTTGTCAGACCTGAACAATGCAGTATCCAGTGAGTGCTTTTAAAGTAAACTTTTCGGTGTTGGGAAACACATAACATAATTATTTATTGGTATAATGTTAGAAATTATACATAAAATGGTAAGGAAACAAAGGAATGACAGGACTATAATTTGGCTATGTTTTAAGTTGAGTAAGTCTGTTTGGTAATTAATTATCCAGGTTCTTGGTTGGCTTTGCATGTCAGAAGCTGTGTTTGGTGATTTTGTAATGGTAGGGTGTAGCTTGGACATCAATGGCAATTTCAGGACAGCACTAGGCCCATGGGCCTCTTGTATTTCATTATCTGGGTGACCTTGATTTTCTGTCCCAGGTCACTGAGGACATAAAATGAAGGACTCACTCATGGTTGTCTTGGCACATGTAACAGTATCCATCACAGAAATTGCACAATTAAGCTAAGATTACATGTAGAGTGAAGTGCCATCTGGTGGACAGTTTATACACTAAATGTACATAAGCTTTATATGTTCGGAAGCCACTTGAGGACTTGCAATTTGAAATGAAGGTGCAAGTGCAATATAGCCAGAGTGCCAGCAGAGAATTAGGCCCATGGGCTTTTTTTTTTTGTAACTTAAACCAGTTCTTCCTTTCGTTGTTGTAATGTTGATGTTGGATTTTCATCATGTACTTTCTAACAGACTCCCACTCGCTGATCAATGCACTCAGGACTGACAAGAGAAAGACTTTAAAAAACCAAAGAGTGAGGATAACTTTCAGTCAACCTGCATGTTAACTGTGATAATTGTCAGAATTGAAACATTTGAATGTGTTCTCATAATAATCAAATTGTACTGTGGCAGTAGGCGGATAACAATTTACATTAACAGATACTATAGATCACAATAGCAGTTCAGGCTCTGCAAAACAATGGGTCAGGCAACTTCTGACCCTGGAAGTAGGCATTCCTCCATAACAAAGGAAGGTCAGCCTTGAAGCTTAAGATGCAAGCTGTGATAACCTGGTGGTTGACTGCCGACAAAAACAAAGTTGCAAGGAGTGACACCTGGTCGAACCAATTCTGCACAGCCTCCATGATGTGCACAGTGCCCCTGAGGTCGTCCAGGACAGACTTCAGAATGGCCAACGAGACATCGGAGTACGACACTAAGGATGGATCCCTTGGCATCTTACTCCAATTGCCTGAAGGCCTCAGCAGGCCTCATGATGTACTTTGGCTGCCGAGCATCGAACTCCTCCCCATCCAAGTCCACAAGTAATGGATGGGAAGGGAAGATCTGCTTCTGCGCAGAATACTATCGCCCATGGACGTCTGGCTTTGGGAGAAGGCACCCCTGCCTCAAGTAGCCAGATGTCGATGGCTCTATGGGAACCCATGTGCCGCAATTCTTATCCGTGAGCTGGTAGCAAAACTCGGCTAATACAAAGAGGACAAAGGAATGGGGATGTGTTGTTGCGTGTCCTCCAGAGACGAGCCCCAGCAGGACAGTGCAAGAGCCCCGGGCCTCTCTTCCTCTGGTGGGACCACAGCTTGGTCACCAACCAGGCTCTGAATGAGAGTTTTGACATGGTCAAAGCCCTGTGGCGGAGCCGGTGTGGTGTCCATGGGTGTAGAAAGCTTTTCCAGGGGCCCGACAGTCACCAACAAGCTCAGCCGTTCAGAGCGTGAGTGGCTTCATGGTTGAGCCTTTGACCTTGGCAGGGTCTCCTAATGCTTGCTTCTGAAAACAGAAGCTCATCCTCTGCCTTGGTATCGTGGTCCGGAGACTCAGAACTTGCAACGGGTATGGTGAGACCCAAACCTGCATCAAACAATGAATCATCTACAAGCAATGAGGTGGCCACCTCTGACAGCAAGGGATCCTTCACCATGCCAGGTGTATGTGTAGCAAGGACTTTGCGGATGTCCTGACAGCCTCAAATGCTGCCTCCAACCTGCTCAGACCAGAAGCAGGGGACACAGCAGCCGCCATCAGGGGAGTCTGCAGGCAGGAGGGAGCCCGAAGGAGTTCCAGGAACTCCCCAGCTTCAGGACTGAGAGAAAGCTGGACTTTCGGCAGAAGCAGCAAGGGTGCTCTGCTGACAGAGTCTGTTCAGGCTCAGAAGCAGTAGCAGAAGAAAACAAAGTCTCCGACCGCAAATGCCGATTCTCACGGAGCTCAAGTTCCGCTTGCCTGTCAAGAGGGAGCCAGGGTACCTGGCTCAAGCACAGGGACAGGTGGTGTTGCCAGCTGCTGACTTTGGGGCAGAGCCACCATAGGTGCAGAAGGCAAAGCCGGCACTGCAGCTGGAAGCACTGAAAGTGGCATTTGGGACACCGGAGGGGCCACTACCATCGGAGCCAAAATCCCACTAATGGCAGCAGGTGCCACCACAGACTTAGGTGCCTTACTTCTAACTCCGGCTTGCCTGAACTTACGATCTAAGCTCTTGGAACCAGGATGTCAGGAAGTTTGTCCAGGCTTCAGTGCTTTTGCTGGACGCTCAGACTTGACCCTTCCTCTTCTATTTATTTATTTTTTGAGGTTTATTGTCTATCATGCTGAACTTAATCTTGGATGGCCCCACAAACATGATCTTCAGGGCATCCACATGGACGTTTGTTTACGTAAATGAAAACATTGTATGCTCATTGCCGGTCAATCAAACTGGGTAGTGTTTGCTGCAGTAACAATTTTGTTGTGTTAATGTGACAATTTTATTCAAACAGGCTTTTAAATAAATATCTAATCAATTGTTTTCGGACATTTATCAATAAAAGTCTGCAAACAGTGGTAAAATTGTGTATTTTGCAGCCTCAAACTTCGTATCCTTCTCTTGCCAGTTCTAGGTATGTTTGGTATCAATGGAAAGGTCAGGACCTTGTCAATATCATCATCAAAAAATACAATTCGGAAAAAGGGATTTTTCTGTGTTTGCTCCTCTCCACCTGGCCTGCCCATTGGCGATATGATCAGCATTTAAGTACTGAAAAATTGATTCATTTTCATTTCCATGGTAACAGCCTACAGGGCAGGCTACCAATGGCGAGGGCGTTAATGATGAATTTCCTAATTGATCATCAGCCCATGAGAAGGGTGACAGTGTGCTAAAATCTTGCAATGCAAGGGCACATCAAGTGCAGTAGAGATGATACAGAGCTTAGTCTGCTTTGGAGGCAATCCTTTCTTCAAAAACCTGCAAAAGTGCAAAACAGAGTAAACTCTGGAGATGTAGAACGCATGCAAAACATTGCTGGTTGTATTTGAAAAGACACATGTCTTCAAATACAACTGCAACTTTGAATTGACCACTTTGCTTTTCAGTGACAAATTGGTACCAATTAAGTTCAGTTTCAGTTTTGGTGACATACACTAATACCAAGGGATAGTTATTGCTTGGGAACATTGTCTTGGTCAGGTGTCAGTAACTTTCCTGTGAACTTTATGAAAAGAATCATCCATATTAAAATGTGGGGACATCACTATTCACTACAGTTACACTATGGACTGTGGGATGAATTACCTTATTATCCATTAGACAGGGGCTCAGAAAAGTGTGAATTGGCAAACAATATTTCATGATTTTGTCTTTTTCAAGGATACATTCATGGTATTGTATTTATAAATCCAGATTTATTGAGCATCTTTTCAAAATGAAATTGTTGCTCATGATATTGGCTAACATACATCAACATTTGGCTTAAAAGGTCAATGTTACTTTAGCCAAAGTGGCTAAATTTGTAAAATTCCTGGTACCAGCCCAGTGGTCCACTAGTATGTAATATTGATGAGCTGCTTGTGCATGCCCCCTATTGTTTGCTGGCTCATGCATTAAAGATATGCTTAGATTAACCAAAAAAATGGATACTTTTAATGGTGTTGGGCATAGTTGCCCAGTGTTCTCAATACCTTAATGCCTAATTGCCATACTTTTACTCGAGGAGAATCGACAAGGGTAAATTGTATGTGTGGATCAAAGTAAGTGGCAGTGAGAGCTGACATTTCCGAGCATCAGCATTGTATTGACTAGTCACATAAAGCTTTCATTGTCGGATAACATGCCTGTTTATGTGTGATGTAACCAGTTGCCATGGGCACAAGAGTTTGCTCTTCGCTCAGCCTTCAGCTGTCTTTGTTTAGCCTAGTACCACAAGCGAAAAAGCAAAAATAGGATAGCATTGACTGTGTAGATGAGGAACTGTGATACTTATGATCATTTGATTAACATTGAAATGAAAATTACCAGTAGGGAAACCTGTAAACATCATATACACATATATGTTAATGCAATGGCTTCCAGGAAGACAATCAATAAAGTGAACTGTGCCATGCTTGAAATGCTATGCACCTGCGGGTCCATGCTAAGTGACGATTGAGGAAAACAGTGTTGATTGCAGTGAATACTTTTTGCTGTATTAGAATGCAGTTTCAGAGCTTGTAACATTTGTGATTACCAGCAGCAGGTTGCATTTTAAAATGAGATGTGTATTTTTTTTTTTCTTTCCTTCTTGGTTTTAATCGCTGAAAGCTGAACATGATACCTCTGTTGCCAGTTTTAAGTGTAAGTGACACAAACAGTAGAACTCAGTAAATGAAGCATGATCATCAAGTGGAATGACCAAAGATGCGGCTGTCATGCTAACATGGTTAATGATTCAAATTGTGATGAAAATAATTTTCATCATACAATTGAAATGTTGATAATTGATCAATGAAACCAGGTGGTAGTAACAGTTTGTGTTTAGTTTTGATGTTTTATTAGAGAGGCTTGCTGCACAATCTGGGATGACATGTGGCATGATGACATTGGTCTAGTTGCCTGGACAGCTTGGGGGCACTGACAAAGGAGGGAGGAAAGTGTAAAATAAACTGAACCATTGCAACTTTACTCCCTCGTTTGACAATATTTCAATTTCAAAACTGAAATAACAGCACTAGTATAAGATAAAGTTAAAATGAAGGTCATATACATGTATGTATTCAGTTACTGATAGTGCCTCATATTGAACTAAGTCAGTAAGCAGATGGATGTGAGCAGCACACAAGCCAGGGTACAATGGGATAGCAAGCAAGTTTTAAAATTTAATGGGACTATCACATGACAAATATCAACATCAAAGTCTACACAACTCAGTCAGGAGGAGTTAAACAAAGGAGCTTCTGATAGAAAAAGCTAGTTCTGCTCAGCTGAGTAGCAGTGTATTGTACGCTCTATCTATCTATCTATCTATCTATCTGTCTATCTATCTATCTATCTATCTATCTATCTATCTATCTAGCTATCTATCTAGCTATCTAGCTATCTATCTATCTATCTATCTATCTATCTATCTATCTATCAGTGTGTCTCTGTCAGGATCTAATATTAAATGTGTGTGTATATATACCTACATAAAACAGAAAGAGATGAATAGCTGGATAGGAATATTATTTTTGGAAGGCGTTTCACAAATCAGCTGGGACTGCTTTGTTCATTTCATCATAGCATGAAGCACCTAAAGGGTAGATTGGTGATAAGCCACGAGCAAGTCCAACACTGTAAACAATCAAGCATGCCTTTTTTTTTACCTGAAAAATAAAGTTGATAGCATTATGCATAACATGTACATTTGCTTCCTTTACATCCATACTTCACACAGTTTAAATAAATGATATCGTGGACTGTATAATATATAGACGTCTATTCGAAAACTATATTTATGAGGAGTCTGACACCTACATAAATTTTCCCTGGGAATTGTACTATACTGCAGCTTTTCTCTCTTGCACTGCTCTGCGGGGATGAATGCGAATGAATAAGCTGCCATTGTCTGCAGAAAACAAAATGGTAACTGTCCGATGCACATATTCAAATGTACCTGTGTACCAAGAGACTTTTTGAACTTTATGCAATAAAGTAAATGTTTCAAAGCATGATAATAAGTACATTACTTCCTAATGGTGATCTTATGACCTTTTTCTAATAGATGCATGACGGTAAGTGATAATGCTCGGGTGATGAAAGGATGAATTAAAACTAGAACAAATGCATATGTAAATCTATGTATGGACAGTCATATACCAACTTTAATTTATATTGTAAATTAGAACAGAATATTATGAACATAAGTCTGTTGTAGATCAATAATTCAAGATTTTTTGTGTGATTCCGTGATTGCTGAAACATAACAGCTCCACAACAGGTACTGAACCTGGGTGGGAGGCTAATTTTTTGTTTTTTGAAGAAAGAGGGAAAAATTGTGCCAGTGGCAACATTTTGCCTGATGCAGAGATGCCAGGGAACCAAATAATTAAGTTTAGGTAGCCTAATACCAATTCATTGAACACATGAAACTGTCAAATAAGATTTCACTTTTCATAGTGACAAAAGAATGGCCCAGAATGCACCAAATCACATGGAAAATTTTACATATATATATATATATATATATATACCCAGTGTTTCCGTTAGGAATTTTTCAGAGGATCTCAACCTGGAAGACAGTCAAATTTTTGGCCATATTTTGCAAAGTTAACAAAGAAGATATAGGAAGTTGGGACCCTTTGAATTTTGCTGAGGGGGTGTTTCATGTTTTGAAAGGGTAATATACCCCCATTTGGGGGTTAACGGAAACCCTTATATATATATATATATATATATATATATACCCAATGTTTCAAAGATTCTTGATTGCCAACATATTTAAATTGTATATATATATATATATATATATATATATATATATATATATATATATATATATATATATATATACAATTTAAATATGTTGGCAATCAAGATTCATGATTGGCTAATACAATGGTCAAAGAATTTGTTGCCCATGGGAAACAGAAACCCTGTATCTTATTCATAATGTTTGTTGTTATGCCTTCAGCTCTATGGGCCACAAGACAAACTGAGGAGACATCTCATGATCGAGAATTGCACGTGAAAACGACGCTGAGGGAGCTGGTCATCTACCTGGTCTTCTTGATCATCTTGTGTGTGGGTGTGTATCTTTTTAGTTATATTGTTCTTTGTACACTTTCTTCCAGTACTTCCAAAAGTAGGGATGGCACCTGGAAGAACAGCTCATGACATATGCGCCACTATGTCTTCTTGTAACTGAGGGGTAGGCATTGTGTTGTTGGACTGTTGGTCCTGGCAATGTATTCATTGTATTGGTGAATGTCTTACAGTGGCAAACGTTTCAAGGTTATCCTTATTTTCACAAAGCAGAACAGATGCATGTAAGAAGAAATATTTTTGTTATGGGGAGACCAGAAGGCAAAAACACACAAACCAAAAAATATATGACAAGTGTAACAAATGGTACCATAAGCAAGGACATAAAAGATTCTTTTTCTTACATACAGTATACATAATTTTGCACTGTACTTCAAAATATGTCCCAAAATACACATTTCATCATTTTGTCCACTGCTGGATCAAACAATGCTCTCTGCAGAATATTTGAATTGGCTATTTGGAACAGTTGCTCAATAGTTCTGTCTCAACCAGGCATTGTCCCAATATTATGCTGCATCTGTGCTTGAAAATTAAAGCAGAAACCACAATATGATATGGAGGTGATGTGGTAAATATATGTAGTCAATAGGGAGCTCCCAAAATATTGTTGTTGACCAATTGCGAGATGTTAGCTGTTTCACTTGCAGTGCCTTTGGATATTCAAGAAATCTAAAAATTTCTACTGCATAAAACATTTGACGCATTGAATATCTGAACTATGACTTGACAAAAGATGTTATTGCAGGGCACTGGGGGTAATCATGCACGTATCTTGAAGAATGTACTTTTGGTAATACATATGTTGTTTCTTACTCAACTCAAATAAAAAATTCATTGACCAGCACATATGTAATACATTAAAATGTTCATGCAGTGAATCTAAATGAAAAAACAAAAGTAGAAGAAGGAAAAAGGAATGACAGGTATGTGTATGAGATTTTTTACCGTGCCCCCCCGCCTACATGATAGTGTAATAAGTGGGGATGAAACCTACCTTGTTGTCGACAAAGTGAAACTGACGCGTTCTGGTTTCTTGAGAAAACTCAGTGCTGCCACCCTTCGTGGCAATATGCCTTGTTAGTGAGTTTGCTTCGTACCATTCTGATGGAAATTTCTTTTATGAACAATGCATGAATGTGCATATATTTAAGGGGAAAATAAATTACATATTTAAATTTGCATCACTGTTAAAAAATTGAAGAAATTTTGCACCAGGTAGTGCTGCGTTAAGAAAAACAGCCTGTGTGAGCTTCAAGCAATATGTCTGAAAGTATATGTAATGTATTGCAACATAGGTTTAATATAATAGGTACATGTACATCCACAAGAAACATGCATGAATGTATCATGCTGGTGCCCAGTAATGCATAAAGTCAAGAAATTGAAGGGAGTCTGACTCAACAGCTTGGCATTTGGGAGCTACATCCTGCTGCCCATGCCTCACACAGAGACTTCTTCCATGCTTGCTCAAAGAGCAGCCATTTTTCCTCTCTCCCAATCCTTATAGAACTTGCAAGTTTGGTCGTTAGAGCAAACTTGACCTAACTGGAGGCAACAACCATAGCAATGCTGTTGATTGTCCCAGGCCTCCATATAGTGGTTCTGTGGGTCCAACTTCTGCCCACGATCCAACAAGGATGAGGAGGGAGTGGTCACTAGATCAACACGAACGGCTCGTCTCGGAAAGGAGGCAGTTGCCTGATGTGCACTGTCATCCCGCTCTCAGTAATCAGTTTGTTGAGACACCATCTTGAAAATCTAGGTTTCAAGCCAAAAGACCAGCTCTACTGCAAACTATTTCATAAGTATCTGCAGGACATATATCAGCTATCTAGGTCGCCAAAGAGTCCCATACCATTAAGAAATGATTTTCCACAGAAGCGAATGTGCTAAAGCACTAAAACAGTGAGCATGACCAAAAGTTCAAGGAGCTTCAACCAAAAGAGCAAGCCAGTAATGGTGCCCAGAAAGGCAGGATGATACGAGGAGCATGCACACCGGGAGTCACCACCATTTCCAAAGGAACCGAGAGATGACTCTGCAGGACTGTCAGGTTTTCAGGAATTAAGTGAGTGAATGCAATTCAATTTCGTGCACATTTGACTCAGACACAGAAGTCCAGGCAAATGGTGGTCGAGAGGTAAGCATGGTAAGTATACATATTAATAGCAATATTACTAAAAATATCACGTATTAGTAACAAGTTTGTTGCTTCTCACATGCGTATACAAACTCAATATATCATCCTGTAATTTGATGAAATTATAATTGTTGTGCATAATTCATATGCACCCATGGTGCTTGAAAGTGTTGCAAGGATATTTAGTCCTACAGTGGGGGACGAGGTTTGCACAGTGTTCTTCCATCTTCCCTTCCGGCAAAGCTTGTCCGGACCCCATTTTTATACTGTAATAATGACACCTACCAAAGTTGGTGGGTGGATACTTTATGAGGTAGGGGTGTGTTAAAATTGGGTCACTGTGACCTTGACCTTTGTAACCCCCCCCCCCCCCCCCCGAAGTTTTAGCTTGTCGGGGCCATATTTCTTAGCCCAGAACACCTATTGCTACCAAATGTGGTGCGTGAACACTTCATAGGATAGTGGTGTGTCACACATCAAAATTGGGCCACTGTGACCTTTGACCTTGCCCTTTGACCCTGTAAACTCTTACTGTGTGCAGGCCATATTTTGTATGCCATCACACGTACAGTTAAAAAAATTTGGTTGGTGAATACTTTATTGGGGAGGGGTGTCGTGCACCAAAATTGGGTCACTGTGACCTTGACCTTTAATTCATATAAAGCTTTAGCTTGTCTGGGCTATATTTCCTGTACCATAACACCTACAGCTTCCAAGTCTGGTGTCTCGACACTTCATAGAATAGGGGTGTGCCACACACCAAAATTGGGTCACTGTGAACTTTGAACTTGCCATTATTCGTATGCCATCACACCTACAGCTACCAAAGTTGGTGGGTGGATATTATATAGGGTAGTAGTGTGCCACACACCAACTTGGGTCACTGTGACCTTGACCTTGACCATACTAAGACAGTCAACCTTGCTATCTATTCTTTGGTAGGGGACTGTATTGCTATGTAATACTTGATCTTGTGTTGTCCGGTTTACTTTTTCCATATACAGCCTGTCAAATTTTACCTCAAAATGTGCCAGCATCAGTATTAGCATTGTAAATTCCAAAACAAGTGATATTAGTGTTTTTTGTTTCTTTTTCTCTTATAATCCACACAGGTACACCTTATTTTCATGCAAGAATTTTATAATTTGATTAAATTGCAAAAGTTATATCCATGATAATACAAGCATGTGACATTCCACATATTTGTAGGAAATGAAAGTGTTCACTTAACAACCAATATCATCAAGTTGAATTTGTTGTTGGACTGGAAGTCTTAAGGGTAATAGCCTTTTTAAAAAATATGTGTGTGGTAACTGTCTGTATTATTACTGTTTACCTCAAAGTAACTTGGATGTATACCGTGTCATTAAGGACATGGCTTTATAAAGCAATGTAGAAGGTCAGTATGTGTTGAAACAAGATAACAATGATATTGGTGCATGGCATTGCTTTGTTTTGAATGTGCAGTGCTCACTGAATTTATAACGTACATATTTCTTCACAGTAGCAAAATCTAACATACTTCATCAATTTTTACATGATAACTGAGCACAGTATTGGGGTGATGGAAGTATACTCACTAGATTGCACAACCTAGATGTGAACATCCCAACAGGAAAATGTGCGTCTTGCATTCACCATGACAGCCATTGATTTTGTTACATGCTGCATGCTGAGGCAATATACAGCCCACATTCCTGTATAAAGCAACAGTAAATAATAGATTGATTGTACGTTATCCTGCATAATACTGTGAAAGGTGTGTACACAGAACAGAACTTTGAGCTTATGCAGAAATCACTAGACCAGGGTATCTTAGGGAAAAATTTGCTGGTCAGATGAAAATTACAGTTTCACAGAACAGAAATTGAGTATGGAATCAAGGAAACAGTGTTGTTATGATGACTTGTATACAGAAAGGGTGGTTTTGCCTTTTTCTGTCCAAACAGATCCGTTCATGTGCATGTTAAATATTATAGTATGTGAGGAAAATAATGAATGCAGCTTTGAATCTTACTAGTATGTATGTGGGCATAACTTATTATTTTTTACTGTTGTTGAAACATAGAATTTATATTGATGTGGAAGTGACGACTGTGATATGACGTCATGGTCATTTTCATGTACATTTATGGTTTCAGGTTTATAATCAGATTTGTATTTGTACCTTTGAATGTGTGGAGCAAAAAGAGTTACAGATCACAACAATAATAATAAACTAACATCAACATGATGTTATGCCACTGCTGACAAATTATGGATTACCATGCTTCGTTTCCAAGTTACCTGAAGTTGGGGGAAAATGAATTCTGATTATTTTATTAGTTCAATGGGATTGATCAATAAATCATTTGAGAAACCATCAGCAGTGTTGGAAACACAGAAAACTGTTGATTCTATGGAGTTGTTTGTCCTGGAAAATCAATGAGGGTCAGGTAACGGTGTTGATCCAGCATAATAGTCATAATGAGGGTAGTACAATGGGCCTTGTGTCCCTAGCATTTACATGATTTACCTGGCAGACTTTACGTATACCTGCAGTAATTTTCTAGCTGTTACTGTGGGTACCTACTTGCTGGAACTGGACAAATATGTATAAATCAATAATGTTTATGCAGGATGGAATCTATAAAGCTTTAAGTTTAGTATGTTAGGGGCATCATACTATTGTGGGCACCTCTCTTCATACCGGAAATGCTTAGAATCTTTTCTATGTACACAAAGCTTAACATTATCAGAGACTTTCTTACTTCATGTATTAAAATACTGTGTGTTTTCTTTCACACACCACCATTTTATTTAAGTGCCAAGAGCAGTGAATTGCATGTGTCAAAATGTCAAAGGTAATGTGAAATTGAATGTTGTTTACATCACAAATCAGAAGTGTGGGTTACAGAAGTCAGTCACACGACATTATTTATGAAAAGAACTAATTAGAGAGAAACTTAAGTCATGTTTTGGGAAACCTCCAAATTTGATAACTTTATTCATGGAGTCCTAATGTAAAAGGCTGATTTCGAGCCAATCAGAAAGCATTCAGAACTAAGAAAATGCTCAGTGGAATTGACTTTGGTGCATGTTGGATGTATATAATTGACAATCGTAAGTCAAGCACCATGAATTATAGACCAGTTCCACATCTCCAGATGATTGCATCTATTGATTGGTGTGGTTTGGTGCATAGGTAACTGGAGTGTCAAGAGATTTAAGACTTGTATGGCAAATCCAGAGAAAGTGATTAAACAGTCTGGTGTGGTGTACCAATGAGGTAACAAGTCAACACCAACCACTCCTTAAACCTATTTGTGGTTCTTTTCTTTTCACCCTTCCTCCTAATCAGTGTGTTCTGAATTTCCAAGCAGAAACTTTTTTTACCATATTTTCATTTTGCATGAAATCCTTTAGGATTCCGTGCTCATGGTGTATAGGTCTTAAATAGATACATGTCTACATGCCTTTGGCAGTTCTGTTCAAAGTATAAGGTTGGGCAGGGGATAAAAACACACACTCCACCCCCTCCCCAAAAATCAAGGTACCTTTCTCCCATATTCTTACGTCGTCGTTTCTCGGTAGAAATGTCTAGGCACCTTTCACCCTGCTCCTTAGCTCAGCATTTCTCAGTATTTTTGCAGAGAAATCCAGAGGTACTGGCTAGAGTGAAAAGCATCGGGGTGTTTCTCAGCATTTTTGCCGAGAAATGCCGAGGTATGGATTGGAGACTTGAATTCCATGGCATGTTTTAACATTCTAGGAAGAAGATGTACTTGAGAATTATTGGTAGGCATTTTTTCGGGTAATGCAAAACAAGACAGACACCATTTATTCATTGTAAAACATAAATGATTGTACTTTGCTATTTATGAGAATCACTGATACCTGCTTGTAAGTGACATTTTAACCAAGTCGAGGAATATGAGAGATGCAAACCCTTCATTCAGATTCATACAGGAACATTTCATACTCCTCATTACTAATATGGAGACTTCACAGATATTTCTGCGGTTTGCATTCTCAAGCCAAGTTTACCAGTTCAGGGCACTCCTGTTTGGCCTTGGCATGGCACTGCTGTTGTTCACCCAGTTAGTGCAAGCAGTTGACGCTTACTTTCACTGGTCTGCCATCTACATTCATGTGTACCTGAATGATTGGCTTAGCCGGGTGCTTTGGCACCTGAATTTGCAGTGTCACACACAGACCATTCTGGAACTTTGCCAATGCTTGAACCTGAGAGTCAATCTGAGCAAGTCCAGTTGTCAGCCTGAGCAGAATTTCATCTTCCTCGGCATACAGTTTCACCTGGTTACCTGCATCTGTCGCCCTTTGGAAGACAGGTGGGAGTGACTTCAGTCCCTGCTCAGAGCTTTTCTGACTTGAGAGGTTCATTCTGCGCAACAGTGGCTCATCGTGTTGGCTCCCTGCTCCCGATGGACTTCCAGGTCCCACTCTGTCACCTTCACTATCGCCCCTTGCAGCACATTCTGCAGGGCAGATGATCAAGGGACCTGGGCTGTCAGGCCCTGGTTCCGATCTTCCCTGAGGACCATCCACACCTTCTTTGGTGGACCATTCGTGAGAACGTCATGTCAGGACAGACACTTGTTCCCTTTCAGGCCCAGCTTATCATCTACACGGACTCATCACAGTCTGGATGGGGGGCCCACGTGGAGAGGCAGACAGCGTTGAGCCATTGGCCCGCGCTGTTCGTGTCTCCCCACATATAAAGTGGTTGGAACTGGAGGCGATACACTTGGCGCTCCTCCACTTCCAGGACCTGGTTGAGCACAAACATGTCCTCGTAATGTGCAACAACAGGACCGGGGTAGCCTACCTCAACAAGCAAGGTGGAACGTACTCCAGCAGGCTGATAGAGTTAGCCAGACGCATCACTTGACATCGACATCCGCGCCCAAGCAAGGCATGTCCCAGGACATCAAAATGTCCTGGCTAACCAACTTGCAAGAAGACGTCGGCCAGTAGGGATGGAGTGGTCGCTCCATGTGGACCTGTTCGTGACTCAAAGAGAATACAAAACTACCAGTTTACATCTCGTCTGTCTTGGACCCCTAGGCCCTAGCAGTGGATGCTCCAGCAATGAACTGGGACAGCCTTTGAGCGTATGCCTTTCCACCTCTGCAGATCCGTGTGAGGGTACTGCACAAGGTTCGGTCGCATGACTGCAATCAGATCCTGGTTGCCCCCTAGCGGCTGCCAGCGGATTGGCCAGCAGAACTCCTGGAATAAGCGTCAAGTCTCTGCTACATTTACTAGCATGGCCAAAACTTCTGGTGCAGCAACGGACAAGTGTTTTCCACAGGAACCCTCAAGTGCGCCACCTTCATGCTTGGCAGTTGTCTCACAGCCCATCCATGACAGAGGTTTCTCGGAATCAGTGGCAGATAAAATTGCCAGAGGCGGGCTTCGATCTTCTCTAACTGGTTACTTGGCTCGCTGGAACGTGTTTTCCAACTGGTGCGCTAGTAATGGAATTCACCCTTGGTCTCCATGCATTGTGGACATTGCCAACTTCCTGCTTTATCAATGGGAAGTCCTTGGCAAGAGCTGCAGAACAGTTGAGGGATTCCAATCAGCCACCTCCTCAACCCTCATGATAGTCCTTGACATTCATTCGCAAAGGGAGCGATCCTTTTCTGTCTGCGCTCATCGACATGACGTCCTTGTACACCGACATGCCTGCAGCAAGGCAGGTCCTACCACAGTGGGATCTTGGGCTAGTTTTAGTCATGTTGAAGAAGTGGCCTTTTGAGTGCCTTGAGGACCCCTACTGGTGGACCTCAAGTACTGGATGTGGAAAACTTGTTTTCTATTAACACTCGCTTTGGGGACTGGAAGAAGCAAGATCCATGTGCAAGCTGATGACAGACGCCAATGGTCATCTGACCACTCCCAGGTGACACAGAGGCCTCACATGGGCTTCCTTGCAAAGAACCAAGTGGTTTGAGACCTGGCTACAACTTTCAAGGGTTTTACCCTCCAAGCTGTGGATACTGCTCTTGTTATATTTGCAGTACCTAATATTAAACACTGCTACATAACGAAGGTGAGCAGGGTGCATCTCATTTGAAATATGCAATGCCTAGTAATACTGTGCTGCATCACGATTGTGAGCAAGAAATGTCTGTTTGAAATGTGTTGTGTTATATTTGCAGTGACTTTTGGCATGACCAGTTCAACTATGTACTATTACACCAAGGTGATGAGTGAATTGTTCCTGGACTCCCAGTTTCCTGACACCAAGAATACATTCCGAGGCATGACGACCATGCAAGACTTTTGGCGAGTAAGTATGAACAATTGAGGTCTGCATGAGAAATGTTTTTGATAATGATTCAATAAAAATTCCTGTCATCCAAACCAAACAGGCTGTGTATGAAATTGGAAGAATGTACACACACTGTACATCAACCTTGTGAGCCCTAAACATGCTGAACGCCAGTATCCATACCATTACAAGTCGTAGGGACAGGAAAAATGGAGGCAGTTTTCCCATTAAACTTGCCTTTTGCGCACCAATTTCACAAAGTAAATGTGTTCAGTGACTTAATATACTTGACAAAATACTGATCCATAAAAGGATTCTAAGGGGCAGGAAAAATGCAACTTCATAAAATAATTAGGTTTTGGTTTGATTGGGCTTTCAAACCAGCAAAGTTAATGCAAGAGAATATTTTCCCTAAACACAGAAATTAGTTTTTATCCCCCATGCATGGGGGGGGGGGGGGGGAGGGGTGATAATGATGACCCTCCATTATGAAAATAGGAGATTTCATCACTAGACCTGTTGTTTTCCTACAGAAAGTAGAAAATAAAGGATACAATTCATGTCAGCTGCAAAATACCATCAAAAAATGTTTGAGACAACACAGCATCATCAACACCACAGAAACAGCTATATTGCAAGAACTATATCAACACTCAAGACATTGAACCATGTGATGGGACAAGTAGACTCTGTTCAGACTTGCGCAATACTTTTAGGTGTGCTTGTGATATTTTATGTGAGTGGGGAACATTCAGCCCGTAAAATGCATTTAACCCAACCTAGATTAGCGTCTAGCCCATTGCAAGCTGGGATCCATGGGAATGTCTCGAGTTTCCATGATAGTGTTTGCAAGTTCTGTAACAAGACAACAATGACTGGTAAAATGAAAGAAGAAAATGTATACAGAAGATGCCCGCCTCACCATCTTTTCTGGGCCATTTCTCCAAAACTATTACACTTAGCAATCTCAAATTTTTATGGCTTGTAGTCCTCACCTGCTAAATGTGACTTTTGCTGGTTTTGTGTGGTAATTATCATTCTTCGTTAGTTAATTAGTGATGTTTGTAAAAGGTCTCAGAATGGTGTCCGGGCCATTTGTCCAAAACTATTGCACTTAGCAATCTGAAATTTTTATGGCTTGTACTCCTTACTTGCTAGATGTGCCGTTTGATGGTTTTGTATGGCTAATTCTTCTTTGTGAGTAAATTAGTAGTGTTCATTAAAAATCTCCGAATGGTTTCGGGGCCATTTCTCCAAAACTATTACCCTTAGCAGTTGTAAATTTTTATGTCTTGTAGTCCTTCTAACCTGCTAGGTAATTATTCTCCTTTGGTAGTTAATTAGTGATGTTCGTTAATGGTCTGAGAAGTGTTTCCGGCTCATTTCTTCAAAACTCTCACACTTTGTAATCTACACATAGCCTATCAAATACATGTATGACCTTTTTAGCCTGGCATAGCTCCTTGGGGTGCTCTGTCAAGACAGAAACCATTGTATTATTGTTACCTGGGCAGGAGATATGGTTAGTGTCAACATCAACTTGCCAGTGTGAAATAAGCATTTGTTGTGATCTGCTCACAGTTTTCTGAAGGTCCACTGATGGATGGCCTGTACTGGGAACAGTGGTACAACAAACGAAACCTGACTGGTGATGAACTGGGATACATCTTCTATGAAAATAAAATGCTGGGTGTACCACGTCTGCGACAGCTGAGAGTGAGAAATGATTCTTGCACTGTGCATGATGACTTCAAGAAAACTATCACCACATGTTATGATTCCTATGCAGAAAGCATTGAGGACAGGAACCCATTCGGGAAAATGGGAAATGGGACTGCGTAAGTACATGTGTTGTTAGCATTATGGAGGGTTAATGGAATAATTTCATTGTGTGTGTATGTGTTCTGGTCAGTTCGGCTTGTAACAACTTCATGATTATTTTCACACTGCACTGATTGTAGCAAGGTACAGATCCTGTTTGAAGATAAAAAGGGAGCTTTTTGTACTGAAATCATACCTTGAATATCTTACATACAAACCAAAAATGGTAAAATACATGTAAATACATGGTATCATAAAAAGTCAAGTGAAAAGTTAATTTTTTTGTCATATGTAACAACCTTTGTCAAATTCATACAACAATTTTATGTCTTTCTGTGGAACCACAGGTGGACAATGTTTTAGTGTCTGTTTCTTCTTTCAAGTTACATGTTGAATGATTTTTTTGTTTTGTTTTGTTCTTGCCACAATGTGACCAGTTTGTGTAAATTACATTATGAAATTTAACACAAAATTTCTGATTTGTAATATTTAATTGCTAACAGGTGGAACTACAAGACCTCAGATGAGCTGAAGGGCTCAGGCCACTGGGGTCGCATGGCAAGTTATGGTGGGGGAGGGTTTGTTCAAGATCTGACTCTCACCAAAGCAGGTTCACTTGCAATCATCAAGGATTTGAAGAAAAATCTGTGGCTTGACCGAGGCACCAGGGTTGTCTTTGTAGACTTCACTGTGTATAATGCTAACATCAATCTTTTCTGCGTTGTCAGGTAAGTGACTTAAGTTTTCACCCCGCATGCCTCCCAGTGAAGTTCAGAACCTGTATTTTTAAAAAAATGAAACAATGATTGAAGAATAAAACCAAAAAATGTGTAGAAATACTAAATAGTAATTCCGAAAACCTACCCATTGCTAGAATTTTTTAAAATATAATATTTATTACAAGCCATTCTGGAATACACCGTTTTAAGTTTGAGATTCTAAAACATTTCTGGCATGAGGAAGAGGCTACCTCTGTGAGTTTGTACTCCTGAATAACAGAATTGGTCTCATCTACCAAAATGATTGGTCTCAATGTAGAGCCTTTTCAGACGTTTCAAAAATTTAATCTGTTAGCTGTGATAATATTCCAGTGAAGTGAGTGGAAATGTAAACTGCATAGTCCGTTGCTGATACAGTAGATTTATGCCAAATGCATTCACAACTTGCACATGTTAGTGACGAGATTTAGTATTGTTTGAGAACAACAGTTACAGATATAACTATTCTTTTTTACAGTTTTAAAGAAATTTGCCTTTTCCTGGCCAATGACACAGTTACACAAAGCTCATTTTTCAGGTACATTGAAGATCTATATAAGAATAACTACACTACCATATGGCTTCTTTGCAGATTGATTGTAGAGTTCCCACCGACTGGAGGCGCAATCCCAGTGTGGAGTTTCCGCACTGTCAAGCTGATTCGATATGTGACTGTTGGGGATTATTTTGTGATGGCCTGCGAGTGCATCTTTATCCTGTTCATCATTTACTATCTGATTGAAGAACTGCTGGAGGTTGGTACAATGTCATGTTTCAAACAACTTCGCAGTACACAAAGACTTTTGTGAGGGAACCTCATACACACATCTGAAGTTTTCAAATAAACATTTGGCTGTTTAGAGTGCTAAAACTGCCAAAGCTATTTATCATTGTACTGATGAAAAAAATATTTTAGGCCAAGTAAAATATATCATGAAAAATTTATTTCACATCAGCTTTTATTTATGGTAAACTCTAAGAAACACAATTGGAAGATAACCCCAAGCAAAATGTTGCTGCCAATAATTTATGGTAGAATTTGTTCTGTGCCATGTGCCATCAGTTCCTAGTGCTCCCACTTGTATTCGTTTTGATTTAAAATCAAGGTTACACATTCAAAATCTTTGAAAAATTCTCTCATTTATAACATAGCTAGGCAGTGGTTTTAAGCTCAGGTGACTTGTCATTCAGCTGAGCTTAAAGGATGGTCGGTCATCCACCTGTCTGTCGTCCGTCCACAATTCACGTTTTCAACTTCTCCAAAACCACTGACCAGACTCACTTCAAACTTGGTGGGAGTGTACCTTGGGTGGGTCCCTACCAAGTTTACACAAATGGTCAGGCTCCAATATTGATATTTGGAAATCAGCGCGCAGCACTCCGTTTTCCTCATTATCCTCAGATAATATACTGGCTCAGATGTGCCCAAGGGGGAAAAGATTACTGCAAAGCACATAGTATTTTCTACTCCAACTGTCCATGTTGCTGATGAGAAAACCCGATATTGTGGTCACACTTGTGCAGTTACAGGTCTCTGGAGCAGACCCAATGACACCTGTAGCAATAGATAACGTATTTTTTTTGTAACATTGCCCATTTAAAAATACGACCTAAACCTTGTCACTCAAATTACATGCATGCGCACCATAATCTGGGAGACCCTAACCAACGCACTCAATTTGGTGAAAAAGAGTTCTATTTATATGTTCTTTGTTGTTTAAGTACGTTTGACATTGTATTATTATTCACATTATTTTGTATCAAGTATAGGTTTTAGTACATAGCAAGCCATAAAGTATTTGTCAAATATTATGAGTACCATAATGGCCTCATTACCAAGATCACCGGGTCACTTTTATAATTTTGTTCAGTTGATAACTTGAAATTTATTTCAGCTAGAACTTTGATGTTATACATGATCATGGTTTCCTCGGAAGGTCAGACTTTGACAGTACATGCATGTCCTTGAGATCCTTCCCAAAGTCACAGATCATCATCATCATCATCATCAGAGCATAAGACCATGATGGTCCTCTTGTTGCATTGCCAAGGCAGGCCAAAAATCACTGGCCTGGGTCTTTACAATTATTGTATGGGTTAAGTTTACAAAAATGAGGAAAAGCTGACAAAAAGAATATGCTAGAGTTCAAAACAAAAATCTGTTTGACATCCCACTGCACATATATGGGACATGCCACCTTGGTGCCTAATTAGAAAACTGTATTTGAAAATAATGAAATAATGAGTGAACATCAGCACTGTGTTTACAGTTTATAGAAAGATGAAAAAAAAATGATCATATCTGTGTTTCAGATCAAGAAGCACAAACTGTCTTACTTCAAGAGCTTCTGGAACATCTTGGACATTCTGGTGATCATTATATCTCTTGTCTGCATTGGCTTCAACATATATCGCTCACTGGCTGTCACAGAAAAACTGGAAACTTTGCTTAACAACAAGAATAAATTTGCTGATTTTGAGTTCCTAAGTTTCTGGCAAGTGCAGTTTAATAGTGCAGTGGCCATTGCAGTCTTCATGGCCTGGGTCAAGGTAAGTTTCTTTTTATTTTATTTTTTTTTTTTTTTTTTTTTACTTTTTTATTGGGGGGGGGGGGGGGGAGGGGAGAGGGTGCAGGAGGGGGAGCAGTTTGCACAGGGGTTTGAATTATTAAAAAAAATTGCTTGCATGTTTTCAGACCCTAACGGGGGACTACAGGTTTTCACTTTATCCTTTGTCTGTTCTTCCAGCGAAAGCTTGTCCAGGCCATGTTCCATGTACCATAACACCTACAGCTACTGAATTTGGTGTGTGGACACTTCGTAGGATATGAGTGTGTCACACACAAAAATTGGTCACTGTGACCTACACCTTGGACCCTGTAATAGAAAATGCTTGTTAGGGGTCAGGTTTCCTATACTATAATACAGTTACCTCCTATACTGTAATACAGTTACCTCGAAATGCCAAACTTGATGTGTGTATTCTGTCTGGGATAGAAGTGTGTCCCATAAAGTTACTGTGATCATGACCTTTGATTCTGTCATAGAATTGCATGTGCCAGCCATATTTCCTGAACCAGAATACCCACAGATACCAAACACATTGATATTGTGTGGTTACTTCTTGGAATAGGAGTGTATCACATGCCAAAATTAGGTCACTGTGATGTTGAACATTGACTTTGTGATAGAAAATATTTGTGGGCCACGTTTTCTACACATTAATATTGGAGACACCAAACCCAGTGTCTGGATACTTCTTGGGTAGGATTCTGTATCATACTAAAATAGGTCACTGCAATCTTGACCTTTGACCCTGTCACTTTAGCTGATCATCTTGTTTCCCAGTCATTCGGTGCAGCTTTGTGATCTTATTTTCAGTGCGGGAACTATGTATTGTTGTGCAATACTTTATCTTGTTAGGATTATGAAGTATTAAAAGCAGACAGTCCCTCACAAATTATTCGGCAGCTATTTTTCTGTGATTAAATTCAGTAATTGTTCATGTTAAAAAAAAGCCTTTCTCTGCTCCTTTGTATAACTTTTATTTTCATAGAAATATTCAAGAATTACGATGTCAATCTCTTTGCCATCAGAAACAAGTTTTCCCAAACATCCTTGTAATAACACGCACAAATACAATAACTTGTCCTTCTCACTTTGATACACAACTGTTTCATAGCATTATCTGTAAATAGGTGTAACAAATAAACTTTCATGCTTTGATCAACAGGTTTTCAAGTACATCAGCTTCAACAAAACCATGACACAGCTGTCGTCCACCCTGGCAAAATGTGCAAAGGATCTGGCAGGGTTTGCTGTCATGTTCTTCATTATCTTCTTGGCCTTTGCACAGCTTGGCTATCTCATCTTTGGCACGCAAGTCAAGGACTTCAGTGATTTTGGTAATGCAGTGTAAGTATACTGCAGAACTTGCCTGTGTGGGAAAGGATATAAATCCTGACTGTGTGATGTATACCTGTGAAGGTTTTCTCAGATGAAACATGTGATGCAAACATCAACTCTTCTGATTAACCATTAATCCATTCCTGGTCAGAATGTGACCCATGCCAAGGAAAGCTATGGACCTAGGGTGTGCCGTCATGAATGGTCTTCCATACAAATCTCAGCAAAAATGTTTTCTAGTAACGATGAATTTAATTAAAAATGTTAAGGCAGACAACAATTTACATCCAGACAATTTTAGCAGGAAAGGGTAAAATCAGATGCATAGGATTACATGTACACACTACAAATGCAAGCTGGTTGACCAATATCTGGTGACATAGGTAGGATATATTGTGCTTGATTTTCCTTTTTTTTTTTTTATTCTTCCTTTAGGTTCACACTGTTCCGTATCATACTCGGTGACTTCAACTTCCATGAACTGGAGGCTGCTGAGCGTGTACTGGGCCCACTGTACTTCATCCTGTATGTGTTCTTTGTCTTCTTCGTCCTGCTTAACATGTTCTTGGCCATCATCAATGACACCTACTCTGAGGTCAAGGCTGACATTGCCAATCAGAAGAATGAATTTGAGATGACAGACTACTTCAAGAAGGTATGCTTTGTTTAAATCATAAACTAGCATTGATATAATTTTATCCTAAAAGTATTATGTATTTGGTTTGTGTGTTCTCTTTAGAGTCTCCCAATTGAAACAGTTGAACACCACAGAATCCATTAAAGGTTTTGACGATGACAGCCTGTTTTATTTGCATAAAAGGGAAGTAAATATGTTGTTCTGCTCATATGCATTACCTTTTTACACTTGTATCGGAATGGTATCTTTGTTCACCTTTTAAAGTTGCTTCTTTGAAATGAGCACATCTTGAGTTAGCATTCTTTTCTGACACCTCTGGAGTAGCTGGGGTGCTGAGGTTACAAATGCAATACAATGAAGGGAGCAGATAGCAAGCATGGCAAGTATACCGAGTACTAGCTGTCAAAGTGTCACATCGCTCTCTGTCGAACAGGAGTAGAAATTTGCATTTCCATGTCAGTATCCCTGGAGGATGGGTCGTGTTTCTGCCAGGTGCAGCAACACTCAAAGTTCCACAGTAAGCCTGTTTAAATTTCAAAA
The DNA here is from genome assembly GCA_964020975.1 of Hermodice carunculata. Taxonomy (NCBI): domain Eukaryota; kingdom Metazoa; phylum Annelida; class Polychaeta; order Eunicida; family Amphinomidae; genus Hermodice; species Hermodice carunculata. The sequence goes on from OZ026613.1 coordinate 60,942,393, forward strand.
AGAGCCGCATCTTTGCATTGCATGTATTTGTACCATGCGGATTCACTAATTTGGCATTTTTACATACAGCCCATTACAACAATTTGATTCTGTGCAAGGTATGATAGAAAAATGCTAGAAGAGGAGGAGTTGCCCTTTACTGATTTTGATAAGTCACATTTTTCATGAACTGTGTACAAGCCATAGACACTGAAGTGCAGACCATGGAGTCATCAAGAAGCTTGCTGTGATCCAGTTTGCTTAATGTTCATCAGATAAATGGCTGCAGTAATATTGTACATTGTAGCTTTTAGAAATATGTAAAAAATGACTAGAGATAAATTATAATGATTGCATCGGATAGCTACAAAGTATTGGCTTTATAATGAAGGGAAACTACTTTGACCTAGGGTGCCTATGTTAGGCCCTGCTTTATTTTGGTGGTTTTCTCAAGCTGACCAACCCATGGCTGAACATGATACAGAAAAGAAAAAAAAGTCAATAAATTCATAGTGATTGTTGCATGTAAATACACTCAGCAGCCTCAGGGTAGACAGTATCACATTAATCCAAATGCAGTTTGTGTGCTAGCAGTAAATCACTTTACACCTGGCTAGCACTACATGCCTTTCGTCAGTTTTGATCTCTTTCACATTGATTGTTGGTGTAACACCCATGACTCACAGCCTGACGGTCGGTGCTGGCTGTGCAATATGGGTCAGTGACATAAGACAAACTGCCGTAGTAACAAAAAATTGATTGGAGTTTACACTCAGCAAAATGGAAAACTTTGCAGGATTCTGTAAGTTGTGGGACCTAATGATATTAAACTCCAAATTCAAACATTTCAAACAGTCTAACCCAGCATTTTACCAGTCCCTTTTACTGGCACAAAGAGTGACCTCCAAATCAAAATAAAGTAAAAAGATGGGCCGTTTCGAATTACAATAAATGCAGCTGTAGTTCATTTTACCCATCTATTGAAAGAAATTGAGGGTGATTTGGGTCATCTGATTCCTCGATCTGTTCTGTGTTGCTGGAATCATGTAGGCCTTGCACTGGTATATCAACTGCAACTGGTTCCTGTTGGTATGGCTTGATTGTGCGCTCTTCTGCCGAAATTGCCGTCTCTGTTAAATTTTGTTATCTTCATCAAAGAAAGTGCAGGATAAATTCAGATTGCCATCATCATGACACTCGCTATCACTGCTGACTTGCAATGTTCAGTGGTTGCACTAAGGCAGCTCTGTAGGCTTTTGCACACTAGCTGGGAGAAAGACGGCATTTGTGACATCAGCAACAGTTTCTTACCACTGACCACGGTCTGGCAAAAATCCCACGCTAATGGCTTGCCAAGGAGGCTCCTGTTGAATGCATCAAAATCATCATTTGAAATTAAGAAATTTGTGAAAAATCACTGGATATTATTTCCAAGACATTTGAACCCAAACTTTATGGAAAGTTAGATCCCATCAATCAATAGGACTGCAGGGTCAGACACTCAGAAGATGTACATTTACATGTAGAAACATAAACCTGATTGAAGAGAAATTGGCATGGCAGAAAATATGCCAGATTTTAGTAGTGTCCATTGTAACTGACACTGGTTTTGATTCTGTGCAGGGCTACAACAAGATGCTGGACAAGCTGAACTTGAAGAGAGATAAAATAGTGGACATTCAAAAAGCTCTGCAAACTGCTGACATTAACCATGACAAAAACCTGGACTTCGATGAATGGAGACAGGACCTGAAGACGTAAGATATTTGTGTCATAATACATTACCTATCCCCTGCATTTGGTAAGATCTCTCTGAGATTGTATCCTTCCCAAAATTTCATCCCATCAAAAAACACTTCTCCATATATATTCTTCTGAATTGGAGGCCCATTTCACCCTCAGGCGGCTGACCCTGGCGCCTGTCACTTGACCTCCGGCATTGACCAATCACATCAGTTTTTAGCTCTGCTGACCTAAGGTCGCAGAGCTTATACGATCGCTCATGTCCATCTCTGTCCAGAGAATTTTGGGTTGTGAGTATGATAACTTTAAAAGTTTTCATGGTAGCCCCATATAACTTTCAGGACATATGATATGCATAAAAATCTATGTCAAGTTCGATATTGAGGTCATGACCTACATTATTCCATAAGAAATGGGTCAAAATATGAAAATTTGAGGACACTTGCGTGTTTTATTTTTGATGGATCAAAAAAATACTTGATCACATAGACCCAACCACAAAAACTTTTTAACAATAATGAATGCTGCAAATGCAGTATCCCAGTGAACTCTTATGATTTGATATATCTCATTGCAGTACTTCTAGAATAAATTTCCTTTGTTGTTTCAAAATGTTTTCTTATTGCTACATTCGTTTCACTTTCATCTGGTTCATGACAGCAGAGCACCAAGCCCATGGGCCTCTTGTTACTATCTCCCGCCAACGAAGTTGGGGGGGTTATGGTGATTTCCGTCCATCCTGGCATCGTTTCTTCGCCATTTCTCCAGAAATATATTACACTCAGCAGTCTGAATTTTTTTATGGCTTGTGGTCCTTACCTGCTAGATCTGCCTTTTGATGGTTTTGTGTGGCTGATTATTTACCTTTGTTAGTGAATTAGTAATGTTCGTTAAAGGTCTCAGAATGGTTTCTGGGCCATTTCTCCAATACTGTTACACTTTAACAGCAATCTGAAATTTTTATGGGTTGTCCTTACCTGATAGAGGTGCCTTTTGATGGTTCTGTGTGGCTAATTATTCTCCTTCAGTAGTTAATTAGTGATGTTTTTTAAAGGTCTGAGAAATGTTCCCAGGCCATTTCTCCGAAACTATTACACATAGCAATGTGAAATTTTTATGGCTTTTAGTCCTTACCTGATAGATGTGCCTTTTGATGGTTTTGGGTGGCTAATTATTCCCCTGGTTACTTAATTAGTGATGTTTGTGAAGGTCTGAGAAGTGTTTCCGGGGCATATTCTCCAAAACTGTTACACTTTGCAATCTGAAAATTTTATGGCTTGTAGTCCTTACCTGCTAGGTGTGCGTTTTGATGATTTTGTGTGGCTAATTATTCTCCTGCCTTAGTTTATTAGCGATGTGCATTGAAGGTCTCAGAATGGTTTCTCAGCCATTTCGCCAAAACGATATCAAATATGACTTTTAACCCTTTCCCCCTCACATTACTTGGGTTTTGGTTCACTCTACTCGTTGAATTAATCTCTCTGTGCTATGAACACACCAGAACAGTCACTATCTGGTCCCACATTGTAGGAACAGGTGTTGGAACGTGTGGTTAGTATGACTGATTCAACATCGTAGTTTTCAGTCGTGACATTTCATTTACGGTAAAATGTATAGATTTATTTGTCCATGCAGTATGCAGTATAAACAATCATTGTTAGTTGTTTACGGAAAGTGAAAGTGTTGAAATCCGCAGAAAAAAAGCAAGTTTCCACAAGTTTGCGTTCCCCATAGGGCCCTGTTGGTTTTGAAATGTCTGGACTGTTTGGTACCATGGGAAAGCCCAAAGTTTGTTCTATTTTGTGATATTCTTCTCTGATTGGCTAAATTGTGTGTCAATATTTCCCGCCATAAAAATCTGTCAAATTTGACGATAATATCCATATTTTGAAACTCTTTGGCCTGACTTCTCACATATGATTTGAATTGTTTACAATTCACCGCCAAACGCAAGGGGAACGTGCGTGCTTGTTTTACGGTAAAGATGATAAGCCATGATTTATTGTAGAATCCTCTGGGGCTGGATTTTCACATCACTGTGCAACAAAATGCATGCTTTTAGGGGAGCTATTCTTTGGAGTGGAATGTTCTGAGGTACAATTCCTCTCCCCTGGAGTCCAAATGATCTCCCTCCTTTACTCGGTTGGTACATCTACCAAATGTTGGGGATAGGTCATGTATTATGACACAAATCTTGGAAATTTATTTTAATTTCCATATTTGTTAGTAATGCTTACATATCTTCGATGCAAAAGCCCTGTTAACTGACCTTGCAATAGATCATTCCAAGTTTAGTCTGTTATATGCAACTGATTTGGTTGGTCAATGCCAGAGGTCAAGTTACAGGTGCTGGGGTCATGGGCCTCCAGTCCAGAGGAATATATGGAGAAGTGTTTTCAGATGGGATAAAATTTTAGATTGGATACTCTCTTAAAGAGATCATACCAAATGTTGTGGATAGATAAGTATTAATAATAAATATGAGAATTAAAATAAATTTCCCGCATTTATTTGTGATTATAGGAGTTCATGCTCCTGCTTTGTCACAAGCACAGGTAATATGCAATGTTTGTCATAAAGATAAGTCACTGTAAGTTTCTCCGTATCCATGGCCATGTATGTAGTGATCACTGGCTTTGTCAGCTTGCATGTACAGAAGCTCAGTTTTACATAGTTCATACACTATTGCAAGGATCAAATTTACGGACCCTAATTGGTTTATTTTGTTTGTGAGCTTATCATCAACCGAGGGATAGGTCAAACAAAATAGGCACTTAACAAACTTCTTGGTCAAAGGCTTTTTTTCGCCTAGTTGTAAGGTCTGGAAAGACTGGAATCAAATTGCAAGACTTTCATATTGCATATGAACAGTGGGTTCATAAATGATTTGATGTCTGAAGAATGAAGTTTTCTTTTTTTTTTTTTTTTTTTCCTTTTCTTTTTCACTTATACATTAACCTTACATTGCAGCCGAGGTTATGCAGAAGCAGAGATTGAGGCAGTATTTGCAAAGTATGATTTGGATGGTGATAGAGTACTGGATGAGGATGAACAACGCAAGATGCACCAGGACCTGGAGGGCCAAAAGGTGAGCTACTTGTCCTTCGTATTGATCATAATCTGACTACTGCAGCTAATTCAAAGCAGTCCTCGCTCTTTTTTTTTCCGTTGAGTCGCTTCAATATACTTGTCAAATGTAGAAAATAGTTTTGCAGAAACATTTATATATCAACTATTGTATTTCTTCCAGTAAGTCCACGGTATCCTTGGAAAATAAGTAAATCACACAATATGGCAGAAAAACAGGCATTAGACTAGAATTGAGTCATGAACATATACTTCATCAATGAAAACCAAGGCATCTTTTCTGAGATAAATGGGGGATGCCTGATTTGGGCATGTACCTTCACTATAATGCACACTTCATGTTTTCAGACATTGAACATAACATGATTAAGGTAAGAAGAAATGATTTCATCTCTGACATGCACAGAACCAACACTTTCATCCCTGACATACTCTGGAGTTACTTATCACCATGATTTAATGTTGCAGGTGGCTCTGAACAGAGAATTTGAAGAGCTTGAGGAGAAGGGAGGCCGTCCAGGCACTGCCAGGGGAAAGAGTGCACGAGCAGGCAGTCGAGTCAGTTTTGGTGATGACAGTGGTGAGGATAGTGATGATGAGGACAGTGGCACCAAGTCCTCACGAAGTGGACGGGTGGTTAATGGTGTATCATATGAGGAATTCATGGTTTTATCTCGGCGGGTGGACCGCATGGAACATTCTATAGGCAGCATAGTGTCCAAGATAGATGCTGTGCTGGTAAAACTTGAAGCCATGGAACGAGCCAAGTCCAAGAGGAGAGAAACTATGAGCAAGATACTAGACAGTATTACAGAGGTAATATAGCCTTTATGTATATTTTCATTTGCGAAAAGAAGCCATTCAAAAATAACTTAGTGGTTAGTGCACTGTATGTCCAGTACATGCAGCTGTTAGTTTTCAGTTCCATGAATAGCACTCGAGTAAAGATAATCCAGATATCCAGGCTATAGTGAGTGGTGAAATTTAAGGTCGGTCATATAATATGCTAAATGTGCCCTGCAATTTTGAGAAATGGGTCAGTGGTACCGCAGTCTAACCCATGTATCTAAAGAAGATCATGTACTTAAACAGTATCAAAGTCCTGCATCAAGCAGTGTTTGTGTTGTTATCACTGGACTATAACAGCAGGGTCACCTTGATAATTGAGACAGTTACCCAAGAGATCCCATTATCATGGAAAGTATCGACCACCCAGCTAAACCAGTTCTGTATAATATCTTCTGGCGAAATGTACCAGTCTTTTTTTTTTTTTTTTTTTTTTTTTTTGGTAATTTTGAGAATTAGTGTAATTATTCATGTGTACAGAAAGCAAACTCCTTGAAGCGTATCTGAAGCCCAGACTCAAGGACAATTCCAAACTACAATATATGAAGGAACATCTCCATTTTAGTAGACTGTCCTAGATCGTACAACTCTTGGGAGTTACCATCTAGAAATACACTACTGTGAACATGCCCTGACTGAAACAGTTTGTTATGTAGAATGTGTTTGTACTAAATAGCATTAATTTGCTCATACTCATTCATATTGGAAACTTGTTTAAAATCTTACAGTAGTACTATAGGTATATATTTAATCTTTGATGAAATGGTGCATGGAAACTTAATCATTAAATATAGTTTTTGTGAAATGATCAATATTGACAAAATGGACTCCAAGCTTAGCTGCTTTGTCAGGGCACAGCTTGGTGAAAGCAGAATTTGCCTGAGCACAAATAATCATGATCAAGAAAGGACCCCCAGCATACAAGTATATACAGACTATAACAAGGTTTCTGCAGATACCTCTCGCCCATGTGGAGGAGGAGAGAGACCGAAACGTGGAATGCATCCACAATTGAGGTCCCAATTTAATAAAGTTCATATACAGGTTAAAATTTTGGAAAGACTGCTTTGTAATGGCTCACATATTGATGTCCCTTGCAGTCTGATGGCAACAGTGATGAGGTCAAAAGGGAACAGATGGAAAGACTTGTCCGTGAAGAGCTTGAAAGGTGGGATTCTGAGTCATCTATTGGTCAAGCAAGCGGGCGTGGGGCTTCCCCAAGTGGCAGTAGTGGACATGGAGGCGTGCGGGCACGCCCCGGCTCCAGACCTGGATCAGGTCAAAATACTACAGTGAGTATCTAACCACACAGTTGTTCAGGTTAACTATGTATTGTATACTGTCCTATTTGTTTGGTTCATGAAAAATTAATTTTAAAAAATAATACCATGCCAACAGCTTAAATGATTAGCAAGTCAATTTTGGACAGCAATTAATTTTTTAGCAATATCAGATAATAAATAGTACCATATGCTAGTACCATAAATTCAGTAAAGACAACAAAGAATGCACATGAATTGTTGGCCCACAGGTCATCAGATCTGATTTGTTTGAACGTGAAATGTCAACATATTTAGAGGAAGGCCATCAAGGGAACAGCTGTGCTAAACAAAAATTCTTCCAATGTGAGATTTCCAGAAATTGCCTGTCAAAATAGAATAGCAAACAGAAAATGTCCTGGAGATCAAAATTAAATCTTATGGCAAGGTGTTGATTGGAAACAGAGAGATGATTTGCATGTACTGTTCTATTTTTACAAGTGTGATAATAACAATACAATTCTGTCCCATTTAGTCTTAAGATGGCTGCCATGGTAATTTGAAACATTGTCTAAATGTACTGCATGCACATTGTTTTATATTTATACAAAGATGTCTCTAATTTTTCCCTACTTTTGAAATTATTATACAGAAGTGCTTGTTTCTTAAAATTATTATTGGAATCTAGTTTCATATTTGTACAGCCTTGTGTGAGATTCTTACCTAGCTCTTTATTCCTAGATTCTTGACTACCTTTTAGTAGCTGCCTGTACCCTAAAATCTTGTTACCAAAGAATGTTTCATGCACTTTACAATCCATAAATTTTACATGGATGTACTTGTTCAGTGTAAAAATGTTATCTTTTATACATGTTGTTTTAAAATGTTCAAGTTGATATGGGGTTGTTCTGTTTTTTTTATGTTCCAATATTGGTGGATTTAAACAAAAGTAAATTCAACCAAAAGTCAAGTGTTCAGAATTTTTGTGGGATAAAGGTTGTTACATAAATAAATTGAACTGGAAGTCCACCAATTGATATGGACAACCTTCATTTCTCAATGTCACCATTTCTGACTGTGTTTAAAACTCGGTTTGCAGGCTTCTGATGCCGAATAACTTGGTAAATAATACAATCTGTGTGCCTTGAATTCTGTTCTTTCCTATTTTAGTGTTTGCATGAAAGCTTGGTTGATCTCTTTACGGTGCATGAAGTTTACCATCAGTACTTCATCTCATTTTGTTCATCTCAGATGGTGTTTGTGGGAAGCTACTGAAATTAATACTTAGAAACTGAATGTAGCAGAAAAGTGGGGATTAATCACTACTTGTGATAAATGTTACAATAATATGTTTCACAAGATCAAATATCATAATGATTAGTTCTCTCTCTCTCTCTCTCTCTCTCTCTCTCTCTCTCTCTCTCTCTCTCTCTCTCTCTCTCTCTCTCTCTTTTTTTTTGGGGGGGGGGGGGGCAGTAGAGGGGAGGAAAAGGCATTCAGAATCACCAAGAGCTCAGTATCACATACTGGTAGTAAAAAGTCACTCTTTATTAAAAAGGGGTTACGCAGAACATCACATTTTCACAGTACACCATTTTAAACTAGACAAAACAGTTGTGGGCCATATTGGTCTGTGCATAACACAGTATGAAATTTTGTGAATGCATTACATAGGCTGGCTTTACACTGATTGCATTCTGGCTGTTTGCTAGAGAGTAAGTCCCTATATATGTTTCAAGGATATGATGTATTTTGTATAGTACTGCTACAACTGTACTCCTCCTGCTTAATTAACATTTTGAAAATGGGCAATACAGAACCAATATTACCAATCTGAAGCAAACAAAAGACCTTCTGGTTCTATCTAAAAGTCTGTAATTTAAAGGAGAAAAAAAGTAAATCAGTACTGTGCGGCTTTATTGTTCTAACATGTTTGAAACTAAGGGTTGATCAATGTCCAGTGGCCCATGAAAGCTTACACATGCATGTGAGTCTAATCACAGATGGGGTAATGTATTTCCAATTGTAAAGTATTTGTAATGTAAAGATAATTTGAAATAAAAGGCATGCACAGTCTCTGCACTGATAGAATAATGTTAAACATTGAGCATAGAGCAGTATGAGAAATGTATTTAAAAGGGACAGCAAGTCTGGCCTGCTGTTTGCTTGGTGTTCAGCTACTGCTGTTAGCAAGGCAGATTTTTTAAGAAATCGTTGCATCTAATCACATGTAAAATTTGTATCAGACACCGTCATAATCTTTTTAGTACACACAATATGATGCAGGTGTTGTATTCATTTGAAGTGTAAACTATAATAAAAATTAGAGTACCCCAACTAACTATAAATTTAACCTACGATGTCAAGTTTAAAGTTTACTAATGTAAGTATTCTGAAATACCAGATTTATGGATACATTAAGTCAAACCTCATGTTTGGTATGTTTAAACTGAAAGAGTTTTGTGTTTGTTTCAGGACTGTGACAGAAGTAGCAGTAATGTATGATGTCTGTGTTTGGCGTCATATAATTATATGGACTACAAGGTGGCAGCTGTCAGCAAAGACATGAGAGGGAGCAACAAATACACAACTGTACATTTTTTCTTCTTCTACATACCAAATGAAATAAGTGTGCCAGCATGTGATTTCACTGTGAGATGTGTCAACTGATCCATCTGTGTAGAGTTGTGTGTTCAGGACTCCACTGTCTGGAAATGGTCAGGTTAGACATTCCAGTCCCTTTTGCCTACGCTTCAAGATGTGGCACATCGTACAGTTAGGTTGCAGTGGTCAGCTACTGACTTGTGAACATGTCTCACTGTGGCTTACTCTGTGTATAGAGTACCTCTCAAAACAAATGTGATAATTTATAGATTCCTATTACATGCACATCATGAAGATGGCATATTCCAATCTGCTTTGTATGTATTGAGCTGATTATTTAAGACAAATTTCTTGTCATTATATAGTTCACAATATTCAATGTATCCCACCATCAATATATTTAATCATGGTTCGTATTGTTATGGTGCATTTATTTTCAGTCTTACCAAATCATGCCAGCCCTTGTTATCTAGGGACTTCATTTAGACAAAATGGATCAGGGCCTATAGGTCAACCACATCACCAAGTGACCTCAATGTATGTAACCCAAGTACATGTTTCCTGTGCAGCAACATTGGCAAGTGTGGTCACAATTTATGTGTGTAAACATTTACCCTTGATTTATAAATGTATTACTTAGAATTGCAGAATCTATGTGTAAATTGAATACAATGCTCCCTTTTTATGGCGTTAGCCATCAGATGAACTCTATGATTGAGAACTGCAGCCTGATGATAAAGAATTTCTAACGAGGTATTCCACTAGGTGCCAGGAAACCCCCAAGTTATATAGCGATCCTACTTGTTATTACCAAGGAATGCTATAAGCAGGAAGCAATGTACCTAATGCCAGCACCTTGAAACTGCTGGCAAGTTTTATGAACAAATTCACCTTATTAATGTTTAAAGTATAGTGGTACCTGCTGTGTGTAGCCACTGTCGTGACAGGTCATCTGCTCTTTGTAGTCGCATTTTCCTGGCTACAAGAGTCATTTTCTTCGTTAATTTACCTGCAATGACAGATGACCTGCTGTATGTGGCCACTTTTTGTGGCAGAAAGGGTGGCCACATACAGCAGGTATCACTGTACATTTGACCAACATATATTTTATTGTTACTCATTGTGCGTACAGACCTCATGCAAGATTTCTGTTGATGTATGTTTTTATTACAGGTTTTAACAAGCCATGTTGAATTGCACACTGCATACCAAAGAAATAATGAAAATAAGTGTATTTAGAAATAGCTGGAGTGACCAGTATTCACAATAATACTGCTCTTTGTTCAAGGTGAATCCTGCTAATGAACTATTGATGATACACTTTTAGCTGTGTTGTTTGGGTGTTCCAGAATGACAGAAAAGGCTGATGGTATAGTAAAAGCAGATGTATATATTATTCAATTAACTGTTCCCTAGAAGTAAGCAACTGCCAACTTGCATGGTCAGAAAAAAAAGAAACTGATTTGTAAAATTTGAAGAAAAAGCTGACCAGTTGTGAGATCTGCAGAAATAAAAAAAATCAAACAATTCATGTGTTCAGTTACCAGTGCATAATAATATGTTACTTAATGCCGAGATGCAAAAGTGGTCAAGGAAGCTAAAGCTAAAGTTAAAAAGCAGAACTAAACTCATCCAATGTATGTATCAAATACATGTAACTTGCTTATGTAATATGTATGTAAAAAGGGTTCTGGCAGAGGAATAAAAGAAGGGATGGGATCATTCACTTAAAAGATAACCTAAAACTTTACATAACAGACGCTCAGAGTATTTACTGACAAAAGTTGTAAATGAGTATTTGAAGAGATTTAGTTATTGTCTAATATGGTTTTTATTGATATGGAGCATCTTGCTGGTAGGGATACAAGATGTCTCATATGTAAAGATAATGTGTGCAAAGGAAGGCATAATGCAGTTGTCCAATGTTAAATGTGTCTGTATGGATTACTCCACATTTGTACAGAGAACAGATTTGTACCCCAGTTTAGTTCATGTACAATGGTTGAGGATATGTGCACTTTATGGCTCAGAAGCCCAGCCAAATTTGTAATTCTGCCAAGTGGAGAATATGTTAAATACATATTAAGGCATAATGAAGTGGACAAGAAGGTCCAGATAACAAGGGTTGCTTTTAACTGCCACAGTGAATTTATTTTTTGTACATTTATAATTTTGTTACCTGATGTTGCAGGTACTGTTTCACCAATATACTGCTGATGGCGAACAACAAATCTCAGACATGTTCTGAGGTGCTGTGGTCACTTCTGCTTAATATTTTATTAGTTGGTTAAAGTTTACTGTTATCACAATGGTGGGCATACCCATTACTAAATCAGGATTTTTCTCCGTCCAAGTATACGCAAAATACTCTTGGGACCAGTAATGTGCTGTTGGCCAACAGGTGTCCTAATATTGTAACTTGACTGTGATCATTCAGTTGTGACATCCACTTTGAAGTACATGCTCCAAGCACACATCCCTCAGGAGCACCACCAACAAAAAGAAAATTGAATATTCTCACAAAACTTCAAATTTGTTTCCAGTCATTAGATTCATTACTTTTTCCCTTCAAGAGAAAATAATTAAGTAAATTCTTTTTCATTGAAGTGTGAGATTCTGTACCAAAAATTTATTGTGATGTGGAATAAAGTGTTGTGTCACAGCTGAATTATGCAACTAGATATTTTGATGCTGCTGATGAATTCTGTTGACATACTTTATGATTCAGAGTTCAACTTGAGTATTTTGGGTGATTTTTTTCCAATGTCCCACCATTTGTGAAACTTTCACTTTGTATATGTGTACATAATAAAGTCTTAACTATCCTGCAAGTTTCCTTTGTACCTTGATTTCATTCATTGCTTTTAGCTCTGCTTAGCCCTTAATAAAGGAAACTCAATTCAATATGATGAGAAAGAATAAGGCTAACAATACAAAATGTACCTTAAGTGTGTATCATATGTAGAAGATTGATGCATAATATGGATGACCTTGACCCACTTTCTCAAGGTTACAATGAAGGTGAGGAAATTCTGTGGTCATGGTGGCACCCCCAGTGATATAAATTGGAACCGACATCATGCATAACAAAAAACATTAAATTCATTATTGTGATAAAATTGACAGAATGACAAAATTCACAATAAACATGTATCAGAACATTCAAATTTTGTAACATTTTAGGTGACCATAACCTATTGTTCATGGTCATTAAGCAAGTTAGTGAAGGACACTAAATTCAATATAAAAATATTAATTTGTTGCTTTGATAATATATTGAGATGGCACTACAAGATTGACAGCAAATAAGCATTAGGCCAATGGTCAAATTTTGTAATCTGTGTTTTGACCTCTACCTATTTTTCAACATTATTAAGCACTAAAGTAAAGGACACTAAATTCAGTGTGCTGAGAAAGAAGGCGGCTAACAATACCAAATGTACACCAAATGTGTATCGTGGAAGGTTGACCGTGCATAACATGGACGACGTTGTCCTTTCTCCAGGTAATGGAATATGTTTTGTAATGGTTATCAGATTGCATGTCATCAGAGCATGTTTGTTTGGGTTTTTTTAGTGTATTTTTACGCAACATTGCAAATTACTCATCAGGGACATGAATACATTTCAAGGTTGCACTGTACACATTGTTTCTAAATATTTAACCACCTGATGTGTGCATCAATTCATTGTCCATACATGTATCCATATTTGCGTGAAATTTGAGTGTCTGTCCCATTTGTTTATCATGTATGTTTCAATATTTGCTTCCCCCCCCCCCCCCAACTAGACAACGTACAACTAATCAGAAAATTTGAGAAATTGCTATTGTAGCCACATACCTGATAGTTTTTACCACTTCTATAAAAACCCGCCGGTACTGTCAGACCTGTATTCACTATCGGGGCAACCTTCTCGCCCAATCTTCATCTTTCACACACCAGGGGGTCACGGCGAGTCCTAAAGTGCTGGTGCTTATATCGTAGCCTCAGGACGACTTCAGTGTCTGATGTAAAATCCCTACTCTGGGGCCCTGGCCCCATCACTGGCTACAACCGATATCTGTATTGTGGTGTATTTACATTTTCAGGTAATGCTCACTCTGGAAAAGTCTCATTATATATTGTACATTACATTTATTCGACAAATTAACCTTCCCTTAACCCCAATTGCACTATATTCTGGATACTACCTTTTCAAAATTTCCAATCTTCTCACTGTCACTTGGCTGCCATTTTGAAAATTGCGCATTCCACACCCAACGGTTTGTAAATGAGGATAGTAATGAGAGGATCTGGGGGAGGGGGTTATAATATATGCAACCAAAAATATATATTTTGCAAATGATTCAGAGCATTAATAATGATATGATATATGCTGTAGCCGCTATTCACTTCAATATCCAAATCAAATGTGTTTTTGTGTGGCATTGTGAAATGTTCAAAATGGTGTTCACCGTGTGCCGGTTGGTTCAAGGTCTATCATGTCATATTTGGATTTGTAACTAACGATGATAACTGCTTCAGACACAACCAAGCGGGAAGATTAAAGTTAAGATAATAAGTCATGTTTTAAAAGTACTTTAACAACCGTTTGCCCTGCTTACTCAGAGGAAGGACACATGGAACCTAGCGAAATATTATAACAATCGCCGAACGAGCAAGGCTACAAGGTCCCTGAATGCTGACACAAATGGGGCTATGGCCTATGCTGTTTCACCAAACAGCCGTGGCTATGCCTTATTGAACTTTGTGTTGCTATGCTGTTTCCCCAGCCCAAGTTAACCCTCCAGACAAGTTGGAATGTAACGCTGTGCTCGAGTTGACTTTACTGCTAAATAAGTGCACACAAGAGCCACTTTCTCGATAAAATCGTTCAGCCAGGGTTGATCAATTTTGATTAGGGAAGGGCGGCTTGAAACTTTTATTTTTTTATTTTTATTTTTTTTTATTTTATGTTTCATAAAAATCAGTTAGGATCTGGACACAGGCCTTTTAAGTGGGGTCTGTTGGGTTATCAGAACCACATTTATTTTTGTTAGGCCTTAAGTAACATGGGACATTTGTCGAAAGATGACATTTATGTTTAAAATGGATGTTCTTTCCCCTTTCACACATTACCTCCTTTAACGTCAGTTGAATTTGTTGCCTGGCACAGCCGAAGGCACTTGTATTTTCCAAAATATCTGGAACATGGCTGTTTATTTGCAGGCTTGAGTGAATGTCGACTAAATTGCTGATCAGAGGGCTGATCGTTGATTCAGCAATTATGTTCCAGGGTTTACAGTTTATGTTCATTCAGAATCCACATAAATATCCTTTTAATGTGTATCCAATACTTATTTCACAAGGGTTAAACTACAGCAGTCACATGAGGCATACAGTCACACAGCCAGTAAATGTTCTTCAAATTAATCAATTACACCAATTAATCTCTGTTTTCCTTTCAACTGTCATCATCAAACACATTTTTCCATAATCAATCATCAAAGAAAAAGAACAACAGGACTGTGACAGTCCTGTGCTCAGCTGACCTTATATGCACAGACTGAAGTGGTCCTGTGAACTAAGATATCAAGGTCCCATATGTCCCAGACCATGATCACAGTTGCTAATATATACATCCCCTTGCGGATTAAAAAAAAATAATAATACAGAAAAATTGCAGCACCACCTGTTAAACAAAGTAAGGTCTAGGGGTTCCCAGAAGTGTCCCAATGAAATTTCGAAGCAATTGACTGGACCGTTTCCAAGATTTTTCAACATTTTGTCAAAAAATAACAAAATTCATTAAAAATCCAAGTCATTGGACCGTGACTATTAGGATAAACCTGGTAGATACCCACCCAAGCTACATCCCCACCAAGTTTCCAGTGAATATTCTAGATGGTTTTGGAGAAGTAAAAAATGTGAACTTCCATTGCAATGTTCATTCACTTAGGTAATCAATAGGAATGCATACATGAACAAACATTTAGCACAAAACTTGAAAAATTCATTAAGAATCGGGCATCAAGAGTATCTTTACCTGGTGAACAAACTTTTTCATCCCTCTGACAAGCTATATTTACACCCAGTTTTAGAACAATCTGAGTGACAGTTTTGGAGAAGTAGAATATGACCTCAGCACCAAAAAAAAAAAAAAAAAAATTGTCCCCCCTCCCCCCCCACCCCCCCAAAAAAATTATCCCCTATTGAACACATTAAGGTCTTGGGGTCCCCAGACGTGATCCTGTGCAGTTTTGAAGCAATTGGTTGGGTAGCTTCGGAGAAGAATTTTTGCTCAGCTGAACTTATCTTATGGTCCTCTGTCCATCAACAATTTACATTTTCGACTTGTCAACTAGAAGGCTGCTTGAACAGCCTGTGCTCAGCTGACCTAAGCTTATCCCACAAAATCAATAGTTGCAACTGCACAGACCTGTATGGAGCTTTACCTGAGTACCTTTGACATTTAGAAATATTTCTAAGACGGACAATTGAGCCCCCTTGAAGCTCAGCCTGACTAGCAAGTCAGCTGAGCTAAAAAAAATTGCAGTGCAACCTGGTGAACAAATTATGAACTAGCATACCCAGAAGTGTTCTTGTGTGATATCAAAGCAATTGGGTGAGCCATTTTACAGAAAATTTTTTTTTTAAATTTGCCCCCCAAAATTTTTTTTAAAAATTCATTTAAGCTCCAAAAAACACTGAAGTGTGACCATTCGAACAAAAGTACATTGCCATCAAGTTTGAAGTCAATCTGAGTGCTGGTTTCGGAGAAGTCAAAAATGTGAATTGCCGTTGGAATGCCCATTGACTTGCATAGTAATCAATAGAAAAGAGGCATTTACTGATGAGTACCCGAATTGAAAAAAAAAAAAAATTTTTAAATCAAGAATCCACAACTTCCACCTAGTGAACAATTTTGTTTGCTCCTTTCACAAAGAACATATCCACAAACTTTCAGCTTAATCTGAGTGAAGGTTCTGGAGAAGAAGTGGAAAATAGCAAAAAACACAACAACAAAAATCATTAAAAAATTGAACAACTTGCAGCACCACCTGGTGAACAAATTAAGAGCTAGGAGTGTTCCTGTGTGATATCAAAGCAATTGAGTGCGCAGTTTCAGAGAAGATTTTTTAAGATTTGCTTCAAAAAAGAACAAAAAATTCATAAAAAATACAAAATCATTGGAGCATGACCATCTGAACAAACTTTGTAGAGACCCACTCAAGGTACATTCCCACCAAGTTTGAAGTAAACCTGGCTGACTGTTCTGGATAAGTCAAAAATGTGGATTGTGGAAGGACGAAGGACCATCATATATCCTCAGCTGACTGACAAGTCAGCTGCGCTAAAAAGTACAAAAATTATTGGACCATGACCATTTGTAAGAACTTGGTAGACACGCACCCAAGGTACATCCCCACCAAGTTTGAAGTGAATGTGGCTGACAGTTTTGGAGAAGTTGAAAATGTGAATTGTGGACAGTTAACGTACCATCCTAAATTGCTCAACTAACTGACAAGTCAGCTGAGCTAAAAATAAAGCCTTTGAGTGTATTGCAAAGGTACATATTATACGACCCATTAGACTCTCATGAAGCATAGGAGGAAAAAAAGTCCTAAAAATGCCTCACTATGCAACATTTTCAGTCTGTTTTGGGAAACATGGATCCATATCCCCTTGGCCATAATTAATGCATAGGGTGTTCACTATTACGATGATTACCAATAGTCAATCATAGGTCATTAGGATGACGTGATCATCCAACATAAAAATACTCCAATTCCTAACACTAATAGCTAGAGTGCATTTACAACAGAATCTTTATGGTAAAATGTGGACTGTGCTATTGTCAAGGAAGTACATGTAAAAATAGTCCTGTGTACAAAACTTTGTCAGAATAGTTGTGCAATACAAATGCAAAGCTAATCATGTTTTGAGTTTGCATCTAATACATGTTGACCCTGGACAACAAAGTTCCAACAGGGACGAGATTAACCCTTAAAGTGCTGATTTAAGATTGAGTCAACAGCTTTCCTCGGGGCACTTTGCGCGCATTGCATGCAAAGTGCCCCAAGGAAAGCTGTTGACTAAGACTATTTTTTGCTTTAGACTAGGCTTGCTGGTATTTGAATGATAGGTATCTTCATGAGGAATTTGAATCTTTTAACCATTATAGGATTAACCATAATGAGAAAATGACTATAGCAGTGATTAGCACTTTAAGGATTAATAACTCTTGCAACATTCTCTCAAGTCAAGTACAAATTTGAATGAAAGAGACCTTGTACTACTTCACTGGCAGTCTGAAATGTCATGACCAGCCACAAATTGACCATCACCCCTATATTTGCAAGATGAACCTGGCAAAGATACAGGAGGCACTGTTGCCAGACATGGTGCAGCAGTCTGGCCCACGCTGCCAAGAAGTCAACACTAACAGCTTATTGATTGCATTAAAAATTTATTTCCCTTCCATCAATTGTATGCGTCACCTTCTCAAAACATCAATAACTGAACATGGAACACATATCCTTCATAAGGATGTATTTAATACCGCTTCCTCTTAAAGTCCTTGGGTTTCCCACCTTGTCTTATTTTGGTCTTGCCATGTTGCTTAATTTTTGTTTTTACATGTGGCTTCATTTGTTTCTTGTTCATTGTCTTTTTACTGTCTTTCATTTTCTGGGTACGTTTTTCTCTGTTTTGTGGCTGGTCTCTCTTGGGAAATCTTTCTTGTGTCTGAGTCTTGGTGTTTTTATTGTCACTCGCCTTCCTCTTCTTAAAGGGCACATGCACATGACCTGTCCGCTTCCTCTTCCTGCCTTTGCCACAGTAGGCTAAGCCCCCAGCATGTGGAAATAACTCTGAAAGCATATGCCAAAACATTAAGTACATAAGGATCAAGACTCGGGTCTCCATGTTCCTTGCTGTTTATGCATCCAATGAAAGCGTTACCTTGACACTTTCATCAGTTTCAAACTAGACCACCCACAGTAATAAATTTTTGAACTGTACTTTTATTTTTCCTGCCAGTATTTTATTCTTCAATAATTTCAGTCGGATTACTGATTATTTTCTTTTGTCTTTGGGATTCTTTGTGGAAGCTAGAATTACAAATTTGAGGTGTTCTCACTTTATACAAAAATTGCAGTCAGTGGGATTCAAACCTAACACAGGTCTGGACAAGCTTGTCCTTTGAATGACCTGTCTTAACCATTGCACCACTTGGCTGATGAACTGAACAAACTCTTTGGTGTTGGTTGAACTATTGGTGCATGCAAGGGAAAGCTATTACATATGGAATGCATGCAACGTTAGAAATCATACTTCAACGTGGTTCGTAAGGTTGCTGAACAAGAGAGAAGCTCAAAGTACCAACAGTCTCAATTCTTTATCACAATAATCAATTTAATGTGTTAATGATACCTATGTCAGTTCCTTCCAGTAATTACCACCAGTGTCACCACCATGATTCCACATCTCACAGACTTTTGTCTGTTTAGTACTCCTGTACTGGTATATGGATGTGTGCCCACAAATTCAGATGTTATGACCATCAGAAGTAAATCACATCCTGACATGTATTCATTCTGTGACCTTGAGAAAGTAGGTCAAGGCCACCCAAATTATGAAGTATCCACCTTCAATATATGATGCACATTTGTGACATATTTGGTTTCATTAGCCTTATTCTCAAATTACTGAATTTTGTATCCTTTACAAGGTTCTTAATGACCTTGAAAAATGGGTCAAGGTCACCCAAATTTCACAAAAATGTGACCATTGGTCTAACTCATATTTGGTGTGAACTTTGTAGAGCTTCGGCAACCTGCATTGTGCATTCGGATATCCAGCATTTAAAAATGGATGATGTAAAAGATCATGACTGGGAGGGATAAAGTTGCAATCAGGAGTAAATTTCTGTCGATCATAATAAAATTTAGTTCAGGAAACAATCCAAAATATCCCAGCATACGGAGAAAGAAATATGGTGGTTGAAATTCTATGAGATCCACTGTGGACAGGCCCGATACATGTGGAGTATGCCACCTTCACATTCAATGCCATTGTGAATAAATGGAAATATCCGACGCTAGTGAAAATATGAAATAAGGAGGAATATATACCAGTTGATCAAATTAAATACTTGTTATGAATCAGGAAATTTACTGTAGAAAGACATCCTTTATAATTTGCACTGAATAAATTTGACAAGAACCATATAAATTTTATCACAATGGGCGAGTTGCATGCATGTATTTTGTTGGCGGGTTTTGGCAGACTTGAGGGGTACATAATTATGTATTAAAGAAAAACAACTTTGGTGACAAAATTTGGTCCTTCAAACTAGGTGGTCACTCATAGGAGGGGTCGTTCAAGACAGGGGCCACTGTATTTGGATGTGTGTCCACAAATTCAGATGTAATGACCATCACAAGAAAATCATTTCTGGACATGAATCATTTCTGTAACCTTGAGAAAGTAGGTCAAGTCCACACATTTTATATACTGTTGAAATTTCACACGATACACATTTGTTGCACATTCGGTGATATTATCCTTACTATTTCACAAGATAATGAACTTCATAAATTTTACCAAACAATACGTCATATTTCCTGTTCACCTATAGGTGGTGCCACTGGTATTTAGACTATTATAATCACCTCTAGAATATTTCCACCAAATTTCATAAGGAAAATCAAAAACACCAGAGCATTTAAATTTTTTTCACTTTTGGCCTGTGTACTGCATACGGTAATCCACTGGATGATACCACCAATAATAAAAGGAACCTAGATTTTCATGCATACCATATGTCCCAAAAAAATTCAAGACGATAACTTAAAATTGAAGACACTATCATGTTGACAAGCAAATGTTTACAATATGGAAGGACATGGGTGACTGCATAAGCTCTATGACATATGGTCAGCAGAGCCAATTAAAAAATGGAATTAAGAGCTTTATTTGGCAATCAGCAAAGAAAGCCAATGAATTGACAACAACATCCTTGTAACCCAGGAATGCTTCACATGTCAAATAACAACAGATATACACTATTTATAAAGAAAGTTCAGAGAATTGTAACATCATGCTACACTGGGTGCATTCAGCATGTTCATTCGCCAGGTCTATGTGGCTGAATACCGAAGTACTGGTACTGGTGTTGCAAGGTGATGCATGTATTATGTATATACCACACCAGGCACTTATTGATTACTTCACTTCTGCAAAATACCATTGATCAATGTGTGATAATCTGCCCATGATGAAGACAACAGAATATATGAAAACAAAGACGTTCAAAACAAAGTAGTCATGTATCTGTATAGGGATACATGTCCATAGATGGAATGTATGGGACAGACTGAAATTTTTGTACCTACACAAAGAAAACAAAAATCTTACTAGACTTGTGCTTCCATACAAAATTAAGGATTTATCCACTTTTGTACTGATATTATCAAGAGCTAATATGCATACTTCATAAATAATAAAATCATCCCAGAGACCTTAATGTGGCCAAATATTTACCTAATTCTGCCATATTGATTACTCCAGTACTTAATCCTGTCATGTTATATTATCAGGGCCAGTTGAGCAAATGTCAGAGTCCAGGGAAAAAATATTTCCAGGTTCTTTTCTGAACATGCAACACAAAGCATAGGACAAAACATTGGGTGATATGAATACATCCACTCCTTCAGTGCCAATCACATCTAAAGTCGATCTACTGAAGTCAAACTAGTCTGAATTATCATTGGGATCTCAGATTCCTATTCCTCATAAAAAGAACTTTCATTCAAGTACCCGCATGCCTCTAGTTCCATAGAAAATATCCCAGGTCAACAGCTTTGCAATGCACCAAATGTGTGCCAAGAAAAGCTGTTGACGCAGTCCAAAATTTGGCACTTAAAGAGTTAAGATTCATCACCATATTCTCAAACATGACACAATTATATCCCTTCCTGCTTTCTATAAATAAATTTGGCAAACAAAATACTGTGGATTTGCATGGTATTTCTGCTTTTCTTTGCACAACAAGTAAAACCATTAGCATCATGCTTCCTGTGGCCTTTTACTTTGACGTCAGTAATTCATTATGTGAAGTGGCCACGTAATCTTTCATGTGACCTTGACCTTACCTGGGTCGGGTGCTTCTCCGACTTCTTGTTTATAGTAGGTGATGTCATCTTGGGTTTCATCTTCACTTTCCATCTCAGAATTGTTACCAGTGCCACCTGGAGGCAAAACAATAAAACATTTTTTTTCTTCAAATTGCAAAAATGAACTCAATGAATTTCATGAAACCACTGTTGATGATTCTTTGTAAATATTTACATGTTGACAGATAAATGATTACTTGTTAAAAAAAATGGCAAATGGATCTTCTTTTATGTTTAAATGGGTTTAATCTTGCAGAATATAATCTAAAATTCAATTAGGCAGAGATTTAACTTGTCTGTCCAATATGGTACTTGCCATGGACAACTCAGAAATCTTACTTCAAAAACCCATTTACTTTGGTACTTATCATGGACCAGTAAGAAGTCTCACTTCAAAAACCCATTCTGGTTGATGTTTGTTCCATAACAGAATATGACATATCTGATGAACATCACATAGCAGAAATATTTTTTAGCTCAGAGTTCATACAGGTTCGTGAAAAGCAAATTCAAGGACTTTAAAGGACTTTTTCAAGCACCTATATCAAGTTTTCAAGGACCAGATCCAGCAATAGAACACAACAGACAAAATGTTTAAATCATCACTTTTCAACCCTTTACTAATAAGACCAATGCACATTATTCCACATTTATTATTTATTCCAACCATATATGAATCAGACTCAATTTTTGAAATAGGCAGAAGGCTTTCCACAAACTTACAAAGAAGCCTATATGTGGATCATATTACCAAAAGTCACTTTTAAAGATAAATTCAAAATGGATTATTTTATGAGTTAACTGTGACTTATGTAGGCCTACAGCCAGTACTGGTTGTATTTCTGAAATTGACTCTATCTAGTCTATAAAATTGCTACAACTACCTAAGGGTAAAATTAGGCCTGAGGATGTACCTATAACCATTTTTCACAAGAATGCCCCAATTTCTTTTCTAGGAAGGTGATGTACTTTGTTACCTGTGTGTTTGATACAGTGTATTTGTCCAAGAAAGTAGGCTGTACATGTAAATAAGGCTCGCATAACTGGTTAGGCCTGATTTATTAAGAACTGTCAAACCCACATGGGTGAAAAGCAAAAAGATACTTTGTAATTTGCAGTGTTACATTTTGACAAAAGGAATTTGCCTGCTACTTCAAAGGAAAATTACAGCAGAATATAGAATATGTTCATCTAAATGTGATTCAAGTTCATAAATGCTAAAGTTTCTGGAAAATATTTCTTGGCAAGAGTAGAACTTGCCTCATTTGGTGATGCTTAAAAATAAAATTCAAGGACTTTTCCAGGACCTTTGTCCAAAATTCTGGATTTACTTTCAAGCACTTCAAGGACCTGTGCGAACCCTGTTAGCTAGTGGCAGCTGAAAGAGGAACTGAATTGATAAATTTGTATGAAATTCCAAAATTCTCAATAAAATTGAACTCCACTTCTAATATTCTTATTTTGATGAAAGCTGCACTACTATGATCCTCCCTCCAACAAAGGTTGTGTTTCATGTTTGTTTGTACATAGTTGTGCTCAGAGATGGGTGCCAAGCAGTTCACTACTCTCAGTTTATATCCATTCTTATTCCATATCCCTGGTGCTCTGTACACCTATAAATATAGAGAGATATACAATGCCATGTACATGCACTCACCCTTAGTTTCTGTTTCTTCAACTCCACTGTCACTGTCTTCAGTTTGTTTTTTCTTCATACCTGCCATGGCCTTCTTTTTAATTTCTTCTTTTTTGGCCTGATTTTTCTGTAAATTTTCTTGTTGCTTTTTCTTCCTCTGCTCTTTCATTTTCCTAAAAATCACATCATATTCACTAAGATTCTCTTTTAAAACTCTTTTTCTTTATTTCTTCCAAGACATTTGATCATTAAATGCCCATATTAGTTTCATCATATTCAAATGTAGTCCAGTACATGTATGTACCTCACATAAGGTATAAACATCATGACAATTTGATACAGGGTAAACCTGACAAGAAGACAGCCTGCCATTGCAATGCTAGGCTTCTGTGCCATTAAGTTCGCAGACGCAATGAAAGAAACTTACAACAACAACAACAACAAAAACCCAGAATCTTTATTTTCTTCTTCTTCTTCTTCTTTTTTTTTTTTAATTTGGGACATGAATTTTGGAATTGACAGATAAACAAGGTTGCTCCCTGAAAAAAAGTTTTCATGGCTACACAGTGCCGTTGAACTAGTGCATATGAGAAGATATAATGAAAGCTTGCATAACAAAGCAGTTGTTGCAAATCAAGCACTTCTGCTAAGTACACTGTACTGGCCCCCATACACATAGAAACTTGTCACCCCTCAGGTTTGTATATTTGCATAAAGCCAATTAAATTGTCTCTCATATCTTACTTTTTCTTCTCCCTCAGGACTGTAGCTGCTTTGAGTTCCTCTTCTGTTTTTGTGACAAACCCATGATATAGGACATCACCTGAGCATATCCCTTCTTGTATCTTCACAAGCTGTAGTGTCATCCTGGGGCCAATTTCTGTCAGTCTAAGTTGAAAGAACATAAATAAGGGTCTGTTTACAGTTAATAAGCTGTATATATATATATATATATATATATATATATATATATATATATATATATATATATATATATATATATATATATATATATATATATATATATATATATATATATATATATATATATATATATATATATATATATATATATATATATATATATATATATTCCTCAGACCGTCTTGTCGACAGTTGTTCAATTTATCGGCAGTTGAAAAATGCCTATCGACCATGTTTGCCTTAAATTCAATGCGCTACCTAGGGGGTTTTCTGAAACGTACAAATCAGCAAATCTGCCCAGATATTATGGGAAGCCATAAATACCCAGAAATTGTGGTAAGCTATACTTGGTATATACTGCCCACGGTCCGGTTTGAGGATTATAATTGACCCGCAGACAATGGGCATGACCCACAAACTGACTGTAGGACCTATCCCATTGCATATTTTTGGTGGGCAGTGTATAATTGCCCATAAACCACCCAGGACATATATATATATAAAGTATTTGTTTCATTCAATTGTTATGTTGATATATGATGAGAAAAGTTGAGAGTAAAAAAAAAAAAGACACATTTCATGCAGTTGAATCGTGACCTGAAAAGTTGGGCATGTTAAGCATGCACAGGGCATGTTGAATTAATCTCCAACATGCCCACATGGCATGTTGGAAAAAATGTGAATTTCTAGCCCTGCACAATTCTAAGGAAGTTGTTTATGACCTTGTGGCATCATGTCTTTGCCACTCGCAGCCCTGTGTGTTCTTGGTGGGATGGTCTGACTGGGAAAACTGAAGTTTTATTATTAAGCCCCAGGGGTAAATATGTGGGTGACGCCTACGTTACTAGTTTCAAACTGTCTTTTACCAAATGCAAATAATGGAAGCATGTTTTGGCAAAATACAAAATTTAATGCAAGGCTTTTCTGCCCATGTAAAGTGCACCAGCTGACAATCAGTCTCAAAAGAATATTTATTTACTCACATTTGTTGACTGCCAGTAGATCTCTTGGCCATTGTGGCCTTTAAATAACCTTATGCCATTTATGACCCGTTACTTACAACACAAATATTTTTGTCCTGCTACCACATCCCCACTACACAACAGCTGTCAGTGCACTACTGATGTTATGCTATGCACAGAAGCAACACTTTCACTTCACTGAACCAAGAAATGGTTGACATCTGTTTTGATCACTCACTTAATATTCTTTACTTGTATGTATGGGTGGTACACATGATGGCGATCTAGCAAAGATCTTAATGTGCGTCTCCCTGACCAAATAATGCTGGATTTTTTTCTACATGTTTTAGTTACTTACCTCTGTCTACTTACATACTGCATGTACAAGAGAGTTTTCGCTTATATGGTGATAATAAAAAGAATCCTGAATCCTTAAAAAAAAAATTTAAAAAAAAAAAAGGGGGGGGGGGGGGCAGAGGGGAACCCAATTTCTTACCTGACTGCACTTTTGGCTGCCTTCATGTTTCCTCTGCTGGACATTTGCTGTGGCAGAAATACCTCATTGTGTGGTCCATCCATCTCTGCCTCACTCTCCGACAGATTACCACCTCTTAATTAAAGATTTAATATTTCAGTTAACCAAAGTCACATATCATGTACAATTGATATATAATGTTCATGAATTTCTTTTTATCCCCAGTTTATTATTTTTCTTTTGACACTACAGAAATTTGACATTTTCTTCTTCTACCATCCCTTCTGTGTTTCTTTCTCTCTTTGAGTGATGGTCAGCCTGATTTAATGTTTTGTTTTTATACTGGTGTTTTTAAGCAAAAGAAATTCTTCTAATCAAGTGATCAAGCAAAGCAAATACCAAAGTGGGGTAAATGACCATGCCATGGTACTATTTTGGAATCATATTTCATAGGTACTTAAATTCTGAAGTTTGTCTCTGTGTATCTGTCATTTATCTACTTTAGAAATGTTCAATTACATCCATATAGGAAACATGTACAATTTTTTTTTATTTTATGACATGTTCACAAAATTAACTAGAAGCCAATCAGTGACCGCAAACCCCTCTGCTTGGACAGACAGACAGACAGATGGACAGATGTGTAGGTGACGACAATGCCCTTGGGTAGGTCAAGGTTACTTCTGTTAGACCTAATGACAAAGCTTTGGTGCAAATGATATGAGCAGAGATATCACGGCAAGGCCATTTTTCTTCAATGCAGCACTGTGACCTAAATATGTGACCCAGTGGCCTAGTTTTCATTAGGTGTCTGAGGCATCCTTAGGACCAACTGTCATAAATAATTTGTGCAGCTACAATGAGAGAATTAAGATTTGAAGCTATCATGATACTGCCATTTTTCTTCAATGCAGCAATGTGACCTAATTATGTGACCCAGTGACCTAGTTTTCAGTAGGCATCTGAAGCATCCTTAGGACCAGGGACATGCTATAGATGGACTACCAATGGCGGGGCCCCCTTTGTACCATCTATGTTGCCGCTGCTCAAGTGATCGGGTGTTTGAGCGAGCACCTTCAGTGCTAAACAAACACAACTCCACGGTCCGCGCTGGCCGCTGATATAAACGCGGCCAGGTCACGCGATGAAAGGCCAGAATAATCACGTCACCGACTGAAATGTGCACAATTTTTCACCGTGTTCCACATTTTAAAGTCAAAATTTAGCGTTACGCTGGACTCAGCTACAAGAAATGAAACCACCATCATGATTCTACCAGCATACACTATCCATCTAAAACTACATTTTTTATTGCTGATTACGGCGTAAGGAGTTATTACGCACGCAAGTTGTCTAACTTTGCATCATTTTGGACAGAAAAAAATGCAAAAACTTTCCCTTTTATCGGCCGATTTCAACGAAAAACACATCGATGGACTCGCACGGTTCTGATTCAAACAATGAGACTGGTTGCGCACGCATAAAACTCTCAGTTTTTTAACTTGGTACAATAGCACATCCGACGTAAGCCTGATGTAAGTAAACCGATACAACCGAACGCGGAAACATAGATGGAACAACAATCGGACTGAGCAGGGGGGATTAACTTGAGCGGCGCTACTGAACACGCTTTGTAGTCGTCGCGCCCAGTTGACCACCAAAGGGATTAGCGCTCCCGTTGGCAGTCCATCTATAGCACGTCCCTGTTAGGACCAACTGTCATAAATAATTGATGAAGCTACATTCAATATTTTTTTATATATTGTGTTAATGGCGCTATTTTCTTCAATGTAGTACTGTGACCTAAATATGTGACTGAGTGACCTCCTTTTCAATAGCCACCTGAAGCACCTCAATGGCCCGCTGTGATAAAAATTTGGTGTTTGTAAAGTGAGTATTTTTGGAGATATGGCTTTGCAAGGCCCTTTTTCTTCCATGCAGCACTGTGACTTAAATATGTGTCCCAGTGACTTAGTTGTCACTAGGGGTCTCAGGCATCCTCAGGACCAACTGTCATAAATAATTGACGCAGCTAAAGTGAGTTTTTTGATATTTGAAGATATCATGGTATGGCTATTTTTCTTCAATGCAGCACTGTGACCTAAATATGTTACCCAGTGACCTAGTTTTCAATAGACATCTGTGGCATTCTGAGGACCAACTGTCACAAATAACTGATGAAGCTACATTCAATACTTTTTTTAGATTTTGTGTGTTAACGCTGTTTTTTTTCCTGCAATGTAGTACTGTGACCTAAAAACGAGACCTAGTGAGCTCATTTTCAATAGGCACCTGAAGCACTTCAATGACCCTGTGACAAAAATTTGGTCTCTGTAAAGTGAGCATTTTTGGAGATATGGCATTAACAAGGCATGGACAGACGGATGGATGCGAAGGTGACGACAATACCCCTCCAGCCATATGGGCCGAGGGGTAAAAATCACTTGGTAACTGGTTTTTTTTTTTTTTTTTAACTCAAAGTCTCTTACTTATCTTACATCTCATAACATTAACAAGGTACATATATGTACAAATTTCAAGGCACTGTGTAGGCTACTCACTTCAGTAGGTATTCACTGACATCCTCATAACGACTCATGTTGGGAACCTTTGCTCTGATCAGTTTTTTCACGCCACGACTCATCCCTACAGGCACTGCTCGTATGTTACTGAAAAAAAGGCCAAAAATATAGAAATAGTGTTATTCACCACCCAACCAACAAAGGCAAGACAATTACACTGTTTTGATCTTTATTCTGCTTTATAAAATGTAAGAGAGAGTGATATATACAGTTTTCCACATAGACATGTTGCAAAATACAGCTGTCCACCCATGAGCTTTTCCCCTAGAAGATGCAAGCTTTTGAGCAGAGATTTCACTGACACTAACCCTTGAAGTGCTAATCACGGCCATTGTCTTTTTCTCATTACTGTTAAACATATGTAATGGTTAAAAGATTCAAATTCTTCATGAAGATACCTGTCATTCAAATATCAGCAAACCCAGTCTTAAGTAAAAAGTAGCCTTAGTCAACAATTTTCCTTGGGACATTTTGCACACATTGGGCACAAAGTGTCCCGACTAAAGCTGCTGACTCAGCCTTAAATCAGCACTTTAAGGGTTAACAGAGCATACCTACTAGTAAACTTTACATATCATACCTACTAGTAAACTTTACATATCTCCTCTTTTGTTCTTCCCAGATTTGATCTGCTTTATAATAACAAGGTTACATTTCAGCAAAATGCATAAGTCCAGGATGAACCATAAATATAAGTAGGTACTCAGTCATTTAACATCATTCTTTCTGCCAACAAAACACCCAATTATGATAACAACACTAAGAGTAACAAATATGTTTGTCATTACAGACTTTTTTTGAGCCACTAAAATGTGGTCTTGTTGGGTTGTCACAAAAAATATTCAAAAATACTTGAGAAATATCTCTGTCTTCATTGGAAAGAAATACTTACTAGTGTCTGAAGTCCACTGTTTTGGATTCTGCATTGTAATTCAACAGCACACATCTTCTTATGTCATTCAGTTTGACCTGAAATAGATTTTTGTAACTCAGTAGCCAAAATAAGAACAGTCTTGTAAAGTGTCTTCTATCTTATTGCCATGTGCGTAAAACTTACAATTATAGCATACCCAACACTAGTTATGTAAGTCACTCCTGTTTTTCATGATCAACTGTAACTGTTCAAAATGACACATTATCACCACTTTCTAATTGTACCTTAGGGGCAGACCTAAGAAGGAAGTCTGGGCCCACATGAACTCATACAAGGCTGATCCAAAGGATTCATATTCTCTAAGCTACCACTAATGGACACATTTGTTGGATTCCCAGTCACTTAATATTTCCCATGGCCCCCAAAGTCACCCACAGTGCCAGCAAACAAAAACATACAATCTTTCAAACCAAAGGTGTACATGTATTCTACTTCCAGGATATTCTGGTAGCAATTTTTTGGTTTTCATTTATATTCATAAGAAATAAAAGTCATGTACTTAATGCTCTCAGTTTTGCCAGTATATTTTGCTGGAGAGTTACTCTATGTATAAGAATTCCACATCAAAAATAACTTCCACTCAAATAATGACATACATGTACTAGAAAAGCAAAACCACGGACTTTACCATGCCCTGTGACTTGACAAGACTACCTTAGTCCATTGCACATCATTAATTAAGTATAAAACATAAATTCCCCATCCTTTAGAAGCTTACCTTTTGATTTCTTTGAACTTACTTTGTTTACATTTATGGAAGGAAACATATTCTGGAACATGGTAGCCATGAGTTGCAAGTGCCTGCCCTCTCCACTGAAATTGTTCATGACAAGAAGGGGGTGATGCTGAAACTGTTTGGGTTCCATGTTATGTCGCTTCAGCGAGGATATTATATCACGATGCAAAGAGTAGCTGTCCACTTTGAAGGTCATTGTTGGACCGCGAGGAAGACGCATCAGCCTTAGGTTTGTGGATACATCCGACTTTGAGAATGTAAGGAAGTGGCTTACATTCAGGGGCCCAGCTATGCCTATGAAGTCCTTCAAGGTGTTCTTCTTTCTGGCCTGTAACATTCAACAATCCTAGATACAAGCTTAAATCAATCCAAATAAAAGTCCCACTTATCAAAATCTCTGATCAGTGAGGATTCAAAATTAAGTTTTTACGGCAAATTTGCACTTTTGATCATGAAAGTAATGAATGCTTTGAGACAAAGGCAGCACAAAGGCTGATGCAGCTCACTTTATATGAACTATGTGGATTAAATAATACATGGTAACCAATCAGTACATGTATTTTACTTTTAGTGTGAGAAGGAACTGTAGATATCAACAAAAAGTTTCAAATCATCTCTATATTGACATGCTGTGAATGCCATATTCCCTATTCTTTCTTGTTTGGTATTCCTCATGACTAGTGACGTACGTTCAATCACAAAAGTCAGCAAAAGAACCAACACTGGGGGACATAGACAAGTTTGCATGCATACCCTGCATATTTTTGTTTTTCATTTGACATGCATACAAAAATGTTCACTTTTGAAAAACAACAGAAATAACCAATAAAGACAAGTAACAGCAGAGTCAATTACTTGATTTGCCGGAAATACAATGTTTTTTAACTGTTTTAATGGGTGACTATCAAAGTTGATAATAAATATTTTGACACAAAAAAGGATGTACAGATGATTTTTATATCAGCAAAACTGGACACCAACCTTCAGATTAGAAGCTGTGTATGGCTCCATCACTCTCCTGGTGTCCTTCATCAGCTGTTTAACATTTTTGCCAACTTGACCCCTGTTGAACACCATTGTATGTGGTGCCTTTCTGAACTGTTCCTCTTGTGCACCTATCTGGCCTGCCATGGCCTTCTTTGCAGTCCTGCCCTGAAAAGATTGAAGATACATGTAGTGAGAATCCACCATGGGCTTGCCAACTGACATACATGTATGCATTTTGGTATTTTGTCCATCAGCATGCAAAGTCTGGTGTTATTATGCATAGCATACTCAAAATAAAATATCACACATTATATTGGAAAGTACTGAGAACCCACATCCCTGGTTTCCAATTTTATTGCTTTAGAATATATATCACACTGAAATTGCAGTAATACTCGACATTGTAAAGAAAATAAACTTATGTTCAGTTGCCTGAACAGCACTGCACCTGTTGTGAAACATAACAGCTAGCGCCTTAAAAACCCCTCGGCTGGGAATGGCATATGATCAATGTATTCTTAAGAAAGTATGATGAGAAAACACCTTTTCTGTTAAAGTCTTATTCCTATCTTATCCAGTTCCTAACATTTCATATACAAAACATTTTTTAAAGAGTAAAATTGCCTCTGGTGTTCTACAAATTAGGTCAAGGTCACTGTCCTTCAAACTTGACGAAGACCCTCACCAGGGTGATTATCTGTAAATGTTTCATGACCCTAGCAATTCTAGTTCTCCCTGTTATTGTGTGCAAGAAATTCATAGAGAATTGACTGACAAAACTTCAAGAAGGGTGATCAACTAAAAAAGTTTATTGATCCCAGCTTATCTGGTTCTTCTAAAATTGTGCACAAGAAGAAGGGACACACAGACAGATGCACGTACAGACACACACAGATGCAGGCAATACTTTCCAAACTTTTTTGGGCCGAGGGGTACACATGGCTTTGAGGGATGGATTGATTAAAGCGCTGCATGGTGAATGAAGGTTGGGACAAGGAACAAGGACTTGTACAGCAACACATAAATTTGAAATACTGACATTCGCATCTTAGGCTACAGCCTACAACATATTAAACTGACTTTTCAGAGAGCTACACATAGAGGTCCTAAGACCTGCTTGTTGTAACCACACTTGTGAAGTTATAAAAGATGATATTTTTAGCATGGAGGTATTATATACATAAGGAGAGAGCAGAGACAGTTGAGCCCATCAAACCCCCGCAGTGACCAATTAATGCACATGATCACCTTGTTCTCCCTTTGTCCTGCATTAGTTAGCTCAATTGAGATAAGCGATAAGCGCCCGCTTTGTACCCGAGCTTCGAAACCGCGTCCATGTTCAACCAGGCTTGTCGTGCAGGCACACAACACATAGCAACTTCCAACATCATTGCTGAGGAACAGTGGGGTCTTATGATGCATAATGTTGTAAGCGGCCACCAATCACCTGTATGTGTCCACAGTTAGTTTAAATCGCTAGCTTCCTTCAAGTTCAAGATAATTTGAATGATGTCCGTTACATCGTCATACTTGTACTAGAACCCGAGATACGGAAATTCTACCATTTCCAAGGGGGATTCCAGGATGATGAGATAAATTTTGCCAAAATGTTAAGTATGGGCAATTTTGTTTGAATGAAGATCCATATACATGAATAATCTGGATGTGACTGGTTCGTCCAAATAATGGCAATATATACTCTGATTTGAGATCTTGCCATGAATGTAAATTGTCATTTCTTGGTGTCATTTGACCAAGTAGAAAATCAACCTGGAAATTGTGAGGAAATCCAGTTTCTCCCAAGATTGATGGTTTATCTCCCATGGGCATTTTAGCTTGAATCAGGATCTGTATAATGAAATATCCAGATGTGACTGGGTTGTCAAAATACCACCAAAATGTACCATTGTGTAAGATCTTGCGATGGATGTTAACAATTATTTTGTGGCATGATTTGGCCAGGTAGAAAATCAGCCTTGAAATAGGTGAATATTGTCACCCAGCACCTCAGACATCACCCAAAGGTCTAAAATACCAATGAATGCCCAGCGCTAATAGCCTCTGTGTTTACACAAGCTGTGCCAGGGCCACAGGCATATGAAAATATTTTGAGTGCAACAGCTCAATGCTCCTTATCCAGTAATACCACAAGGCCAATATCTAACTACCAGTGGGACCCAATGTTATGCATACCACTTTGTGTACATGTGAATAAAGTACATATTCCTTGCTTGAATATGGTAAAATTGTAGATGTAATTCTTCCTTATCCGTTATTCTTTATGTTGAATGTA
The DNA here is from genome assembly GCA_964020975.1 of Hermodice carunculata. NCBI lineage: Eukaryota > Metazoa > Annelida > Polychaeta > Eunicida > Amphinomidae > Hermodice > Hermodice carunculata. The sequence goes on from OZ026613.1 coordinate 60,975,599, forward strand.
TTTTCAGTGTGTCATCAACGATATGGTGCACAATACATTTTGATGACTGTCACCGACACCTGTTTCGTGCAGCAACTTGGCCTGTTTCCCTTCCGTTTTTATGACCGCAGAGGTTCAAAATGGAAATGTAATACTTAGTCTCCTGATGCAACAGCTAAAAAAGCAGTTGCACCTGCTAACCAGCCTGGATAACTTTCTGAAGCCACTGGGGACCCATGGTGCTATTAATAGCCCGTCTTTTTGCTCAGATTTGTTGATAATTTTTACTAAAAATTGGTGTACCTCTTGAAAGGCGTCATAATTTACAGGGGGTGTCTGGATCCTTTCTAATGATTTTAAGGAAAAGGAAATCGATGCTTGAACTTCTTACGTTTCGATTTGCCAAGTTAGGCCTGCAAATTACATTCATGATCATTATATTCCAAACTAACACTTACATTAATAATTCTGGTGGCACTTTACACTTTTCATTAAATATAAGAAGTGTGTGTCTATACCTTGCATAGTATGCCTATACTTCATTTAAAATATTGGGGTGGCCACCAATGCCAATGTCACATAAGTGATTGCGGAAACCCGAGGCGGGAGGCTTCCCATTGGGATTAACGCACTTCACCAGATGAAATAAATGCACTTCAAAAAGTCACAAAATTATACATTAAAAAATCTTGATTATGCTCTTCTTAAAGTTTTCACTGTTCACACAGAAAAGATAAACACTCCTTTCAGTTCACAGGTATTGAATATTGATGAATAGGCATTACTAAAATCCCACTGGGGATCCTCTAAGCCTATATCACGCAGCCCTCTCTGCATCAGGTCACAGCTCTGCTCTAGTAGACAATATTACACTGCAGTCACTTCCTGAGCATGCAAGTGCCTTCCTTCCTAGTGTTAACGCTGTCAAGTCCTGCATTGCTTCCCATCGTAAAAGATGTCTCAAGTCATTACAAAAGTGAAAGGTTGCAGAGCGAAATTCACATTCAAGTATGGCAAAGTGTGCTTGTCTCAATTAACTGTTGTGGTTGGGGGTGGTTACTGAAAACCTAACATTCTGTAGTTAATTTTTTCTCGCTTTTGCCGAACTAAAAATTCCAAATAGTACTCCTCAACTGATTTTTCCCACACTGTATTGAAATACGATTACCGGTAAGAAGCTTTTATAGCGAGTCATGCCTTCTTTCCCAGCATAAAAGTTGTCTGAAGTCGTTACCGGAGTGGAAGGTTGTGGAGTGAAATTCACATTCAAGTAGAACAAAGTGGGCTTGTCTCAATGGGAAGCTTGCACATTCATAGTTCCATTATTCCTACCAGGACGGCGCTACCGTGCTGGGGAGTTCAGAGGCACATGCACACCCAGCACCACGGTGAAAACCCAGTATGGGCAAACATTAGAGCCATTCCTTATGCATTTATTATCATATATAAGCATTATTCCCACATAGTGGGACTAATGGAACTGTAAATGTGCAAGCTTCCCATTCCAACCTATGTTACAAATACATGTATTATAAACATTTTTTTTTTTTTTTTGCATTGACAAAATGTTCAAATGACATTATTTCAGCTCCATGGGGACACAAAAATGAATGGATGCTTAAAGACTCAGGGGCACCCAAAAGGCATAATATGGTATTCATAATCCTTGCTACAGTGTTTGTCATGCCGATGGTCACATTTCTAATAGATGTACTCTCACAATACCAACTTACACTGGGATGTGCATGTACTGAGTACTTTAGGCACCCTACTTTTTGTGTTAATTGGAAGTTGTATAGAATAAAATATATGATTTACCACGTTGTTAGGACACAAATGTTTTGTTTATTCATTTCTGCCTCTCCCCCCTCAAAATATTAATCAGGGACTGATATAAACCTACAAACTCCTGAACCAGATTGAAAACTGAAATTTAAAATTTGAAATTTTAGCCATAGCCTTAAATAATTGATATTAAAAAGAATAGCTACTTACGATTGGGAAGCTTGCATATTCACAGTTCCGTTAGTCCCACTAGGGGGGAATAATGCTTATATATGATAATAAATGCATAATGAATGGCTCTAATGTTTGCCCATACTGGGTTTTCACCATGGTGCTGGGTGTGCATGTGCCTCTGAACGCCCCAGCATGGTAGCGCCGCCCTAGTGGGAATAATGGAACTATGAATGTGCAAGCTTCCCATCAACTGTTGTAGAGGGAGAGGGGGAGGGGTGCTGTATAACATTCTGTACTTACATGTAATTGTTTACCACTTTTACCAAACTACATGTAAAATATCCAAATAGTACTCCCCAACTGATTTTTCCCACACTGTGCTGAATTACAATTAAGAAGCTTTTACAGCAGTATGGGCCTACATGAATTAGAAGTCAGTAATTTTGGGCTATGTACTCATTTCATGATTAATACTGAAAATCAAAGATCTAATGTATCACTTACTTACTTTTTTATCACCCATATCCCAGAACTAAAATGTCCATATCCATTACTTCCTTATTAATATTTTTGTATTTTCCACAGCTAAATTAAATTTGTGCAGGACATTTTCTAGCAATTCGTTATTGTTTCAAATAATTAAAGAACATAAGTCCAAGACTCAATAACAAATAAAATCAGACAACTTTCACTATATATATATTTCATTTTACTTTTATTTTACATAAATTGATTCTTGTGCAGCTTTGACCTTTTTTTTTTTTAACATGGGCATGTGTACATGTTTCAACCAGAAATTACAGACATGCAGGTATCTCTAGTCATACAGTTTGACCTCTGTACTGGTCACTGCTGGTAAGAAAATACATGTATGACCAGAGGCATATATTTTCACCATCCATGTTGAAAGAAGATACAGTTATTCTGCATGTTGCAGGTGATGTAAATTACTTTTTTAGGGCAGTTTGTACTTTCTTGTTCCAAATGGAAGCACCACATTCAGTACTTCCTTTCAAAACCTGTCAATTCACGACGAGTCACAGAGATACCTTCTCTGCATACGTGGACAATTTTTATCATCACTTGCAACACAGGTGGCAAAATTACCAGTTGGGGATCAGATGTAAAAACATATCATTGCAACATTATTATGTTCAGTGTACGTGTTTTGTCAATATGGTGGAACTTTTCACTGGGAAATATTTTGTCAACTGTAAAGAACTTCCACTATCCCAACAGTACCATAATTATATTTCCATTGCAAACACTGGGGTACATTATCATGCTGTGTTACCCATAGCTAGCAAGTGTGTATGTGCCACTTTGCCACATGAACTCTTGGCTCACAGAGTCAACTGAAAATGGAGATGAAACAACAATCAGTGATGATGACGACGACGACGACGACGATGACGACGACGACGACGACAAAAACAATGGCCATGGGGATGATGATCTGACAAAAATGATGAAGGTCATGGTGATGATGGTGACAATAATGGTCATGGTGGCAAAAAATGTGATGAAGGCCATAGCAATGACAATTATAATGGTTATGGTGATGGTCACAGTAATGGTGACAGAAAACGTGATGAAGGTCATTGATGGTAATGATAACAGTCATGATGATGATGATGATGGTAACAATATAAATTGTGATTATGGTGATGATAAAAGTGACCCCCCCCCCAAAAAAACAAAACAAAACAAAAACAAGAGGGCTGTGTGAACAGCCCAAGCCTCAGCTGATCTTGACATTCATCACACTTGCAGCTCTATGAACTTGGGAAAGGATCAAGGACACCATGTTCTGAGTAAGTCTGACCTTTATAGAAGAACACTTACATGTGCAACCTCAAAGTTCAAGTAGTTCTCAAGTTATCATGAAGAGTAAAATTCATGTGTGTTGCACTGTGACCCCACAAACGAGGTCAAGGTCATTCATGTACTGCCTAAGCATGACCTTCATACAGAATAATAAACATGTGCAGCTAACTCAAAACAGATCTCAAGTTATCAAGTAAACAGTAAATTTCGTGTCAGTTGTCCTGTGAATTAGCATTAGAATGCCCAATGACTTACATAGTAATCAATAGGAAAGCTGCATTGAACGATAAGTACCCCAATTGAAAATCCTTAAAAATCAGGAATCCAAAGCAGTGCCACCTAGTAAACAACTATTTGACCCTCCCACAACAACATATCCATCACATTTCAGCTTAATCTGAGAAACGGTTCTGAGAAAAAGTGAAACAAAGCAAAACCATACAAAAATTCATAAAAAAATTGCAGCGCCACCTGGTGAGCAAATTGGGAACTAGATGTCCCCGGGAATGTCTATGTACGATATCAAAGCAATTGGGTGAGCGGTTTCAGAGGAGAAGAATTTTTAAGGTGTGCCCCCCAAAAAAGAACAAAAAAATTCATAAAAAATCAAAAAATCAATAGAGTGTGACCATTTGTAGAAACTTGGTAGAGATCCACCCAAGGCACATCCCTACCAAGTTTGAAGTAAATCTGGCCAATATTATTTAAGTTATGACCATTACAAGAAATTCCCATGTTAAACTTTCGTATTAAAACTTTTATAGAGATATTGAAAAAAAATCATAAAAAAACCCAAAATTCATTGGAACATGACCATTGGAACAAACCTGGTAGACACCCACCCAAGGTACATCCCCACCAAGTTTGAAGTAAATCTGGATGAGGGTTTTGGAGAAGTCAAAAATGTAAATTAGCATTAGAATGCCCATTGACTTACATGGTAATCAATAGGGAAGGTGCATTTACCCTAAATGAGCCGAATTGAAAAAATCATTAAAAATCAGGAATCCGCAGCATTCCCACATAGTGAACAACTTTGTTTGGCCCTTCCATAAGGAACACATCCACCACATGTAAGCTTAATCTGAGTGACGGTTCTGGAGAAGAAGTCGAAAACAGCTATAACACACGAAAATTCATAAAAAATTAGAAAAAAAAACTGCAGCACCACCTGGTGAACAAATTAACAACAAGGAGTCCCTAGGTGTCTTCCTGTGTGATATCAAAGCAATTGGGTAAGCGGTTTCGGAGAAGAGGATTTTTTAAAATTTGTCCAAAAAAAAAGAACAAAAAAATTCATTAATAATCCAAAAATCACTGGAGCATATCATTTGAACAAAACTGGTAGAAAACCACCCATGGTACACTGCCATCAAGTTTGAAGTTAATCTGGATGACGGTTTTGGAGAAGAAGTCGAAAATGTGAATTGGCATTAGAATGCCCATTGACTTCCATAGTAACCAATAGGAAAGCTGCATTGACCGATAAGTACCCGAAATGCAAAAATCGTTAAAAATCAGGAATCTGCAGCATTCCCACATAGTGAACAACTTTGTTTGACCCTTCTACAAGGAACATATCCACCACGTTTCAGCTTAATCTGAGTGACGGTTCTGGAGAAGAAGTCGAAAATAGCTATTACACACAAAAATTCATAAAAAATTAGAAAAAAATTGCAGCGCCACCTGGTGACCAATTAAGAACTAGGAGTCCGAGGGAGTGTTGCTGTGTGATATCAAAGCAATTGGGTGAGCGGTTTCGGAGAAGAAGATTTTTTAAGATTTGCCCACAAAAGAACAAAAAAAATCATTAAAAATTAAAAATCACTGGACCGTGACCATTTGAACAGACTTGGTATAGACCCACCCAAGGCACATCTCCACCAAGTTTGATGTGGATCTGGCAGACGGTTTTTGAGAAGAAGTTGAAAACGTGAATTGTAGACAGACGGACGACAGATGACGGACGGACGGACGACAGACCCTCACAAAACCTCAGCTGACTGACAAGTCAGCTGAGGTAAAAAAACCTACATCCCCATCGTACCACTATTAAAAAACGCACAACAGCTCCTGAATGTACAATTCACTGGCAGCCAGCTGCAAAACGCCAGAACACTCAACATCCTGTATGGTCATAGTATTATGCCACTTGTTTTAATTTATTACCCCAGGTGTATTACCCATTACTTTTCAACATTCATAGGGAAATGGAAACTACTAGTTTCATGCTAAGTCAACATTCTATTGTGTGTGTGTGTGTGTGTGTGTGTGTGTGTGTGTGTGTGTGTGTGTGTGTGTATATATATATATATATATATATATATATATATATATATATATATATATATATATATATATATATATATATATATATATATATATATTTATATTTATATATATACATGTATATATATATAAGAGACTAAGTATTTTTTCAGCCTCAGGGACTACAGGTGCTATAACCAAATGCTAATGTTTCTTTGAGTTGGCTCAACAAATTTGGAAAGGGCTAATTTGTTTTTTTCATGAATCATATATGAATCTTGTTGGGTTCTGCAGCAACTACAATTTTACTTCCCCATTTGGCCACAAATTTTTAAGGCTTACGTCCATCCCTGTGTTGGTGTTGTTATTGTATATAATTACAAATGTGTGTATATACGTTTATATGTGTTAATAATACAATAATACAAAGTTAGAGGTTATCCCTAGCCGCAGATATGTGGCCTTCGAGGTGGCAGCAGGGTGTAGGCGCAGTGAGTTGGAGGGTGAAGCAACTGGAGGGCCCCCGACTGTTGGCCCCCGGAGGTGAGTTGGAGGGTGAAGCAACTGGAGGGCCCCAATCCTCTTTGGTGGATGGATGTTTAAACGCTCACATTGGGTGTATGTCTGATAAAGCATTGTTTAAACACATTAGGTATATGTCTACTAAAACATCGATCCACAACATCCCACTTCTGGGAGTTCTTCTAATAACCACTACTTTTTTTTTGGGGGGGGGGGGGGGCATGACCGACTTCACTGTGGATCCACAGAATATATTGCCTTATTTCATGAATTTGAAATACATATTTAAACTTATTTTCGGGCACTCATATAGGCCTATCATAGTGTTTCACTAAGTCAGGACAACAGTTGTCACACCAATACCAATATTTTTTTTTAATAAATTTTTAATTGTATTTTTCAAGCACTCATATAGGCCTATCATGAAGAATAACATGTCTTCTATAAAAGAATTAATGTGGTGCTTGCATCATACATTTTTTATAGGCCAACATGTAGATATTTTGTATTTCATTTACACATAGGCACTGTGTTTTTAAAAACACAACTGTCAAAGTTTTCATGCCAAAAATTTATACCTCAGTGAATGAGTGTTCTAGCTAGAGCCCATCAAAAAACATATGTCATTGCCCATTCGTGACATGAACTATAATGTTGATGCAGTAAAAGCTTTCACATTGTGAAAAATTTTATGCAGCTACATAATGAGCTCATATTGCATTCTCTTGTAATCTTAATACAAAAATATAATACCAGGACCATGATATAGGCCTATACATCTGCACATGGGCATCTTCATTTTATACGTAGAGTCTATCATCCGTTTCGTTTGTTAATGCTCACACCATACAGGAAAATGTACCTCTCAGGTGCACATTTTGTGTGCGATAGGACGTAACTGATGTGACTTAACATAGCACAAGTGGAACCTTTAAATGTGTGCTTCTTGAAAATCATATTACAACTTTTTATTCTATTTATATATACATGTTTATATATATATATATATATATATATATATATATATATATATATATATATATATATATATATATATATATATATATATATATATATATATATATATACTGTAGCGCTCATTCTCACAAGTATTTTAATGAAAAAATAATACCCTCACCGGCCTTCTTTTCTTTTCTTTTCTTTTTTGCCAGAGCATCTCTACTGAAAACCAGTTTTTATGTAAAAATTTGAAATTAATGTTTTATCGATTTTAAGTAGGCTTATTACTTCAGTGTTGGAACAGTTAACTCGCCTTTTGAGACTTTTTCAAATTTTCGTTTCAAAGAAAGTTTTGATCTTCGATCTATTTGGATGAAAGTAAATTAAGAATTGTATATACTTCATTTCGTCACTTCGGGCTTCGTAGTCCACAGCATGCTTTGGTGGCCAAATCTCGTATACCACAGCAGAGCAAGGCATAACTGATATTATTTTACAGTGGAGGCATTCCCGAAATGCATTGCGCGTTATGATAATTATGACCATGCATGTTACTTACATTCATTAGATTGTTAAATCTAAGCATATTTTAAGAGGGGAGGTCAGCAGCTTTCGACAGTGCCCACACAGGACGAAGATGCATGTTATGGAAATCAGGACCATGCATTTTACAATGAAGACATTCCCGAAATGCGCAACACAATGTAAGAATCATTTTCTAGGCGTTATAACCAAGGCGCCAAAAGCTATTGACATTCAGTGCTATGTAAAATTTGAAGAATAGTACAGAGTTCAAATTGATTATAATAGGACTATTGAAACCACTTCTTACACGTACAATGGCACAGGACGAAAAATACATTTGAATCCGTGTGTTCGTGAAACGTACATTTTGCACACTTCAAGAAAACTAGGCTACATCGGTATCATTCTTGAAATGTGTAGCACATTGTACTAGTCCTAATAAGACCACAATAGCAAGGCATGCGTTGCCATGTAGGCTTAAGTTGGAAGAAAAAATTCAAAATCAAGTGAATACCACCTCATTCAAAATTTATGAATTTGATTTATATTATATGTAGGTCTATTACTTTCCATCTACAATCTCCAAACATGGAGGAGACTATCCTGAAATGCGCAGGGCATTTTGAGAGTCTACAAAATCTGCAACCTATTGGGTATACCATATATAATATTGGATGATTAATACCAAATTCAAGTTAATTACTAACTTCATTTAAACTTGATCTACATATTACTTCCCACCAACACTTCAAATTCAGGACAACAGCAAACTTCACGAGTTCCAAAATACTCTGCACGCCACGGGAATTTACACAAAGGAAATTCCCGAAATGCCCTGTGCCTTACAGGAATCATGACCATGTATTTTAGTCATTTATACTTTGTGAATATGAGTCTATTAGCCTACTTACCATCAACAGGAGAGGACAAAAACAATTGAGAGTCCCAAAGTAGGGGGTGGGAGGAGGGCAACACGCAGCACCTTGCAGGACACAAGACCATGTGGGCCATATTTTACAAAGTAAACAATCCTGAAACGTGCAGCACATTTTAAAAATTCTAATCAGATCTCATAAAAGCTGCTTCAGTGCTAGTCATTTGTTAAAGTTACCGTCTTTTTGTAACATATATAGGCATATTACTAATTCAATCGACAACCTCTAAACAGGAGACATTCCCGAAAGGTTCACCGCATTTTAAGAATCCTAAGACAAAACAGTTGTCTATAGCATTTGGTATAATGTAAAATTGGAAGAACTGTATCAAATTCAAGTTAACACTGCTTCATTTAAACTGTATGAATATAAAACATATTATATACATCTATTACTTTCCATCCATAATCAGGAGATGATTTCCAGTGACTTTCGCCAGGTCCAAAATATGCTGCGCACAACATGGGAATTGTACATGATCATGCAGTAGAAATATTCCCCACATGTTCTGAACGTCAGGGAAATCATGACCATGTTTCTTGCCCTTCAAACTTTATGAATCCAATTTTTCCAATTTCAAACGTAGGCTCAGTAGAAATAGATCAACCATTATGGACCTAACAGTTGGATTCCTTGATAAAACAGGTAGGCTATCGCACAATCAAAATATTCATGAAATATGCAGTTTATTTTAAAAGTCCTAATCAAATGACCAAAGTTACTTAGGTATTTGATATCTAAAAATTGGAAGAATTACCGAATCCAATGAAATATAAATTTCAATTAAACCTTATAAATGAAGAAAATATCTATTTAATGGCCACAGCTTATACGGCGTATCAATCAATTACAATTTAATCGAACATTGTAATTGTTACTATTATCACAGTTTTTTTTACCGGCAAACTGCACTGCTACAACCACAATATCCATAAAAAGTCTCACATTAATGTACAGCTCATCACAGGAATCATCACACTAGGGAACACACAGGTATGACACAAATTCTTCTATTATCACTTTTATCAAAACACACAGCCTTTGATATATTAAGCTTTATGTTGTGTAAACCTGATAATTTACCGAAAAGTAAATTAAAGGCGAAAAAAAAACAACCAAACAAACCAATTTCCTTGCCATTCCTTATACTGTCGTGAAGACACATGGTGTTGAAACTTCAGTATTCCATTTTCAGCAGTTATACTTGGTTAAGATCACCTAAAACATGGACCTGACATCAGTGTTCCGCTCCTAATCATGCCGTCGCTACATTATTTTTGGCTAGCACAATTCTAGAAATTGCTCTGCGCGATTCCGGAATTGACGCGCATTTTGAGAATTCCCCAAAAGCGCAGCGCGGTTCCGGAATCGCACACATTCCCATAATGCGCAGAACATGTATATATATATACATGTTTATAAACGGGTACAGGCTCTGAAACCTGTCTTCACCTATATTTTTTTTTAATAATAATCTTATCGGTTGTTTTTTTGTTCATGCATCCCATATGCCTTATACAATACACAGTACATATATATAATTAGAGCTTCTCTCCTACCACATAATAAGATGGACATGGCATATGTGACATTTTATGCTCCTTTATTTAACTTATTTATTTCTATCTTAAAATAAGTGTCTCATGACTGAACTGTTCATGGTGCTCACACAAAAACTGTGCTGCAAAATAGGCACACTTAATAGTAATGCCCTACTGGTCTTATATTATTGTATTATTTAAGAACAATTTATGAATTTAAGATGTGAATGCAGCATCACTGACCAGGGTAAGCGTAGGTAGTATTATAGATGTGTATGTAGTAGAACTGTTCATGTAGCCCCTAGATGGCAATACTGTATTGCTTTGGTCCCTTGCGGACATATATGCAAATAAAGTATAATTATTATTATAAAAATTCATACATTCTATGCATTTTCCAGGTTGTTTGCGATAGTTAACTACTTTCGATCGTAAAATGCATTCTGTCTTTGTCTAGCATAATACATATAATGACTTGTATCTTTCTTCTTAATACCTTTAGGAAAGCCTAAAAGTTTAAGTTGTACTGCTCTCTATGTAGCTGAACATGTATAAAATATTCTGCTATTAAAATACAATAATTAAAATTGCATGGTCCACCTAAATATCCTAATATGATATCTTTTTCATTCAACTGAATATAAACATTATAGAGATTTGACCACCAGTTCTGAAAAGAATCCCAAAATTGTTGGGAACTATCACATTCATAAAACCTATGTTCTATTGTAACAATATTATCTGCGCACCTGTTACACTTGTCAGAGTCTTTAATGTTCATATAGCACAGTCTCTTATTACTAGATATCATTCTGTGTATAATTTTAAACTGGAAGGTTTGTAATTTTGTTTCCCTGCAGCACTTGTATGGAAGTGTAAATATTTCTTCTCATTCATCTACTGTAATAGCATACTTGTTGTTCCATTTCTGTATTGCTGTTGGAATTGCATTACTCTTATTTTGAAACTCCCAATAGAAGTCTTTGCTTCTTACAAATTTGATTGGAACTAACTTGCCTTCTATGTGTATTTTATATTGCTATGTTGGTGTAAAATCTACCATATTATTTTTTATCTTCTGCTTCCAGGTACGTGGTAGTACATCTAAGAGACTGTAGTACTGCAGAAAATTTGTATTCAAGTTGAATTTTTCTTGTAACCTGTCCAAGGATAATGGTTCACCTTGTTCATCAAACAAGTCTTTAACATACATCACACCTTTCGCACACCAATCTTGATAAAACACTGCTTTATTGTCCCCTTAATAAAGTCATTATACTAAAGACATTCTTGCAATATGTCCCTAGGTGACTCTGGTGAGAATAGCCTTTGAAATTTGTTCCACTCATGAAATAATTCGTGATAGAAATGTGGTATATATTCATCTTCATAGTTATTTGCTCTTGATCTTAATAAATCTACAAGTTTTATCTTTACAAAAAAATGTGAGCTAATACATTCCATTTAGAATTATTTTGAATTTTGAGCAAGTAGTCGTTTAATCCATGCCAATATCAATGAACTAATTTGTAATTTGAAGTTAAGAATCTATATTTCAACCTGTATTTCTACCCGGTTCCCCTGCATTCCCCACTGTTTGAGCCCAACACGCTACTGACTGAGCCATCAAGGCAGTTGAGGCTTCAGGTAGGGGATTGTATTATTGAATGTGCATGCTCTGATGCACGACTGAAGAATGTGCAGTGCCATCTAACGTCAACATGCACAACTAATACGATCAACATTTTTTAATGGCTGCCGCAGGATATCGTATGTCACTGTACAAAATGGATGAAATATTACATTCTGCAGCATAATTTTCATTCCATTATGGCATTAGTCTTTATTCCACCTTCGTAGATAACTTGGCTGGTAAGAACCCATTTGTAAATATTTAGCTACTGCAGGTAAGCTATAAAACACCCGGGATGGATTTTGAATACTGGCTCAATCGTAGATAACATGGCTGGTAAGAACTGATTTGTAAATATTTAGCTACTGCAGGTAACCTATAAAACACCCGGGATGGATTCTGAATACTTGCTCAATGTGTGCAATATGGACAATTGTACTTCTATATACATATAGGTTAGACAGTGACTGGTTAGTTTACAGAGAGTAAAGAGTTCAGACTGCGTATACCGAGTATGCAGGTTCCTTTGGCAATATGGCGGGGAAGAATATCGCGTGTGTCTCTCCATTCATTGCGTGGGGGAACACTGAAGCGTGCCCCCCACTTCCTCCATGCTTTGTATGATCAATTGCATTATCGCGCGCGCCGCTAATGCAAGTGATCACAGTAAGTTTGGGCACGCTTCAGTGGCCGCCCAGGCAATGAAAGGCGAGACACACGCGTGACTCTCCAGCGCCATGTTGCTGAAGGAACGTACATACTCGGTATAGGGTAATCACTAATATGTAACAGCCAGGCTGTGGAAGCTCCTGAAGGCAAAGTACGACTCGACGCTTTGTCGCCCTACTGTGTTTGGTGTCTTTCCAAGCGTGATTCATATCTTGCGATGACTGTGTTTTGTGTAGTTCCCTACAGCCTGATTCATATTTTCCGCTTCGCTCGGTGCACGAGTATCTGTACAACGTAGCGGCGAGGCAGGGAACCAGACCAGGCCATAGCCTGGGGCCGGTGAGCGTTTATCTTTGCTTATCAACTGTCATTCCCTGAAGAAGGACTAATGATCCGAAAATTTGAGAAAAATATTAATTATGTACACGACAATGAACTTGTTCTTTCATTTGGGTTAATCTGTCGCGGAGAATGATTCAATTTTCATGGGTTCTAGACTGCACTTCCGGTTCTGTTTGCTTCAAAAAAAAAACAACTTCCGTGCCGCAAGCAATTCAGGCCTTCCACTAGCAAGATAAGGGAGCATGAATTAATTTGTTTCCTGTACGCACGTAACGGTTTAGCTATAAGGCAGTGGTTTTGGACAAAAAGGTACATATGTATGTGTGTATATGTATGTATGTGTGTGTGTATATATGTATACATACATACATATATATATACATACATACACAGATAGATATATATATATATATATATATATATATATATATATATATATATATATATATATATATATATATATATATATATATATATATATATATATATATATATATATATATATATATATATATATATATATATATATATACATATATGTTTGTCTTTACCATAAGGATTAAAGCTGCGCTAGCTTTTTACGGTGCTGGCCGTTTACATATTACCTCCAGTCCATGGTATGGGCATGGCATGCTGTGTTGCCTGTTGGTTCGTGGTTACGTCAATTTTCACAGATGAAACTTACCTTTTTCTTTCGACCCATTGTCACTGTATTTAACAAGTGTTAAGCCAACGCTACAATAATTTTTAAAAAAGATAATTGTTCCACGGAAGATGAACACATTTACTTGACAATTATTGTTGATATGTTCATTTAAAGACGGATGAAACCACACTTCCCAGCTTCAACACTCCACATGGTCAATGCACCGGATGTTGTATTGCTCTGCAGAAATGTCGAAAGCATGATAGAGAGCGTTCTTCACCATGAATGTTATTGCTAAGGTTCTTGAATGGGAGCGCCATCTAGAAAATAACAATAATTGCATGGGGAGAGGATTGGTCCTTGCCTTTTTTTTTTCTTCTTCTTTAAATGACGTATCCTGTTCTTTTCAACTAAACCAGTTTTGTGGATATGAGGACTTTACTTCCTTACTGGATTTTTTAAAAGATAGATTTAGCTCTCTCTGATAGTCCTATTAGGTAATATTCATGTCCGAGCTGTTCACATAAATCATAACCATTCAAATTATTTTCATTAAATTATGAATTATGGTATTATCGCCATTTAAACTATACATTAAAAACTGTTAGTTTTGAACGTGTCACAATGATATTCTTTTGGAATAATCAGCAAAGTATATAGTGATACAGAATGATAAGGGGAAATAAGGTTGTGAGTATATATTGCGTTTTATTTCCTTTTTTTTCTGCGGAAAATATTATTTTGAAATGAATATTAATGTTATGGAAATCTTTCTGTGATAAGTTATTCATTTATGTACACACCAAATAGGCTAAGCCCAGGGCATTTGAATCGCCAGAGCCCACCACTGGCCATTCAACTTTTCTATCATATGTTTGTCTAGTGTCTGTGGATAAGCGTAATGCTTATAAGTTATACACAGATCGGCATAGATTGCATTTTGCTTCTCATAAAACAGTTTGATTCTGTGGTGAGAAATGACCACATTAGACGGATCAAAGACATGTGTGACTCCATTTTGGTTTTCTTTTCACAATTTTTCAATTTAAACAGAACTATTGCTCATACATATGTCTAATTCAAACCAAGAAAACACAAAGAAACTTATATTTATGCCCTTTAGAAACCTTCTGTCTTCCATATAACTCAATTACTAATTGGGTCTCGTGAATGAATGAATGAATGAATGAATGAATGAATGAATGAATGAATGAATGAATGAATGAATGAATGAATGAATGAATGAATGAATGAATGACATACAGAGACGGCCCGAGACAGACATGCAATTATCATTCATGTAAAGTTTTCACATGAATCATGTTTACCAAAGAAATATTAACTGGTTTGCTTCAGACATCAGTCTGCAATACAGTAGTTTTGGATGTCAAGATTTTTTTCCGACAAAACGGAGAAACACAGAGGAAGAAGAAAGAGTGAACATTTAATAGTAGTCTTCAGAAATCGATGTTTTCAACATGGCATACATGCGTCTCTATGGTGACACCACCTTGCAGCTAAAACTTGCCTGATCTTTAACTGCCTGCGGTGTCATGATTGTTCAGCAGTCCAAAATGGCGACGACAAGTCTCCCACCGGTCGACATGGAATTGAAAAAGGTTGTTTTACTAGTATATTTATTCATTAGTTTTCCTATTTATATATATAGATGAAATATTCAAGTGAAGTCAATATATATGTATAATGGCGGTGTAAATTGATTGAAAATACAAAACTTGCACACACATATATACTTGCTCCATGATCATGCTGAGCTGCTGACTGCATAATGCATTGGCACTCTGTCTCTGAGCTAGAGTCAAAGAAGTGACCCATGTGCCGCTTTAAAATTACTGTACAGGATGACCAAGAGATACTTCATTGAGACTCAATGCCATAAAAAGATAGATGATCTCAAGGTGTATGACGATAGGCAGATTTCGTGTACTTGCCGTATTGGAAATATTGTTTTCTTCCAAATGGAAAATGCTGCTGTTGATTCAAGTTGTTGCCAGGCAACATGTAACTTGGAAGTGTCACGATTCCATGAATGAATCTGTTCAAAACAAATACTTATTACTGACAGAGAGATTAAAAATGGAATCCTAGGTGAAAAAGTAGCTAATGACTGGAAACACAGAGTTTCATACCCTCCACCACAACTTGTAAATTGGAATTTGGAAAAGACACTGACAGTGTTCTGTGGCATGTAATGTTGGAATCTGAGTCTGGGACCCTTCAGAGTAGATGTTATGCTCGCAGCACAGCGCATGCGCCAAATTTTTTGACGCGCAGTGCATTGCAGGCTTAATTGTAGTATACGAGCGGTTATGGTGATATCTGGGCTAACCTGTGTCGACTATGAAATTACACAGGTAGCCATGAGAAGTTTAATTTGTTATTTGGCTGTGTGCTTTACAAATTATTCCTGAGGCAAAAAACGTAAATTTTATCCCTTGCCAACAAATAAAAACTGGGAAAACAATGGATAAGAGGAATTTCCTGTTCTGGAAAGGACTGAAAATTGTGTAAATTCGTGCTCATGATCGCCTGACATTCCAGGACTGAAAATTTGTAAATTCGTGCCCATGACCTCCTCATACTGCGTTTGCCGTGTAACTTTGAATGATAACATTTGCACATTGCGATCAGTCTACATAGTTTACTTTAAATATATCCATTCCAACTGGGTAACCCTGTCATCTGAATCATTTTCCTTTTGGAACCAAATCGTATTGTGTGTTTTGCAACCAACGTGTAAACACTATGGCCAATGATAAAAGTACATGAAAGATAGATCAATAGATCGATAGATAGATAGATAGATAGATAGATAGATAGATAGATAGATAGATAGATAGATAGATAGATAGATAGAGAGACAGACAGACATGCAGGTTAGTAGATAAAGGAGCGAAAGAAAGAAAAATAGAAAGAAAGAAAAAAGGAAGAAATATTACACTCCCTAAAATAACAAATTTTCCTTCCTTTATTACTGATTTTTCAAAGATAAATCCATGTAGTTTTGAGCAAAGTTGTTTCAAAACTAAGGTATTCTTATACAAACTTTGATTTGGGAATAATCCGAGTCAGACATGAAAAAAGGAAATGTTCAACTTTCATTACGCAATGTCATACATGAAAACAGGGACGTGTTCATCTGCAGCAGAAATTAATCAGATTGATAAGCTGAGATTTTGCTCTTCCACCTTAGTCATATTCAGCTCAACAAATCATGTTATTAGTCATCTAGAAGTACTGTTGGACAATCCTGTATAAATACATATGTTTAAACCTATGTGGTGAGTTTTCTTAATCATAGCCGAAAAAACGGGCAAAAGATTCCGTTTTTGACATGTCACTAAAATATTCATTTTCACATTTAAAACTACAGGTATTTTTACCATGTGCTCCTCAACTAACAACCCGTGTGTTGTTTTTTGGCGTGTTGTTTTCACAAGTAGTTTTTTTAAAGCAACCAGTACTTGTGCTAATCTCATAAAATCTTTCATAGCTTAAGCACCGGGTGATTAATTTTATGCAAACATCGTTAATACAAAGAAAGGCAAAGTACTTAACACGTACTAATGGTTTCAGAAAGCACACTTTGAAGACTCAGGAACCATATCACTAACACGTTGTTTTCCCATTTTAATTCGGTATTTTTAGGGTAATTGTGTGAAATAAAAAGAATTACTGAAATAATATACATGTACATTGCAAAGATGTGCAACATGCTTAAATGTACAAAGTTGCATCAATGTCCGCCCAAGAGATGGGCTCGTATAGGTGTTGCCAGCTCCCCAATGGTACATGTATTTTGAGAAATAAAATACATGTACATTTAAACCAAGAGAAACACACACACACACACACAAATCTAGAGTGTTTGCAGGAGCAAATTGTGTCTTGCACGTGCGCTTGTTGGTTTGTATTTGTCTGTCGAACCTCTTGATTACCAAAGGGATGTCTTAAGGCAAGTGTATGTTCCTGATTTGAAGAGAAACTGTTGAAGTATGTGCAAGTAGTCGTTATTATTATTATGCCCTTTATTTGACAATAAATGCACTAAAAATGAAATTTTCGCTATGTTCGATATGCCCACGAGTTTGCCGTTTCCCCTCATTGAAATATCATTGAAACCCGCGCCAAACCAGATGAATGTGGTCTCTCTGTTGCATTCTTATGTTCATTTTGTCCATGGATTATTTCTCACTGAAAGGTAGACCTCCACGTCAAAGAAATTCATACTTCTTAAAGGACGATCGAAACGCACCAGTTAACTCGGAAAAAAGGAGAAAAAGAAAAGAAAAAGAAAAAACTACCCACAAGCGAAAGAAAAAGATGAGAAAAAGTAGGGATGCATGCAAACAAAAAACACCACAGTGAATTGATGACATTTGTCCTCAAGGACATCCTTAACTATAACTTATTTTTCTCCCTTAAAGACTTAAATTTTCCACATTGTTTTTGGAGACCAGATAGTTTCTATACTACACCTTCAGAAACCAAATATATGTTACATTTGTCCGACCATATTAGTGAAAAAACTCGCTAAGCAACGAGTGAAACTTATCACAGCGAGCTATCTAATATCAATGCAGCCCACAGACTGATCTCAGCAGCGTACTACAATTAATCCCAGAATGCAATTTCCCAACATGGCGCTAATTTATTCAAAATGGCAACCGTGCATAAGATCTATTGATGTAATGTATTGTGGGAATTCCTCAAAAACATGACCAGGTGGGAATCTGCTGCATGGAGACTCCTTCACGGTCAGTGAAAGAGCCACATGGCACACAGAACATTTTATTTCGAAAGCATGACAGGGGCATCATTCTCAAAACAAAATTATTATTATTATTATTATTATTATTATTATTATTATTATTATTATTATTATTATTATTATTTTTATTATTATTATTATTGACATAATGTCTCGCCAGCGTAAACTGTTGGCAACACTGAGCACCCACTTTCCAGAAGGACGTCAGTTCATGCATCTGTCAAAAAAAAAAAAACTTTGGAGTGGCATTATTTCATTTCACTAACTACACTGGGGAGGGTTTTCATACTTCAGTAAATAATTTAAAGATATTAATGGTCACTACAGATTTGTATCATCACTGTCATACTTCATTAGTTACTTCATGCTTGAATAAGCATTGTCGAAAAACTTCTGAGTGGCATTATTTCACTAACTACACTGGGTAGGGCTTTCATACTTGGGTAAATGATTTACAGTGATGGTCACTACAGATTTGTACCATCACTGTCACACTTCATTGGTTACATCATGCTTGAATGAGCATTGTAGAAAAACTTCGGATTGGCTTCAATTATGCGTGTGAAACATTCATGCCCCCGGTCATGGTTTTGGTTTTTATTATCATGATTGTTACTACAACTACAACTATAATGATCAAATGAAACTGTTAACTTGTATCTGACATTTCATTCATTTTCAAAGATCCAGTCTCTGAATGAAGAGATAGTATATTATAGGGCATGCAAAATGTCATCCTCACATACACAGGATGATGTGTTGTTTGTTGATTTGCATGTTGCCATGTCTTCCTTCACAAGTAAAACTTAATGTCAAATTTAACCATTGTTTTGTACCATGTATAGTTTTTACCTCTTTGTGTGTCCCATGTCTGTAAGAGGTTTATTTAACCTTTGAAGGCTTTTCAAGAGCTGCAAACGAAGATGGTGTCAACCACACAACAGATCAAAATGTCTGATATTCAAATTGAGACACTCAAGAGAAGTATACAACATACTAAACTGGTTGAAGCAGAAATAGCTACCTTACCACCAGAGACACGTACATATGAAGGAGTAGGAAGAATGTAAGTATGAGAAACTCTTTGAAGAATGATCATTGTGAACATGTAAACAAACAGCAAAATTTGCATCATAAATTTTAAATACATAT
This sequence comes from Hermodice carunculata, assembly GCA_964020975.1. NCBI lineage: Eukaryota > Metazoa > Annelida > Polychaeta > Eunicida > Amphinomidae > Hermodice > Hermodice carunculata. The sequence continues at coordinate 60,995,349 of OZ026613.1, forward strand.
ATGTCAAATTTCATTTAAGTCCCTTTCCCCATTTGACAGATAGCTGAATAATGTTTGCTGTATTCAAAGGCTCATTTTTTCATGTGATTGGGCAATAACTGATGGACAACCTCACGAAATGTTAAGAGACAATGTTTACTCCATTTTATACAATTATCAGCTCAACTGGAGCAAACAATATTTCTCCATATTGCATAACGTTTTTAACCCAGCTGACTTACCAATCAGCCAAGTTTACAGGATGGGTCATTCATCCATCCACCAACAATTAACATTTTATTACTTCTCCAAAACTGATGGCCAGATTCTCTTCAAACTGGATGATGATGTACCTCTGGATGGTCTCTACTGAGCCTTTTTAACAGGTCATAGTCCAGAGATGTTTAATAAATTCCCTGCAGATGAAATGGGGGGGGGGGGGGTTGGAGTAGAGTATATTAGAATCAGCTTGTCTGTCAATCTGTAGGTCCTCCTATCCTTTTGGACAGATTTCTTTCAAACTTAGCACAATAACTAGACCTGATATGTTGATGCTCATGAAGGCAGGAATTTGAGATGCAAGTAGATATCTCCGATTGCAATACAATCTTTGTTGGCTGCAGGTTCCGTCATTGGGCACAATGTTGTGTGCACAACTCCTCCTACACCTATGCATGGATTTATCTGAAAGTTGGCAAACTAAGTGCACAGCATATACAATAACACGAATAGATGTGCAAAAATATGGGACTTTGAGATGCAAGAATATGTGTGATTGCAATGCAATCTTTGTTGGCTTAAGAGCCTGTCTGTATTCACAATCTTGCGTGCACAATTCCTCATACACTTCTATATACTTTTCTTTCAAACTTGGCTCAGTAACTAGGAATGATGTATAAATTTGCTCAGTGGCATTGATTCCAGATGAATTCCAGATATTTAGGACTCCTCATTTTTGCATTCATTGGTTTGCAGACACAATTCTCTGTGTGTGTGCAACTCTTCTATCTTTGCATGGATTTGTTTCAATTTTGATACAATGACTACACATGATGTGTAGATATACATGAGGCACAATTTTCAGATGTGACTGGATATCATTTATTGCAGAACAGTTTTTGTTCACTGCCTTGTGTCCATCTGTCTGCAGACAGCATTTTGTGTGCACAACTCCCACCACACCTTTGCATGGATTTTGTTCAGAGCTGGCACAGTAACTGTGTATGATGTGCAGGGACAGATCCAGGCCTTCGAAATTTGAAGCCAAATCAGGAAATACAAGAGTTATCACTGTGGAATTCAACCTAACTCTCACATAATTCATGTTAAAACAAATTAACCATTTGCAAATTTCTTTAGCCAAATGAATGAAACATTAACATTTGGCTAATGGCACCAGTGGTCCATGGATGTGTACATGTATGTGTGCATGAAAGCAGGACTTTTTGATGCAAGTTGATATCTCTGCTTGTGAGGCCTTGTTGGCTGTCATCCATCCACCCAGCTTTGGACACAGTCTTTTCAGTGTAAATGTACCTGCATTCATGGGCCACCTGCTTTATGTAACCACTTTTTTAGACCTGACCTGGTGGTTGTCATTTAATGTAGGCACCTATGTATAATTGAACAGGTGGTATCCAGTCTGTCACCAATGACTGTTCTGGTTTCTTGTGCATCTTTACTTCTCCCAAACCACAAGCTGGATTTCATTCAAACTAGGAATGTAGCTTGGCTTAATCTTAGCAACGATATTCACTAGGTGGAAATATGTTCAGTTGCTGAATTGAAAAGACTTTTGTAAATGATTTGGTCATCAGCATGTTCAATATTGCAATTTTAATGTTTTTGTGTGTTCATCTCTGCTCCTTCCAGCTTGGTTCAAAGTCTAGCTGAAGGTTGGGACTTATTTTGGGGTGAATGATTCTTGGTCAGCAGATCATTGGCTGTTTACACACCACTTTCTTTCTGCATCAATTCCCTAATGCATCCGTGGTGTTGAAATGTGTAATGTTGGTGTAATAACATGATGCTTTGTCATTTTTACAGGTTTATCTTACAACCCAAAGACACCATCAAGAAAGAGTTAGAAAACAAAATGAAAACAAATGAAGAAAAAATAAAGACATTAGAGGTAAGCCATTCTGTACATATGCAGCAATTTTGTAAGTCAGCTAGTAAAGCGTAACACTTAATATGCTGAATATTTTTTTGCCAAAAAAAAAACAACAACAAACAAATAAACAACAAAAACATGCCAATTATAGCGGTAAAGTGTATAACTTTGTAAAAAATACTAATCTGAGTGTAGCACATAGTGAATAGAGATGAAAGTCAATTGAGCTAATTTTGAGGGAGACACTGAATAAGTGTGGTATATGAATACACTGTATTAGTATTCTTGGCTTGGGGGAGATTTGATGCAAATCTTGACCATTTCCCACTCAAATCACCCAAAAATGCCCAGATGTAAAATTGTTGTCAGCTTTAAAGTTTCTACGTAAATTTCTCATTACAAGAAAACATTTGGTGATGTTTTTATGTAAGACTACTCCTGATGGCATGTTGTAAGTCAATAGCTGTCCTTGGTGCGTGTTGGGCACATCATGCCAAACCTGGGCCAAGGAAAGCTGTCAAGTCAGTAGTCATACTCTGACCAGGAATGGATTAAATTGAATGTCCACCAAGTAACTAGTGTCTGTTAATTTGACGGAACCGCTGTACATGGATGTCAGTTTTCAGTCAATACCAGTATGGACAACTAGTTTGATCTGTAATAAAGCATATGATAAGTTGTCAGTTTAGTCACTGTCTATCAGAATTGACATGGACAGCTTTCACTCGTGTGAATACTTTCTTCAAAGGATATCTTTGATAATTGGAAGTGAATCATTATATCAACTCGCAAAGTGACCTCTCCTATTAGTATGATGCAGATATTTTAATACACAGGCTCATGACCGTTACATTGTTTGTTTTGAACACACATGGGCCCAAGACTTTACACCTCACATGGGTTCATCTGATATGAATAATGCATGAACATCAGACACGTTTGTTTGAACAAAGATTTGCCCAATTATTCAATCCAGAATGTTGTGGAAACTGATTGATTGTGCAGATACATACATTGCAGTGACCCTTTATTCTGGCTGTGTACATTGTGTATTTTGTAATTGGCCTCCACAAGAATGACTTATGCACAGCAAGCTGCATGTTGAATACTAACCAAAATCTGCCTGGTAAATGTGAAAGTTTTGCAAACAGAACTGGTCCTGTTGCTTGGACATCAGACATTACACAACCCTCTGTCATATTTCACTCCTGCTCATACGTACTTCATATTAGTCATTAAAACACTGCAACAGGACTGTACCTTTGTACTTTCAGTGCCTCTGAGAACTTCTTTATGTTGAAGAATACTTTTCATTTTTGCATAGATTTGTCTGCAAGGTTCCATAAAAGGTGAACATATGGATTTTGTGTAAAGATTCAAATTGATTTGGTTGTATGTTTGTAGATTTCCACTGAGAAGTTCACAAGATTGAATGCGCATGTAGTTATCTATGGATCTCATATTTTTGTTTCATGTATGTTTCAGTCAAACAAAGTTTACTTGGAGAAAAGCATAAAAGAGAGTGAAGACAACATACGAGAATTGGTACAGTCCAAGCAGCAAGCAGCCAAGTAGTTGCAAACTCCAGTCTCTGGTATCATCCGGAAAAGAACTGAATGCAGTGCCCAAACTGACTTATTTTGTACTTGCTGTCACTCTATGTGTTATTTTTTAATGAACAACCTTTGATGACAGGGAATTTGGATTAAAAATAAAAACGGAAACAAAACAAAACCGATGAGCATAATATGATTTAGTTTAATTCCTAAATTTATTTTGCTGGTGATCAGTTCACTGCAACATACAGCACTGTGATTAATCATCATTCAATAAAGTACCTTTTAAAAACTCAAAACATCTGATTTGTTTAATTTTTCTTTATATCACTCGTTTGAAAACATATTACAGAATCTGAGCCATTCAGGGAACCATGTAATCTAGAATTTTGCCTGTTTTACTTATGGATACATATTTGGCTCCACTGGGGTGAAAGGAACAAGTTGTCTACATATCTTGGCCTTTGGGTTCATGTTGCTGTGACTGATTAGCATGTATCATTGCATAACATTGTCTGTCCTTCACACATGTTTATTACCACAATACCTTCAAATGTTTGGACTGATTTAGTTCAAATTTGGAACAAAAATACTTCATGAGAGTGAAATTAAATCATTAAATTTCTGGGTCAAAGTGACAATTTTTCATTACTATGACTAAGTTGCTTATCAGCGTGCTACATGTAAAAATACCCCTGTGCTCCTGTTTGTTACCACTGTGTCTAACATGTTTGGGCAGACTCTACTTAAATTTGACACAAAATGCATCATAACCATAAAGCTCATATTACAGAGCTATTATCAGTGATAGCTCCATGCTCAAGCAAACCTGTCAGATTTCAGGGTTCAATGACCTATGTGTCCATCACTGTGATACATTTACAGAGTAGCATCTTGCAGCACCTCTCCTGCTGTAGAACTGCTCTGACAGATTAGTTTAGCACAAAAGGAAAGGTGTGTTAGAAAAACAGTTTATGAATTATCTGGAGGAATTTGAAACCCTTGGTAAACTGCATGGGGCTTACTGTGAAGGACAGAGATTAGATGACTATAATTTTATTCTTAAAGGGATTTGTAACATGAGGAAGAGTCTATAGACTTTTTCTATGTAAATACATACATGTACACAAACACTTGATAAAGCTGGTGTGGAATTACCGAGTTAAACCAAGCAGCATCTCAAAAAGTCCACTCCTGTTACAGCTATAATTCATCCATAATAAATATATAACCATTAACAGTATAGTATTTGCATAATATTGAACATTTATGTATGTTATATTTTGCCGAAGATTATCAATCTGGCTACAGGTGCAATGTTCAGAAATCCAAATATATACCCTTCATGTGTTACCAAGAGCATTACCCAAGGAATTGACTTGAATATATTTAAACATAGTTTTGGACCATAAAGAGATGAAGCACTTTCAGATCTACACTTTGGCATTCATTGGTCTGTTGCCAGCTTTGAATCTGTCAAATCTTTACACATCCATAGATTCCAACCAGAAGCGTGTGTACCACCTCTATGTCACTGACCTGGTATAAAGACCAAGCAAAACATCCGTTCTTGCATATTTTGCACAGCCTGGACTGCAATTGTTTTATACATGTAAACCTCTAAGATGTCACTGCATACATTTTTCAATGGAAAATCCCCAGTGCACAGACAGAATTTAGATTATAAAACAAAGAGTTAACTTAAATGCATAAAGATCAATCGGTCCAGACACCATTTACAGGAAGAAAGCAAATAAGACATATTCATATTAAACATAGCCCTGTCTTTTCAGCCTTTCTTGCAAGGCAACACAACTTTGCCTCCACCATATTTTAAGATTTGAAATTATTTTAATATTTCAAGGCACACAAATAGATTTGCTATGAAGAATATCTTACTTTTCTAGTCCTAAGAGGTTTTTTCTTTATTCCTTCCTGAGCAAAACTGTTAACATATTGACATGCCAGCAGGAAACGACTACATCAAATATTTAGAATTGATTTGTATACTTGCACAATATTATTACCAGATGGACATCCAGTTGTTTGCCAGCAGATTGGTGAACTATAGGTTTGGTCCAAATTAGCTAGTACTGTGAGCTACCGCTGCAATGCAGCGATTGCACCCCCGCTTCCTACTTGGCAACTGGCCTTTCTCCATTGCTGGGTAGGTCAAACGATCCTCGGCCGTCTCACACAGTTCTGCCATCGGTTTGTTGTGCGTTTTTCTGCAATCGTCCAGTTGTTATACGGAAATAACGTGGGCACTGGGTGTTCTGGTGTCGGACCTTTACCCCCAACAAAATGTCTTGAACAAATTCTTTCAAATTTGCCTGGTGGTTCATAATCTTCTGGTCTTTTCACCATTTTCAACCACTCCCGTCATTTCTCTGTTTCTTTTGAGTAAAACTGTGGAAAGCTACCCCTTGCATCCAGGGGTATTTATTCAATTTACCCAGTTTTCTTGTGTCTGGCTTACAGTCAGGAACTTTGTAATTGTAGACTGTCATTGTAGATTGTAAATACTTCCGTAGTACATTGGAAAATAATGATCAACTTTGCGATGTCATTTCCCTGTACTCAAACTATGGAGCAATATGGCTGCTATATTGAAACGACCTACCCTGCCGCAAGGTGCACAGGGAAATGACCCTGGCGCTTTAGAGGCTACCGACGGTACTAGCTAATTTGGACCGCATACAAGGCATATGTACTCGCCACTGTTAAGCTAATAAGATAGAACTGAGGGGGGACACAGTTTTTTTATCTCTTCTATGAAGCTGAAGAAAAACAAACATTCTGCTGATGCATTCACTATAAACAGTTAAAGAAAGAACAGGCTAAATGATGCTCAATACAACTCTGTTGTTGCTGAAGAAATATTTTCATATGTCATATTTACATCTGTTCACCTTCAAAGAATAGGGGTGTCCCCTTAAACCTGGGTAGTTTTGTAAGGTGCACCAAATTTTTGCAGTCTATTTTATCTTGTTAAGTATTGTATATAATTCTATTAGACTGCCCATGTCACAATTTTCTTTTAAGGTACTAATTTTTTTTTAATATGCATTTGTGGTACATTAAGTATCTTTCTTTCTAAACATATTGAATTAGTGTCCTGTATTAAAGTGTTTAATGACCTTGAAAAACAGGTCAAGGGCAGCCTAACCTTTATGAAATTTGACCATTAATCTCCTGCACATTTGTTGTAAATTTCGTATTTGCTTCTAAAATTTATTATCACATTACATGTAATAAATCTAATGTGTTTGTGATTCCTATGATGTTAGCTTCAATTAATACCACCGGTGGCGCTAGTGTGACATCACACATCATAGACCTTTGATTTGCATGATGTTCTTGAAACATGTACACAAGTTATGATGTTATGACCATTGCAAAAAATAATTTCCTGAAATGCATGCCCCCCTTGACTTTGGCAAAACAGTTAATGTTATCCATTCAAAATGCAACATCAAACTTCTGCGTATGATACTCATTTGTGTCACATTTGGTATTGTAAGCCTTATTCTTTCACAAAAAATTGAATTATGTCTCCCCGTGCAACGGGGGGGACATATTGTTTTTGCATCCGTTTCTTCTTCTTCTTCTTCTTCTTCTTCTTCTTCTTCTTCTTCTTCATCTTCTTCTTCTTCTTCTTCTTCATCTTCTTCTTCTTCTTCTTCTTCAACACATTGTTGTGTGCATTGCGGACGCGATAACTCGAGAAAGATGTGACTTGGGAAGTTAGAATTTTTTGTGAAGATGTTCCTATATATGATCTTGCTTGGGATTGCAGATGGGCGACCGTGACCTATTTTTCAAGGTCACATGGGCATGTTGTGTAAAATTGACACAGACGCAATAACTCTGCAAGGATCTGACTTAAGAGGTTGAAATTTTGCATGATTATGTACCAAATTATGAACTAGGTTGGGATTGTAGATGGGTTACCTTGACCTATTTTCAAGGTCACATGGGCATGTCATGTAAAATTGATGCGGACACAATAACTCTGCAAGGATTTGAGTTAAGAGGTTGAAATTTTGCATGATTATGTACCAAATTATGAACTAAGTTGGGATTGTAGATGGGTGGCCTTGACCTATTTTCAAGGTCACATGGCCACTTTAAAAAATCATTGCAGATTCTTTCGAGAAAGATTTGACTTAAAGAGGGTGACATTTTGTGTGATTATGTTTCTATATAATATTTTTGTAAGACCTTGCTTGTAACTGCAGATGTATGACCTTGACCTATTTTTCAAGGTCACGTGAGCATTTTGTCTAAAATCAATGTGGATGTAATAACTCAAGGAAGATTTGACTTGGGAAGTTGAAATTTTATGTGAAGATGTTCCTATGTATCATCTTGCTTGGGATTGCAGATGGGCGACCGTGACCTATTTTTCAAGGTCACATGGGCATGTTGTGTAAAATTGACACAGACGCAATAACTCTGCAAGGATTTGACGTAGGAGGTTGGAATTTTGCTTGATTATGTTCCATAATACCAACTAGATTGGTATTGTAGATGGATGACCTTGACCTATTTTCAAGGTCACATGGCCACTTTAAAAAATCATTGCAGATTCTTTCGGGAAAGATTTGACTTAAAAAGGGTGACATTTTGTATGATTATGTTTCTATATAATATTTTTGTAAGACCTTGCTTGTAACTGCAGATGTATGACCTTGACCTATTTTTCAAGGTCACGTGAGCATTTTGTCTAAAATCAATGTGGATGTAATAACTCAAGGAAGATTTGACTTGGGAAGTTGAAATTTTATGTGAAGATGTTCCTATGTATGATCTTGCTTGGGATTGCAGATGGGTCCCCTTGACTTATTTTTCATGGTCATGTGGGCATGTCATCTAAAATTGACACGCATGCAACAACTCTGCAAGGATTTGACATAGGAGGTTGGAATTTTGCTTGATTATGTTCCATAATACAAACTAGATTGGTATTGTAGATGGATGACCTTGACCTATTTTCAAGGTCACATGGCCACTTTTTAAAAATCATTGCAGATGTACTCGAGAAAGATTTGTCTTAAAGAGGTTGACATTTTGTGTGATTATGTTTCTATGTAAGACTTTTGTAAGACCTTGCTTGTAACTGCAGATGTATGACCTTGACCTATTTTTCAAGGTCACGTGGGCATTTTGTCTAAAATCAATGTGGACGTGATAACTCAAGGAAGATTTGACTTGGGAAGTTGAAAATTTATATGAAGATGTTCCTATATATGATCTTGCTTGGGATTGCAGATGGGTGACCTTGACATATTTTTCAAGGTCACGTGGGCATGTCATCTAAAATTGACAAGCATGCAACAACTCTGCAAGGATTTGACGTAGAAGTTGGAATTTTGCTTTTTTTATGTTCCATAATACCAACTAGATTGGGATTGTAGATGGGTGACCTTGACCTATTTTCAAGGTCACATGGCCACTTTTTAAAAATCATTGCAGATGTACTCGAGAAAGATTTGTCTTAAAGAGGTTGACATTTTGTGTGATTATGTTTCTATGTAAGACTTTTGTAAGACCTTGCTTGTAACTGCAGATGTATGACCTTGACCTATTTTTCAAGGTCACGTGGGCATTTCGTCAAAAATCAACGTTTTGAAATGTCAATAAAGAGTGTACCTTCACGATATCTGTAGATCATTGGAATCGGTATGCCTTTTTTTTTTTTTATAAAAATAAAGGTGAAAATAATAAGGGCGCACGGGGAAACATTTGATTTTCTGTTGGAAAATCAGCCTGTTCTAGTTTAATAGATGTGCTTTCAACACATTTTGGTCCATATCTTGTGTAATATAGGTGGCACTACCATATTTGACTCATTTTTGCATTCTTCTTCGATCAACATTCCTGTCAAGTTTCATGATGTTTCGCCAAAAAAAACAAAAAACAAAAAAACACCATTATCCGAATTTTAACATTTTAGACCATATACTTTGTTGTTGGATATAATATAGGTGGCAAATGTAAGCAAAAGTTAATGGGCAGATGGAAGGAAGATCAGACTGACAGAAGGACTGAGTGATAATTTAAGCTATGTGATATGTGGTCAGCAGAGCTAAAATGATTCTTTTGTCGGACATCAAAAGGCCGTCTGGTCATACCCAACACACTATTTGCATCTACAGCTATCTTTTTATGTGTTTAGTTTTGGTGTTTGAGTCTTTTTCTGTTACTACAAACAGTACTTTGCTGTCCATTCTGTAATCAACTTTGTCATTCTTATTCCCCACATGCATCACTTTATATTTATCTCTGTTGAAGTCCATGAGCCACTTTTCCAACCTTAGTGGCAGCTCACTTGATAAGTCATTTTGTACATTGTGACAGTCCGTAATGTCTGGAATTGGGTGACTCAGTTTTGTGTCATCTGCAATTTGTGTGTGTGCGCGCGCGCGCGCGCGCGCGTGCGTGCGTGCGTGCGTGCGTGCGTGCGTGCGTGCGTGCGTGCGTGTGTGTGTGTGTGTGTGTGTGTGTGTGTGTGTGTGTGTGTGTGTGTGTTAACTTTTGTCTCAAAGACTTCAGGGTATGGTACACTTTAGAATGAAGGCCCCTTTTCAAAAAGTTTAAAAAGTTTTAGACAGAGGATTTTGTGTTCTTTTATTTGACACTATAAACTTAATCTGATTTTTTTTTCAAAATGCTGTTTTAAACTTTATGCAAAATTTAAGAATTTTAATTACATCAATAGCTATATTAAAATTTTATATTCTGTGCCAAAACCAAACTTCAGTCATGTATTCTTTGAGAAAATATATACATGTAGCTGTATGGTGGTAGATGGTAGCCATAGACAGAAACTAAACATTTATACACGAGAGTCGTAAGTCTGCTTTTTTTTTTTTACACGAGGCTATTTGGAGATCTTTTTGTTTGCCTTCTAGAATATTCTCTTTCTTCTTATCATGTATTCCACTCATTCAGTGTAGAGTCATACCTTACACTGAGTTTTAGTGTTGAGTCATAGCTTACACTCTTTTTTATTCAGGGTGCTTCAATTTGTTTGACTTCCCAGTGACTTCTTGTGAAGTTTGTTGTTAAAGATATTTTCATAAGTCGGGGCTTGGATTCATGATCCCATTTTTTTCTAACTGTATTTTGCTTTTGAACTCTATCTCAGAGGTCTCTAGCATGTCAAGCATTTAGAGGCGTGAAAACTCAGTCTGTCTTGATCTCTTGATTATCTTTTTGTGCTTTTTTTTTACTCGATGAATAATGACTCTCCGTTCCTTTGAAATCCTACTCATCTTTTACTCCTAAGTGGACGGAATCTATGACTCATTTTTGTCCTATCTTTGTATCGTTTACAGCTGTGCTTGCTTTGACTTCATCAACTGAACTTTTGTTAACAGTCTCGGGAACATATTTGGTGGAAGAATTTATCTGCATTACAACTCTCTTCGCAACATTTTTAGCTGTTTTGTCATACCAGATACCATTGAGAAGTTTCGTATTAAAATTTTGATCTGTGATTGGAGTTTCTCCTCAGCTATGGTTTACCTTTTTTTTACCCTCAGCACATAAAGTGCCGGAGGGTATTTTCGTCCCCTGCGTCGTCCATCCGTCCATCTGTACGTCTCGTCGACATTACCGTGATATCTCAAAACAATATTCACTGTAGCTGTACTAAATTTTTGTCAGAGCCTAATGATGGACCAGGTTCCTGTTAAAAACCAGCATCCTCTGATTATTTTCAAACTTTTTATGAAACTTTTAATGCATGGCGTCAACCCTGACATTACCGTAATATCTAAAAAATATATTGACCCCAGCTTTACCAATTTTTTTTTCAGAGACGTTTCTTATAATGGACCAGGTTCCTATTTAAAACCAGCTTCCTCTGATAATTTTTTAAGTTTTATGAAACTTTCAATGTATTTATTTGAAGGCCGTCTGAGTGGTCAACCCTGATGGCATTACCGCGATATATAAAAAAATATTGACTACAGCTTTCCCAATTTTTGTCAGAGATGCATCTTATGATGAATCAGGTTCCTATTTAAAACTAGCTTCCTCTTTGTATTTATAAACTTTTCATGAAACTTTAAAGCATTTATCTTTTAGGCCGTCTGGGCGGTGCACAAGGGGGCGACGTTACCATAATATCTCAAGAAGGATGCAACGCAACTTCCCCAATTTTTTTTTCAGAGAAGCACATCATAGTGGACCACATTCCTATTGAAAACCAGCTTCTTATTTTATTTTATTTTATTTTATTTTATTTTATTTTATTTTATTTTATTTTATTTTATTTTATTTTATTTTATTTTATTTTATTTTATTTTATTTTATTTTATTTTATTTTATTTTATTTTATTTTATTTTATTTTATTTTATTTTATTTTATTTTATTTTATTTTATTTTATTTTATTTTATTTTATTTTATTTTATTTTATTTTTACTTGTTATGAAACTTTTGAAATGTTTATTTGATGGCCGACTGAGTGACGCACGGTAAAGGGATCGGACACCAGAACTTTCCCCAAGAACACATCCAAAAGGGCTCCTTCATTTCATAGACAACAATATGGAAATTGTATGTAAAGTATTCTACTGCGAAGTCTCAAAAAATGCATAACTGAGGAAAAAAGATGATGGGCGCTGATGGTAATCCGTTCTCTAAATGATTTTTTTTTCTTTTTTTTTTTTTCTTTTTTTTTTTGCATGGGTAACAATCCTAGCAGAGACTCCAAGCTAGCCTCTATGAAAAGTGGGAGATCTCCCTCCTGCTGAGGGCATGCTCCCCCAGGAAAAATTGAAATTTACACCTTCATTTCCTGCACTTTGAACCATTCTAGGCACTATCATAGACATATTCCATGCATATATGGTACAGTGTGGCAAAACAGTACAACTTTACAGCCACCGAATGAATAATGCTACTTTCTTTTATTTTACAAAAAGCACAAGACATTTTATAAAAAGCGGGAGAGCAGGAGACTGTAAAAAAAGAACTAAAAAGAGGGAGATCTCCCACCAGGGCGGGAGACTTGGAGGCTCTGTGCTGGACAAAATCAGAAACTGTTATTTTTCTTTGTAATGTTTCTTATTATGTGTCTCTCCTTTCAGCAGATCACGGAACAAAAACATGTTAAGTTAGTGCATAACTGCAAGTCACGGTCCATTATCATGCATGTACTGCATGGTGGTCCTGTGTATATAAAAATATATATTATACATTTGGGAAAAACATAGACATACAACTTTAAAATCAAATAACACACACACAACTTTAAATTATATATATAAATAAAATATATAAACATAAAGTAAAATTACAAATTATATTATATAAAGTAACGTACAATCTAACCCATACACATCTTCTTAAAAATTGCATGAGTGATGAACACATTGTATAGTACATTAATGATAAAGGAATTCACTGCTCTCGGTTTCTTCTTCTTGTTTCTTTACATGTTTTTTTAGCCTTCCCTTTAAGGGATGGTTCAACATTTTCATCATTTTTGAATTAGTACTTACAGTATGCAAGGGGGGAGGGGGTTAAATGGGTCTGTACACTTTCACAGAATATGGAAAATGATGGTCAATTTTTGGCCTGTTTTGTGCAATTTTGCTATGATTTTCTGGGAAAATCATCATTTTTAAAGTACTAATTTGGGGGGAGGGAGGGGGTCATGAAATTTAGTACCCTAAGTACTAATTCAAAAATGATGATAATGCTGAACCATCCCTAACGATGTGTAAGTTTCACTCAGTCTGAGATGAGTTGGCAGTCGGCTCCAGTGTTTTATTCCAATATAAGTAAACGAAGACAAACCTATTTTTGTTACAAAACTTGGCATTATATATTGACCACAACATCTTGTTGCCAGCATCTGCATACTTTTAAACTCTGAGAATAAATCAATAAGATAATCTGGAGCCAGATTTTTATTGATTCTGTGCACATTTTGTAATTTCAGTCGTAACATTCTTGTCTCAACATTTAACCAATTTAGTTTATGAAGTTCCTGGTATCCTTCATGATCCCTTTGGTCTCAGAATGAGCACAAATCTGACCATTTTATTTTGACCGATCTGTAGCTTCTTTTTTCGGTTTTAGTTAGCGTGGAATACCATGTGGAACTAGCATAATGTATGTGGCATTCAATAAGTGCATTACACAGATTTTTCTTTCCAATTTTTTTTTTTGAAGCACTGACTGTTTCTGTACAAGAATTTTAATCTGTTGTTACACTTATGCAATACATATTTGCCTGCTTCTTTAGCAGACAAATTTTGATCTAGACGTTGACCCAAGTATTTTATCTGTTTTTTAAACTCTATTGTGTCACCATTACAGGTCACACCCAATTCTACATCTTGTGCTTTGTTGTTAGTCCTAAACAATATTGATTCGGACTTCCCAGTGTGAAGCCTGAAGGGATAGCATATTGTCCACAAGCCAGTTATTAGCTTATTGGAGCTCATCACTAAGCTTTGTTTCTATCCTTTATAATTTTACCTGATACCAGAAGAGCAGAGTCATCTCCATAGAGTGACAGCTTACATTTTACTGCTGTTTCCATGTTGTTAATGTATAATTAGAACAATATCAGTCCTAAAATGTACCCTTGAGGGATGCTACATTGTATATTCCTTTGATATATGATGTGGTGTCATTTATTTTTGCAGTTTGATGCCTTTTGCACAAGTATGATATTAACCAATTTACTTTCTTTGTATTTAGACCTACAGTTGAAAGTTTTTGACAGAGTCTTACATGGTCTACCAGATCATAAGCCTTTTGCAGATCAATTAATACCATTCCTGTCAAATGTCCACTTTCGATGTCCTTCCTTATCTATTCCAATTAAATAAATCAGACATGTGTCAATGGGGAATTTGGGTCTGAAACCTGATTGGAATTTGTAAATTAAATTCTTAGATCTCATGTATTCTTCCAGTTGTTCATACACCACCCTCTCCAATACTTTTGATAAAATACATAATACTGAAACAGGTCGATAATTGCCAACATCAATCCGGTTTCCTTTTTTTAAAACAGGGGCATTAACCGAGCTTCTTTTAATTCGCCTGGTACCTTTGATGTTTCAATAGACAAATTTACAAAGCGAGTCGCCGAGTACATGGTTTTGCAATAGTATGTGCACTGTTCTTTATAAATCTCACCGACAAATTGTCTTGACCAGTTGCTTTACCTTTATCTAGTTGCAACAATTTACTAAGAATACACTCTTCCGAGACAGAAGTAAGCTCAAATTCATCCTAACTACTCCTTTTTTGTCATAAAAATCCCTTACTTTATCCAGGGTAAAAATACCTGGGCATTGGAGCAATTTACTTGCGGCAAGTCTTTAAGTAACAATTGCTTTATCTAAATCACCAATTATTCATGTGGGGTAATTTTCTAGAGAGATAGTGATTAAAACCAGGGACGTGCATGTTGACTACATGTACGTCCCTGTTACAAACTTGTGGCGGCACGAACAACACAGAAAGGCGCACTGTTTGGTATGTTCCCCAGTTCCAAGTTACAACAAGGACACGAGACAGGCCGATGTTTGGCCGGCGACAAGGACTCCCTACTTGCATTGGCGCGCTATGAATAGATAAACATGATAAAATGTGCCTGCAGCTTGCATTTGACAGTATCTAGGTCAGAGGAGCAATCTTGTTGACTAGAAGTCATTATTATCCACTGAAGTCAATCATGGACAAGTCTGATCGACTGATTAAAGCAGCCAAGTCTCAGCCAGAAAATGCAACGATTCAGGTAAAGCGCTTGACAACTTCACGTGACCATTACCGGTAATGCAATGTCAGATCATCAGTATTCAGGGACTTACAAGTTACAATACATGCTTGGCAGGTTCCCTGGACTAGAGCAAGGACCTGCTATGACACGTCCCTGTCTATGATGTATTTATTTCGATACATAACCCAATACACAAACATTTGGCGGATAAGAGACTCTTGAATCCCCTCAAGATTTCACGTAAACAGTGAGTAGCTCAACTGGTGACACTTGTGCCTTAATTGTACTATGTCTATCAGCACCTGCACAACCAGGAGCACCAATTAAAGCACATACTTTTCTCCCCAAAGTTTGTTCTTTCTTCTTTTCTTTCTTTCTTTCTTTCTTTCTTTCTTTCTTTCTTTCTTTCTTTCTTTCTTTCTTTCTTTCTTTCTTTCTTTACTAGTGAATGTATCCAACACTGTTCTCTGACACTATTATACATAGGGTTACAGGCTTTTTCGCCCTCAGGCTTTTTCGCCCCCTGGCTTTTTCGCCCCCTAGCTTTTTCGTCCATTACCTTTTTCGCCCCCCTAGCTTTTTCGTCCTCTGGCTTTTTCGTCCCCCGGCTTGTTCGTCCCTAAAATTTACCAGATTTCTTGTGTTGTTAGTTTGGGTCGGACGTGTACAGATTTTCGCCGTGTGCGATCGATCACGTCAAAGCCGGTAGGTAAAGGTAAAGGCCGGTAAGACCTGCAGTCGCAAACGGGTGTCCGCGCACCGCGTTACACTGTTTCCAGCCTGTTGGTCATCCATGTCCACGGGGACAACACGATCAAGTTTAACTATACTGAACTGACGCTTTTGATATCAGTTGGTTTCTCAAAATTAATGTGACGCAGGTGACATCAGTCGGTTCTTCAAAATTAAAGTTATTTGTACCATCTCCGATTAATGGCAGACTACTGCGAACATCCCATTCGTCCATTGGTTTATTCGCCCCGAACACCACGCTTATTCGTCCGTTGGCTTTTTCGCCCCCAGGCTTTTTCGTCCCAATGTTTTATCGCACAACTTGAAGCTAATGCATTACCGAGACATCTTCAAAACGTTTACCACTGCCGTGTAAATAACTGACATCAAGCTAACAACTAGCGTGTTCTTGTTGAATTACTACCAACGTCAGACGTGATATGGTACCTACTGACAGTTCATTATGTTCAGATAATTTGTGATGTTCTGTGAACTTTCAGTAGGCCTACAACGTTCATAATTATTATATTCAGCCTCGCCTTCTTATTATCATACATATCCACGATCGATGTACCGGCCGCCGCTAGGCTAAGACAAAACGGTAAATTAAAGGCATGGTAACCAGAGACAGAAAAAAGTAGCCTGACTTTTTTTCGCCGGTGTTGATTATGGTGAAGTATATAACAAAATTTGTAAAAAGTTGTTCTGAGAAACTATTGTAAAGAAGTATTTACTTGCTGATAAAGAAGAAAGAAAGAAAGAACTCGAGGAAAAACAGAAAAGTGTGCGTTGACACACACACTTTAAAAATGATAGATCGATCTGCTTCAAATAATCGTCTTTTCAAGCATAAATATATTTTTTACCGAGGAACCGCTTTGTGTGTGCCATAAGATGCCTCCTTCCGAGAAATTTGTGTACCTTGCAAAATGAATTAACTGTTTGATGATATTTTCATTTATGTAGCCTGGTAATGTCAACAATTATGGACTTGACCATTTTATATGAACTTTGAACGTCATTGCTGCATTACACATAAAATAAGTAATCATCTGCAAAATACAAACTTGTGCAGATACAAGTCACAGCCATAATAACAAGTTCCATTAACACCACATGATTTATACAATAAATACAACATGGATATATAACGGTGTTAACCAGGAAAACATGGTGTAGCACCAACACCGTCAGCCACCCCCACCCCAATACAAAAAGTTTGAATGCGAAAAGTTACTACAAAACGCTTCTTTATTTATTAATGTATTTTGTCAGGACAATAAAATAGGAAATATATTCGGTTCAAATCATTTGAATTTTGAATTAAAATAAAGGGCCATCTAGTATGTTCTGTCTACATCTGTCTTTTATTAGTTTCCGCCGGTGCGACTTAATCATTCGGGTGCCGGTATACACATGACGGGTGGAGTCGCGATGGCGCTGTACATTACGTTCGTCCTGTCTGTGTGTTTGTTCAAACAAGAGGGATTCAGACAGGGCAGAGCCAATACAATACGTTTAAACCAAAAGAAAGGCCTGTGCAGATTTGTTTGTGGCTTTGTTTTTTTTTTTTTTTTTTTTTTTTTTTTTTTTTTTTTTTTTTTTTGTTTTTGTTTTTGTTTTTTTTTTTGTTTTGTTTTTCTTTTTTTTTTGTTTTTGTTTTGTTTATTGTTTTTTTTTGTTTTGTTTTTGTTTTTGTTTTGTGTGTGTGTGTGTGCGTGTGTTTGTTTCTTGATTGTTTGTTTGCTTTTTTAAATTTTTTGTTTTTCCTTAGTTTGGTATTTAGCAAGTTTGTACAAATATGAAACAATGTTTTGACTGATTGGAAAGAAAAGGGACAATACAAATTTCCATGCAAAATCAGCCCTGAAAGATAGTTATGACAACTCCTCACTCCCACCCCACACCACCAATAACATGCATGCTCCAGTTACAATTAAATAGGTAGTATTAATATATCTTTTATGTGCCATTACCGGAAATATTTTATACGAGTTGTCGCACTTGTCAGAACTTATTTGAAGTCACGGACGCAGCATGGTCAAACCCCAGCCCATGACTTTCAAAGCGATAGTTTTTCGAAACATAATTATTATTATAATTATACTGTAAATAAGCAACATAAGGTAAGGGTTCTTTAACACTTGTTCCCATCGGAAATGCTCGTTGGAATATTTGCATGTTCAATATTATTAAGTTTAAGGGAAGAGCTGCGCCTCTTACCAATATAGTACCGGACCACGACTAGGTCTACATACTGTGGTTGACATACTGCAAGATGGGTAGCTCTGCATTTGTGTATGGCCAACGTCACGCGTGAGCGGAGAGTGGCTTTGTGTTTCCAGCACTTATTCTCCCTCTGATGATTTTAGTACACAAATTACTCAAATCATTATATGGTAGTCACTAAATCACTTGGTTTAAATGCCCATACTAATCCGTATTTGCAATGTTGTAATGTAGTTATAACTTGATGACAAAAACACAAGAACATGTTCGCATTATAAATAAATGTAAATTTTATAGCAACCAGAACGCGATATTTGTCTAATAGTCTCAAGTATGAAATCTGACAAAATTGACATTTCAACTTGGATCTTTTTTACATCATGACAAGCAAATAGTCTTGTATCAAATACAAGACTATTGCTTGTCTACATTGATAGACCTTTGTCATGGAACAAATCGCCTATGATTTTGGTGTTGTTATGACTTTTTTTTTTTTTTTTTTTAAACGAAATCACATACCCGACACCTTCGAAATTAAGGATGTCCGAACCGGCGACCAGCGGCATATTATCTTCGCCACACGGGACCAGCTAGGACTTCTTGTGAAGGCCAAACGCTGGTATATGGACGCAACCTTCTGGGTTGTCAAATCCCCCTTTTACCAGCTTTTTTCAATTTATGCATTTGTTCGTCATGAGGACCCTACTTAGATCCTTATTGCTCGTTCTCACCACATGGAAAAGCTTAAAAATTACTGTATCTTTTTATCTATTCTATAATTATAAATGTACTTTAAAGAAATGAATTAAATGAATATCGATGATACCGAATTAAGCATACATTTCAGGGCTGTGACGTCATTTTTAAACCTACTAAAAGTTTTGGTCCATAAACATAACAAATATCTATATTGGGTACAAGACCTGGGTCCAATGGGAGGCCTGCAATTGATTTCCCGCACGCAGCGATACCCACGTGGCAGTGCTCTACCACCTAACGGAGAGCTGTGGCACGCGATTAAATATCTGCAGGGTTCATACAGCTTGGCAGCTTTCAAATTCAAGGACTTTCCAGGACCTTTTTACCAAAATTCAAGAGCTTTCCAACTGGATATTTTGTGTGTGTGTGTGTGTGTGTGTGTGTGTGTGTGTGTGTGTGTGTGTGTGTGTGTGTGTGTGTGTGTGTGTGTCTTGCAGTCCATTCTTTTGGGGTTTGTGTAGTGGAAGAGGAGGAAGTGATTGAGCTAGCCTAACTTTTTTAGGAAGGTGCAGTAATAGATATTCAAAATTCAAGGACTTTTCAACCATTTTATTGCAAAAACATTGATTTTCAAGGTTCTCAATGCCTTGAAAAAGCATATAGTAAATTCAAGGATTTCAAGGACCTGTATGAACCCTGTGCCTAGATGCTCATGTCAGACGAATCACTCATAATTTTCGTAGTAGTCTGTCATTATTCTGTACAAATAAAATTAATAAAAAATTTTTTAAAAAGCAATATAACAATAATGATGATGATGATGATAATCATAATAATAATGTCACCAGCATCAGTATACTTTACCGTATGGACGAGCAAACTGGAAACAGCAAAACTCGGGAACATGTTTGCGACTGCGGTTCTTATTGGGATCTTATTACTTATGTCGTAATTATATTCAGTTTGAGCTGCTTGACGTGATCGATCGCATAAATATATTGTTTTTTTGGTTTTTTTTTTGTTTTGTTTTGTTTTGTTTTGTTTTGATAGATATACTTTATTTCTTTAAAGAGGATTAGAATAAAGAGAATTAGTAAAGTAGCCAAAGGCTAATATAAATTATTCTCTTCGTGTAAATACAAAATATATACAAATATAACCGTACAGAGAGTAAGGTAAAGAGAAACAAATTGTAAAAGACAATAAGATACAACATAAAATGACAAAATACACAGTTGATTTAAACATATTTTATTGATCAAATACATCGAAATTATCATACAATATAATAACCACAGGAATTGGGAAAAAGGGCAAAACCCTATTCGAATCCCTCTTGTGGGAAAGGACAACACATAAACTGGACAGAACTAGGCGCATTAGACAAATAATAAGATGACGAACACAGTGACGTAACAGATAGTGGGGCTATGTAATTTATTACTATATTAGGTCTGCAAATGTGTATCATAAGCTAGCATTGTAGCAGAATCTGATATATGTTCGTTTCACCTAAAATTCTAACCTATGCCTGCCGGTTTGAAGCGGCCGGTTGCCGAAATATACTCGTGTTCTGCTGAAAAAATTGCAATATTTACTTCAAAAGAACATTCAGGGCAGCCGTATAATACTGTCTGTAATGTGAATGGAGCATACAAGGATACACAGTTATACATAACACATGGGATCACAATATAGTACAGGGTCGCAAACTGCCATAAAACTGGAGAGTCGGACACATAGGAAATAAAACAAAAATTAATATGTGTACATTCAACTCAAAAATAACACAAGAAAAGGGGGGAATTTTGGGGACGAAGAAGCTAGAGGACGAAAAAGCCTGGGGGCGAAAAAGCCAATGGGCTGGAAACAGTGTAACTCGGCGCGCGGACACCCGTTTGCGACTGCGGGTCTTACCGGCCTTTACCTTTACCTACCTTCCTTGACGTGATCAATCGCACACGGCAAAAATCTGTACACGTCCGACCCAAAACTAACAACACAAGAAATCTGGTAAATTTTGGGGATGAACAAGCCGGAGGACGAAAAAGCCAGAGGACGAAAAAGCTAGGGGGCGAAAAAGCCAATGGACGAAAAAGCAAGGGGGCGAATAAGCCAGGGGGCGAAAAAGCCTGAGGGCGAAAAAGCCATAAACCATACATAGAAGCTCAAAACTTGGCACGATTGTACCTCCATACAAGTAGCTTTGCCTTTTTGTCGAGAGGAATGAAGATGTTTAAAATTATGCAAATTAGGGGCATTTGAAATTTTAAATTTTGACTATCTTCAAAAGTATAACAGATAGGGATGTCATTCCAACTTCTACTAGAAGGTTATTGACCATTGCACATCTAATGAATTAAACAACAAAAGTTGTAGCAATTTAAATTATGCTAATTAATAGCATTTTAAATCTTTAATATCTTCAAAACTATTATAGATGGAGATGTCATTTCAACTTTTACATGTGGATTATTGACCATTGCACATATAATGAACCTAAAACAAAAATTGTAGCAATTTGAAGTTTGCTAAATAGCAGTATTCAAAATTTTCAATCTTTAATATCTTCAAAACTATAGTAGATAGAGATGTCATTCCAACTTCTACTAGGGGGTTGTTGACCATTGCACACCTATTAAATGAATTACAAAGAAAAAGGTTTAGCAATTTAGATTATGCTGAGTAGCACCATTGGAAATTTTAAATCTTGAATAACTTCAAAGCTATAATAGATAGAGATAACATTCCAACTTCTACTCCTATGTTATGGACTAGTATGCATCTGATGAATTGGTAATGAAGGGTGAACAAATTTAAATTTTGCAAGTTAAGGGCATTTGAAATTTCAAATCTTGAATATCTTCAAAAATATGCACACCAGACAGATTTGTCCAGCACTCTCATAGGTGGTGACACCTGGTGAGAGAAATTGAAAATGCAATATAGAGTCTGAAGGCTGACTCTGTTATCAAAAATATAATAGTTACATACACTGTAGTACCCACTGTACACTGTTGTAACATTGTTGTACCAATCATACACTGTAGTACCGAAGTACCCATTGTCCACTGTCTTAACATTGTCATTCCGATCATACACTTAGTACTGAAGTGCCCATTGAATACTGTCGTAACGTTTTTGTACAGATTGTACACTGTTGTTCTTCAAGTACCGACTGTACATTGTCGTACCAATAATACATTGTAGTACTGAAATACCAATTGTACAATGTCATACCAATAAGCTTTGAAGACACACACACTGATTTGCTATGCAGCAAATCATATTTTCTAGTTTGCCTTGTTTTATCATGAAACGTTGCTTCCTTAGCAGACTTTCTCTGGTCCTCGATCGGGGGGCCAATGGTCTATCGCCCTCCAGAAAGTCTGACTGGCAACATGAAACAGTAATTTACACGAAAGACCTTTTCACATTTTCCCATTCCCTGAGTGGAGAATGGTCTTGGTCTAGTGCATCAGGGCAGGAGTGCTCAGGTCTACTGAATAGTAGTTCTATAAATTGTTGTGTAGAAAAGGCTGTATTTAAACTACGACAATTTCCCATTAACAAGAATGTCAAATTGTCTATGAAATTATTTGATTCACTCATTTTCCCCATCCTATCGTATGGTAGGGAAGCATGGGGCCCTTGCTTAGTGAAGGGTATTGAAAATAATAATATTATGAATTTTTTTGTTAAGCCAGTGGTGGAAAGGGTCCACACTAAATATTGCAAATAAATACTGGGTGTACATAGAAAAGCTACTAATTCAGCTGTAATAGGTGAACTTGGTAGCTACCCCATACTAATTGAAATTATATGTAAATCGGTAAAATACTGGCTACACCTACAGAACTATGACAAAAATTCGCTGGTCTACTCATGTCTATTAGAAAACTATGTACAATATCATGAAGAAACAATTGTTGGCTTAAATATATACATGATACTTTAGAGTGTGTTGGTATGAGAGAAACATGGAACAATTTTGGCGGTCATAACACCAACAGTTCTGTGTCTTATGTAAGAGAACTTCTGCAGAATACTTACGAATCTCAGTGGCTTAACCACATTAGAGGATCTGGTAAAAATAACCAACACAAATTACGAAATTATTGTAAATTGAAAACTAAATTTGAGTCAGAGTCCTATCTAGCCGGCTCCATTCCAGTCATGAAAAGGCAATTAAGCTTTCACTAATTTGAGGATCAGCATCCACACTTTGGCAATAGAAACAGGCCACTATGCCCACCCAAAAACACCACTGGAGCAAGGACAATGTTCCATGTGTGACATTGATACTATTGAAAATGAAGAACATGTGATATTGCATTGTAACTTGTACAATAACATCAGGGAAGATTTATTTGTAAATTTAAACAACTACTACAGTGGGCTTTATTTGCTAACTGAGATGGAAAAATTTATAACGATACTGCAATCAGGAGATAGCCCAAAGGTACTCTCTTATGTAAATAAAATTTTTAAAATTCGACAACAATGACTCGGGTACTAAATCTCGGTAGCTAACTCACCATGTATATATAAGTGTTTGACTGGGTGCACCTGTAGTTAGTTTTGTTGTATTTTGCTGTATTTTCATATTCCATGTATATTTCTATTGTCATGCTGACCATATCATGTATCCAAGATGAATGTCAATAAAGCTTTATGCCATTTATGTGTAAACTAAGTGATCAAGTAATGAGGAAGATAGTAGTAGGTTTATGACCCCCAAATTACTTAATTGGTTCTAAATCATGATGCAAAATAAAGAATGAAGATACCTAATCCGGCATGACCGCACAACAACCTGCTGTTATAATCCCTTGTTTTACATCAAACTGGACAGATGGTGTGTCATGACAGGTAATTTTTAAAGGGAAATTAATGATAGCTACTATATATATATATATATATATATATATATATATGTGTATATATATATATATATATATATATATATATATATATATATATATATATATATATATATATATATATATATATATATATATATATATATATATGTATATATATATATATATATCTGCTGTGTGTGGCCACCCCTTCAGGCAAGTTAAAGTGACCACATACAGCAGGTGACCTGCTACTGCAGGTAAATGTACAAAGAAACTGACTCCTATGGCTAAGTCTAATGGCCACAATGTGGCTGTTCATGGCAGTGGTTGCATACAGCAGGTAGCACTGTATACTATACATAAAATATGTATGTATGTATGTATATATATATATATATATATATATATATATATATATATATATATATATATATATATATATATATATTCACTCTAGAAGCTTCACGCTTTGCTGAAGTAAACAAGGAATTCACCATAGGGTTCAAGCGCCCTCAGAACCTGGGGGACGTTTTGGTTCATTCGAGAATCAAAATTCGAGAATCAAAGGCTCCACATTCACTAACCCAAACCCTGCAATTTCAGGCAAAAAACATGTCAATGAATGCAATCGATAAGATTGCAAATACTGCTCCTGCCTAAACACCACAGGACAGATAGCAAGCACACAAACAAAAAGGACTTATTTAGTCCCAAAGGGGGCATGCTGCGAGAGCTCCAATCTCGTATACCTCCTAACTTGTAAAGTTTGCCACAAACAGTACGTAGGACAAACCAAACGTCCTCTGCAAGACAGACTCCGCGAACACTTTCGTTACATTACCAACAAAGTAGTGACACAACCACTAGGGAGACACTTCGCCCTAGCAAACCACACAGGACTCGACCTTGAAGTCCATGTACTAGAGTACATGCGAACCCCCCCCTAGACTAGCACGCAGCAGAGATTTGCGGCTAACTAGAGAGAAACATTGGATGCACCAGCTTCGCTCAATTGAACCATTCAGCCTCAATATCATGGGAAAGTGAGCTTTCTTGCTCAGTCTAATGCTAAATTTTTATTGTCTTAGCTCACTTCCCCATCCTATCCATTCTTTGACCACATTTGTGCTAAAAAATTTTGAACGTTAAAAGCCTCCAGTCATTTTCGACATTTGCCTTGTCGTTTAGCTCATATATATGTATTCAGTTAAACCTCTCTAACCGAACACCTCTGTATACCAAACACCTCTCTATACTGAACACCATTTCTCGGTCCTAAATATATACATGTACTTTCAATGCTATCAAACCTCCCTATACCGAACACCTCACTATACTGAACACTTTTTTCCGGCCCCAAGGGTGTTCTGTATAGGGAGGTTTCACTGTATATATATCTATATATATATACATCACATCCTGGATATGTCGGGAATTGCATTCTATATCTTTGGAAAAGGTTTCATGAAAACCCTTTTATCATGGTTGTAGCACAAGGGTCAGTGTCCAAAACAGAAATCTTGTAGGAATGCTGTGCTTACTGCCATCATTATTTAACAACAGAGACACATATTATGTAAATACATCATGGAATTTTTCATTAATTTCTTTTCACTTTTGTTTTCAAATCCTGCAGTTCATACAACACTGTGGTTCAAACCTGTCATGCAAACAGCTTCAAGTTGAAAGCTTAAGTGAAGTTGTGCTGGCAAAGGATCCTGAAAATGAAAAGAAAGCTGTCATGGTAAAATATGCAGTGCCTCATGTGAAGGTGAGTTTGATGTAATTTGACATCAATTACAAGATAACAAAACATTATCATTTCTACTTAAGATCTGTATATTCATATTTATGAAACCCTTTTGTTTTTAACAAGTTCCAGAACTTCTTTGGATAGACAAAATACACATATTTATGTGCATGTCAAAGATGGGACACTTTTGTATACACTTCTACAACCTGAACCAGTAGTGAATATTAATGGAGATATTATGAAGCTGAATTTTCTTGAAAAGTTTACATATTTGGATCATTATTTAGAAGGTAAAGGGGGTTTCCCCACTGACATTGTGGGTATTCTTATTGACCATGCTTGTGTACTGGAAGCCCCATTATTTTCTCTACTTCGTACCAGCCACTATTTCTAAATTTGCTCAACACCATATCTTGTATTTGGGCAAAATTGTAACTTGTACCAGCATTCTGGGACTCCACACCCCCCCCCCCCTTTTTTATTTTAGTCCTCATTCTGTCAGATGATTTTGACGTGTCTTGTTGTTATTGCCTTGCATGTAAGGCAAAATATGTTAAAACACAATTTTTATGCATGTTTACATAAAGTGAAAATCAAACTCTTTCAAGCTTACTGTACGAATTTTATACTTTACATTTATGGTTTAAGTTTACTCAAGCTCAGACAAACAAATTTTGAACATTTTACAATGATGCCTTTTGCTGCATGCTGGCATACCCCAGTTATTACTCAGCTAGTGGTATGTTTGTGAATAATCATGTATCATCCAATGCAAAAGTGAACAGGCATATAATTTATAACTTTTGATTCAGGTTAGAGAACAGTGCAAATCTTTTGATTAAAACTTTATGTGCGTCTGGTATTAAAGAACTTGTCCCAGCACACTAATAATGCCATAAGTCAGAGAAAAAATGGTTATTTTATTGATTGGTAAAAGGGAAAAAAATGAAGTTTTGCCGCAAATATATAGGAACACAGTGTTCTTATCGCTGCATTGCACACTAGCTTTGAAACAGCACTGTCATGCAACTCCATCAATTCTCATGAATATTAATGAGGCAGTTATGGCAAGTCTGGATGTAGGCACTTCTTGAATTTCCAACAGGTGCTCAGCTGTAGGTTGGACCTCAGTCTATAAGTGTCCTGCCAGCATCAGGGCAGTCTGTCTGGGCTCATGAAAGGTCTCCAGAGTAGGGATATGAGTATAGTCAATATGAATGTCTGGGTACAACTCAGACATTTTTTTTTTGGAGAATTCTTTTTTCTTTCTTTCCTTTTTTTTTCTTCTTTAAGACCAAATTTTATCCAGAGCTTTTCTCAGACACTATTGTTCCTAAAACCACCAAACTTGGCAAGGTGACTCACCAATGAGTGAAATTGTGCATATTGTTTGGAATTGTCAAGATTTTCAAAATAATGCAAATTAGGGGCAATTAAAACTTTAAAGCTCCATATCTTCCAAACAATTGCAGATACATGTAGACACAAAATTTCAATGTGCAAAGATAGGTTTGTGACACCTGCCAATATAGTGGACAGTAAATGAAAGTTGTAGAATTTTAAATTATGCTAATTAGGGGCATTGAAAAATTTAAAAGTTGAATATCTCCAAAACTGTTATAGATAGAGATGCCATTCCAACTTCAATTTATAAGTTTGTGGCAAAGCCGCATCCAATGTAGGATTTTTACTTCTGCAAATTAGGGGAATATGCAAAATTTAAATCTTGAATAACTTCAAAACTATTATAGATAGAGGTGCCATTTCGACTTCAATTTTTCACTTACCATTCTATACACAGATCTTGCCTTATCTGCCACGTCAGATTCCGACTCTAACTGACATATTACTTCCATTCATTTCTTGTGCTTATCAAGGGACGGTTATAATATCAGTATTGAACTTTATTCTTAATATTCCGACTCTTACTAACATATTACTTCTGTTCATTTCCTGTGCTTATCAAGGGACGGTTATAATATCAGTATTGAACTGTACTCTTAATATTTCATGGCGGCAAAAGGATGAAAACACTCTCGAGACTTGACTGTTTCAAACCATTTATTTTTATTATGTTACATTGGTAGATATTGCGTGACTGTTTCACAGACATATTAGGATGCATTTCCATCTTTACAGAACTAAGACCCTTCCAAGTCACGATAATTCATTACGTCATAATTGCACATCACATGTTACCGCGACAGCTCGCTGTACACTAAGTCAGAGCTGCACCTCTTTTGGGTGCTTAATGTAAGTCTTAACTAGGTTACTCATTACATGTAGGTAACTGCTTTGTTGTACCTTTTATTTACTGATTAATTGGAAGAAAGATATCCAGCTATAGATGCATTCAGGCCTTTAATAATTGCATCATTAATACTTTACATATGAAGAAATTTACATCATGTATCATAACATAATAATTTTTTTTAATTTATGACACAAATGCAGTAGATTCAAATTTGGGTCACAGATATTATTTTCAAGTAGGAGATGCTAAATATAGTCAGAGATTCCAGCTGGTAGGGTACAGGAAGTGCCAGTGATTTGAGAAAATTGACATAATTAAATTTGAATGACTTTTATGACCAACAAACAGATCTTCCGCCCATGTCTAGAGAGTTGGAGTCTCTGTATCATTTGGATATATTCTTTTAATGGATGCACAGTTGACTGTGTGGCAAGATGCTTGCCTTCCACCTGTTCTAGACACATTCAATTCTCAGCCCACCGAACAAGGGCAGATAGTACTTAACACTCTGACTGTGGGTGACAATTTTCCCCCCATGTTCTTTGCTTTCCTCAACAACACAAAAAGGTAGGAAGCATGTACCAACATATGCACCATGGAAAATGACTAATATAGGTTTGGCCTGATTTGCAATATGTAAAACATATAGGTGAACATTTAGACATTTTCTTTTTTTTCTTTCTCCCTCTTTCTATCAGTATTCAGGTGCAAGCATCCAATTGCCACCAGACAGACTGACACAAGAGTTTGATACATTGAGCAAATTTCACTCCATCAGCCAAATCTGTGTTTGTCATCCTTATCTATGTTGTAAGGAAACTCAAACAAGTGAGTATATTTTTTGCACATAAATTTTGTTGGACAAAGTACATATGTTTAGGTATTACTGATTCAGTCACAAGTAGCTTGGCACTGGCATAGTAGCTACTTATCTTTGTGCTTAATGGGGGTGGGGGGTGGGCAGAGAGGCTAAAGGGTATTTCCATACCAACCAAGGAGGCTCCCACTGTAACCTCCTTTATACCAACCTACTGGGTCATTTTATTACCATAGCAGCATACTGGAAGCCTTCTTATTTTAACCCTTTCCCCCTTAAACCGGCCAAAACCGGCTGGTGGTCAAATGTCGTCTGCTTCAGCATTTTCAACTGATTTCAACAGCAATGAAAAACAATTTGACTGAAAATTGAAGATGAGACCTGTCAAGACAACATGACAAAGCTGTTGACCCAGTCTTAATTCAAGGGGAAAGGGTTAAGTGGGCCTACTTCATACTGGACATCATTTTGGAACATTTATTTTTTTATACACTGCACTGGACCAAAATTATTCATTGAACCAGCATACTGGGACCCCAGTTAGCCCCACTATATGTTTGCCAGGTGAAGTGGAAAGACTTACCTGGGCCATAGAAAAAATTGCCTTGCATGACATACATGTATTGTACTGTGACTTGTGGTGTTCTTTACAGCTAACTGAGCACTTTGATTTGTTCTCTTTCGGCCAAAAGAATGTGATCTATATTTATGTGTAGGCCTATGTTTACATGTGTACAAAAATGCATGGTGAATGTTACAGTAATAGTTTTATTATTTGTTTTTGTTATATAGCAAAATGTTACAGAACATATTAGCTTCAAATAATTTTTGAAGTTGTTTTTATGTTATTTTCATCGACACATGTGCAGATCAATTTACAAATGAATGCATAAAGTGTTCTGTACTGTACAATGAAACAGTTAAAATTGTTGGACTGTTTATAGTGATTATGGAAGATCCAGGCAATGGAACAACCTTGCAAGGTCAAATAGATGCTGCTCATCTGGACATGAATGTGATGCAACAGTTAGCAAAGTTCTTGGCTCATCTGCACCAGTCGACACACTCATCCAGCCTGTCTGCCCGAGAAACAGAACAACTTCAACAACAATTTGAGTCTGTGTTTCTCTCTTTCATTGTAACTTTTAATATTAAGCTTGACACTCATAAAGTCAAATTAAACCTAGTTAGTGCAAAATTCACACTGATTTTGACATTGTTTTAGTTTAGTTTTTGTTTTAAATTTTAGCTCGGCTAGCTTGCTAGTCAGGCTGAGCTTTTAGGAGGCTCAGTCATCCATCCGTCTGTTCACAATTACATTTTCGATTTCTTCTCCTAAACTATTGGCCAGATTCACTTCAAACTTGGTGCTAATGCACCGTAGGTGAATCTCTACCAAGTTTTTCTTCAAATGGTCACGCTCCAGTGATTTCCGGATTTTTTTAATGAATTTTTAAATTCTTTTTGTGGGTAGTTCTTCAAAAGTCTTCTCCGAATCCGCTTATCTAATTGCTTTGATATCACACAGGAACACTCCTAGTTCCTAATTTGTCCACTTGATGGTGCTGCAATTTTTGCTATTTTTTTATGATTCTTTTGTGTGTCGTTAGCTAATTTTGACTTCTTCAGAACCGTCACTCAGATTAAGCTGAAAGTTGGTGGATGTGTTCTTTGTGAAAGGGTCAAACAAAGCTGTTCACCAGGTGGTACTGCTGTGGATTCCTGATTTTAAATGGTTTGTTCAATTCAGGTACTTATCAATAAATGCACCTTTCCTATTGATTACCATGCAAGTCAATGGTCATTTTAATGATAAATGCACATTTTTGAGTTCTTCTCTGAAACTGTCAGCCAGATTGACTTCAAACTTGGTTGCAATGTAGCTTGGATAGTTCTCTACCAAGTTTTTTCAAATGGTCATGCTTCAATGTTTGGGGTTTTTTTTCTATTTTTTATGAAATATTTTTGTCCTGTTTTGGGGGCAAATCTTAAAAAATCTTCTTCCTGGAAAGAGCTCACCCACAGTGACACAGAAACACTCCTAGGGACTTTAAGTTCTTAATTTGTTCACCTGGTGGTGCTGCAGTTTTCCCCATTTTTTAATGATTTTTCTTTTCTTTTCTTTTCTTTTCTTTTCTTTTTTTTTTTCTTGGTGTTTTCGGTTTTGTCTCTTTCTCCTCCAGAACCAGCACTCAAATTATGCTGAAACTTTGTGGATATGTTCCATGTGAAAGGGTCAAACAAAGCTGTTCACTGCTGTGGATTTCTGATTTTTAACGATTTTTTCAACTCAGGTACTTATGGGTAAATGTACCTTTCCTATTGATTACTACACTGTATGTAAGTCAATGGGCCTTCTAATACTAATTCACATTTTAATGAATTTTTCTTCAGGCAAATCCTAGAAATACTTCTGAATGTTATATGCACTCAGCTAAAGCTCAACACAGGTCATTTCAGTTGCAACCTTGATTTTGTGGGACGAGGTTAGGTCAGTTGAGCATGGGCTGTTCACAGACCACTAGTTTGATAAAGGCATGATCTTTCAACTCACTTTTCTGAATTTAAGACACTACATGCATGTTGGTTGTTTTGTGCCAGTTTAACAGCTTGGTTTGCCCCTTTTAAGTACAACTCTTTAAATTTGTTGTTAATGATTATTATTACCTTACTTCATATGGTTATTTTCCAGAAATGGAGACATGACATCATTAGCAGTTGATGCTCTCTTCAAGCGACCATATGACAAAAAAGATATTCCATCTGGAGTTTCAGATGAGGTTAGAGCTGAGCTATCAAGGATAATGGAAGAACATGAGAACTGGATGGCTACTCTGGACAAATTTAAGAATCTTTATTTGGAAAAGAAAGAAGCACTTATACATGGAAACTTGCACTTTGGAACAATATTTGTCAATCAGGGATATCCCAAGGTGCATTTTGCATATTTTTGAGTACATGTATATACAATCTACCATACATTGTTAGGCCTATATGAAGATATTCATGATAAAAAGAATTACATGCATCTTGTGACAATAATGGGAATCATGTTGGATCACTCTTTCAAATATATTGTGGTACTCTTCAGTAAAATGGGTATTTTTACAAGTACTTACATTTTCAAAGTTTATTTTATATATATATATAATTTACATGTTTAGCAAACTACAATGATTGAAAATACATGTGAATAGGTATATATAATATTTGAGTTAATGACCAGTATGCTACAAATGCTCCTGTAATTAATCAAGCTCAGTTTGTCATATGCTTGTTGGAAAACTGATGAAAAAAAACGTTAGTTTGTGTTAGATTTCAAATTTGAGGATTTGGATATATTAAGTGTAATTAGAGTTACATGTATATGTAAAAGTATTGTGTTTTTATTTCCATAGAAAATGTGGTTCATTGTGCCTGTGTGTGACATCAGCAATAACATGTGGTTTATTATGCCTGTGTGTGACATTAGGAATAATGTGTGGTTTATTGTTGCTTTGGGGTGCACGGTTGGCTGAGCTGCAACACGCTCGCCTTCCACCTCTGCGGCCCGCCGGGGCCGGGGTTCGATTCACGGCCGGGGAAGCATGTGGAAAGAGTTCCTACCACTCTGACTGTGCATGGTGGTTTACTCCAAGTCCTTTGGTTTTCTCCACCAAACATGTAGGTAGGAAGTATATGCCACGATCTGTGCCATGGAGAGTGATTAATATAGGCTTGGCCTGCTTCGCAATCCATGTAAAAGATATGGGTCTATACTTTTTTTATTGTGCCTGTGTGTGACATTAGGAATAATGTTTGGTTTATTGTGCCTGTGTGTGACATTAGGAATAATATGTGGTTTATTGTGCCTTTGTGTGACATTAGGAATAATATGTGGTTTATTGTGCCTGTGTGTGACATTAGGAATAATATGTGGTTTATTGTGCCTGTGTGTGATGTCTGGAAATCTAGCATATCAAAACACCATCTTGCTGATGAGATTGATAAATTTGTTCATTTATTGCCAGGTGTTTGATGCAGAATTTTCTCGTATGGGACCCTGTGCATTTGATATTGGAGTAATAATGGCTCATCATATCATTAGTTATCATCATCATATGTTGACTCCAATGGATAATGATCAACACAGACAGATATCCTATCAGATGCTTAAAGCTGCCAATGTGATTGGTAAGTATCTAGCCAATTGTTTAAAGGTGGTCACAGTTGGTCAGTGGCAAATCAGGCACATAAGGTTAAACATGTAGTTGATAAATGACCTATCAGAAACTTGTGCATATGATGGGTATGGCTAATAAGCTAATTTTAACTGTGCATGTATCTTTTCATTTGAGAGCAGCAAGTTTATTTTTTTGTATGTTTTTTGGGGGGGGGGATGTTTTTGCTTTTGTTTGAAGTACTAATTCAAAAATGATTAAAATGTTGAATGATCCCTAAAATGGAAGGTAGTATAATATAGTATAATCCTGCCATGTCTGTACAAATTTCACTGGTGGCAGACTCTGGCAGAGTAGTTTTGATACACAGGTGTACAATATGAATCGTTGAATCAAACATTGTGTTATTGTTGTTTTTGATGACTACATGAGTAATTGACCATTCAGCATGTTACTAATTTTCACAGGCAAACAAAGAATACTTTGGGGGTCAGGGTGGGAGGAGGGCAGCAAGTTCTATGTACTGTTTCCTCAAAATGTAAAATATTGATCAGTATCCCAATTAAAATTAACGTTTTTAGAGTGCCATACTTGGGGGAGATTACATAGAAGAGAACTCTGAATACACTTGTCAAAATTTTTACATTATTTAATGGTCTCTTAGACAGTCAGATAGACCCCTTCACACCTTCATGATGCTGTGCATCTGAAACTTGCAGACATTTTTCTTCTCTTTTAAAATTTTAAATTGTGTTCATGTGCAGGAAAGACTTACTTTGACAATGTGACCTGCAGTGTGGGCCCGAGGGAGGACTACGTTAGAAGCATGATGAGTGAAGTGGCTGGCTTTACTGCCCTGGAACTTATCAGGAGGTATGGTACTTGAAATATACATATTGTTGCATAACAGAGCTGTTCCCATGGCTATTATGTAATTCATGGATAGAAGTCGATCTTCTGCTTAATAACGTGGACAATGTTTGATTTTGGAAAGTTGTACTCTAATTGCCTATATCATCCTTAATTAAAAAAAGAAAGACATACAGTGAAACCTGTTTTGAGATACCACTATGAGGAAAGACCACCTGCTTATTAAGACCATGTTTACCATGTCCCTTTTGCCATCGTTCCCATGTTATTGCACCTCTATTGAGAGAACACCTGCCTTATGTGACCACTTTTTGGCCTGCCCTAGAGGCAGGCTCTTAAAACAGGTTTTACTGTAAACTGTTTCAGGTAATTATTAATGCGTCAAAGTTGTATGCTAATACTTCAAGATTAGCTCTATCAGGCTTGATAGAATGACACATATCAACCAGCAAGACCTTTGAGTGAGAGCCATTCAACCCCCCCCCCCCCCCACAATTAAAAAAATGTGCTGAGATTGAGAAGAAAGGCCAATAATTTTGATGATGCATAAATCCTATTTTGTGTAAACATGAACCAGATTATTTCATGTGAAGTGCAATAGATATAGTAGTAATAAAGCCTTACAGCCATAAATTCAATCCAATAAAATCAGTTACTGCTGATTATAATGCTGTTGTCCTTGAAGCATGAAAGGCAAGCATAAAAGCATAAAATAATCTAAGTGATGTGAAAATCTCAAACAGTTGTTGTTAAGTGTGATCTGGCCTCCCTTCACCTGAGTGAGTGAGTGAGTGAGTGAGTGAGTGAGTGAGTGAGTGAGTGAGTGAGTGAGTGAGTGAGTGAGTGAGTGAGTGAGTGAGTGAGTGAGTGAGTGAGTGAGTCAGTGAGGAAGCAAGTGATAAATTTCAGTTGGACTCGCCTGGATTTTCTTTTCTTTCTTTTTCTTTTTTTTTTTCTTTTATTTTGCACTGTGGTATATATACTGAGGGAACTGAACTGGTTTGATAAGTTGTTGCTTGTAATGAATCAAAGGGGTGTGCGACCTTTTTTTAAAAAAAATTGTTTCATCTGTAATTGTGTTAACAGAGTTGCAGGACCCCAGCATCTGAAGTGCTTGGATCAGGTTCCAGGAGCAGCGGGGGAGATATTGCAGTCAGCCGCACGACTCTTGACTTCCCATGAACGTATCCATAATGTTGACTTTCTACTCAACATTGCCTTGATGCTAACATTTTAATAATATTCTGAATGACAGCCTCATTGGCACAAAGAATCAAAATACTGTTGTCCTTATGTTGAAAGAATATTCCATCAGTTCCTTTACAAACCATCTGTCTTTAAAAAACACATTTCCAGGATATTGCACTTAATAATTTTTGGGTACATGTAATTAATATCTCTCATGAAAGACCACAAGCTACTTAACCCAAAGAGTGCTCTGCAGAGGGAGATTTTACTTCGTGATATACTTGTTATGTGTAAATACATGTACATGTTAGTGCATTTGAATTCTAGGTACATTGCCATTGCAGTGATATTCAGACCACCTCTAATGGGAGGCTGCATGTTTTTTTTTACGACCTCTCTTCAAACATCCTTCATTATTCTTTGTTTAGTTTATTTTCCTGCATTTTAAAACCACAAACAGTATAAGACATTTTTACTGGCAGCACATGTTCGAAGTTATTTTCTTCCAATTCAGGAGATGCTCCTGATTTATCAATAGGAATTTAGGAAACTGCACAGACAATGTGTGACAATTTATGCAGAATGTCAAATTTTTTAAACAAAAAAAAGTGATAATTCGGGAGGTTTTTTTCCAAGATTCGGGAGACTGGGAGATTTTAAATAAGAGAGTTAAATTTCAGGAGATCTCATGAAAATTCAGGAGTTTTGGAACCTCGGGGGCAGTGCAGATATAGTCTTAAGTAGCAGGTACCTCTTTGTTGTAATACTTTCAGAAAATAAGGTTTCAATGAATTATCAGTTTGCATAATGACACATATATCACTTTCATCACTTTAGTTTTAGTTAAGCATGCCAGCAATTGCCTTATATTCCTGTTGTACATTACCACATGTGTTGCTAAATAATTAAAGCAGAAGTGACAAATCTGAGAGCCTTATGGCTGCCAGTTGTGAAGAGTCTACTAGTTCAGAAGAAGTGGCTAATTTGATTTCATTGAAGAATCCCAGCAAGCTTTAGGAAGTCCTGAAGAGAAACATTCTTTGAAGAGATTACTGTACTCCACATGTGAAGGGAAGTTCTTCATGAAATGCCAGATTCAGAATCTGAGACTTCTTTTACCAAGTTACAAATGTGTCATTTTGACATCTTGATGTATTAACAAATATGTAGTGGTTAAGTACACAATCATTCATTTACATTATGAGAATCAAAGTATTTAAACTTTGGATTTTTAAGTGATGTCAGAAACAGGAAAATTAGTGCATAACTGTTGAAAATTTGAAGAGTATGATTTACATTTTATCAGAGCATAATCAAATTCAAAACAACTTGTATGTTTTATATTTCATACTCATACACAAGGTCTAGTCACTGTATTCCTTGATGATATTTCAATGCAGTGTATGTACAAAACAGTGCAGCATCTGAACAATATGTTGCTGACTCTTTGACAATCCTGAATGCTACAATGTGGTATCCATTGTAAAGACTCACATTATCTGCTTTGTATCCAGAGTATGGAAGGTTAAATCACTTTTGTCAGACTGATCAGTTGTGATTTTAACCAAGAAATGCAATCAACTGTGAGAGTGATATTTAAAATTACAGTGGAAGTTTAGGAAGCTAGTGCACACTGGAGATTTCCTACCTTGAGCAAGACTTCTTCATTCAATTTTGCAAAGAGAAAATGGATGCTGTGTTACATTCTGGTCACTCATATTCCGTACTCACCTGGTCTTGTTATTTTATGTAATATTTCTGTATCAAAATCACCTTGCTGAATTGGAAAAAGCATTCCATTTTCAGACTGTCATTTGTGTCTCTGTTCTAAGTAGAATGTAGTTATATGAACATGATTTGCTGAGATCTGCTGGTCTTTGAATATTTGATGATTTATGTGAATTATGAAAAGGTTATAGTTTGTATGGAGCACACAGGATGAGAATACAAACTGCAACGAAGAAATAATTGTAAGCAGAAGACTTCATTTGAGTGATGGAATGTGAGGCCCATTTCACAAATTTATAATGATCGTGTTCTCACTGACCTTGGATTAGAGGCGTACATATAATCTGACCTGTCAATGGCCCCTTAGTAGAGGTGGCTAGTTAATGGAGGTTAATTTTTAGCTCTGCTGACCATAGGTCCTAGAGCTTATGTGATCACTCGTGTCTGGCCGGTCATCATTCTGTCCGGGTGGCTGTAAATAATTTGTCAACACAATAGCATCAACAATTTTAAAGTTAGCCTCTTGAAATTTTTTGGACATGTTCTATGAATGAAAGTCTAGGTTCTTTTTGTTATTAGTGGCACCACCTACAGGGTTACTTACTATACAGGCCAACAAGTGAAAAAATTGCACTCTGGTGTCCTTGATTTGTAATGGATCTTTGTGAAATTTGGTGGAAACAGTTGGGAGGCTAATATGTGGAATCCTAATAGTAGGCCTACTGGTGGTACTACCTAGAGGTGAACGGAAAATATGAGCCAATATGTGTTCAGACCTATGAAATTGATTATCATGAGAAATAATCAGACTATTAATAAACTTTTTTTTTTTTATTTAATAAGACATGCTCCCTAAGTGACATTTGCTTGACTTCCTTCAGCAACGTTACTCCCAGCTATATAAGCAGCAGTCAACGGTGTTCCAACTGCCACTGATGAGAATCGTGTAGGATTCAAAAGCTGTCTGGCTTTTTCCTGCTTCTGGGGTTTCTGTCACTGGTCTTGCTTGGTGTTTAATATTAATAAACTTCATCAAATGTCACAGCATATGTGTATCATGTCTGAAAGTATATGATATGGGTCACCTTGACCTACTTTCTTAAGTTCTCTAAGGAAATACATTTCAGGAGATGATATTCTTGTAAAGGTCATTCTATCTTTACATGTGAACATATGTGAATTTTACCATTACAAGAATATTAAACAGAAAAAAGTGTACGATGCATGCAGTCCTGGTGATGCTACTAGTGGCTTTCAATGGAACTAATATTATAGGTATAAAAACACATTAAGTTCAGTATTACGATCATAAATAAAGATGGAGCTTTGAAACTTACACCAACTATGCCTTGGTTCAATGGCCAATTTTTATGAAAATTGTGATGACCTTGACATTTTTTGAAGGTCAAAATACAAGTTGCATACATCATTGATACTTAAGAAGTAAAAAATATAGTGAGCTAGGGTTACTAAATTGATACAAAATATGTATTGTACATGAGTATTGATAATTTATACTTGATGAATGACCTTTAACCAACTTTTTGAGGGTCACTGATGGAATAAGTGAAAAAAAAAATTATGGACATTGTCAGGGTCCTTAATTTGTCATGTAACTCGATGAAACGTGTTGAGAATGTTGGGGAGGCAAAAATGTTTAAGTATTATGATACCGGTGGCGCCACAAGTAAGACAACACAAAATATCAGGGAGTGTATTTTGAGACAAGTATAATTCATTATCATCAGAAAGAATAATACTGTGATGATTCTAAATGCACGTGCATTATAAATGTATACGATGTGATTTTTCATATTACATAATCTGGGTGACCTTGATCTTTTCTCCCAAGGTCACTCAGGACATACAGTTAAGGACTCACTCACTGTTGTTTTGGCACGTGCAACAATATCCATCACAAGAATTGCATAAATAATCTATGATTACATGTGGAGCAAAGTGTTATCTGGTGGATAAGTCATACACTGAAATCACATAAGTTTTCTCACTTCATTTATATGTACCCGTACATACCATCAGTACCACTTGAACACTCACAA
Organism: Hermodice carunculata; assembly: GCA_964020975.1. Classification (NCBI taxonomy): domain Eukaryota; kingdom Metazoa; phylum Annelida; class Polychaeta; order Eunicida; family Amphinomidae; genus Hermodice; species Hermodice carunculata. The sequence goes on from OZ026613.1 coordinate 61,034,108, forward strand.
CTTTGAAATGAAGATGTAGGTGCAGTATAGCCATGGTGCCAGCAGAGCATTAGGCCCCTGGGCCTCTTGTTGCTGGATCAATTGTCTTTCATGGAAAGACATGTGAGTGAGCATCTAATAGAGGTAGTTCCTTCATAAAGATGGCTTCTTGGGCATACTTGATTGGTCATCTAATAGAGACAGTTCCTTCGTAAAGATGGCTTCTTGGGCATACTTGATTGGCCATCTAATAGAGGCAGTTCCTTCATAAAGATGGCTTCTTGGGCATACTTGATTGGCCATCTAATAGAGGCAGTTCCTTCATAAAGATGGCTTCTTGGGCATACTTGATTGGCCATCTAATAGAGACAGTTCCTTCGTAAAGATGGCTTCTTGGGCATACGTGTATTTGATTGTGTTTAATTTATATGTAATTATTACAAATCAAATGTTATATTTTGGAGAATTCATTACATATTCCTATGCTGAATGTACTATTTTGATAAAGATTTTAGATCTATACAAAATATAATAAAGGATATTTATCACAAGTACCAAGTCATTATATTTTATGTGATGATCTGTCCCGTATTTATCATATTTTAATGAATATAGGTATATTATTTATAATTGTTGTTTGTCATTTTCAAAAATAAATTGGAAATTCATGGTTATTTATGTACATTTCAAAAAAGTTCATTGTGAAAACTACATAACTGTACCTAGGTAAGTGTTAACAGGAACATCTAAGGGTATGTGGATGTTAATGCTATTGTTTAAAGAAGTGTAGAATCGACTGTGAACCATTTGGCTTTTCTCTAGTGAGCCATACTGTCTTAATGTGAACCATACAGAAAAAGTGTCAACCCTGATAATCCTCCCCGCCCCCCCCCAAAAAAAAAACAAAAAACAAAAAAAAAAACACACACACACACACACACACACACAAAAAACCCACAAAAAAACAAGGGGGTGTAAAAAAAATGAAATAGTGTGAAAAAAAACAATAAATTGAAAATGAAAAGTGCATTCTTCTTTCAGATATTGTTAAAATTTGACCATTCCCACTGAAAAGCAAAATAAAATGTTACCATAAAATCATAGGCCTGCCGTACAACCTAGCACCAAGTTGTCATGCTCAAAAATGTAGTTTGAATGTTATAAAAGTCTTCCTATGAAATGTATTTGTGACTTCATAACTTAAGTTTGAAACTTTCAATAAGAATACCATAACTTTATTATTTATTTATTCATTTATGATCTGTCAGTGAGGCATTTACTGATTTACTTATATATTCAGTCAACCATTTATCTGCGATATTTGAAGTGGTTTAGTTGAAACATACTTTCTTGAGCAATATATATATATATATATATATATATATATATATATATATATATATATATATATATATATATATATATATATATATATATATATATATATATATGTATGTATATAAAACTTTATTTCACGAGGGTGACGGCTGGTGAATCTTCACTTATCTCCTTTGAGACCCTCCAAAATACAGCAGGATGTTTCAATACAATGTATACAGTGTAACCTGTTTTGAGAGACCACTGTAATGAAAGATCACATGCCTTGTAAGACCATACATGTATTTCCAAAGCCCCTTTTGGTATCTTTCCCATGTTATTCCACCTCCATTGAGAGACCAGCTGCCTTATGTGACCACTTTTTGGCTTCCCCTTAGAGTGGTCTCTTAAAACAGGTTTTACTATATACAATACAACTAATACTGTGTGGTTACTGCTGGAAACAATACCATACAGATACAAGATAGTTGGAGTAATATCAGTATTGGTAAGTACCTCTCGACCACCATTTGCCTAGACCTCTGTGTCTGGGCTGCCCACCCATGAAATCGAGTTGAGTTCACTCACTTGATTCCTGAAAACCTGATGGTCCCCTGGCGCCATTTCTCTGTTCCTGTGCAACTGATGGTGACTCCTGGTGTGCATGCTGCCCTTCTCATCCTTCCTCTTTTGGAGATTAGTCAGTTGACATCAGCTATAAGCGGGGTTGGTCGGGTGGCCTTCTTTGGTGGTCAAGCGGTAAGGGCACTTACTAATACTGATATTACTCCAAACATGTATCAGTTACATAAGGTTACCTCTCGACTACCATTTGCCAATATATAAGCATATAGGTGCAGGGTGGAACATTACTGGCACACTGACCTCATTTGACCAGCAGGACCGGTAGCCTTGGGGTAACCATCGGTCCAAATATGGAGGCGACATATGTAGGCAAAACCTTAGAGCAATGTGGAGTTGAGGCCGCCAATAGCAGAATCTAGCCAAACCACAAACCTTCCTTACTGACCAGCATGGGATTTCACTAAACCCATCCCCCTCCACCCCTCAGTGCTCACCCGCCAATATGACAGCTGTCTGCCTCTTGGGGAGACGCCATCAGTTTCATCTCCATTGCATTGGACTTGGAAGATCTTACCAGGACCTAGTCGTGAAACTGCATGGCGGGTATGGTTCCTTGGGCAGTGGACTCCTGTGTCAGACTGGGACAACACGATGAACTGCCTGATACTGTTTTGAGATTAGGTCAACCAAACACAAACCCCATTAAAGGCTTGTACCTCATAAGCTCTGGCAGAGACAAGCTGCAAGGCACCAGGCCTTTCCAACGAGATCTCGTAGACCTTAAGGATCATCTGCTTAATCCACAAAGAAATCGTGTTTCTGCAAATTTGCTCCTTACGTGGGTTACTTAGTCATAGAGGAGACCTCCATCCGGTGAGTCTGTCTGTGTGAGAAAGGTACCAGCAAAGAGCTCTCACTGGGCACAGAGCTTTTTCCTCAAGAGGAGCAGCAGCAACCATAGCACAGATGGTAAAACCCTTGAAGGCTGTAGCCAGATCTCAAGCCACTTGGTTCTTTGCAAGGAAGCCCAAGTGAGGCCTCAGAGTGACCTGGGAGTGGTCAGGTGGCCATTGGAGTCGGCATACCCCGGATTGTGGATCTTGCTTCCTGTAGCTCCTGAAGCAAGCGTTAATAGAAAACAAGTTTTCCTCATCCAGTATTTAAGGAAAACCTGCTTGGGGTCCTCAAGGCACTCAAAAGGCCACTTCTTCAACATGACTAAACCAGGAGTAGGTCCCACTGAGGCAGGACCTGTCATGTCGGTGATGTAATGCAATGCACAGAGATCAAGGGTGAATTCCACGTCAATCACACCATTCAGAAGACCCCTTCCAATGAGCCGAGTAAATAGTTCAGAGAAGAAGATCAAAGCCTTCCTCTGGCAATTCTATGCGAGACCAATTCTGAGAAGCCTCTGTCTTGGGTGTGCTGTGAGATAACCACTAAGTGTGGAGGTTGAACACTTGAGGGCAACCAGGATCAGATTGCAATTGTGGGACCAAACCTTGGGCAGTACCCTTGGAAGGATCTGGCAGGGCCATAAGGCATACGCCCACAGATTGCACTAGTCCATCGTTAGAGCAACCACTGGTCGGGCCTGGTGGTCTGGGACAGGTTAGATGTAAACTGGCAGTTTTTCATTCTCGAGTGTTGTGAACTGATCCATATGTGGAGTTCCCCATCTGGCCTACATGGCCTGAACGACGACCCTTGGGTGAAGTGACCAATCCGTCCCTACTGGCTGACCCCTTGTCGAGAGTTGGTCGGCCAGGAAATCTTGATGACCTGGGACGTGCCTCGCATGCCTGCAGATGTCATGTTTGGAGCACCTGGCTAACTCTGTCAGCATCTTGGATGGCATCCTGCTCTGCGTGATGAGGAAGGCTTAGCCGCGGTCCTGTTATCATACATTATGAGGACATGTTTGTGCTCCACACGGTCTTGGAAGTGAAGGAGCGCAAAGAGTATTACCTCCAGTTTCAACCAGTTTATGTGGTGGGACACAAAGGCTGCCAGCCAAGGGCATGATGCTGTCTGACTCTCTGTGTGAGCTCCCCACCACGACCAAGAAGAGTGTGTGTAAATGGTGAGCTGGGCCTAAAAGGTTCCAGCGTTTGTGCCTTCATGATGTTATCCCTCACGTTCCATCACAGAAGGTGCAGATGATCCTCATTGAGAATTGGCACTGGGGACTGATTGCCCTGGTCTCTTGTCCATCTGCCCCATAGAGCATGCTGCAAGGGGTGATGGTGAAAACAACCAAGTGAGACCTGGGAGTCCATCGGGGACAGGGAGCCCAATAGGGCAATCCATTGTTGAGCCAAGCAGACCTTGCCAGTCAGAATAGCTTTGAGCAGGGACTGAAGTCTTGCCCATCTGTCTTCAGAAGGGCGATAGATGTAGGCAACTAGGTCAAACTGGATGCCAAGAAAGACGAAAGTCTGCCTCCAGCTGAAGAGTCACTATCCCAGTGACCCAAGCATTGGCAGAGTTATAGAATGGTCTGTTTGTGACGCTGCGAACCCAGGCGCCAAAGCGCTTGGATAAGCCAATCATCCAGATACAGATGAATGCAGATGGCTGAATGATGAAGGTAAGCAGCAACTGTCTCTCCAACAACAGCCAACTGGGCACTGTGCGGAGTCTAACAACATGGCGGAGTAGCAATCCCGAAACATCGCAATCCAGCATACAAAAGTTGGGAGGGTCAAAGCTTTCCTGACTTCTTGCCTCTACTGGAAGGCTTGCCCTTCCCAGATGGCTGTATGCTCTTCCCAAGTGGTCGCAGTCCATAGACAGCACGAGTCAAGGGTCGAGTGGACCTGGTGTGAGAAGTACCATGCTTCAGGGCTGAGGCAGCCAAAAATGAGTGACAGAGCAGAGTCGGTCAGCACCTTGAAACAGGCCTGGTCGGCCTAGCAGGCTCGAAGGTCCTGAGCCTGGCAGACCATCTCCACCATCTCTCCTCCAAACAGACAAATCCAAAAGCAAAAGCTCATCCTCCTTGGTGTTCAGGTCTGAAGATTCCAGACTCGCGAGAAGAGGGCGGTTATGCCCAAGGCCTCATCAAGCAAACAATTGTCGGCAGCTGATTGAGCAGCTGCCTGTGCCAGCAGGGGATCTGTCAACACGCATAGCATTAGGGTAGCAAAAACCTCCACAGTAGTAGTCACAGCCACAGACACTGCCTCAACTGGTTCGGCACAGGGGAGGCAAGGGAGACCCATGTGCCGAGATCTTAGTGGTTGTCAACAAAGGCATCTGCTGGCCAAGGGATCTGTTTGGATCTCCAGGAGGCCAATGGCAAGGACCTTGGCTGCTGCCGACTGAGAAGTGTGCGGGGGGGGGGGAGGCGGAGGGAGTTCAGAGAACTTCCAAACCTCAGGTTTGAATGAGAGCTGGCTCAAGGAGGAAGCAGGGAGCTGCTCCACCGACAGAGTCTGCTCAGACTCTGCAACAGCAATAGTGGCCAATGCCTAAGAAGACAAAGTCTCCTCTGTTCCCCATGGAGCTTAAGTTCTGCTTGCCACTCAAGAGAGTGGCAGCATACCTGGCTCAAATGCAGGAACAAGTGGGATCACCAACTGCTGTGGCAAAAGCCGCCTGAGGTGCAGGAGGGACTGTGGTAACTGCATGTTGTTGGGGGAACAGAAGGTACCGCTTGGACCACCGTTCCAACACCGCCAGTGCCAAAGACCCACAAACAGCAGAAGGCACCCATACAGGGCTGGGTGTCTTCCTTCTACTTCCCCTTTGCCTTTGCTTAGATCAGAGGTCTTGGTCCCCAGAGCTCGGGAAGTATGCTAAGGCACTGATGATTTGCTGGGCACTCCTGACTAAAGATCTGAGCTTTCGGACTGGCTGAGGTACTACTGGCTTTCCGTACTTCTTGAACTTACAATCTGAGCACATGTACTCAAGCACTCAGACTGAAAGAGGTTCCAGAATATCCGGACGGGAACCTTTAGGTTTCCAATCTGGAAGCACAGGTTTGCATGATCACTACTCCCAGCACTCGGACCCAGAGGATAGAGATGTCGACAGCGGCAATCTCTGCATGGCTGACTTTTTTGAAGCTCCAAACAGTCTGCTGAGAGGGGTCAAGCAATGCTGGAGCATCTCAGCCTGCGTTTTTGTGTTCTGTGACATAGACTCCAAAGCAAAGGCAAGCTTTGGGTCAGTGCCAAGAGCAGAAGTGGGTGCCATTTGGGGTACAGGCTCCTGATCCCCATGAGGTGATCTCTTGCTTCCTAACTTTGGACTGCTGGTCTACCCCCTACTCTCCCATGGGGCTTCAGGCATGGAAACATCCATCATTTAGGACTGCGGACAGCTTGCAGTAAGTTTACGCTCTTTCCCATCAGCCACATGAGACTGCGGATGAACAGAAGTAAGTCTACGCTTTTATTCCTGGGGAGTCCTAGGTGATGACTCAATGGAGTCAGTCATTTCAGCTCGGCATTTGGCAGCTATGACCTGCCGCCTATGCCTCGCATGATCTGACTTTCTCCATGCATGCTCAAAGAGCAGCCATTTGTCCTCTCCCCAATCCTGACAGTATTTGCAAGTTAGCTTGTGAAAGCAAAAACGACCCTACTGCATGGGACAACCATAGCAGTGTAGATGGTCATTCCATGCTGCCTGCACGTAGCAGTTCCAAGAATCCAATTTCTGCCCATGATCCAACAAGGACTAGGATGTAGGCAGAGTGGTCACTGGATCAACACCCATATAGCATGACTCCGAAAGGACTCAATTAGCTTGGTAGGCACTGCTTTTGCTCTCTCTGTGATCTGTTTGCCCAGACGCCATCTTAAAAATCTAGATTTCAAGTCAATTGGCCAGCTTTGTTCCTAATTATTTCAGTGGTGTCCAAACAAAAAAAACAGCTTTCTAGGTCTCCAAAGATCCGCAGACCACTGAGAAAAGATTTTCCCCCAATAAGGGTGTGCATAAAGCACTATAGCAGTGCGTGTGAACAAAAGTTCATGGAGCTTCAACTCAAAAAGGCAAGCCAGTAATGGGGCCCAAAAGTGGAAGTATGAGATGGGGAACATGCGCACCGTGAGTCACCACCAGTTCCACAGGAACCGAGAGATGGCTCCACAGGACTGTCAGGTTTTCAGGAATCAAGTGAGTGAACTCAACTCAATTTCATGGGCTTTCAGCCAATTAAGACACAGAGGTCTAGGCAAATGGTGGTTGAGGGGTAACGTTACATTACTAATATGATAATCTTCATCTTTGCCTGATACATGTACTGGATTTCAGATGATCTGGAAGACATTAAATATAGGGCGCATCTCTTTTTGAAAATCACAGTACTTTGAGGATTCTCTTACTTCAACTGGTAAAGAGTTACATAAAACTGCTGCAGAATTACTCATTGCCTTTTAGCTCTGCCAACCAAAGGTCACAGAACTCATATGATCGCTCATGTCTGTCCATCCATAAACTTTGGCTGCTTAGTGGGATACCATCCACAGTTTTCAAGTAAGCCCAATATAACTTTCAGGATTTGCAGGTTGTATGAAAATATAGGTCCCTTTCAATATTGGTAGTGGCACCTAGAATATTATGTAGAATAGGAGTTAAAATGTGAACACTCTAGCATCATTAATTTTTGGCGGATCTTCAACGAATTGATGGGAGGTCAAAGTCTATGTTGCTAATAATACTAGTGGCGCCACCTATAATTTGAAGAAAATTATGAGCCAAAATGTGTTTCAAGATATAAAATTCCCTATTTGGGAAAGCAATTGGATCAGACTTGCTAAATTTATAGGATATATAGACCATGTCAAATGCTAGAATGACATATAATATCAGTGACCTTGACCTACTTTTGTGAAGTCACCATGCCTGTAAAGTTGAAAGAGGTGATTTTGTAATGGCAGGATGTAGCTTTGACTTCAATGGCAAAGAGAATTGAGCCTGCAGATCAAAATTGCACTTTAAAAAAAAGTACATAGAACTGTACTTGAAGATCTACTTTTTGAGTCACCATGACCCATTAATTATGGAGTTTGGTGCTTGTCCAAATTTGTTGTTTTTCTTCAATAACTGGAAAAGTTATAGCAGAATTTCAACAAGCAGACTATGTATGGGGGAAAGCTAGATGTAAGTCGCATGTATTTAATATAATAATTTTTTAATCCGAGTTAAAGGTCAAGGTCAAATAGCCAGTTTCAATATAGGGGTCATCTTGTGAATGCTTTGCAACTCAAATATTTTAGTTAGGCCCATATAACGTTTAGAAGTTATAAAGTGTAAGAAAATCTTTGTCGACATCAATGTTGGTGGCGCCATCTATAGTATTAACTAAAATATAGGTCAAAATAAGAAAATCTTGTGACCGCAATACCATCCACAGTTTTCAAGTTAGCCCAATATAGCTTTCAGAACTTATAGGGTGTATGAAAACCTAGGTGGATCCCTGAGATATTGGTGGCGACAGCTACAAAATTATGAAATATAGGGGTCAAAATGTGAAAATCTTATGAACACTTTAACATCTTTATTTTTTGGTGGATCTTCACTAAATTCGGTGGGATTGTGGGGGAGGTCAAAGTTAAAGTTGCTGATGATACTAGTGTCGCCACTTAAAATTTGATGGAAATTATGAGCCAAAATGTGTTTTAAGAGATAAAATTCCATATTTGGGAAATTAATTAGATTAGCTTACTAAATTTGTAGGATATATAGATAATGTCCAATGCTAGTTATGTAATATCAGTGACCTTGACCTATTTTTGTGAGGTCGCCATACCTGTAAAGTTGAAAGAGGTGGTTTTGTAATGGCAGAGTGTAGCTTGGACATCAATGGAAATGTCAGCACAGCACCAGACCCATGGGCTTATTGTATTGCATAATCTGGGTGACATTGATCTTCTGTCCCAAGGTCACTGAGGATATAAAGTTAAGGACTCACTCATTGTTGTCTTGGCACATGCAACAATATCCATCATATGAATTGCAGAAATAAGCTATGATTACAAGTGGAGCGAAGTGTCATCTAGTGGACAAATCAGACACTAAAATCATATAAGTTTTATATGTTGCGAAGCCACTTGAGGACTCGCAACTTTAAAATGAAGATGTAGGTGCAATAAAGCCATCGTGCCAGCAGAGCATTAGGCCCATGGGTTTCTTGTTTCTTGAATTCCGTCCATCGTTTGGTTACATACAAATTATTGGACATTGTATACCTCAATTGAAGAGAATGTGTATCTTTCACATGCATAAAGATTTTTGCATATATTCAGGTGCCAATGGGTTCTGAGATTTGCATACTAACAGAAACTTCCTGTATTCAATCCTCTTCTGCAGTGACAACTAGTTCAACTTTACAAGTGCTTGTCGGTAGCTTGTCCACTGACCTTTAATATTCAACACTCATAATGCTGCAGTTTTATGTAACCTCTGAACTATTTGCAAATAATTGTGATTTACAATTCCCCCACAATGTGCAAAAATGATCAAACAATGGTAATAGATATGCAAAGTAATGCATTTTTCTCACATGGAAAGGTAATAAATCCTTAATTATTTTCAGTGATGACAAACTAGCCGCAAGTTTCTGACACATGGCTGACACTTGATTTTCCCTGCTGAGATACTGATCAATGAATAAACCCAGAACCTTATGATGTGACACCTTTCCTAACTTGGTGATATTGATCTTTACATTTGTGTCAGTAACTGGGAGATTTCTGGATTTTTGTTTTGAACATACCAACATAACTTTACTCTTAGACTGATTAACAAGCAAGTCATTTTCTTTAAACCACTCGTCTACACATTCAGTCTTGTTGCTTAAGTTTTCTTCCACCTGTTTAACATTTTGTCCTTTGATGAACACCGTGATGTCATCAGCATACATACTTATACGCTAGGAATGTGAATCCATTTTATCCAAATGCAATACTAGACAGTTAACAAAGAGTATAAACAGTAAAGTCCCCAAGGATGGAACGGGGGGGGGGGGGGCTCCATATGTGACAGGTGCTGATTTTGATAGTGTTTTATAAATGGAAACTTTCTGAGACCTGTTAGTTAAATATGTCGGAACCAAAGTACACTGTCATTACTGCAACGGTAAAGAGCTAACTTCTGCAATGGTTATTCATGATTAACTCAATCAAACGCTTTCTTCAGGTCCAAAATAACAGTTCCAACAAGATTTCCATCATCTTGAGCAATTGAGAGACACGACGGAGGCATAGCTATGTGAGTCTTGCTTGGCAATAAAGCAAAGTGCTTGTTGCACAAAGATCAGTTTCTTTACCAAGTTTTGGTTATTTATAGCATGCCTATAAGGAGCTGGTAACTGCGACCATGAACTTGACCATAGAAGTTGACAGTAAGTAGAGGATTTGAGACGAGACTGTGTTGTCCTTCATTAAGAATTATTTTTACAATGAAACATGCCTAATCTCTCAGTTTAATGTCATAATTATTAACACAACAGTCTGACAAATATAAGAAGGAGGACCTAAAAAAACTCGAATGCCATGCAAAGGAAATAAATACAAAAATATTAAGGAAAATGTGGTCTAGAGCTTTTTGGACACAGTTATACGTACTTAGACACTTCAGTTTGGTATGTTTGTACCTATATACATGACATATTTCCTTTATATTTGAAAGGGTAAGGATGTTGAAAATCACACAATTTAATGGCATTTAAAAGTTGAAATCTTGAATGTCTTCAAAAGTATAATACATACAGATTCCACTCCAACTTCTATCTAGATGACATTCATTGTGCATCTAATTAAAATAAACAAAAAGTCTCAGCCATTTGAATGATGCCTGTAGTCAGTAACATTTCAAATCTGAATTTTTAATTTCCTCAAACTACTAGTTAGAAGTGCTATTCTAACTTCTGTATATATTTATCCTTCAAAGTCCAATGTTCAGCAGCACTGCCACTTTAGCACTGTCAAAAATTTTATCAGCCAACATCTATACTCTTCCCGTCCGTTCCTGTCACTATCACTGCATCACTTCTAGCTGCTAACATATAACGCTGAAAATTTGAATTAATTTCTTTCTTTTTTTAAGTCTTTCACCTACATGGAAAGAAGGTTTATACCATTTGTAATATGTATTTCTACAAAAAGTTGTTTCACGATTGACCTATACCATTTGCATTGAAGTTGCCCACCCCCAAGGGGTCCAAAGCTGCATTTGAGATTTAAAACAAAAGAAAACAAAAAACAAAAAAAAGGGCTTTTGATTTTGCCCTGAGTCAGACTCCATTTGTATTTCCAGTTTCTCAGTTTCTACAAACAGTTGACCTAGTGACCTATTTTGGGGGTTACCATGACATAGATTTCCGAGAATTTGGGTCATATACTGCTACTTTTGGACTGCTTAACTTAACTCAAAACCTGAAAACTTGATGTGGTGTAACAAACTGTATATGAAAAGGTTTGTACCCTCAGCATATTTTGTCTATTGTAAAATATAGGTCAGAGTTGAAGGTCAAGGTCATATGGCAGTGTGAAGAGTATATTTTTCAAAATTTTTTATTCTTCATTTTAAACGTAAGGACTCTCAGAAACCACAAAACCTGTTGAGATGTTGTTGCGTCGAAGAATGTGACTTAAACAGAAGTTGTGCATCTGACATTAGTTTGGTGATCTTGGCCTACTTTTCTCCAATCGGTTGGCCGTGTGGAAAAAATGGGGGGGGGGGAAGAGTTGCATAACTTGAAAAATTGTCAATCAATTCAAATAATGTTGAGCTCGGTGAATAGCTGGATAGATTATCCTCACAAGTTTAAAATCAAGGTCATATGGTCTTTTTGGCAAAAAAGTTGGGGTTGGGATTGGAGTTGGGGTTGGGGTTGGGAAGTGATGAGGGAGGTCAACAAAGTTTGTACAAGCAGACTTTCAGGGAAGACTGGGGCCTGTGAGTCATCGTTGTAGCAGGATCATACTTATACATCTAATGAATTTTGAACAGAACTCGTAGCAACTGAAACGCAGCAAATTTTTTAATCTTGAATATCTTAATTTAAAAAAAAATACATATTGGATATCATCTCAACTATGTTATTGGTCATCGCATACCCAATGGATATGGTATGCTAACTTAATTCCTTACTACTTTAAACTCCATAAAAGAAAGGAATATCATTTCAATTTCTTAATGCACGATATTCAACAATCCGAATCTAAGTTAAGCACGGCTATACCTCTAAGCATTACATTTTCCTTTTGCGTGCAACTTGGTGGAAGAGGGATGCCTTCAATTTCTTAATGTACTTGTGATGAGCTTCTTTTAAACAGCAACAATGGCAAGCTAAACGGTGCTATATTGATAGATTTACGGAAGGCTTTTGACAAAGTAGATCACAAGGTTCTTATCCAAAAACTGAAAGTCTATGGTGTTGAAGGCACCTCACTTGCCTTCTTTCAGTCATACTTTTCCAACAGGAGGCAATGCGTATCTATTGGAGGGAAAATATCGCAGCCTCTCCCTGTTACAGTCGGCATCCCCCAAGGGTCAATCCTAGGACCGTTATTGTTTTTATTATTTATAAATGACCTGCCAGATATGCTTATGGATGCTCAGGCTCATCTTTTTGCAGATGACACAAGCATTCTCTGTTCGGACAAAGACATTGGAGCACTAAGTTTGAAACTAAATCGAAATATGGCTAAGGTCTCTGAATGGCTCTATCAGAACAAGCTTGTATTGAACATTCCTAAATGTCAATCAATTCTTTTTTGTACCCACCAGCGTCTTTCAAAATGCAATATTGATGGCTACAATGTTTCAATTAATGACTCAAGTATACGACAGGTCAATGAAGCTGCTTGGTGTTATTTTTGATTCGGCATTGGCCTTTCAGGCCCAAATTGACAAAATATGCAAAAGGATTTCACAAAAACTTGGACTTCTGAAGTACCTAAGTACAATTCTACCCCAAGACTACACGAAACTGCTGTTCAATGCTATCGTTCAACCCCATTTTGAGTATTGTGATATTTTATGGGGTAACTGTAGTGCAGGACTGTTTGACAAGGTGTACAAGCTCCAAAAACGTGCGGCTCGACTCACTGGTGCCTCTTACTTATATAGATCATACCGAGCCCTTATTCCAACAACTACAGTGGAATACTTTATATGACAATTTCAGATTCCACAAATGTATTTTAACATATAAGGCTTTACATGGGAAAACGCCCTCCTATATTCGTGATAGATTGGTCTTTACGAGTGACGTTTCCACACGAAGTACCAGATCAACCAGCAAATCCCTCCTATATGTCCCTAAACCTAAAATTGATATATTTCGCAATAGTTTCTCCTAATCCGGCCCTTTCAATTGGAACAAACTTCCGGAATCTGTTCGTCTGGAACCATCACTGGAAAAGTTTAAAAGGAGCTACTGGAAAACCAAACCTTGAATTTCATTGACATTCTTGTTTTTATGTGTATATATTGTAAATATTTATTTCAGGGCCAAAATGTAAACTAGCGTTACGCTAATTTTGTAACTCTGGTGAAATAAAATCTATCTATCTATCTATCTATCTATCTATCTATCTATCTATCTATCTATCTATCTATCTATCTATCTATCTATCTATCTATCTATCTATCTATCTATCTATCTATCTATCTATCTATCTATCTATCTATCTATCTATCTATCTATCTATCTATCTATCTATCTATCTATCTATCTATCTATCTATCTTTCTATCTATCTATCTATCTATCTATCTGTCTACCTGTCTGTCTGTCTATCTGTCTGTCTGTCTGTCTGTCTGTCTGTCTGTCTATCTATCTATCTACGATATTCAACAACCAGCATCTAAGTTTAGTACGGCTATACCTCTAAGCATTACCTTTTTCCTTTTGTGTGAAAGAAGGATGTCATGATAACGTTTATGTGCATCCAATTCATACTGAACAAAAGGTGCGACAGCCAGTGGCCGGCCCGCAGGGTGACCCATACACCGCCGGGGACCCCCCAGACAGTAGCCACTCAAAAATCATAGAAAAAAAAATCGGCATTAAAAGCTTAAGCTAAGAAAGAGAGACAAGTGGTGATTGTTTTATTGGTTTATTATAGTAATCTTGGCTGGGGATAAACTTTTATGAGTCTACGACACCGTCATGCTGCCCAGCAAAATGAGGTTTACTCAAAGAGCACATCTGTTGGAGTAAAAGAGGAGTGAAAATTCGAATTAGTATTAAGTGATTAATATTTAAAATTTCTTTTGAATCAGAAAACAGATAAAGCATGTTTGAAATCATCAAGTATCGACAGCAGATTTTTATTTGGTTTACACTGAAGCCACCCGAACTCGTAGCAATATGAGATATCCATACTAACTAGGATCGTGTGCTGTCACCTAGGCTGCAGCAGGAACCTGCCTGCAAGGAGGGCAGATTCATGTATTAAACAGGGCCAAATGACCTTCTCCGATAAAATTAATAATTCGAGAAAGCAAAAGGCATACAAAAGGTCACCCACTATGCTTTAAAGCATACAAGATTCTAAACATATTTAGAAAATTGTTCGGTAGCATAAAAAGATATTGTTGCGGATGCTTAAATAGCATAACTGGTACAAGTGCCCTCATCATGGAGGAGGCATAGTTCTGTTGCCTAGAAACTGAGGGGAACAGTACAAGTCTGCAGTTAATATAGTTAAACATGAATGCCTTCTATTATTATCAAAAGTATCAAATTTGATATCAATTCGATGTGAAGTCGCAATTCTGGTCAAAGAGAATAAAATTTGATACAAAGTAAGCTTGCAATTTGATCTGGTTAAAGACTATGAAAGTTAATGTAAAATTGCAATTTTGACCACTGGAAGTTATTTTATTGTTTTATTTTATTTGTGTGTGTGTGTGTGTGTGTGTGTTTGTTTTTGTTTTGTTTTTGTTTTTGTTTTTCGTTTTTTTTTTATTTTATTTTTTTTTTTTTTTTAATTTTTATTTTACTTGAACGGAGTATTGCCTCTGGTCAAATATGTATTGCAGAGATATATACTTCAATGGGTAGCAAGGTCCCTTGATTTGTTCCTATATATTGTAACTTAAATGATATTTACCCCCTGGAGATTTGAAATCGACGAAGCAGACCAAAAAAATCCTATTTTATTGGAAATTGGAAGCTCACTGATATATTAACCAATTATACCTTGTAATGTTGAAATACGATTGATTGTTTGTAATTTAGGTCTGAAACCTGACAACTCAGGGCAGTGGGCCTCTGCCCTGGCTTCCTGGGTCCGACTGCTCTTTTTCGTGTCGTCACGCTAAAGCAAAAATGGACAAAGTAATTTTTAGCGGTTTTGAGAAAACTCTTCCACTTCCATGACCATGTTATTGACCAACAGTTCCCGGTTTTGTCGCGAAATGAAGTGCTTCCGCATGTTTCTCATGACCAGTAACAGTTTTGTTATACTGCACCTAATGTAGCAATAAAAAGATGATTTTTTTGTCAACATCTGGTTGACGAAGGGCAAATTTTATATTGGTCAAAATGAATTGATTTAGGCCAACATACATATTAATCAGTATTTAAATATAGCTACCTTTTGTACCCAATTTCAACATGTCATGAAATACACTGTTTTAAGATCTTTCATGTAATTGGTTCCTATGAAAAAAATGAAAGGTCAGTTTTTCAGAAAGATTAAACAAAAGTGCTATGACCTGCTATGTGACTTAGGCCATTTTTTTTAAATTTTGGATAACTAGTCCTTTTAATTGATGACTTAGGCCATTTTGTATTTAATGTTTGGTTCCTTAAGTTGTTAATTTTCACAGATTTTAAGATAGAACGCTGTAAATATGAAGAAGAAGGGTCTTTCTTATCATTTGGTAAATATAACTCAAAAGTGCCCAATTTTAACTTTGGCCATTTTTGCTTTAGCGAGTCGTTTGAAAACTTCAAACCCCGATTTGATGGACCAAGCAGAAGTTGGTGAGCTGGCTCGACAAAGGTGACATCTGGTGATGGTTAACGAAAACAAACATGGCGGCAAAAGCAGACGGCAAGGATGATGCAGATTTTTCAGATAATGTTAACAAAAGAATCAAGCCAGACGGGGACAGATTCAACAGGAAACTCGATACTTTATTTAAAATTCTCACAAAATCTCCACATTCTCTGCGAGATGATACTTTTCTGGAGAAACTACAAGATGGCATAACGAAACACTTTGCAAATTCTGGTAATTTAGCATATTATCGCTCACATTTCCACCTTGCTCATCTCCAATACTGATCAATACTGGTAAATGACAGGTAGAGATGTCCCCGCCCGAGACATCTCAAGTCTAACAATGAGAGAAAGTCAAACCAGGGTAGGAGATTGCATTACAGATTGTCACTGCTGATGATTCATCCTGTTCTTTATGTCATGAAATGGGAGGGTTCCATTTTGAATTTTTGCAAAAATTGCTTTGCCGTTGCATTGCCCAGTGTGACAGCTTCTTTACACTTTAGGACTAGTCCCTGATAGTGATACTGAGGCTGAGCCTACAGAGAACAAAGCCCATTCAAAGTACCGTCTCCTCTTAAGGCTTGAATGCAGTGGTGCCAGGGTTTCACTGCTGAGAAAATTGGGGATTCTGATTAGAGGCATATGCTAGCTTATTTTTTACCAGTTCCTCAGCCTTGCATCTTGGTGCCATGCAGATTAGCTTCATGGTCTGCATTGAGAATGATTTATTTGATTTTAACATATTTATTATGGATACCCGTATAAGTAGTTGATTAAAAAATATGTAGGGAGGATTCTTCAGACATGCATGGACAAACACACAAAAATGTTTGTTCTAGTTGTACAGGATAGTACAAACTAAGTAATTGATATACTTATCAAAGCAGATGTTACACATCAGACATTTTGATGAACAGTATAGTAAATATCATTTATACAAGGTAGAAAAAAAACACTCAAAATATGTCCTCAAGGTTTATACTGCCATTCCCTTCATCCTAAATCCAAGATCTGGCTACAATGTTCACTAGGAGAAGAATCAAAGTCCCAATTACTGTTAATTATTCCCAGCCCCTTGACCCAGCCTGAATGTGGTGTGTGGATGGCTATGACCCAGTAAATGCTGTGAACAACCTCAGCCTCACCAGTCAACCACATAGTTTATTTAGCACTCTAATGAAGGGCTGGTTCAAATGATGTCTTTCATATAATCTTGTATGATGCAAAGTTAACCTACATATACACAAATGGGAACTAAATGATTGTGTCGCCTGTAGACTGGTAGTGTGTACATGCACATCTGGAAACTGCATGAACACCTTGAAAAAAACCCTCACCACTGAAAATGCAGTGATCAAGCTATAAATCTGAGACCTACTTTCAATAAAAACATTGATTAACAGTAAAAACAATAATTAATGTTAATCACTGTTATCAAAAACCAGGGACGTGTTATAGATGGACTACCAATGGGAGCGCTAATCCCTTTAGTGGTCAACTGGACACGACGACTACAAAGCGTGTTCACTAGCGCCTCTCAAGTTAATCCCCCCTGCTCAGTCCGTTTGTTGTTCCATCTATGTTTCCGCATTCGGTTGTATCGGGTTACATACATCAGGCTTACATCGGGTGTGCTATTGTACCAAGTTCAAAAACGGAGAGTTTTATGCGTGCGCAACCAGTCTCATCGTTTGAATCAGAACCGTGCGAGTCCATCGATGTGTTTTTTGTTGAAATCGGCCGATAAAAGGGCCAGTTTTTGCATTTTTTCTGTCCAAAATGATGCAAAGTTAGACAACTTGCGTGCGTAATAACTCCTTACGCCGTAATTAGCAATAAAAAATGTAGTTTTAGATGGATAGTGTTTGCCGGTAGGATCATGATGGTGGTTTCATTTCTTGTAGCTGAGTCCGGCGTAACGCTAAATTTTGACTTTAAAATGTGGAACACGGTGAAAATTTTTGCACATTTCAGTCGGTGACGCGATTATTCTCGCCTTTCATCGCGTGACCTGGCCCACGAGACTGCCAGCGGCCAGCGCGGACCGTGGAGTTGTGTTTGTTCAGCACTGAAGGTGCTCGCTCAAACACCCGATCACTTGAGCAGCGGCAACATAGATGGTACAAAGGGGGCCCCGCCGTTGGTAGTCCATCTATAACACGTCCCTGTCAAAAACAGGTTAGCTGTTTGAAGTTCACATGCATATGCACTAAGTTTGGACATTTTTGCACACCTAATCTTCTCCAAAACATTTTTTTCTTCATGTGATTACGAGTGTTTCATATCATTGGTGATAAAAGTGATTTTTTTAAATTTGCCATTTCATATCACCTTCTGTGCCCTAGGGATCAGAAGTGGATAAACAACAGCACATTTGTTTTGCTGATTTTGTGTTTTCTCTTTTTGTAGACGATGCTGTTGTATTCAGTAAGGAATCCTTTGTGACAATATTTATCCAGTCTTGTACAGAGAGCAAATGCACAGCAGCAGTGGGAGCATTTGCACTGCGGCTCATGGGTCATCTTGGTTATCAAGAATTCAGAGAACTGGGAAGCTGTAGTTCAACTGTTTCCAACTTGTATTTGGCTATGTTGTCGTCTCCATTGTGGAAGGATGCTTCCATCAGGAATGCATGGTGCTGTGGTTTGTCCATATTGTTGGAAAGTGGCCAAGCTTGTGACTGGATTACGCAGACAGGTAAATGTACGAGGGGATGGGGTTAATTTACAATACGTTAGAGTTTACATATACCTTTAATATTTTGTGTATACTTATTGTAATATAGCCATTAGATGCTGAACTGAAAACAAAAAATGCCATGCAGTTTTGTATATTTGAAACACAGGCAACTTGTTGCTTAAAGACAGGAGATAGACCTCAGGTACTTTGGGGTGAATAGTACATTGCAAGACTCAAAAGCTTCAAAAAAAAAAAAAAAAACATTATCCAAACATTTTAAAAGCAGAATAATGTGGTTTCTGATAAGGCAGATGGTTTTTCCAGTTTTTTTTTTTTTTGTTTTTTTTTTTTGTTTTTTTTTTTTTTTGAGACATTCCTTACCATTATAAGTAATCCAGCTCTCGTTTTTTACAGATATTTTCACCAAACCCTTCTGTTTCATGCTCCATGCTACTCAGAGCCTGTGGAAAATAATTTACTTGTTGAAAGGGCATTATTCAGTGCTGCCACTTTATACTTTTTTTAAAGTATGATGCTTTATTTTCATTGTTTTACTTTTTATACTTTATTTATACTTTTTACACTTTTTTTGACAAATATTTTTAACTTTTGATTGGAATTCAGTTATATATTAAGAGTAGTGTTTTAAGCATTCTCACTACCTTTCTGAGTGTCTGAGAAGAATAATGAACCATCTTCCCACTGAGTGACAACCATGGGTCCATGTCAGTGTTTCTGTTAGGAATTTTTTCAAAGGGTCCCAACCTGAAAGAGAGTCAAATTTTTTGCTATCCTGTGGAAAGTTAACAAAGAAAAATATAGGAAGTTGGGACCCTTTAAATTTTGCTGAGGGGGTATTTCATGATATGAAAGGGTAATACACTCCCATTTGGGGGTTAACAGATACCTTGCATGCTTTGTTGTCTGTCATCATGAGGATCTGGATCATGTTACAGAGATACCTGATGCATAGCCAAGGTCCTGGTTCCCATCAGACACAGCCAAAAATGCACTTTAAGTGGTGCAACTCAGCAAGGAAGTCTGTTCTTTGTTCATTACAAGCAACTATGTGTGATTTGTAGCTCAATTGACTGACAAGTCAGCTGAGCTAAAAATCACACATAATTGCTTATGTGGTGGTTAGGCACCCATTGTCTGTCTGTCGGTGTCCACAATTCACATTTTCGACTTCTTCTCCAAAATCACTGGCCAGATTTACCTCAAACTTGGTGGGAATGTACCTGGGTCCCTACCAAGTTTGTGATGGTCCATTGATATTTGATTTTTTATGCATTTTTTTGGGGGGGGGGGGGGAGATCTTAAAAAAATCCTCTCCAAACCGCTTGGCCCATTGCTTTTAAATTGCGTAGGGAGACTTCTGGGGACCCTTAGACCTTAATTTGTTCAACAGGTGGCGCAGTGATTTTTCAAATTTTTTTTATGTAAATGATATGTTTTTGCTATCTTCGACTTCTCCAAAACCATCACTCAGATTATGCTGGGACTTAGTGAAAATGTTCCTTTTAGAAGGGCCAAACAAACTTGTTCACAAGGTGGTGATGCTATTGTAAAGATGTTTTAAAAAATCTTTTTAATTTTCCCGCCATTTATAATTTTTACAGTGATTTGAGGTGTCCAAGAACAAGTATAAAATCTTATGCATTGTGATATTTAGAACTGTCTGCTTATGTTGGGCCATCTGTGTGCATCTTGAGTTTCATCAGGCCAAGTCCTCTGTTATTTAATAATGGTGTGATCTCAGTTAAGAGTGCAGTGTCATCATTTGAAAGATCAGTGATAGTAATAATAATAATTCTGTGGTCAACCGCTTTTGTGCCGCGGTCCTGTTGGCACAGGAGACCTGAAAAGGAGAAAAAGAAATATGTTAAAATCTTACTTTCCCTCATTTCCCATCCCACATGTTCCCGCCTCTAAGGCAAAGGCACTTCCCTTGGCATGTTCCTGCACTGACGAACAGTCTACAGACGAACAGCCAAGGGAGCCCTTAAAAGGGCTACCAACTTTCCCTTCCAGTCCCACATTCCAATAATCTATTGTATCGAATTACCTCCTACCTCATTACGTCTTTTCCTTGCTTCCCAGCATCCTACCAGGTAGTCCTGAACTAATTTAATACCCCTCCTGTTCCCCGGAAGATCACCCTTTAAGCCTAAAAACCATGCAACCCTTTCGCTCTCCTCCCATTGTTTAATTTGTTCCAAGCTCTTACAATTTTGGTCTTCCCTCTTCCATTCTCTGAAAATTTTGTCCCTGCTTTCACTATATGCTGTACACCAAAATAGCCAGTGATCTATAGTTTCGTCCGCCCCCTGTGTGCATGCTTTACATTTACCGTCACTTCCTGCTGTCCATTTTTGTTGTCTCTTTTCAAGATTAATTACCCCCGCCCTACATTGAAATAATAGTTTAGATCCTTTACTACCATCCCAACACGTACTCTTCTTTGGTTTTTCCATCACTTTATATGCTTTTAGTGTACTTTTCTCTCTAACTCCCCGTTTCCAGTCATCTGTCCATCCTTGCATTATTGTCTTCCAAACATAAACTTTCCAGTCCTCAACTTCATCCGGTCCTTTTAGGTCATATTTCTCTGCAATTTCATCTATGTCTCTGATCCATTTTGTTTGTTCTTTAACAGACTCCAAGTAGACTTTCCTGCACCATCTATTGTCATCTATCTCTTGCAAATATCCCCAATAGTTTAATTTTGATTTTGCTATCCTGTCATTTATGCTTAGCCAGCCTAGTTCCCCAAGGACTGCCTCAGAGGCAGTACATGGCGGTGCCCCCAGAATCCATTTTCCCATTTCATTTTGTACTTTTTCAAACTCTTTTATGTCTCCTGCATTGATTGAAATTACATCCAGGCCATAGAGCATACCTGGTATTGCTACTCTATCCCATAACACCCTCGCTGTGAAGGCCCTATTAAAACTGTTGTTAGCTGTAGCTTTGATCATACCCTTTGTGCGGTTGACTTTTTGCTGAATTTTCTGTACGTGATACCTGAACATGCCCCTACCCGTTGTTTTGATTTTTATCCCAAGGTACTCATAAGCATCTACTTCCCCAATTTCAATCAGCTTTTCCTCTCCTTCTGGAATCTGAAATTTACCAATGTGCCATTTCCTATTCTCGTCTGGTTTTTTCCCCAAGGTCATGATTTGGCTTTTATCTGTACTAAACTCTAATCTCCATTTATTCCCATATTCCCCAACTATGTTCAGCATATCCTGAAGTTCTTTAGGAGACTCTGCCATAAGCACAATATCGTCTGCAAAGAAAAGACCCGGAATTTTCTGTTCCCCTGCTCTTACTCCTTTGTTACACTCCATAAGTTTGTCACCCAAATTTCTAATGTACAGTGCAAACAAAAGGGGGGAGAGTACGCATCCCTGTTTTAACCCAATGTTCAGCTGTGCATTTTCAACTTCCACATCCCCTAAAGTTAATGTGCACTCAACGTCCCTGTACATAGCTTTCAGAATTTGAAGAAAGTTGCCACCGAAACCAAGACTATTGAGTTTTTCCCAAAGAGCACTCCTCCATACCCTATCATATGCCTTCCTCACGTCCAAAAAAGCCATGTATACTTTCCGCCGTTTTTGCCTAGCCCATTCCAAAATTTGAGTTAATGTAAAAATGTGATCTCCTACTCGCCTACCTGGTCTAAAACCATTCTGAATTTCTCCAAGTAGTCCAAGACGTTCTACTATTTTTCCCATTCTTCTGTACATTATTCGACTGAAAATTTTCCCCAAGTTTGATGAGATTGCAATACCCCTGCATTGGTCAAGCTCGCTTCCTGGGCCTTTCTTTGGAATATAGGTAATTCTGTGACTGTTCCATTGTTTTGGTACTTGTTTTTCACTAATTATTGCATTAAAAAGAAACTGTAGGCTCTCTTCAATTTCTTCTGGTCCTTTTTTGATGAATTCACTTAAAATATTATCTGTGCCCGAAGCTTTCCCAAGACGCATACCCTCTATTGCTATTTTAACCTCAATGTTATTTATTCTATGGCATAGTTCAGGATCCCATTGATCCTGTCTGTATTCTGCATGGGTCTGAGGTACAACACCCTGCCCCCAGCGTGGATCATTTATTTTATCTTAGTGATCTTTAAGAGCTTCTTGAATGTCTTCCTTGACATCTGTTTTCTTCCCCTTATGTGTAATCTCTTGTGCTTTCTTTCTCTTATTTCTGTTAACTTGTCTCCAGAAAATAGTTGAGCCCTCCCTTCCACTTTCCATTATTTTCTGTGTCATCTGTTCGTTATCTTTTGCTCTTCTTTTTGCTTTCATGTCTGTTACATTTTTCCTACATTCCAAATATAGCCTTTTTGCTGTTTCTATCTCATCTTCCGGTAGTCTGTTTTTCCTTGCCAATCTCCATGCTTTATTTTTTGCCTTTCTTTGGTTTATTGCACCTTTAAGCTCTCGGTCTATTCTGTATCCTAGTTTTTCAATTGGTACCGTCTTTCGGCCTATCTTTTCATGTGCCACTTTAAGAATTATTCTAGTCAAGTCATCACTCATTTGTTGCACGCCACCTTCTGCTTCCCATTTTGTTTTCCATTCTGCAAGTTCAACTTGGAGTCTTTCCCGGTAACCTTCCCAATCTGAATCCTTGTTTATGTTCCACACCCATTTAGATCCCGCGTTGTCACGTTTTCGGACATCCATGTTTAAAGTTAAAGTCATCCAGTTATGGTCACTCCCGATGTCCAGTCTCCCTTCCTCATCTATTTCACACTTTTGAATCATGCCGAAAATGTCGTTGTCTACCAAAATGTAATCTATTATTGTCTGTCTTTGCCCTGACGCCCATGTCCACTTCCCTCTGCACTGAACATCTCTGTTTGTTATTCGTAGCCCATACTCCCTGGTAAAATTTAGAAGCCTTGTTCCATTTCTGTTGATTTCTCTGTCCCCTCCTTGAATCCCTTCCCACCCATTTCCGATGTGTCCATTAAAGTCCCCTGCAATGAAAATCTTGTATCCTTGTTGCTGTATGTCACTTGTCATCATCCTAACCCTGTCATATATTTGGTCATTCCATTCGTTCAGTCCCTCCCGTCCGACATATACCACACCTATTGCTACTTTATTTCCCCTTGATTCAATGCCAATCCATTGAGTTTCATTTTTCACTTCACTGTCATCCTCCCAATGGTCATGCCTAATTTCATGCCATTTTACCCCCTTCTTAATCAAGAAACCAACTCCACCTCCCTTTTTCTCTCCACTCCCTCTTCCTTTACTGATCATATCGTAACCTTCCGGGCTTTCAATCATTCCAATTTCCTCATTTCGAATATGTGTCTCTGCCAAAGCAATGATATCCAAACTTTCACTCTCCAGAACATTTCCGATATCTGCTATCTTCCCCTTATATCCACGACAATTTACATAACCAAACTTCAACTCTTTTCTTGTGTTTCTGTTTCTTTTTTGTTTGCTTTCTCTTTGTTGTTTTCCATTCTTTGTCTTTGTTGACTCCCTGGTAGTTGCTGGGATATCTAGTTTACCTGTGCCCACTGGTCGTAAACCTCCCCTAACCTATTCCCACCCCTCCAACTTGGGTGTAGCCCATCCTCTGCAAACATCTCCCTCTTCCCCGCAAAGTCCTCCCACACATCCCGAAAGTCGAACCCCCTCTGCCTGCACTTCCTCTCTAACCCCCTATTAATGGCCACAATCCTGCTGGCCATCCCCCCACTCATCCCAAACCTTGGTAATATCCCCATTACCAAGGCGTCGCAGTTAAGCTGCTCTAGCCTGTCCAATAGCCTGTCATACCTCCCCAAAATGGTCTCTGTCCCTACCACTCGCTCCTGTTCCCCATCCCAGTACGTGTCCGAAAGATCATTCGTTCCCACCTAGACGATGATCTTCGGATCCCTACCACTGCTCTTCACCAGAGCCCCCAACTTCCCCTCTACATCCCTGATCTTTGCCCCCGGGAGACACACCCTGGTCCTATGGAGCCTATCCCTACAGAAGACCCTATCAGTCTTCCTCACTATACTACTCCCTACCACCACTGCCTCCCTGGGCCCCTCCCTTGGTCCCCTCTCCTCCCTCTGCTCACCCAGTCCCCTCTCCTCCCCCTGCTCACCCGGTCCCCTCTCCTCCTGCTCACCTGGCCCCCTCTCCTCCCCCTGCTCACCCGGCCCCCTCTCCTCCCCCTGCTCACCCGGTCCCCTCTCCTCCCCCTGTCCACCCTTCACCCTCCTCTCCCCCTGGTCCTCCCGACCCTGGCCATCCTCCTGTAATCCCCTGTCCCGGTCACCCTCCTCGCCCTCGGACCCCCTCCCTAGCACCTCTAACTCTGCCTCTGTCTCAGCCCTTAGCAAAAACAGTACTGCCTCTACACTCATCAAATCCGTCTCTAACTTCTCTACCCTCTCACACTTACCACATGTGAAGTCAATCTGTTTGGCCTCCTCCAGCGCGCACGTCAAACCAGTCTCAGCAAACTCCTGCCACATCCTGCACCTGCAACATTCAATAAACTCATCCCACTCCCCACCCTCCGTCTCCATTGGTTCTACCGACTTGACCTGTGTCTCCTCCCCCTTCTTACTCTTCTTTCCACGACCTCTTACCTTCTTTCCCATTGTTGGTTATACTCTGACTTACCGATTGACTTGACGTTTCTTTGTTTTGAAAAACCCGCGGTTCCAAAATGGCGGCTTGTTGACCTGGTTACACCTGTCACACTCAAAAATCTAGAAAATCTAAGCAAATACCAAAAGCTATGCTCTCAAATTTTCCCTCGCTTATCTCTAACTATTCCCACAACAAATTCTACTACGATCTCACCAAACTACACTCAAAAAAGTGCTGTCTATCCTAGAGTCTGGTACAGTAATCTTGACCGGAAAATAGGACAACCTTAATGATGCAGCAATCAAAAGGTACAGGGGGAAGGTTGGCGTTAACGGGTCAGAACTTTCAGCCAATGAACATTTCCAAATTATATGCAAATCATGCACGTAACAAACATGTGTGAAGCATGCAAAGTCTATTTTGTATACAATTTATATAGATTATTAAGTAGTGGTAGTAAAAATCTGCCATTTTGAAATTATGTAGTCAAAAGAGGCTGGCTGTGAGTTTCGTCACCCAGGCAATATTGTGCCTTGAGAACAAACAGGAATTGTAATTGATACATTATATATGGACCGTGGAATTAATAAACTTGTCAAGTTTTCAAAGTGACAGTCTTCGTGTCAGAAATTCACACTATGAATCCTTGATTTTTAATGAATTTTTCAATTTGGGTACTTGTCAGTTAATGCATACAGTGCTATTGATTACTATGCAAGTGAATGGGGATTGCAATGTTAATTCACATTTTGGACTTTTTCTCCAAAACCACTCATCAGATTTACTTCAAACTCGGTGGGGATGTACCCTGGGTAGGTCTCTGCTAAGTTCGTTTAATGGTCATGCTCCAGTGATTTTTGGATTTTTTATGAGTTTTTGGTTCATTTTTTGGCCAAGTCTCAAAACAAAATCTTATCCTAAACCACTTGGCCAATTGATTCAAAATTGCATAGTAAGACTTGAAGGCATGATAGCCGGAGTTACACAGTACATGGGTGACCTTGACTTCATTGTCAAGGTCACAGGGTCACTCAGGTTTAGTTAACTCTTCAGATGATAACAATTTGTTCTACTTTCATGTTTTACAGTGTCATCGGATACCCTCTTTGAGGGCCACACTCAGTATGAGTGACCCAAGGTCACTGGACAACTGATATAAAATTTACTGTTCACTTGATAACTTAAGATCTGTTTTGAGTAAGCTAGGACCTTGATGTCACACATGTTAATTTTCTCTATGAAGGTCACGCTTAGACAGTACATGAGTGACCTTGATCTCATTTCTGAGGTCACAGTGCATCATACATTTATTTTACTCTTCAGTGCTATAACTTGAGAAGTACTGGAACTGGGACTTTAGTGTTGCACATGTTAGTGTTCTTCCATACAAGTCAGACTTACTCAGTACATGGGTGACCTTGGTCATATCCCAAATTCACTGAGCCACAAATGTGATGAATCTCTAGGTCAGCTGAGAATGGGCTCTTCACACTGCTCTCTTGTTACAGTATAAATTTGCTGCAATACCCGTCAGTTGCTTCAGATTTATACTTTTTTATACCTTTTTTCTGAATATTTATACTTTTTTAAAGTTAAATTGGATACTTTTTTTTGTAATTAGGCAGTGGAAGCACTGATTATTCAAAGAGTAAAGCTATGATTAAATACTTAAACTCTGTGAGCTAATTGTGGAATAAATATTTAGATTTTTGACCAGTGTATGAAATGGTGACTGCTACAACAAAAATGATTTTTGTTTTTTGGTCATGTAGTAAGTTTATATTTTTTCCCCAAATGTGACCTTTCATATGTGAAAGGATCTCAGGGTTTCCCCAGAAACTTTCAAAAGGGTTGGGGGATTACCCAATGTGTATAAATTGTAAAATTAAACCCATAGTCTCCTATCCATGAATGGAACAACTGTGGAAGACCAACATTGTTTGTAAAGTCCTAGAACTTTAGTGCTATATAGTTTTGGGTAAAACTCTTGACCTTAAAATATGTATACATCAGTTTTGGCTAATATAATTCAAAACCAAAAAAATGGATAAGGAGAATCCTGACACATTTTTATCCGCATACGTCTATGCATATAAATTACCTGCAAAAAAAAGTAGAATTTGATTAAACCTGTGAAAGGTTATTTCAACATGATAATTTGTATAAGCGTATGAAATTTCTCCTGCACATGTCACAAAGTTGAATGTTGTTTAAAAATAACTTGCATGTTAAACGGCCTAAGTGTCATGTATTTTCCTGTTGACACAACAACAACACAAAAAAACAAAAAAAAAAAAAAACCACACACAAAACAAAACAAAAACAAAAAACCCCACAATTTTTCTGCCTACCAGCAAAATAATATTTACAAAGTTTATAAATTTTAGTCAGATTCTAAATCGTCAGATCATATTTTTTTTAACAAACCAACACTCTTTAGCGCTATTGATATAAAGTTACAAAGTTCATGCGATCATTCATGTCTGTCAATCCATTTATCAACTTTTTGTTGTGAACACAATATCGTCCACACTTTTCGAGGTAATCCATTATGACTTTCAGCACATATCAGGTGTATGAAAATCAAAATAGAGGATTTTTTTTGGTGGTGTCACCTACAGTATTGTCATATGGCATAAAACTTACTTTTATCCATGTTGATTCAAAGTTAAGTTATATGGCTTCAGATGTCTACACATAAACATCTAAGTATGTGGAAAGTTGCCAAGTCAACATTTGATTATCTTTCCAAAATAAAAGTAAGAAATGTAAGCATTTTTATGTGAGTTAATGTTATGCAGCGAAAAGTTCATTATCACATTCCTGCCATTAGCAATCGAGATGAGCAAGAATAAAAGCTTCCTACACATGCACTGTAGAGGGCTTTTCAGCCGGAAGAGCTACAATTATGTATTTCCATTACTTACATTGTAATTTGCACCTAAAAAACTTATAACTAGTGGCAGTAGAAACACCAAATTTTTGTTTTGGTAAATTAAGGTGTATAGAAAATTATCCTGAAATTATATTCCCATGGCTGCAATAGAACCCAATTTATTTTAGGGTACTTTAACATAGAAACTAATGAGAAAACAGACCTCTAGTCTGCAAGAATTTTGTCTACTGGGTTGTGTATTCAACTGAATAGAAATAACATTGCTAATTTTGACCTCTTCTGTTCAGTCTCTATACAGCAGAATAACTTTTGTTTTGGAACTCCTTTCTGTAAAATTTTGGAGTCAGTAAGTCTGGACTTTGTAAAGTATGAACGTGGGGTAGCTGCTTAGATTCAATTTGCAAAAACCCAATTCCTGTTTAAACACAACATATTTATCACATACTCTCTGAGAACAGCTTGTCTTCTTCCACATTGTTACTCTGTCCATAGCCTCTTGTTTACAACCCCTCCGTGTTTTAGGATAAATTGGTTACTGGTCAATGATTTTTGATGATGGATCCTGTGGTACACATAGCAACTAGGTACACACACAGTGTAAACAGACTAGAGTATTGATTTCACAACAAACTTTGAGCTATTGTATTGTACCAGCTTAATGGGTCAAAAATGCAGTAAATTCATTATCTTAACAGTACATTGCACATGCCTTACAAATTTATGCCAGATGTACACTGGACCAAGATCCACATTTTCATGAAAATATGGATAACTCTGACATACTCTCTCAAGGTCAGCAGACAAAGTCAATATGTAAGTCCCTATTTAAATTTACATGTATCAACATATTATAGAACAATTCTTACAAAATGTATACCAAATGTGTACTCTATTTGATACCAGCATTTTGGTATTGATAACATGAATGACCTTGACATATTTTTAGCTCTTCTGACCTGAGGTCATGGAGCTCATATGATAATTCTTGTCAGTCTGTTTGTAAATGCCATATGACCAATGCTTGCAAGGTAAGCTATGTAACTTCAGAACTTATCAGGTCTATTAAAATCAACATAGAGTTTGATATTGGTGGCACCACCTGTAGTGTTATATAGTAGACAGATAAAAATGTGTTATATAGTAGACAGATAAAAATTGCAAACACTTTAATAGTATGTTAAATTTTTGACAGATGTGAATGAAATTTGGTAGGATTGTATCAGAGGAAACTTGAGAACAGACTCAATACCACCAACAGGTTTACATAAAATATGAAACAAAATGCGTTGAAAGTATTATATTTCATTCACTAGTAAAATATCTCGGCGGGAGCGGGCGGGTCTCGGCAGTGGTACCACTGATAACCGCCCACTCCCGCCGACACCCGCTGAGGCCAGTGGCAGCCTCTGTGGGCTCGGTGGATGCCGGCGGGAGAGCTGCCTCTCACTAGTCTCTCCCGCCGGCACCCGCTGACCGCCGCCGGTAACCGCCCAATGCTGACCACTGATTTGTGCAGCATCGAAAATAAGAATTTTCATGGAATCACTAACAGGGGTATGCACAACAAGGGCCAGGTGGGATGTATAAACATGTTCACTTTTGCATTTATTAGGCTTACAATCTGGGACCATTCAATGAGTCCATTTAATGAGTCACACTTGTAGATCTTTAAAGAAACACTGCAATTTAACTAACAAAAAAAAGAAAGGCAAACTTCATTTCGAACAGGATCTTTATTCAAGTTCTACAAAGTTCTACAACATGGCATGTTGATTTTGTTTTAAAGTGTGCATGTACTTGTATGTTCACTTATGACCATGCCTACCAACCCAAACTAAATATTTTATCAGCACTCTCCTAAATTTACATAATAATTATATATTAAGATTCTTCATGAAGAGACATTCATTCAAGTACCAACATCAAGGCTAGAATAGCTGGAAAGACGCACACACACACGCATTCCCCCCCCCCCCCATCTGCGTGATACTCTAATCTCCAATTGAGGACAGCAAATTACTAAAGTTCTAGAACTAGAACATGCTATATCTACTATCAGTGGTTATAAGTCTGACAAAGTTTGGTTAGTATACCCCTGAATTAGAACCTAGAGATCATGTTCTGTATAATAATTTGACCACACCAACTCCCACAAAAAAGTACTGTTGTTTTGCATTGAACCCGAAAAAAATTTCCTTCATAAAAACTACTAAAAATACCTCAAAAATGTATTTTTGAATGCCATCCATAAAACTACTATTTCATAAAATATTTGATAGTAAACTTATTAATGCTTATATATATGCCCATGCCAAATTGTGTAAGAGTTTTGGTTGTTCTCCACTATAAAATAAATAAGTTAAAAAATAAGATTTTTATAAAATATCCCTAATTTATTAGTAGTCATTATGAAGAAAAATTTTGAGGATTCCATGGAAAACCACCATACTTTTTTGTGAGAGTTGGTATGGTCATGCAACATAGCCAGGTATCTAATATTGAAATTACAGTGAAACCTCATTATAACGACATTATCTGTCCCCTGAAATTGTGTCACATAACTGAATATGTCAGATAAATGAATCACATAGCATAGAAAATGTACTTTTTGTTCCTTAAAATGTGTGTCGTTAAGTGAATATGTCGGATATCTGAGTGTCATTGTAATGAGTTTTGACTGTATTATACACAACATGACCTCTAGATTCCAATTCAGGGGTATAGTATAGCGAACAGCTTTCCTCGGTGCACTCTGGATGCAATGCACCTAGAGTGCACTGAGGAAAGCTGTGGACTCAGTCTGTAGCTTGACATGGGAAGGGTTAAACACTGTACATACTTAAGTATATTTGTTATTAATCTCAGCCTTGTCTAAGGCTGATGCAATGTTGCTGCCAGCGGCAATGTACTGTTGTCTACAAACATATAGCCGCAACATTACGGCAATAGATCGCCACAGGGCCTTGTTCCAGCAATGTTGCGGCAATGTTGCTGCTAGCCGTAGTGTAGCCGCAACAATGCGGGGCGGCAGACCTCATTTGCATAAAAAATACTATGCCGCAATGTTGCTGCTAGCCGTAGTGTAGCCGCAACATTGCGGCAATATCGGCGTATGTGGGGACCATCGCGGCAGACGTCATTTGCATGATAAAAAATACGATGCAGCAATGCATCGAGGCAGGGCTATTTTTTTCGGTATGGGTGGTGTTAATTTAGGAGAGTACTGCATGCTGATAAAA
Organism: Hermodice carunculata; assembly: GCA_964020975.1. Lineage (NCBI taxonomy): Eukaryota > Metazoa > Annelida > Polychaeta > Eunicida > Amphinomidae > Hermodice > Hermodice carunculata. The sequence goes on from OZ026613.1 coordinate 61,065,421, forward strand.
TATATTATTATACCAGTATTGAGATGGCTAAAGGGGCATGCTGTTTCAAGAACGTAAGTCAGTGAATTATCACTTATCCCACCTGAGGCCCTCATATAAAAGTACAGATATGACATTCACAATGCAAAATATTGCTACAACAATCAAAACACTATAGGTTACACGCTAATTACATGTACATAATATAGCAACTAAAACACTCAGGTACATATTATGAACATACACTAACAAAATCAGCATGCCTTGTTGACAATGAAGAACTTGAATAAAGATCCTGTTTGAACTGAAGTTTGCCTTTCTTTTACTATATTGTTGGTTAAATTGCAATGTTTCTGTTAGGATCTACAAGTGTGCCTCATTGAATGGTCCCAGATTGTAAGCCTAATATGTGCAAAAGTGAACATGTTTATACATCTCACCTGGCCCTTGTTGTGCATATCCCTATTAGTTATTCCATGAAAATTCTTATTTTCGATGCTGCACAAATCAGTGGTCAGCATTGGGCGGTTACCGGCGGTGGTCAGCGGGTGCCGGCGGGAGAGACTAGTGAAAGGCAGCTCTCCCGCCGATAACCGCCCACTCCCGCTGACAACTGCCCACTCCCGCCTAAACCCGCTGAGCCCACAGAGGCTGCCACTGGCCTTGGCGGGAGTGGGCGGTTATCGGCGGCACCACCGCCGAGACCCGCTGGGACCCCTTCGAAAACCGCCAGCTCCCGCCGAGACATTTTACTAGTGATTGCTGTCTGGGTTGAGCATTGCTCGGTCCCTTGCAGAGGATTAGAAATCTTTGCCAGTGGGGCTCAAAGGTTATCCATCAAGCAAGTCCAGGACTTGTAAAAGTTGCTAAATGGTGTGTCTTCATACTTTTTGGGCTGGTCAAACTACATTTTAGTTTGAAAGATTTAGAGACCCATGGCCCAACAATTGAATATGAAATAATCAGGCCTGATTGTGCAAAGAAAGAAAAAGAAAAAAGCCTTCCAAGATGGGCACAAAGGAGAGGTTTTATTATCCAGATGGTCACATGAAGAGGTTCCATTCTGCATACTTAAGTCTATATCTGTGCATGACAGCAGATTACTGGGACTTCTTGTTATCTGCCACCACAGGGGGCACAGGGGGACAGAGAAATAATGGGGATAGTGGCGGTCAGTCCATTTGGTCTGTTACATCCATTTAGCCTTATGAACTGCTTAAGATTACATGGTGAAATTTTTACCATAGTTGTTTCCTATACAGGGCATGTGCAGTCTAGCTTCATATTGACATTGACCTTGTTTCAAGGTTACATGGCCCCGAAATGTGACAGGTCCGTATGGCTGGATATCTGATGAACCATGTAAAGAGTGGTGATTCTATTCATATTATAGTGCATCCTATTTTGGACATGGGAAGTGTTGTTTCATGTTGACCTTAACCTCTTTCTAACTTGAAGGTCACAGAGCCACTAAATCTAACTTTGAAGTAAATAAAATCTGTACCTTATCATACGTGCATTGTATTTACCGGTAAGATGTGTGTAGCATTGCCTCTGTGTTGGTCAGAATTTTTTGTGCAGCGTGGCTAATTTTTTTACCTCGACCTTGTTTCAGTGTCACTGGTACAGAAGGTCTCACAGCCACTAAATAGGACAATTGATTCGAAATTGCTTAGGGAGACTTCTTGGGACCTCGAGACCTTAATTTGTTCAACAGGTGGTGCTGTGGTTTTTCAATTATTTTGTATGCAAAAAAGTGTCTTTTCACTATTTTCAACTTCTCTCCAAAACCGTCACTCAGATTATGCTGAAACATGGTGGAAATGTTCATTGTAGAAGGAAGGACTAACCAAAATTGTTCACAAGATGGCGTTACTGTGAATCTCTGATTTTTAATGAATTTTTTAATTTGGGTACTTATCGGTTAATGCTAGGGCTGTAACGATACACTTTTGCACGATACGATAAGTATCCCGATACAGAACTGAGAATACGATACAATTCAATATTTAACCATAATAATGCAGGGGTCACATTATTCAGTACGGGTCCGTTGGACCCATCTTTCTTCTTTTTCAGGAAAAAAGTGGGTCCATGAACTGAATCGATGAGTCCAGTATGAAATTGTGCAAACTAGACTTTTGATGTAATTTGATTGAGTTTAAAAGGTATAATCAACATATATCAAAATGATTAATGAATAAAACATGAAGGTAACTTAGCCTAGAAATGAACATAACATAGGGTCAATATGCTCATGTAGGTAACTCATTATTATAAAATTAAGATTGAATAAAAATTTACCAATATGCCAACTTGATGTAAAAGGGTCTAAAAGTTGTTGATTGTACCAAGGATGGATTCAATCTGCACAGGGACCTGCTATTAAGACTAAGGCTATAACACATCCCTGGTCTACCAAAAAATGGTTGTGAAGGGGGCATAACCCGAGCACGCTGCCACTGTGTCAGCATCTGGTATCGCACATTTTTGTAACTCGCTTGCACAACAAGCGGCATGCATGATTGAACATGCCTGGCCTCTGTCATTTTTGCGATTGATTCCACGTGATGAAATGGTCAGAAATTACATGATTTATATTTCTGTGCACTTTTTATTTCAATATACCTGAAAAAATTGATGCCGTAGGCGGTATTAAGAGTCTGATCGTAAGTGCAGTCACTTTTTCACCAAGCAACGTGGTAGGCCTACAACTTTACAAGCCGTGCAACACAAGCGAGTGTACACTGCCTGTCATGGGCATGCACCCAGGCATGGTTTTCTGCTATGTTGAACGTATATTTTTTCCGGCCTCATAAATTTCATTCCTGTCTTGTTCTGTCATACAGATTTGTTCCATTCAAACATTTCAATAAAATCAAAACAACCAAATTTTGCTAAAAAAAAACACCAATAACCGCGTGACCCATCGGAGACAGTGATCAGCAACCCCGGTCAACAACATCGTGTCAGGCCTAATGCAAATTTTCGCTTCGTTCACGTTTGACCGTGCGATGACTAATATGCATATTTTCCTTGCTGTCCGTAATGAATTTTCACTCGTGCCTTTATCTCTGTCTAGATTTGTTCGAAGGAAGTCTTCTTGGTGAAAATATGATGTGAAAATCCAACATCTTGGTCCAATAATATTTGCGTAATAAGACTTGTACCTTCCCAACATTGCGAACATGAGACAGGCACATTGGCAACAAAGAATTTGATTGGACAGTGAGCAGCACGTGATCAAATCCACACACTGAGGAGCCTGGAAGTGCTCTCAGCGCATTTATAATGACGTGAAATGACGTACATCCATTCCCATTATGCGAATTTTTTGGAGGGATACCCCAGCAGTATTTTTTCTTAGCAAATAAGAGAGCTTGTCACATAGAAAGATGAACATCAGAGGATTCCATCAGCATAATACATAATCATGATACTGATAGGCCTAATGGTCGATGCAAAACAGTGACCGCTTGGAGTAATTTTTGCAGTTGTATCATTCAAAATGCATCACGTTTTTGTGTGTGCGTCCACAGAGACACAACATTCCTGGGCGTCTTTTCTTCATTTTATGACGCAGGACGCAAGCTTAATGTGACCCCTGAATAATGAGCGTGCTGCTTTTTCTCGCCAGGAGCAGCCATTTTGCTAACCTAGATTCACAAAGATATGACATAGCGCCACAAAACGTCTTGCATTATGAGGGAAATCCCAAAACACTTTTGTAGGCAAAAATAGATCACATAATGAGAAGAACAACGAATGGTTGGTCAATTGACGAGTTTATCTGCACAAAATAACGGTAAATTTTAATGAATTATGGCCTTCACTTCCGTTTTTTTTCTCTTTAGAGATGAAATTACTTTTATGATGGAATGTATTGTATTTTACGATACATGGGACCTAATTTCGATACGTGTATCGTGGATTGACTGTACCGCGATGTATCGTTATCGCGGTATATCGTTACAGCCCTAGTTAATGCATACAGTCCTCCAGATTATTATTATGTAAGTGAATGGGGATTGCAATGGTAATTCACGATTTTGACTTCTCCAAAAGCACTCACCAGATTCACTTCAGACTTGGTGGGGATGCACTTTGGGTGGTCTCATGTTCAAATGGTCTCACTCCAGTGATCTTTGTTCTTTTAAGGGTTCGTCTCATAGGGGGGACCCTTTCTGTTTTCGGGTTGTCCGTCCAGATGTGCACGTTCTCATTACCATGATATCTACAGCATGCCTCCATATTGTATTTTGCTCAAATTTGGCAATATGCTTATCTTACCAGGCAAGATGAACTGATTCGATTTTGGTGTCACCATCACTTAATTTGAACAAGTGGCAGCCTAATTACATGCTCAGGGCTCGTTACCGCAATATCTCCAGAATGTTCCAATGTATTTTGCTTAAATGTGGCAGTATGCTTATCTAGCATGTCAAGATGAACTGATTAGATTTTGGTGTCACCATGACCTAATTTGAGCAGATGGCAATATTTTTTCCTGGCGGACCCTTCAGTCAACACTTTGTGTTGAAGATATGTCTAGTTTATGAATTTTTTGTTCATTTTTGGCCAAATCTTAAAAAATCTTCTCCAAAAGCACTTGGCCAATTGATTCAAAATTGCATTGGAACACTTAAGGGCATGACAGCCAGAGTTACATAGTTCATGAGTGACCTTGATCTCATTCTCAGGGTCACTTAGGTGTATTTAACTCTACAGATGATAACTTGAGAACTATTTCAGCCTCAGCCCTGGATTTTGATGTTTCACATGGTTATGATTCTCTTTGAGGGCCACACTCAAACAGTACATGATTGACCTTGACCTCATTCCCAAGGTCACAAAACAACTGACATGAAATTTACTGTTCACATGATAACTTGAAATCTATTTTGAGTTAGGACCTTGTTATTGCACATGTTAATGTTTCTCTATGAAGGTCACACTTAGACAGTACATGAGTCACCTTGACCTCATTTTTGAGGTCACAGTGCAACATACATGATGAATAATACTCTTCACTGTCACTTGAGACCTATTTGAACTGGGGCCTGGATGTTGCATTTGTTAGTGTTCTTCCATAAAGGTCAGACTTGCTCAGTACATGGGTGACCTTGATCCTATCCCAAGTTCACAGAGCCGCAAGTGTGATGAATCTCTAGGTCAGCTGAGCGTGGGCTGTTCACACAGCCCTCTTGTTTCAACATCACCGGTACCAGATCTACTTCATCCATAATTTGATGAAACATTGATATGGAGAGCATGTGCAATGTGCCTTCATGTTACCTAGCCAAAGGCATGTGGTGCTTTCATGTTATTTTGGCATGTACAGCATAGCTCATTGTTGACTCTCACCATGGGAAGTTTGTACCATAGAATATCATATGACAGTAATTTCCACTGAATCTTATACCCATAGATGCAGTATTGCAGTCTTAACAAAATTTGCCCTGGTGGGGGACATAGATCCTTTAACTATTTTTTAAATGTTTGCATTAATATTTGTCAATCTGTGAGTCTTGTTGGATGCCTCTATGACACGTCTGGCGAATCCATTGTCACCTAACTCAGGCCAAATTCATCATCTATGTTGCACTAATTGCTCGACTGGGACATAAAGCAGGTGGTCTCTCAATGGAGTTAAATAACATGGAGAAGATAATATGAGGGACCATATACTTGTCTTGAATAAAAGCCAGTTGGTTTCTTACCAGAACAGCCTCTCAGAGGAGGGCTGTGGTATATGTCCTTTGAAATAACATGCACTATTTGTTGATAATGAACAAACTGATTTTTCACTTGTATATCAACAGAATTGCTACCTGCTGCAGTTGGCTGCATGGGAGACAGCAGTATTTTTGTACGCAAATCAGCTCAGCCCATATTGGTCAACATCATAACACATTTAGTGATGGTGACATCTAGGGATGAACCTGGCTTGGAAAAAACAGACCAGGATTTAGAGGAGACAAAGCTGCAAGATCTGCTGAATCTCTTACTACCTGTGATTCCTGATGAGCCAGATACAGCATCTCTGGACTCCATGGTGGCTCATCTGTCGGTCCTAGATGAAGCATGTGGACAATATCCTCTGTTGGGAAACTTTTTGCTGTCAAACTGTAACATCATTCAAGTCCTGTGTGATTGGATTGTGTTGAAACCAGATGAGATCCATGAAGCATGTTTGTCCCTCATACAAAAGTTATATCAAGAAATGTAAGTAACACACACACACTTGAGAAAAAGAAAAAAAAAGTATATATATGTATATATATTAATGCTGTTTGAGCCACCCATCCAGAACATCTTATGTTAGACCTAATAGTGAAAATTGTACAGAGTTAAAGCAATATTCATTCATTCATTCTTTCATATTATTTCAACGTAAGAACTTAAAACATCCACATGTAAAACATTTCATGACCTTGTCGCTGGTTGTCTCAAGTGTCACAGAAATGCAATGGAAAATTTAAAATGTATGCTGCCAGTGAAAATATGATAATCGTTTTTAGGGAATAAAACTTGTCCATGATGGGACAGACATAACTAAGCACCATTGGAAAAGTTTTTGTTATGGACTTCACTCTGATTGCAAAGAAGAGACAGTAGATGAGGCTGATGAGTAAAAACACACAATCTTTAGTCAGATGGTGTGACAGGAATGTAGTTGAACTTACTTAGATGTCAGTCAACAATTTAAAGCCAAACATACTGGTAACTGGTACTTGTTAGAAAATAATGAAGAGTTGGGGGGGGGGGGGAGTACACATATCATAAATTCAATCCTAGTCAGAATAAAACTCAGTTTTCAGGTTATATGCTCTGGACCCTTTAATATTTTAATCATAGGCAGGTGATCATACATAATTACAATATGACATAACACATGTACATGTATTTGTATTATAGTTCCATCGAAGAGGAAGAGTATATGGTGGAACAGCTGCCACAGACTCTGCTTAGGACAGGCCATGTGTCTACTGCTCTTAAAACAGCTGCCAGCATTGTCAAGTTGTAAGTGAATTTTATTCTAACAAGATTTAGTTCATTTAGTTCAGAATTATACCATTAAAATAATTCCCTGTAGCAACATTGACAGGGCCACAGAATTGCTGCTATCAGTATCATTATGAACCCAATGAAGATGCTGACATTGACATCCATTAAACCTACACTGTATTTTGTACATGAATGCAACTTGGTCAGTCATAGTATTGATGAAACAAGTTGATATCCCACTGCCCAAAGAGACTTTCAGTTCCAAACATAATTTGATGAAATTATAAGTATGACATCAAACTATCATACTATATACTTTGTCAAAAGGTTGTAGCAATGTTTATTACAACATCACTTATCGTGCTTATGAAGTTACAATGCAGTCATTTCTACTCATTCCCTGATGACTTTCATACAGTACATAAACATCTTGGAAGTATCATAATGGGGGTGAAAGTTCGCCAGCCTGCTGCATACTTGCCTTGTCTTCCTGTCACTAAAATCTTGCACGGTGTTGTGGAAGACATGGTGTGAAATCCATAAATCATGGCACATTTTAATATGGTTGTGCATTACAATTTGCAAATAAAATCTGATCAGTTGTTTCATAGTATATTTTAAGTAACAGACCAGCATGGCAATACAGTGGTCCCCCTTTTATAAGGCCCCTTTCACCAGAGGCCACTCCTCTTGAAAGGCCAGCATTCTTGAGCAGAAAGTATGGTATTTCCATTACATGTATATTCTCCCCCTCAAGAGAGGCCATCCCTCTTATAAGGACACTTTTTGCCTGCATTTGGGGTGGCCTTATAAGCGGGGGGCAACTGTACAAAAATGTGGTGGCTCCAGATGTCCATAAGCAGTATCACATAGTGTAGTTGTCCATGAGCAGCAGGGGGTCACATTAAACTTGCGTCCTGCGTCATAGACGCAAAAAATGAAGAAATGACGCCTGGAAATTAATAAAACATCGTCATTTTGCGTCTCTGTGGACGCACGCACAAAAACGCGATGCATTTTTGAAAGATACAACTGCAAAAATTACCCCAAGCGATCACGGTGTTTTGTATCGACCATTATCAATCTCATGATTATTTATTATACTGATGGAATCCTCTGATGTTCGTCTTTCTATGTAACAAGCTCTCTTATTTGCTAAGAAAAAATATTCCTGGGGTATCCCTCCAAAAATTTGCCACAATGGGAACGGATGGACATCACTCCACCTCATTATAAATGCTGAGAGCACTTCCAGGCTCCTCATTGGGTGGATTTGATCACGTGCCGCTCACTGTCCAATCAAATTCGTTGTTCCCCATGTGCTTGTCTCATGTCCGCAATGTTGGGAAGGTACAAGTCGTATTACGCAAAGATTATTGGACTAAGATGTTAAATTTTCAAATCATATTTTCACCAAGAAGACTTCCATCAAAAAAATCTAGACCCAGATAAAGGCACGAGTGAAAATTCATTACGGACGGCAAGGAAAATACCCAGATTACTCATCGCAAGGTTACACGTGGAAGAAGCGAAAATTTGCATTAGCCGGCCTAACAGTGTAACACGATGTTGTTCATCACTGTCTCAGTTGGTTCACGTGGTTATTGGTGTTTTTTAAACAAAATTTGGTTGTTTTGATTTCATTGAAATGTTTGAATGGAACAAATCTGTATGACAGAACAAGATAGGAATTAAAAAAAATTATGATCGAAGGCCGGAAAAGTGTATAGCGAAAAACCATGCCTGGGTGCATGCCCATGACAGGCTGTGTACACTCGCTTGTGTGTTGCACAGCTTTTAGGGCTACCGTGTTGCTTGGTGAAGAAAGTGACCGCAGTTAAGATCAGACTCTTAACACCGCCTACGGTATCAATTTTTTCAGGTATATTGAATATTTCTGACAATTTCATCACGTGGAATCAATCGCAAAAATAACAGAGCCCAGGCATGTTCAATCATGCATGCCGCTTGTTGTGCAAGCGAGTTAAAAAAAAAACCTGTCCGGTGGCACACGGTGTACAACCCCAGATACTGGCACAGTGGCAGCGTGCTAGGGGTTAAGCCCCATTCACAACCATTTTTTGGTGGACCAGGGATGTGCTATAGACTTAGTCGTAATACCAGGTTCCTGGGTAGATTGAATCCATCCTTGGTACCGTCAACAACTTTTAGACCCTTTTACATATTGGTAACTTTTTATTCAATCTTAAATTTTATAATGGGCCTAATGAGTTACCTACGTGAGCATACAGACCCTACGTTTATTGTTATGTTCGTTTCTAGGCTCAAGTTACCTGTGTGTTTTATTTATTTATCATTGTGATGTATGTTAATTATACCAAATAAAATCAATTAATCAAATTACATCAAATGAAGTCCAGTTTGCACAATTTCAGACTGGACGCATCGATTCAGTTCATGGACCCACTATTTTTCCTGAAAATGGAGAAAGATGGGTCCAACGGACCCATACTGAAAAATCCTTAATGTGACCCCTGAGCAGTATCACATGGTGTAAGCGGTTTTACTTTACAGCAGCAAGGAGCAATCGGTGAGAGAGGTACTGTTGCTGCCACTGATGGTGGTGTTGAACAAGCAGTCATCAGTATTGAGCCAGGAGAGTCAGGATGTTGTGGGTAAAAAGCTGGATAACAGGAATTGCTGCATCCGGATAGTCACACAAGCTGTCAATCTAATCAAAGAAAAGGTAGGTTTGACTTGTCATCATTGAAAGGTGTACTGCCCATGTTCAAATTTTATGACATTCTGACTTAGTATGTCAGTCAGAGTGTGGAGTTTATTACTAGGCATGCATGTGATAAATCTTAGGTGGAAAAAGTGCTAGTGCTTTGTCACTTAACATGATCAAATATGTCAAGGTGAAAGTACCTGGTGGACGGTTGCATCAAGTTCTTTGCTGTAGAATTAATTGAGCATTGATGATATTGATATTATCATGGTTGTAGAACATGTTATCACATGCCAAACAAGATATGGAAAAACTTACCTGTAGTGGGGAAAGTGTTCACATTATATAAAAGTTAAATTAATTTTGTTGTTGTCTGTTTACAGACGTTGCATGCATGCATGTGTCTCAAATGGACCATGCATAATGCATCTCTCTCTATACATATGTTAGTGTATGTTCAATGGCATTACATGTACTATTTTCCCTCTTGTTAAATGATGCATCTTACATTTTGCCTGGAAGAAATTTCAAGTGATGCTCAACATTGTACATACACAATTTTTCTGTCAATATCATGGCCATAATATTCATCTGCAGGTCTATAATTTAGCATAAAAGACTCGGCAAGTGCCAAGGAGGCGAATGTGCCGGTTTACAAATAAGTTTGCTCTATAACTATGTAGAGGCCTAAATATATTGAATGTACACTAGTTTAATCAGGTACGACAGTCTGACCAGTTTCGTCCTTAAAACGGACTCTTCAGAGACTGGTTGTAAAGGACACAGACACCGGTATTTATACCCTAACGTAACTGGCCTTAGTGACCTATTGTTACGTTGTGGTGTTACGCCTTTTGGGGTGTGCGTAACGTTGGCTGGCGGTTGAATCAACGCACCAGCCAGTGGCCCAGATATCATGCGTAAACTGTCAACAGAGAGCATCACATGATCTGGGTGATGACGTAATTCTCATAGGGGAAGCCCATGCTCTCCCTGTCATTCTCTGTGGTGGGGATGCCCCACGGATGGGGGATGTCCATGAAATATATGGACATTATAAAGCAGATTATGTGTGGTAGTTACATGCATTCTGATGTAACAATTGGTTGGGAAGAAGAACAGTCCCAATGGAAGCGTGGTCCGTATACAGACAGATCTAAATAAACCTGTTGATTATTTGTAAAACCATGTCAAAGGAAAGCAAGCAAGGGAACTGAGAAATTTAGCATCATACTTAGCAAGTATGCTTACTTTCCCATGACATTCAAACCAAAGGGTTCCATGGTGCACAGTTGGTGGATCCAGTAATACTCCCTGTGTAGTCTGAGTGAAGCAGTTTTTTTCAGCTCAGGGGGTGTGGGGATGTGTTCTAATATCTGGACTTGAAGGTCCAGATTCTGATGATCCTTCATTGCAAAGTGTCTCCCTTATGGTTGGGTCATATCCCTTCTATTTATATAATAGAAGTGTTCCCTGAGACGGTTCATTAGTGGGCGGTAAGTTTGGCCCACATATTGTTTCTGGCAGACGTTACAGGTTAGCAAGTAAACCAGGTTGTTGTGCTTACATGAGCCACCCGTGGGGGTGTTGTAAGTGCGCCCTGTGAAAAAAAAAAAAAAGAAAAAAAAAAGGTCTATAATTTAGGTTTATTTGACTTATTCTTAAGCCACACAGGACTCCAGTTACAGGTAACATGATATATTTTGCGATTTAATTGATAAGATCAGGATGCACTGAAAACCTTTGTTGTAAATATTCAGAGAGCATTTGATGAGTCAACTCTGCAGCTGTTCATGGATCTGTGCAAAGCCACACTAACAAGACAGTCTAACAACAGGAGTGGTCATCTAACTGGCAGTCTTAAAGTGCAGAAGGCTGTCATAAATGCCCTGTATGAGACTTGCAACTTTGCTGATGAGTGGCATGTTCTGGATGCAGAACGTCAGCCAGTGACTGAGATGCTGCAGGAAACTTTTCATGTCTGTGTACAACTTTTGCAGGACCCAGCATCAGATCCCCCAGTAAGTAAACACACTGAATGGGGATTATTTTCCCAAAGCTCAGAGTTATTTTGATTCAGAAACTGCGCTAGGTTAGAGAGTCAGTGTCACAATGGGTGTTTGGCACTACAATTTATATTTAACAATAAGAGTTGTGGTACAAAGCTATTCCCTGTCTAGTTATCTTATTTGATCTATATAATTTTGATTGATTTGGAAATAATTGCCTGCATTATATAAATTGTGTGATTTTAATTCTAGTGTGATTCAAAGATTCACAATATGTCAACCGTGCTATTACAACTATTTCTCTGAAAGAAAAAAGATGAGCTGTAACAGTAGTATTGTATGAGAATGCATAATTTCATACCTTCAAGGGGTCCAACAGCTTTTATGACTTTGGCTTTAAATGTTAATGTTTGATATAGCTACTGTAACAGTAATTATTCAGAATAATATACATGAAACACTGGATGTCATCTTGGTGCATTATTTAAAACATTGACCACATTCCTTCCATATTTGATATTTAATACATGTAATAAAGAATACATCCATGTTTTGTTTTTGTGTATGTTTCATTTAGTTGCTGTCAAGTACCTTTAAATGTACTGCAGAAATCTTGAAGTTGCTGAAGGAACTCCTAGTAGATTTGACAACTGTGTTGCCACCATGCCAGTCCAAACCTAATGATCAGCAGTTCTTTTGTAACACTGATCCCAAGCAAGCCAGCCTACAAGGAGTAATCAACAAAAGGTTGTGTGACATGAAGTGGGAAGTGAGAGATAGCGCAGTTGAATTCATAGGTTTTTTAGCAATACACGTTTACAGTAAGTCTATGTTTATGTGCTATGAAATCTTTGATATTTTGTCAGCTCTCAATAGTTGATGCATGCAGAAATTTACGAGAGCAACTGTTCTTGTCATAAGATCAGATTAATCAGAGCTGCACAAAAAAGCTACAGAATCTCAATCGCAAGTTATATATCTAGGCATTTGCCTCTTAAGTAAATCACTCAAGTTGAATTTTTTTCTTTGCTTTTTTTAATATGTGGACCTTTTTTGGTGTTTTGGCCTTCCTCTGACCATTTTAAATATAAATTAAGGTGATTGAGTGAATAGAAAATGATCATATCAACAAATTGAAAAGTGGCACAAACTAGTGGAGATAGTTGTGCCAACTTATGACAGGCAAGGAACACAGATTTAGTAATACATGTATAGTGATACGAGGCAAGGGTATTGACAAAAAAAAAGAAACACAAATTTGATACCATGAAAGCAAGCAAAAATTCGTAATGTATTGCACAATACAGCCATGATATACATTGCAAATTGTTTCCCTGAATAAAACTTTGTTTGATTTAGAACATGCTCCACATTGATCAATATTTCAAAACCTTTGGACGCCCCAGTTCAAGTTACCACAGTCTGAACCAGAATACTGACTGTGAACAAACATGTTTGAGCAGTGGGGTCCAACTGTCTGCAGCTGTCGTTTCATTTTGCTACCTCATGTTGTATCGGCTCTGAAGAGAATGTCATTCAGTGTTACATCCGAAAACATCAGCAATGCAACTGAAACAGTGTCTCTGCCCTATAATGTTGTAGATCATTTCTTTTTAAAAGACTGTACTTAGCATGCATCAGAAATTTATGGTGTTCAGCAGGAAATAGTTAATAAACCAAACAGAATAACAAAATAAAATCTTTGTTGTACTGCAGATAATGCACAGGTCTTGGGCTGGCTACTTGGTCACAAGCTGCACATGCAGGCATGGCAAAGTGTGAAGGATGGAGAGAGCTATGTTAGGGCCACAGCACTGATTGCAGTGGCTCGTCTCTCTTGTCCTCCCATATCCTGGGCAGCTGTGGAAAATGACATTGGCACAGTAAGTTCATGTACCAATAGAACTGTCATAGTGGCAGTACAAAGTACTGCAACGAGGAAGAACTAGGACGTGAAACAGTGTACTATGCAGTACAGTGAAACCCGTCTTAAAAGACCCCCTATGACTAAAAGGTGGTCCTCATGAAAGGTATAAATAATGTGAAGAGTACTGTTTAAGTATCTGGATATGATGGTCCTTCATTGGAGTGGTCTTTCAAGACAGGTACCACTGTATTGACCCAAACAATGCAAAATTTTACATGTAGATCTTTCAAATTTGGCTTCTCACCTGGCCATGATCATGCAAGTCCAATGTCAAACATCCTCGGTTACATGACTGTAAAAGAGATTCTGAGTAATGCAGGATTTACCATCTATTGGTAGATCTGTCATTAACAGGAATCACTTGTACAGTTCATGTACATGAATTTTGTTGGCCTCGAAAAAAATTTTCTGTGGGACAGTTTAACATTTTGGCATAATGAGTATGGTTTCAATGGATGGAGACATGAATTACTAGTCAGAAAGGCAAGTGAATTTTGAAACAAATTTTCTTCAAAGAGTAATTCTCAAAATACAGCCTTTACAATGGCAGCTGTTACTGACTGATACACAGCATCTCTTGGGCCTCCATAGTATTGAATCCTAACTGCAGGTATTATCTCGTGTGATTAATGACAAAAATTCATCTGTGTATCTGATCCTGTTCTTGTTTCAGGGAAACATTGTAGACGTGATTCTTCGCATCATAAGAGATGATACAGAGGCATTTGCTCGCAGAGCAGCCATCGACTTGTTTCTGGTTTGGCAGGGACATGACCGATCTTCTGCCATTATGGCCCACCACCAAGCAGTATTTAGTGGACTAAGGGAAGCAATACATGACTTTGATTGGGAAGTCAAACTTCGAGTATTAAAGTTCTGGGATCATGTGATTGATGATGTATTTAAAGCAGCACAAAGACAAAGTCCCAGTCCAAACCTAGAAATAGATGACTTTTCTCATATGGAAGGGCCTGTGCCCAGCAAACGCAGAAGATTGGATGAACTTGATATGGAAAATCACTTGAACACTGCTTTATGTGAAATATGCCAGGCTGAGTGTGATCAAGTTTTGTGGACTGCTCTGGATGATTATGATCTATCTGTACAAAACAGAGCCTGTGAGTTACTTTTCCAGCTGAAAGAGCGGTGCCGTGATCATGGAGCAAGGTTAATGACTCGACTGAGAAATGAATTAGATAATGCAGAAGAACTTGGCCAGAGTTCGAGTGAAGAAGGGTTAAGTATCAAAGAGAGAGTCTGGAAACTTATGACGAAGTTGCGGAGCACAGACTTCGAGACACTTTTGAATGAAAAATGTTTAAGTACAGATAAATACAGCAGGGATCTGGAGTCTCTGTTGGATGATATGTTGGCAAGTGCTGGGGAGCAGGAGGAGGAAGTGACCATTGATTGCTACTGAAACCTAAGGCACAGTGAAGCCCTGCTGGGCATTGCTGTCATAAATTGTCATGTGTCTTTATGCAGAATGGAAATTAAATTCAAATGAACATTCATGTTAATTTCTATAAAAAGTTTCAGAGTTTTTGTCATTTGAGCTGAATCTGATAAGCAGAAGTGTCTTTCACTCTCTTTTGAGAAACCACTCCAATGGCATGTCCAAAGGCAGTGTGTCTATTGAGTCAGATTGTCTCTTCAGTTGAAGTGCAGTAACAAAATACATGGCAGTAGCTAAAGCTTGATCAATGCAACAAGGCTGTATCTCTGTGTAGCCTTCTTAAACACTACTTCATGTATTTTGAATCTTATGGTCTCTCTGTTGAGGCCCAGTAACGTACTATTTGAACACAACCATATCAAGAGCTTAAGCAATGTAAGGAGGCTGCAGCTGTATGTAGCCTTCTTGATCAGTATATGTACTCTTCAGGAGAGTGGTTTCTGAAAAGTCAAACTGTGCAAGCAGCATCTGCATGTTTACAGTTTATTAGAATTAAAGGCACAAAAACAAACTGAAATCTGATTTCATTTTCTAGAATTACTCTCCTGTAAGTGTCCAAAGCCTTTTTGCATAATTATTATTTTTCCATTTGCGACTTGGTGGATACAGTTTAGACTAATCTGTCACCTTTATATAAAGAAGTTCTGATGCCAATATAGATGAAGAAATACAAAACTTTTCTGTTTTGTACTAGACTGTGGACCATAATAACATTTGATTTCAACTGAAGGTGAAAAGAGGTTTTAGCTTCATCCATCAATTGTCAGAGAACCAAAGCCTTTCTTTACCATTTTAATATGGAATGAGGTAAAAACAAGCAACAACAGATGTGCAGGTATGATTTATCACAAGTGTAAGATGACTTTACATTCTATGCATATCAGACTCCAAATTCTGACAAAAAACAATGAAAATGTACCACTGCGATGACAGGCATACAATACATATGACTGCCTTAATACAAATATGAAATACTAAACAACCTGTATTTACATGGTCAGGCAGATGAGACAACTGAGTGCCTGTATCACAATGTTCACATCAGCCAATTTTTCTAGATCATCCACTGTTCTTTTAACAGTTGTGGATATTTTACTAGTAATGTAGGTGAAGTTTCAATCACTACATTTCTCTTTGAACTAGCAGTCAATTACATAAGATTATTTTAACAACATGTATATGGTTTCTTCACAAACCCTTGTATGGCAACTTTCCCAGTAAATGTACATGTAGCTGGAATGTATGCCACTAAAGATACATGCTACTGTTGAAAAGACAAGGGGGGGGGGGGGGGCTAAGCTTGCTTTTACCAGATTTAATTCAAACACTAAAAGCATATCCATTAATTTTAGATCCTAACCTTCCAGTCATAAGAATACTTCTTGCATCTGTCCTTGACCTATTCTTAGAAATTAACGTCCTGTTAAGCAATATATACAGAGTAAACATTAGACAGTGCTCACTGTACATGGTTGTTGAACTTAGAATTTGCCTACTGTGTGTGGTAACTCTACAGTAATGTGTTCATTAACCTGTCTTTTATGTGCTGAATTTGAGTTGAACAAAACAAAAAACTTCCAATTGAAAAATTACATTGTTACCATGTATTGTGACAGCTGTAGAATTCTAAATTTGTCTGTAATATCCCTAGACATCTCTGTTTAGAGCGTTTACATACTGTAGACAAACTCCTCAATCGTTGTGGAAGCTTATCAAAGTTGCAAAATACTTGAAGTGCTTGCATGACAGTATTTGTTACCTTTAGAAACATTTTCAGCAGTCATATTGACAAAGCAAGATATTATTACATTACAATAACAGATGATACAACTGTAGTCTGGCTGGTGCCATCATAGTTCATATTCAATGGTACATACACTCCCTACTTTGTACCATCTAGAGTTTGCCAAAATCATTAGGAATAAAAACCATGATCTCAAAAATGCCACGGAACTACACTTATACACCTTTTCTTTTCACGTTCATCTATGTCAAAACAAATATGTGTTATTTTCTTGTGTACCACACTTGTTAGAGTCAGAAAACGGGTATGAACTAAGAAATCAGCAGTTAAATACCAGTATCTTGAACACTATTTGCCTTTGGAGAAAAGTTAACTGTGATTTACATGATGGGACTAGTAATTCGGGGCAGTGCTGCGACTTCAAATGGTTACATTCCATGTAAGCATCTCTCCATGAGCTGCACTGAAGGCCAGTTTGCCATCGGATGAGAATTTAGCCAGCTGTATACTGTCACTGTGTCCAATAAAGTCCTGGAAGCTGCCCTCGTAGTAATCCATTAGTTTTAAGAGACGCTCTGAAATACAAAAGGTTACTCACAGCATTATCTATTTTGATAGAGCATACTTGCCTTCACTCATGAAAAAGTAAGAAAAGACAGCAGAGCTGCCAGTCCAAACACTCTAAAGAGGTGAATACAGTGGTGCATGTACTTGTAAGAAAAGACTGAAATTTGTGAGACAACTTCTTCCAAAACAGTTGGACTTGAATTGATACAGATTTGTAGGACAGTCTCCTCACAGGCAATGCCGTACAAGATAATATAACAAATGGCTGCCAATCACACTTTCTTGTCTCAAAAGCAGGTCATGCTCTGTATTATCTAAACTACATGAGTGGAAAACCTGGAGATTGGTCTTCTTAGTGCACACATTCCTTTCTGACTGAAGAGTAAATGGTGAGTTGGGGTATCAAAAATTACCCCAAAACATTGTTATACATATATATATATATATATATATATATACACACACACACATATATATATACATATATATACATATATATATACATACATATATATATACATACATATATATATATATATATACACATATATATATACACATATATATACACATATATATACACATATATACACACATATATATACACACACATATATATATATATATATATATATATATACATACATACATACATACATGTATATATGTGGTTAGCAGTAAGGCTTGCTTAGCAAGAGCCATTGTGTGATGTGAACAGGGGCTGTGTGGATCATGTATGTGAGCACTCCTGCTTATCAGATGCATACAGAATGATGAGGGAAAGAGTATTGTTTGACCTGCAGACCACAATTTACCAAAGCAACTGTTATTCCCCTCCCCCCCCCACACACACACCACCACCACCACCACCACCACCACCACATACACACATGCCTCATGCATGGTCTGTATATTTAATCTAGGATGCTGATCTAATAAAAATGTGTACAGACTTTACATCTGAAAACAGACTATGAAGTGGAATGCAACACATTAGTGTCATCAGGGAACTAGTAGGATGGATCAAGCAATGCTTGTGCTGGGACCTCTGGCCAGAGGGTCTTTAAGATATATTACACACATGTGGTTTATCCTGAACATTCTACACAGTATCAAAATAAAGATGATTTCACATCAGGCAGCCTAATTAACACCATGGTCATCCCATCAGAGAGATAAAAAATGTATGTGGACACGAGTGACTCAAACAGGCTGTGTCACAAGCATTCATTTTGGAAAATCTATCCTGTAAGAAATTTCAGTTTAAACCGTAAGGACCAAATGCATATGCATTCACATGCACTTTTTTCCTTCAAAAACAAGACATGTTTGTAAAACATAGATGCCCCATGAGCGCCATTATGTTTGCCCCCATTACCCAGTTGATAGTACTAAATGGGGCGGTCATGACCTTGAGAAGTGGATGCAGAAACAAAATTCACTAAAGTGGCCTTGTGACCTTGGAAATTAGATCAAGGTCACCCTTATTTAAAGCTGATCTAGCCGTAATAGAATACTATAAACATCTACAAAAGGAAAGTTCTGGCTCAAAAAAATTCTGCAGTTATCACACAGAAACCAAATTCAGTAATGTGGCTGTGACGTTGGGAATTGACTCTAGGTCACCCATTTCAACACCTGACCTAGCTCTCATACAAGGCTATGTTCCTCTGCAGTATGAAAGCCCTAGGTCAAAAATAATTTTAGTTAATATGCAGAAACCCAAGTTCACTGATAGGACTCAAGGTGGTGACCTTGGAAATTTGATCAAGGTCATTCATCTTCTAACTTGACCAAGCCCTAATTGAGGACTATTACCATGTGCAATATTGAAGTTACAACTTAAATTCTGACTTACAATACACAAACCAAGTTCACTGAAATGGCCTTGTGACGGGGGGGGGGGGGGGGGGGGGGGGGGCATAATTTACAGAAAGTATTTGATTTTAATCTAATTTTTTTTTACTTGTTATCAAGTAGAATATGCAATTATGTAACAGCTTTCCTGGGCACAGAGTGCACCGGAAAAAAGTAGTTGACTTGGTCTAGGGGGTCAAAATATACAGAATCATTCTGGAAAAATATCACATAATTACATATATCTTTCAATTTAATTGAATGTTATGGATGTGAAGAAATGGTACAGAGAGAGAGAGAAAGCAAAAACTTAAGGCAGGATGTATGAACACGCTTTGTTGAGTGTCACCACTTTGAACAATTCCATGCATGCCAAAGCTTTCATGATTTCATAGACCCAGATACAAATACTGTGTTCAATCAGAAACCAAGAATAATCTTTCAGACTAAAAATTGCTAGTTTGATGAAGCAAGCACTTATATTACTAAAAAAAAAAAAAAACCTGCATTCCTTGAACTCAGTGTAAAACCTGCATTTTCAAATGATCAAGTCCAGTTATGTACTTGCATATAATTACATTAATACTGGTTCTGCTGGAAACACCAGACCAATGAATGAATCACCCATAGAACTGCAAGATGTTAATATTTAAATTTTGATTACGAATCGACAGTACTGTCTTGAAAACACGGGTAATTGTCTTCAAAGATTCTACAGCACTGACACTCAAGACTTTCACTCAATATTAAGAACAACTTGTTAAAGACTGGCTGGGTTCTTAAGCATCTTACCATTGCAGCCTAATGCTATGAGTGGTCCAGTAGGTGATATGTCCAGTGCTGTAGCCCAGTGTGTCAAAGCCAATGTTCTTAGGACCTGTCAAACAAAGTTCATGCAAAATGAAATCTTAGTAACACAGCCCATGTACAGCTACTCAGATTATAGTGGTAATTCTACAGCAACCTGTGTACCTGCCAATTGTTATCAGCTCTGAAGTATTGTAAAATAATCTTGTGAATTCAGAGTATAGTATTAAGTGCAAAATCTTGTATTTTGAATGAAGTATTAAAAGTAAATTACTCATTCTCTATAACAAAGAATGATAATTGAGCACATCTGTGATCATTCATAAAATTGTTATTTCTCACAAATAAAACATTACCTTTCTTTCAGCAAGACTGTAAAACTGTATTTGCTTCTGTAGTCCATAACCTGTGTACACAACTACATCTGGTTCTTCTCTGGAGAACTTGGCCAGGCTGGGAGGCACTTGCTGGTAATAACTCTGAAAATAAATTTAAACCATAACCTTGATCAACATGTTATGTGGCCTAAATGATCTGTTAAAAATGATAAATACTGTCTGAGTATGCTTACTTGGGTATTTTAGAAGCAAGAACTACATTTTAAGACTGGGCAAACACAAGCTCAAAGTATTGTAACACTCCCACATTTACCTGGTCCCCTTTTTTGATGATGCTGCCATCTGGTGTGAATGCTGGAGCAGGGAAGGTCAACCAATCAACGAGTTCACAGAAATCTTTTGACCAATCAGCTGACCACACAGACACCCTTCTGTCAGCACTGCATGCCAACCACAGCTGAGGGGCAGATACTCCAAAGTCTTGCTCCTATAAACAGAAAAGTGACATACAGCATATTTTGTCTGTTATTGAGTGATTTATTTGTCAATCAAAGTACAACTGAATATTGACATTCAAACAGAAAACAAATATTGGCTGGAGGAAAAGACACATCAAATGCTTATTGATCCCCCTTTAAGGTGCAAAATACTAGTATATACACAGTCAACATGTACATGTGACACACTGGCAAGATTACATGTATATGTTATTAGAATATGAATATGACCCAGAGGCTGGTACCAATGATGCATGGAACAGATGCAATAATTACAATTCTGCACAGTAAAGTTGAAAAGTAATGGTCTAGCAAGTGTAGCTTAAACTATTTTTTTTTTTTTGAAAACTAGAAGACGTTTGTTTTTTATTAGATGTGGGATCTTATTCCAAACTTGGACCCCACGATATCTGATAGAAAATTGCCTATCTGTAGTATGACATCGAATGAGGATGGTGAAGCTGTCTAGGAAAATGGTCATGAATGACACTATATCACAAATAAGCTTGAACATGCCTGAGGACAATTTTCTTTTGTACAATTATACAAAAATATTCTTGTTTGAAAAAGATAATTTCCAACAGCAACAAGATGTTTGAAGTTTTAAATAATACATTAACTGATGTTCTATAATGTGAAAAAGTCATTAAGCAAATTATTTTCCTTTGTAGTTCATTTAGCTTCTCAATGCTACTATCATAAGTTCTGCCCCATACAACAGGACAAATACAGGTAGGAGAAAGTATAATGCAGATTTAAGAGGGCTTTTGCTGACAGAAAATGTCCCATTTTTATTGTTACACCAAAAGATTTAGCCAATTTATTACTAGTATAAATTATATGCTGCCCCCAATTTGCTGCAAGATTGCACAAAGAAAACCCAGATGAAACAAGTTCTTTGTTTCCAAACAAGGTGCACTTTCTTGTTAATCACTCTGTTGCACTGAGATGTACTTTGACAACTGTTCTGATGATTAATTCAGGATGCACTACTTTGTTGCTGTCACACAGCTTAACAAAAACAACAACAAAAAAACATGATATTGATGGTAAGTTAAGAACTTCTGAGCAAAAGGTGATGCTAAACTGCAAACAAAATTAGACTCCATTAGCAATGGGTTCTGCAGAGACACTTCAAAACCTTGTGACAAGCCAACATTTTTAGTCGCATTATAATTATATCTTGTATTTGAATGGACCAAACCAGGTATCCAGTCCACAAAAAGACCATTTTTAATGCCATAGAATATATATACTTCATGTTCAAAAATACATAATTATGTACTACTCTTCATTGACAGTTCAGTGCTTACTTGAGCATAAGACACGTCAATACAACTGATGGGAGCTCCTTTGTGGTCATTGATGACTCTTACAGTCATGCCTGTGGTTGGGCTACTGATGGCTACCAGTCCATCACTGCCACCAGACAGGATCATACGACCTGCAACATGCACAAACCATATGACACATCAATACATGAAAAATAAGACAAGAATTATCCACACACCAAGTTTGGTATCTCTAGGTTTTATAGTACATAAAATATGGCCTGCACAAGCACTTTCTTTGACCTGATTGTGGAGGTGACATACTCATGTTCCAAGAAATATCCACCCACCAAGTTTGCTATGTCGAGTTCTTACAGTATAGGATATGGTCCATACAAGCATCTTCTATAATGGGGTGAAAGGTCCATGTTAGTCACCTTATTTTCGTGCACCCCTGTACTAAAAAAGTATTCACATACTCAGTTTGGTATCTCTAATTATTTCAGTATAAAAAAAATAGCCACACAAGCATTTTCTATGATGGATCAAAGGTCAAGGTCAGAGTGACAATTTTAGTATGTGATATACATGTACTCCTATCCAAAGAAAAATCCACTCACCATGTTTTGTGTCTCTAAGTATTCCAGTATTGGAAATATGACCCATATTAGCATTTTCTATGGTGGGGTCAAAGTTCAAGGTCAGAGTGACCTGATTTTGGTATGTGACACACTCCTATCCCAAGAAAAATCTATAGACCAAGTTCAAATTTGGTATCTCTAGTTTTTACAGTATAGGAAATTTGTAAATTATGGTCTAGAGAACATGGTGCACACATACACTTTCTACGGTGGTCAAAGGCCAAGGTTACAGTGACCTAATCTTGGTATGTGACACACACCTATCATAAGAAGTATACACACACAACGTTGGGTATTGGGTATCTCTAATTATTACAGTATAGGAAACATGACCCAGACAAGCATTTTCAGATGGATGGGTGCAAACCCTATGCCCCCTCCTCCTGGTCTGGTTGGAATCCATGCTATAATATTTATAATCAGAGTTTGAGGAGTTCTGATGAAACAGGATGCATATAGATGCATACATGTATCAGGATAGCAAACTGCTTTTAGTATAGCAAACTAGGTCACAACATAAATTGTCTGGGTCACAGTGACCTGATTCCATGGACATGTATTTTTTTCCCTCATGGAAAAATATTTGGCCTTTAACTTTTATTTTTTTATTTTTTTATTTTTTTAAATTCAGTTAATTTATAAATGACATTACAACATAACATGAAGGGTACATTTAGATTTCATGTTGCAGTTTTTGTTGGCTGCAAGCTTGTATTTTCTTTGGTGATAATAGGCTGTTCATGCAGCCTTCTTGTTCTGGAAGTGCCACACAAGTAACAAGATAACTAACTATGTAGAAAGTTACTCTCACAGAGGGAAAGGAAACGGTTAACACTTGAACATATTTGCTAAAACAATACTAACCCTCTCATTTTGTAAAGCTACAAAAAAGTGGCCTAATGGGTGCATTGTATGTATTTAATTTAGGAATGGATTAAGAGTTCCATATTGACCACTCACCATCAGAGGAAAAGCTGATTGCTGTGACAGCTACAGCATGAGGGTGCATCTTGAGTACCATCTCTACTTTGTTGAGGTCAAACATTCTCACGGTACCATCACTGTACCCTGCCACCACATTGGGCATTCTTTTTCTGCCGTCTTTTGGTGTATGGGCCACCACAGCAGCTGAGTCCATGTTGCTCACTGTGCTTAATGTAGAAGGCACAGCTTGTGGGGGTGCAAACGCCAGGCAATTGCATGACTGTAACAACAAATTAAATACACTTGTACTTCACATCATTTCTAGCTTCACAACTGTGACCAAAAATTTAGTAGTATTGATATGCGATTGTACTTATCTTTATTATATTTGAAAAAAAAAAAAAAAAATTTTACCTGCAAATTTTTACTTGTACTCTGGCTGGGGAGAAGAAAGAATATCAGTTTTATGGCAATCTGTTTTGCTTACACCCACTTTATAATGTTGCAGGTAGTGAGAGTTAGCATTTTGACTGACCTGGTCCATAACCTGGAACTGCAGAGTCTGTTCTCTCTCCTCCACTGACCACACCCGCAGGCTGCCATCAGCCGCACATGATGCAAAGAACTGGCTGTCACACTGGGCTATGGCATTCACCTGCAACAGATCAGCACAAAAATATTTATAATAGGGCATGTAATTCATACAACAAGTCTGTCATTAAGTCACCTTGAGCAGACAGCTGCCAGTCACCTACTGCCTGAACTCTTTCAATGCCAAATTTTGGACTGAGTCAACAGCTTTTCTCGGGCACGCATTGGGCGCCCGAGAAAAGCTGTTGACCTGAGAAAGTTTCTCTGGAAATATAGGCATACTGGTACTTAAATGAAAGGTCTTTTTACGAGGAATACAAATGTGGGATCCTTATGATAATTCACACTAGTCTGACTTAAGTAGATCGACTTTAGTCATGATTGGCACTGAAAGAGTTAAGGTGGCTTGTGTGTGAAATTTTATGTTAAAATTGTACAGCCAATAGGTTTGGAAGGTAAATCTTTGTCTATCAAATTTCCTCAGCAAAGCAATGCAATGGGGATTTGTTGATTCAATCATTTATTGGAGTAAGCTCTACATACTTCAATGCAGTCCTCTGATAATCTAAATTCTCCTGTTTTCGTTCACTGTGAAAATAATTTGAAATGAACCTCTGTGCAAAACAGGCAACAAACATAAAGCTTTATTTTTTGGGGGGAGGGTTTTGAAGCATCGTACAGTATTTCCAAACAGCCTCTGATGAGATTCTTTCCAATCGAAACCAGTCAGGCTTTTCCACAGCTTTCAGTTTTCAAGTCACTGGCTTTGCTGGGTCTTTGACAACAAACAACAGCACCAACTTGTACTGTTGTAAAGTATACGTTGGAAGTGATTATTACTTTACCTGAGTGACATGTCCTGAGACCAGTCGAATACTGGCCCTCTCTGTCCAGTTGATGTACCACAGTGTGCCAGCATCTGTACCAACCACACCCTACAACAATTTTACAGGGAAAACTACTGAAAAACTAGAACTCAAGACAGGATGTAATATTACGTGAGCTTTGGCTACCTGATGATCAATATTGAGTGTTTTGAACTTGTCTACATGGTCTAATAATTTGGAGTGATCAACTTATAGAATTCACATGACATCCTTTGTTTCTTCAAAATGTTTAAGGGAATGTCAACCAGTTTGGGGCAATTTTGTTCATTTTGAGATTTTGCTAGAAGCATCTACTGTCTTCAGTTGTCCAAATTTGGTAGTTCTAGCTCCAAAATATATATAAATATATGCAAAATTTCACAAAAACACATTTTTACCAAAAATTCCTGTGTTTATACAACAACTTTGTATGTAGAATTCGATCTTTAGTGCACATAGGTTCTGCAAAGCCCTTTGGTCAATTAAGTATATTGGTTTTATTATGTGGAATGCATATTTCTGTGAAATTTGGCCTAGAAATGAAGTCACTTTGCCAGATTTCAACTACATGTATAGTCTGGTAGTTTTTCTGCACATGTACAAAAGCCTACTTGGCACAGGTGGCCAGATAAGGAGGCCTACCTGCAGCTATGGCAAAACATCTAATTGTGTAACATTGTAAGTTGCAACTTAGTTGCGAAATATGTAGTTATGATTTACAATATTTTGATGCAATGCAACATATGCTGTTGTAAGTTTCAACATATCTGACACAGATATTGATGATGCTACTCTGATTAGACACCATATCATCAGGTTTATTTATAATAGGGAGACAGTGTAGTGTACAGTCAATTACTCACCATGTCCATTGTATCATCAAAAGCAGCTGCAGCTATAGCTCCATCTAGGTTCATCTCATCCTCCATGGTGAGACCCCCACGTCGCATACTGTTGTGTTCCCCTGGCAGTTTGAGTTCTCCTACGCCTACCGTGGACCACATGCGTACATTGCGTCCAATACTGCCTGTCACCAGCCTTCCTCGCCTGCTTACCAGTACCTCTGTGATAGACATGATACAGATACAAATCATCAACCGTCATTTGTACTTATTGTCTTTAGCATCATTCTTTCATACGTGGAAAGAAAGGTTTGGCCTGACACCGATCCCTTGATTCTCCATGTTCAAGTTAGAAGAGCAAAAAGTTAAGAAAAAAAAAGATGACAGGAAAAAAAGACTGGAACTAAATAAAAAATTATAGGACAATTTAAAGTTGCAAACATTTGAAAGAATTTTCTTTTTAATCTTCCTTTTAATGCAGAGATTAAAACAATGGAATTTGGAACAATTCTCCGCAAATCATACTTCAGTCTCTCTCTCTCTTTTTTTTTTTTTTTTCAATCCTAGGGACAATCAAAACTCTGATCAGATTATCCTTATGAAGCCTTTCAGTCATGCTATGAGGTCTGCTAACCTATCTCCTGGGTGTCTGCCTCCCAGTGCATGAAGCAGGAGTTCTGTCTGGTATCCCATGCTGAAACCTGGCCATTGTTTGTAGCTATGTACAACGTACTGTCTTCTGAATATTCCAAGCAAGTAAAGTCAACTTGACCTGAACCCTGTCAACAATAAACAGAAATATGTCAATTTATGGATACAATGTGGCAATTCATGGATACATTGTGTTGAAAAAGTTGACTTGGCCATTCAAAACTGATGTGCTTTTCACATGAATAAGTAAACTATATTTTGTGCATGGTGGTAGTAAAACAGACATTCCTGTTGTTCTACAACCCTAGTGAGGCTATATAAGTGTTTCTGAGTTCAAAAAAAATTAATAATACAAATAAAAAACTGGCAAAGGGTGAGTTAACATGTGGTGAAAAGAAGAAAAGATGGACCACATGCCATCTCCAACTTTACTCCTTCACCACTACTTCAACCCCAGATATTAAGCACCAAGGCCACTGAAGACATTTCCATAATGTGAGACTCAAGTTCAGACTAGTGTTTTGAGTAATTCAGGACAATTTTTGTATCATTAACAGTAAAAGTTTAGGATTTCAGTGTTACTTTAGTATTTTCTGGCTCATGAAGGAATGGGTGCTTCAGGTAGGGGCAGCTAAAGGGGTAATGCAGATTTGTAATTGTTTCCCCCATAATTTGCCATCATCAGTGGTATAAAGGAGCACACAACAGACACCAATGACCACTGACCATATGATGTGTTTGTAACAGGTCCTCGGGTACTTCTGCCTCATGAACATTCAAGCTGACATTAGCCCCTGTCTCATCCAGTAACCAGAAGAGAACGGTACCATTCTGTCCCACTGAGGCAAACTCATTGACAGAATAGGGGTCCCACTTGAGGCTGTGTATAGGCATTGAAGTCCTGGATGTAGTCAATACACTGTAGTTGTAGGTGCCCCATACAACCACAGAACACTCTTGGTAATCTCCTGGAAAACAACAAGGAATATTTTTTATGGCTGATGTATGGGAAACAGAAGATAGTTATCACCAGGCATTATGCATACACACATGCACAAACACTCATATATGCACCTTCTCTGGAAAATTTCACTTTATATAGTCCCTGCGAGCTCTTACACCGAGAAATATCACCAAGTACATGTACTATGGTGTAGTAGTCTGGTGCCGGCAATGCAACTTGTAACTCACTCAAGTGGTCTGCAAACAGAATTTATGGAATAATCTAACTGTAACAATTTAAACGCAAAGTGGTAAATGACAAATAAATTTACTCTGTGACTTAGGTATCATCCTGACAACTGAGGTATCATGCCCATGCTCTCTCACAATCATTCTGCTACCAAATTTATCTTTACACCTGCAGGCAACCCTTCAGGTTAACCCTCTGAGGACTGAGTCAACAGCTTCCCTAAGCGCAGTCTGGTCACATGTGCCCAGAGGGCAGTGGGGAACGCTGTTGACTAATCACTTACATAAGTTGTTGATGATAAATGAAGCATGTTATAGCTATGATACTGGACCATTTCTGGTAGTTTTCAATATGAAAATGTTGTATGGTGATATGTCAGCATTAGCTCCCTTGGAATTAAGTGTTCAAGTGCAAACTGACTGATACGCCTTCCCAATGTTTCAGTTTGGTCTCGGTATACCTGAAATCTGATCATATATTTGCCCCACTGATGCACCTTTGTGCAAAATTTGAGCAACATCTGTCCTTTGAGATACTGCATATAACAAGAGCATATCTATAACAGAGTAACAGACAACCACCACCACCACCACCCCCCGAAAAAATGCAAAGAGAAAGAACAGTAACTTACCAACTGATATGAGGAACCGATCGTCCCTAGAGTAGGCTAGACAGACAATGTCATGCTCATGGTATGATAGCACTTTCTTGCATACCATCTGCTGTAGGTCCCACACACAGATCTGGCTGGTGGACAGACCAAACGCTCCACTGGCAGATGCTAACACCTACAAATAACATAACATGAACTGGTTCTAAGTTATCATTTCCATATATATGTATATGCATACATATACAGACAACACACAAGTGATAAAGGACTTCATTGTGTGTATTTCCTGATGCCTTGATATATAACATGGCCCACTGGTGAATAATCCTGGAACAAACAAAACAATAATCTGAAGTCGTATCAACTGCATGCTTGATTTATTGAAGTTTGCTCCACATTAACTATGTATCTTCAGGAAGTAATTATGGTTGACAGTGTTCTGTCAAGAGAAAAAGCCATACTTTTGTGAAGAAATTGGCTTGAGCACTGAAAAAAAATCAGCTAATCACAGAGCAAGGAAGCCTGTATGTCTGCGGTATGAGTTGATGTGGTTTGATCACCCATCATTAGCATATCAAATTGTTTTCTTTCCTAATTTATCTCAGCTTTTCTCTCCTGTATTTGTTGGTAGTGTGAAAGTGTGGTACATGCTTTTACTCTTCAGATTTGGTGTGTTACACTTTTAGTGTAAATTGTCTAAATACTCAGGAAGTGAAGGATTTTCCATATTGATGCTACAGATATAACTATGGAATGTCTTATATGTTTGCTGTTTACATTAAATACACATTATATTCATTAATAATAAAAGCTTTTAAAAATCATTTGCCAAATGCTTACGAAAGAAGCTTTTAGTTACAAGCTTACAAAGTGAATCAGATAATATAAAGGTAGCAATAACATGGGCCTCTAGGACAATGACCACTACAGAATCAGTAGAGGCAAGGCACTCACTCAATTAGCCCTTTCAGTGCCAAATTTTTGGACTGAGTCAACAGCTTTTCTCTGCATGCATTGGGCGCAATCATTGTGCCCAATGTGTGACAAGAAAGGCTCTTAACCTGGGGTATTCTCTCTGCAACTATAGGCATGATGGGACTTACATTAAAGGTCTTTTTACGAGGAATACAAGTCAGGGATCCTAATGATAATTCAGCCTAGTTTGACTTAGTAGATTGACTTAAGACGTGATTGGCACTGAAAGAGTTAACAGTACATATACTTTGTATACACCTATTTCCATGACCACAGGAACATGAATCAAGTACCACAGCGCTAATGGGTCACTTCATTCCAATTGATATAAAACTACCACATTAATTTGTACATATGTCAACAGAGATTCAGTAATTTGAATTCATGATATCACAGGCATTCAGTGCAGCTGACACTTAATATCAGAGCTTGCCTGTGAAGACAAACTCAGTGAGGGCCTAAGAAACAAAGAGGGCTACACTGATGGGTGGCAGACAGTTGCTTTGTAGGCGATGTTAGAGCAATCACTTTACCAAAAAACACCATGGCTCACAAAGCATCTGGCAGTCAATGTCTGATATATGCTGCTATGATTTGATTCCCTGTCTTTAAGATGAAATCACTCATCATGTGGAACTGAGCACGACAGTAAGAAGCATGCATGTATTTCATCCTTTTCTGGGAACAGTATGCGTTTTTCAGCCAATCATATTGACATGTGCATACATCCATGGATTACTTTTTGCACCTTCTACATCATTGCTTATGAGACTATAAAACTGACATAAAAATGGCAAGTACTTGACAAATGATTCCAGTGTGATCTAATTTTATGGAACTCCACAAACACGTTTCAGAATGAATACAACCTTGTGGAATGAAACAAAACATGCAATGGATGGCAATACCAACAATTACACATCTGTACAACATGGGTTGTTTCTGACTGTTTTGATAATTTCAGTGGTAGCCAATGGATGCCTTATAGTACTTGTTTCCACTGTTCAAAAGCTACGTCAAACCCACAACTATTTTGTAGTGCATCTTGCCATAGCAGACTGTTTCATGGGTTTATATAGCACTGTGCTACGCTTGGTCGTAAGCTATATCAACCCAACACAGTGCTTGATATTTTTATGTGCGCCTATGTTTACAGCCATAGTCACCCAGTCACTTCACTTTTCCATAGCAATAGAGCGTTTTATTTCGGTGTTCAGACCACTGCATTACTCCACTATAGTGACTACAAAAAGGCTGATACTGGCCAGTGTCCTAGCGTGGACAATTGGTATACTATTAGGATATGTGGCCCCACTGGCTGGCTGGAACTCTCTGAAGTACCATCTGCAGACAAACAACACGTGGCATCCAGATGAATGTGTGCACAGTGTTATCCTGCCAGCCTCATACATGCTGACATTGTTAATCTTCACTTCTCTTCTCATGATAGCCGTAACAGCGATATATGTGTACATTCTGTGTGTGGCTAGACAGGTACAGGGAAGGGGCTTCAGGTCACCATTGGCTGCCTCACCTGTCTCGCGTAAGAAGGTTTACTGGAAGATGCTGCCTTTCATCATGGTATTCATGTTATTCGTACTGTGTTGGACACCTATTTTTGTGATTCATGCGCTGGACTATCAGGGCTTCACTCGGGACACAGTTACAGAAAAAACACTTCATTTTGGTGCCTACCTGACAACTTATACTTTGAAACAAGTTAATGCAGCCATAAATCCACTATTGTATGCCTTCAGCAATCAAGTTATGCTCAAGGAAATAAAACAGATACTGCATCAGTTATACTCCTCATGTGGAAGACAAAGCAAAACTGATATAGCAGTCATTACCAATGAGAGCAATGCAATCAGATCTCGCACCACTAAAAGGTCTACTCTTGTCTGAACACTGGCTTTTACAGCAATGAGAGAGAAGTAAATGGCATCTGTATACATACATATCTTACACGACTCAATTGGTATATTCATACATACAGCGATTCCCTTAGGCCCTTTTATTGTTGCAATGCTGTAAATTGCTTTATTTTTGTTCATAACAATAAAATAATAATAATAATAATAATAAATAGATGGTTGAAAAATTTGAAGGGTCTCAAATTTGTGATTTTAATTACAACCAAAATGTACATTTGAGAAAACAGATACTTGGAAGGTAGAGGTGCTTCTGTTATCTTTTCTGGTACGTGTACTTCATTGTGTGTGTACTTGCCTCTTGACCACCATTACAATTAACCTGGCTGTTCCAGTCTGAAGCCAAGGTTTAAAATCTGAAAATCTGCTGGGCTTGCCTGTGCTTGCATGTGATTGTCCTTTATCAGAGCCACACTCACTTCCTGGAGAGCCCATGCAAACATGTCAGTTTCATCCTGCAGAATTTAATTAGTGGGATGGTGGGCCAGCTACTTCATGGTTGAAGGTAAAGTATTACTAATGGATCAGAGAAGCACTTCTAGCTTCCATGGTGCTACCTCTTGCCCACTGCTCCTGATGAAACAATGATTTGAAGGTGGGAGTTATCACTAGGTATGTTCAGGGTTGTTAACTATTATTGTCATCATGTTCATGAAGGTACATTAAACATACTCTAAAAATGATATTTGGTAGATTTTATAGACATACATGTACCCCAGAAGGTGCTTCAATCCTTTTATAAATCATACTTTATCATTTATTTCCACATTAAATGATCAACTTGGTGCTATTGTTTGTAAGTTAAGGAGACACCATGAGTAGAAGTGGGTTCTGGTGTCAGAAGGAATAAGAAACCACAACACCTTGGTAGTGGAGTTGTTTGTTATTTATTCTGATACAAGAATCAGTGACTACGAGGGGTGTCTCCTTCTTAAAGTTACATTTTTTCATACTTTGAACTTCATTTTGTTCAAGAATCATAGAAACTGACTGCACTGAACTATAGTTTGTAACCTCTGATGCCCTCCCTGCATAAAAGCTTCCCTTTACATGTGCAAGCACCATAAGTTCAACCAAAACAAAACGGGTCGTTCAGTTTCAACCAACCAAATGGTGTAGTGGTTAAGACAAGTTGTTCAAACAACACACTTGTTCAAAGCCATCCAGGTTTGCATCCTGCTGAATTACTTGATTTAAGTTTCTATTAATTTAAGATAACACCTACAATGTCTAAGACAAGGTTCAACAAATAGTCCCAAAGACAAAAGAATATAAGCCGTGGTTTAAAGCTACTGGTAGGAACAAAAGCAGCATGGATGAAAGAATTCTGGGAACAAATTGTTCCGTTCAATATATTTCTTTATTCAGCACTCGTGCTTGCTGATATCCTGAGTTTTAATCCTGATAATCCTCTATTGTTCCAATAATTTAGGTATAAAGTTGGAGAAGCCACAAGTTTGATATGAGGGTGAAAAATATGGTGTAAAATATAAATAGAAAACCACCCAAGTCGACAATTCTCACCAGAAGACTGCGCAAGTCATGACATGCCGCACTTCACGCTCAGGTAATACACATCATGACAAAGGCAGTGTTGTGGTAAAGAATTGTCAACATGGGAAGTTTTCTATTTATTCTGCCCAAGAAAAATAATAACAAAGTCTTTTTTCTTAACTAAATTTGCAAAAATTTATTCACATTACAACAACCTTTTTAAACCATGAACAGCAGACCTGTATGCAACATAAGGATGATGTAGGAATATCGTTTACTTTATGATATCACACAAACAACCTGAACAACCAAACGAGGGAGAAAAAAAAAAAGGTGTCACTTGCACGCATGCGAAGCACACAGCATGAAGGATGCGGGTGAATTTTACCCTTTGCCAAGTCATGAAGACAACATCACTGTTCACTATCATTCTATACTCTTCAAGATCAGTTCTTTCTCCTCAGGGTGAAGGAAGATATTGGCAACAACCACAGGCTTTGCCGAACAAGGATCCAATGGTTCTCCCACATATCAGCAAACAGTTTTCACTTGCCACATAAGTCTTCAGAGAAGACTTCCAAAGGTACCTCTTATGTTTCTCATCACATTGAGATCTGAATTCCCTGCCACCAGGACATGTTGTGTGACAGTCTCTACTCAAAAAGACTGCACACAGCTGAATTCTGATTAAAAACTACAATGCCAAAGGCTCTCCGGATAGCCTTTTTGCACACTGGTAGATGGAAAGGAGACCCACAGCTTAACTCCAGCAAATCCTGAAACCAATCCTTCCTGAGCCACTGTGAAGATACAAAACTGATAGCTGCCCCTTCTTTCTGGATATTTCTAAGTATCTGCAGTATCAAAGGGAGTGGAAGGAATGCATATCCTCACACTCTGTGCTAGTTCATGGTTAGCACATCCACACAAAAGCTGGAGGATGCAGGGCTGGAGCTGGGACCACAAATACTAGCAGTTTGTGGTTTCATCGTGTCATAAATAGGTCCATGTGAGACCCCCACAGTAACCACATCACTTGAACCTCTGTGGGGTATAAACACCACTCAATTCCTATCACCTAATCCTTTTCAGGACAGCTGACCATCTATTACAATCAGATGACCACTATCAACCCAGATTCAGTCTCCCTAGGATGATAGGCTAAATCACATAACTGTTGCTTATGCACCAAAGTAGGATCTCCTTGGTCAAAGTGAACACGCTCTTGGAATGAGCATTATCATGTCTGTTAAGGTAGTACTCTACTGTCTGACTGTCAGACATTTCTATCACTTATTTGCCCATTTTCACCTGTTTGAACTTTCATATACCTAAGCATTTTGCTTCAAGTTCTACCCAGCTGATATGACAGCTTCTCCAAAGCAGATACCTGATACCATGGTGGAGTCCTGACTGATCCCCATTCATGCTTGGAGGCATCAACGAAGATCAGTAATTTTATTTGAATGGCTTCAGAAATCTATCCACACATGACACGCTCCTGACTGGTTCACTAGTTAAAGAGAAATCTGTTTTCAGACAAATCTGTACTGTCAGATTTGGATCTCCACTTGTCCTACAGGGACATCTCTAAATGTATATCTCTGTGTCATTTTAGATATTTAACACATCAACATTATTTTCATTACATTTATATCAAAACTCATTGCCCCAATACCATGGCATCTGATTAACCTTTTCCTGGTTAACATAGATTGAGTCAACAGCTTTCCTTGGTGCGGGGGTTGTGTGCAATGCATCAAACCTGCAGCCAAGGAAAGCTGTTGACCTGGGGCATGCTATCATTATAGGTATCATCTACAATTCTGAGCAAAAATATTTTATGTTGATGAAAATACATGAAAAGATTGAGGCAGACAACAGTTTACATCCAGGCGCTTCGGGGCGATTTGAGCAGGAAAGGGTTAATCAACCATGTCAGATAGATTTTTTCCCTCTTCCTGTTCATTATTTCCCCTCTCATTTTGTCTCAAGTTTTTCTCAGAAACCTCAAGGGCAAGAACCTAAAATGTGGCATCAATATAGCAAAATAAGTGATTATTGGTCTAACCAGCTTGAGAAGAGTCTGAGAAGTGTGTGACTTCAAAATTATGCAAATCAGAAGTTGCTCTGCTGCCTTCAAACCTATAAGACAATCAATCCAACCTAACATACAGAGTTGACATCACTGAATATGCTTCACTGAATTCCATGTACACGTGGTATCAACTGAATAAATCATGCTTTTGAAAATAATCCAACTTTTTGTTGGTGTGATTTTCAAAGACACTGTGAAGCCTTCTGGGTGATCTGTTGTAGAGTTGTATGAGATTTCAATATCTCTGATGTCAGGTGACTATAAAAACTGATGTACAGTATGATAAATAAGTTTCTAGAAGCTGAACTCTACAGATCGCCTTAGCATCTTCATTCAACATGCAACTCTACAACAGATGTATCCCAGCTACAGTGGCAATGCACAAAGGCCCTGACAACAAACTTCAAAAATGACAAAGCTTTGTGATCACAGTTCATAGTTCACATCCTGCAGTGGGTTACCATGTAGTATTCTGCAGTGAATATACAACATGACGTGTCACTACAGTACTTTGTTGCAGGGACGTATAACACGTCCCTGTTTGTTGTAAGGTGCGTCCACACATCATGATAAGCTGTGGTGAGAGTAATCTGCAGTGGGGTGTCACACATTGTGATAGGCTATGTGGAGTTATCATAGTACTCAGCAATGAGGTGTGTCTGTGGACAGGCCATGGTGAGTCACTGTAATACCACTTTAGTACTCTGCAGACCAACCAAGGAGCTTCAGGGTCCTTGGACCAACATAGGTCATGGTGAGTAACCATAGCCACACTATAGTACTCTGCAGTCAGGTATCTGCAGACCACGACAGGTTATGGTGAGTAACCATGCATAGTACTACTGACTGTGTGTCATCTATCTGTTATAAAAGACATTTCTGCAACTGTGCAGAATGACCACAAAAGAAAGCCCCACCTGGCATCTAGAGTTGCTTCACTTTTTATTCCTCATAATCTTTTTTTTCACAAGTTTAGTCCACACAAAGGTGCCCAGTCAGTGATCTTATCATCATTTAAATGAACATTTACAAGTTGTTGGGGTTTTTTTTTTTGGGGGGGGGGGGTGTTTTGGGGTTTTTTTTTGTAAGCAGGCTCTAACTTTGAAAAAAAAAAAAAAAAAAAAAAATGATAACTGCTTGTTAAAGTGTCTGCTGAACAACACAGAATTACACGGTAATTACATGACAAACAATATACAGTATGCTTTCAGAATCAGTTATATGTGCATGTACATGAACATGTACATTGTATGTTGAACTAAAAGGGCTAAATATCCATTTTTAGCCTTCTTGGTTGAACAAAGAACATATGCTACTGACCCTTCAAGTGTGCTCAGAGATTGTTCTCTTGCCCGTATCTACTGGCACTGACTAAGATCAGTAATCAGATAACCTTAAAGTTCTGGTTATCTGTTGTGACAGTGAAGAACAGCAAATCAGAACTAGCAGTTCACATCCTGTTCAGGGTGTGGCATTTGGCGAGCAAGTACACTGTGTGACAATGGCTATGAGCTGGTCAGTTTTGACATATATGTATTTTGGAATCTTTCAGTACATGCGTGGGACAAAAAAAAAAAAAAAAAGGAAAGAAAGAAAGAAAAACCCTGTGCATACAATATAATTCCCCAAAAGGTTGAAGCTGGCAGTATTTGCCACATGACAAATGGGACATTCAGCTAACTTGAGGAAAGATAGAAGAACTCCAAGAGTTAAACTTATCAGTGACAGAACCATTACTCCATTGGTACCCAGTACCTATTATTGTTACATACATGTAGTAATCACTTGGGGCACTATGTCATATTTGACTTTTTAAATTCCCAGCAGAAATCATCAACCTAAACATTGCATATGCCAGACATATTTCATCTGCAGTTATTTTGTAAGATGACCTTCCATGTTCAGTTGTTTCATCAGTTATTCACACTTGCATGAGCAATGGAAAATTTTATACAAGCTGATTTTACCCCACTCGGCAAAGGCTGGGTGTTAAGCTCCCAACCCATGCAAAAGAAAGCTGTTGATCTAGCACATGCTATCTTGATAGGTCCCATCTACTTTTCTCACTGAAACTGTTTTTCTTCAGTTCAAATTATTCGGAGACATTGAAGCAGATGACATTTGATCATTTGCCGCCTTTGGCTGGTTTGAAGGGGAAAGGGTTAAGATACATAATAATAAAAAGGAAATAATTCTATTAAATATCAATGTCAACAACAGTGTCTCCTATACGTTAAAGGGAAAGCTCCAATGTTATGACAGAAACTAGCTTTTATGACTCAGTACATTTGTTCATGTCCGTGGACACAACAAATAAAGGTGGCTACAGGTCAAGGAGTACTCTATGTTATCAGTGTTACACAACAGCTACTTAACAAAACCATCTGGCTCAGGTGCGCCACAGTAAATCTTCCATTGAGAAGACCACCGGAGATGTACTTCCTGGTAATAACAGTTCTAATACTGCCCCTGGTGGATTAATGAGGCAGCCAGTAAGAGACTGACTGACAGAGGGATTGAACAGAATTGCTGCAATATAACCAGTGCTATACAAATGTGGGGAACAGGGACAGACAAGTGCAAGATTATGTGATGTACATGTGAAGAGAATGTCGGGGACCAAATTGCAGATGTCCTGCCACATTGTTAAACTTCAAACTGCTGAACAGTGACTTTATCTCAGCTGCCAGAGCACTAGATGGTCTATATTCAGCTGTCGGAAACTGATTGTCAATACTAACAGACAAAAGTTTGTGCATCAGTGATTTATTCAACTATTTTAGTCAACTCAACTTTACATTGGCCAGTTTTTCTGAGACATACCTGACTTGCTGGAAATTAAAGGAGGAAACAATTGGTGTCTAAAAATGTACTGAGACATCATACAAGAACCATGAATAATTCAACTGAGTGGACAGAAACCCAATATAACAATGAAGGTTCTTCTGAAACGACACACATGGTGGCATTTCTTCTGATTTTCATGGAAGTGTTGTCTATAGTGGCCAACGGTGGACTGATAGCACTCATTATTGCTGTTCGTAAACTACGGCGAGTGAGTAACTACTTCATAACTAATCTGGCCATAGCAGATTTTCTTACTAGTGTTTATGCTTTTGCAACATACTGGAACCTATCTGGCCCAGAACTTTGCCTGGTGGTACTTTCTGGAACTTTATTTCTATCATTTGTGAGTCAAGGTTTTCATATATCAATAGCCACAGAGCGCTTTATATCCATATCTAAACCCCTGCAGTATCAAGCTATAATGACAAAGAGAAAGATGGTGGTGGTCACTATAATTGTTTGGGTGACAAGCATCCTACTCGGCCTGGTAGCACCACTTGCAGGCTGGAACTCCGTCCAATGTAACCTTCCAAGGAACAGAACCAGTGACAAAATCTGTATGTACTCTCTCATGTTTCCCGGATCATATATGTTGATGTGCAGTATTCTGACTATTCTAGTCATGGCAACCATCACTACAATGTACACATATATTCTCCATGTGGTGCATAATGTTAGACAGAAAGACCTGAAACAGCCTTTTAACACACAACAAAATCTAACAAACAGGAACCACCTGCGACGTGTGATGCCCTTCATTCTGATTTTTGTGCTATTTGTAATATGCTGGCTCCCGTTGATAGTGGTTCTTGCTCTGGACTATGATGGATACACGCAAGAGATCATAACAGAACTTAAACTGCCCATAAACGTGTATCTGATTACCATAAGCCTGACTCAGCTAAAAGCAGCCATCAACCCTATACTTTATGCTGGTAGTAACAAGATCATCCTTGATGAAATCAAGAGGATTACCTGTCTCTTCTTCTGCAAGAATTACAGACAACGGGTTAAACCATCAGACACAAACCAGAGCTTCAGTACAAGTATAAGAGATGTCAGATTGCTCACTGTGGTTGCTCATCATAATTAAGATTCATTACCTTAGTGATTTTTTTTTTATGCCAACAAGAGCTTTGGACTGTAGCTTTTTCACATTTTGGATATTTTTCAACATGTACTACAACTGTTGCTACACTGCTACCAGGAATTTTATAGCTATAGCCAATCTGCCTGCAGTAGCTGGAAGCTCTTCAGCCAAATACTACTTGTCTTAGCTAAGACCACAAGCACAATCCTGCCAATCTCTTATACTTAACCCTTTAAACTGGCTAGTTTTCTGCCAGTCAAATGTTGTTTGGTTTGATGTTTTTGACTACCTTAAATAGCAATGAAAAACAATTTGAATAAGGAACATGGGTGAGACCTATCGTGATAATATCAGCCAGGTCAGCAGCTTTCATTGGTATAGGATGGGCACTCAGCAAACAATTCATCCCAAGGAAAACTGCCGACTCAGTCTTAATTCCAGGAGACAGGGTTAATATTTATAACTACTCCAAGTTCAGATATTATGAATGTTTTTGAACACTTGAATATTTGCTTTACATATAAGTAGCCAATTTGGCTGAGGGTAACAAAATGTTACTATGAATATATTTATTTTCACGTTTTTTTGCATTTTAGATCTTTCACTGAAACTTTAAATTTACTATTTTTGTTATAATCCTATCAATGCCATGTTAAAATATAATTCACTGGGTTCTTATTTTCACTGTTTTGAAGCATCATTGAAATAAGCGAAAATAAGAACACAACGAAGCTAAATGAATTCACAGAATTAGACAAAGGACACCTTTTTTTAGCCACTGGTTATCTGGCTGATGGATATGTATGGTTCAAGATAAATGGAAATAATGAACTGATGCTTCAGGTTTTCCTCATTTCAAAACACTGCAAAGTTAATAATTTTCAGTGTATCTGCATGCTAGGTACATGCTGGTAATCATAAAGTTTCAGAATATGCCTTTGGTGTCTCTTGTGTGTATTCAGTAGAATTCATTTCTGTTTGTCATTAACATGTGTTTTGATATTTTTATCAATATTAAACATGTATCATTCAATTATAGCACAGGTCAAACCTGCTCAGAGTAGCAGCTAAAACTGCTGATCATTAAACTCTATGTGTGTGCCAGAAAGTGACCTCTCCGTTCTCTAGGGCAAACAAAAGTGGTCACATATAGCAGGTGGACTTTTAAAGCTTGTAAAACTGACGGAGAAAATACATGTCAGGTTAGCTACCATATGAAATAATAAATGTGTATATAAGCTGTGTGTACTAATGCACATGTACATATATATGAACTATTAACATTTCTTAAGAAGATTTTTTTTTTTTTTTTTTCAGTCAGACTTTGATTTTGTTTTGGACAGCAGTTAGGCTTCTCACGCCAGTTTCGGCCTAGCCCCGTCTAATTTGCTCATATATTAAAAAGAGCCACTTCTGACAAATATAGTTGACTGGATGCACAACACATTTAATCATGAACATGTGTGACCAAAAATTGTAAAACCTTTAGATCCTTTGTATCTTTCTCCTGAAAAAGCCATAAAAATCATTCACATTTTTCTAAATGCTTCCAGATTTTGTACTTTTGCTTTCCATGTAAAATGAATTAGACTTTGCGGTTTGTTTGTTTTGTTTTGTTTTTTCCAAATCATTCTTCCTGCTTACTCGTCCGCTTCACTTGCAATATCTGTGATGTTACCGCAGTCTGGGTTCAATAAGTTGAATCTGAAGGGCATGTCTGTGCATGCAAACAGCAATACACCAGCAGCACACTAGACCTGCATGTAGAACAGTCTTAAAGTTTTCAAGTTTTACAATAAAGAGAACATTGTTGCGTAACCGTGTTATCTCCTGTTATACAAGTAGCAGTCACAGCACCCACCATGTTTGTCCCTAATGAACCATGTTATAACTCAAAACCTACAAAGACAGTGTTTTCTTTTGTTGTCACTGGTGCCTATCATATTCATTTTATTTTTTCTATGTTTGTCATTCTCCTTGTGTGGTCTACTATGGTGATATCATGACTTGGTCTGGAGTAACAGATGACAAAACAGCAGTTCGATAGGAGACATTCATATTTAACTGCGATCCTGCTCACTTCCTGTGTTGTTGGGGCAACAGACTGATGCTTCCACCATGATCAGGGCAGATTTGTATTATATACTACATAAGCATCCATAAATAACACCTTTTCAACCAAAACAGAGCCCCATTCTAATTAATTAAGGCATCCTTTATGTTTCAAATATATGTTAATACATTTTCTTAAGATCGTTGTGTGTCTGTGTTGTTCATTTGGTTGAGAAAGTACTTTTGACCATGCTAAATACATGGATCTGCCCTGATGCAGGTGGCTCTCTCTTTTGCAGGTGTTTGGGTAGGACCGCATTTAGATATGAATACATCCTATTCATTTTTGGGGGGGGGGTGGTTTTTTTTTGTTTTTTTTTTTACATCCTATTCATGTTGTACTTTTACTTCTTACTCCTGTTTTCACATGAAATTTATATCCTGCAGACACATCATGAACCTAAATATCAGATTCAAAAAGACCAAAGGTACGTGTATCATGTTGACATAAAAACTTGCAGTTTCAGCTTACTTCTGCCTTGCCTATGAACACTTGTTTGTAAGAAAATATGAAATGGAAAGCTGTTGACCTGGAGCATTACTTTCTCTGGAACCAGTGGAATCAAGGCTAGGCATGAGAGCCCTTGAATGAGAGACTGTTGCATGAGGAATTACAAGATGGAATCATTATAACAACATTTGTCATACAAGTGTGACCATCTTCAGCGCCAGCACTCTAAGGGTTAAGTTATTCCTGATTACCTTGCTATCTGCCATTTATGGCCACTGCCATTAAAGCTACATGTCTTTATGATAAAGACATTTATCTGGCCACACTCTTTGTAAAATTACCTGATGAAAGGTCGCTTGTTGCATGAGGCCACTTTTTGCTGGCAGACTTGGGTGTCCACAAACAACAGGTACTATTGTATCAACCATGGTTATCACCACTACAGGGCTACTTTGACCCCTTCCATCAGATGGCTGTGGATGACGGGTTCAACTGTAACTTCTTTACATAATCAGTATTCAATACATCTGGAAAGGTGGGATGGATAGATGGCTATGTAAACA
Source organism: Hermodice carunculata (assembly GCA_964020975.1). Lineage (NCBI taxonomy): Eukaryota > Metazoa > Annelida > Polychaeta > Eunicida > Amphinomidae > Hermodice > Hermodice carunculata. Next base: position 61,107,451 of record OZ026613.1, read on the forward strand.
GCACACGTCTGTGTCCAATGTCCCTCTATTTTGCTCTATGTGCTCCCACTTATTACAACAACAGGAATTTCAATAGTGTAGATGTTGCCATGGTACCTCTCTAAGTAGTACAGTTAAGTGGTTGATGGACCAGCCATCCAAATCTCCTGCCACTTTGTCACCTGATATTATGACACTTGGATGAATTCACACATGGCCGGGAATTCATTTCAACTGACAAAATATTATTTGTATACAACATTAAATATCAATCAGTACATCATAAATGGACCACAGACTGTTAAGTAAAAATTTTCATTTAAAACTTCCTGTTGTCACTCCGTTGTGTTAGTTTCTGCTCCATTTGAGTAGGTATACAGACGCTTTACAAGTGTACTCTGACAGACTGGGAATGCTGCTGGTGTGAAGTAATTTTACACAATTTACAGCTTGAATGCAGCACAATATCTGCTCCATTGAAACATCAAAGATACTTTGGCAGAATACCAGACAAGAAGTATTAGACAATCAAATATCTCCCGCTGGACATAAGCCAATCAAATTTAATCTGCAAAATTGGCAGAGAAACCCATCTGGATGTACATAAAGGAACTTTACCACACATGTGCATCCATTACAATACTGAACAAAACTTTTGGAGAGGACAATCGACATCTCACCTGAAACGAGTGTCATTAACTGAAACAGAAAAACTTGCCATGGGTAACCAAATGACACAAAACTGACCATTTAGAATTGAAAAAGGGGAAAGAGACAATCTGTCTCAGTTGTTGTTTAATTACTCAACAGGGAGATTTCACATTCATTTGGTTGAACTATAAGTTGCAAGACAGTACATGGATAACACATGCACATGGAGCACATCCATCAGAATATCCTTGTGTTGATGCAAAGTCTCAGCTGATCCCTTCACTAACTTAAGCATTATGTGCTCTGTATGAATGAACAAATTCCAGAACAGGAATATCATGAACACATCAAACTGTACTGGAAGCCAATGTGCGGTGCAACATGGGGCAGACAAGGACATGGTGGAACCATTCTTCTTTACCATGGCATTACTAAGCATAGCAGCCAACAGCATGCTCATATTGCTGATCTCAACTGTACCAAGACTGCGACAAATTTCAAACTTCTTCATTGTTCAACTCGCAATAACGGACTGCATACAGGGCATTTGTGGTTTTGTTTTCTATTGGATTCGAGTCGAGCCACTTATGTGTCTTGCTGTTCTGGGCAACGTCACATTTCTGTCACTGGTCTCACTCCAGCTCCACTTAGCAATAGCAACAGACCGCTTTATATCTGTGGCCAAACCACTCCACTATGTGTCTATCGTAACTAAAGTTAAAGTGGTCACTGTATGTGTCATAATCTGGATCGGCAGTGTATTACTTGGTCTTGTAGCACCCCTTACTGGGTGGAACTTGCTCTACCTGCAGCACAACATAACTTGGAAAGATGATATGTGTCTGTACGGAGTGATGATTCCAGACTCATACATACACCTGACAGTAGGTATGGGGGCCATCATCACTGTGACTGTCATCAGCATGTATACATACATACTATATGTGGCCAGAAGAGCACAGCTGAAGGACTGGCAGAGACGAGCTCTCTCCACGTCAGCAGCTCAAAGCAAACAGCAAAGGATTAATGCACGAGGAATGCTTCCCACAATTCTACTCTTTCTTTTATTTGGCATCTGCTGGGTCCCTATGATGGTCCTTATTACAAACGAGGTCACTTCCACAAACAAGACCGTTCAATATACTGAAAAACAAACGAAAGTCTACCTCATCACTCAAACCACCATGTACCTCAACTCAGTGATCAATCCATTCCTGTTTGTATTCAGTAGCAGAGACATGCACACAGAGCTAAGGAGAATACTGCACTGGCCAGTCCACCCTGTCATGACCAGGGTACAGTCAGCACAGATGCCAGGCGTTTCTGCAAGGGCATCTTTAGGACAGCCTCCCCAGTCAGCTAGTCATGCCACCACACATATGTAGTGTTGGCCACAGTTACCATAGCAACCAGTCTTGTTTCAGACTTGGATCAACAATAAATGTGGGACTTGCAGTGCAGTATATTGGAAAGAGGTTGAAAACACATGAAGGCTACCAGATACAAGTATAGCATTTCTGGGGAAGCCATACCTATCATATACAATTTAATTGTTCACTAAATTAATAAGTAAGATCATAATTCCATGCAAAACAATCAGTTTATGAAAAAGAACATACCTGTCTACATCCTTTGACAAGAATATTTGTTATTTTTGGCTCCCATGGGGAATATTTCACAACTGACAGGAATGAAGAGAAGAATTTTCCTGGGGATATTGTTCAAAATTGTCAAAATTTCTGTTAAAAAGTTGCTGCAAATATGTAGGAGACTCTTGTCAAACAAGGGAGAATTGACAGGTACAAATGAGTCAGTGTGTCTGTCGACACTGACAAATTCATCGAGTGAAGATGTTAATTGTAAAGCACATTTTTAGTTGACAAGTTGTGGCACTCATTCAATACTTCTAGCTAATCAGCACTTTTATTCCTTTTTTCAATGGGAACAAAGAAGTGTAAGTACATGTACTGAAAGATCATGTAGCATGTTATCACTACTGTGGTCCCCCTCTTGTAAGATTACTCCCAAGGACATCAGAGATGTGGCCTTGTAAGAGGAGTGGCCTCTCTCGGGGGGGGGGGGGGGAGGGTATAATGAAACCATTCTTGCTGCATAGAGGAATGGTCTCTGTAGAGGGGATGACCTCTCATCAGAGGACCCCTATAGGAGGGGGACCAATATCTTTCCCTCTCTCTAAGTTTAATTTAGAGAAAGGAAGTGTATAAAATATGCCTGCCACAGTTTTAATGATGGCAGCATTGTGAATATGAAAACTATGGCAAATGTAATAAAGACATTGATTTAACTACATCACCAACAATGCACCAGAAATATAACTACCGTATTTACCCACATAATAGTTGCATTTTTAAGGCCTTATTTTTTTTTGGAAAATGTAGGGTGCGACTTTTAAGCGAGGTTTACATTTGAGACCAATGGAGAACCGAAGTTTTCACGATGGTTGGCCATGAACAAGATCGCAAGGACCAGTGCCAAGCCTCGACAAACTGCAGTTTTACCGGTTGTTGACGAAAATCCCCAATATCATATATTTCCCTAATGAAGAATGTCATAATATTTGTAACTGTACATATTTAACATAAATGAATAAAAGCATGCTTGCGATGTGGCGCTATAACAACAGCGTTGTGGTTTGGCAAAACCAATACAGATTGCCGGTGGACCCGACCATAATGGGTTGTGGGCTTTAAAGAGGGCAAATAAAATTTCCATCTCATTGTACGTTCCGTTGCTCTGAGAAGTCTCACACCTTACTGATGAGGAGCTGGGCCATATTGTTTGCGACAATTTGAATGATGTAACTGTGCAAAACTGCGCAAAAAAAAGGATGATTTCATCATCGCGGTCTCGATCTTTTTTCGTCTACCCGCCATGCTGTTTACATCGTTAGAATCGTTAGAACTTTGTCTATTTTAAGAACAAGCTTTTCCATTGGCTGAAACAAAAGTATTTTAGGGAAAACCCCTCCAAAACTGCTTCTATTTCAAACAATATATGTCATTATTTTAGTCGGAAACTACCGAAGATGATTCTCCGCAATATTCTAGGTCAGTCAGGGGGCTGGAATCGATCACATGTTCTTCGCCTTCCGATCAAATAAGTCGTTTTCTACTGATATTTTGTTCGGGAGTTCTCGCTACCACGTGTTATGAAGTCTGGCTTGAAAGATGGGCGACATTTGCAAGAACACAAGTGACGATTACGGGACAATTCATTAAAGCAAGAAGCAAAATTTAACTCTGTAAATTGGTCAGAATGATGAACACATTCTACCAGTCTTTGCGTACAATACAGCATAGAGTACAATTTTTCACGGAAAAAGAGTAAAACACGCCGGGGGCAGGTAAACATGGTTAGGGGGAAAATACCACTGCACAGTGCCGCATGTGTTGATCATGTTGACAGTTTAAATTATTAGTGACTACGATAAAGTGCGTTGATATCAACTATTTACTGCAGCAACAAACAAACTCAACCACGATAATTGTAACACACAATCGATATTTAGAAAAAATTAAAGAGGAACCATTGTTCATGACACTAACCAAGGAAAATGCGCAGACCGATACCAATGCAATGCAATTGTATTCACACAAGCTTGACCATTTTGATAAATTCGTGTTTAAGATCTACATACACTACATATTTACTTTGTTAGGGTGCAGGGCACGAGTTTTGTTTAAATTGACAAAGAAACCACTGGTCATACTGAATAAAAGTCCAGGAGATCATTTTGCATGAATTGCAAAAATAAAAAAGTTACGGCACTTTTTACGTCGCATGTTATGCAACACAATAAAAAAAAAAATGCCCGGTGGCTGACTGTGCCGATCACAAAACTGTCCAGTGTGCTAAGGGTTAAATACTGCTTTTAGGCATTTTGACTTTACTTTATTGATCAGGGGGTGCGACTTTTATGCCAGGTTTGGACTGGGGATCAGATTTTTGGTCTCAAAATATACCCTGCGACTTTTATGCCAGGGCGACTTTTACGTGGGTAAAAAGGTAGGTTCTTTCAATGTGATTTCACAGTGGATTTCCGTTCTCTATGCCATTACTATTTTTCTGTTCTCTGACATATATGCAGGGCCATTAAAATGCTTAATTTACGTATGAATATTTTACATGCATATTTCATTCTTGCAACAGCACTGAGTGCACTGATCAGGTCACACATCAAACGAGCCAGTATCTTTACTGTGTATGTTTGATAAACAACCTAATGGTCAACCATAAAACTATTCTCTACCTACACATGCAATTAATTTCCATATTTTGTTAATAACAGCTGCAACTAAGGTATTGATTGAGCTCAAGTTTGATCTCCAAGGTAACTAAATGACACATGAAAACAAACACATGGAAGTACAGCATCAGAAGTGTAACCATGAGAAATGTAGCAGTTATAGTGTCCCAATGGTATTCTATACATAATATATAACTTGATAAAACTATCTGGAAACTTGTTTGTTCCCAGCCCTAAGTTTTGATGGGCTCAAATTACATTTATAAATTACTTTGTGTGCATTCACTTCACATAATCTCCAGATAAGTGAACAATGATTCCATCAATGGGCCGTGGTACAGCAATACAAACTGTTCCTTACACATGTTTGTGATTAATATTATCAGTTTGTTTCTTTGTTCCTTTGTCATTATAATAATGTTAAGTACACAAACCTTTCAAGCAATTTTTTTTTTTTTTTTTTTTTGCCATCATATGATTAAGCATAATTCCAGTAATAGAGAGTGGGTAATAATGACAGAAGTATATGTACATATTAAAATACATGTAGTCTCAATTTTTGCTTTTAAAATATTTTGACTGGTAGGGCTGTACAAATGTTAAATCATACTAAAAGTCTAACTTAAATCAAAGAAACAGAACAAAGTATCACTTTCCCTATTTACTTCAAAACAAAGTGTCTGTATGAAACTAGACCACAAGCACATATGAGACACAAGGAGTCCAGACTGGGGCATCCAGTGATTACAACACTGACGCCAAAAGTTGTAAAATTTCATGTTTTCACTTGGCAAGGCCTAAAAACAAGAAAGAACCACAACTCATGATCCCTGTCACCTCATACTGTATTTTCTTTCAATCTCTATACCCAAAGTGGCTATTTTTATATAGACCACTGTTTAAAATATCCACTAATTTAGCCAAGAGTTGTGCCACTATCTACCTTAGCAAGTGGTATTTTACTGTACATGTTATGTCACACTGCCAAGAAGCAAACAATCTGCTTGCATAACTTAACCGTTCATACCTATTACATATCCGAACAAATTCACAATGGCTGGTGGAGTTTTTTAGTTCATGTGCTCTAACATCAGCTCTTATTGACTATGTCACATTGTCAATGATGCTAAAAAGCATCCATGAGTGTGTCATGATAGAGCTTGTTCTCATTGAACTGTATAACAAGTTTTCTGTCACAATGTCTCCCCATAATCAAGGGCCAACCAATGGGAACACAGTATTGCCAGGTCATAATACATGTGCAACGACTTCCCAGGATTATCACAACCTCCCAGACCCAGAGTGTGAATTTTTGTTCAGCCTTTTAGACGGTTCATCATGATTATAAAAAAAAAAACAAGATATGTTTCTAAAACATAGATGCCCCCTGCCCTCATTACCCTTGCCCTCGCTACCCTATTGATAGTGGTAGATGGGGCACTCGTGACCTTACAAAATTAGTGAAGGTTGATCATACATCAATGTCACATATCTTTAAACTTTAACCTAGCCCTTAAAAAACAACTAAAAACCTGGACAATATAAAAGTTATAGCCGAAAAATTAGTCATCATTTAGAAACCATATTCAGCAAGGGGGCTTTATGACCTTGGAAATTAGGGCAAGGTCACTCATTTTCACTTGACCTTCTTCAGTTGTTGTGCAAAAACCACAGGAAGTCTACTGTCTGTGTGTGACCCTCAAAACTGGGTCAAGGTCAAGCAGCTACAAACTCAAACTAGCCCTTATAGGCAACCATAAAGCTGTGCAATATAAAAGTGCTACCTCTAAAATGCAAGTTATCATGCAGAAACAGTTTTCAACCAAATGACTCTGTGACCTTTGAAATTAGGTCAAGGTCACCCATCTTCAAACATGCCTTAGCCCCGAATACGGACCATTATCCAGTGCAATATTAAAGTCCTAGTTTAAAAACCTCCTCAGTTATCATGTGGAAACTAAAGTTAACTCAGGTACCAACTTGACCTTGGAAATTAAATCTAGGTCACCAAACTTTAAACTTCATCTAGCCCTTAGCAAGAACTATATACCTGTACAGTATCCCAGTCCTAACTTCAAAACTTCTTGAGTTATTGTACAGAACCCACAGGAATTCTACAATCTCTCTGTGACCCTTAAAAAACTGGGTCAAGGTCACCCATCTTCAAACTCAACCTAGCCCTTACAGAGAACCATAAAGATGTGCCATACAAAAGTTCCAGCCCCAAGGTATAAGTTATCATGCAGAGAGCATGAAACCATATTCAGTAAACTGGCTCTGTGACCTTGAAATTGAAATCAAGGTCACCCATCTTCAAACTTCGCCTAGCCCCAAATATGGACTATAATCCTGTGCAATATAAAAGTCCTAGCATAAAAACCTCTTCAGTTATTGTGTGGAAACCAAAGTTGACTCAGGTACCACTGTGACCTTGGAAATTGAGTCATGGTCACCCATCTTTAAACTTTGCCTAGCTTTTGACTAGAATGATGCACCTGTACAGTATCAAAGTCCTAGCTCAAAAACTTCTTGAGTTATTGTGCGGAAACCACAGAAATTCTACAATCTCTCTGTGACCCTGAAAACTGGGTCAAGGTCACCCATCTTCAAACTCAACCTAGCCCTTACAGAGAACCATAAAGTTGTGCAATATAGAAGTTCTAGCTCCAAGGTATAAGTTATGCAGAAAGCATGAAACCATATTCAGTAAAGTCGCTCTGTGACCTTTAAAATGAGGTCAAGGTCATCCATCTTCAAACTTCGCCTAGCCCCAAATATGGACTATAATCCTGTGCAATATACAAGTCCTAGCTTTTAAAACTCTTCAGTTATTGTGCGGATACCAAAGTTGACTCAGGTACCACTGTGACCTTGGAAATTATGTCAAGGTCACCCATCTTCGAACTTTGCCTAGCTTTTGACTAGAATAATACACCTGTACAGTATCAAAGTCCTAGCTCAAAAACTTCTTGAGTTATTGTGCGGAAACCACAGTCTAACGACCGACCGACATGTGCAACGCTATATGCCCCACCTTCTTCGAAGGGGGGCATAAAAATGTACAACTTGTGCCAAGATCATATAGGGGATGTGTTACATGTGTGACAAAATAAATGGGCATTCAGGTTTGTGCAAGATTTGGCAATACCATGTCAATGGCCATCCAATCTGTGTTCAATCATAAGTCACCACCTACATCTAGTATACAATGTGACTGCTCACTTATCTTACTGGGTAAACACTATGAAATGGTCACAGCAAATTAATAATGTTTGTAGTGTTATCAACATGGCTTAACTAATGAATACACCAGTGCAGAGAAAGTCCAAGCTATAGGAAAGTTTTGCATCATATGTGTATGAGCTCTACATGTACCTACATAAAATTCATATGAAACATCTTGGCGCCAATGTTGGAATCAGTGGAGATGTCAGAATAAACACAGTTGTGAACACTGACAAAAATGTTGGAACATGGTAGAGTGTGGAAAAAAGAAAGCTCCTTAATGGTACACTATTCTTATCATTTTAAAATGACGACATGGGTAAAGGTGATGTAAGTAACCCCACATATGACATAACAGCCCATCATCCCAAACCAAAATCAACATCGATCTTCTGCATTGGAACATATTTTCAAAAGACTTGCTGGGAGGTTTTTTAGCCCACACACATGGCCATTCTCCCTTGCAATATGATAATCAAGTGCTGAGAGGGGGAAAAAAAAGGAAGAAAGAAATCCACTGCCAAAGTGATTTAGTGGAAGCACACTGGGTGTAATTGTCCCACTTATAAGACTGTGTGTATACTACAGTGAATTATAATGGCACCATCTGTTCACCTAAAAGGGTGTCCCTGTCAGATAGCTGAATATGTCATACAAAAAAAAACTTGGAGCTTTTGACCCTCAAGACTTGTGTTGTTAATTGAATATGTTGGATATTTAAGTGTCATTATAATGCCATGTCACTGTAGTCTGCACTGCTCTTGCCTACAGATAGAGTATCAATAGATGCCAATAACAAAAGGCAAGCCCTGACAGTTATGGGGAGGTGTGCATAGACACAGTACTGTAGTGTGACTATCATAAAGATCATGCAAATGTTGTCAGTTGAGTCTTACCTGACAGTCATGTTGAAGAGCTAGTGTAGAGATCTCCTCTGAGTGCCCTGAAAATACATAAAGAACAACTCTTCATGTAACATAAACCAACACATTGACAGATGAAAGCCAGCAGTCTGTATTGAGAACTTTGTCTGATATCAAAGCATAATTCACCTCATCAATTAATCCTTTTACCTCTGCTGGAAATTTTCCTCATCTGAACATTGTAATCCGGGCTCAACAACAATTTGCCATTTCAATCTACAGTCAAATCTATTTATTACAAACATGCTCGAAACCACACAAATGTGGTCACTACAGACTGTGGTTCACTATACATGTATTACAAGCTGGGTTCAACCTGTCCACTATGGGTATCAACTCTTTAAGTGCTAAATTTTGGAATGAGTCAACAGCTTTTCTCTGAAACTATAGGCATGCTGGCACTTGAATGAAAGGTCTTATTACGAGGAATACAAATCTGGAATCCTTATAATAATTCAGACTAGTTTGACTTAAGTAGATCGACTGTAGATGTGATTGGGACTGAAAGAGTTGAAGTATAAACCAGAAAAATGTGGCCACTGCAGACTAGGGACTGCATCATCATAAGTACGCCAAAAAACATCAAAAAACAGCGCAGCATGAAAGCCTGTTGTTCTGTGCCTTTGTTCAGATTATTCTACATGATCATCTGTCATAATCATGTTTGAAAAATGTCAATAGTGAGTAATAACTAATCACCAATGACTACTCACCTAGAAGATGTTGCTGCTTGCCTGCATTGAGGTCTTCCACCACCACTATACAACCACTGCTGTAGGCAAATGTCCCTACAAAGGTCAACATTACTGTATTGCAAAACTGTAAAACCTTTGCTCATGGAAACATGTAAACTCTAAAGCTAAATCTTACTGCCCACAGCACAGGACATCTGTACATCAACAACAGCAGAGCATGTTCAGAGCATAATCCCAACATATAGAATGCCATAGTATATGATAATATATTTTTATATGACATCTGAAAACAGAAGAAGGCTGTGAAAACAGCCTGTGCTCAACCAGTTTAGATATAGTATTCACCCAAAAAGAAGTCCTAACCTACGCTGAGCTAAGTTTGAGTTTCTGCTTCAGGTTCAGATTCAGGTACAGCTATAACTTGAACTCTGCTAAGATGGCATTGCAAAGCTGGGCTGAATTTTGAGCTGATAGAACATTCATACAAGTGACCCATATACTGAACTTGGTGACATACGTTTACTAAAACACACATTTTAGATCTAATATACATGTGTCTAACGTTTCATAAATTGAGCCAAAGGCAAAATGTTACAGCCCAAAGAGAAACAGTGAATGGATATCACAGACCTAGACACTTGACCTAATGACCTTGTTTTATTACATGGTATTTTGTTTGTCCTGATTCATGTGATGGTCAGGTTTGACAAAACAAAAAGTACCAGAAGTTAGAACACAGAGATCAATAGTTCAAGCAAGTGTAATGTCTTCCTTGTTGTCTGATGTCCAATACTTCTCCTCTTTGTGCAAGAGGGATTAATATAGGGTTCATGGATATATCACTGTGACTACTATATATGACCTTAAGACCAAGTTTCCATTCACGGTAAGTATTTCGTTCCTGAAATGTGTCCATGGAGGTTTTGTGAAACAAAATTCACAGAAGAAAGAAGTTATTGCTTGGAGATGAACAGCACCATCAATTTATCATTGTGACCTTGATATGTGACCTAGTTTTCTAAGAAGATAAATCCATGGATTCTCATATTTGTATTAAGTTTCATGAAAAATTCAGAGACCTTCATGTATGAGCAATGCCTCAATCACTGACATTACTTGTAATGTAAACAACAAATTGTATTGTATACCCATACTCTTACTGAACATAGACAAATTCATTAAAAATCAGGAAAAATCAGGAAATGGTAACAGTCCCTTCTAGTGAACAACTTTGGTACAGGTTTTACATGAGGTGCACTCCAGCCAAATTTGATGAAAATCCAGCCAACAGTTTTGGAACAGACATCAATACATGTTATTATAGAATTGCACAAAAATTAGCAAAAACAAAAAAAATAAAATAAAATAAAAAAAAATAAATAATGAATAAAAAACAACATATAGCAGCACCTGTTGAACTAACAGAGATCTTGCAGCCCCAGAAGTCCCCCCCCCCCCAAGTTATTTCAAAGCAATTTGCCCAGTAGTTTCAGATAAGAAAAAGTTTTAAAGACATCCCTCAAAAAAAAAAAATTAAAAAAATCATATTAATTGTGGACAAATAATGGAACAAAAGTGATCCGAGATGCCCCAAGTCTTTGTCAGCTTTTCACTTGTGAAATCCTACAAATTTAATCTTTTTCTTTTCTCCAATTTAATACATGCATTTATCCCGTACTAAGAAACTAGTTAATAATAAGGAGAAATCTCATTGGTTTTTGAGAAGGATGGCACGAGCCGGCTGTACCAGCCCGCATCTATGTCTACATCCATATTTATGGCTACGAGATATACTCGCTAGATGGCGCGTCAGTATACGCTGTGTCATGCCTGTGGCACGCGCGTGATGCAGACCTGGCCAGCGTCTGGTACATCGGTGCAGACAACAGTGACCATGGTGGTGGCTGGGGGGAAGCAGTTTGCTTCTCTTTCTACGGAGGAAATAAACAGCCTCCGTAGCACGTCAACCCCTGCTAATACTCTGAGAGCCAACACGAAGGCAGCAAAAGCATTTCATGCTTTTTTATGGGAAAGTGGAAAAGACATTAATTTTGAAAAACAGGATGCAGCAGTGTTGGCCGAACAACTTGCCCAGTATTACTTTTGTGCACAGACAGTTACCGGTGAATTATACAAAATATCATCACTGGAAAATTTCAGACACAGTTTAAACAGGTATCTGAAGGCACCTGCTCACAACATGGCATTGGACATTATAAAGGACATTGAATTTTGTACATCAAATGAGAATTTCAAAGCAGCCATCCGTCATCTGAAGTCGGAAGGAAAGGGCTATATTGTGCACCACCCCAAGATATGTGAATCTGACGTTACTAAACTGTACAACTCGGAAGCCATGGACATTTCCACTCCGCAAGGTTTGTACAATAAAGTACAGTTTGATATTCGCTTGTATTTTTGCCGACGTGGCAACGAAAACATGAAAGAAATGCAGCGCTCAACATTTGTGGTAAAGCATGACATGGACTTTGATCGAAAGTATGTTGTGAAGGCAGTGGATGAGTTAAACAAGAACCACACTGAAAATGATAGAGAGAGCTACTCTGGCTTTATGCCAGCATGGCCTGGTCACGAAAAATGCCGTTTATTCGTTTGAAAAACTGTTATCTCATCTCCATCCAGAGTGCCAAAGCCTGTGGCAGTGTCCAAAAACTGCAGTGACAAGTGAAGATTCTGTTTGGTTTTGCAACAAACCAGTGGGAAAGGACACCTTAGGTGCATTCATGTCACGTCTTAGCAAAGACTGTGCTCTCACAAATTTATAATAACCATTCTGTTCGAGTAACTGGTGCAACCATTTTGAGCGAGGAAAACTGTTTTGAAACAAAACAAATAATGGCAGTGACGGGACACAAAAGTTTGTCGTCTCTGGCCATTTATCAACGTGTATCAGATCATAAAAAAATGCACATGGGTGACACACTTGGATCAGCTCTAGGTTTGCCTGCTCAGCAAGCCGCTCGTCGTGCCCTTGTTCCTATTGCGGAGCAGCCGCCTACTTTATGAAGACCAACAGCAGTAACAGACGCCACCTGTTTAGGCCTACTATCATCATCTCCAAATGGCAGTTGTCACTACAGTGATGTCAATGTTAGCTGTGATACTGATAGGCCTCCATTACTGACTGTGCCACAACAGCCTTTCTTCGGATCTACACCCCAGTCTGAGACTGTGTCAGTGCCACATGTAGACCTACCTAGGGAACAAGTGACTAGGCCTATGGTGGCATCGAAAACCCCACCTTTATCACCCATTTTTGGACCTCCATTAGCAGCTGCTATAAGTCCCTACTTGCGTGATATTGATATTGATATTGATATTGATATTTTTTCTGATTTTGAAAAGCTTATGAACACAAGTGTTGTGACCAGTAGGCCCAGTAGTCACACTCAAATGGCCTACAATTGCAACTTTACAGAGTTTAAAAGTTTGTCTTCAAACAGAAAACCAGTACTGTACGGATGTGTGATACAAAACTTTAATGTCTATAACACCAAGCCCCCAAAATAAAATATGTCTTTTGCTTATTTTATGCAATAATAAGCCTAGGCTTAAATTACTTGGATTAATGACAGTATTGATAATCTAAAATGATATTAGTATTTAATGGTGTAGTTGCCCCAGACCAGTATTTATTTGGACTAATATGATTTGATACATATTGATGATCAGATGATAGGCCTACAGCCATGGTCGCTGTCGTATGCCATTAAATTTACTTTTTTTTCAGAGTAGGCCTAGGCCTACTTTGCTGTTTCCTGCATATCACTTTGGTGCACAAAATAACTGTGCATCGATTTCCTGGAATCAATAAATTTTGTCTTAAAACAGTGTGTTTGTTATTCATATTGAACCTTGTTCTGCTGGAATTGAACTCTGGCTTATGATATTTTAGGCCTACAAGATGGGCCTAATAGTTTCTTAGCACGGGATAAAATTGTTATTCAATGAAGGAGCCCGGTTTACAGAAATATACACCAGTGCATGGTCTGTATCTCCTTCGGACTTTGGCCTCAGGAGATACAGGCCATGCACCGATGTATATTTCTGTACCCTGGGCTCCTTCACGGAATAACTGATAGTATTTACCTTTTCGGGGGGGGGTTCATTTTTTCTCAATTTTTTTACGCTTACCGGCTAATCAAATTCTATTGGCTCTCACCTGTATCTGCATGCCACACCATATTATCCCGTCCATTTCCATTGTAGCCAATCACAGACTTCAGCTTCAGGCCTGCCTGATTTGGAGGGGCTGTGTATCGTCGCTGTATAAGAATCAAATATCTATTGCTATAATCATGGTATGAATTATTTCTTTCACAATGATGCATAAAATATATAATGAACCTTTTCTCTCTCATTTTTTTTATTGACATAGAGTGTATGCACATTACAGAGATTTTCTTGTGAGGAACTGTGACAGCCATGGTTTAAAATTTTCATGCAAAGGCACAGACATTTTATTATAATTTCATTCTTCTAATAGATACTATAACATCTGGTCAATACATGAAAAAATACAGCAAGCTATTTGTCTCTACCTTTTTGTCTTAAATAATATAACAGGGCAGACTGATTGGTCTTAAGTATAGCTACAAATAAAAAACAATACATTGTTATCTAACATGTAAATCTTGTTTATCTGCACAATAATGCACATGTAAAAAAACACGTCGCGTGCAAGAGGTCTGCCAGTTTCACTTTAAGCTCCACATCAATTCACAATATTCAAGATAAAAATCATACATTTGCCATTTTACATGCCAATTGTTTTTTTCTTTTTTTCATTTTAACACGTTTCTTAACTCACTACTTAAGAAACAAAGAACTACTTTTAGATTTTTCGATATATTATCTATGAAGCTGTCTTGGGACAAACCAAATGAAACATTCACCTGTGCTAGAGAATGAGCCTTTTGTCTCTGGATAAAATGCTTCTGGACACTTGGCTTTGGATGAGCTTCTGTGTCAGATTTGTTTAAGGTCCCCAACTCTGGAGCAGGCTCTTTCCCTGGACTGCCCAGTCTTCTGTGTTGACGCACTTGTGGGCTGTGGCCTAGACTTTCATAACCAACTATATCACCTCCCTGAAAAATATTTTGCAACATCTTACACCATCACTGGTATGTTAATATGTATATGTTAATAATGTGTTGAAAACCAATAACATTGTGCACCCATGTATTTTATTTTTCATTTTATGGATCATATTCAGCTGAATCGTATATCAACCTATTAAGCTTCTCCAACAAGAAATGACAGAAAGGATACAAGATCAAAACTTACAGACTCTGCCAGTGACTGGGCATCTTCATCGTCCACTGCATCCTCAAGATCTGGACCAACCAGGACTTCCTCTTTTTCAGACACTTCTGATGTAATCTCATCACCCATCAAATCTAAAATGCAATAACAATCAACACAAATGAATCTCAGGCTATTGACCAATCAGTATAGTTCTTCTGTTTCAATCTACAAAGAAAAAAAAAACTTAAGTGGTGAAAATAAACACTCCAAATCACTGTCCATAGTGTGGAATGTTTCAAATAAAGTTGAATCCTGTGCTGAAAACAGATTTTCAGCTTTGGTTATGTTTTCACAATAAATAACAAGGTGATACAGATAGACACCAAATGGTTCAATTCACACTGTGTCAATAAGCCACATTCCTAAATTTTCTTATTAGTATGTCTGAAATATGATACCAGTAAGCAGACACTCCTGGATACATTTGTCAGTTATTTACCTCACCTTTTAACATTATCTTTAGTTTAAGCAAATTATGCACTGCAGTGAAATACCATGCCTACTGCAGTTTCAAAAATTTATCCATGAAGGTTTCAATGGAAACAATAATATCACAGCATAAACCCAATTTACATGCTGGAAATCACCTTGGCAGCATTTTGTATTATGTACATGTACATATGTGTCAATAGAAACAATCAAGAAATTAGTTACATGGTGTGTTTAGTATCTACAGAAATCCTCAAACATCTAGAATACATTGCTAAAGGCCAAATGTTGCATGGAACAGAAGATAGCACTTTTAAATTTTGTGGTGCTCTAGTTATTTTGTAATGTCATCGTGTAGTTTATTGTGTATTTCCACCAGTTAATGATATGAATACTCTGTAACAATGACATGTAGGTATGAACTGACCTGTTATTCTCTCAATCAAATTTTACTACTATTTCTACTAATATTAGTTTGAACTCATCTCTATTGTTACAAGCATATTTTAATCTACTGTTTTGGTTTACCTGGTTGTTCCAGGGTTCACATATACACGTATAACAAGAGTGTGGATGTGTCCACCATCTGCTTGCTTCACCAGCATTTTCCAGATAAGCATGCACTATCAGAGTTAATTTTAAAACGGCTGTCCACTTGCCTCTTGAAAAAAAAAAAAAAATCCTACCAATGACAGTTGACTCATAATTTGCCACATAACTACAGGCCTATGCATTTTTTCAACCAAAACAGCACATTTGCTTTATTCTTTCCACAGCAATTCCACCATTCAAATATCTATTTCAGGGACAGCGCAAGTCTTTCAGGTACAGCAAATAAATAACAAAGAATATAGAGGAAAATTCTGAATTCTGATAACGGACAAATACTAAAAAATGGTCAGACTTTCAGTTAATTTCAGGGATTGTCCCTGATAAGGGACAGTTAGCATCACTGTTTCTATTTGATTTTTTTTTTCTTGGAGAAACAATTTTAGTTGAGATAAAAATGAGCTTAGAAGTAGGCCTGGGCATAGCAACATGAGGTTATATTATGGTGTATTTCAATTAATCTTTAATGACACAGTTGTGTTGAATCCTGTGTGTTAGCTATTGATAAAATGATAACCAAGATGAAATTCTTTAAGCACGGATAACACCTTTTATTTGAAATTTAAAATGTCACAAAAGACAAATTTTCAACCGAATATCCCATACCTAGGTATGTATGTATGTATGTATGTATGTATGTATGTATGTATGTATGTATGTATGTATGATGCTTTGCCTCTGTTAAGTTTTTAGCTTTCACGTTTATTTTTTTTTAAATCCATTCCTCTTGTGCAAAAATCACTCTTGAACCAATTTTGTTAGATGCACCATACGTATTGTAATTCTGACATCATTTGGGCAAGATATGCAGCCACTGATGACTTTGAGAAATACATACACAAGATTGAAGTAAGAAAATACTGAACACATTTATCAACAATTTCTCACCCCTTCACCCTCCCCCCCCCCCAAAAAAAAAAAAGGAGCATGCATTGTCTTACCCCCATTGGGCACTTTGTCTATGGCACTAAGGTTAGAGATGTGACTGGCAGAGTCCTCCAGTGTAGGTCTGGGAGGCTGGGACCGAGGCATGTCTGCTGCTTCTACCAACATACTATGTGAAACAGGATTCCTGTAGCCCACTGGGTCAGCACCTTCTGCAAATGTACAGGTTAACAGGTCTCAAGCAGAATGTGGCAGGAGTGACAGTGAAATGCAAATGAATGACTAAAAGCTTAGTAAACTGTCAAATAAACTTCAATACAACTGCACACATCATGTCGTTTTGACAGTTTAAGTAATGGACACAGACTCCAACTCTCCAAACCTTGGTGGGGCACCTCCTGCTTGTTGATCATAAACACTGTTCAAATTTATCTTTCTCCTGCCTATTTGTCAGTCCCCGCCATAGTAACTTAATGGGACCCCTGTTTATAATGCAAATTTTCTCCCATTTCCTGCACCCTAAGAGTTGGAGTCTTTGAAAGACTTTGTAATTTTCTAATTTAAGGCACTACTTTTTGTCTCCATATATATCTTGTATACATATGGCTTAATTTCTTACCTTCTCCTGTGAAATAATTCTTCACCAATGTCCTTCCTCTGGAATAAAAATTTTAATCCCTGTTAAAGAGTTTAAATAACCAATCAAATTTGAGTAGTAGCCGCACATCTGCTCAGATAAAAATTGAATGTGATTTTCATATAGTAATAGCAGAATATATTACAAATATCACATTAAAATCTTCACCTGTTCTTTCACTGTGCTGGCTCATACTATAAACATGGTAATTTTTGTACTTGAGAAATGGAAAATTAACAAAGATATGAATAAGTTTGCACTCATTAAATACAAAAGACAGCACATTAGTGTGCTTCTTGATGTTGTAGTGTTCAGGTCTTCATACAGTGGTGTTACCAGCAGTCATGAAAAGGAACATAAGTTTTTAGTACACTTGGAAACATGTGCGAGTTTCACTTAAAATACTTAGGTGAAACTAGGCAAGGCCAGTAGCAGTCAAAACTAGAATAGTGAAAAAAATTCCGATCAGTTTTGCACTTTGTCCTGAGCTCATCAGGGAATGAAATGAAAACACCATTCAGGGGTAAAAATTAACTATTTTTTCCAAGTTTCCCCTGGGCAACCACAGCATTTTTACAAGTTGCCAAAGCCTCCAGAAAGTTGCCCAGTTTCCCACCACATGAGAATTGTAGTTACTAGAAAGCTTGTTAAAAGACACTGATATTTAAAATGTTGCAAATATAGATGAACAAGAGCTATATTTGTCACCACTATGTTAACAGTGTTTCTGCACAAAAAGATTTTAGGAACTGTATTTAATGTTCCCACTATTGTTGGAAATATATGTTCTGCTGAAGATAGAAAGTTGCCCCATGGGAAACCAGCAAAGGAAAAAAGTTGCCTGACACGAATGAAAGTTGTCCGGGGCACATAAACACCCACTAATTTCGAACCCTGCCATTAAATAGGCTGCTTACAGGGAGTAACAGTGTCAAGGGCCATTAATCAATGTCATGTAAAAATTACCATTCCTGTGTTAAGGCTGATCCATCGGTCTAACTGCCAGATTGAAGTGTTAGAGTGATGTGAAAATGTGGATTTCTCACATCATAATAGATATCACCTGCCCCACAGACAACATGTACTGTTTCGTAACCACGTGTCACAAAATTTCATTAAGGAAATTGACATATGACTGTGGTCTGCAGTTAATTTGTATGTAGAGGACTACCCCTCCTATTACATAATCTGCTGTAAATATATGTAACTGTATCAACTGATAGCCTTTTCTCAATAAAAGAGTTCCGTGTTTTCTGGAGCTCCCATGTAGGGGGTGGCTCATTGTTATTTAAAGTAGGTAGATATTAATTTAAAAAAAAAAAAAAAAAAAAAAAAAATTAATTTAAAATACACTATGGTTACTGCAAGGGACAAGTTTTATAACAATCAACAATCAGATTTGCATGTACACAAAATTTAATTTTCACTAAACGACAATACTCATTGTTTATTCATAAACCACATTTATATACATACTCCGGTTGTGGGATGTCTCTATTCTGTGCCAGGAAGTCCCAGAAAAACATAGCCTCGCCAACACTGATGAAGCCAAGGCCATCTGGGGTGAAACTGATATTGCTGATGTTCTCTGAATGACCAATGAAAACCTGCGAAATACATTAGACTTTTATAGGACTATAAGCTTGTGCTGGTGGGGTGATAATGGGCAATGGAGTACTTGCACATATCAGAATTTCCCAAGTGTAATGTCAGCTAAAGATATGCTTGACAGCCATAAGTACATTGACCTTTTCAGCACACTGCTACATGGTTTTTCCATTTTAGATCCATGTCAAAGTGAAATCATACAATTTTTATTATGTAAGGGGTGAAAGTTCATGTTTTGGTTCTGATAATGAAAATATGACATGCATTAAATCTTTTTATTTTTTAATGGATAATGAATACATGTTTCACTCCCAGTAAGGAATAATTAACCAAAAAAGCACTTTACCAAAATGAAAGCGCCTTGCAGCCAAAAAAAAAATCAAGAATTATGTACAAATAAACTGAAAATAGGCCATATCGGAATTTCTTTCAGATTTTAAAATTCTTTGTAAAATGGTAACTTAACATATCTCAAGTATTTTTTAAATAATCATGAAAAAAATTAAAACTCCAATCTTTGCTTAATAGTCAAGTGTAAATGGTTACAGGAACTACACATATATTTTTGTGAGGGTTTAGGTAACTTGGACATATGTTTAAACATTCTATCCCCTCTTACACATTACCTCCTTTGACAACAGTTTAATTACCTGGGCACAGCTGGAGGCACTTGTATACATGTATAAGAATATTCTACTTTGCACACATTTCTGTACAGTAAACCGGTGTCTCTCAGGTACTTTGAACATCAGCATATTTGTATCAAGAAGACAAAAATTACTACTACCTTCTTAGCCATCTCACCTGAAAGTTGAGGTCTAGCCTCATATGGTAGTCCCACACCTTGATAACCCTGTCTCCTGCTGTAGCCAAGTGACGACCATCCTGTGAGACATCCACCGCTGTACAGCCCTTCCTGTGTATATTGTCAATCTGGGAAAGAAATCAGACAAGTTTGTTGCATGTTTAACCAGAGCAATCAAATACAGTGAGAACTCATTATAATGACACCATCTGTTCCCTAAAAAAGTGTCAGATAACTGAATATGTCAGATAAATGAATCAAATAACAAAAGAAAATGAACTTTTCCCATGAGAATTTGTGTCATTATATATTCACTGAATATGTCAGATAAATGAATCAAATAACAAAAGAAAATGAACTTTTCCCATGAGAATTTGTGTCATTATATTGAATATGTCGGTTATCTGAGTGTCTTTATAATGAAGTTTCACTGTATCTTGACTGAATCTATGGGAAAGAAGAATCACGTGACAGGAAATATTGTGAGGGAAAATTACATTAATTTGGAATGTACTCACATCATACAACATCATTACATTGGTGATTTGACATTTATGATTTTTAACTTAATGCCCAGTGGTTAACAAAGAAATAATCTAAATGCAAGAAAAGATACACCACTGCCACAAAAAGTCACACTATACATACTTACATATTGTTTTAATCATATTTTATTTCCAGGGAAAACAACTGGGGAGAACTACAATGCCATGTATTAAAGTTAGATTCAATGTTCATTTGGCCTATATTCCATCTTTTGGCCACAAATCTATGTTCAGACAGCAGGGATAGTCATTTCTGACATGTACAGTTGGTCAGATGCTGGCATCAGTGTAATTTACAGCTTTGGTCCTTTTTACAGACCAAGAGTTTTGATGTACATGGAAACACTTGAGATTCAAAAAGTGTGACATCAGGCACAATTGACACTTTGTAAACCTGTGAGCAGGGACATAAATATAGCTTCATCAGTCTAATCACATCAAAGGAAGTGCTGGTGAGACCAACTGATGTTACTGACTAAAACTAGTGATTTGGGCATTTCACAGGGCATCTGTATTGAATGATGCTTTTTAAGGAAAAAAAATAGTACACAGAAGGAATTTATAGTAAAGGAAACACTTGAAAAAAGGATAAAAAATATTGTGTTCAGGACTCTAACTATGAGGGTTTTAGTAGGATTCTCCTTCAAAACAGGTTTCACTGTATTAAGTAACCTCAGCTTAGCGATGGGACCATCATCTAAATGACCCCAGTAAAACATACATGATTAATTCCTGGCCCCATATATACGTCTTGGGCCATTCTTCCCTGACCACAAGCAAGTGGTATTTTATAGAATCCACTTGCATACATACTAGCATCTGAGCTTGTTGCTATGGTATTGGCAGACCTCATTTGCTATTGGCAAAAGC
Organism: Hermodice carunculata; assembly: GCA_964020975.1. Taxonomy (NCBI): domain Eukaryota; kingdom Metazoa; phylum Annelida; class Polychaeta; order Eunicida; family Amphinomidae; genus Hermodice; species Hermodice carunculata. The sequence goes on from OZ026613.1 coordinate 61,128,907, forward strand.
CACATTGCATGAATATTAGCCTAACTTTGTAGCTAACGGGCAGGTTTGTTTTTATTTTCAAAAACTACATAAATAACCTATATATATATATATATATATATATATATATATATATATATATATATATATATATATATATATATATATATATATGAAACAATTGCCCTTCATATGGTAATATAAGACAAAATATTTCATTGGGCAGGCCTTCCTGATTCTTACAAAAATCCACCAACCCAATATGCGTGCTGAATCTGGTGTTTAACCCTTCTTGCAGAGAAAGGACGATTGCTCAGGAGAGACAGAACAACACAGAGTCCAATGTCATGGTCTCTTATTATATAGTGTTGATTAACATAAATAAGATCAACCAAAAAGACAACCAAATAAATTTAATTTTACTCATAATCCACAGCTGGTTTTTGTCAGTACTATGCAGTGTTTTACTTCGTAAAGCATAATACACTAATCATTCACAGAATAGTGTAGGTGCGTGAAATGCATGAGTGAAAACGTAGAACAATAGAAAGTCTGGCAACTTTGATAAATTTGAATAAAATGTATATTCCCCCATTGACTGAGCATTTCGGAATTTAAGTATGTGAAGTGCTAAGTGTGACTGAAAAACTTTCTCTTCAACATTTTTCATACAAAATGTATCCCTGGTTTCTTTGGGCAGTTTTTAGGGAAAATATATATCTTCCTAGTGTATTTCTTTGTAAAATACCCACACCCTTGCAGGACATCAGGCAAGAACCACTGGAGTGTGACTTGTGTATTCAGTTATTAACAGGCCAATTAAACCACTGTTTTTGCATACTCACACATGGGTTATTCACAGCAAAAAAATAAGTTTTACCTCAGCTAAAATCTTGCCATTTCTAGCGTCAAACTTCAGCAGTTTATTACTAGATGTAGTCACCAAGAGGTGTCTGACATTGCCTGGGGTATAGTGTACCCTCACAGCTGTGTCTATGATGGTCCTTGTGTTGTCAGCCGGGTTTAAAGAAGTTATATCAATCCGTAGAACCTGAAATATGGGATACAGAATTGTAATTATGAAATGAGTTGGCTTCAAAAGTAATAAAACATTCATAATTAGTTCCAAGTTTTGCCTACAATACTGCAGGTTTGGTCCAATCTAAGTAATTCATCTTATTTTTGGGAGGTGAAATTTCAAGTAAGGTCTGAACACACTTTCATATATCAAGAGACATGAATAAGTTACTTGGTCATTCATAAAAATACCAGGTGAAGATACTTTTTCATTTTCATTTCCTATCCCCATTATCAGACAATGGTATATACATGTACAACATTGCAAGTATCTTGGCTGACCAAAATTACTTATTGTTACATAACAAAGTTTCATATATCATATTATAAATCCTTCTTTTTTTTAATTTTTGAAAAAAGGACATATATCTCATTTATAAGAGCCAATTTTTCAATCATGTTTGAACAGACCTAAACTTACAATCTGTTTTCTTTTCATTGTAATTCCAGACTTTGCTTCTTCAAGTACAGTATGATTTAAAAATCAAAATTTTGACAATCACCTCATCCAAGGACCGGGCATCCACAATGCTGACAGTGAAGTGTGTTGGTCCAACAAAGGCAACAACTCTACCGTCTGGACTGACTGCCAGTGAATTTGGGCCTTGCTGTTCTCCTCTGGCTATTGTGTTGCCTAGCAACCGTAGCAGTTGATATTCATTGGATGATGCATCATACAATGCCACAGAACCTAAGGACCCAGCACTGTATAAATAATCTCCATTTGGAGAGTAGGCTATGCCTGTTACCTTGCCTCTGTGTTGTCTGTGAGCAAAAAGAGTGTACAGGAAACCTTTATGCAATGGACAAAATTGTAAACATTTTAAACAGAGTCTTACACTTAATACTTTTTTGACAACAGGAGCAAATTTAAAGTTGAAAGGTAACTTACAGGAGTAATTCAATGATATTTGAAAATATTGTACAAATAACAAGCAAAACTGCTCCACAATGACTTTTCCTCCTAACAGGTTGTAACACACAAAATAACTCGGCGAATCTTTCTATCAGACAATAGCTGCTAATTGAGATGGTACTTTTTTTTTTTTGGCCGCTGCGCGGTGCTGACTGTCCTATTCTCGCAGCTTCGCGGAAGCGAGAACAGTCTAGTGGGGTCACTTTTCTAGAGTGCCATATTCTCCTCATAGGGTTAACACGGCGAAATTACAGTGGAAGTTTGAACTTGTTTATTTCTGTGAGTTATGCGTGGACACTGATATCAATATGCCAGTATATAACTGTACTGGTTGTACTTCAGATACGAGAAAACATGGGAAATATGAGAAATACCCGTGGATGGAGGGTGTAACTTTTCATAAATTTCCATCTGCCAAGCAAGAGGCTAGTAAACACTGTACTTGGTTAAAAATGATCAGGCGCCCAGATGACTTACCAGATCTTTCTTGTTGTACTTCGACACCTGCAATCCTCGTTGTTTTAGGAAAGTTTTCAACTCAGCAACTTTCATTTTGCCGAATCTTTCCTTGGAATTTTTTTGCAACACTTCCGCCGAATCCATGTTTACATCAACGCACTTGACCCACTTCTGACTGCAGGGTTTCCTGTCGTGGGACAGTGCAGAGTTCGCTGTCACAGTAATGATTTCCCTGACCTATATTGAGCCTCATTTAGCGTGACCCCTGGCAGTTCATCGCTTGGCAACCGGCACATGCGCATAGACAAAAAACTACTATGCGATACCTGGTGTACCAATTCAGTACCATCTCAATTAGCAGCTATTGCCTCATACATGTTTGAGCATTGACATGACGTAACTTACTTATGTTCTGCCAGCATACTAGTTGTTGCTACATTGAAGACACGGACACATCCAGACTCAAAGCCACAGGCAAACACCTGCTGGGTGGGATGGTACACTATGGTACAGGGGCACTCCTTGGGTGCACTGAAGTCATATAACTGAAAGTGACAGAACAGACTTTCACGATACATGTACTGTCAAAAAAATACAAATATGAAAATATATCTGTAGACTATGTAAGAATGCCATTTCTAATCCTAAAACAGTTTACACTAACTTATAATGTCCTTTAAAAGCACACAATGCCATTGAAGTTATCAAACCACATAAGAGTAATTTGTACAATGACTACCTGTTGTGCATTGTCCATGTCCCAGATGCGTATGGTATGATCTTCAGAGACTGTGGCCATCTGGCGATGAAGAGGGTCCACCGACATCGCTAAAACACGATCTATGTGGGACCGCATTACTGTTGTATAGCCTCGTGTTGATACATCCAGGATACCTACATTACCCTAATTTCACACAAAGAAGAAATATAGTACATGGTCGCTTTAAAATAATCATATCCACTTATTTTTCATGCAACAACACATGTCACATTACAAAATGTGCTTTCCTAAATGTGTGTTCTTACAAGAGGTGTTTTGACACTGGTGTATTTCTATCCTTCATGAGCATTACCACTTCGGAAAGAGAAAAAATTATTGTTGTTTAAACATGATACCAATGAATGCTACAGAATACTTACTGTGCTAGTCCCTGCCAGGATTTTGATGCCATCAGCTGAAATGTCAGCAGCTGTCACAGGACCCTCATGCTCTGTGGAACATAGTCTCGTTTCAAACATCTTTCTGCATACAAAATGTTCTACAGTGTTGATCAGACAGACTGCTGCATTGATAGAATGTATGTGGTTACAAAGTTCACTAAAAACTATAAAATCTCCTATCAATATCAGAATCATATCTTGTCTGTTTGAATCTAATGTACTATAGAAACATTTTGACCATTATTCAGACTGTGCTTTCTGTATTAATGCTATTTGCACAGATTAATAAATAAGACTAGCAGTGAAAACTTACCTGCTTCAAGGTAGACATGAGCAAAGTCCAATGGCCAGAGTCGTAGAAAGCCATCGTCAGAGCCAGTGACACAGAAAGCTTCATTGACACACATACAATTGATAGCAATCCCTGAACCTGTTGGTTAATACAGAAGAAATCCATCAACATTTCTGGCATCCATCAAGCAAAACTATCTCACAGCACTACTCTTCTAATTTTAGCCTCCACTTTTTCCTCCTTACAAAATGTACCAAATTTACAATTGATCAATCTGACAATGAGGTAAGCTTTCACACTGACCTGGAATAACCAACCATTTCTGACCAAGGGAACCAGAAGGATTTGAATAGGGATCATGTTACATGTTCTGATAGCTAGACATGTACTCACAATATTCTTCAATTGAACACCAATGCCTCACCTCACTGGGATTACAAAAAGTCCAAATAATACTGCATTGACCATACTTTCATGGTATTATACTGATAACATACAAAATATAGGTCTAAACACTGCTAAAAACACTCATTTGACTGTAATTATGTCAGCACTCTGAGTATGGTTGGAAGAAGTACAGTATTCTCTCATCTCATACCCCAAAACACAGAGGTAAACTATTGTTACTGCTGTCGGCAAATATTAGTTTTAATTATCCTCTGTTATTAGCTGCAAGCTAGTCTCAGTTTTTGTTGAAAATCAAAATCAGGATTACATTGTTAATGTAATATTCAACAGGTTATAACTAGTCTAGATCAATGACTTTTCTCCACCTCATATAGCTAGCTACAACCATCATTCTTGAGAAAAGCTAAAAACTTCGGCCTTTATACAAGACAAATCAAATGTATAAAAGATTACCATGTTTCTGACCTGAACTAAAAGTTTGTTTTTCCTTCTTGTGCTTGTCGTCAACAGGCAGTAGGCGACGGACATGCTGTATGGATACCTTCTTGTAGTCTATTTCAAAGATGTGGCCAGACTTGCTGCCTACATAGCTGTAATCAGAAAATACTTTTGTACACTATTTTTTGTTTAATCCTTTCCCACTCCAGTCACCCAAAAGCATCTTGATATAAATTGGCATCCTCTTCAATGTTTTTACATGAATTTATCTTTAAAATTAAAGCCCCCAAAATGGAGAGAATAATAGTTAACACAAAACATGCCCTACATCAACAGCTCTCCTTGACATGGGTTGGGCACATTGCATCAAACCTGTACCAAAGAAAGCTGTTGACTCACTCTTGTGTCTAACCTGGAAAGGATTATGATATAATACTGCATATAAAATGCATCTTACCTCCATCATTATATCATGTTTAATAACTAGTATATATATATCATGGGGCTTTGTATGTTTTAACAGTTACAGATTTTCAAGTTTCTTTGTTTTGTATTTTTCTTTAAAGTAACATCACATTGATTGTCACTAACTGAACACTTGACAAACTGGTCAGTGGAAGCTGGGATTGAAACTGTCACCACTGAAATGCTTAAACCTACAAATCTATTGTTTGATGGACTCATAGTAAACAAAAACACAGAGTTGGGACAGAAGTCCAACATCAAATCTAAAGCTCCCAGGTCTCAATTATTCATTACACAATGATTTGAACTAACACGTATTGAAAATGGAAAAGTTGTCGGTGAAGAATAAATGTTTATGGTTACTCAACCAAACATGTATATGCAAATACATGTGTGTGTGTATATATATAAACTAAAAGACGATTCTAGAGCCTAAATACTTTCAAGCCAATTATATATATATATATATATATATATATATATATAATTAGCTTGAAAGTATTCTTGAACATAAAATATGATTTCACCTTTTTAACACTTTTGAAACCTTTGAATCTGACAACACCAAAACCACTGAATTGAGCAATTCTGTTGAACTCTCACACACATGGTAACATGAGGGGCACCTGTCATTTTAAACCATCATGAGGCACAAAGAGTGATCTATAAAGATAGAGTGCACAAACAAAAACATCAAACATGAGGACCATGGGCCTAATGCTCTGCTGATCACCATCATCAAAAAATCATTTTCTGAAATGCATTCAGTCCACACACTTGAAAAAATAATCAAGGTTAGCCATATGATGCAATATCAACCTTCCACATGATACACATCTGTGGCACATTTGGCATCATTTGCCTTATTTTCTATCACATATTGAATTAAATGTCCTCTTTTCAGTGCTTAATGACCTTGAAAATAGGTCAAGGTCACACAATCATTGAGTCATGGTGACCCAAAAAGTAGACCACCAAGTAGAGTTTTATATACAATGTACTCAAGTACAATTTGATCTGGAGGCTGAATTCTCTTTGCTATTGTTACCGATCAAAATGTCCTCCCTGCATCCAGCATTCCACACATGGTCTGTTTGTTCAGATCAGGTAATACGTTTTTGAGTTATTGCAGAAAAGCAATAAACTTGGACATGTGCCAAAGTCCATAATCATTGGGTCATGGTGACCCAAAAAGTAGATCACCAAATACAGTTTTATGTACAATGTAATCAAGTGCAATTCTAATCTGGAGGCTGAGTTGTCTTTGACATTGATGTCCTAGCTTTGATGCCATTGATGTCCAAGCCATTTTGCAATGGCAGGGTGTCCAAGCTACACCCTGCCATTGCAAAATCACCTCTTTCATTTTTACAGGCATGGTGACCTCACAAAAATAGGTCAAGGTCATTGATACTACATAATATGTTAGCATTGGACATGGCTTATATATTCTATAAATTTGGCAAGTGTTATCCAATTGCTTTTCCAGACATGGAATTTTACATCTTAAACACATTTTGGCTCATACTTTCCATCAAATCATAGGTGCCACAACTAATATTTTAAGCAACTAATACTTTGACCTCCTCCACAATCCCACTAAAATACGTGGGATTCAAGTGGCGTGCCATGTACAAAAATCCTCACAAGAAGGTGCAGTGCACATGGCACTGTGGGTAGGATATGCGGACAACTTGAATGTGTATTGCCCGAGAGGCCACTGTTTACTAGAGATGAAATTATGTTCCAGTCCGAAATGGATAAAGTTTACTTAAAAAAACAGAAAGTTTGCTGTTTAACCCTTTCCCCCTCACATTATTTGGGTTTCAGTTCACTCTACTCCCCAAATTAATTCATGAACAAAAAAATAGAACACACCTAAATAGTCGCTGTCTGTTTGGAGTGTTCCTGCATTGTACGCACAGGTGTCGGCATGTGTGGGTAGTATGACTGATTCAACATTGCAGTTTTCGGTAGTGACATTTTGTTTGCAGTAAAATGTATCGATTTATTTGTCCATGTAGTATAAATAATCATGGATAGTTGTTTACGGCAAGTACAAGTGTTGAAATCTGTAGAGAAAAAAAACAAAAGTTTCCACAAGATTGCGTTCCCTGTATAGTAGGGCCATGTTTGTTTATAAATGTCTGGGATGGTTGGTACCCTGGGAAAGCCCAAAGTCTGTTCTATTTTGGTATACTCTCCTCCGATTGGCTAAATCTGATGTGTGTTGATATTTTGCACTGTATAAATCAGTTATATTTTACAATAATATCCAAATTTGAACTTATTTGCGGTTACAGGATCATCAATCTAAATATATGGTACTTCGAGCTGCCCATTATACCTGAAAAGTACTTCCATTTCCAATAACTGCTGAGCAATGCATTGAAACCAACAAACATGGATGCTGTTCTCCAATGAACTTTCCAAAATGGGCGAGATGAATGTGAAGGAACAAGTTTACTTTTGCCGTCCACTACTAAATTTTGTGGAAGAAACATCCCACAGGAACTACACTAAAGGGGAAAGATGCACAGTGAACAACACACATGAGCCATGGAAAGAGACAAATTCATTGAATGTCCTGGTTGTGCATTGTAAACAGCATAATGTTGATTGATGGTCTTCTTTGCATGATCAGTAATTTGCTTTTCAGTGACAATGTTGGTATGGCGATATGAAGGAAATGATGCAAAAATGCATACTTCAACAGATGGTCTTCATGATTTTCCTATTTAATAAAGAAAGGAAAAACAATTTCCATGCATGCATTAAAGAGGGCCAGAATTCGGCGAACTAGAGGGGCAGCTCGATGCAGCCAGACATGAACCACTTGATAGGGAACGGGTTAAACAGTATCTGAAAGACAGAGGGGTCTCCATCGATCGCGGAAACAAATCACAGTTAGTTGACAGCTGTCAACACAGGGTCAATCATAGTCGATCTATGTGCCCTCACTAGACAAGCCAGCAAACTAACAGTTACTGGCAGCGCTTACCACCACCGCGCCATCTCTTGGCTTGCCAGTTTTTTGCCCATGGCACACAACCTGAATCCCACTTATTTCACGAAGATCTATTTAACATTAAGGATGCAACAGCTGTCTGGGGATTTTCACATTTTGACCCATATATTACATAATACTGCAAGTGGCATCACCAATATCTAATTTGACCCAGATTTTCATACACTTGGTATGTCCTCAAAGTTATATGGGGCTATTTTAAAAACTGTGGACTGTGCTGCGCCAACAAGGGAAAAGTTTATGGATGAATGGATGGATGGACAGACATGAGTGATCACATAAGCTCCGTGACCTCTGGTCAGCAGAGGTAAAAACTGAAAAAAACAGGGGGACCATACTTACACAGTTCTGTCAAGGGGATCTCTGTTCCCTTCGTATCTGGCTTCAAAACAACAGTCAGTGAACTCCATGGAGTGGTACTCTCCAAGGTTGACAGGGGCCGAGCGCAGGGACCCGTCCTTCACTCTCCAGAACCGTATGTTGTCACGACCACAGGACACCATCCTGTCAACATTCATGCTTAATGGTCACTTTTTTCATCATTTTGGGGGGGGGGGGTATGCTTTTCTGAAGATATTTCTAATAACATTGCAGTAAGTCTTTTATACATGCAAGTTATGCGTGTTCAATATAAAGTCAACAATGAATTTTGCTTCTGTACCGGCACCAAAAAGGTGAGAAATTTCTCATTACTCAAAGAAAGTCTGAACTCCTTTTCCCCTTGAGTTTGTTTGCAACATACTTAAACAGCTAAACTGCAGGACAAAGAGTCTGACTTAAAACAAATTTTGATCATCCAGATACCTATTTGAGCTTTTCGACTACTGTTTTCTAGAAATTGAATAATCTTGTGAAAAAGTTAAATTGAGTTACTTTCTACTGTGATTTCTATCTATTTTGTAATACAATGTACTACTTTTTGTTTTTCACTTAGCCCTTTGGCTCTTAACATAATTAAGGAGGATCAACTCAAACTACTCTCCTGGGAGTTAAAAAATGCCAGCATACCAACCTGGTGTCATCAAAGGCAGCAATTCTCATGCGTACAATATCTACATCTGTGTGAGCCTTAGCCAGCACCGACACCTCACCATGCTTCATCACTCTCTCTGTATTCCAGATCACCACCATCTGTAACATTGATACAAACTTTCTATTGTTTCCTTTTTTCAGTAACCCGTACCTGCTCACAGTATGACTGAGTCAATAGCTTTCCTTGACATTAGTTCAACCCACATCAAAGAAAGCTATTAACCAGGGGTGTGCCATCATGAATGGTCTTACATACAAATGTCAACAAAAAATTTTTCCTAGTTTTGAGAAAAATAAGTAAAAACTTGAAGTCTGACAATAATTTACATCCAGACACTTTTGAGCTATGAGTGGAAAAGGTTTAATTCACTTATTTCATTTTAATATATAAAAATATATATTTGACGCTTCTTACTATGCCCCTTAATATATGCTTTCTGTGGAGGATGGGTCGGGACAAATCTGAGTTAGTTTTGCATGACATGATTTGTCATCATCATTTCCTTGAATGAGTACACACTTTCTCCTATATTTCCATACATGTAGTTCAAAATTTTGCTTAAGTAATTTTGCTTGGATTTACTTTGTCATGGATCACGGGATCTCACCTTTCACTTTTCAAAATACTATCTGCATTTAATATTGTACATGCACGCATGAACCATACAGATGTCTTACATTTTTTCCATGCCCATCTTTGCCAACACCACACAAGACACTTCCTGAATGGGAAAAACTGCAAAACCACAAACAATTTCATGACAAACTTGATATCCATATGCAAGTACAAATTAAGAAATCCAAACCAAAACAAAAACAAAATGTATTATGTACTTTTGTACCACATACATGCATTATAAGTTGAATTAATCAATGGAAATGAGCACAATTATATGTACATTCTTTCTGGAAATTCATTGGCATGGATTTTCTTTTTAATTTACAAAAAAATACAACTTTATGTGAACAAGTAAAAATTAATGGTTTTGCTTACTAAGTTTTTGAAGCCTGAAACTTACATGAAATACTTACAGTGGACATGAGTGCTATAGATAACCACATCTGTGTACCTGTATCCTTGCAGCGGGTGTACATCAGTCTTACACAGACCAAACATTGAGACAATGAAGTGAGTATACATGGGTCTTGTAAAGATGTAAACATACACCTGACAAACTGCAGGAAGCATACAGGATTACATTACAATTAAGACACCTATTAAGGCACTGGAGTGAGTGTAAAGGGGTCTTACACATAAACACATACCAAGACAATGGAGTGAGTGAAAATGGGTCTTACATAATAAAAAAACATCTGAGATATTACTGTGTGGGTTTCTTTTTTTTTTTTTAATAAATACTCATCTGAGACAGTGAAGCGAGTGTGTGGGTTCTTGCACAAATACACACCTGAGGCAATGCAGTGAGTGCACATGGGTCTTACACATAGCCAAACACTCAGTTGCCTGGAACTTCCAGATCCGCACCACACTCTGAGTGCCTGTCTGTCCCGAGGCCAGTATGGTAGATGTGCTAGTCATACTAATACAAGACACCTGCCAAAGATACAATGTACAGCTATGCAGATAAACAAACCTCAACACACTGTACCTGTACCCACTGATATAATTCAATGAAAATACAAAAGAGATATCTCCATCACATGGTACCAGAATTCTGCAAGCTTTCCTTAGGGCTTTTTCAGTTGAATTTACATCTGTGGGGTGAGGGGGGGGGGGGGGGGGGGGGCAGAACGCACCTATATTTTTTTTTTAACCTTGGTGGGGGGTCATGAGCATATTTCACAGCTGTAGGTTGTGGGTGAAACTTTATTTTTTTATGTAGGTGGTACCCCCAAAATTTATAGGCGTTCTGCCCCTCCCCCCCCCCCCATGTAAATTTAACTGGAAAAGCCCTTATCATCCTTTATGTGGATATGCATGTATTCTTAAAATTAATTTCCCCCAATACTACATCCTAATATACATTTATACATAGAGTTGCATAAAAACATCTTTGATACTCTTGCTTCTATCCTATAGATGACAAGTAAACTTTTTTGTAATGTACACTAAACTCCTTTAAAAAAAGTCTCACCTTGTCTGTGTGACCTATGAAGAATCTCTGATGTCCATTGGATGCATTCATGGCCACAACCACGGCATGGCAAGGGTAGACTATAGTTGTGCCATTCTGAGTCCACAGAACCTACACAAAGCAACCCAGAGTACAAAACAATGGAAAGCTTCATACATCATCTATCATTAGCTAATAATACAAATATGATGGGAAAAAATAGAACATAACACTGTACTTGCCGGTATGTATAGTTGGTGTATAGGTTCACTTACTTCCTGGCCATATGACAAGCCCAAGGACAATATTCTCAGACATACATGTACATGTAACACCATCACTATGCATTTTTCATTGAAAAAAAAAAAAGGAAAATCAGTTGGCATTGTTGCAATACCAGTAATGCTCATGTAAAAAAAAAAAAAAAAAAAAAAAAAAAAATCAACATCTGTGAACATCAGTTTAAGAATAGAAATTCTGAGTGTCTGGAGAAATAAACCCACCCAAAGAGCTTCACTGGCTTTCTAAAGCCAGAGGAGCTAAAATCAGAATGTTTTACCAAAAGTTTCCCTGATTGTTGAAATGAATACACTTTTTGGTGGTTTTGAATGCTTCAAGATTAGATGATGGAAATAAGTAATTCAACATTGGAACACAAGAACTTACATCCTTAGTGGTGGCGCCTCCAAAGCCCACAATTCGCCTCAGTTGGAGTATCGGATCAGGTTTCAAGGTCTGCAAGCAAGAATCAAACTCCTCCTAAAATAAAGTCTCCAATGCCAACCTTATCTCACAGGTACTCCTATTGCCTCTATGCCAACAAGCTTGTCTGAAATAGTGCATATACACAACATATCTAGTTGCCAAGTTTATATGTATGAATGACTATGAAGTCATTTGTTGAGATATAATACTTGTCCCTAATCAAACAGGGTTTCTGAAGCTCTCACCTTCTCAACACCAAAATTTAGAAAATCAAAGACTGGCTGCATAACAATTTTCACTATTTGAAATGCAGCCTTTCTGTTTGTTTGTTTGTTCCTTTTAAATTAAATCCTCATGATAATACAGATTGTTCACACATACATGCACTGCACTTTTCTTGCTGAAACTGAAAAAGTTCAAAATCAATCTAAAGTATGACTCGATTTTTATTAAGATCCTGGAAATAAAAAGCCAGCTGTTAAAACATAAAACCAAAATGTGCACTTGGCTAAATTTGTCTGCAGGTGTCCATAGGAAACATCTTTAAATAGGATATATTGACAAAATTGCCAATTTTCTTCAGTGAATTTGTGTCTGCAGTTGAGTGTTACTAATTTTCACTGACAGAACAAATATGAGTTTGCAGTGGGTAGCTATCAAAGTACCAGTACTTCTTGCACAGTCATAATGGCCATTTTACTTGACCACCTCTTTCCATTGTCACCAAAAAAAAGGCATAAATGCAAAAATCATAATTTTTTCCCCTTCTTTGAAAGTAAACAAAAAATCAATATCATGTGCCCATTGAGAATTGACAGAAGTGTTTTCTCCTACAATTTTGGGGCCATGAATGCCAAAGTGTCAATACTTTTTAATGCTGCACATGACACCAGACAGTGATGTTCTTTCGTATGAACCCATCTGAGGACAATTCTAAATGCTTTACCGCATTTTTTCTTTCACAGGAACAGGTAACCTCAGACAAGCATAACTTGCATCATCATACTCACTGCAAAATTTTGTCTTCACAGCAATACCAGCAAAATATTGAACAACAAATTCATTTTCAAGATGTGACTACAATTTTGATATATGCACACACACACACACACACACATATGGGGGGGGGGTCTTGAAACTACAAGATAAAGACCTTTCAATTGAGACTTTTCAAATGATCTACAGAAAACCCACTTGATACAATATGGCATCCTCTTAACTCTATAAATAATCGCACATTGGTACAACAAAGATTTCTAAAATTTTCAGACCTTGGGCACATTATCATGATTATACATTATCACAAAATATCAAACCACATTAGCAGTTACATTTGCTATTAAATATATAATTTCAAAGATTGGACCTACCTTGTAAGCTGGTACCTTTGCTGGCAGTGTAGCAGGTGCCTTGACCTTCATTGTGCTTATCTACAACACATCAGCTTTCATTCAGTCATCTGTTTTTCTTAGTTTATTTTTCACAGGTTCTAGCTGCATAGATCTGTATTCCATAAAATTGTACATTTTTTTCTCATCATTTTTTCCTTTGTCTTCTGTACACAGATACATTCAAGTCTGCAAAACATGCTTGATGGTTTCCTGCTGATGACCTGTTTATAAATTCATTTGGCTGTTGAAGTCTTACATTTTCCAAATTTTCTAATTGAACCTATTGATAAATATATAGGTTTAGCCACAGGCAGTAAATGAAATGGCTACGGATCATACAGAGATCACACTGTGCTTTTTTTGTTCAGAACTCTACAGAAGATGTGTCACTATTGCTCCTGTAAGTACAATAGGGTTAAACTGATGCCCCTATTGTCTGCGCAACCAAAATATAATGGCAGTTTAATTTTTCACTGCAAAACACAAAGTTGTACAAAGCTAATCATGGGTTTCACCCAACTTTATGACATAAATTTATGTCTGTTAGCATTTTTCATCTTACCTTTTTGCTATATTACAAAAAATAAAATAATAACAATACTACTACTAATAATAATAATGACAAACTTTTCCGAAAAGGCAAAATAAGGCTCAAATTACTATCCTTTTTAGCATGAAAAATGCATCATTTCATTCATGAAATGAAAAACAGTGAAAGTGCTGACACTGATCACCTTCTCTAGCACCGAGAGTACTTAGATGGGACCCCTCCCCTTGTGACCTCATGGCAAAGCAACAACTTCTTGACCCATAAACCAACAAAACCAATCTATTGGAACTGGCAACAGAAAATAGAAAACATCACAGGCTCATGGCAATGAAAGCTGCCCTTTCCTTTAGAGATGACGTTGAATGTGATCTGCATGCTGGAACATGCAACTGAGGCTGACAGACAGTGTGCACGCCAGCTTGTCAAGCAGTCAGAGCCAACGGACCACAGCCTGTAGTGTTGTCTAACAACTTTGTGTTTAACTTTTTCAGTGCCAACTATGACTAAAGTCACCCTGCTTTGAATTATGATGAGGGTACTTGATTCAGGTTCAGTGTTAAAAGACCTTTCATTCAAGTACCAGCATGCCTGTAGTAACATAGAATATAAGAGTCCAGGTCAACAGCTTTCCTCGGCACACTTTGGACACAGTGTGACCAAAGCATGCTGAGGAAAGCTGTTGACTCAGTCAATGATGTGGCACTTAAAGAATTAATTACTCTTCCCAGGTACCAGTACATGTACCTCATATAATGGAACTGCTTGCCTGCTATCCTGTATACTGATGCCTCTTATACAGCGATATCTGCCTACCTTGCCTGTCTTCACGTCCTCTCTGTGCACTAGTACCTCATCGTCAGGGTGAGCATACACATGTACCTCCCCATCTGGAGTCTTCTGGATACTGATGTCCCCATTTTCAGTCACCCCTACCATTGGTAACTCTGTCACAACCTCTCGCTTCTTCTTTCCCTGTAAACATTTCAATCCATTGCAAAAGTAATGTATCATCACAGCTTATAGGACTGTTTTCACATTTATTTACACATAGTGAAAGACAAACAAATCCACCATCATGAAACTTTTTAATCAATTATTCATACCATATATCATTCACATATGGATGTTAACTGTACCTTGAATGTATTATGCAAGTTGTGAATAATATTTTCATAATTTTAGTTCACATACTGCATGCATATGCGTATATATTTCAATTATTTATCTTAACGTACATACACATATGTATCTATATACACACGTATTTTACACACACACAAACTTACAAGGAAACACGAAAAACAATAAAAGTTTGTTTTTGTACAGAATAAACATCAGAACTCACTTTCTTGGGCTCTGTTAATTTGTCCACCAAGGTGACTCTGTCTTTGACCACCCGACTAACATTTGGGGATGCAGTCACTCTTTTTGGATGAGCCCCTCCTGCGGCACCTACACAAAAATGTCACACACAATACACACCAAACATGTATAACATTGTGAATATTTAAATATCTGTCTTTTGAAATTATACCAGTTACCTCTTACTGTAACTACAGTGTTCTACAAATCTATACTTGAACTTCAATTCCCATTATTAACAGTGTAAATTTTTTAATCATTGCAAGCAGGAAAATGAAAAGTGTCTCGATTGGTCAATAAAGACATTGCACATGACAAGAAAGCAAATTAGACGAGGGCAAGGCCAAAAATGACGGTTGTCCTCCTGAAAAACGCCTGACCGGTTTCGACACTGCTGTGTCTCATCAGAGGCTGGTGTAACGGCCGTGCGTACATGCTTTATATAGTTGGGTGTAACAAACATGTAACTAGGGTCCAGGTGTATGTTTCACGTGTACGGTCTTGCACGTGTGACGCGACAACGGCCTTAACTGACACTCTTGTCATGTTTAACCCTGTTTGCAATGTACTGCGGGTATACCTGGGTGTCACAGCTGTGGCACTCATTATACCCTGATGACCTGTGGTCATCTTAGGAGATGTATTGGGGCAGTGGTGCGTATAGCAGCCTCCACCCTCAATAAAGATTTTTTCACGGCTTGTTGGCTTATGAAACTAATGTATCATAAGTGTGTAACAGTGGTGTTAGTAGGCAGATGAACTTGGAGGTAAAAATTTAGCATATGACTGAACAAGGAGTTCATCTGCCCATAACATTGAGACCAAAAGGTTCTATCGTGCACAGTTGATGGATCCAGTGTGTTTCCCTTGCAAGTCTGAGTTTCAGTGTTTTACTCAGAGCTGGGGGTGTGCGTATGTATTCTAGGATTTGAATAGTGAGTTCTGGGGAACCATGGTTGGGCAGAGCAAAGTGTCTCCCCAGGGGTTGTGTGTGGTCTTTCCTATTAATGTAATAGAAATGTTCCCGCATTCTATCCATGAGGGTTCTCCCTGTCTGTCCAACATATTGTTTCTTGCACACCTTACATGTGAGGAGGTAAACTAAATTGTTGTGTTTGCAGGAGCCTCCCCTAGGGGTTGTGTATGAACGCCCTGTCTGTGTACTTGTGGCAGTGCCCCCTGTGTCCATTTTGGGGCAGTACCTGCAACTAAGTGTATTGCATGGATTTCTGTCAGTCACACCAGACACTGCTGGTGTGTTCTGTGGTAGTGTTGGTGGATATCTGATTCTTGAGCTCGTCAGGACATCCTTCAGATTTCTGGCTCTTTTGAATCCCAACACCACTTTCTTGTTTTCCAGCACTGGTGCATTCCTTGCAGCTTGTATTGTGCCCCAGTTCCTTTGAATAATCTGCTTCAAGGGCGGCAAGGCTGGATTGTACTGTGTGATGAGGAACAAATTATTTGTTTCCTGGTTAGAAAGGACAAGAAAGGCCATTTAATCACCAATGCGTGCTAACCCATACATGAGCCACTCATCTGGAAATAAGGGCCGACTGTTGTCCCTGTGTGGTTCGCTCCTACAACAAGCGAAGTTTGAATTCCTTCTTTTGGCTTTTGTCTTCTTCAAGGGACCTTATGACCCATTTTTCATTTAATTAATTTTTAAAATATAAGTTTTTGACATCATGAAAATGGAAGTTTATGCACATGATCTTCGTGAACAGATTGCCAGCACTTTGCATATAGAGGGATGCATGTTACTGCATATGCAGACTCCCAAGCCCTTATTTGATGACCAATGTCCTCCCAACTACCATGTTCAATTCCCACAACAAGAATATAATTTTTTGCATAACATGCAGATGCAAGAAAGCATAGCATTGGTAAAGAAAAGATTTCCTTAACTAACCTTTCCTGTCTGGCAAAGGAGCTGCTGTGCTTGTGAACTGGATGGAGTCAAAGGGCTTCTTTGTGGCATCGGATGGAAATCTAAACAAATGCATAAATGTCAGCTGACTTTCAGTAGCAACATCCTTTGCTTACAATACAGTATATCAACAGTCTCCAACTGTCATGTTCAGTCCCTGAAGAGTTGCACAGTTGGTGAAACTTTGAGATGTCAGGGACTAACACAGTTGGTGAAACTTTTAGATGTTTTCTGATAAACAATTTCTTCATTTGATGTCATTCTCTAGCCTAGTCAGTTTTCAAATGTATACATCCTGCATATTAGAAATATTTAACTCGTGTATCAGTGATGAAAATGTCAGCTGTGACATTCAAATGGTCATAATTATGATACCATTTTTATCCTATTTCAGCTTTTGTGCAACACAGGTATGTTTGGTGTGATGAACAAGAGAAAGCAAAACATGTCCAGCAACCTGTAAGTGTCCTCTGTGCACTGACACTTACCTCCACGTTCACACTGCTAAGATTTAGAACAGCTGAAACTCATTCACAGGGACAACACTACATGTAATCACACCCACCTGATGATATCATAATGGTCATGCCACTTCATCGTCTTGCCAAGTGGGAATGCCATCTCTCTGGGCAGGGGAGCAATACCATGAAGTGTCATTCCTGTCTTCTTTACCTGCTCCAAAGTGATACCTTAAATGATAGAAAAGCACGATAATGTTAATCCTTAATTGTCACAACCAGAAGTACAAGTAGCTACTAAACACCACATTGTAAACAAGAATTGGCCTACTGGAAGTCATGTTTTTCTTTCTTTTTATTCCACATTTTGTGAAAGTTGCCTGCAAACAATAATTTTTAGAACATAATCTGATATATTATACAAACAGGAGCAACTATGCCAGATCTTCTGTGCTGTTCTGAACCAAATAAAAAAAATCAAAATCCAATTTCTCTACACTCTATAGTCAATCATGTCAGCATTCATGGTATAAAAAAAATCAAAATCCAATTTCTCTACACTCTATAGTCAATCATGTCAGCATTCATGGTATTTACATGTATTTTAAAAACTGTTGGTTTTCTTGTCTGGTTATTAAAACTGCCTTTACGTTATTTACAGGCCAAGAGAACGGTGTATCACATATTTATACCTGGTTCATACTCCACATCACTGGTGAATAGGTTCTTGACCAGCATGTTGGCACAAAGCTTTATGTTCTTCATATAAGAATAGCGGCGATTGAGGTACATAGACAGGATATACTGGAAGTCTAGACTCAACACCGTCCACCTTGTGGACACTGGAGCAGGTCCCACATGGTCTGCAGGCATAAGCATACGTGTCAAAACAATCTCAATAGCGGTTTGATTTTTTTTTTTTAATGGATGGCTAAACATTATCTGCAGTAAGCTGGTTGACAAAATTTATTGACTCTCCAATGATAAAAATCACCCTACTTTATACTATATAATATTCAACTATTTTCTTATTTTCTTTGATAACTTTTACCATCAACATACACAGACTTGTTGGAAAAACTGAACTCCCATCTTCATAGGTATTCCCAGGAACTATATAATTTAAATCAATAGAGTATGAATTCTGCAACAAAATGGAACCACATTTTACTGATAAGTTCTCGACAAGAGTTAATGAAAATGCCACTTCATACACCAGGCCTAAAGTCTGCATCATACAGAACATCTTACCTCTTCCCGTCTTTGCTGTCTCACCATGAACGGTGCCCTTAGCCCCATGGCAAACAAATGGAAACTGCAGCCAGGTAGATGTGGATTTAAATTCTTTAAACAAGTTTGAAAATGATATTCTCACCACAAGACCATCCTGAGTTGCCACATCAATATGTACAACAAAATATTTGGATGGTAGTGGTTTAAAGAGCAAGTAAAGGAAACGCCCAGTGAGCCCAAGGGACTGTGTTGACGTCTTTGGCAGCTGGATGTAGTTGCTTGCTGGAATAGAGCCAGTGATCTTGTAGACAGTGCACTTTAAAGATTTGTCCTGAAACAAAATATTAATATTTTCATGAAAAATTAAAACCCTTGTAAATACATTCTGGTGATTAAAGTAATTTAAATTAAAATAGAAGTACATGTACATAGTTCTTTAATGCATTTGGTCTGGTTACAAAATTGAACACCAAACTCAAAAATAAATAATTTTAGGTGTATACCTGGGAAGCTTGATTCGTGATAATTATTGACCAATGTCATTGGAATTTAAATTATTTTCTGGTTACTATTTAACGCTTGATATCAATTTCATTCCTGTAGCATATTGTTCATTGACCAACAACACAGACTATCGGTTTTTCCGACATACCAGAAAACACCAAACCTATATTAAGCTTATCATAAACAAGTGTCAGATATTTATTTTTTAATTGAGATGTTCACAGCATTCATATCTGATCAACTTCATATGCCAGAGTGTTAACAAGAGGGATGTGACAGTAGGGACTGCTGGGGTCATTAGCCAATTAGCAAAACGCTAATGTTTCATTCATTTGGCTAAAGACATTTGCAAGTGGCTAATCTATTTTTGAAATGAATTATATGAATACAAAGACTAAAGAGTCAAGTCAAATTCTGCAGTGATTACTGTTTTATTTCCCAATTTGGCTACAAATTTTTAAGGTCTGGATCTATCCCTGTGACAGTCCTGTGATCAGCTGACCGACCAAGATATAAGCTAATATGCTAGATTCATTGCAAAGTTACAATGCTAACATGAACATATACCTTTACCAACTTGTCCTAAAGTTTGTAATTTGTCAAAAATCAGAAAATGACTGCACCATCAAGTAGTGAAAACCTTAGGTGGAGATCAAGTCCAGGCACATTGCTACTAAGTTTCAAGAGAATACAGCACACAGTTTGACAGGAGAAGTCAAAAAAGTGAAAATGAACAAAAACTGTTCAAAACTGGAAAAAGAATCGCAATGCCACCTGTTGAACAAATTAAGGTCTGGGGATCTCCAGAAGTGTCCCTCTCCAAGTTCAAAGCAATTGGCTGAGCAATTTAGGAGAAAGTTTTTTTAAGGCTTTCATAAAAAAATGATTGAAAAATAAAATATAATGAAAAATCTAAAAATCACCGAAGCATGGCTACTTTTAAAACAAACTTTGTAGACACCTATCCAAGGTACATCCTTGCCAGGTTTGTCATGAATCTGGTTGATGGTTTAAGCAGTCAAAAATGTGACTCACCCCCCCCCCCCCCCCCCCCCGGGTTGTTTTATAGTAAGTTAATTATTCAGTGTCAGTATGTAAATCTGTAACCTTGTGGTAAGTCAAAAATGTGATGTACTAGACACTGTATTCAATATGAACTATGATACATCAATAAAAGCTAGTAATACATGTTTGTTGGTACCTGACTCAGTATTTAATGTGAAATATGGAACACAAATGTGAGCATGTAATATGTTGGTACTTGACTCTGTAATTAGTATGAACTGGGATACACCAATGTAAGCCAGTAAGGTGTTGGTACTTGACTCTGTGTTTAACATTGATTGTGATACACCAATGTAAGCTTGTAATTTGTTGGTGCTTGACTCTACATTTAAAATTAATTAAGATACATTAATTTAAGCTTGCAATAGATTGGTATTTGTCTCTGTATTTAATATGAATTATGATATACCGATGTAAATTTGTAATATGTTGGCTCAATAAAACATATGAAAAATGTGACTTACCATTGCAATCCCCATGGACTTAAATGGTAATCAATATGAATGCATGCATCAACCTAAAAATTCCCAACTTGAAACTTTTGTTAAAAATGTTAAGGATCAGAAGTACCATCACCTACTGAACAATTTAGTTTACTGTCCCATAATTACCACCAAGTTTCAGAACAATCTGAGTGACATTTTTGGGGAAGTCAAAAATTGCAAAAAAAAGGACAAAACTGAAAAACAAAAAATCAAAGCACCACCTGCTGAACAAGCTAAGGTCCAGGAGTCCCCAGAAGTGTCCCAATTCAATTCCAAAGCTACTGGCCCAGCAGGTATAGGGAAGATTTTTAAAGATTTTACCAAAAAATTAACAAAAAAAATAACTGAAAAATCTTGACATCATTGGAGCGCGATGAGTTAGACAAAATTGATAGCGACTCACCCATGATACATCCCCGGGCACCAAGTTTGAAGTAAACCTGGTTATCAGTTCTGGCAAAAGTAAAAAATGCTAAATACCAATGCAAACCCCCTTGACTTGCACTGTAATCAATAGGAATGTATATATTACCTTGCAAGTGCCCAAATAGACAAATTTGTTAAAAGTCATGGATCCAAAATATCATCACCCTGTCAGACACTTGGTTTGACCCTTCCACAAGTTACATTTCCATAAAGTTTCAGAACAATCTGAGGTTTTGGTGAAGAAATTTAAATAGCTTTAACAAAAAAAAAAAAAAAAAAAAATGTTTAAATCACAACACCACCTGTTGAGCAAATTCAGGTCTACAGGTCCCCAGATGTGTGCCTGTGCAATTTTGAAGCAATTGGCCAAACAGTTTCAGATAAAAAGATTTTATAAGATTTTGCCAAAAATGAACAAAAAATTCATTAAAAAAATCCAAAAATCACCAAATCATGACCACTTGAACAAACATGGTAGAGACTCACCCAAGGTACACTGTTACCAAGTTTGAAGTGGATCTGGCGGCCAGTTTTGGAGAATAAGCCACAAATGTGCATTGTGGATGGAAGGACCCTGGACAACAATGGAAATTGTATGCCAGACACCAGATGACTGACCTTCCTATAAGTTCAGCTGACTGACAAGTCTGCTGAGCTAAAAATTTGTGTCATAAGGAAGTGTGCAACTTCAAGTTAATATTGCAGTCATAATAAGCATACAGTACAAAGATGTGAAAGAGCAAATTACAAACTTCAACATACCATGACAGACAACACCTCTCCTTCTTTGCTGGCTTTTTTCCATGATGCAATGTCAAAGTGCTTGAAGATATTGACATACGGGTGCTGCCACACTGAAATCATTTGGAGAAAGATTACATATCTTGACTGGTATGTGTTATGTCACTTGTACTTTCGCGAACAGCAGAATATCTGGGGAGCATGCTGATCCTGAGACAAAATCCTATGATTTCATTCAACATAAAAAAATTCAAAGGTTCCCATAAAAATGTAAGATAGCACTATTTCCAGGCTTTTCTATGCAAAGTATGTGAACAAGTTCTTCGCTAATTTATCCAGTACCTCATAATATAACCACTTCATCTTCTATGTACAGTTGCATGATGGTACCTGTCACAAACCAGCTCTTTAAGACTACCCATACATACTGACAATGCCAATAAAAAGTGTTACACTGCTAATTGGACTTTAAATAAAGGTGACTTAACAAATAGATTCATGTTTCTGCAAAAAGTGATCCTAAAAAGACATGCAGTCTCTCATTGGAGGTGGTGTTTGCCGCAAGTAGTGTGCTAATTCAACAATGTTTGTTCTAAGCTCCAACAAATATGTGAAAATTATGGTACATTTTCCAATACATTTTCTTACTAGTGGTTCACATGTGCACTTACTTACCAGACATAAGCCTTCCACAAGGTTTACCACAAATTTCTTTCTTTCCCTAATTTAGAGACACCAAACATTTTTAACAACAATTATTTACTTTTTTTCACCACATTCATTATTGCTTACCTCAAAGAGTACAGGACTGCAAGGAGCCCAAGACTGGCATTTAATATCAAATTTACAACACATTGTTGTTCCAGTCAAGTCTTGCCAGCATGCAGGTTAAAATGGTGGTGTCAGGGATAGAGCTAGGGCTTGAAAATTGGTAGCCAAATAGGGCAATAAAATAGTAATCACTGCAGAATTTGACTCAATTCATGTTAAAATAATTTAGTTGCAAATTTCTTTAGCCAAATGAGTAAGTATTTGGCTAATTGGTTATCGGTACCAGCAGTCTGTGGGTGTGCAATGTGATCTTCACTCCCAATGTGTACAAATTTAATTTTCTTTCATTTTACATGCAATTCTTTGCACCTTACCACACGCTTACACCACTAAGGTTTTATGAAAAATTTCCCATTTTTAACAAAATGTGTTAATTACACTGCGGCAGAAGTATGTCTATCTAATCAACACCATAGGCCCAGTGGAGCACATAATGGCCAATGTCAACAAACACCACAAACTTGCAATTTGTATAAGCTATATTTCGACCAATAGTGAATGTATTCATTGAGTCATTTACAATCACATTGGAAGTTTTACTGAATCATGATCATTTCTGTCACAATTTGGGCATTTTATATATAAAATAAAATTACTGTCATGAGTTAAACTTAATGTTTCTGGATGGTTGATATCAGCATAAGGCTATTTTCAACGAAAAAGTCACTGTGTTGACAGGCCTATTAAAGGTGCAATCCAAATTAATTTGTCTGTATTTCATTTAAGTTAACAGATATTCAGGTACATGTACTTAACAATAATCTAAACCTGATAAATGTTTATTATACGCACAATTTTACTCTTCCATTGTGAAATAAAGGCTTGAGGGCTAACATAAATGATCTGGATGTCTGCCTGGCCCTTCATGTCATGATACCTATAAGTAGCACATCTCCATTACAGCATGATTTCTAAAATGAAGCGAGGGTCTGGCTCAGTCTTTTGTGCCGTATTGTTAGTTCGACAAGTTTCGGCAGTTGAGTGGCTTGTCAGGAACTGAATATTTCAATGGCTGCAGTGTGGTACTGTTAAACACATAACGTACATTTGTACAAAACACCACAAGGTCAGGAGTGAGGACGGCCATCAAAATTAAACACGTTTTTTTTTTTAAACATCTTCATTAGGCCTACCACCTACATGAGACATAAATGACAGCTGCCAATGAAAAAGGCTTCACAGAAAACACCAATCTCTGAAGGCCACATATTTGCAATACTGTTGACATGACTTCTTGACTGTAAGTGTAACTGGCCAATGTGAAAAGATGAAAAGAAAAAACATCATTTTTAAAGCCACATACACACATATATTTTTGTGTAAATTCAACATTTCATTACTACTTATGTCAAATAGTAAATAACGTCATTATTAATGACAAGAAGTCACTTGCTGGCCATAGCTAATCTGCAGTGCATTGTTGAACAACCAAATCAATGGTCATGTCACACTTGCAATGGAGCTGGTATTGCTACAATTCCAAATGCAAGGCTCACCAAATACATTGTTTCATCCACACAGCCAAATATTTCTTTGCCAAGAGAGTAGTTGTGTTGTGGTTCAGTTGGGTATAGAACCCAGGACCTCTCGTTAAGTGGCTTGTCAGGAACTGAATATTTCAATGGCTGCAGTGCGGTACTGTTAAACACATAACGTACATTTGTTACATGATAATACAGAACTTTGACAACAATATACGTTGCTGACAAAAAGTTCAGCTTAAGATGGCACAAGCAAAGCTAGGCACTTAGAGGAATGCTGTCTTCAACCCACTATCCTGTTTTGGTTTATATTTTTAGACCCATAAAACTATATATATTCTTGTTGCTTAGGATCTCTAGATTATATATACACCAAAAAAAATTTTTAAATCATTTTTGGGGTGAAAAACGGACATTTTACGGAAGGGTCCGATTTGGAGATTTTTCTTGGGATTCTCAAAAAATATAGTACTTAAAAACTAAAAAATTTGCAAAATGAAACTTCGTACACATGCCCAGGACTGGTTCCTTGTGTTTTAGAATATGTTTTTTTTAGGCAGTTTTATGCCCCCTAAACATGAAGAAGTGTTCATCTTCACGAGCATCATAAGTGATATTCGATTACAATTTATCTATTGCGTTTATGGAAAAAGTCAAGGAACCGAACCTGGACATGACTACAAAGTTTCATTTTGCAAATTTTTGAGTTTTCAAGTAGGCCTACTATATTTTTCGAGAATCCGGAGAAAAATCTCCAAATCAAACCCTTTTGTAAAATGTCCATTTTTTGCACAAAAAAAAAAAAAAAGGATTTACAAATTTTTTTTGGTGTATATATAATGTAAAGATCCCAAACAACAAGAATTTATATAGTTTTATTGGTCTAAAATAAAAACCAGAACAGGAGAGCGGGTTGAAGACAGCACTCCTGTAAGTGCCTAGCTTTGTTCGTGCCACCTTAACGTCTCGGATGAGCTTTGATGTTTGCTCAGACTTTCATAGCCACACCTCGATTGTGTGGTGACATGATGTGACAACATATATGCAAATTGCATATAGTTTTTGGGTGCTTTTGCCTCCCAAATGTATTTATGGGAGGAGGCATCCCTGATAGTGTAGCATGTCACCAAGTTAAGTATACAAGGAATCCGATTACACTAGACTAGCTTACAGTAAGACTAAGAGTGTTGAAGACGTTTGCTAAAAAAAAAAAAAAAAAAATGATCCTGGTCGTCTTTCCAATTCAAGAATGCCACAGCCTCCAGCACAGGCAGATGTAGCCAGAGACCACATCAGACTCGGTCTGAGTATGGAGCTATCATCGGGATGACAGCTCCATGGAATGGGCACGGTCTGAGCAACAGGAAGAATTCAACCTCTACTAGCTCTAGTATGTTCTGGCCTGCTTTAGACTCATCAACGCCTGCAACTACAGCTACAATATCCAGATACTCACGATGTGACATTTTCCTCCAGAAGTGCGATCAGAATAAGTTTGTCCGGCTGCTCTCTTCAATCATAAAAAAACATCTGCAGAGATGGAACTTCCCCAAGTGTCAGCGTGTTGCAGCTTGTTTTGCCGCCATATTGTTTGAATCCATGCTAATCTGCAGCCTAACAAGTTAAGGCTAGTACGTACTCACATGTTCCTGTTTGCCTGTGCCAAACAAAAACCACTGGCACCAGATAGCGCCAGTATTGCCAAACTGACAAACTTAAAACCCCGGCGATGAAAGTAAAATTCTTGGAGATTGATGAATTAATTTGAAATATAGAAGGAAAATATTGATGAAATTCAGGGACGTGGCTACAAATTGCAAAAACATTACAATTTTTCAAGAATGGAACTTCCCCAAGTGTCAGCGTGTTGCAGCATTTTTGTACAGATTTTAAAATTTCTAATACTTTTTGGTTTATGTGTAAAGCTTTTCTTTTTTTTAATTGTTTCTTGTATGTCAGTTATATGTGTACTTTTATGTTGAATATTGTCGGTGACAATAGCGTTTAGCTAATGTTTCTTGTAATAAAACCGACAATAAATAAAGATGAAACTAGGAAAGATGATTTGCTGCTTAGCAAATCAGTGTGTGTGTCTTCAAAGCATGTTGGTATGGCAATGTACAACTATTCCATAACACAGGGGCAGAAGTTGGAATGACGTCTCTATCCTTTATTGATTTGAAGTTATTTAAGATTTAAAATTTCTAATGGTGCTATTTAGCATAATTTAAATTGCTACAACATTTATTTTTGATTCATTAGGTGTGCAATGGTCAACAACCCCTTACAAGAAGTTGGAATGACATCTCTATCTATTATAGTCTTAAAGATATTCAAGATTGAAAATTTCGAATACCGCTAATTAGCATAATTTAAATTGCTACAACTTTTGTTTTAGATTCATTACATGCGCAATGGTCAACAACCCCCTAGTAAAAGTTGAAATGACATTATCTATAATAGTTTTGAAGATATTCAAGTTTTAAAATTTCAAAAGCTGCTAATTAGCATAATTTAAATAGCTATAACTTTTGCTTTAGATTCATTACATGGGCAATGGTCAATAACCCCTAGTGGAAGTTACAATGACATCTCTATCTATAATAGTTTTGAAGATATTCAAGTTTTAAAATTTAAAATGCTTCTAATTAGCATAATTTAAATTGTTACAACTTTTGTTTTAAATTCATTGGATGCACAATGGTCAATAACCCCCTAGTAGAAGTTGGAATGACAACTCTATCTATTATACTTTTGAAGATATTCAAGATTTAAAATTTCAAATGCCCCTAATTTGCATAATTTTAAACATCTTTATTCCTTAGTATAAAACGGTCAAACTCCTTGTATGGAGGTACAATCATGACAAGTTTGGAGTTTCTATGTATAATAGTGTCCGAGAAAAGTGTCGGACAAATTTGCTGGTAAATAAATAATAAGAAAGAAAGAAAGAAAGAACTCGAGGAAAAACAGAAAAGTGTGTGTTGACACATACACTTCAATGAATGAATGAAATGAAGAATTTTCCGCATAAAATTACAAAGAGCCTAATGGTTAATCTGGGATGGTTGGAAGCATTGGAGCGCATCACTAAAACCGACAAATGCGGGTTCTAAATTGTATGTATGTATGTATGTATGTATGTATGTATGTATGTATGTATGTATGTATGTATGTATGCATGCATGCATGCATGCATGCATGCATGTATGTATGTATGTATGTATCTATGATTGTATGTATGCATGCGTGTATGCATGCATGCATGTATATGTATGTATGTATGTATGTATGTATGTATGCATGTATGTATGCATGTATTTGCTTGTGTACGTATATACGTGTGTGTGCAAATACGTGCATATGATATGTATGTACGTACGTATGTCCATTGTATGTTTTTATTTATTTTTTTTTTACACATTTTTAGGTATGGTTTCCCCTATATATCCTTTACAAGAGCCACAGATAAAATATTCTTTTAAAAAATGCAAAATATCTGGTCCCAATATATTGTACTTTTAGGATTAATTTTCACCGCAGAAATATGTGTTCTTGTCATAATTTACGTGCACAATGTAACAATAAACTTATTTTTGCTCCAATAGAATGTATTTTGGAAATTTTGCATAACACTGCAGTGTACTTACGCATACAAAAATGCATAAAGTGATGATTTTAGTAGCATTTCAAATTGAATGAAATTCTGTAAAGGCTACAATATATATTTATATATACATATATATATATATATATATATATATATATATATATATATATATATATATATATATATATATATATATATATATATATATATATATATTATCAATCAATATGAACAAGCTCATATATGAATAATCATTAATTTCAGCATGATTTTGAAAAGAGACCTAGATAGTTCTCTACATTTTTTTAACTCGCAGGAAGGTTATTTGCAATGGAAAGTGTCGCAAACAGACGCAAGGGGTACTTATAGGAAAACAAAGGAAATAGAACACTGATTCGCTGTGAGAACAATAGACCTTCGCTAAAAGACTTTTAGCGAAGATTCTTGTTCTCGTAGCGAATCAGTGTTCTATTCCCATTGCTTTCCTGTAAGTACCCCTTTCGTCTGCTTGTACGTGATTTGTCTTAATATTAAACTACAGGGATAGGATAATATATATTATCATGTTATATAGTAATTTAAAATTACTATTGTGATATTTTATCATGCTGAGCTTATTATACATGCTTTTTATTGTATGGGTAAATCAATGCTATATTTTAGTTATATTTCATCTCTGTTTTGTTGGTTTTTTTTTTTTTTTGTTTTTTTTGTAATAAGGATTGGTTTATTTTGTAAGAACTTAAATATACCAGCTTCAATTGTATTTTGCATGCTGTACAGATATTATTACTCATTGAAGTCTCAAAACATCTTCTCCATGGTACTCACAGATGACTTCTGATCAACTTTGGAGGCGGGGGGGGGGGGGGCATACCGTCGCACTGTCGCAAAAAACGCGGCACAGTCACTGAAAAGTGCAACAAGGTACTGTGCAACACATGGAAAGAAATATGGTCAAATACAGATATACAAAGTACACTAACACAATTAAGTGAACAGCAATAAGCAGAACTTACACAGCTAAGATATAGGCAGGTGCGCCAAGGTACAAAAATATCTATAATTTACGCTATGTTTGCGGGTGAATTATAATTTTCTAAGGTGAAATTCAAAAGTACTAACACATAGATCACATGACCTAAACATTGTTACAAGGTAATTGTGATGCGTCTGCATCGGTGGCGTGACGCATTGACATTTAGACAAAATCAAATGTGCGCAAGCGATGTTTGATTATATACGTCACGCGTGACGTAGAATAACGGCGAGGAACGTAAACAAACAGGGCACACCAGGTCGGCGTTGAAAGTAGGCCTAGGGCATATTTTTTGGCGATGAATATCCAATTAAATATAGAATAAACAGAATCTTGCATGGCTGGGGAGTGAGTTAATGTTTTCCCCACCAACAACGATCCCTCGTAACTGAGAGAAAAATAGGAACTCACTCTCAGCCATGTAAGATTATGTATATAACATTATTCGGTCAGGATAATACCCCCAAATGTTTGTACCTGACATCGAATATTTTAATTATTTACGTATTGTAAAGCATACACGATCATGGCCCGAACTCAAAATATATCTGAATTTATCAGTACCGCGTGGACTGCAGAACATAAATGTTGACCACACACGTGCAGATAACCAAAGACATAATTTCTGGTGGTAGCTTAAACAATAAAATGCATTGAAAAATGATGTCCCACTTCACCGTTATTGGAGCTCTAGATAGGGCATATTCCCTGCTCCAGTGGAGTTTTAGGTTAGGGACCTGTTTCTGCCGCTAAAGTGTGGATACTTATTCTTAATGTACTAAAGTTCCGCCTCCTTTTTACGAGGAAAGTTTTTGTTGGTAAGCTTCAAGTTCAAACTTGCTCTTAAACCTTCTGCATGTACGTAATTTTATAAAACCCCATTAGCCCGCAGGTAATCATTTGGTACAAGAGTTTATCCAATTACTTTGTGGATCCTAATCTCCGTCGCAAATGACTGAACATCTTCATATTGACAAACGTGATCATATATATATATATATATATATATATATATATATATATATATATATATACATATATATATATATATATATACACATATATATATATATATATATATATATATATACATATATATATATATATATATATACATATATATATATATATATATATATATATATATATATATATATATATATACATTGATCCAGGGCTTTTACCTTTTTATGTGATGATCACGTCTCTGAAGTGTCTGATCCATATTGTAGTTTTTTAGCTCATTATCTCTGGTCCTCTTTTATAGATGAACACCTGAATTCCACATGAATTGCTAAAAGCAAATGTGTGCAACTTGTGTAACTCTTAATATTGTGATAATGGGATACTGCCACATAATAATATTTTATTAAATCTCCGACCTCGGGGAAAGAGACATACAAAACAATTCAATATTGAATACATATACATAGTCATGACTACACTGTGGCCATGGTCAAGAGGCCGTGTCTCTATCTCGTTTATTTTATGTCAAGTATTTGTACAAATGTATTAAAATTTACACAGTATCACCTTAGACTTAGTGGTTTACTGTTCACCAAGTCAATTAATTCTAAACTGTGGTGCGCATGACTCCTCAGTTGTGTGTGAACTTGTTATGTTGAATTCCTAAGATACACTAGAATGTCTTAGCATAAATTTGACAGAACAGAAAACGAAGTGCATAAAAATGCATATATATGTTAATTGTTCTTTTAAACATTCCCAAATTGGAAAAAAAAATCATCCATTGTGGACGTGGACGTATAAATTGAATTTAGAAACAGAAATGGAGAATAGAGGTCATACATTTGGTAATGATGCAGTGATTGTATTTGTGTCTTTTTGCCCAGAACCACTTCCTAGTAGTCAATATCCTATTCCGCAGTCCGAACTCTTTACTCTCCATAAGCTAACCTGTCCCTGTCTAACCTATATACATATGGAATTACTATTGTCCATATTGCACACGTTCCTCTGTAAAATTTTGACATAGGCTGTATCCCCCCAAATAAATTGAAGGGTCTTCAGCGGGTAACAACTCAACATGTTTCGGAGCCTTTTACCCGTAAATGTAATAAATCTATTGCTTACCATTTTTACTTCGTAACTGGATGAATTAACATAGGCTGGTACAGTTACAGTGAGCATAGACCTATAGTTATGTCACGCGCGCGCGCGCGCGCGTGTGTGTGTGTGTGTGTGTGTGTGTGTGAAGCATTTGTGGCTAGCCCTTTACCATTACAGCGCCACCTTTAAAACCTTGATGAAAGCAAATGGTCTACGCGTGTTCTAACTGGGACACCGAGCAGAGATACCTGCAGTGAGCAGATAGTGGCAGACGTAGCAGACACCCAAAACAAGTCAACGAAGTGTGGAGCATGGTGGAGACCGAACTACAAAGACCACTGGCAGAGAAGGTCAAAGTGAGTGTGAGTACATCAGTTTCTAAACTCTCGATAATGCACATAAGAATTTATATCAATACCCGATTTACTGATTGTTTAGTCTTGGACAAATTAGTTCCTCCAAGCTTTAATAAAGTTCAACCGTGTGCAGCTCTTTGTACATCTGGGCTACAAGTACAAAAAAGGGGCAGTGGGGTTTGCCAACAACACAACCACCATCATTGACATTGTTGCATTTGGAACACCATTTGGGGTGTACATGTATGTAGCAAAGAACTTATTGTACGTGTGAACTGAGGCATTAATGTGACCAAAAATATCCATGACAAGATTATACAGGAACTGTCAGTTTCGATCACCTGTTGAATGTGCAGACAAGATGATATAAGTCTAACTGTGCACTGCCTATAGACTATTGTACATCCACATGTCTTTATTTCAACCATGTTGGGGCATGGAGGTATTATACCCAGGGTTGGGGGCAGTGGGGTTGAGTACCAACTACACAACCACCATTGTTGTTACATTCTAGAACACCATTTAGAGTGTACATGTATTCATGTAGAAAAGAATTCATTGTAGCAGAGGCATTAATAATAACAAAGTGTCTACAGAAATGGGTCTGGTTGCAGATAATTTTCCTGCTACAGAGTAACAGAAGCAGGAGGCCTGTGATTGGCTACCATCATGATAATCGCTCACAATATTCTATCAACACTCCATATGCAGCATTTCAAAATGTAAATCTTTTGTAGCACACAGGTTAGGGCTAATAGTTATAACAATAGTTATATGATTTATTCCGTATTCACAAGAGACAGATTTGGGCTTGTATTCTATGCCATCCCCTAGGACATGTATTTCCTTGCTGCTGGGTACTGTTTCTACATGTACAGAACCGGACACTCCAACGATTTATTACAGTATATTTACTGTACTGTGTACAGAACCCGGCCCTCATACTGTATTTGGCTGGGATACCGAACCTGGCGCTACAGTGATTTCTTACAGTATTGGATAGGGTACCGGATCCGACTTTCCTGTGTATATTGTCGGCGGTACCAGGTTCGACTCAGTAGTTGCTTCAACAACCTGAACCTGAGCCGGTTCAGTAGCCACGTCCTAATAATAATATGACCAAAAGTATCCATGACAAGACTGTAAAAAAACTGTCAGTTCCACCTGTTAAATGTGGAGACTGAATGATCAAATTGGACAAGTAATATTAAATTGTTATTCAGGGAATTCTCTGGATTATCATAATTTGAACTTGTGACAAAATATATATACGCTAGCCTGGCATTATGGTTAGAGTTCAAACAGCAGACCTCTATCATGGTTCTATTTAAAAAAAATGGTTCATATGAGCAGCCTACCACTTGACCAATCAATATATGAGCTTGGAAGAACCGTAAGTGGTTCTTGCAAGTATCAGTAAGCACATCAAGTAGACAAAAAATCATGCACAAAGCACAATTTTGAGAACAAGTTTCAATTTTGGAGTTCTGTCAGTGCCCAAACAATTGAACTCTGTGAGGAAGAACCATCAGAAATTGAAAAAGTGCAAAGCTGGCATGCAGCAGTAGGTAGGTAGGTAGGTAGGTAAACCTTATTTATAGAGGGTTAAACCTGGTAAGCTGACGCTTATCTCCCCCAGGGCCCTCTTGCATCCGCCACTCAATGATCAATCAGCCATTCACACGTGTGTGCGGGGACCTGTCGTGAGTGCATTTCTTTTATTAATATAGCGGCCACTACTGAGTCAGGGGACTTGCAGCCTCCATCATCGCCACTGACATAATCAGGCACAGGTAACCCAAACATGTCCCACTAAGCCTTTGAACAGTTAAGTGTCACTGCATATGAAGAATCCCTTTGGGTCGGCGGGGACTTGAACCCCGTACCCCTCACACACAAAGCGAGGACCGTAACCGCTTGGCCACAGCGGCTCTTCAAATGCAACTTGCAGAAGAGAATATGGCATGGTCAGATGATTTTGGAACTGGCTGGAGATGTCCAACTGTGTCTGTGAAACTATACCATTACCAATGAAAACTTTGCAACTCAGGTTTGTAAATTATGTGGAAGTCAAACCCTTGAAGCAGGGGAGTGACCTAATGCACCCTTGCATGTCTGTGACTGGCTATTCACATGTACATTATAGCTGTGCCATATATAAGACCATAAATATCATTAAAGACTGTGAATTCATGTTTTCTGCCATGTGCAAGTCATACTTCAGTGTTGATTCTAGGGTGGGGGAGTGTGCGATTTTACCACCTTTTGACAACTTTGGCCCAGATTATTACACATGAGGGGCCAGGTCCCTTCACTTTTAATGCTTATATCTTAGTGCATTTCTATTGTGTTTGCCCATCATTCTGGCCATTTGGCCCATTCTGGAAAATCAGGTGGGCCAATTTGGCCCCTTTCACACAAGTCCTAGCATCAACTCTGTACTTGAAAACTACTGAGAAAGCCCCAACGTTTTTACATTTAAGTTGCCCTCCTTCCAGACCATATAGAAGCCCCGTCCAGAGGGCGAAACATGTTGGGATAGGAGGGTCCTCTCTATGCAGCTACTCTAATGAAAATGATTTAACCGCTCTTGAATATTTCTTCATTAATATTAGCCATGAAGATTTTAGACTTACTCACTCAGTGGTGTTGGAACTAAACTACGCATCCCACTTAGACTTTTTTGTAGGTCCCCTGCATCTCTGTATGGGATCCACTCTGAAGCGATAACTTTCACCATACTTTTACCAAGTTGTGCTTGCCCCCCCCCCCCCCCCCCCCCCCATTGAAATACCTGCTAAATCAAGCTGTTGTATGGGAAAACCTTGGGTTTCCTTGCGAGAAGGATAGAGTCAGACAAACATATCGTTCTCAATCAATCTGTAAATTCTAGCAACACAAAGCTAAAATATATGGGGAATTATGCTGCAAACATCCGAACATATGGTTGCGGAATGTAAACAAGTAGGGATTGGGGAGGGCCATGGCAAACTCTTTCAGGCCTGCCTGTGCTATCAGTCGGGAGGAATGACCAGCCAATGCTCCTGAAATTAGTTGTGGAAATTCCACCATAACTTTGGGAGTATTGACAGGTCTTACCTGATGGCTGACTCCGACTGCCCGCTTTGCAAGTCTGGTATCAGGTAATGGCACATCATTCCCTTGAAAGATCTGTTCATCTGACTTTGTCCTTTCTTCTGAGACACCCCTGACTAAGGTACCTGCAGTGGTGAGTGCTTGATTATTTATCACATTAGGATTATGATTTCTAGATGATTGACAAATTAAATTTGAATCTGTGTTAAGATTTACTGCCTCTCTGTGTGTATGCTTAGAGGAATAATAGCTAAAATGACAACAGAAGACGGTACTATATTTCTGTTGTATTGTTTTATTTGTTAAATTAACAAATCATCTTTCTTCTATAATTTCTGTTATGGTTGATTTATAATTCCATTTTCAATTTAATTAAAAAATCAATTGGCTGCTTTATTGCAATTTTCACATTCAAATGATGGTTACTTTGGCAGAAAGGTCAACATTCAATATTCTACAAGTAATCATATCATTCATAATAGTGGACCTATAGAGATGTGAGAGCGTGCACTTTTGCGTGAACAGAGTGTATCGTCCCAGCCCTACAGCCTACACTTCGCTTGAGCCACAAATGATCATGTCAAGCTCCTAATCATTGATGTCATGCCAATGAAAAATATATTGGCTTCAAAAATGATGCTTTTGTTATACAGTAAAACCTGCTGTATGTGGTTACCCCGTCTGCCAAGAAAAAGTGGCCCCATACAACAGGAGACCTGTCACTGCAGGTAAATTTACAAAGACATTGACCCTTGTGTCCCAGCAATGTGACCACAAAAAAAAACTGTAGCTGTTCACGGCAGTGGCTGCATACAGCAGGTACCACTGTACATGTACATGTATCTGTATTAATAAAGGGAGCCCATTGTTGATTTTAAGATGTTGCTTTATGGTAGAAAAAAAAAAGACTGTCAGCTACATGTATTCTGTGCTAAAATGTGGACAGGAGAACTCTAAATTTCAATTTTAATATTAGGAACAGATGTAATTGAAAAAACTGGGCATGACTGCACTCAAGCTGTTTTGCTTTAAAAACTTTCTGCATGCAGTGTAAGTGCCATACCGTAACAGACTTGATTTTGACAAAACTATGATGCATCTGATGCATGCTGTGAAGCTTGACAGGACTCTAAGATAGTCATATATAGAAATATAAATGCTCCAACTGATGATAAATATAATAGTGTAAAGTATGTATGTATGTATTTTACACAAAATAGACTTTCCTATAAAATGGGGAAATTGGTCTTTTTGGTCAGGTGTGGTCCCATAACACAATATATTTATCACCCAATAAATAAAACTGAATCATACATGATGGAAGATCATCATTAAGACAACCAAATGGACTGAACAAGTGTAGTCTTAATGAGGGAATGGTCTTAGTAGCACATAGAATTTAAAGATAAATAAAAACAGGACTGTAAATTTTTGGTCTTAATATAGAAATGGCCTTTTTATAGTCGAGGGTATTCTGCTGTATATTTTGTTAACAGATTAAATAGTCCTGGAAAAATGTGTACTGTAATATTTACAGATACCAAACTTTGTGTGTGGATACATGATGTGGCAGGGGTGTGTCACATACTGCACAAATAAAATGTTTGTGCATTTCCTATACATGTACTGTAAGAACTAGAGCTACTAAACTTAGTGTGTGGATACTTTTTGGGATAGCAGCATGTCACATGCCAAAAATTAGACCATCTTGACCTTTCACCCATCATAGAAAATGCTTGTCCTGACCATATTTCTTATGCCATTTTACTTACAGATACCAAACTTGGTGTGTTGATACTTCTTGGGGTAGGGGTTTTGTCACCTCCCAAAATTAGGCCACCTCAAACTTTGACCATTGACCCCATTATAGAAAATGCTTCTGTGGGCCATATTTTCTGTTCACTGTAAGAATTAAGTACAGATAAAGTTGACCCCCAATGGGGAACTCATTAGATGTATTGCCATGCAATATGACTGCCCTTGTTTCAAGTCTGAAACAAATCCAAAATCAGTGTTAAGAACAAAAATCTGTTCAAAGATGTGTTGACTTGAAAGCCCATCAGATCAGCAACGTACCAAGTGACTATAATTTGAAGACTCTAAGTAGCTACTTGTGCAGTGATGGACACAGAAGCAACCAATGAGAGGGTGTAACTCGTCCATGTATGAATTGTGCAGCCAACCAGCAAACAACATTAGTGAACAGTGCCTTCCTGTGCTTCAGACTGTAGAGTGCCATGTGCGCTCAGGTGAGGCTAAGTGATAAGGTTTTCTATTTGCCACAAAAAAAAAAAGTACAAAAATATTTCAAATACATACAAACTTCCCTTCACTCTGATAATTTACTTCAGCATGTTTAGGGCTGTGCTCTTTCACATCCGTACTGCGTAGTGTGGGCTCAGTTTCAATGTACATGTACATCTACATCTACATCGTGAGGACCACATAAAAGCAAACCAACACAACTAGCACTCCAATACAACTGTGGATCTATATTTTCAGTGTACCAGCAACTGAAATTACAATTGAAGTGGTCTACACACAATTAGTTCTTTTAAAAGTGCTGATTGTTTGTTCCAAAATAAAAAAAGCAAACCTGTGAAACTTTCAAAGAAGCTAACTTTAATTGGTTCAGACTGGAACTTTGCCTGGCTTTTTAAAGTTTCAGTTTCATTCGCATCCATTCATAATCATGTTTGTGAGGTTGTTGTGGTCTGTTGTTTGTGGAATTGAATTATAACTATCATGGCATCATTTCATGACAGAATCAGATTAAAAACGTTCCTACTTGTATTCATGTGTCAACTTTTGTTTTTATTGTGACATTTAATTGTTTGTCTGGTTATAAATAAATAGAAATAAAACAGGTGATCACAACAAAATGGCATCAGAGATGGTGTAAGCAGGGTTAACTTTTATCAGGGTGTCAATGTTAGAAACATGTATTTTGAAATTCCAGTGTTCTGCTCCTCATTTAAGGATACAGTATGAAAAATCTGTTGAAAATATATCTATGACCTTTTTAATGGTGTAGCTTATCAACAAATTACACTA
The DNA here is from genome assembly GCA_964020975.1 of Hermodice carunculata. Classification (NCBI taxonomy): domain Eukaryota; kingdom Metazoa; phylum Annelida; class Polychaeta; order Eunicida; family Amphinomidae; genus Hermodice; species Hermodice carunculata. The sequence continues at coordinate 61,166,624 of OZ026613.1, forward strand.
CAATTTTTTCTGTAGGTTTTCTGGAAATAGCTTGAATATATCAAAATATTGTCAACAAATTCTATTCTTGGTAAGGTGCACATTTTCAACCTTTCCATTCACTAACAACACTTTCCTGGCACAATGTCAGTGCAAAAAAAAGTATGTATATCCTTTTATTTTCAAGTGTTAGCAGCCTCATGGTATTGATAGTTCTGTTTAAAATCAGATATATTTAGGTAACAGGGAAGGAGCTACGTGTATACAGGTATATCCCCTGGCAAATCCGTGTACACTTAAACTGCTATAAAAAGTCTGGTTAAATCAAACTTTTTTTTATGAATACTGTAAGGAAACAAACCAAAACATAATAATGATAATCTGATATGGTTTATTAATGTTTGATGAGTTCACATGGTTTACAGACATGTGTAGTACATTTACATACCTTGCAAGGTTTTGTGGGGTTTTTTTTGCATAAATTTCATGCAACACAGACTAATGTTTACATAAACCATTAGCACTTTTAATTTTACATCCAAATCATAGTATTTGCATTAGTGTGGATGTAACATTGATTGTACATACATTACCAGATCTGTTTAACGTATAATTCTTGCTGTTGATTTTTACATGACAAATAAATATGATTACACAGTGATGCTGGTCTTAGATTAAACATGTTCAATATGATGAAAAACAAGAGATATTGTTTGTTTTTGAACAGAACACCACATATATGGTCATCGTTGCTTACAGTTACAGTAAACTGAATTAGCTTTGGATGCCTGTTGGTATTGTTGATATATGCCTAACCACCACATACATATAACCTCAGCTGACTTGTCAGTCAGCTGAGGTTATATGTATGTGGTGGTTAGGCATATGTCATCTGTTGGCGTCTTCAATTCACACTTTTGACTTCTGTAAAACCAATGGCCCGTTTACCTCAAACTTGGTGGGAATGTACCTTGGGTGGGTCTCTACTAACTTTGTTCAAATGGTCACAATTCAGTAATTTTTGGATTTTTTATGAACTTGTTGGTTAGTTTTTTTGCCAAATCTTACAAAAAATGGGGATGTACCTTTGGTGGGTCTTGACCAAGTTTGTTCAAATGGTCATGCTGACATGCTCCAGTGATTTTTGGATTTTTTAATTATTTTTTTTTTTGGCGGGGGGAGTTCATTTTTTGCCCAAATCTTAGAAAATCTTATTCTTCAAAACTACTTGGCCAATTGATTTGAAATTGCTTAGGGAGATTTCTGGGGACCTCAAGACCTTTAATTGTTCAATCAGTGCTAGGATTTTTCAAATATTTTTATGCAGAAAAGTGTATCCCCAGCCCCCCACCCCACCCCCAACAAGGGCTTCATATTTTCGATTATCCTTCTGTCTAGTCAACATTTGTTACCACCATATCTCATAAACAGCTACAAAGACTGGGCTCAGAACTACAAAATTTGCACTTAATATGCATCAGGGTAATGGTAAATTTTTGGGAGATGTGGACCTATCTTTCAAGGTCATTTTAAAAACTCTTAAGTAAAGGACAATAGATTTTATATGTTGAGAAAAAACGAGACCAATGAAGGTAAATGTACCATAAATGTGTTGTGATTATGAATTGAGATGGAACTATAAAATTTATAACAAATATGCATAAGTATCAGATTACATTTCAGCAGAGCATTAGGTCCATGGGCCTCTTATTAGCAGTTCAAGGCCTATCAATAGAAAAAAAAAATGTTTTTCCTCCTAGCTGATTGGCCTTCCAAGGTGTCATTGTATTTTTATACACCCATACTAAAGTGGAATACCTGATACAGTGAAAACTTGTTACAATGACACCATCTGTTCCCTTAGAAATATATCAGATAACTGAATAGGTATGTTAGATAAATGAATCAAACAACAAAGAAAATGAACTTTTGCCATTCAAAACTTGTGTCATTATAATGAATATGGCGGATATCTTAGTGTCTTTATAATAATGGTTTCAATGTACTGTATTAAGGTCTATGAACTATACAGCCTGGAGTACAAGTATGCATTTTCTTCATTTTTAAGTTTGCATCCAATTATTAGTAAAATCGAGTTCTGTAGATTGGTTATCTAAAGGGAAAGGGATGGGTTTTTCTTGTTATTTTATTCCCAAATACTGAAGGTTAATGGCACATGGGGGTGGGGGAGGCAAATGGACATACATGTGGATGTTTGTCTTCCTCTTGCTTAATTTTTTCAGCACAATTTAAATGGAATGAAGTGACTGATGAAATGATTGTGAGAACCAGAAGACTATCAGTAACTAATGAGTTAATGGTGAAAATTTTGTTCAAGATGGGTCATTTCTTTATCTTTTTCACGTTGAAGGAAGGGAGGGATAAAATGGGCCTGAGATGATAAGAAAATAATGGGTTCAACTTGGACCCAGTGGTCACTAAACATGGTTTTGGGGGAAAAAAATATTCTGCAGGTACGCATGCAATTATGGGGAGGAGGATATTGATAAATTTAATACTTAAATTAAGTGCTAGTTAAAAAGTTAAATGCTCCATCCGTAAAATCTATATGTGAAATTTTATTTTGTTATTGGTAAGCATTTTCATTGTAATCCTTATGTCTAGCAAAATATTTGTTTTCAGTATGTACATGTAGTTCTGCATTTAATTAAATGGTGTGTGGTATCAACAACAAAAGAAACACAAAGCACTGTCTAACATAAGATAATAAACTGACAGTATTTAACAAGACACACTGTGCACCCGGAAGCTTCTATTTGGTATGTGTACAATGTATATGAAATGAATGACCTCACTGTCTTGACTCCTGGTCAGAAGTTTACTGACTTGTTCAACTGGTATGATACTAGGAACAAGTAGTTCCGTCATGCAGATAAGATTGCATACATTATGCACCTAAATTATACCAGGAAGAAATCAACGTGACTATTTTACTCATATTGTGCGTATTGTGTTATCACACTCTTATCCAAATGTTACAAGTAATATAAATTTATGAGAAATCAAACTTGAACTTCACATGAGAATGAGGCTTGCGTCTATCTAGTCTTTAATGGACTTTGATATCATGACAGGCTTCATCATGCATACAGGTATCCATTCATATGGGGCTATGTACTCATGTACTTGTAATTATCATACATGATACTTGTCATGAGGTCACATTTTATAGTTGGAAGAGAGGTTCTGTCTCTTGTGCATACTATGTTTAAAATTAATCAATGCAATTATTTTGTGTGTCATTATATTTTAATTAGACTTGTAATGTGTGTGTGTGTGTGTGTGTGTGTGTGTGTGTGTGTGTGTGTGCACGTGTGTGTGTGTGTGTGCACGTGTGTGGGTATGACAGCAGTAAAATAATCATAAAACAGTTTTGGTTGTTTTCAGGAATTTTGTCCAGGTGGATCTTGAGTTTCAGTACACAAAAAACAGGTCTTTCATGTACCTTGCTAACATATGGTGTGATTGTGAGTATGTATGTAGCTGTTGATGCTTCTTATTTTATTTCACTACTACACATACATTTATCACTCTTGTTTCGTTTGTTTATTTGTTAATCCTGTGTTATAGTACAGTTGAGTTATTACAGGGATTAAATGCCAGCAGTCCTTAAAACTGTCAAGAGCATGCCACTATGTCGATGTATGCTAGTAACTGAACCAGTGTGCAATTTAATCCCGTCAAAGTGCTTTGTCTGGAAGCTACATTTACACTGGTTGTTGTCTCATACTACTTTGTTTGTCAGGGGTCAGCTGGTTATTTTGCTACCTGATCCAGTGGGCTGCTCCTGTCTCAACAAGGTAAATGGGATTTGGGACCTCCCAGAAATTAACTGTGCAGGGAACAAAGGAAAAAAAGGGCAGTTACTCTCTTATGAAATTACTTTGTGCAGCATTATATTTTGATGGAAGTCGTACATGAGAATACCCAGATTAAATGATTCCTGATTTATAGGATCTGTCGTGCATTTCCGATGCTAATATGTCATACAATATCATTGACTTTGACCTATTTTTCTTAGGTCACCAGGCTGGTAAAGTTGAAAAGGGTGTTCAATATTATATAATGCCAGGGTGTAGCTTGGACGTCAATGGCAAAGAGAATTGAAGCTCCAGATGAAAATTGCACTTGAATACATTGTTATTGTACATAAAACCCTACTTGGTGACTTACTTTTGGGGTCACTGTAACCCAATTAGTTTTTGATTTAACACTTGTCGATCTTTATTGTTTTTGTTCAATAATTCCAAAAGTTATTACCCAATTTGAACAAATGTACCATGTATGGATGGCTGGACGCAGGGTGCACATTTTGTATTTGAATATGTTTTAATGCGACTTTTAAGGTGAAGGTTATATGGGCACTTGAATTTAGAGGTCAAAGTGTGAAAATCTTGTGAATGCTCTGCCATCTTTAATAGTTTTTAGTGGATCATTATGAAATTTAGTGGAATTGTGAAGCAGCTCAAAATCTCGACTAATGGAGATACTGTTGGCACCACCAACAGTTTGACAGAAATTTTGAGCCAGAATGTGCTGAACAAGATAAAATGTGATACCTGAAAAACTTATTAAGCTAGACATTCCAAATTGATTGGATATGTGTATTATTTCCAACAATATTATATTATGGAATAAGGATGATTGTGACGTATGTTTTGTAGGTCATCAGGCTTGTAAAGTTGAGAGAAATGATTTGGTGATGGTAGGGCATAGCTTGAACATGATGGAGAAAAGAATCTATCCAACACATCAGTGCACGCAACCTGCTCTTGTATTGTTTCAAGTCATTATATTATTGTAATACAATTTCATGTCAGCAGAGCACTAGGCCCATGGGCCTCTTGTTTAGTTTTGCCAGCTGGGGAGGTACAGTATTTTTTATCAGATTACTTCACGGTTGAGTGCAACATGGGCATACCTGAAGTGTGAAACTGTAGTGCAAGGAGAACTTTGAATAAAACATTTTTATTGGCCTGTGTGGATGGTCTCTTATGAGCCATTTTATGTAAAGTAAGTTCAAAATAACTTGGGTTAGCAGACATTGTCTGTATTATGTGGACTGGCAGGAGGCCCATAAACTTTTTGTGTAAATGTAGATCAACTTTTGAAAGCCAGCTTAAAGGTCAGGGTCATTTTCTTTCATTCATCTGTAAAGGGCAGTATACACTAACTGGTGTCAGACCTGTGGGCTTTTACACTCAAGACCCCACATTTAGATTTGTAACCAGTCACCCACAGCAGTGTATTTTTATCACTGGTACTTTGTTCAACCTTTTTTTTTTTCTGAAAGTGGCTAAAAGTGCCCAGTTGTCAAATATTATCTTCTTTATTGTCATTCTTTACATAAAGTTACATGTATCACTGATAGAAAATGCTGAATGAGAATTGTGGTCTAGATCTGTCAGGACAATATTCCCTGGACAACTTTGATTAGATAGATAGATAGATAGATAGATAGATAGATAGATAGATAGATAGATAGATAGATAGATAGATAGATAGATAGATAGATAGATAGATAGATAGATAGATAGATAGATAGATAGATAGATAGATAGATAGATAGATAGATAGATAGATAGATAGATAGATAGATAGATAGATAGATAGATAGATAGATAGATAGATAGATAGATAGATAGATAGATAGATAGATAGATAGATAGATAGATAGATAGATAGATAGATAGATAGATAGATAGATAGATAGATAGATAGATAGATAACATTACTCAATATCACTACTTTTCACACAGGACTTCTGAACATATTTGATTTGTCTTTCTTTTCTGATGGTGTCATGTTGGCTGACATGTAAAGCATATAAGTGGCACATTCCAGGGTTTGGCTCAAGCTTGACAAAGCTATAAAGTTCCCAGTGTACCAAGATACAGAAGTGAACACTTTATAATGTAAACATTAAACTAGGATATATGGATATCTATATATCCTTTAAAGTGAGTCAAAAAGGACATGCAGTTTGCTCATGTTATATCAGCATGTACATAGGTTTTGACAACATGCTTTATCTTGAAATTGATTCATTTCAGTCAGTCACGAACATCTAGTCATGCAATACCCCCAAAAATCAATAGAATAGTTTCAGTTAATCAGTACCTGGTACATGTACATATATGTGCCTTCAATAATGGCTTTAAGGCTCTCATGACCTGACCTGACCTTCTTCCACCAAATGTAAAATTCATTGGCAGTTTCTTTGCACTGAATGGTCAGCACTATGTAGGCCACACTGGCTCCAGCTTATTTTGCCCAATATTGTTCAAAACATTACCTTAAATGCATAAGTGCATGCAGGTGTACAAGCTTATAACACAAAACCTGGGAGAAACAATAGATAAGTTATGTGAGGGAAACAGTAGATGTACAAAAATTTAATTAGAACAGAGATCAAGTGTAGTAATATATATATATATATATATATACACGTATATATATACATACATACATGTAACACAGGCTTACTCGTTGTGCTGACTAGAAAGGGTCATATCAGCAATTTCAACCATCCACCACCCAGATGAAACTGAGTCAACATCTGGGACATCGTCTTACACGCACTGGGGATATTAACTAATTCAAGTGCTAATAAGAAGAATTAAGGGATAAAATATAGCTTCAATATGCATGGAAGAGGTAACCTTTTTCAGGTGAACTCACTGTAATGAATAATTCCATCTACATGCCAACAGTAATTTAACAACAAAACAGGAATGTTGTCATTAATGGTTATAGAACAAAGTGTGTGGGTACAGGGAGGTATAATTAAAGGTACATCCCTGGTGGACAGTATTAGATACATATGTAGTAAACCCTGATCCTAGTTTGCACACTTTTCACTTTCCTGATGATAGGTCATGTGAGGTTATATGTCATAAAACTTGTTGACTCAGACTTTCTCATGGAAGAAAGTGGGTCACAGCTGATAAAGTCATGTTTACTTTTCATGTCAAAGAAATCTTGAGTCACTTTTCATTTACCATGAAAATGTCAAGTATCCATTTGACCTTCTAAATTTATAATGTATACAGATTAATATTTTTTCATACTGTTATGTCTATAACAAAGTTAATGTGCAAATGGACCACATGAGCTTAGCCATTTCTCACACTCTGCAAGGTAGAACAACATATGCAGATCAATTTCCTGCCCAAATCACTTGTCCTGTTGCTAAGGCAACAGCCATACTGCATCTTCATGATGCGGGCAATTACTGATGGATACTCGGGGCTTTAATTGGCACTTGAATTTCTGGAAGTAAGCAAAGCGATCTCAAACAAGATCATTGGGTATTTAAAGAATATGATTTGCTTTTCTGAAAAAAAGTCCCAATTATTGCGTTTATAACAGCAACACATTTTGTCTTGTTTGATACCGAGATCTGCCCTCAAATACAGTGGTAAGTACTTTGCACCAGATTCATGTAATAACGCCATCACAAATGCAACCAGAAATTGGCCACATTAGAGGGGTGGCCTAGCTCACTTATGAGAGGGATAATACAATGGAAATACAATGGTCCCCATTTAATAAGGTCCCACTCAAGCAAAGCCACCTTCTCTATAAAGGCCACTTCTCCATGCCACAACGGTGGTATTTCCATTGTATTGTCCCTCGTAAGAGAGGCCACCCCTCTAATATGGCCACTTTTTGTTTACGTGCAGGTGGCCTTATTAGAGGAAGACTACTGTATCACTTTTGTGACATGGGTAAGTGTTATCTCTTGAGGGGGGCCGTATTAGAGGGGAGGCCATTGTACGGGTACTTCTTTGTTGAGTCACACAAGCTAGAACAGCCCCACAGCTAATACAAACATGTCATTTTATTCAGTAGCAGACAAATATTCTGATGTATACGTGTAAAGATAGTGGGTTAGCCATCTAGGATCTACGTATTCAATTTTATTTAATTATAATGTCATATAAATATGCATGCAAGCTCCAGTAATAAGTACTTTACACCGGATTCATGTAAGTCAGATAACCTGCAGTAATATCTCAGGGGGCAATTATACCAGGCAGTCATGTGACCTAGGTGAGTCAAGCATGCAGGCATTTGCTAGTAGGTGGATGTTAACCACACACACGGGGGAGGGTGGTTGAACTTTCTTTTTTTGACAAAGCATACTAAATTGACATCATAGGACTTACTGGAAAAACATCTGTGGGAATTCCCTATTGGAAACAAGACAGTCAACTTTCCAAACATTCAGGTGCATATATGTCAAAGCAACGTGTCCCAGTTGTAATGCCTGCATGAACAGCCAGTGAACATTGTTATGAAGTTGACACACACAGAAGACGTGTACTGAAGTCTGTTCCCATACAGGGTGGTCAGCAAGGATTACTATACATCGTGTTCATATACATGTACATTGGACTTTGGAGACTATACAGTGACTTGCCAGAACAAGTGAGTTACAGCAACATTATAAAATTTATTTCATTCATTCATATATGCTTTGTGACCACGGAATGGCCAGGTCTCAAACCAGCATTATGACAGCTGTGATACCTGCCCTCAGTGTACATATTTATACACAGGAGAGGTTACTTCTGTTGCTGTTAGTGTGCCACAATACAGTGTATATCTACAATAGTGCTTGCATATACTAACCTCTTTCAACCAAATGTGGTCATCTAAGGCAGGTGGTCTTTCACTATAGGTAAATTTTACACAGATGGTTTCTCCTGAGAGATTGTCTTTGTGACAGGTAATACTGATGACTTGACACAGGTACACCCTACTGCAAAGCTTATGAAGTACACAAACCATCTAGGGTAATATGGAAGTGAACAGGTAGATTAGGTGAATTAATATTTAATATAAAATAATCAGCATTTACATATATTGGAATCAAAATCATAAACAGTAAATCCTACCTTTGAGAATGCATTCTAATGAGAGACCACCTGTCTTATAACCCTTTCCCCTTGGAATTAACACTGAGTCAACAGCTTTCCTTGGTATGGGTTGGGTACTGAGGGCCCAACCTGTGCCAAGGAAAGCTGGTGACCTCTGGCATGTGAGCATGATAGGTCTCATCTACATTTCTCAGTCAAACTGTTTTTTCATCACTGTTAAAATTAGTTGAAAACACTGAAGCAGACAGCATTTGACCACCAGCCAGTTATGGTCAGTTTAAGGGGGACAGGGTTAACACCACATTTATCAGGTTCATGCTGCTATCTTTTCCGTGTTATTTGACTTCCAATTTTTTTACCTAATCCAGGGGTAGTCTTTGAAAGGACTTACTACTGTAATACAGTCGTGTGAAACACATATGTGAGGAAAGGCAAGTTTTAACAAATGGATAAGAGAAGACTAGACTACAGCTAAATTTTATACATAGTTTACTCATCAGACAGGATCTATGGGCGACAGGAAAAAAAAATGCATGGGTTATATTTATCATAGATTTGTATACATGCAAGATACAGGCCACATGTTTCACAACATGTGATTGACTGTTTATTTTGTGTGGACAAAGTTCAATTTTGTTCACCTGTACGTATGGAGTCAGTAAAAAAAAAAAAAATGAAAAACGTGACACACTGTAACTATTTACAGAAAAACATGCATTGTACATTTATTGGTAAAATGCTAGGAGCATATAGCATTTGGTTCAAAATGCCTACTGTGAAAATATGCTGTTTAGGTTTTTCAAACAGTATCATAGCCCAGTTGAAAGTGTGCAAAATTTAAGTTGCTCATGTGAGCTGTATATGATAAACTTATTTCCATTCTAAAGGCTTGTTAACAGTTACCCATATTGTGTTTTAATATGGAGCTGGCCTATATATTTATGACCATTTTCCTGGTTCAAATATAATTGCATATTAATACCAATAGTGGTAAGTAATAAAGCAAGTGCATACAGTAGTCCCTGTCATGAGAGACCCCTGTCGTGAGAGACCACCCTCTCATGAGAGACCACTTTTCAGATTCCCAAGTCCTATACTTCCCATGTTAATGTACCTGTCATGAAAGACCACCTGTCTTATGAGACCACTTTTTTTTGTTGCTGTCGGGGTGGTCTCTGGTGACAGGGACCACTGTATCTTCAAATTTAAAAATGTAAATATTCATGTTCTTGCTGCTGTATGTTTCCAATTAATTCAATTGCATGTACATGTATAACATTTGAATACTTGCAACTCTTGCATCCGCTGCTTGGATATTTTTGATTGACTGGATTTTGCTGAAAATTCTAGTCTGTCACCAGCAGAAAACTAAAGTTTGTCCACACATAAGTGGTCTTAACAAATGTATAGGTTGTCAAGTTGGAAGTTGTGCATTCTTAGATATGGAGTGTTGACTGAAGGCAATGCCAGTCACAAATTTAAAAAAAAAAAATTGTTGCATGCCAGTGACGTACCACTATTTATGTATATTGTGGGTTTGACCTGTCATGCTGTGCCCGTCATCCTTGACTTCTCAGCTATGTCAAACATGTAGGAAGAACTGGTGAAATACTTGGCTAACTGTAAGATGTACCTTCTCAGACATTTGCATATTATGGACCACCGTGGTTTACAGTACATGTACTTGTCAAGTGGATTAAATATAGTACACAGATTATGACAGTTATAGAGTATAAGTATGAAAATTGTTACTGTGTGTGAAGTTATCTGATCTGTTGTAAAGAGTTGCATAGTGTTGAACATGCATTTAGCTTTTTTTTTTTAAATGCTCATGAGGTTTGCATAAAACAAACAAACCAACAAAAAAAAGTAAAGCAAATATGACGAAAGCAAGCAAACAGATTTTATCTGGTTTGTCAGGTAGGTAGCCAGTCATGTTACCTGAATATGAGTCTATTACTGGCTTAGCAAGGTGAGAATCATGAGCCTGTCAAACAATAGAAACATCATGCATCATTATCACTGAGTAAATACTTTAACTGACCACTTACATAACTTAAAGCAGAACAGGAACACACCAATTATTACATGTTCGGTACAGAAGTAAATGCATTGTGAAAATTGTTTGTATTTTATTGGAAAACCAGCCTATATATAAAATATATATATCTGAAGTCCATGCAGGTTCCCAGCCCATTCTTAGTGTAATTTATAATTACTATGATAGCATACCTGGGGGCATTTCTCAAATTGATTCTGCATGTTGAAGTAGGGAAGATTCATTCTCTAGCCTCAGGTTATGCCTAATCAGGAGTTCTTGAACCATAGCTTATAGCTGACATGGATATATATATTTGTGTTCCTTGTCCACAGAAACACTGCCATACTGATGACAGCTAGGGAACTGTAATTGGTTCACTTCAGGTGGGTGTCATTGAATAGAGAATTTCGTGCACATTTTTAACACATCAGTCTAACCCAACTTGGAAATACAAATTTTAATGTGCCAGCTCTACCATAGACAACTGGCACTCGCCATATGACTTACACTACAACATGTGGTATTATGATTATGTGGCAGTTTGTCCCCAATATGGGATCAGGACTGTGGCTGCACTTTTACATGTCAATTACAGTGGCGAAAGGCGTGCTTATGATGTATAACATTTGTGGACTTCACATGGACATAGATGGGTGAAAGCTCAGCAACTAAGGTGAACCTGGTGACTTGTGTACATTTTCAGCCTGAAGCATGATCACAGCAAAAAGTTATCTCCGCTGTGTCTACCTGCTAATTGCAGGTGTGGCTGGCATCAATGTAAACTGTGATGGCATTTGCAAGTCATTCTGGTTCGCAACACTCTTCTTTTTTTTTTAAACCCAACAATAGGATAGACAGTAGGCATATAGGTATTACATACTTGCACATATATGCCCTGTGCCACTTAGCCCAGATGTTCCGGAAAAGGTAGATACTGGTTGTTAATGTACGTATTTTCACTGTATTGAATACAATACATGTAAGGTTAATCTGGACGTAACCCTTGACGTGGCAATTTAACTTTCTTTTCTTGTTCACTTTTGCAGGTCAACTAACAGGTGTATTTTACTCGAACTGAGAGATAAAAGTTGAGCAGTGGTTAGAGAAGATGGCTGGCAAGGTGAAGGCCTTGCAGCTGTGGTGTAAGCAACAATGCGAGGGTTATCGAGATGTGGAAATTACCAACATGACATCTTCATGGAAGAGTGGACTAGCCTTCTGTGCCATGATACACCGGTACAGACCTGATCTCATGTAAGTCTTTATTGCACTTTGATTAATTTATGAGCTGCCCCAAGAGGTTGGGCTTTGTTTTGGTATACATAATTGCAGTTCTTTATGTAAAATAGACATGCTAACTTAAGCCAGGCACACCAGTGTCACTGCTCAGGTAATTGTAACCAACCTGTTACCCCTGGAACCAAATGTTTTACACTGAAATGTTTACAAAACATTTATTATTAAACTGATCAGGGAAACATTCCTTTATCAACTGTTTTTATCTCTGCTGATGATAGGTCACACTGCTCATGCAATCACATGTCTGTCCTTCTCTGTGGCTATAAACTTTTTCTTGTGAGCATGATACAGTCCACAGTTTTCAATATAGTGTATAACTTTCAGGACTTATGAAGTGTATGAAAAATGTAGGTTAAGTTCGATATTGGTGGCACCAGCTATGGCTTATGTAATGTATAGGCCAAAATATAAAAGTAATGCTGTTTTTTTAAGAGATTTCGTGAGCATCACCAAACTTGGTAGAAATGGCAATCAGGCAAAAAGACAAAAACACTTGGAAACCGGTGGTGCCACCAACAAAATTATATAAGACATGGACCAAAGGTGTTGAAAACACATTAAGTATGTTAAGAAAGAATGAGGCTGATGATAGCAAATGTACTACAAATGTGTATGATATGTAGAAGTCTGATGCAGCATATGTGACCTTGACCTACTTTCTGAAGGTCACAGAAGGAATACATTTCGGGAAAAGATTTTTTTGTCATTACATCTGTACTTGTGCACATGTATCAATATACCATTACAGGAATATTATACAGACAAAAGTTAATGATGTGTGGAGTCATGGTGCTGACATTGGTGATATTGAATAGAACTAGCATCATAGGTATTAAAAGTACATTAAAGTAGTTACTTTGATTATAAATTGAGATGGAACTTGTAAATTAGCAATAAATGTGCATTAGGCCAATGACCAAATTTTGTAAAATTTTGGGTGACTTTGACCTATTTTTTCAAGGGCACTAAGGACATCATAAAAGACACTAAATTTGATATGTTGAGAAAGCTAACAACATGAAATTTACCACAAATATATATCAGATATAGAAGTTTGATATTGCATGATATAGATGACCTTGGTCTGCTTTTTCAAAGTCACTGAGGGTATGCAAGTCAGGAAATTATTTATTGTAATGTCCATGACATAATAAACTAAAATAAAACTCCAAAACGTATGTGAAATATGCATTAGGCCAGTGGTCATTTTTTTTTATAAGTTGTGTGACTTTGATATGCATTAGGCCAATGGTTTTTTTTTTTCAATATGTTTTTTGACTTTCACCTATCTTGCATGGTCATTTAGCACCTGAGAAAAGGATGCTAAATTCAATATGTTGACAAAGAATATGGGGAATGATACCAAATGTACCACAACTGTGTGTTCATGTGGAAGTTTGATGTTACATCATGTGGATGAACTTGACTAATTTCTTGGGGTCATGGAGGGAATGCATTTCAGGAAATGCATATTTGGTGATAGTCATCAGATTATGTATCAGCAGAGCATTAGGCCCATGGGCCTCTTGTTGTCAGATGGCGTTGGGCATAGGGCCGATACCCCATGTAAGTGAAGCTGTTGACTAAGTATTCATCCAAGGATAACAATTAAAATCTCTACACTCTGATGTAATACAGACCAGCTTCCAAGATTTTAACTTTATATATGATCAAATTGCTGCGCACAAGTGCACAAAGAATATGAAAGGATTTAAATGAGAAGTTAAATAATGTGGTTGCGTTGAACATGTAGAACAGGTGCCCAATTTCATTAGATTGCAAAATACTACAAAAATATGAAATGCTGATAGAAATATCTGGTTCTTGGATAATAGAGACATGTATTATATATTGCTCTGCATAAAGCAATGTGTACTCAGTGGTTGTATTGAGTTGTTATTGCCAAGTGAAACATTCAGAATTGCATGTACATGTATTGGTCTGTACAAGATACAAAACAATATTGTCTGTGTAACTTCATGATGGTTTTGATAACTGACTGGGATATATTGGTATGTTGATTAAAATATAGGAATGTGGTTCAGTTAAAAAAAAAGAAAAAAGGATTTTTAAAAAAAAATATGACCAGTTTCCAATCCTGGTGAAAATTACAGTGGAACACCATTTCTGATTGTTTTACAGTGCTTTTCTAAGACAGCTTTAGAAGCAAGATTCTCCCTGCCTTCATCATGTGGCTCCATTTCATTTTTTCATGTTTCCTTCTGCCTTCCTGATATTTTCTTCATATTTCTCTGTTGAAAATAAAGACTGCCCTTCATTCTATTGGACTTGTGAAGGTATAATGCCCTGACAATATGGAATTTTCCCTGGCTGTGCAAAATGCTGGAGAAAGCACTGTTTTACAGACATGATCTATGGAGTGGGCCTTGTATGAAAGTTTCAGAAATACAAGTAGGATACATGAACTTGTGTTTGTGTAACCTTCTATATTTATGTATTTATTTAGTCTGGAAATGGCTATAGAGCCACTCAACAAAAGGGGAGCAGGTCACAATGAATACTTATACATGTATATACCAAATAGATATAAATTGGGATATGCTTTCAACACTGGCCATGGCCCCTGGATATTCAATTATTTTTCCATTTATATTTGATGACTACTTCATTTATAATACAGTGCTGAATGTGAGTCCTACATTTGTCTGACTTGAGTTTTGATGTCTGTTCTACCAGTTTGAATCATGTTGAGACCAACATTTACATGCTAGTATATCTTTATACCATATTTACAGCTTTATTATATCATGCATATACATGTACTCCCTCAAAGTTGTAATCATAACACAAATGGATGCTGAAACAGCATCAGTTTAAAAATTATATTTGGCTGAGTTTTGTACAGAAAAAGATTAAAGTTGCTTTGGCACAGTTTTTCTTG
Source organism: Hermodice carunculata (assembly GCA_964020975.1). NCBI lineage: Eukaryota > Metazoa > Annelida > Polychaeta > Eunicida > Amphinomidae > Hermodice > Hermodice carunculata. The sequence continues at coordinate 61,181,751 of OZ026613.1, forward strand.
CACATCATCATTTATAAAATGAAGTGTGTCTATGAATAAGGTGAAATGTTAAATATAAAAATGCATCAGCACTTTTCTAAAATAATAAGTATTATAAATTTTATGTGGTAGAACATGTTTGATAATAATTATTACAGATTGTGGAATCCACACCATTCTTTGCTTGTTATTTTGATAAAACCAAACTGCTTAATTTGTAAGGTCAACAATTTGTTTGACCAGATAATTGTCTCATCATTCAGTCAGAAATTTTATCTAATCTTAAATTGCTGGTTAGAAGAATGCAAAGCAAACAATTTTTATTGGTATCATTTAGATCATAGAAAGTTATTGACATAGGCATGGTAGGACATGCTTTTCTAATGGGTCTTATAAATTAATTTTATGCAAAATGTTTTCTGTGAAATACAAAAAGCAAAACAAAAACAATGACCAGGTGATATTTGACATCTGGAGGAATTGGCCGCTTATAGCATGAAAGGATTCAAGGCTATGTGTGTACATGTAGTTGCTGTCCTATCTGAGAACAATGAAATCTGGACATATAAATAAGTGCAGGACCATTTGTTTTATATGGATTTGAAAGAAGTCAAATATAGCAAAACCTACTGTATGTGGTCACTCCTTCTACCAAGAAAAAATGACCACATACAGCAGGTGACCTGTCACTTCAGGTAAATTTACAAAGAAATTGACTCCTGTGTCCCCGCGATGTGACCACAAAAAGTACTGTGAATGCTCACAGCAGTGGTTGCATACAACTGGTACCACTGTATTGACTTACTGAGTAACGCTCCATGGCACACCTTGGCGCTTGTTCTTCCTGCCGTTTGATATCAATACACGTACAATTACAGGCTATTTAAGAAATTTAAAAAAAAAATAAAGAAAAGGTATGAAATGTCAGCATAAAAATGGGATTTTTTAAGGATATATGTTAGGGTGTCTGTAATCTCAGTGCTGACTGATTCTTTCCTATATATGACACTGTAAATTTACTGAAAAAGTACAGCAAAGTATGCATATTGAGAAACCATACAAACTAAAGATTCATGTTTTGAAACTTTGCAAATGTTTCCTTGAAGTAATGTTTTCACATCAATCATAAAAGTGTAGATAAGTGACTGTCATTCTTTGATATAAATTTCTGATTCAGCTTGCACATTTTCATGTACATGTATTTCTGTATGAAATTTATGGCACACTGTCAAACACACTGCAAATGAAAAACGTATGTCCAAAATTTTTAATATTTGTTGAACATTGTTCCTGAGATACAGATGTTGGAAGTTAGATTGATGGGATATCAAAGGAAAGCTGCTTTCAAGTGAGTGAGATATAACAAAACAGCATCAATTTTTTTTAAATCTGAGATATTATTTTTTTATTCATTGCATAAACTTCAGCTTACTGCAGATCTGACATCCCTATCTTCAAAATTGAATTAGCTGAATCAATATTTGTGGGAAATTATGATTATATTTTGTGTAATTTTTATGTAAACTTAATAAAATTGCAATTAGTAGAATCTTCAGTTCGCAAGCTTTCAGAAAATGTGTACTTTATCACACTTTGTATGTGAGTCAAGGGTTATATGTTACAATTTATGAAAGTCACTGCTAACCTAACATGTACATGTATCCTGAAACTGTAACACATATGTGCACAATGTCTACCATGTTATGGAGCAATGAAAATTGAAATAAAATTTGGATGTAATCTGTATGATTACTGCAGTTTATAATCACATCATGGATGTGTAATTTTTACATTGAGACAGCTCGAAAAGTTAGATGAAGTAATTTTTCAGAACAGTACATGTATGTATGTTACAATGTACATAGGTGTATATATCTCATTTATCCAGCAATTTAAGCATGTACAATATAAAAATGATAATATTACAATAATCTGAAGTGCTGGCTAGTTTATATGTGTGTACCAAGTAGAAGTACCAAGTCATGAGAGATAATTGAACAATTGCATGGTAAGTGGCTTAGATGGTAGTTGATGTAGTCAGGATGGTATTGTTAAACACAATTATGTTACTACATAATATTGATACATTTTGTAAATATGACCACATGTACATACTAACTACATGTGAGAGTCATTCGGGAGTTTGATTTCATAACCACAGTTATGTGATAATGTTTGAGACAACTGCTGACCAGTCTGCAGGCTACATTGGCAGTATACAATGTTGTCTGTGTGTTATAACATGCATGTATGGACAATATCATCACTTTGGTAATCTGTACGCGTTATTATTTAACCTTTCCTGTACTTAGGCACACTTGTTATCATTCTGAGTGGTTACTGAGGAATCAGATTTGTTGCCACATTTGTCACAAAGAGGAAATGCAGGATTTTTCTGTAGTGGTGTAATATTCAGGCTGTGTTTCTTTTAATATTCATAAGGGTTGCAATGTCTGATTTTGCCAAATAAGGAGTTAATTCATGTGTCAAAAGAACAACCTTGCAGGGCTCTCCCTACAGCCCTACAGATAATAGGGCAATTTGTAGGGCTGTGATCCTGAAATTAGGGCTATGACTTATGCTTATCATTATAAGGTACAGTTGTATAGAAAGGTAAGGCTGCAATTATTGAAATTTGCCCAACTTTGGTTAAATATGGAAATCCCACTACACTGCGAGGATTATCTGGGGAAGCCCTGCCTTGTAATTTCATTCTGTCATCAAACATAAACATATACATTAAAGTAATTTGGGAGGGAGGAGGGGAGAAAAGTGAATATTGCTGCTTAATGATGACAAAATATATATATATGTATATATATATATATATATATATATATATTCTGCATTAGTCTATAAGCAGCCAATCAGCTGTCTCTATTTGTACCACGTGCCTGCCCTGTAAATGTTATATTGGATCGTTATATTGGACAGCTCGAGGGAATTCCCGTGCGCGCGTGACGTCATAACGCAAATGACGTTTACTGGGGCTTTTCCCTAGCTTCAGGCAAAATGTGTAGAATTTCAATGGGAAATAAATTTTGTGATTTAACTATAGAGTGTTTCAGACTTCTACATTTATACAAGGTAAATCATACAAATTGCAAAATATAACAGATGTTGGATGGCAGGTCGTCCAATATGAAGTTTACGGGACTCTGAAACGTTATATTGGGTTCGGCTTCGCCTCACCCAATATAACGTTTCATCGTCCCGTAAACTTCATATTGGACTCCCTGCCATCCAATATCTGTATAATATATATATATATATATATATATATATATATATATATATATATATATATATTGTTACAGTTGTATTAGGTATGTATGTCAAGAAAGATGTATATTTGAGAAAAAAGTTGCACTTTAAGTAGGTGGAATGCCAAGTTTGGAACTTTTCCAGTTTGATGTCAGATCTTGACAGGTGTTTCCTTGTTAAATGACCTGTGCTGTCTGCTGCTTCATCCACATGTATTCTGCACAGCTCTCTCCAGCTTACAGTGGTACCTGTCTTGAGAGACCCCTCCAATGAGAGACCACATATCTTTTTAAGACTGCTTTCTCAGATTACTGTGCTATCTTTTCCATGTTATTATACCTCTAATGGAAGACCACTTGTTTTGAGAGATCACATTTTCACCTGTCCTTAGGGGCAGTCTCTCAGGACAGGGGCCACTATACATCCATCCACATACAGGAAAACACCAAGCTTTGGATGCTGAGCAGAAAAACATTCTGGTCACAAATGTTTTAAATATTGTATATCTGGTAGAAATTAGGGCCATTTTGTTTATTATCCCATCCTTGTTGAAATCAACCAAAAGGTATTTGAATGTCAAAGAATGTATTTTATCAAAGTGAAAATATTTTGTGTGAGGCTTGTAAATGAAACTGATCAGGTTATCATCCCCATGACACAAGCTTTCTTTTGTGTGAAGTTTGGCATGTGTAACCTGGTAACATGCCCCACCCATGACAAAAAAAGTTGTTAACTCATTTTTTAATTCAGTAAGGTAATGGTTAACTTTAAGGTGAAGCTGACATGTACATGTACATGCTGATGTCAGTATTAAGCACTTTTAAAGACTCCATCTGGAATATACCGGTACCAAAGTTTTCTCTTGAAAGGATGGGTTTGATAAATTTTAGATACCAGTGTGGGTAGGCAATGAAGTGGAAAGGTCAGCTAGGTCACAGTAAATCAACTTCAAATTAAGATTTGTCAGATTAATCAAATGTCATACCCATATACACACACAAGTTCACAGTCAGGAAACAAGGTGTTACGCTCTCAGCAGGCAAATGTTACAGAAGAGCCCCACACAAGAGTGCTTTCTATGTTGATGAAAACTTTTCAATCAGCAGCAGATAAAGAACGCCATGTAAGTTTAATGAAGTTGACTGTAGCACAGGAAACTCTGGGCTGTCAATAACTTGCCTAGTCAATGATACTTCCTGCCCTGCTGTTGTATATAACTCAAGTCTATTACCCACTGAATAGTGACCCCAGGTAGTTAGCAGGTGGGCGGAAAATGGAAAGTCCAGAGGAGCCCATTCACTCATTGCTTTCTTAATTAAATTTTAGACATCTGAGGGACTTGGTGGTCAAACTTTAAGAGTATATGGAGTTAATTTCCTGTCAATTCATCAGTGAAAATTCAGAGGAAAACAGTTTTGTCCTGTGATATTGGGTCATTAATTTCATATTGCTGGAAGTACCAAGGGGAAAGTTGTTGATCTTGGTGATGCAGACTGTATAAATCTACTTTTAGTTTAGTTTATTTTGTTTAGTAATAGGGAAATCGTATGGCAGCAACAGACATGAAAGGCTCAGGGTAAAAGGCCCATGCAGCTAGACAAAGGTTAAACAATAGCATGGGACTGTTGGCTGTATTCTCTTGTTTATATTTGTTGCTATACATAGACAAACATGAACACAAGAGGCCTTATGCACAAAATAAAAAAAAAAAAAGTAAGAAAGAAGGATTTTGCAAGATTTAGTAAGATCTTTAAAAATACTCTTGACCAATGTCCTCATTTTAGATGGTTATTAGTGTTGCTACAATGCTACAACATACAGATATTACCACTTTACTTTACCACTCAACACTGGTCCTTGCTTTGTCTCAGTTGCTTCTGATTTGAAGTTCTATTACAAAGACTTGGTGTAAATGTCTTATTTTGTTGGATGAAATATTCCTGTTATTCTATGCCATGACAAGTGAAATTTGATGAAAGGAATGAAAACAGTGACATACTTGTTCATGGACAGGTATGCCCAGCAGAGAATATTTTTGTCATGTTTTTTCAGTACATGTATTTTAATTTAATTTACATGATACTTTAAAGGTATGTGACCATCCAGCAGGTGCATGTATAGGTTTGAACTTTTGTCATCTGTTTATAAATATATATATATAGTATTAATTGCTTCGTATTGTTTATTTGTTGCAGTGACTATGATTCCTTGTCCAAAGAAAACGTCTATGAAAACAACAAATTGGTAAGTCGCATCTCCTTTCTCTGGTTACCACTTTCTCTCATAACAAAAGGGGTATAGTCTCTCAGCTAACATATGTCTGTATGATAATCTTGTACATCTTAAATGGAACCTTTCATGCATGGAACTCATATTACATGGGATTATCCAGTATGTCTTGCACAGTTCACACACTTTGAAAGATTGTTCATAGTTGTTTACAGATTTTTTAGCTCTGCTGACCTTAGGTTGCAGAGCCTATGCAGCTGCTCATGTCTGTCTGTGAACTTTTGTTTGTCAGAGCGATACTGTCCACAGTTTTCAACTTAGCCCAACATAACTTTTAGGACCTATAGGGTGTATTTAGATCCCTCTCAATATTGGTGGCACCACGCACAGTATTATGCAATATAGTGGTCAAAATGTGAAAATCATTTGAACATACTAGCAGCTTTAATTTTAGTGCGTCTTCACTGGATTAGTCTTGCCAAATTTACAAGATATATAGACCATGTCCAATGTTAGAATGTTATGTAATATCAGTGACCTTGACCTATTTTTGTGAGGTCACCATGCCTGTAAAGTTGAAAGAGATGATTTTCTAATGGCAGGATGCAGCTTGGACATCGATGGCAGAGAATTGAGCCTCCAGATCAAAATTACACTTGATTACTTTGTACATAAAAGTGTATGTGGTGACCTACTTTTTGGATCACCATAACCCAGTAATTAAATGCAGTTTGGCACTTGTCGAAATTTATTGCTTTTCTTTAATAACTTGAAAAATTATTTCCCGATTTGAACAAACAGACCATGTATGGCAAGCTGGATGTGAAGCGCATAGTTTGAACGCTAACATTTTTTTATCCAAGTTGAAGGTCAAGGTCCAATGGGCAGTTTGAATAAAGGGGTCATCTCGTGAATGCTCTGCACCCCACAATTTTTGAGTTAGGCCCTAATAATGTTTAGGAGTTATACAGTATATGAAACTATTTGTTGTCATTAACCTTGGTTGGTTATGATGCTAGTGATGCCATCTATAATTTGACGAAAATTATGAGTTAACATGTCTTTAAAGATACAAAATTCCACATCTGGAAAAATAATTGAATTGGATAAGCCAAATTTATAGAATATATAGATCATGTCCATTGCTTATATATTATGTAAGATCAGTGATCTTGACATATTTTTGTAAGGTTACCAGACCTGTTAAGTTGGAAAAGGTGATTTTGTAATGGTAGGGTATAGTTTGGACATCAGTGGCAACGAGAATTGAGCCTCTAAATCAAAATTGCTATGGAGTACATTGTATATAAAACTCTACTTGGTGACCTATGTTATTGGTAACTATGACCCAATGATTGTGTGACGACCTATTTTAAGGTCATTAAGCACTTAAGAAAAGGATATTTAATTCAATATCCTGATAAGAATAAGGCAAATGATGCCAAATGTACCACAAATGTGTATCAAGTAGAAGTTTGATATTGCATAATATGTCTAACCGTGATTAATTTTCCAAGTTCGTGTATTGGATATATTTCAGAAAATGATTTTTGGTGATGATGGTCAGCAGAACATTAGGCCCATGGGCCTGTTGTTTTAGTATGGTTTGCTGTATAGTGAAACCTATTTTCAGAGACCCCATGGTTGCTCTGGCTTTTTAATGGTATATTAGACAGATCATCACGGCAAGATAATTACCTTTACCAAGCTTACCTGCTCAAAATGACAGAAATTATTGTTGAAGTACAGTGAAACCTGTCTTTAAAGACCTGAAAGTACAAAGCAAAATATCTTGAAAGGTGGTCAGTGAAGACTTGTTCATTCATCAGAGTGGTCTCTGGGGACAGGCACTACTGTGTTTGGTTTTATTTTTTTCTTTTGTTTCTAAGAAAAGCATACAAAATTCATGAATGTAACAGAACATGCTAAAAAATAAGCCATTGACCAACAGTTTTCCTCTGTGCTTGACACTCAAAGCGCACCATGGGAAGCTGTTGACTCGGTCATACTGAAACTAGGAGAGTTCATGTCAGGTGCACAACCTTAGATTTTAAAAATGGCCAGGTTGCTGTCACAAAGGTCAATGAACACAAATTTTCTTGGGAAATGGTAATTCCTGTCTTTTCTGCGAAATATGACCATTGACCGTCTTTCTGTGAACTCTAAACATTGACACATGGAAGTGAGACTATGATAGAAGGATGTTAGTTTATCAAGTAATTCCGTTTGCTTTCAGTTTATCATTCACAAAATCTCTTCCAATAAGGTCACTCTGTTTACTATGTTATGTAACACACCCACATACTTCTATGCCTTACAGGAGTGTTTACTGTAATTTGTGACCCCTGTGTAAAGGTTGGTGTTTTCATTGTGGGCAGTTTTGTATACACTTGAACACAGTGACTGTTGATGAACAGAGCTTTGTGGAAAGTCCCAGCTATATATATATTTCCGAATCTTAAAAAAATAAAGTGGCATGGATGTTGATCATTGTCTGGACATGGGCCAGTAAAAACCATCACATAGCATAATACTTCAGTGTACTTCTGAGAAAGCAGACTAGTGGGGATTTGTGGAGGCTTTTTTTGTGTTTCAAAATAACATTCAGAAGAAGAGGCTATCACTTAAGCGTGCCTCTGAGAAAGCACACTAGTGGGGATTTGTGGAGGCTTTTCTGTGTTTCATGATAACATTCAGAAGAAGAGGCTATCCTACATGTCCTGAGCATCAACACTGTATTTTTCCTACAACTTGTAAACAGTGTTACCTGACTATTTTTGAAAAAGAAGGTTCTCCCTGCTGAACGTAGGACTACAATCTCCATGCATTCATATGCTTGTTTACTTTTACTTACATTAGTTTTCTGACAGACTTTGCATGATAAATCAAATGATAATGGACGAAATTGCCTTTAATGTAGAAATCTTGGCTATGTGTATTGGCTGCATATGTTTGAGATAATATCTATTGAGTGGGTATTCTGATGCTTTTTGTGACTAATGGATCAAAGTTTACAGTGGTATTTGTGACATACAAGGATATGCTTGGCCCCTGAATATAGTTTTTTATGATCTTATTATTGTTTCGTTTTTTTTCTTCTTTTTAATCATTTTATTATTATATTTTTTTTGGGGGGGAGGGAGGGGGCTATAGATGATATTTATGATATTTGGCAGAGTGAATGGGTGAAACACATCACAAGAAAAATGGCTGACCCTTGCCTTTTGGAGTAGGACAAGAGGTGATGAGGGATGACTGGGTTAAGGTTCATGCATGGCTGTGTGAATGTTAATCCTATATATTATGTTGTAGTGTTAGCAAGGTGACCACACGAAAGAAAATATCCACAGGGCAACATCTTTTGGACTCCCACCAGAGTAAATCATGATTCATTGTGGTCTACTGAATGTGACTTTGCTTTGTAATTATATGTACTCACCATAGTGCTTACATATACATGTATTTGTATGATTTCATGGGGCTCAAGAATCGAGATACATAGAGAATGAAGATTATAACTGAAAGTTTTACTATCATGTATACACTTTTCATGAAAGATATCAGCTGTTTTCTTGAACTTCCAGCTTGTGTTTATACAAATATATTTTTTGATATTTTGTCTATCCATAGTTAAAATTTGCAATGGACTATATGAGCACAGTTTTCATGGAATCTTAACTTGACTGCAATCTGAACAGTTTTGAATGTGTATAAACATGCACATTGTACATGTTTAACTACTGATGTCTAATTGAATTTATCTGTGTTTGTGTTGTGATTGTTTGAAACCTGCTGTACTCTTTCCACCAATACATGTCGGTGATATGACAAAGTATTGTTTGTGTACCTGTACAGTATGTTAGGACTAACTGCTCGAAAAATATATTATTCCTGTCATGTTTTCACCTGGGGGTAAGCTTCATAAAACACTGGTTTATACAGACACTTACTACAAGTGTAAATGACATGGGAAACATACATATGTGCCTTTTAACAGACATGCTAATGGATATGATGGTCATAAATTGAAAAAATAATAGCTTTTGGAGATTGCCCCCAACTGGACTTTCTATTGTTTTCATAAATGATGACTTATTAGCTTTTGTTTACTGACATGGAACAAGGAAGGAAAATATGTTTGCTGATTGCTTTTGTAAAAAGAGTGAAATTTTCTTTAAGATGCACTCATTCTCCATTATAGATTAACTACTAGACTGAGAACTTTCCTTGGCATTGGATTGGGTGCTAGCCTGAGCTGCAAAAAGCTTATCTTTATCGTTATCTTTACGGGTCTCAGCAACAAATCTGTTTTTAAATATTTCTAGTGACACCAAAGAACCTCAACAAACAAAAAAATGCCCCCCAAAAATGCAAAAACAAAAAAGATAAAAAAAAAACACACACAAAAGCAGAAGAAAAAAAAATGAAAGCTAAGAACAGTTGACATATGGACAGTTTTTGCCAGTTAAAGATAAAGATAAGGGAATGGTTAAGGTGGGACCTACAGATTTGCCTCTCATAAGTTGTTGACTTAGGACTTATTTTCTTGGTCTCATCCACAAATATCAATAACTTTGTTTTTCGGTTAGTAGAAAAATGGGTAACACATTCAAACATAACGTTTGGGTCAGACTCTTTCAGGTGATTGGGGAAAGGGTTCAGTACATTATCAGGCTATCTGTCAAAATAGTACTCACCAGATCTTTCAAATTATCATTGATCTTTTCAATGTTGTTATGCTACTGTGAATATAACACCACTCCAGAATAAGACCTTCTGATACTTGTGGCGTGTGTGGTATGTGAAACCGCTTTCTACTTTAGCTGAGACAAGTGATCCAGAATAGTTTTCCTTTATTATGAGTAGCATCAACTACAAAGTTTGGCCTAGTGACAAGACGTATTTATAGGCAACATACATAAGATATTAATGGAAATCTTGTTAGATGCAGCTCTTTGTAAGAGAAAAGAATGTTTATCATATGATATATACATGTACCAGTATGCTTATGTGACCTGGTGTTCAAGTGCTTTTTGTATAACTCAAGATTCACATATTTATGAGCATATTGTACCAAATTTGGTACATTTTATGTCTGTTTAATGTGTGCACACTTTATTTCTATATTTTTATGTTAATATTAATATACATGAGGAGACCCATGATTTAAGATCAATGTATTTATGCTGATGCGCTGTGATGTAATGCACACAACTTGATTCCTGTAGTAAGAGTTGTTCATCTTTTACACATTATTCGTGACCAAATCACGCACACACACACTCACACAACAACAACAAAGGAGTGTAGCTTGGCAGGTCACAGGGTACATCATGGGTTACATCCAGATACATTAAACATGGGTATCCTGATCCAAAGGACATTTATAAGCTTGTGCAAGCAAAACCTGACATTTGGCCATTGAAGCTTCAAATATTAAGGACAGAAAAATCTACAAAATGTGTAGAAGTCAACCTTGGTCTTGCCTGCATAGCGCCTGGTCATATGGGGCTCCACTTACTGACTACCTGTCTTCGGCAAAGCAAGAAAAGTTGTTTAGCAGGCAAACCTTGGTCATGTTGGTGGCATTCCAGATAATTTTGATGGGCAGACCAATGGAAGAACAGGAGCTGGTCTCAGATTTTGCCATATGCAATGAGCATAAGAACAATATGTGTACATGTCAACAGATCAGGGGAAGGATGTGCATACAGCAGGATTTTTATACAATTTGTCATTAACCATTTCCCCCTTGAATTGAGACTGAGTTAACAGCTTTCCTTGGCATGGGTTGATCACTAAGTGCCCAACCCCTAACAAGGAAAGCTGTTGACCTGGGGCATGTGATCCTGGCAGGTCTCATCTACAATTCTCAGTCAAATTGTTTTTCATTACTGTTGAAAGTATTTGAAAACGCTGAAGCAGACAACATTTGACCACCAGCCGGTTTTGGCCGGTTTAAGGGGCAAAGGGTTAAACGTATTAATGTCAAAATTATATTTTCATGTCCTGAAATGCACATGAATGTAATCATTAACATATTTTTTAATTTTGTATTTGTTTATTCTCTCAGTCATGTTTTACAATATTATATTGATTCAAGAACAAGGTGAAAAATACATGTAGGCCTCCCCATTCTTTGTTGAAATGTATGTAAATGTTCTCTTGGGATTAGGTATGCAAAGCCACTAGGTTGTATGTATACAAATATTTGATGTGTGTGATGAAAGATGCAACAATTTCACATTTTTATCAGAATTTTTAATGAATTATCTCTGCATACATTTTTACATGGAATGTAAATAAAAGACAAAGCATGTTGCTGAGTATTCCATCGCATGAGTGAGAACTCGCTGTCTGATTTTCTATATTTTTATCTACATTGATTTCAATATCACTGACACCCACCTCCCCCCCCCCCCCAGGGAGGAGTGGACTGAGTCAACAACATTCGTCTGTACACGTGCTTAGTGGGTGGCCAAAACTAAAAAGTTACAGGTCATTTACGGGTAGAGCTCTTTCCAGAGGTAATGTGTTAAGATTGACGTTTATTTCATATACAGATTAGAGGTAATTTATTTAACTCTCCTGGTCAGCATGGGAATGAGTCAACAATTTATTTGGGCATGAATTAGATGATAAGGACGGAACTGTGCTAAGGAAAGCTGTTAACTAAGGGCATTCTATTCTGCTACATTTTGTCCATGATGCTTACTCAAAACCTCCTCCATTACACATTTTAACATTGAAAACATGGAAGCAGATAACATTTGATGTCAAGTTAGTTTTGGGCAGTCTGATCAGGAAAGGGTTAATAAATACAGGTAGTTTTAAGGCATAAGTGAATATAGGTCCCATGTGGTCTGCTGGCCAGTACCTTCAGGTTATGATTAATATTTGACTTTTATGTCAGGTGTCTGTGTTTTAGGTCAGCACAATGTCAGCTCAAAGCCAGCGAACGATCTCCACAAACCATTTGAACCTCACAGTTAATGTATCCATGAATTATTACCTAATACAATTTCATCTCAGGGACATCAGGTAATTTACTTGAGTTTAGCTTGCATCCATCATGTGTTGTTAGAAAGTGATGATTACATTTTTCATGTAGCAGCTGTTTTATAATTGACACTGTTTGGCCTCTTCAAGTTTAACGTATATTGTATAGTCCAGTATATAACTATGGAATTTGTGTGTTTGTAATTTGGATCCTTTGGTAAATCCTTCAACAGGTTATCTTGTGAAAATATTTGACATTCCTTTGTTTTTATTGACAGAAATTGTAAAATTAAAGTTCCAAAGTATATCATCAGGAACATGATTAAGTTTGTTCTCTTGTACAAACAAGCCAACTTGATTGAAGTTCAAACAATTTTCACCCAAGATTTACATTCTTTGGTCCATGTTCTGCTGGTCTGTTTGTGGTACGACTAAGTAGTTATAAATATGTAGACTTGTTAAATTGCACAGAGGAAACTCTATTATTCTGTCTGAAAAGCTATATAATTTCAGCAGTTCAACAAAGTTAGGGTGCATGTAGGCCTACTTAAAAGTAACATCATGTGGCCCACAGAGATACCAAACTTAGTTGTATCTAAAAACAATGGCTTATATCCTGAAAGAGGGAAATTGAATAATATAGAAAAATCTCAATTTTTTTATTAAAAAGGAGGAAGGTTGTTTTCATGTGATGCAGATCAAGAGTACCATGGTATAGATGATGGGGGGGGGGGAAGGATAATCACAGTTCATGAGGAAACTAAATACACTTTCATGGCTAACACTTTTGATTAAGACAATGATTCATCACAAGTAATTAAAAAAAGTGCAATCATGAGTAATGTTACAAAATTACTTCAGTTCGCAAAAAAAAAAAAAAAAATTGAGAATAGTGCATCATACAAATACTGCTTGGTGGCCCTGGTGCATGGTGCGGAAATTGATTTGTGGAGAAAGGTACTTACAGCATGCCTTTGTCCAGCTATACATGGACAAAAAGTGAATTCATGACATGGCAACCAGAAACTTGATCCAAGAAGCAATAAGCATATAAATGAGTGGGGCCAGTGCTTAGCTTTGATGGTTGATACTTAATTACAGTTTGCAGGTATCCTTTGCCATGCATGCAGGGACCATTCATTATTCATAGAAATTGTCAATTCATGAGTGCCAAGAATGAATTATCAAGTCTTAATTTGGTTTTGTCACACGAAATACCCATGATCTAAATATACCTCTGTTAAGTTATCTACATGTAATTGTGAAGTAATTTGCATGTCAGCTTTAGAGGGTAGTACATGGTGTCTACTGACCTTCAGGGGCATATGAAGTTTTGTAAGTTTGCCAAAACCATGTTTATAGTCCATATATCACATAAGTGGCACCATTTTTTGACATCACATGGTTTTTCAGTGTAGAGTTCTCTATTGTGTATTTTCTGAAGATCCTGTTTAGCTGTGATGGTACCTCAGCAAATGTTCCAAGTATATTTTTATCCTGTGGAAGATAAAGCATGTCTAAACATACCATAGGGATTTTTGTATTCCTGAAGATCCTGTTTAGCTCTGATGGTACCGCAGCAAATGTTCTAAGTATATTTTTATCCTATGGAAGATAAAGCATGTCTCAACATACCATGGAGATTTTTTTTTCTTTTCTTTTTTTTTTTTGCTTTGTTATCCCCCTGCCCACGAAGTGGGCGAAGGGATATGGTAATGGGCACCGTCCGTGTGTCCGTCCATCCTTCCGTCCTTCGGTCCGAAACAAATTTTGTCCGGCCCATATCTTCTACATTATTAATGCTACCTCTTCGAATTCTTTATGATGGGTAGACCTTAGGTAGTAGGTGTGCATAGGCATTGTTTTGTATGGCTAATTACTTGCATTAATTAATTATTTAACAAACTTTGTTAATCAAGACAAATTTTGTGCGGGCCATATCTTCTAAATTATTAATGCTAGCCCTTTGAATTTTTTATGGTGGGTAGACCTTAGGTAGTAGGTGTGCATAGGCATTGTTTTCTGTGGCTTATTACTTCCATTAATTAATTAATTAACAAAGTTCATTAAGCAAGCTCAAGATACAATACAAATTTTCTCCAGGCCGTATCGTCTAAATTTTTGATGCCAGCCCTTTGATTTTTTTATGGTGGGTAGACCTTAGAGGGGATATGGTAATTATGGGCACCCTCTGTGTGTCCGTCCGTCCGTCCGTCCATGATTACTGTGGGCGGGTGATATGGCTAGCGTCAGCGGCTACTTGTTTTGTTTTGTTTGGGAGGTGGTGTTTGTGTTTTGTTTTATTTCTTGAGTTATCAGGATCCAGTTATGTGCCAATGGGAAAAGTTACTGCAACAGACAGCAGAGAGAGAGAGAGAGAGAGAGAGAGAGAGAGAGAGAGAGAGAGAGAGAGAGAGATTTTATGTTTTTGTGTAACTTGGGGGGGGGCAATCTCTGTGTATTCAAAGTGTGCGAGAGAAATAAACACCCAAAGGTCACGATATAGAACAAATTTGAGTTTTCCTGTGTCTAAGTTGGTCATCAGTTACTCATCCTGTATTTTCATACATGTGTATCCTGGTGTAGTATGGGGAATTGCACAATGGTCAATGAATTGCCTTCATGTATGAAATTATGGTGGGATCATCACAGAACATTAATTTTGTTTCATGTTAACTGATTCCGTGGTAATTTGGTTTTGGCATTGGTAAATGTTTTCTTTGCACCATAGCAAGTCACACACTAACTGCTGTAGCATGAATCCTAGGCAATTAAAAATGAATGAATAAAATGTTAACACAAACAAACAAAAAAAAAAAACAAAGAAACAAAAAAAACACTGATATTAAACTATGAGCTTTTTTATTTTTTAATGAAAACTTTTGAGTAAGGAGTTTGATAATGCACCATATTCAATCAAACTGTATGTTGTAAACAGAATTCACAATACTGTCGTGGAATCAGTTGTGATGAGCTGGAACCTCAATGTTTCTTGTAGTGCTTATTTTGTTATAATGCAATCAAAGATGTACAGAAAGAACTCCCGGGTGTTTGCAGTGACACACAAAGTTTC
This sequence comes from Hermodice carunculata, assembly GCA_964020975.1. Taxonomy (NCBI): domain Eukaryota; kingdom Metazoa; phylum Annelida; class Polychaeta; order Eunicida; family Amphinomidae; genus Hermodice; species Hermodice carunculata. The sequence continues at coordinate 61,197,295 of OZ026613.1, forward strand.
CTCAGTGGATTATTAGTAACTCTAGGGCTCAGAAATAGCTTGGTCCTAATGGTTTTTAGTTTACATTTTGTCCAAAAAGATCGTTTTTTTTTTTTTAAGTGCACATGTACCAGTAAAAGTGAATGGTTCCACCAATATAAGGGTTAATAAATGTAGATGTGTTGAAAGTATGTAAAGCTATCTTGGTACATATGATTTAAATCTCTTTAACTTCATCAGTATACATGAACAAGTACCCAGGAGTTCTTTCTGTAGTATCTTTGATTGCATAATGCAATAAACATTACAAGAAACATTGAAGAACAAGGGTTACAGGTCCTCACAACTGATTCCATGACAGTATTGTGAATTCACAAGGTACATGAGTTCTGTTGCAAATTCCTACTCCTGCCTGAAACTGCCAGCAGATACATGTACCTCTTATGTACTGAAATGAGGATGGTGCTGTGGAGTGTTTTTAATCAAAATTTCAGTGTTCTTATACAAACTTTGGCATTCTGTCATTCCTGATTCTGGGACAATGCCATTTTCAGTACTTTGTACTGGCCCACATGCAGTTAACCATGTTGATCATGGTGTTCACACACATGTACCCAGCTGAACTATTCTTTTACATGAATGGGGATGTGGCCAAGTGGAAATGTGCATTTTCCATTTTCAGTCAGGCATTAAGTGCTGAAGGTTGCCAGTTCAAGACCTGGTCATTCTATGATCAGAACAAAAAAATTACACATTTTCTGATATCCCCTTAATGCTGGGTGCCTTTAGTCCCAGATTCTGGGACATTGCTATACATGTATACAGTACATGTACTTCGCATCTTCTATTTTCAGCGGGTTCAAGACCCAGCTCTTCTGTGGTCAAAAAAAAAAAAGAAGCTATTTCAGAGTGATAATTTGTACAACCTTTTATATCTGCCACAGTGGGGAGCATACTATAGTCGGTTGGAAGGGAGATCTGGAGATTTGAAGTAAATGCCAGATATCTTTGGACTGAATGGCAGTATGGTAGTACATGTAGGTACAAACAGGATTAATTAAATGGTGTTTAAACAGAATCAACATAAAACAATAGTAGGTAATAACAGTGACCCCTAGATACAGTGGTCACTTGTTATACTTTTCATGTTGAGAAGTAACAACTTAAGGTTCAATATAACTGTGAAGTCTGTGCTCTGTAAATATCACTGTGTGGTATATCCAACCAGTTTAGGGGTGGGGTGGAGGGGTCCGAGCATTTTTTCCAGGTGTTGTACACTCATTACATCTTAGATTGTATCATTAATTACACAGCAGACTTTGTCAGTTGTCACCAGTTACAATCACAAGTCACTTCACTTCTAATGATATACAAACATTTGTCTTTGAGTATCACAGCTGAACGGGTGACCTGCAGGCTCTGCATGGTTTCAGCTGTTAGTTTGGTAATGTACATATTCGTCTCATATCACCATGTGTGGCACTTGGCCTCTATCCTTATAAGTGCGTAGATCTCAGATCGCTGATAATGACACATAATAAGAATATTAACTCCACCAGGACTGCCAAGGAAACTTTCAAATTCCCACCTGAGTGTCCTGTACTTCTTATTGAAATTTTGGAGTAAATAAAAACATAAAATAAAAACAATGTTTTGAGGTAAACAATAACAGTGTTGCCAGCTTTGACCTTTTCATGAAATTTATTTTTACTTCCCAGGTACTTATGTTCTACCAGGGTCTTTGGTTTTGTATTTAAATTATAAGACAGATTTGTGAGAATTTTTAAAATCCTTGTCCTGCAGAACAATGTCACGATTTAAGATTTTATCTTCGAGCATCAAACTTATGTTCCTAGATGTAACATTTTCCTTTGAAAGTCTAAAGCCATATGCTCATACATGAACATGTACATGCATTGATCACTTACCTCCCACACTAAGATACTGAAACCTGAGTGTCTTTTACCCTGTATAGCCCTTTTCTAACAGAAAGAAAGCTGGTGTAGGCTCATTGGGGATGACATGGGTTAGCACTTGAGTGCGATAGCAACCTCTTTAATCATTGCATAAAGAATACAGAATTTTGGATCAGATACTTCTGGTACAGTGGCACCTTGGATAGTTCTACATCTGGTAATCTGTGGCTTGCCAGAGATTTGTGGTTCATAAAGTGACTTCATTAATTTTGTGTGGGTGACTGGTTTCCGAATAAGTGTGGGTGGAATCAAACACACACACACAGACAAAAAGAAATGCTTTGAACTGGTTGTTCATTAGAATCCAATGAAAGGAAAGTATTTAAATGCCTTATCCAAAAGATGTTAGCCATTACAGGACAGACTCGCAAATTCAAATAAAAAGACAACAACATAAGAAATTGCACTTTTTGTCTGAAAGTTTGTTGTTCACATATCTTTGCATGCAGTGGTTTAATCATTGTTTGCCATGGTTACAGTATACATGTAGTACAGAAGTTCAGTGTTCATTATTCACATGGTTGTGCCCTTAGTGGAGCCTAAGGTGCATGAAATAAAAACAAAACAATCACAAAAAGCAAGAACAACAAAAAATGCACAAATGTGTATGTGGTATATAACAGCTGAATATCAAACTAAACATTCAAAGCTACAATATCAACTTACTGCCATATCTTATTTACATGTTTCTGGTGTTTCTTTGGGTGGGTCCAGTGTTATGGATTTGTTTCATTATTATTAGGCTTGTAGTTGAGGGCATATAGTTTTGACATGTGTCTCATCTAGTACCTTCAATGTGTTGCACTTTTTAATTGCAATATTTGCATACTCTGTCTGGTTTTGATATAACTGGTCTGGAATACCTCCCCCAGATGACAACAAAGGCTCCAAGTCTTGAACATAGAAAAGGGGATGAGGGTAAAAACTGGTACAGAAAGTATTATATTCATTTATCACAGAGAGCATTGTCTAACATGCAAGAGGTAGGAAAATCCAGGAGATTTTTGTCACCAGAAAAGTGGGATGTATCCTGCTTTGTTGGTACACTTGGTGCCTGTTACCATTATACATGTATGGAAAAACTTGTTCACATTCAGTGTATCATCATGCATCTGTGGCATTTACAATGAATTTGAAGAAATGTTGTTTATTATAACTCAGAGTGCATAATTTTGCAGTTATTTTGTGGCTGGCAAAACTTCTCCTAATTAAGCACCCAAACTATTACTGATAAAGAGAAAGCAGCTGGACATAGGCTTGTACACACTTCTTTGTGAAGTACAAAACAATCACGAGCAAGGAACAACCAGGCTATTTGCTCAAAAGTGTGTGCCTCCAATAGTTACCGCTGATGTATTTTTCTTTCATCAGTCAATAATACTGCTTTAATTTATTTCCACTCCATAGAGTTCCTGAGTAAACAGTCATTTCTTTACAGCCCAATGATAAGATACCGGATAATAAGGTTCCTTTGTAGCTTACAGCTAAAACCACCTCTACTTTTCTGTGAAGAACTTGTTGAATTATGACACACAGTATAACCTGCAGAAATGCCCATTCATTGATATCATTTCCTAGGCATGTGACATGTGCTATTAATTTGTTCAATATGCTCAACAACTTAAAAAAAAAAGTTCCGTCTCCTGTTGCAGTTGACCCTCAACTTTTACAGAGGAAATGTCCAGTGTTAACACTTTCACGGTTAGGATAAGACTGATTCAACAGCTTTGCTTGGTGTGGGTTAAGTGGTTAATGCACAGCTAATACCAAGGAAAGTTGTTTATGTTGCCCTGGTGAGTGTCACCTGCCATTCTACCGTAATTGAAGCTGCTTTTTTAATGTGTCATTTAAGTAAAAATATTGAAGCAGATGATGTTTTGCATCAAGGTGTTGTGGTGCCATGTGAGTGAGAAAGGGTTAACCACAGCTTGCAAACATTATCCCTCCATCTCAGTCACCTCTTGGATAAGTTTGCATTCATTAGAATAATGCAGCCCAGAACATTAATTTGCATACTCTCTTACTTTTCCCTTGCCTCTTTACCTGGACATTTAAAATGGGCCAAGTAGCCCACAGCATTGCACTGGTTAATTGTAGGTTAGCATCCTTTTGCCCGTGGGCTTTTCATGCATTTTTAAGTTGGTACACACAAAATCAGAGGTTTTACCTGCGTTGATCCCAAGTATTATAGCTTGGCTTTGTTGATATGGGCGACTAAGTGCTTCTATTTTTGGGAACTTCAATGTTTGACATCTAAATAAATGGTTCAGTATAATACAGAAATACTAAGAATTGTACCAACTTTCTTATTTAAAAATACATGTAGGCAGCATGGTAAAACTTTAACTGAGAATAAGTGAGAATTGGGTTAAAGTACTGTTATGCTCACACGGAGGTTAGGTACAGGTCACTATATTTGTGCTGTCTGACTACAATATGTCAGTGCATGACCTCTATCAATAAACAGGATAATAAATAAAAGAAAAACAGGATTTTAGTTTGCAGAGGGAGGGAGAGAGAGAGGGAGAGACAGATGCCTCTGGGGAGAAAAAAAACAGCTGAAAACACAACAATGTGAACTACAATGCAGATGAGATTCACTGTGTATGTGGGCAGATTCCACACATTGACACCAGAAATATAATGGAAATTTTGTCCCATCTACATTATGTACATCAGCATGTCATGTCAAATATGAAATACCTTCTATGCTAATCACTGATATATCTTTCTTGCTGTCATAAAGGAGAATTTTAAAATTCTTATTCACATCATTCTGCTTGTACCAAACTTGACCAGTGGTCTGGAGATATTCTGTTTTTCTCATGAACAACATTTTAAAATTAGGAGGAGAAAGTTTAAGACCTTTCAGAATGGTTTCTCATCCGAAAATTGTGTTGTACAACAGAGCTGGGTTGTCTGAGGACACTAGATATGCATACTTTACATGACCATTTAACTCTTTTCTTGCTAGACATTTTGGACACACATATTGTAAATTTTAAGTTTTTCTTATATCATATTATTGTTATTAATATGCACAAAAAATACAAATGATATTGTACATTACATTGGGAACCAGTCACCAGAATCAAGCACTCAAAGTGTGTCAACATCAATTTTACCATTAGGTTTTATGCATTATGATCATCATAAGTGGCCAAGGCATGTATCTTGTGTACAGTGATGCAGACAAAGAGTTAATCATGTTGTATGATTTTTTTACAACATTATCATTAATGAGTACATGTATATTTTTCTGCAGGCGTTTGATGTGGCCCTAAGAGAGTTGGACATCCCGGCCTTGTTGGATGCAGAGGACATGGTAGCAATGCGGGTACCAGACAAGCTGTGTATTGTCACCTATGTATCACAGTACTACAACTGTTTCAGAAATAAACAGCCAGGTAAGACTACTGCAGCAACTGTGCTGCAGTATTGTTTATTACTTGTTTTTGTTCATCTACCACCTGTCTGTAAACTGGTTTGTTCGTTAGATTTGTTGGTCAAAGATAAAAAAAAAGGTATAGACACATTTATTTCACATGGATTGTGAAGGAAGTAAAGCATTGACTTATCGAGTCACTCTCCATGGCACAGATGTTGGCGTATACCTCCTACTTTGTCTGTGTTGGAGGAAACTGAAGAATTCAGAGAAAACCACCATGCACAGTTAAAGTTGTAGGAACTTTCTCCAAATGCTTCCCAGGACGAGAATCAAACCCGTGTCGCAGAGGTGAAAGGCGAGCGTCTTACCGCTCAGCCAGCTGTGCAACCATGAAAAAGCAGCTGTGGCTGACATGTAACTTGCCATGTTTTTTTATTTTTTTTTTTTTTTTTTTTGTACAACATACAGATATCCACCTCTTCAAAATACATGTACATATGGACAATTGGTTACATGGTATGATAGTCTTGTCATGTGCATATGAGAGAAACAGTTCTGTGATCAAAGCTATTGTATTAAAATTTCAGATCTTGAAACTTAAAATGGAAGGCTTATGGTTTGATTCTCAACAGCACTTGTGAAAATTCTAATTGAATTGAGTCTCTCAGTTATTACTGTAATTAGATGGCTTGTGGAACAACAACATATCATATATTATTGCACAAGTCTCCCTGGTCATCATATATTCAAACATAATACAATGTATGCATGTGAAACTTCATATAATCCATGAGTAATCTTAGTCTGAGTTCCAAATTACAAGATCTTTAACTGTTTCATTGGTATGGATTCAATTTTTTTCTGAGCTAAAATCTAATTTTTCCAAGAAAGAGGCACATGTGTATTTCATTGATGGAAAAATTGGGGGGAGGGGGAGATGAAAAGTTGAGCTATACTTGTAACTTGGCTCATGAAACTTGAAGTAAATGTACATGCCATAGATGCCTTGCCCATACTGACTTGCTCTGTTTGTGTACTCGTGGTCTCTTATCCTGTCACAAAAAATAGAACTTTTTCCTATGTGTTAACTCATGTCATGAGTCTAATTCAGCTCAACTCAATAGCATACAGTTTGCTGTACAGGATAGGTTGTATAAACACGTCATTAAGGAACTAGTGCTGTCATACATGCACTTCGAAAGGTCATAGAAGCAGCACACTCATGCTTGTAAAATGTCTCTGAGCTGACAAGATATCAAGCGAACTGCAGCCTATCCATTTGTCAACTTTGAGGGAAAAATTATTATCACATTCTGTAAGAATCAAAAATCATTTACTGAAGACATGTACCGAGTATTTAAGATGAAATACTGCAAACATACAGCTGCAATGTAGTTTATCAGGGATATGTGTACTGAGTTGACATCAGCAAATACTGGCAGTAAGGCCATAAAGTCTGAGTCAAGTTGATCCTGCAACACTAGTAGAATAAAGATGAAGTACAATGTACAGGAAAACTAGAGAGGCATATCTTATCCTCAGATGAACATTTTATCTTGAATTTTCATTATGTGTGATAGCTTATCATTTTAATCCTGGAAGCAGCCACAATAAGGAAGGTGGTCCCAGTATGCTGATACAGGTAATAACAATGTTCTCCAGTACAAGGTACAAAAAATAAGAAAATTTATAAATAATGGCTGGTACAAAGAGAAAAAAAATAAAGGACTTCCAGTACACAAGCATAGTCAATAAAAATCACATTCCTCAATGAAACCAAAAAAATATTACAAGTAACTTGTATAATTGCACAGGTCAGTTTGGTAGTATACCGTACCACCTGTACATACACAAGCTGGTAAGATTGGTCTCACAAGACAGGTGGCCTCTTTAGGATACATGCTAGGTTAGCAGTGACTTTCACACATTGTTACATGAAACCCTTAATTCATATGCAAAGTGAGATGAAGTACATTTTCTGAAAGCTGACTAACTAAAGATTCTGTTAATTGCAATTTTATAATGTTAGTTTATGGCAGTGTTTACATAACAATAATACAAAAGATTATCATAATTTACCACAAATATGCATTCAGTTTTGAAGGTGGGGACCTCAAATCTGTAGTAAAGTAAAGTTTATGCAACAAATCAAAAGAGAGTGTCTCAGATTTTAAAAATTTTGGTGCCATTTTGTTATCAGAGTCTGTTAAAAGTAGCTTTCCTCTGATGTGTCATCATTGTAACTTCTGCATGAAAGTCCATTTTTACCTGGCCTGTCCACAGATGGATACCAAGCACATAGGAAAAACATCAGGGGTCGTTGAATTTAGGACATTTGGCCAAGAAAGTCCAGGGAAAAGCCCATGACCGTGAACTTAATTAAACTTTGTGCACTTGAGCCTGTGAACTGTGGATAAATGCAAAATTTAAATGAATGTGGCATCTCAAGATATGTTACCAGAAGACAAGTTTCACAATGATTAGACATAAAAAATGTGACAATGAATGCTTCAAAATTTTGGAATGAATAGTACCCCCCCCCCCCCCCCAAAAAAAAAAAAACAACAAACAAACAAACAAACAAAACAAAAACAAAGAAACAAAAAAATACTACTACCTCTACTGTGACTAATAATAATCATATTCATAATAAACAGTTGTCAATTGATTGAAATGTATTTTTGCGTGATTTATCAAAACACAGTTGCATGTACCAAAAGCACTATCCTCGTAGTATATTCCTTGTAAGCAAGCCAGTTCAAAGATGGAATAGTCTGCACAATGTGAGGAAACTTATGCATGTCATATGAATGTATCTGTGATATGTTGTGTGTTTAGAAAATACTTCCACACATCTCACACTTATGCATGGGTATCAGTGCTTTGGTTTTAAAAGCTGCTTATCACTTTTAATACAATTTCCTTTTGACAAGTGCAAAGCACACTCTGCTTGAGCTATTTTCTTACCTTTTTCTGTCGCCATCATACAAACTGAAGTGAAAAAATTAGGGGCCACAGTGTTGCACATTTAGGTCAGGTTGACAACCTGTGTTGGTCAAAATTGCATGAGGTGATGGTTAACATTCAATGCCTGTCTAGAATTTAGTTTGAAATACATAGTAATTATATTATTGTACATTTAGGTAATTAAATTGACCAGCTGGCTTTAATTAAACTGCAGTCATAATTAATACATGTTGTAACAGTGCTTCAAATTAGATTTACAGAGATTTTTAAGTGAGTTGAAGCAGGTGACAATACATGGATGGCGAGCATGATGATCCAGTGGTAGCTTTTTGTATGCTGGTGTGACAGGCACAAAACAAAAACAGTACCCAGCAGTTAGACTTGCTATCTACTGACACACATAAACTGCTCACAGAGCGAACATAACTCATCCACCATTATTAGCATAATTTCCAGGGGTTGATATTTCAGCAGTAAATAAAACACATTGAGACACATAAGGGTTTAACAACGGTGTATTGTGAAACTCCCTAAAATTGAGTTTGCACATATACAAAGCTTGTTTGGTAGCATCAATATAAAGCAGTAGAAAAGGATTAAAAATAGTATTGGTCACGTACACGTCAATGATTTAGACAGATTTTGTGACTGATAGTGTGGGAAAGCGGAGGACCTGTGGCAAGTGGACACAGGTACAAACCAGACTGTGGTACCTTCTGTCATGGCACTCTCTCTCTCTCCTGCTCAAGGGGTTGTTGTATTGAGTCGAGTGTAACAATGACAGGCCAATCAATGAGCTACTCACTTGTCAAAGGAGTAGAAGTCTTCTATGACCTGAGGACATGAAAGTTCAGCTACCATCTCACATTCTGACATTACACTACAGTATCTTTTGTATTTGGTCTCAAATACGTAATTTTTATGTTATTTCCACAATTGTGGGTGAGGACACAACAACAAATTTCTTGAAATTATTTAAAACGTAAGGTACTCTTTTTGACCATACAAGTTGAGCAAAAGGTGAATGAAAAGTTGACTATGATAAGACTTTTTCAACAGGATCAGTATTGACAATATGTCTGGATTCTTGTCTTGTAGTACCTCAGGGCTCTACTGTAGTACACCAGGCTTATAGAAAGTTGCTATGAGAAGACACTCTGGAATGCTTTCATGTTGTTTAGAACATGTAAATTAACTCAGGTTGACTCATTGAATAAGGGCAAGGGTGTTTCCATGAATGGTCATTTCCACAATTCGTGTGTTTTACTGGCCATGAAGTTTTACATGTATGTCAAAATGTTGCAGCTCTTCTGGTCATTTTTTTTCACTTTTTTTTTCACTTTTTTTTTTTCATTCTGGACTGCAGTTTTGTAACTAAACTCTACAAGACTGACTCTTCTGTATCATTTCCCCAGCAACCCCAAATATGCATCATGAAAGTAGCCTATGGTGATCTGTGTTATGAGTTGTCATCAAGTCACTCAGTGCACTCTGCCTGTCTTTGATATTTACACTGTATGTGTAGCAGGTGCCAGTTGATATTGGAAACAACCACCACCACTATTTCACCCCTTTTGTTCTCTAGGACCCCAATCTTTGACATGTTTGATTATCTCTGTAAATCTCATTTTGACTCTATATTTTGTTCTGTTCTGTTTTGTTCTGTTCTGTTGTATTTATCAATAAAAGTAGTGTGTGTGTGCGTGTGAGAGAGAGAAGAGAGAGAAGAGAGAGAAGAGAGAGAGAGAGAGAGAGAGGGAGAGAGAGAGAGAGAGAGAGAGAGAGAGAGAGAGAGAGAGAGAGAGAGAGCTACAACTTCTACACTTTTTAGGCCTACTATTATTTGTTTTGGGGTTAGGGGTTAACTAGAAGAGGGAGGGAGAAGAGGTGGTCCAGAGGGATACTCATTTGGTGTAGAGCAATAAAATTGAACTGATTACATAAATGTTGTTCTTAACTGGTTACGTGTGTATGTGTACATGTACATGTAAAAGACAAACAAAGGAAGATCGACATTATATATATATATACTGTAGTTCTAGAAATTTTCGCACGTGTTTAATTTCGCGCAAACTCATTTTTTCTGAAATTACAGAATTTTCGCGCATTTTAGTTTCGCGCAATCCAATGCCAAACAATGTAGTGAAATACAATGCAACTTATTTTCGCGCATTTTAATTTCGCGCTTTAGGTGGTAGCGCGAAAAGCGCGAAATTAAATCGAGCGCAAAAATTTCTAGAACTACAGTATATATATATATATATAACTTTTTTCTTTCACCTTTTGTCTTTGTTTGAAAGATCATCATTTCATAACTGCGTGATACACTTTGAAATACAAAATAAAACTTTTAGCTTACAGTAAAATATTAACATGATAGCAACAAAGCAGTCATGCCAGACTGAAGAGACATCTGGTGGTCACCATGCTAATTACACCTACCAGGTTTGATAGCATGGCTGGTAACAGCAGCTGGGCCAACTGTTGCAAAGTCACACCATGCACTCACCCATGAAAAGGACCGTAGAGATATGTTAAAATCATAGACCTCTACACACAGAGTGAAACTTGTAAAAATGTTTCAATGTCATGCATGGGACTGATACTAATTACTAAACAAACAATTTAAAAGGTATACTCCAATATACAGTTATTTGCAAATTAGTCATAGGCAGAGAGGGTGGGGAGTTTTAACAACTCTTTCATTGTGTATAGATCAGAGGAAAATTTGTTGTAATGACCACATTATCTTAAATTCTATGTTACATGGAACATTAACTCATGCACAGAGATTACCTGTTATTACTACTACAGTTTCAGATATGTTGATGTCATGTGGCTCACAGATTATTTTTGTTTTCCTTCTTTTCTTTTTTGCGACTCTGCTAGACTCTCAAGTTCACCGAGACATGATTACACAATACACTAAGTGACAAACCTATACCATTGGATTGTGACTAAGTAAACAGCTTTCCTTGGCATTGGTTGAGCCCAACCCTTGCACAGGAAAGCTGCTGTACCAGGGCATCCGTTTTGATGGGACTTTTCTACAGTTCTTATTCAAATTGGGGGTACATTCATGGTGAAATTGATAAAAAATAGTGAGCTGGTGATATGTATTAAACTGTACCAGCTGGCTTTGGTTGTTTGGAGTGAGAAAGGGTTAACAAAACATGTACCATTGACATACATGTCTATATATGATATTACATCCATTTCCCAACTGCATCATTGTCAGACAATCTGTTCCAATGTTGAAGCTTTTGTTATTCCAGGAATGCATTCATTTTTTAAAAGATATATCTCATAGTCTGCAAAAGAGCCAGTGCAGTTGGGTTATTAAGTTACATGTACTTTGCCTTCATTTCTCATCGCCATCATTCAGGATGTATTGAGTTTGTCTATAACTTTGAATAGAGGAGTCTCAGAGTCTCTACTCCACTGTATGACTCACCCAGTTACAATGTGTCTAATGGTATCATTTATGCCTGTCCATTCTCTGTCTGCCAGTCACTATATCAGAGAAGAGTCTGAATTATGGCAATGTGAACAGTACATTAGATAATTAATAACACAAATGTGTCCATGAGAGTATAGGATGTTATCATAACCACATACAAAAAAATACAGTTCCTCTTTTAATTGTGACCATTCTTGGGAAATTCTTGTATTCAGAGACTCTGATAGAGCTGTGTATTGAAATCTGTGTGCATATATGTATGTGTATACAAATATGTATATTTATGGCAGCCTGGAATATAGATTGAAATAACTTACAGTGATGGAGAGGCAAATAGAATATTCAGAAGAAACTGAGTCACATTATATAGCAATTGAGAACAAATTGTCTTAAAATATACTCATGTTATGATTCTGATAAATGTATGCATATCAGATTGAGTGGCTAGTATCATGATACAATAGGTAAGGTCAAGATCAAGTGGTTCATGTGGGCTCTCAGTAGAGAGCTCTGTAGGTAGGCTGCTAGGTATGTGTATTTCCAATACAATGGTACCTGCTATTTAAGACCACTCTTAATGCCAGCCAGACAAAAATGGTCACATATAACAGGTGGTCTTTTACTGCAGGTAATTTTACTTTAACATAGAATCTTATAGGAATACACACCTCTAGCTGGAAAGAATTTTGTGTATTGGGTTGTGTATTCAGCCAAATACACATACATGTACAGTTGTTAATTGCGATGTATCCTATACTCTTCATGACACCTATGCAAATAAAACTTAGACATGGAAGGGATGGCACCAGACATTTACTATGAAGACTTCAAATAAAGTATCTTTTGCAAGAAAAAAAGTTCTTTGTGGAGAGTTTTCTCATTAGAAGGCCATTAGACTGAATCACTGCTTTGTCTATAGCAACCCCTTTCAGCTTGAGAAGTAACAGTAGCTAGTTTTAAGCCTCCACTAAGTTAAAAAGGTATATATATAAGGTTTGCTAATATTTTTTCAATATACATAAACAGGAATATGACTTGCATTTTATGTGTGGGTGGGGGGAGGGAGTGTTTTGTTCTGGATTTGTTTAAAAATTAAACATTATACTGGGTAACTCAAAAGTAGTCAGTATAAACTTTATTATTGCAAAGATCAAAGTTTAAACCCTTAGTGCACATTTTTTTTTTTTTGTGTAAATTAACATTCATTCAAAATACTGCATATTGTATGTTTGTGCATTCATATATTGTTGGCTTTTGTGTATTCACAGCTGGAGGTCCAGGTGAGAAGAGGCCTCTTAAGAGACAGCAAACGATGCTCCCTCCATCACCTACACCTGAGGCAAAGCGCATGACCACAGACAACATGCATAAGCAGTTACAGGTAAGCTCACAATACCTAGCAGAAAACTTTACGTTCTTTTTCTACAATCAGGCACTTTTTTGTGTATTTTATAGTGGTAAATTTGAAGGAATGTTTTGAAAAAAGTTAACCCAGTTTGCATAATTTTGCCACAGAGTGATGAGCAGATTGTGTTCATTACATAAACAGTTGTCTGTAAATACAGCTTAGATCAAGCCTGTCACTAAGCAATCTTCACTGTAGGGTAGTTATGGGTGATCACAAATATGAGCAGAGGTATCAACTTGTACTTTGAATAGAGAATAAGGGTGACAATGTTTTCATCATTCACATGTATGTATAGTGTAAATATAGTGTGAATAGATATTTGTTGAGCTTAATTGTTCACAAGTTTGTTATGTCCTCGTCGTACTAAATTTGTCTCTGTCAGAATTTTCACAAAATTATAACAGAAAATGATAACAAATGTTTTAAGAAGAAATGGTTTATCATGTCAGTTGTGACCTTTATTTGACAAATAGGGAAATATGTGTACACTGTATACATTGTATGAATGTATAATTCAAAACTTTACAAATAGCAATGTAATATCAACCTAAAATGGAAACTTTACAGACCAAAATCTGAGTAAATTCACCATGTTTAGTGAAAATAGTGTGCCGGGCACACAAAAAGAAAACTGCAAAAAAATTGACAATAGTGCCAAAGATAAAAAAGGTTACCTTATGGCTATGAATAAAGTAAATAAGCAAATTACTGGAGCACAAATTACTCACAGACAGACAGTCTGCTGTCAATAATGGCTATGTTTTGACCACTCAGAGACAGCTAACATTATAGGACCCAGATACTTTGATGGTGAGTTAGAGTGTATGGGAGATGCATGGCTTAATTGACATGCTATTAGGTAGCTGACACAGTTGCCATGTTATGTGTATGTCATCACCGTTTTTGTCACTGGCAGTTTTCCCATGCTTAGGTATGTTTTATTTCTAGAGAAAAAAGCACTTGCTATGGAGGTCACAGTACAAGGAATGGTTATAAATGAAGAGAGTTATATTATTAAAGTGTAAACTGTATTAACTTCATCAACACATGTTTTTCATAATTAGTTTATGTAACAAATGATCACACTTAGGAACCACACCAATAGAGCATTCACTTATACGATATATTTTATCACCAACTTACACTCACTGCTTGATAAAGTATCGGAACCAAACCAGCTTTACTTCTGTTTTACTTGAATTGATTCGAGTGCATCAAAAATATACTGCTTCTTTCAGCATGAAGTTCCAGTCAGCCTTTAGTTGAATGATTTTTGTTTCTTGGTTCATATTATCTGTGTAGGCACTAACTTATGGGAAGTTTTATTTCTTGTTCACATTTATGTAAAAGTTAATGTAACTGTAGTATTTAACACCATTGTGGCATTTGCTGCTTAAATTGGCTATAGAGATGGGCATAAATTATTGTTCAAAAGATAATTGTGGTTTTTAGCTCTGGTGACCAAAGGTTGCAGAGCTTATGCGACTGCTCATGGTCGCAAAGCTTATGTGACTGCTCATGTCTGTCCGTCCATAAACTTTTGCTTGTTAACATGATACTGTCCACAGATTTCAAGTTAGCCCAATATAACTTTCAGGACTGGTAGGGTGTATGAAAATCTAGGCCCCTTTTGATATTGGTAGTGCCACCTACATTATTATGTAATATAGGGGTCAAAATGTGAAAATCTTGTGAACACTCTAGCATCTTTAATTTTTGGTGGATCTTCACCAAATGTGGTGGGATTGTGGGGGAGGTCAAAGTTTAATTGACTAATGATACTAGTGGCACCACCTGTAATTTGATGGAAATTATTAGCCAAAATTTGTTTTAAGATTAAAAATTCCATATCTTGAAAAGTAATAGGATTAAACTTGCCAAATTTATAGGATATATAGACAATGCCCAAAGCTAGAATTTTATATTGAAAGAGGTGATTTTGTAATGGCAAGGTGTAGTTTGGACATCCATGGCAATGTCAGCAGAGCACCAGGCGTACGAGCCTCTTGTATACATTAACTGGGTGAACTTGATCTTCTGTACCAAGGTCACTGAGGACATAAAGTTAAGGACTCACTGATTGTTGTCTTGCACATGCAAGAATATCCATCACATGGATTGCACAAATAAGCTATGATTACATGTGGAGCAAAGTGCCATCTGGTGGACATTTTATGCACTAAATTTGCATAAGCTTTATATGTTCAGAAGCCACTTGAGGACTTGCAACTTTGAAATGAACAGGTGCAATATGGCCACTGTGCTAGTAGAGTATTAGGCCCATGGGCCTCTTGTCATGACAGTTGAGACCAGCTGAACCAGAATGTCATGTAGCATCCTTATTTTAAAAAAAAAAAAAAAGTCATTTATTCCATCACTGTCAAAACAACAGACCAGCACCCAAACATCAACAAGTAACACCTGGTTTTGAACCATTCTTTACAAACAGTTGTCATATAGCCACCACCCACAATGGAGCAAACAACATTATTGCTATATTCATGCTTATCTCAATGATGCTGATTGTATGCAGAGGTATGACAAGTGATCACACATTTACTGCAAGGTTGACAAAGAAATCAAGAAAAGAGAGAGAGAGAGAGAGAGAGAGGGTTTTTTCAGGTGCTTGGAAACAGTTCTAGGGATCTTTACAAAGTATAGTTCAATGAAAAATTGAAGAATGGTAAAACTGATCTTTTCATCGAGGGAAAGCTTATAAAACATTTATGATACAGAACATGGTTCAGGGTCTTTTACAGATATATTTACAGTTGACTTCAATCTACAGAAATAAATATGAAAAAAGGTATCAATAAACAAAACATCAGTATTATAAACGCTCCATTATTGTGTACTTTTATTTAACCCACTCCTGGTCAGAGTACAACTGAGTTTCCGTGGCACAGGTTGGGTGCCATGCACGCAACCCATGTCAAAGGAAAGCTATTGACCTAGGACATGTCATTGTGAATGGTCTTACATACAAATCTCCATAAAAATGTTTTCTAGTAATGAGAAATTTAAGTAAAAATGTTAAGGCAGTTGACAATTTATATCTGAGCGCTTTTGGGTGATTTAAGTGGGAAAAGGTTTAAGTTCCCTTAAGCAGTGGCTTCCATGTCACATTATGAGTTTGGCCCATACTGTTGATCTGATGTAAACATGTGATAAATAATTTGTATGATTTCAAAGAATCAAGGATTTCTGAGTTGTACCTGCAAGATGTGAAAACATGTTGTTTTGGAAATTGTGAGATAAGATATGTGGTTTGTGATAATATTGAGATCTACCACTTGTATCTTCAGAGCACGTCACCTGCCACGAAAGCAGAAAACACAAGCACCAGCACAGCACCACAGAAGAAACAGGGCACCCTGGGAGATACATGTGCAATATGCAAGGAGAAAGTGTACATTTTAGAGAGACATTTCTGTGAGGGCAAACTCTATCATAGACGATGTTTCAGAGAGAGACAGAAGTCAGCACAGAGAGATGTTTTTGCTGCCTTGCGTGCAAACCAGGAAGAAAACACCGCCACAGGACAAAATCTCAACACGACATTTTCTATGGACACCTCAGAGTCTCATCCACCTAAGACTAGCACCCCATACACAGGAACACAGGCAAGGGAGAGAAGGCATGGGGCAGGTGCATCACCCACACGCGTACAAATGCGAGACCATGGTGCTTCTAGTGGTAGTCCTTTCAGACAAAGTCATGGTGCTTCCACAGCAGTTACACCAAGTACAGAGAACATGACAGGGACAACTATGGAGCAACCAATTCTTTTTACACCCGTAGAAAAGTCCCAGAGTGAGGTACAAAGTGAACAGAGGCTGTTGTCAGGGTTACTTAAAACTCTTGCGGGTGTCCGGAAAAGTGCCACACCTGCTCAAGATGGTAAGACCGAAATATCAGTATCCAGTACAGGTGTAAAGACAGGTCCAGATATGCATGAACAAACTCCCACATCACCAAAATCAATACTGAAAACAACTACTGTAACCACACCTAAATCTATCTTGAAAAATTCCAACCATGCACCAAAGCAGCCAGAAATTACGGACACTGATGTCAGTTCTAGACACAAAGACATTTCTAGCAGGACTGGCAATGTAGCTAGTAACAGAATGGACACTAGAAGTGGTATGGAAAACAAACACATGTCTCATAGTCCCAAAAGTGGAAGAAGTGCATTTGCATTATCTGACTCGAGTGATCCCACAAAAAAATCCAATGAGATAAGTACAAAGCCTATTAAAGAAGAACAAAAACCTGCATGGCAGGTGGAAGCTGAGAAGCGAATGAGGGCCAGAGGAGGAAAATATATAGATCCTGAAAACAAAAAGGAAATTGCACAAGATAATCAACCAAGTGCTCAAAACACTGCCTTGACAAACACCAAAATGGATATTGAAAATGTGTCTCAGAGTCCCAGAGCCAATAAAAAGACAGTCCTGTCGGGCATTACTAAAAACACACGTAGTGCAGTGATTGTTTCGAAAGATACTGATACACAAAAAGACAGTAAGTTAGAACTAAGTAGATCAAAGCAGAAGGAAGGGAGAGTAGAAACTTGTGTTAAACAACCTGAACATGTTGATGGCAGCAAGGGAGACACAAGCTTGGATAAACCAATGTGGCAGATAGAAGCAGAAAAAAGACAGAAGGCCAGGGGAGGGAAATATGTAGATCCAGAGAAGAAAATGAAAGAAACAAGAAATGACGATAGCTTTTTTGAAGGCCTGAAAATTTCTGTTATTCCATCAGTAGAGGAGGATGCATCAACAGCAGCAGACATACAACAGGTTGAGATCAAGGTAAATGGACATGGCAGTCCTAAACCGGCTGAGCTAAAACAAACTAAGACTAGTCCCAAGACTGAGAAGTGGTCCCCAGTAGAAACAAAATTGCAACACAAAGGTAAAAAGGATGATCAGAATACAGAAAGTAATGGTCGGCCAAAAGTGGCCAAGACCATTATAGTGTCGTCCAAGACAGATTCAGATGAAGATGAGGAATGGCCCCCAAAGAAAAGAAAACAGCCGGAGAAAAATAAAACTGTCAAAACACAAGAAACAAAGGAAGATAAACAAAGAAAATCATCTGATGATTCCTTGGACATTGTTGAAATTGTGAAAAAACAGCTGGGCATGACTAAACCCAAAAGGGAGAATAATAGAATTACTGAAACAAGGCAATCTGATGAATGGACTGTAGATTCTCCCAAGTCAAAGATTCAACCAGTATCTACAGTTAAGGAAACCACTATGAACTCTAAAGAGATCCTCAGACGAAAAGACAATCAGGGATTAACTACCCCAGCAAAATCACCAAGGGAAACCAAGGTGACTTCAGTAGAGATCCTTGGACAAAAAGACAATCAGGGATTAACTACCCCAACAAAATCACCAAGGGAAACCAAGGTGACTTCAGTAGAGATCCTCAGACAAAAGGACAATGAGGGATTAAGTACCCCAGCAAAATCACCCAAAGGTCAACAAAATGGCATTTCAGAAAACGATTCTAAAGCATCATGGCAGAAGGAGGCAGAAAGAAGACAAATTGCTCGAAATGGCCAGTACCCAGATCCAGAACATAGCAAAAAGGTGATAAGACCTCCAACAGTTTTGTTGCAGTCCCCTACATCTCCACCATCCCGTCAGCTCAGAAAGATTGTACCAGACACAACGTTTCGTTTCAGCAGTTTTGATGATAATAGTGAAGACCTTGGTAGTCCCATCATGACAGATGAAGGACAGTTCACAGAGATGCCAGTAGATGTGGATTTCCCACCAGAACCACCACCACCTCGTAAACCACAGAGATGGATGCAGTCAGATCCAGCCAAGTCGACCAAGAACAGGCGGGCACCACCACCTCCACCATCAGAGCCAGTCAAAAGAAGGGTTAGTAATTTGCTCTGAAAATATACATTGTTTTGTCACTGTAATTTTGTTGTGAAATATGTTGTACATCTGTACCCTTTATTTTGAAAGTGCTTTCATTACAACACTAATTTTGTTTAAAGAAAGTGACTGTACCACAACACCAATGTTTTGTTGATTTAAATGTTAATATGTTTTTGCATTTATCACAATTACATCCTTTCACCTGAACATATATTTTATTCATGTGTCAGTCTCGGTGAAAGAATGCCAATAATTATTCATCGTCTGGGACATATAGCCACCAGACAATCTAAGAAGCCTGTTTATCCCACAGGGACACTGCCTGATTATGCTGATTTCCAGGTTCAATTGCATTTTTTTCCCGTTCAGCATCATAACTGGAGAGCCCCGTCCCTTGTGGTTGCTGCAGTTATCATCTTGGTTGCCATGATCTTCGCCACCTTGATTACTTCTGTCATACCTACCCATGTAGTACCTTTCCAAGACCCAGTCCCTACCCTGGCACAGCATGAAGTAAGGATGGACGTGGTCTCAATCCCAGGACTCATTCACTTATTGAAGTTAACATTTGTGGAACAACTAATACAGTAACCTTAATCAACCTTGCCTGACTTATATATCATGCATCATCATCATCATATTTATGTAGATTAATATGTGTGGTTGTCATTGCTGTGGTACTGGTAGATTAGTTTTACATGGAAAAAATGGGTGTGTCTACATGGAAACATAATGTACAGACAATATATGTGCACATCTAAGTTCTAACACATTGCATGTAACAAATGGAGGCTGGGGAATATTATTCATGTATGCCAAGAAGTGCTAAGAGCCAATTATCTAAAAATACAATGAAACCTTTATCAGAAAATACCTTTCCATGTTGGAAGAGGAGTGCTCATTCATAAGAATGAAAATTGAGGAATGACCAAATTTCAATGTATACGGGATCCATGAATATGGTCAAGAGGCTGTGTTACCCAAAGTGCTGAAGGGAATGGTTGTAACCTACATTTTTTGCTGGTCATCCCTAGAAATATTGGCACAATGCCTAAAAAAAACATTGTCTGGAGTCTCAACAAATTTTTGTCAAAATTGTATGCTTTGATGGACCAGATGATTACTGAAAACTAGCTTCCCTCATGACAATTTTGCATCTTTTTATGAATATTTCAAAGTATTTATTTGGATTCTGTCTGAGTGCCTCTCCTGCAGATGACATTATCAAGAGAAAGTTGGGCCACTCTTTGCCATATTTTTATCAAAGATATACCTAAGAGTGGACCAAAGCTTTTACTCAAAACTGGGTGCCGATAATCGTTTGATTTTATTTTTTATGCAATGTTATTATTTACTTTTTTTTTTTTTTTTTTTTTACATCAGAAGACTCATCAAATCATCATTAGAGACATACCTTATGACCAGAACCCCATTGGAAACTAGCAACTTCTGATTTTTTTTTTTTTTTTGTTCATTTTATTGTAATGAGTTTTTAAAGTAAACCATTGTGACAGAAATTATGCATGCTGTCTCAACTTAAGAAACACAAGCTATAGGATGTTTTCTGAATGAGAATTTAGGAACTGTTTGTGAAACTTGGAAGTTGCAGGCAATTTAGTGCTGGGCCTACATCTGTAGCCAACTAATTCATTTGTACCATGTTGACCTACAGGTCAAGGTCATAGCAGGTCATAGCAGGTCATGCATTTATTTTATTTATTTTTTTATATTTTATTTTATTTTATTTTATTTTATTTTATTTTATTTTATTTTAATTTGTTTTGTTTCGTTTCGTTTCATTTCATTTCATTTCATTTCATTTCATTTATTTTATTTTATTTTATTTTATTTTATTTTATTTTATTATTTTATTTATTTTATTTCATTTCATTTCATTTATTTTATTTTATTTTATTTTATTTTATTTTATTTTATTATTTTATTTATTTTATTTTATTTTATTTTATTTTATTTTATTTTATTTTTTTATTTTATTTTATTTTATTTTATTTTATTTTATTTTATTTTATTTTATTTTATTTTATTTTATTTTATTTTATTTTATTTTATTTTATTTTATTTTATTTTATTTTATTTTATTTTATTTTATTTTATTTTATTTTATTTTATTTTATTTTATTTTATTTTATTTTATTTTATTTTATTTTATTTTATTTTATTTTATTTTATTTTATTTTATTTTATTTTATTTTATTTTATTTTATTTTATTTTATTTTATTTTATTTTATTTTATTTTATTTTATTTTATTTTATTTTATTTTATTTTATTTTATTTTATTTTATTTTATTTTATTTTATTTTATTTTATTTTATTTTATTTTATTTTATTTTATTTTATTTTATTTTATTTTATTTTATTTTATTTTATTTTATTTTATTTTATTTTATTTTATTTTATTTTATTTTATTTTATTTTATTTTATTTTATTTTATTTTATTTTATTTTATTTTATTTTATTTTATTTTATTTTATTTTATTTTATTTTATTTTATTTTATTTTATTTTATTTTATTTTATTTTATTTTATTTTATTTTATTTTATTTTATTTTATTTTATTTTATTTTATTTTATTTCCTATTAACATCCATAACTCTTTCGTTCTATGCTGAAAGGGAACTGGTCAGTGGTTTTTGCATTGCCTGGCAAGTTATGCTCTAGCTGCCACTCTGGGAAAACTGGTATTTGAAGCAAAGCTCCTTTCTACCGCAGAACAGGTTAAAAAAGTTAAAGTGGCTGAGGGTGATTTGTGCATTGCACACTATTTTTTACAGTCTGTGAGGCTTACTTTCACAGTATGAAAGACAAATACATGAATGTACAGTTTAATTTTCAATTGAAGCTCCAGTAATTACCAATTTGTCAAGGAAATTTACAGTGCAGTTATAATGATATTGCAAATCAAGCCTGAAAAGTGTAAATTAAATAAATTTGAAGAGATCAACTGACAATCAAAATTTGAAGAGTTGAGAAACAGCCACATAAAGGTGGCACAAAGATAATATTATTCCCTAGCCTCATCAAAAACTTTACTATGTAAACCATCCAGATTATTATTAACAAATTTAGTGTGATATATACACAAATTACAAAATATTTATTGTATGAGGCAGCTGTATTCAGTCTTATCATTGATCAGTGTTGTTTTTCTTCTGTTTCGTTGCAGATCGGTGCAGAGACACGTTTGTCTCAAGAGACAATCAAACAGCAGCTAGAGGACATTGATGTTAAACTTCAACAGCTAGAGCGCCAGGGACGGGTATTGGAGGAAAAAATCAGAAGTGGTAAGTCTTTGTAAATGGTTAACTGGAAAAGTAGCAAATGCTTACGTTGCTGTACATACATTTGGTGGCTTTGAGATTTTCTGTGGGTCTTATTGCCAAGGAAAGTGTAACTTTTCTGTTTGCAATTATGGAATTACAGATACCAAAGCACATCTGTATTGAAGCCTGTCTTATCAGTCATCTTTATTTACCAAATGTATGACAAGCCGTTTTAACATTTAATCACATTTATGAATATCAAAAAATTGAATTTGAAAAAATAATTCTGCCTAAATGTTAAAATAGCTTGCCATACAAATGGTGGAATTGAAAATAGGGTTGACACAAATATTAATGTCCCACTGATTCAATCCAGGTGTGATCTCTAGTCTACCCACAATGCAAAGGTGTCTGCTGAACATTTTCTGTGACTACCATTTGCAATTCACATATACTGCTCCTGCTGCATCATATAACCTGAGACAAATCAATACAAACTTCAAGTAGAGGAATATCAGGTACCACTTTGTGTGTAGTTTGTTCATTTTTTGAGTGTGTAAGGGTAGATATCTTAACTCTTTCAGTGCCAAATTTTTGACAGAGTCAACAGCTTTTCTTGGTGCGCATTGGGCGCAATGCCCCCAATGGGCACCAAGAGAAGCTGTTGGCCTGGGATATTTTGTCTGGAACTATAGGCATAGTGTTACTTGAATGAAAGGTCCTTTTACGAGGAATACAAATCTGGGATCCTAATGATAACTCAGACTAGTTTGACTAAGTAGATCGACTTAAGTCGGGATTGGCACTGAAAGAATTAATGGTACAAAGTGTAATATATGCATTTTGATTTTTGCATTATTAATTGTCACAGAGTCAGATGATGCCATGGACACAGATGATGACAATAACATGTTACAGTGGTTTGAACTTGTCAACCAGAAAAACGAACTAGTTCGTAAGGAGGCAGAACTTATGTACAAGTAAGTGACAGGTCAAGTGTTGACTGTGCGTGCATCCGGTCTGTTGATTGCTGTAAGGTTCATTTACTAAGTATCATTTGCATGTATTTATTTTCATATGTACTGGAAAGAAAAGTCATTGATTTCTAATGAACCAAACATTTTTGGGGGGGGGGGGGGGAAGGCAGGGAACAAGCATAATTAAGAAGATAAAACTGCAGAATAATGATGTGAGCAAGTATATGTATGGTAGCAAGTTGAGAAACAGCATGAGTTAGTTAATTAATATTCATACTGAATATAAAAAGCAAGTGATAGCACTAGTACATGTATTTGTTGTGTGGAAGACTGTAAGAGCTTGGCCAGAAAGGATATTACACGGTGCACAGATACAGAACAGTATGATGAGTGATTATGATCAATGTTTGCAGGTCCAAGCAACAGGAATTGGAGGATCAGCATTCTAATCTGGAGTATGAAGTCCGGGTTCTTATGGCCAAAACAGGTATATATATGTAAAGAAAAATGTTCTCAAATTATGGGCCAATTTTATGGCCTTCTAAATGGCCTGCTATATCCAATGCACAGCGAGACAACACTAACAAGTTATATGCAACTGGATTGCAGTGCTACTGTTGGTATAACTGAGTGTAGCACATACAGAAAGTGTCAATAATTCACTTGTTTCTTGCTAAACACATGGGGTTGTTGACAAGCCTTGCATTGGTCTTGGCTTGATGTCATTAGTCCATGCAAATAGCCAATTGACATATATACTCATTGTAAAATTAATGTAAATTAAAACAAATTGTAATGTAAATTGACACTGCATATGACATATGTGAAATATGTACGAAGGAAGTGTAAGTGCAAGAGGTCATAAAACTGCAGGCTATATTCAACCTGTCCCTGTCACGCTCCTTTATTGACTGTACAGTAGTACCTGCTGTAAAGGCTTCCTTTGATGAGAGACCACATTCTGAGGACTTTACTATACTTAATTGATCTCCATTTTAAGACCACCTGCAGTATAAGACCACCTTTGCTGGAAGTATGGGTGGTCTTAAATAGCAGATATATCTGTTGTCTGAACACTTCCACAGGTATCAAAGAATAAAATCATGGATTGACACAATTTAGCCATTTTCCCATATCCTTTATTCCAAGAATGTGTATGGGTAATTTTTTGTACACAGTGTTATTGCATCAGATGCTTATTATGTCTCCCGGTGGAAGCCGGGGGACATATTGTTTTAGTGCCCGTTTCTTCCGCTTCTTCTTCTTCTTCTTCTTCTTCTTCTTCTTCTTCTTCTTCTTCTTCTTCTTCTTCTTCTTCTTCTTGTTCAGGTTCTTCAACACTTGGTTTCCGTGCGATAAGTCTTGAAGGACTTGACAGAATTTGATGAAACTTGGTAGGATTATGTATCTAGACAAGACCTAGGTTGGGATTGTATTTGGGTGACCTTGACCTAATTTTCAAGGTCATAGGGTCACTTATGTGAAATTGGTTTCCGTGCGATAAGTCATGAAGGACAGGATGGAATTTGATGAAACTTGGTAGGATTATGTACCTTGGCAAGACCTAGGTTGGGATTGTATTTGGATGACCTTGAGCGAATTCTCAAGGTCACAGGGTCACTTATGTGAAATTGGTTTCCGTTCGATAAGTCTTGAAGAACTTGATGGAATTTTAATGAAACTTGGTAAGATTATGTATCTTGACAAGACCTAGGTTGGGATTGTATTTGGGTGACCTTGACCTAATTTTGAAGGTCACAGGGCCACTTATGTGAAATTGGTTTCCGTTTGATAAGTCATGAAGAACAAGATGGAATTTGATGAAACTTGGTAGGATTATGTATCTTGGCAAGACCAAGGTTGGGATTGTATTTGGATGACCTTGAGCAAATTCTTAAGGTCACAGGGTCACTTATGTGAAATTGGTTTCCATGCGATAAGTCTTGAAGAACTTGATGGAATTTATTGAAACTTGGTGGGATTATGTATCTTGACAAGACCTAGGTTGGGATTGTATTTGGGTGACCTTGACCTAATTTTGAAGGTCACAGGGTCACTTATATGAAATTGGTTTCTGTTCGATAAGTCATGAAGAACTAGATGGAATTTGATGAAACTTGGTAGGATTATGTATCCTGGCAAGGCCTAGGTTGGATTGTATTTGGATGACCTTGAGCGTATTCTCAAGGTCACAGGGTCACTTATGTGAAATTGGTTTTCTGGCGATAAGACTTGAAGAACTTGATGGAATTTAATGAAACGTGGTAGGATTATGTATCTTGGCAAGACCTAGGTTGGGATTGTGTTTGGATGACCTTGAGTGAATTCTCAAGGTCACAGGGTCACTTATGTGAAATTGGTTTCCGTTTGATTAGTCATGAAGAACAGGGTGGAATTCGATGAAACTTTGTAGGATTATGTATCAAGGTAAGACCAAGGTTGGGATTGCATTTGGGTGACCTTGACCTAATTTTCAAGGTCACAGGGTCATTTATGTGAAATTGATTTCTCTGCAATAAGTCTTGAAGAACTTGATGAAAATTGCTAGAGTAATGTATCTACGTGAGAGTTAAAATGGGATTGTAATTTTCAAGCAAACTTCGTCATTTGTTATATGTTATCACCTGTAGCTTATTCAGAGACGTAAGTGTTCCACCGGGAGACATTTGATTTTCTGTTGGAAAATCAGTCTGTTCTAGTTTCATTATGTTTTTTGGGGGGTGTTAAACAGACATGGAGACCCAGGATTAGGCTCACAGGTTGTTTCAAGTAGCGTTACAAGAACAATAGTTGCACACCTATAGAATTGCAGTACTCAACATGTACCACAGTATTAGGATAATTTATCTGATTATCATAAAAAATATGTTTTTTTAGCTCAGCTGACTTGTCAATCAGCTGAGCTAATAGGATGGTCCCTCGTTCATCTCTCCATCCATCGTTGTCGTCCATCCACAATTTTTGACTTTTGGATCTTTTATGATTTTTTTTTGGTTCCTTTTTTTTGAGCAAATTTTGAAAAGATCCTTTTCTCTGAAACCGCTTATTCAATTACTTTGATATCACACAGGAGCACTCCCAGGGAGTCCTAGTTCTGAATTTGTTCACCAGATGGCTCTGCGATTTTTTTTGTATTTTTTTAATGATTTTTTTGTTTGTTATGGCTATTTTCGACTTCTTCTCCAGAACTATCACTCAGGTCAAGCTGAAACTCTGTGGATGTTCTTTGTGGAAGGGTCAAAGAAACTTCTTCTTTGGGGATTCCTGAATTTTAACGATTTTATCAATTCAGTTACTTGTTGGTGCATGAACCTTTCCTATTGATTACCACGCAAGTCAATGGGCATTCTAATGCTAATTAACATTTTTTTCTTCTTTTGTGAAATTGTCAGTCAGATTGACTTTAAAGTTGGTGGCAGTGTACCTTGGGCAAGTCTCTATAGCAGAATTTGATTTGTTTGCATAATCATGCTCCATTGATTTTTTTATATTTTTGTTCTTTTTGGGGGCAAAACTTAAAAAATCTTCTCTGAAACTGCTAACCCGATTGCTTTGATATGACACAGGAATGCTCGTAGTTCTGTATTTGTTCACCAGGTGGCGCTGCAATTTTAAAAATAATTTTTCAATGATTTTTTGTGTGTTATTGCTATTTTTGACTTCTTCTCCAGAGCCGTCACTCAGATTAAGCTGAAACTTGGTGGATAAGTTCCTTGTGGAAGGGTTAAACAAAGATGTTCACTAGGAGGCAATGCTGCAAATTCCTGACTTTTTACAATTTTATCAATTTGGGTACTTGTTGGTAAATGCATCTTGCCTATTGATTACTATGTATGTCAATGGGCATTCTGATGCTAATTCACAGGTTTCGACTTCCTTTTCAAAACTGTGTATCAGATTGACTTCAAACTTGGTGGCAATGTACCTTGGGTGGGTCTCTAGCAGATTGTTCAAATGGACATACTCCATTGATTTTTGGAATTTTTATGAATCAAATTTTTTTGTGGAAGGGTCAAACAAAGTTGTTCACTAGGAGGTAGTGCTGCAGATTCCTGTTTTTTCACATTTTTTTTCAATTCAGGTACTTACCGGTGAATGAACCTTTGCTACTGATTACTATTACGTCAATGGGCATTCTAATGCTACTTCACACTTTTGACTTCTTCTCGAAACAGTCAGTCAGATTGACTTTAAAGTTGGTGGCAATGTACCTTGGGTGGGTCTCTAACAGATATGTTCAAATGGACACACTCCATTGATTTTTTCATTTTTTATGAATTGAATTTCTGGGGGAGGGGGGTTTAGGGGGGGAGCAAATCTTAAAAAATCACAAGGGTGTATGTACATGTCAGTTAAGCACAGGACTGTCACAGTCCTCTTGTTTGTTTGCTTTTTTTTCATGAATAAGCTTGTCAGTCAGTTGACTTGATCTTGTGGTCATCTGTCCACCATCCATCAACAATTTGATATTTTTAAGCTTTTTAGAAATCATATGCAGATCCTCATATAAATTTGTTTCTTAATTTTCACTGCAGCTGACTTGTCAGTCAGGTGAGCTTATAGAATGGTAGGTCATTCTTCCACAGTTCACATTTTAAACTTCTCAAAAACTGAGCCAAATTCACATGAAACTTGGGATCTACCTTCCGATGGTCTCTGCCAAGTTTGTTTAAAGGGTCATGCTCCAGGGATTTTTTCATTTTTTTATTATTTTTTTGGTAAAATTGTAACAAAAATCTCTGAAACTGCCACGCCAATTGCTTCAAAATTACATAGGGATGCTTCCAAGGATCCTTAGATAATTAATGCATATAAGGAGATGATTATATTGTGATGCCAATGACATAATCAATTGAGATGGAACTGCAAAACTTACACCGAACATGCATTAGGCCAGTGGTCAAATTTTATAGTATGTTATGTGACCATGACCTATTTTTCAAAGTAATTAAGCACTTAAGAAAAGGACACTAAATTCAATATCTTGATATAGAATTAGGAGAACACTTCCAAATGTACCACAAATGTGTGTTCATATGGAAGTTTGATGTTACATCATGTGGATGACATTGACTAATTTCTCAGGGTTATGGACGGAATGCATTTCAGGAAATGAAATTTTGGTGATGGCCATCAGATTATATGTCATGGGCTTCTTGTTTATCTGTTTTCCATGAAGTGTTGTGTGTTTTGGTAATTTTCAACTGTTCCCAAACTGCAAGCTGCATTTTGTTAAAACTTGGGGGGAGTATAGTTGGATCTCCACCAAAGTTGTTCAGTAAGTAAAAGTACAGTCATTTGTTGATGTTTAACAAATTTTGAAATTACATTTTGATTGGTAAGAGTACATTTTAGCATTTTAATATTAATGTACATATATGTCGGTATAGTTTTTCTCCAAAATCGTCCATCAGATCCACTTGACTGGAATGTACCTTGGTAGAATCTCACTATAACTAGGTCACTCATATACATAAACTATCAGAGTTAAGCTAGACTGTGCTGTGGTCATTGTAGCTAAAGCTGCAGCTGAGGTTCACACAGCTCAGCTCAGCTAAGTGCAGCTTCGGTTGGCACTTAAATTGGGTTAAATGTATTTAGGTCAGCTGAGTATATGGGCTATCCATGCAACACTCTTGTTATGAAATACTGGCAACAAAGAGCACAGTATGCTCACAGGCTACCTATGTCATAAAGATCTGTGAATGTCCAATTCAGATAAAACAGAGGAAGAGAAGCAGCGGGAAGAGTACTTGTTACAGCAACTGGTGGAGACAGTGATCCAGAGAAACAACATCGTAGACAGCATAGAGGAGGACAGGATCAGGTCAGTGGTCTCCACAACCATCAGCTGTCTTTGTCTCATTGGGTTGTATCCTGTTGCAATCGAAAGTGAAATAGTTCATCAGATCTGCTGTTTTGTGGTTTATTTCTGTTGCCAGTCATTGGATTGTTTCACTTGTGATACTGTAAATGTACATGTACTTATGTTTGTGTGTATAATTTTGTTGATTTTTGCATGTCAGGCTTTTGAAATGAAGTTTTGAATTCCATTCCTTTGCACGTAATTCCTATTAAACTTATTTTTAAAATACTATTTCATTGTGTTTTTAGGTTCACAGTTTTGTGCAATCAGAGAAATAGGTGAAAATAAAAACGCAGCAAAATTAAGTGAATTTACAGCAATATTTGCTTATTCTGTGCAAAGTGCAAATGCATTTACAGTGTACATGATTTCTCTATGTATTGTGAAAAAGCGAAGGTGGGTGGGTTGAAAATGTATGTGTAGGTATGTCTGTAAATTGGCAGAATACTAAATTGTTGCATTAGTTTGTGTGCTAAGATGTGAATAGTTCACTCATAGGAAAGGTTAGCTAAATTAACATTTTGTGGCAGTGAAGGTTTGGGTAATATTTAGTTTAGTGATGATGATGATGATGATGATGATGATGATGATGATGATGATGATGATGATGATGATGATGATGATGATGATGATGATGATGATGATGATGATGATGATGATGATGATGATGATGATGATGATGATGATGATGATGATGATGATGATGATGATGATGATGATGTGTTCAGTCCACATTTATATGTAGCCCAAAGTGCATTGTAACAAAAATTAATTTTACTTTTGTATCTGTCTGAAAGTTCTTTGTAAGAGTAATTTTGTCCACATTTGTATCAACCTGAAAGTTCCTTGTAGTATTAATTAAGTGCACATGTGTATCTACCTGAAGGTGACTTGAAACAATTTATGTCAAATTATTTATCTCCTGGTCCTCAAAATTGCAGACATCTGCAAAATGTGGAAAAAATGCATACTTATATTGAATACTATGTTGCAGGTATATTGAAGAAGATAAAGAAATTGCAGAAATGATGGCTATAGGTAAGGTACACACGAGATGAAAATGTACAGAAAGAACATACATTGTTCCTGTCAGCCCAACCCGAGTGGTTAAAGCAGCTTTTACTGATGAGACTTGTCAAATATAAAATATGAAATTAAAGAAACAAAGAAGTTTAGAAAATAAAATTTGTCAACTCAACAACTGTGCCACATTTTACAAGTTTGCCCAGCTCTGCTTGTGTATCCTGGTATAAAGCTTTCAATGAAACTTGTTATAAATTAATGAGATATGAAAGACAAGATAATTAATAATTATAAAAATGGTTGTACAGCTGAAAAATTCGGTCTGGCTGAGTATAATGAGATGATATTGGAAAATTATTTATTGACATACTACGTCTTTTAAATTATATTGTAAGTTAACAGATTTTATATAAGAATTGTACACTGAGTTAATATATTGAATGGGGTTAATGGCTGTCGAATGTGGTTAATGGTTCTGATACTACTAATTAGATTTTGATGTTGTGTAAGTAATGATGATTGGGGTTAATATTATTGACTTGATGAATTAGCTTTTATAACAAAGTATATCCTTTGTATGAGACACTTTAAAAGTTGCTTGAAAAGGATAACTTTTTTTGTTTTCAAATAACGAGAAATCCAAATTAATAAAGCTATCTGTTTGATCACGACTCATTTACAACTGTAATTTGAGTGTGAATTGTGCATGCATACTGATTATAGTACCTTAGTTAGATTCTTAGAAGGGATTAGTTCAGAATTGTAAACCATTGATTGTGTGTAAATTACCATATAGCAGTATTTGCATGAGACTGGAGATAGACAAAAAACAAAAACAAAAAAACAAAACACACAAACATATAAACACGCACAAAAAAATCACCCCGTGGATACTTCCAAATGAGTGCAAGATGGTCCCATCCTAAATCCCTGGCTCAGGTCCCCTTCTCCCACCATATTCATACACCTGTTGTGGCTACAGGTTCCCAACCTGCATGGATTCCTAGGTTGAGTACCTTGGGGGTAGTTTGTTGACGTCATCAGATATTTCCTCAAAAACAACAAACAAAATGTTGCAGGTGCCTCAGAACCTGTTACACGATCTTCACCTTCAATGTCATTCAGACGCCTGGTGCAACTACGCTGGCAGTTCTGGCAAGACAACGTTTCCCCTGGTCAAGTTTCAGGTCTGCTGTGAAAAAATTTCTGGGTCAACCCACAAAATAGAAGCGTAATTCATGCTAATGTAAAGGATAATATATATTCCAAACATAAGCACACAGGATGATGATACAATTATCACATTGTCTCAAACAGTTAGTTCAAACCGACAAAGAAGTCAAGGTTGGAAAAAACAATATTTCAGAGATCACAGCACTTTCCTGGTGTGTGTGTAAGGGAACCTTGTAAGGAAATCTTATTGGGACACATCACGTAAGCTTGAAACCTGAAGAAAAGTAAGTTAGTCTACACAGTGATGAAGGCACCATTTGAGTAAGTGGTGAGTCCATGCAGGTTGGGTATAGAAAGTTAATAAGATTCTTGTGGTGCTTAAAAAAGTGGCATCTGAGAAAAGCCAGTTTCATCAGGAATACAAAATGTGGCTGAAATACCCAAGATAAAAGTGGCATAAACATAGTAGAACCCACTCATTATTTGAAAGAGTACGGTCCAAAGATGCCAGAGTAGCGAGTTATCTTTTTTTCCCCTACTGAATATACTAAATCAGTGAATAGAACATTGCCTGAAGAACACATGAACATCCAACCAGGGAGCTGCTATTAGATTCTATAACATGTCCCTTATGTAACAAGCATGTAAGAAAACTTTTTGTTTTATCCTCTTCCCAAAAACTTGTGTTTTAAATGTATTTGGAATTACCTAGGAAGTTATGGAGGATTAAGGTCATACACTTAAAGCTTAAAAGACATGGCATTTGAGTCAGAAAATGAGGAACTGCATTTATGTCTGATGAAATATTTTGCAAACAAAAAGGTTCACAAGATTACAAACACACCAGACAAGCTGTAATTATTTGCACAAGGTGGCAGCACCAGTCTGGTTCGAAATGACCAGAAATCATGTATGTCGTAAAAAGATGCAGTCTGTTTACATAGGATAATGAAATACTAGTTTTACACAACATTGCAGTGCATATTTAGCAAATGGGTCAGCATTTTTATATGCATTTAGGATAATGCATGGATCCACACAGTAATTGTATGCTATTAAAAATATGAACATTTAGTGAAAGTGCTTTTGAGGATGTGGAAGTGGGATGTTGCCACATGTAAGGGTATGATAATATATTTTTATGCAATTTGATTTAAATTCATTTCAACTGTAAATGGTGTAATAGAATTAGATGGATAAGATGATGATGTTTCATAGTAGCTTTTGCTCACAGTACATGTTATACCCAATTGCACATGTTTGTTTTGTTGGTTTTAACATGTTACAATAAGACATATTTGTTATGTTGAATTTTCACGTGTCACTGAGAGCACTCTTCATTATTTTCTTTCTGCAGGTTTTCCAAGAAAGTCTAGCACTGCAAGCAATAAAGGAAATGAATCTAAAGATACGAAGGATATTGAAAAGGAAGACAAGAAAGACAAAAAGGACATTGAAAAGAAGAACAAGAAGGAAGAAGAAAAGAAACAGAAGGAAGATAAGAAGAAAAAGAAGAAAGCTGAGAAAGAAAAGAAAAAGGAAGACCATGGGAAAAAGAAGGATAAAAAGAAAAAAACGTGATGAAAGAATTGTATAGTGGACGTAGAATCTCTTGCATAGACAGTGAACAGGAACTTACATTTTGTGAAGTGAAAGAACACCACAATGCATTATACTGCTGTGGCACAAAATTACCCCAGTGCTGCACACTTCTTTTAAGGGGAAAAATACCACCCAAAAACAAAAACGAACTTTAAATGAAAGATAATAATTTCAATCATAGATCACCAATGATACATATATATATACACAGTGAAACCTCATTATAACAACACTCAGATATCTGGCATATTCAATATAATGACACAAATTTGCATGAGAAAAAGTTTCTTTCCTTTATTTGATTAATTTACCTGACATATTCAGTTATCTGGCACATTTCATATGGAACAGATGGGGTCATTACAGCGAGTTTTCACTTTATATATATATATATATATATATATATATATATATATATATATATATATATATATATATATATATATATATATATATATATATATATATATATATATATATATATATATATATATATATATATATATATATATATATATATATCTGTGCCTATAATTGTGTGTGCACATTATTGATTTACCAGCATCAAATTCTGACTTGACTGTGGGACCTTGCATGTAGATTTATTGTATGTCTGTATATGCTCAGGAGCCTCTGTTTGTTAGCCTTCATGACCTTGTAGGGGAGGCTTCTGAATCCTGGCTTCACCAGTGGACATGGTTCTGTGTATGGGGATTTTCTTTCCTAAGTGATGACAAGGTAATGACATGACCAACCAGCTGTACCATGACTAAATCTCAGAAGTTCAGGGGATTTCAGTATATGGCAAGGCAAAGAGCTACAATGGGGTAAACTGTTGTCAGGCAGATATAAATTTCCTTTGTGTCAAACAGATATCAAAGGGGTGTACTGGGAGACAAATGCACTGAAAGTGTCTTCATGGATGTTTTGACAGAAATCCCAGGCCAGATAGGAAAGCGTGGCACACGGTTTATTAATGTCACACTGCAAGTTCAAATTTTTATCAAGTACCAGATAAAGGTAACAGTCTGTTGTGTGTTATATACACATTTGTATAATAGTTTCACTACATGTACTATATACAATCGTAGCTTTACAAAATTATAAAGCGCAGTACATATATGTAGGTAAAAGACTTAACATGCATGAATGAATAATAATGCAACGCTTTCAATACAGGTGCACTTCAGAAGAAGAAAGTTCAAAGTAAACCTGAAATTAAAGTGCTTATGCTGTTCATTTTTTTTTCACTCACATTTCATAAGTTTTGACAGCATTGACATTTATGTAAATTATCACTTCATAACAAATCATACTTTAAATGCAAAATTTGTCATTGACATGATCACATCAAGTTGTATATATTCATCTTATTCTGTCAATAAATATGATATAGCACTGGTATTATCACAGTATTGTGCAATTAGCTTATTAGGTTGATACTACAACCACAGTGTAAATAGCCATCAATTTCTATGCATGAACTGAGAAAGTCTCAAGTAATTTATTGTTTTTGATATAAAATTATATTGAATGCAAAAATGTATATAATCACGACACATTCAATATCTCATGGAAACTTTGTCAGATTTGTACTTTGCATTTTTCGTTGTGCTTTCCATATCGCAATAGAATATGGCACTGTTGGATGATGATAATAATTATACTGGTATTGTTTAACAATGGACTCCACAATCAGTAAAGCTACTGCCAAATCACAAAATAAACAAAAATGTTTTTGCCAAGAAAAACAATGTTGATTTCATGTTATACCTGTCTTGGGCAGTTCAATATAGGTTTATTAAATCATCGTAGAAGTTTCAGAAGAGGAGTGTGCATTGTTTAAATGCAGATAATATTTAATGGTTTTAGATTAAATTTCTCTTTTATCAGGCTTAAATGTAGAAAGTAAGACATTATGAATTGCTGTTTTTGTTCTGAATGAAAATGCCAAAAAGACAATCTTTAAAACATGGAATTTTTACTTATAAAAAGAACATTATCTTTGACATATATATAGTGGTCTGTTTATTCCAATAATTTATGAACTTTATGTTTTTTAAAGCAAAATCTGCATGGATAGAAAAAGAAATAGAGAATCCAGTATGGGTAACCCAGTGAGGATAGCATCGGGATCACGTTGTTGGATTTTCATGTTTTTGCGAGGCTGTGCTGTGCGAAATCATGAAAATCCAACAACAAGTGATCCAAATGTTATCCCCAATGGGCCACCCATACTGGATTTTCTTTCTCCTAGGTCTAAAAAGGGCAAATACGCATCAAATCGAAGTTCTATCAGAGAAATAAGTTTGAAAACAATGCCATTTTGAAAGTGTGAGGAGTTGGTATTTAATTAAATGCACCATGGCCTCTCATTGGTTTGTGTAATACTTGAAATCAATGACTGACAAATCAAATGAAAGATAAAATTAAAACCTTATCCTTCATACCCATATAGGATGACCCATGCAGGATAAGCTTCAGACATAGGAGAAATATGAATCCAGCTCTAAGAAGCTGTATGATGAGAGGACCATGCACATAATTTTCATCCAATTAATCCGAGGAAAGTAAAAATAATTACAGTTAAATCAAGTGGAAAATGAGGGCTTGTTGCTTTACCACTGCTTACAAAGCAAAACAATTACGTAGATGTATTAACAAAAAGTATTAACTCCAAATATATTTTAAGAGTTGCCTTTTTTATTTACGATATTGTATCCATATACAAAGGAAAAGGATTTTGAGTGGAAAGGTTTTTAAAGTATTGTTGTAATGATTGCCCTGACAATTATTAGTCCTTACAGATGTAATCACCATCAGAAAGCTACAGAAAAAGTCCCCCCCCCCCCCCAACCAACCATAGCTAAGACACATGTTCTGTCTCTCTCCAACACCCACCCCCTCCCAATGTGGTGAATTTTATAATTTTGATGAATAGGAAATTTTGTAATCAAGTAAGCCTACATGCAATCATTTCATCCTTTTGTGAATTATCAAGACTGTGACAGAGCATTTTGGGGTGAAAAAAAAAAAGATCCTGTCAATCTTGTCACATTTTTATTAGTAAATTTCTACCATTATGTCTGAAGCTGATGAAGTCTTTTTAAGGGGTGTTCAAGTTACAGAAAAATTAAGGCAGTTGAAAACTTTGGTTATCAGACATGAACACATGGTTAGGAATTCTCAGGATTGAATGTACTACTAGCCTTCCAAGAGAATGGGAGGGAGCATTTTGCTTCACCATTTTATGATAATGATCAAGTCACACTACATGATACAGTGCTCATTTTACTATTTTTACACAGTGGCCTCTTGGGTACACAAGATTGATAATCTGCGTGTAAAAATTAAAGAATACTTATTTGATAAGTATTCATAAACCTTGTTGGATTCATATAGTAGAGACTAAAGGTTATTTGTGTGGGCAAACATAATAACAGACAAATTAATGCATTTGGATTTAACTATACCAGGCATGCATGTACATGTATAATGAGTGAACGTAGAGTTTGGTAAGAGGGTCTGCTATGCAGGCCTGTGCATCAAGACTTAACAAATTGACACAAATCATGATGTCACAATTTTTGTTAAGCAACAGAATGCATCTTAAACTGGTGTGATAAAAGATTAAAATGTATCGGTGAACATTGCAGAGTAAAGAGGAAGACACTAGACAATGTGTTTTAGTTGTTTATTTTGTACATTGAGGTATAATAAAAACAATTACTGTACCAGCACACACCTCTTTGTTTTCTCCTAGGAACGATATGGTAACCTTGAACAGTTACACTGACATGAAAAGTCTGTGGTCAGTAGATCTAAGGTAAACAAAGTTTACAGGTAAAAGATATACAATGTAATGTTTATTTTTTGTGTAGTTTCTTCTTTGCTTTATTTTAAATTTGTCACAAAGTGAAGATCATCAACCTTGTGACAATTAAAAAAAAAGTTCATTAAGGTACAGTGGCCGACCTCTTCAAAGTAAGACCCTCTCGCCAAAGGGCACCTTCTGATGTAGAAAGTGGCAGTTACATCCTATTTTTTCCTCCAGAGAGAGAGGTCACCCCTCTTATAAGGCCACTTAGTGGCTGCAATTTGTGGGCAGAGGAGACCAATGTAGTCTGAAAGAGGTACAACTTTATACAGTCATAGTTCACAGCTACACGTATACATATATGTAGTAGAGATGTGAGTGTGTGTATTTGTGCAATTGCATTCTCACAGATTAATGACTGGAAATACATGGGACCATTTTTGAAGAAAACCAACTGTACAGCCCTTATTGATGCAGAGATCAACACTTGTCCTGGTCTAATTGTTAAACAAACACAGTGATGGTGAAATGGCCAGGTTGTGTGCTGTTTATGTTTCTCTTCCAAAACCAATGCCAAAAGTGTAAAAAATGGTTTGGTTTGGTTTCTAACAATATTATCCAAAAAGCTTTGCCATGTTTTGGATATCTTGTTTAATTTATGAAATATCGCTTTGCAAAGTTGAAAAATCTACCCTGTCCAAGAAAAACACAAAAGTCATATTTTTTCAGCTTTACAAAGCTATATTTCCTAAACTATAGAAGATATCCCAATATGGTCACCTTTTTGGGATAATATTGTTAGGAATCAAACAAAACCGTTTTTACAGTTTTATCATTTGTTCCATAGAAGAAATAGAGACAAACAGCATAAAACTCGACCATTTCATTATCACTGTGTTTATTTAACAATTGGGCAAGGACAATGATTGATCTTTGCACGTATCTATTCACCTCCAAAGGCTTAGCAGATTTGGAGGTGAACAAGTGACTGGCCACATTGAGAAGCTGGGTAGGACTGCATCATTGATATGGTTGGTGGACACTCAGCCTGGCCTGGCACTGCCTAGTAGCCCCAGAGGTGAACAAACCAAAGTATATGACGTAAGCTTTTGGAGGAGAATAGTTCATGATTATACTAATCCCAAAATATACACTTTGGCTGTCTTTGCATCAGTAAGTAGTACTTTATCAAGCCATAAAGTTGGTTTTCTTCAAAAACAGTTGCATGTATTTAGAGTCCTTAATCCTTTATCATGAATAAAAGCGAGAATGTAGATGTCTTTATTTAGCAGTACAAGTATACTAGAAGTACCACCTGACATGACCTAATATAGTCCACACTGCTGGAAAAAAATCTTGTCATTTTCACCATATCAAATGTCCAATGGAAATGAAACACTTCATAAATGCAACTTAATTTTTCCTTGATTTCCTCTCTTGCCCCAAGCCAACAGCTTTCCTGGGGAGAAGTTGAGTGAGTGTTACATGACCTACCCTTGTGAATGGACGGGAAGGGTGTGCTATCCATGAGTTTCACCTACAATTCGTTTCAAAATGCTTTTGACTAGGAGTAGCATAAGTTAAAAATATAAAATCTGGAACTGGACAACATTGACATATAGGTGATGGGGGGGGGGGGGCGGCAAACAGTTCACCCAGGTAAAAGTAATGATAGCAGATAACCACATTGTCAGGTGGAGTGCACCATGTCAGCAGGCATTAAACTAAGTGCATACTGGTAAATGACCACATCACAAGAACTTGCTCACCAGCTACATCAAATGCAGTGCTTTCTTCTCAAAACACCCCATTTTATGAGGCTGATTGCAGTAATACAGAGTCCCTTGTGATCACTGAAATATTTTCCCTGTCTGTTCATCAATTTTGCTATATAAAAAGATAGATAACCTGTGAAGCCCGCCAGCAGTTATCTGGAACATCAAGTATTCTGTCCATTGTCAAAAGAACCTTGGCTTCCCTTTACACATTCTTTCTCCTTATTTTATAAGAACACATGGAGTAACAAAACTTCCTTTTGAAACTTGTAAGCCTGGTAGGTCTGTACAGCAGGCAATGTTGCACAAAGTATTCAAGCATTAGGAGTCTTCTGATGATCACTTCCAGGTTTTATGGATGGACTATTTAATATATTGCCAATACTCTTAAATCAGTGAAGCACAATATAAGACAAAAGTCCACAAACTAATGTTTCTGTTGTGTTTTCACTCTAACACTAGGACACTGATGGTTGTGGGATACCAGGTTTGGAATATCGGTTCTTTTTGTCAGCTTCAATAGCCTGGCGCAGTTCTTCTGATCTCTTGATGTCTATCACTTCCATTTCTCTGATTTTCTGCAGCACGACCACAAAACAGAATTACAGATATGAAATTGCATGTAACACCAGGAAAATAATCTGATCATAAAATTTACAAGGGCCAACAAGCATGTGCATGTGCATGGATATTTGTACTTCTGGAGGATTAGCCAATGCCTGTTGTCAGACATACAACTATTTCTTGCAAAGTTATTTGTATAGATAATTGTTTGTAAATTATCAAAGCTACAAATGAAACGTGACTCTTTCATACAACAATTTGGTCTTTCTTCTTGGTCAGGCTCATGTCTGATATTTGTTCTAAAAAAACAACAATCTTAAGTGCATTCATAAAGTGTGGATCATATTCTGTCCTAAAATGTTTACTTTGTATATGTTTCCAGCAATCTTTAAAGCTTATCTGAAAAATTTTCATGAACATTAAAATTTCAAAGTCCTGGATCAAATATTCCTTGCTTTATAACCCCAAAACCTGTGTATTTACTAAAACAGTCTTGTTACCTTGGAAATAAAACATTAAGTCACCCCTATGAACGCAGTATAGAGCATGATTCTGCAGATGTGTCCCTGTATATTTTCAAAGCAATTCGCATTATGGTTTCAAAGATGACATCTTCCAAACACCACCACTGCATTCCAAACTAAGTGAATCACTGTATTATTTTTATTCAAAATATTTTAAGCCAATTCAGAAGAAGTTTGAACAAGGAAAATTTGTTTCCGTAAATTGATCTGACTTCAGGATGAAAGAAAACAAACTCACCTGTGAGATTTCTGTTTCTATAATAGGTCTGTATTTGTCTCCTCTCCCTACACTCTCCATGTCTGCCAGGAAATTCCTGCGTTCTTCAATTTCATTTTCCACTACAAAAACCCAAGAAAAAACACTCACTGGTACATGCACTGTACATGGTCATCAAGTAATAAATAGTGCTTTAACATGTTTCTGCAAGGTTCTGTTCACTGATTGGTCTACAGGAACTAGTTTTGGTGTGTGCATAACCTCATGCTAAACATATTTTTTTTCCCCATACAATGAAATTTTTAGTAATTTCAGTATTAGTAAGTATTCTTACTTCTTGACCACCATTGCCAAGACCTCTGTGTCTGGCCAAATTCACCCAATACAATTGAGTTGGGTTACTCACTTTCAAGAAACCTGGCAGTCCAGGTGTTGCCATCTCGCAGTTCCTATTGATCTGTGGTGACTACTGGTCCACATGGTCCCATGTTCTTCCTTCCTCCTTGATGATTGGTCAGTTGACAGCACCTGTGTGAAGGAAGCCGGGTTGTCAGGTGGGTTTCTCTGGTGGTCAAGAAGTAAGTATACTTACTAATATCGAAATTATTAAAAATTTCAAATATAAGTTATGTCGCGTTATCTCTCAACCACCCTTGCCAATGTACAAAGGCATTGAGGGAGGGTGCAATGTTACACGCATGCTGACCAAGGACCGCCAGGATTGACAGCTTGGGGGGGGGGGGGGGGAGACCATTAGTCTGAGTGAGGAGGCAACATCTGAAGGGAAAACCTCAGAGGTGCATGGAATTGAAGCCACAAACAGCAGAATCCTGGCTGAAGCCTGGAAACCCTCCTTACTAACCAGCATGGGACCGCACTGGGCCCCCCCCCCGGGAAATCGGCTCCCAACATGATAGCTATTCGTCTCATAGGTAGACGCTGTCTATTTCCATTCTTCTGGTCCTGAAGATTTTACAAGACTGGTGTGTTGTAGAAAACACGGCAGGCGCCGGGGGTCCATTGTGTGGTTGCGTGAGGCAGTGTCCGAAAATAGGTCCACCAGCTTTGGGCCAGGGGACTTCAGGGACATCTGCCTGAGACAAGTTCAAAAGAAGGTCTTGGCCAACATATACACTGCATCTGAGTCTAAACCCCATGGGCCCCATACACTGAAACATGCTGGCTCAGTCAGCCTTCAGGACCACGATCTGCCTTGCTGGTTGAGGTAACCGATCCCTGCCCTGTTGTCCCACATAACGAGGATGTGTTTGTGCTCCTCTAGGTCCTGGAAGTGGAGGAGCGCTAGGCATATCGCCTCCACTTCCAACCAGTTTATGCATTGGGATGAAGAATGCATGGGCCAAATGCCCGACACCGTCCGGCCTTCCACATGGGCTCCCCACCCGGACCAAAAAGAGTCTGTGTACATGGTGAGTTGTGCCTGAAAGGGCTCAAATGTCTGTCCCAACATGATGGTCTCCTGTACCGTCTGCCAAATGAGGTGCCGGTGGTCCACTAGGAGGACTGGCGCCGGGGCTTGGTAGCGTTGGTCCCCCGGGGGGCTACTCCCTACACTGAGCGTAATGGGGGTGTGCCGCTCTGAAGGATGCCTTTTCGCCGGTACTTTCCCTAACAAAGGTATCAATTTTCCCAAAATTTCCCTAACGAAGGTTCATAAATTTTTCTGAGACCCCTAACCAAGGTCACTGATAAAATCAAAGGGCCCTAATCAAGACCAGACGATTTACACTCCAGCCCTGTGAACAGGGCGTATGCTGTTAAAGTGATTGACGCGCTGTTTATTCTCCTATGGCCCTTGGTCACGTGGTGTGCGTATCGAGCCCTAATGAAGATCCATTATTTGGTAGGCCCCCCCCAGGGTTGGTCCCTCGACCATCTGTCTTGCAGGGTGTGCTGCAAGGGATGATGGTGAAGGTGACCCAGGGGACCTGGGAGTCCATCAAAGACGGGGAGTCTAACAGGGCTTGCCACTACCAGGCTGAGCAAACCCCGTGAGTCAGGAACACCTTGAGCATCAACTGGAGTCTCTCCCACCTGTCTTTTGAAGGGCGACAGATGTAGGGGACCAGGTCGAACTGGATGCCAACAAAGACAACAATCTGCTCTGGTGTAAGGTTGGACTTTGCGAGATTCTAATCAGGTAAGAGTCAGCAAAGCTCAAGAATGGTCTGTGTGCGATGCTGGAAATCTAGACGCCATAGTACCCTGATCAGCCAGTCATCCAGGTACACAAGAATGCATACGTAAGGCGTTTTGGTTAAGGTGCGCAGCAACTGCCTGCACAAACTGGGTGAACACCAGAGTTGCCGTGGAAAGGCTGAACGGGAGCACCCTGAACTGGTAGGCCTGGCCCAAAAATGTGGACCACAAATACTTCCGTGAAGTCTACGCAATTGGCATGTGGAAGAAAGTGTCCTTGAAATCCAAGGATGTCACCCATTCCTGGTGCCACAGGGCTACTGCCTCTGACTGTGCCATCTCCATCCTGAAGGACAGAACCTCCAAGTATATGTTCAGCATTGACAGGTCTATAACCAGACACCAGCCTCTGTCCTGCTTTGGATAAGGAAGAGTAGGCTGTAGAACCTGGGTAAGCCACAATCTCCAACCTGTTCTGTGGCGTTCTTGCTCCACAGTGTCTCCACTGCTTCAGGAACACTGATGCTTTGGGTTTTTGCGTGGGTGTTGGAACCAATGGGTTTGCGGCACAATGGAGGCCAGTCTTCGCCGAAGGGCAGCAAAAAGCCATATTTCACTGTCTTCAAGACGAATGAATCATCTGTAATAGACTCCCAGCATGATAGGCGGAGAAGACAACAGCTCAGACAGGGTGCTCTGAGATGTCTGTAGCGGTGGTACAGGGGTGCCAAGATTAGAAGATCTGTCAAGCAGGAGTCAGGAGCCCTGAGGCTTGCCCAACTTCTTCACTTTACTGAACCGCTTGCCCCTCTTGGATTGCTTCTCACTCTTCCTGGGACCTCAGGTCAGAGGACAGGTGGGC
The DNA here is from genome assembly GCA_964020975.1 of Hermodice carunculata. Lineage (NCBI taxonomy): Eukaryota > Metazoa > Annelida > Polychaeta > Eunicida > Amphinomidae > Hermodice > Hermodice carunculata. The sequence goes on from OZ026613.1 coordinate 61,240,229, forward strand.
ATGGTCTGAGAGCCATGCTTCTGGGAAGTGACAGTGGCCAAGGAGAAGAGCAACCGAACAGAGGCGTTCACAGCCTTGGTCTGGGATCGCTTGTCAAAGCGGGCCTGAAGGTCCTGCATCCACTAACAACATCCGCCATCTCTCCTCCAGAGAGAGAGCTGGAGAAGAGAGGCCCTGTTTGGGCTTTGCGAAGATCAGGTCAGGCAACTTCTGAACCTGAAGTTAGGTGTTCCTGCGTAACAAACACAGGTTTGCCTCGAGCATAAAGGCCGTCCTAACCTGATAAGCAATCTCTCTCGACAATGACGTTGTGAGCCAAATCGCCTGATCAAGGCAGTCCCGGACTCTTTCCCTGACGGAGCAGAGAGCTAGAGGTCCTCCAAGACAGAGCTCAAGGCTGCCAAGGAAACGTCAGAGTAGGGCGTCATAAGGACACGGCCCCCATCATCTTCTTCAATTCTCTGGAAGGCATCGGTGGATGCTGAGACGCACCTCAGCTGCCGAGCATCAAATCTGCTCAAGCGCAGAGTACCACTTCCCCTAAATGTCTGGTCGGGGGAGGAGTCTGCATTGTCACACATAGTCAGAAGTCAGCAATTCCACGGGGACCCGGATGTCATGAATCTTGGCCGTCTGAAGGAAGTCTGTCACCATGCCTCACAATGGGGTAGCGATGTCTCTCATGCAAGTCATTGCAACCTGCACCTGCTCCTCCCACATGGGGCCAGCGAGGACTTGTGGAGGACTCAGCATGGGAGCCACAACTGCTGCCAACTCAGAAGTCTGCTGGCCAGAGGGCACCTGCTGGAGTTCCAAGAAGTCCAGAGTCTCCGGGAGGCTCAGTGCAGGGACCACAGCTGCTGCCGATCCAGAGATCTACTAGAAAGAACCTGCTGGAGCTCCTGAGCCTGCCAGCCAAGCCAGAGCTGCTTCAAAGTGGAGGCATCAAGCTGCTCATCCAAGATGGTCTGCTCAGGCATAGCAAAGGCACTGACAGTGGTGGATGAAGATGGAGTCTCTGTCCACAACTGCTGCTCCTCGCTGAGCTCACCTCTCCAGGGAGGGAGGTATGGTACCACACTCCTAGGCAGGAGTCAGCAGGATCTCCAGCTGCTCTATCTGGTGAGGTAGAGCTTGAGGCAGAGCCAGTGCGGCAGTTGGAGGCAACTGAGAAGGCACCTGAGAAGGCACTTGGGTGGCGGAAGGGGCTGCCACTGCAGGAATTGAAGGCTCACTACAGTTAGAAGCACCAGCACACTAAAAATGGTACTCCATGAGGAAGGAAGAAAACAAGAGAATGCACACCAGGAGTCACCACCAGATCCATTGGAACTGAGGGATGGTGCCACCGGGACCGTCAGGTTTTTGGAAACAGCCGGGCGAGTAACTCAACACAATTGCATTGGGCAATTTAGCACAGATACATCTAGGCAATGGTGGTCGAGAGGTAACGTTACGCAACTTATATATATATATACACACCGTATTCGTTCCAATAGTAGCATACTGTGCTAATACAAAGATTTCCTGGAGCAGACATGGTTTTCGTGGAGTTTTGTGATAATAAGATGTCTTAATTTGCAATACCACAAGCACAGATACATCTTGGCAATGGTGGTCCTGAGGTAGCATTGTGTGTGTGTGTGCGTGCACGGACTGATCTTAACTCAGTGGATCCAATGATCTGCATGTAATGTCCCTCTAGTTCGAAAGCTCTGGGATAGTTGTCGTGGAAAATCATACCTTACCTGCAGTCACTCGTGATTTTCACCAACAACAATCACTCATGACAGAAAAATAGTAACTCACTCTCAGCCATGTAAGATTCTGTAGGACTTACACTCCTCAAATCTGTCTATTTCCTTGACCTCCTTTGGTGCTGCCATCTTGGCCAGCTTCTTTTTGTCTGGTGGAGGTATATCTTGTCCATAGGCCATGATATTGGCCAATCGCTCTTTGTCTTTTTCATAATATGTGCTATCTGTGGAAAACAAAACAAAATCTCATGTATGAACATAGTTACCCACCAAGAGATTGCTTGGCATCCTTTTTGGCCACACTTTTATTGTGGTCATAGCCCACGATATTGGTCAGTCTCTCTGTGTCTTTTTCTTAATAACTATTATTATGTGCTATCTGTGGCAAAAAACAAACAAACAAACATACAAACAAACAAAATCTCGTGTATGAACATGAATTACCCACCAAGAGACCACTCGGTATCCTTTTTCACTGCACTTTCATCTGGTCATAGGCCATGATATTGGCTAATCACTCTGTCTTTTTCATAATACATGTTTGTGCTATCTGTGGAAAACAAAATCTCATGTGTGAACATGAATTACCCACCAAGGGATCACTTTTTGACCACAATTTTGTTATAGTTATTGATCATGGAACATTGTCTTGCAGCTTGTGAAGTTTCCGACAGAGTTCCAGCCAGTTTTAGGAAGCTTTTCCTCTCTCCCACCATCCACACCAGTATAACTGCTGGTTCAACTTGTAATGATCAGGTGTGTCCACTTCCACTCCTCTGAGGTAATGTCTGAATATGGCATGATGCAAACTCCCAGTCAGGTATAGACAAAGCCCAGAGAAATTCTCAGCTTGAAAATTGGCGCCATGTTGATGCACATACAGTTTTCTGGACAGCTTTTGTGCATATGGAACAATATTGAGATGTTAAATGAATTTTCGTCCATCTGTCACTGTAGTGTGGACGAATCACTTTGCATCTGTACAACTGGCAAAGCCATGTAATTGTCCATTTTTTCCTGGGCTGCGGGCTTACCATTCACACCCCCCACTCATGCTGGAGTGCCCTATTTGGGCCTCAAACCCCACTGTGGCCTGGAATTTTAGGAGATGAGGTGGACTAGCAAAAGAAGGGTGGTCTTGGGCTGTCTGTTTAGGAGGTGGCAGTGTGTGAACCCATGTTAATTTCTTAAGTTTAGTATTGTTGAGGTGTGGGGGGGGGGGGGGAGGGTTGCTCTCTGCCTGCTCTTCCTGGCAGGGAGCATTAAGGCCTCAGCCTAAATTAGTATGGTTGCTCATGGAGTCATAAGTTGATGAGGTGCTCTTTGCTCTTGCTAGTTTAAGAGCATGGTGAATTGAGCATATAGGCACTGGTATTGTGGTTTGTTGATCTGCCCCTTGCAGCCGCCCTGGTGACTGGTGAAGTTCCTTGTCTGTACAGCTTTGTGGTCATTGGTGGATGGAACACACTGCCATCACTTAATGTAGAAAAGTTGATTTCATTTTTAGGTGGTGATTTGACAAGCTGCATATAGCACAGTTTAATAATACACAGCAACTCTTTCCAAATAAACAAAAATTTTGCCTTGAGTTTTGCCGGCACAAAGTATGCTTTTTTGTAAAGATTATAAACATGAGATTTTATGGCACTGCGGAAATGCTTTCCAGCCTTCATTATTCCACAGCAAGTATGAAACTGAACTAAAGTGATTTTCATTCTATAAATCATCTTCGCGTTCAGTTTCAATATTTTCAAAACAAAACAACAGCCCCAACATAAAAAATGGAGTGAGGTGTCATCACAAGATATCCATGCACTCTCCACTCAGCTTGCATGTACATATAAATAAGCATTGATCTATTAATATAGACTTGGTATATACATGATGAAAATGTTCATGTCTCCACAAATTTTGGAGATAATTTCAGATTGTGAAAAATACAGTAGTATCTGCCATTAAGACAGTGCCCCCTACTGGTAGACAATATAAGAGTCGCATATAGCAAGTGATCTTTAATTGCAGGTAAATAAGCAAAAAAAATATGAGTTAAGTGTCTTGAATGGACAGTCTTAAAAATATGGTCTCATAAGAGAAGTGGTCCTTAAAGCAGGTACCACGGTGCATTCATAAAAACAGGCTTTCAAAATTGAATGAAGTTAATTAATATATGTGTGGAACCATGCTTATTACTGAGTAAATATTGTGATTACCAGATTAATTACAGTGCAATTATTGAAATCTTGAATTTAGTAGCTTCTGGTACTTGGTAGCTTTTGGAATTTGGTAGCTTTCAATATATATTTTGTGGCACTTTGTATATTAATCCACAGTTTTACTTACAAAGCATGATAGTCACTGTTTGCATACTATCCATAATTCTTGACCAACATAATCACAATGCCACAGAATGGATCTCAAGTTTCTGTGCTTTAACCCCCCCCCCCAAAAAAAAAAGAAGTATACAAGTACCTAATAATATTTAAAATGTAAATCGAGACCTTTTCTTTGGAAAAATGTCAGTCATAACTAAACTACTGTGGCGCATGTTATATATCCTTAAGTTAACATTTTATGCCTTCCATAGGTGCTAATAATGCTGTGGCTTGGATTATTTCATCAATATCAAGATTTAATAGTCACTTCAAGTACAAGTTCCGGGATTTGTGCGTTTACCAAACCTTTTAAATCACTACATGTGCAGGAGCACTTGGCAATAACTAAGTACTCTATATGATCATTTGCGCTATCCTCCAGGAATGGACTTTGACTGCAAATTTTCTGTCACTTTACATGATTTTTTTCATCTGCAAAATAGCAGGAGGGTGACAACTCAGCCCCCTTACATTGTGTAAATTCAAAATTAAGTTTCAGAAAGGACATAATTTACCTCGATAATTGGATGAGTTGAAATGAAGATACATGACTACAGACTTGGATAGATATTATCACTTACATGTTATGGGGACAAACTTGGCCCTTTCATAAGCCCCTGTTGCTTCAATTTGCTCTCTTGTCCGTACAGCGGAGACTTGTCTGAAAGCAACACAATCAAGATGTCAGACTTACATGACCGGTATCACAATACATCGTGATACATGTCCCGGAAAAATGATTCAACAAATCATATGCACTGAACAAAGATGTTTTTCACTCCAAAAGTGAAAGAATTGTGACTAAAAGGACTAATTACACAGCAAAAAATCTGACAGATCTATGTATTTGTTCATATAATTACTCATTATGAAAGCTGATTTTCATATTCATCATTATGTTGTTGAACAGCTGTTGACCTGGGGTATTCTGACTGGAACTATTGCCATACTGGTACTCAAATGAAAGGTCTGTTTACAAGGAATACGAATCTGGGATAATGACAATAATTCCAACTAGTCTGACTTAAGTAGATCGACTTAAGAAGTGATTGGCACTGAAAGAGTTAATTTAATTCCAACAAACTGTTCAATATTTTGAGGTCTGTTGGTTGATGCATATATATTCCTGTTGATCACCATGCAAGTCTATGGGTATAGCAATGGTAATTCACATTTTTGACATCTTCTCCAAGAGCATCAACCAGATTCACTTCAAACATGGTGAGGGTGTATTTAAGGTGAGTTTCTATTGTTTTTTTTGTCTGTTTGTTTTGTTTTTTAAATAGTCACACTACAGTGATTTTTCAAGTTTTTAATGAATTTTTATGTCCATTTTTTTTTAGTAAGACCTTAAAATTAATTGTTCTTCAAAAGTGTTTGACCAATTGCTTTAAAATTGCATAGGCCACATCTGGAATCACCTTGACATTAACTTGTTTAACAGGTGGTGCTGTAACTTTTTTAGTATTTTTATTTAAAATATGATTCTTTTTATGTTTTTGTGCTATTTTGGACTTCTCCCAAACTGCATGTTCAATCCTCTTCAAACTTGGTGGGAATGCACCTAGACTCACCCTCTATGTTTGTCCACTACATGGTGCTGCTGTAATTTCCTTACTCAATTAATTATTGAAATAAGGAATAATGACCCCTTGACATTACTGTCTAGGGGTCATTATTCCAGAAGTGCCTCACTGCAATTTTAAGCAAGTTGCCAAATGGTTTTGGAGAAGATTTTTTACACATTTTACCAAAAACTTAACAAAAAATTCATAAAAAAAAACAAAATTAATCACTGGAGCATGACCACTTGAGCAAACTGGTAAAGATCAACCCAGGGTAGATCCCCACCAAGTTTGAAGAGGATGTGGCTAACAGTTTTGGAGAAGTAAAAAATGTGACCTGAACAGACAATGATAAATGTATGTATGGACGAACAATGGACGACTGATCATCCTATATAAGGTCAGCTGACCTTACAGGATGATCAGCTAAAAATTGTACTCCCTTCCTTTTTGTTGTAGTCTTGTGGTGCCCTTTATATAATACTATTGGAAATACTACATGTGTAAATACACCTTAAGTGACACTCATTAACTAACAGACAAATATGTGTACATGTACTTACCTTGGATCAACTCGTGCACTCTGTATCTTTTGTGGGGGTGGGGGTTTTGGCTTAGCACTGGAGGTGGGATGGCATGAAGTAGGAAGGGTGCCACCTCCTGCAGACATAGAGAAGTAACTCTTCATAATTTAAACTTCTGTTAATTGTTGGATGTTAACATAGTTTTCCTGTCAACTGCTCAGTTATCACTCAGAATGAAGACACCTTCAAATGGAAGATGTTGTGTTGTAGATGAAGCAACAGCTTTCCTCAATATACTCTAAAGCTGATGTTATATTACTTTTAATGACAAGAATAACGCACACAACATTTGCAACACCAGATACTTCCTGGTAAAAAACTGGCAGGCAGGATTGCCTATGTATGTACATTGGATCTTTCGGGGTTACTATTCAAAGAGAGAGGAATATATCACCAATTAAAACAATAATAAAACATGATAGAGCATGAAGAATGTTATTTTGTGCAGACATTATTATAAAGTTCTTACACAAGTCAGACATGACACATAACGTTGATACATTGACTCAGGGTTGGCAGTGAAATAGAGCTTAATTGTTTGATGAGTAGGTGTCATCATGGAGTTTGTTTTACATTTCTGGTGCAGGTTGTACAGTGTTGCAGTTCTGGTTAAGATTTCCCTTGGTTTGTACAGGTGGTCTAGCTGCAACTGTTATTTTACAGTCACTGGGACTGAATATAATGCCCCAGCTTGTTTCCACTTCACTTAAACACTGATGGGTGGTTTAACTAGGGTAAGCTGTCCAGCTAGATAGGGAACATATTGGTTCAGGGATAAGTCAAATTGTTCTTATCTGAAGCTGTAATATACAAATTTAATCATTATGGTTTGTTTGATAGGTATTCTTCTTTCATAATGAAGCTCTGCATTTATAAGCAAAACTTCACGAATTTAGCTAATTCATCATTTACCACGTTCATGTTTATTCATTATTATGTGGGTTGTCTTTGCTGAATATTTAGCTTAGACAAGGAGCCGCTACTCAGAGACGCATGTACTGGTAAAAGGCTCCAAAACATGTTGAGTAGTTACCTGCTGAAGACCCTTTAATTTATTTGGGCTAATACAGCCTATGTTAAAATTTACAGAGGAACGTGTGCAATATGAACAATAGTACTTCCATATGTATATAGGTTAGACAGGGACAGGTTACCTTATGGAGAGTAAAGAGTTCAGACTGAGGAATAGGGTAATGACTACTAGGAAGTGGCTCTGGGCAAAAAGACACAAATACAAAACAAGTGGTTCATCTTTAGTGCAGCATGTTGTGATTATTATAATGGACACCAATGGGAAATATACTATAAAATAATTTAACAGGCACATATTTTGTACATTATCTATAAACATGTACACTCAGTACACTCAATAGAAGTTCATAACAAGTGGAAGTAAAAATAATTGTCTTACCTTGCATGGCACTTGACAGCTGCCTTTGCTGGAAGTTTGTCAGTTTTGACTCTTTCATCATTTCTGCAAAATAAAATGGACATCAGTGTTGGGTTTCTCCACAGACTGGTGGAGTTAATTGTACAGTGCACAGTGTACATTTCTCATTATTGTCTCAACATAGAGATCAATCAAGGAGGGCAGTTGTGTCACTCAACAGAACTAGGACTTTTTCTGACAGTAATCACTCTGTCAGGTTCAGAAATAAAGTTGCCTCCAACCATCTATAAATCTGCTTACCTGGTCTGTGCTATTTCTCCCTTGTACATCAAGACTGAGTCAACAGCTTGATGTGGGGCATATTATTTTGATAGGTCTCATCCACAGAAACAACTGACATCCATTTATCATATTATTGAAATTAGGAACATTGAAGCTAACAACATTTGACTAACAACCAACTTTGGCCAATTTAAGGGAAAAGGTTAATCATCTTCAGGGTATAATACTTGTTTATGATTTACTTTATTACCGGTCTGCCTAAACAAGGTTTCTTTTGTCCTCAGTAAAACAAATTGAACTGCAGAAATTAAGACTGCTGATGCTATACTGCATGTTTCATCACTGCGATAAACTTTTCCACAGACAGAACCAGACATTCAGAAAGCCAGCTTGACAACCAAGAATTTGTGATAATCTGTGTTGTCATATAACTAGACCTTTTCTTGCTGACAAACTTCTCAAATCACCACTGGGTTCCTGCCGCCTATGGAGCTGCAAAAATAATGATTTGAAAGACACTTTGGCATTGTTTACTAATGATGTGTGTACTTAACCAAAATTGAACATGTTGTATTTTCATGTGCAGGACTTCAATGTCCACTTCTGAGTTCACAGAATTCATGGGGATAGCCCATTATCTGGCAACAAGTAAAAATGTTGCCTCATGCCTTTCTTGCACATTATTTCATACTGTCCCACTTTCCAATACAACTGGGCAAGAAAATATGAATGCAATCTGACATAAGAGACCATAGATTCAGCTGAATACACACAGTCAACTGGCATTAAGAGTATATTCCCATTTGATTGTATAGCCAAGGTTACAACATTTATACATGTACAGTGGTACCTGCTGTATGCAACCACTGCCGCTAGTAGCCACATTGCTCTTTGTGGACACTAGGCTTGGACATAGGAGTCAATTTCTTTGTACCTTTACCTGCAGTGACAGTTCACATGCTGTATGTGGCCACTTTTTCTTAGCAGAAGGGGTGGATACATACAGCAGACCACTGTATTGACATTTGAGCTATATCCATACATACACCATGAATTTTTTTCGTATAAAAGCACATATAGGATGTAAATTACACTGACAAGCATCTCTCGTACCTTTTACAAGATAGGCACAAAAACCTACTCTTGTTCTACGTTATTGGGGTCACATTTGTTTTTTCCACCAATGTGTAAGAGGCCTGTGAGCACCATATGCCAAACTGATCTTGCACATGTAGACTGTTATTTGTCAGCATTAATTATATTTTTGTATTTTTATGTATGGAGAAATAACACTGACCTTGATCATTTCAGGTTTCAGTATTATTACATTAAAAAAACAATATGAAATACAGGATATGCAGTAGAATGGTATATATATATATATATATATATATATATATATATAATTCAAAGTCACTTAAGTCACCCTGTGACCATTGCAATGAGTTTAAGATAATGTATACACTACCATAACTGCATAGAATGACCATGACATAGGGCCTACAATATATAGTCCCACTAAAATCCAGACAGAAATTTGACAGTTGCCTTATAACGTGAATAACTACATGTACATTATGGTCACTGCTGGCATATTCAATTGCAATCTAACCCACACAGATTACCATCATCACTTGCAATATCAAACTCCTATCTTATATAGTTCTCAAGGTATCAAATGAACAGTAGAATTTGATTAAGTGGCCCGGTGACCTTAATAATCAGGTCATAATTGTCTATTTAAAACTTAATATAGCCCCTATAGAAACCCATTGTCATATACACATACGATATTAATGTAATAGTCATACATACCTTGTAAGATACATTTTTAAAAAATCATTTAAAAAATCTCCTTTTTGCAAACTTGGAAGTCAACAAGGGGAATGTCCATATATAAATTCTAAGCTTTTTCAGGGAATGTTTTTTTTTCTTTTAGTATTTGATACATGAATTGTGCATGGATGGATGTCAGATCACCAACAATCTTACAAGCTAAGCTGACTGACAAGTCAGTTAAGCTACACACCTGTGGGACAACTTTTAGCCACACACACACACACACATATATATATATATATATATATATATATATATATATATATATATATATATATATATATATATATATATATATATATATATATATATATATGGGTACTTACTCTATACAAATAGTTTAAACTTACATCAAACTATTCAGACATTATTTTTACATTTGTATAACAAAATGCACCAAATCAGGTAGGAAGTACAGTGTACATACACCAACATTTGTGCCATGGGAAGAAACAAGGCTTGGCCTGTTTAGCAATCCATGTAAAACATTTCAAGTCTACCATAGAGAAATGGTAAATCTATGGGTCTATAATACTATATACTGTATCCATTCCAATTGTAGCACATATAGAAGCACATACCCTGCTTTTTAATCTTGGGGGGGGGGGTGGGGGGTAATTAAAAAATTCAGTATTTTTCAACATTTAAAAAAAAAAACTGCTTCTCATGAAAGAAGAGGGTTTATTGTTATTTTATGCTATATGGATTCTATAATAAGTGTAATTGCTTGTGGTATTGTAAATTAAAACATATCATTAGTGCTAAAGTGATAAAGCATCAAAAGCATGCTTCAAACTAAGGCAGATCATTGCACAAATTAACATGTCCCCCAAAGATGCACTGTTCCTCTTTCACACCCTGGTCTCTCCTATTTGTACTTATGCATCTGAGGTATGGACACCTGTTTTGGTTGATAGTACTTCTTAAAACCATACGTTCAAAGATTTTGAGTCCCGTTTTGTAGCTGAGAAACTTTTAATCAATTATTGAAAATCTGTTCTGGGTGTCAACAAAAGATCTGTTGATATGGCTGTTAGAGGGGAATTGGGGACGTACCCTCTCTTGTTACACGATATAAAAAAGGTACTGAAATACAACTGTAAAATTCAACAAAGGATGATAACATTTAGTACTTTGCCTATCAGGCAAATAAAAGCTCTGAATCTGCCAGTGTCAAAACATGGATGAATTTCTTTAAAAATTTGAAAGCTCTGATTGGTGCTGAAACTTGTGATGTCCCGCTTACCAAAAGGATCATTGTTCAAAAGTATAATTACCACTCTAGGACCTACCTGCATGATTTCACATACTGGAAAACTATCGCTGTACTCTAAGTTGAAAAATGGCCTTAGGTATGAAAATTATTGCAATATAGTGAGGAATTTTGTGCATAGGAAAGCCCTGACCAAAATATGGATGATTGCTCAGTCTTAGAGTGGAAACAGGCAGATACCTGAGACCAGTGGTCCCCACAGACCAGAGACTTTGTAACATTTGTCAGTCACCTGAGGTAGATGATGAAGAACATTTTCTTTTAAGATGCAAAAGTTTTGAAACCCAGAGATCTAAAATGCTTAATATTAACAAGTGATCCTGACAAAGTAGTATATTTACTGACTGCAGAAGGCTGTGTCTGAGTTCTGTTATGACTGCCTTGAAGCCAGAAACAGTGGGGGTTCAACTTCTTAATTTAATTTGTCTCATAAATAGATATTTAGAACTCTTGTATTAGTCATTTTTGATAGAGACTGTAAACTTACAAGTTGTTGGTTCAGGGCATGATGCTCACCAGTTTTATAAAGTGAGCCAGGTGCTCTTATTATTTATTTTTTTTTCACTTTGCAAAATGGGGGGGGGTTAATAAATCATTGTGTTTGATATGTAATGGGGCATATCTTGATGTTCACACCCCTTTTCACCTACGTAGTTACTTTTCATTACATTATTACAAAACTCCGCAAAAAACATGTCTGCCCCCAGGAAATCTTTGCATTAGCACAGGTCACAGCGTGCTACTATTGGAATAGTATATATTAGTATGGAGGAATTATTTAGTTTATTCCTCCATGGTGTTATGTGAATCAAATCAAAATCTACCAGAACTTTTATCAAGGTTTCAACCTGAAGGTTTAACGTTTCAAGGTTTCATTGGCAATCCATATTCAGAATACAATTCTATTTAGGCATGGAGGTCCATTAACAGATAAAAGTATAGCAGGTATATAAAAATATGTCTTTAAAGATTGTATGAAAGAGCATTATTTGCATAATAATACATGTGAGATCATGACATGAGAAGATAATAAGAAAAAGAAAACGGCCAGAACAAAAGAAAAAGACCCAGGCAGCTCCTTTCCTTTCTGCAGTGCAGATTGAGATGGGGCCAGAATTAAGCGGCCCCATCCCAAAAGAACAGTTCATACGCGAACTACACTCGTAAAAATATGAGTTAAATATTCTTTTTAAAACTGAACATGGAGCTCACATCACGATTCACGGACATGGCATACGACTCGGAGTCTGACGCGAACTAGAACATGGACCTACTGGTCACTGGAGAGTAGGTCCATTGCTAGAAGAACAGTTAGGTCGAGTGAACATGATGATGATAGTTTAACTTTTACTCCTGATGAAAATATGATATTACAGACTACAACATACGTTTCATGAGAGCTTGTGTTTCTTTGCTGTACGTTGCTTTAGGTTGACTCCAAAAGCCTCCTTGTGCTACGGGATGCCGTGTATTGCCCGCCATTTTGACGCTTCTTCTTGGAAACCACCAATGTCTCGCGAGACTGAGCACTGCTCCGTGATTTTCACCTGTGGCTATGAAGCGAACGCAGCGCCACAAAGTGAGCTCTCTCATAACACACAGTCTTTTGACTTTTGTTTCCCGCGAATTCTTTTTTTCTTATTTATCTATTTGTTAGTTTATTTGTTTCCGAAGCGACGGAACGCAACGTTCCGAAGCGTGCGACATGTGGCCAGGCAAGTTCTCTCTCCCTCTGTCAAGACTCCAGACTCCTTTATTTGACCGAAAATATACAATATAAGATACAATGTATACATATGTCATAACGTTAACAGTGGTCAGGAGACTCTCATTAATTTAAGGACGATGCTATTTTCACCGTACGGCGAGAATAGCGTTTGGTCTATTTTCACCGTGCGGTGAGAATAGCGTTTGTAAGGAGGTTTGTCTATTTTCACCGTACGGTGAGGATAGCTTTTTGTCTATTTTCACCGTACGGTGAGGATAGGGTTTGGTCTATTTTCACCGTACGGGGATAATGGTACAGTTTGGTATATATTCACGTTGAGGATAGAGGCGGCTCTATTTTCACCATCTGGAAATTGAAATAAAAAGCCTTTTCGCAAATTTATGGTTTTGGCTTGTCGCATAGAATTGGGGCAAATTAGATTGGAGAAGTGCTTACTTTAGGGAGATAGCGAGCTTTATAGTCAATAGGAAACGGGACCACTTACGGAGGGTTTACTGTAAAGCAATTACCTTGGCACCGTGACAGCATTAAATGTTTGGTTTTTAACATCTCAAATTAATGTATATGAATTTACTCTACACACCCATCTGTCTTTCATTTTTGTTGCTTCGTAGATTTCTTTTTAATGCGATGCTTACCTAAGTCATAACAAGATAGATCTAGGCCTATAAGTTACCCTTAAGTTCCGTTACTTCCATCTGTGACAATATTAAAAAGTTCCTACTTTGTCTTGTTACCTAAGTTTTAGCCTTTTCACATAAAAATACAGTGTTGGCTCTATAAAAACTATTAGATAATAAAAGCTGAATTAACACCTCAACAGATCTCATTATAAACCATGCTCAAACTGGGATCTTAGGCCTTTTTATCATTAAATTTTCAGCAAACGTTTTTGTTCCAATTCTCTTTGTGTGCAATATCATGACACAAAGCTTTTTCAAAATATTCTTCCCTGGTTGACGTCTTTTCATCGCCGTACGTTAGAAATAGAGCAGCCCCTATTCTCACCATACCATGAATATAGACCAAACTCTATCATCACCGTACGGTGAAAATAGACAAAACACCATTCTCACCGTACGGTGAAAATAGAGAAAACGCTATTCTCATAGTACGGTGAAAATAGTCACTCCGTTAATTTAAGGCCTCAGCCGCTATCTTGGGGCCACCTAGATATACTGCAAAGGAAACATAGCCATCGTTGCAAAAGGAAGAGTAGGGGTAAAGTAGATAAAAATGTTTCACGTAGTAAGTTACAATATAACCAGCTCTCTCTCTCTCTCTCTCTCTCTCTCTCTCTCTCTCTCTCTCTCTCTCTCTCTCTCTCTCTCTCTCTCTCTCTCATAAACACACACAGACTTGTTTCACTCAAATTCTTGCTTTCTTTCTTATTTATTTATTTATTTATTTATTTATTTATTTATTTATTTATTTATTTATTTATTTATTTATTTATTCATTGTTGGCTGTAGCTCTCTGTCTCTCTCTCTGTCTCTGTCTCTGTCTCTCTCTCTCTCTCTCTCTCTCTCTCTCTCTCTCTCTCTCTCTCTCTCTCTCTCTCTCTCTCTAAACACACACAAATTTGTTTCCCTCAAGTTGTTTCTTATTTTTTATTTGTTTTGTTTGTTTGTTTATAACTGGAGCGATACCCTGTCGCAATCAGCCACTTCTGAAATGATCATAAATCATCGTTTCTCCCATGTTTGATACATTTATTGGCAGAACATAGGCCTACAGCTACAGGTACATAATGTATTTATTTATTTGCTTTTTTCGAAAAATATGTGCACTGTTTCACATTTTACAGTCTTGGGTGATCTTTGTGAGATAAGTATCACTTGTAGTAGCATCTTGGCCGGAGGCATGCTTATTAATTTCCCGCCACAACTGCAAAACTGGTTTCTTAGTTAGCCATAGTTTCGCCTAGCGAGATACGGGTCGCTATCTGTGGAAGGAAGCGAGATATTACTAATATTTTGGAAATAAAGAATAATACAATTAATACAAGCAGATGGAAATGTATCCTTGTAACCGATTTAGGAAGCACTAAATGAATATGACTATCGTATTTGTTAACTTTGATTTCTCCAAAAGACACTTTGTTTGTGAGAAATGGGTATCCGGCCGTGTCTGTGACTGTGATACTAGTATACCCGTGTGTCCTCCGTGACTGACACGCGTGAGCCCGATGCTTTCCGGAGGCAAATTAATATGCATGTCGCATCCTGTATATTGATTTGCGGGATACATGGGATGGGTGTTATACCCCTTCTATCCAAGTGGGTGACAGGAAAACGTATATATACAATAATGATCACTAATGTCGTACAAATTATATATTTTTGAAGAAAGAAGTAAAGTATGACAAACAATAAATCTTTTTGTGTGCAACCTTACAGCATCCCCGTGTGCATGGAAGCTTTCTGCAGCAGATCTTAAACTCATGTGATGGTGATAACTTGGCCCTATGTAGACCTAGAGCCTGTTAGTAATGCTCGAATTCTGGAGTATATTCATTGACATTCACCTGATAAAAGGTACGGGCTAAAATACAAATAATATAACACAGTAAAAGTTGTCTACATATAAACAAAATATATAGTGCTGGATCATGTAGCGGGTGGTTGCAATGAGTATTTGTTGCAGAAATAAATTTCTTTTTATGTCTGGGTGCCAACCCAGACATTTTGTATTTCCAAGAATTCTTTCTTTCTTTCTTTCTTTCTTTCTTTCTTTCTTTCTTTCTTTCTTTCCTTCCTTCCTTCCTTCCTTCCTTCTTTCTTTCTTTCTTTCTTTCTTTCTTTCTTTCTTTCTTTCTTTCTTTCTTTCTTTCTTTCTTTCTTCTTTACAACCAAATTTGTCCCGAGTTTTTCTCGGACACTATTATTCCGAAAACCACCAAACTTGCCATTATGACTGACCCACCAGTGAAATTAGGCACCTGACTTGGAATAGTCATGGTATTTAAAATTAAGCAAATTATGGGCAATTAAAATTTTAAAAGTTTATCTTCAAAAATGTTATAGATAGACACAAAGTTCTAACGTACACATATAGGTTTTGAGACATCTGGCAAATCTAATAGCATGCAAACAAAAGTTGAGGAATTTCAATGTGTGCTAACTTCAGTGAATTTCCCAACAATCCACATTTTGACTGAAGCTACTGCTGTACTGCACATTACAAGCCTCCACGGTGCTAGGCAACCATTTTGCATTCATGATACTTGAACCTGTCTCATAGGCAGCCTTCTAGCCATGCCTGCTAGGTGTATGGCTTGAAAGGTGTGGGTCTTATGGCAAATTGGAAGTGGGGGGGAACTCCCAACAACTGTGTAATACGGTTCTCAACAAAATATGGAGAATCTCTTTCTGTTCATGCAAGAAACATATCTGCTCCATGTTCACACTAATGCTGGGCAGAACTGTAAGTACACCATGACTGAGACTGACCAGTGTCGTAGTTGGTAGCTGGTCTGTTATTGCCTGAGGCTAGGAATCTGCAGGGCTTATCAGTCCCAAGGGAATCAGAGGGACTGGACTTCTAGGCAGAACAAGCCTGGCAGAGTGTACCCCCTGTTAAAAATAGACTACATACAAAGCTTACAGTCCTCAATGACTGTTTTCCCAACTTGATGAATTTTGAAAAAGTGTGTGGATTAATGTCATCTCATTTGACACTTTCATGTCTTTGTTTTCTTGCAACCAGTGAGATGAAGCCTGTTCTTCATAGCCAAATCTGAGTCAGTATAGTGCATGTCTCAGTTCACAGGTACATGTACATTTAGTTTTGTGACAGCATCTGTTTAAATTTGTTTATGCATGGAGCTATAATAGGGCTATTATAGCTCCATGGTTTATGTAATAAAGGAACAAAGACAATTTTGTATTGCATGTATACACATCCTTCTGCATTAAGAGTATTATAATATGTATACACTGTACATGCACATATACTTATCAATACTCTCCAGAAGGGCTGACCCTCTCAAGAGTGGGCACTTTTCTCGGGTCACGAGGGTGCTCACTGTAGAGAGGTTTCACTGTATAGTGGAACCTGCAATTTAAGATCACCCCTAATGCCAGACACAAGTGGTCACATAGGACAGGTGGTCTTTCATGGCAGATAAATTAACAAAGAAATAAAAGGCCAATGTCTGTCTGTCTGTCTTTCTTTCTTTCTTTCTTTCTTTCTTTCTTTCTTTCTTTCTCTCTCTCTCTCTCTCTCTCTCTCTCTCTCTCTCTCTCTTTCTTTCTTTCTTTCTTTACGACCAAGTTGGTCCAGAGTTTTTTTCAGACACTATTTTTCCGAAAACCACCAAACTTGCCATGGTGACTGACATAACCAGTTAAATTGTGCATCTCACTTGGAAAAGTCATGATGTTTAAAATTATGCAAATTTTAGAGGCAACAACAATTTTTAAAGCGCCATATCTTCCAAATTATTGTTTTATTTTATGCTTATAATTCATGCAAATTAGGCAAATACACCAAGTTAAAATGTTGAACAGCTTCAAAACTATTATAGATAGTAGTTTCATTCAAACTTCACTTTATAAGTTTGGGACATGGCCACATCCTTTGAACCAAGAACCAAAGCTGAGCATTTTATTTTATAAAAATTAAGCTAATACGCGAAATTTTGATTATGTTGAACAATGGCAAAGTGTATCATTTCAAACTGTTCTCATTTTGAAGGCACCCAGACAGATTCGCTGTGAAGCAAATCTTCTTTTCTAGTCTTTTCATGTATTTGTTTCACACCATGGCGTTTACGAACGAACGAAGTAACTAAATCTATCTATCTATCTATCTATCTATCTATCTATCTATCTATCTATCTATCTATCTATCTATCTCTCTATCTATCTATCTATCTATCTATCTATCTATCTATCTATCGATCGATCGATCGATCGATCGATCTATCTATCTATCTATTACATAACCAGTATGCAGTATAACTTGTATTGCATTCAAATTATAATAATTTCACTGGTCGGAATTGGCCTGCCTATCTGTGCATTTCGAAGCAAATGAAATTAACACTCACTTCATTAGATCAATTAAAATACATTTTCCTACAGCTTACCATAGTTCATTTAATCCACAAATTTGGTCTTAACATTCGCTGCAATGCATCATTCCTCCACTTCTCACACAACAGTGAACGCTTCCAGATTGATAAACACCGAATTACAACCAATTTACTACTGGTTAGCATCCAACAAATTATCGCTGAATATAGCGCAGACTAAGTGCATGTTATTCCATTTTTGTAAAAAACAAAAACAAAAACAAAACAAAAAACAAACAAACAAAAACCAAACAAAAAACAAACAAGCAAACAAACAACAACAAACAAAAACCAAAACGAAAAAAGCCCTTGACTTGCTTAAAGATAAGCGGTACTCCTATATTTCAAAAACAAATGAATTCGATTTCCTTGGTTTACGTGTGCGAGAAAATTTTAATTGAAATGCTCATATGATTAAAATCGGAAATAAACTTTTCAAAGTAATTTGAATTCTTACACGACTTAACAAATATGTACTTACGAAAACGTTCTGATTACATCTAAATTGTTGTGTCTTGAAATCGGGTTTGTGTGAAGAACCTTTTGTTTGTTTTGTTTTGTTTGTTGGTTGGTTTTTCTAATTGCAGAAAAAGGCGAACAAAAGGACGGAAGTCTTATTCGCAAAACAAGATATTTTACACATGCCATTCTGATCTCCTTTTTAAACAATTGAATATTTAAACGGTTCATGATATACTTCCACTAAAAGCTCTCAAATTCTGTTAAAAATACACAACAAATGAAGGTTAAGCTTACTTTCAAAACAGTTTTGAAACTCCAAATTACATGTTCTCATCCTCCTTACCAAACTTGTGGCAGAGAGTATTCCCCTCTACCCATTGCTTTAAAATGTCAACTTAAACATTGTATCTGGTATTATATACCTTCTTTACTCCATTATACTCTCCCATGTGTCAAAAATAGAATATTCACACATTGTCACTTTGGTTTTGCCTTCTATACATAGTCTCATTTGATCATCAAAATAAATGTACCATAGACTGCTTTGCATGTAACAACGCTTATTTTTACTTTATAATTATGTTTATTCATCCTTTTTTTTTTTTTTTGTATACGGATACTTCTAGTCTTATTATCATACCTGACAATAATTTGTGCTGTAAATTATAAATTTTCTTTTGCCTCTGCGATAGCGGATGGTAGGCTAAATCCTTAGCAAGGGTCCTTCTGACAAGTCTGTCTAATATATCTGTGACAACTTATTTTTTAAAACTTCTGTGCGATTTGCATTTTATTTTGTATCTATTAAATGCACTTACTATACTTATCATGTAAAATTTGTTGTCGAATAATCGTTTGTGAGTTGCTGAGTCTGAGTCTGAATATAATTCTTTGGTTCTGGTAACAGGGCATCGACGTAAGGCGAATTTGTAATTTGTAGGCCTACTTGGCTGGACTGTGTGCGTCTCCCTGTCGCCAGCTTGCTTTTATAAATAGTGTCAATGTTGGTCGCCAGACGGCGATACCAACTTGTGACTCGAGGACAAGTCTGACAGAGATGAATTGAAAATATTTAAGTGCAACCAGCAGTTAAGAGAAGGAAACACAGCCAGAAAAAATCCGCTGCATTGTGGTATTGTGGATGCATTCATGTCCCAATTTTGGTTTGGGTTGCTGGTTAAAGGTTGGTGGACAGCCATTCACAGTACTACTATAGTACTACTACTAACCACGGAGCTCCATGTACTAACTTAAGGTGATTATTTAGGCCCTCTGCAACCAGAACCTCACATTATGACAGGCAGCATGCTATTATCTGTTACTGCCCGACACACATATAGCCTTCTTAGGGTTTTGGGATTAGGGCCTTAGGCCTACATATAGTTCGCACTCGCAGTCAGTTGCTGTCGATAGGACGTACACAGGTAGAGACCGGTTGCCAGTTATTTGTTGTGGAAGTAGGTAGGGATAGTAAAGTAAGTAAGTAAATAATTTTATTGACAAAGCGAGTCATTGCTGACTGACATAAGTCATGTAATTTTTAGTACCCTGTAATTACAGGGTGGTTTTCTCTTAACTTAAGCATCATGTTCTTTCGTTTGAGTTTTCTGTTACTCTTGAGTTCAGTACACTAGTTGTGACACTTGTGATTGATTCTTGTCTTGTTCTCATACATTCTTATGTTACTTGTGCATCAAACTGCAGAAGATTTGTATTACAAGTAAAATAGCTATACAGTCTATACTGGACATAAGCACCCAAAATTAACATTGAGCATGAAACTAAGTTATACATTTAGATGAAAAAAAAAAAAAAAAAACAGAGTGCATATGTACAGGTCTAGTCTGTAGAAACTATAACAATACTTAGTAATAGAACAGTACAGCACATAGCTGATTATGGACGGTATTGATACATACACTTGGCAGACTAGTAGAGATAAGAAATGTAACTTATAAGTTAAACTGGCCAATAAACAGTCAAGATTACTATATAGCACCTGAAGACCCAACTAATGTGGGCTATGTATACAGAGTGGGTTGACATGAAATGTTTTGATTCTGTTAGCACCAGTGAAATTTCTTTACATGTGGAGTATTTATAAATATGATGGCCTATGGCCGAGGTTTTTTACTTTAGCAGGCATTTATGTAGGAAGGTTCCCAAACAGAAGTTTACTTCAGGACATTTGCTGGACATAATTGGGATAAATTGATCTTGGACATGCACTTAGGGCAGAGAATCCATGCAAGTAAGGACTAAACTTTTGAAAGCAGTGCACGTTTTTAGTATCTTGGAGTTATTCCTCCAAGCCAGGTTGTAAACTCAGTTGATTTTTAAATTTAGGACACAGATATACATGTACTGCTTTATACAAAATTCATGTCTCACTTTGCGAGTGAAAACAAACCCCATTCTATATTTTGTCACCGTTACAATGGTGTGCAATATGATAAACATTTTGCAGGTGTACTTAAGCACAGGGAGGACTGTATGAAGTAGTATGAATACTGTAATCTACAATTTACTATGGTCTCAAAGGGTTACAGAGCAATTGACAGACTATATATATATATATATATATATATATATATATATATATATATATATATATATATATATGTATATATGTATGTATAGATGTACACATAATTACCTATAACTGACAAAGAATACAAGGGTGGAAATTAATCAGTGATACAAAGATTTCCAAAACAGGGCTGCCAACTGTCCTGGATCATCCAGGACCAGGACAGTCTCAGATTCAGGACCTTATGACTTGTCCTGTCTGTCCCGGTTTAATTATACTTGTCCAGATGTAAAGGAATATTTGTCCCCCCCCCCCCTCCAATACTTGTTCCCTTGGGGGAACAAACATTTGTCCCTTCCTCCCTCCAGAATGGTGAATTTATCTTCTGCAAATATTTGATGAACTAATGACTGGGCAAGTAGCTGTGGATGGTGGGAGGCAAGTTCGACTTGTTTCAATGCTCTGTGCATCTCATCAGGAACTATTGAAAAAAATGCAAGTACTAGTAGCCTGTTTATATACTCCGTGTAGCTACCAGGGTTTCTATGTGAAACACATGGGTGTGTTTACATAGAACAGTAGCCCCACCTGCCCACATCCATATCTTTGTTGATATGGCATGATTTCCAAAAGATCTATTTTTGAATACCAACCTAGCGAAATTTAGTTTTCCAATTTTGACCACAAGGATCGCATGACGAGATTAAACAGTATTTTGTGGGAAGTGGGACACCACTATCAGCAGGTCATCAACAGCCATATTAAAGTGTATAGACGTGAAGAAAGTGGGGAAGCTTGAAAGAGTGACTTTGATCAAGTTAAAGCTGTACTGTGCCTGAAATATGCCTGTGTATATTGCCACGTACCAGGCTGTAGCGCTGATATGCGCAAATTGTCGAATCTTGACAAATATCCATGGATGTGTGGGGTTATGTTCCACAGTTAAGCCTTGGCTGTGGTCACAATAGCCTGTCCCACTTGGTAACAGTAGACCAGTGTAACTATGAATTCAATCATGCTTGCGATTGTCACGATAAGGTGACAAAAGGGAGAACTAAGATTTCATTCCAAGGCTCCTATTGGCTTGGCTTTCCTAATAAAGAAAGTCATTTTTGGCCTATCAGCTGGGATGAGCTGGTGCTATTTCTCAGACATTCTAAAATTACAACAACAATAATGCTGTTCCAATTGCCATAAATATGAATATAGGGCATTTGAAATGAGTTTCATTTCAATTGTGGTATCTTTGCAGTGATTTTCATGTTTTAACACTTTCTGTGTAAGCTTGAGTGGAAAATGCAAATATTTGTTTCCATCCACAAACTACATGTAATGATAATATGTGTGTCTGAACATTGATTTTATTGTGTTTGCTACTTTCATCTTATTAATGTCTATTTTTGTCATGATTTTCTTTGTTTATGGAATTTAGCTGAGTTTATTTTTTGCTTGGGCTAAGTTCTGTTTCTTCCTCCTTTAAGCTTATAGTTCAGCTGAGCATATGCTGATGATGGTGAATGTGTATTTAAATATTGCCAAGTGTGAATACCATATGCATAGAATAAATTTAATTCATAATACAAAGTGTATAGTAGGGGAACAAATATTCCCTGATATTTGTTCCTAGGTTGCCTCCACAGGATCGTCCCAGATTGCTATATGTTTCTGATGTGCTCCCGGTGAACGCCCACATCAGTGAACGCAATAGCGAGTCAGGTAGATGCTTTGGAGGCAAGTTCCTAGGGGAAACGAATATTTATTCCAGAGGGAACCAAAATGGGGGAGGGGGGGTGGGGGGTGGAGGACAAATATTCGCTGACACCCCAGAATTGTTTATGCATGTATATACTGTATTATTCATTCCAATTGTAGCACATGTCCTAATAGAAGCACGCCCCCTACTTTTGAATCTTAGTAATTTTACTAAAAATCCAGTATTTTTCAATGTTTTAAAAAATTAACTGCTTCTGATGAAAGAAGAGGGTTCATTGTTGTTATTTTATGCTCTATGGATTCTGTAATAAGTGTAATTGCTTGTGGTCTTGTAAATCAAGACATATCATTATCACAAAACTCTGCGAAAACCAGCGTACTACTATTATAATGAATACAGTACATGTATATGCATCAAAGTTTTCATCAAAGCCATGAACTAGATCCACTTCAAAATTAGTCTGGATGTACCTTGAGTGAGTCTATCAAGTGCCTTTAAATGATCATGCTCTATTGAATTTTTGTTAGATTTAATCTGATTTATCTTTTAAAAGTTACATTTTTTAAACTGATTTATTTTTCATTTTTTAATTTAATCATTAAAAAAAAAACATGACTTTCTTCTTTAATACTAAATGCTTGTCCAGTGGCTCAAAATTGCTGATATTCCAGGGGGAACCAAAATGTGCTTCGGGGTACCCAGAGGCCAAGGTAGAAGTGTCATTGTCAGGTGAGGGTGGGCTCTCTTGTTCTTTAAAAAAAGTTTGGATCTGATTTGTACATAACTGACATTAAATTGGCTATAAACTATAGAATATATAATATAAATTCAAACATGATTCTCAAATTTAAAATTTTGTTGTTGTTCCTGAGATATCAGTGTTGAAGTTAAAAAAAAAAAAGAAAAGAAAGAAAAAGAATGGCTCTTCAAAAGCAGCGTAACCGTGGAGGTCTCAGATGGCTTAAGAGAACCATATTTAAAAACAGTCAGAGACCCACATTTCAACTTTATCGTATATAAACCTTTAGCCTGATGCAGAATTTAGGGCAATACATTTAAAATTAGATGAACTGAACAAGACTAAATCAGTATATAATAATATGTACATGAAATAAATAGTGCTATTAAGTATTAAGTGACAAATGACAGTGCAGCACAAATGAATGAAATATTTATTTGGTAACTTTCAGAAATATGCACTTTTGAGCACTAAATAATTATGTAAATCTGAGTCTTATTCATGAACGTAAACAAGCTGTCCCAGGTCCTGTGGAGGCCTGTTTGCATTAATGTACAGCTGGTTTTGCTGTTTGCACAACCCTTCAGAGACTGTACTGATGGCTGCATGAACATGCTCATGTATGTCAGGGTGTAACATTTATAAAACTAGCATTGTGGGACATGGCGGCATGTTTTGTGTCACGTTACAATTTGCTTTATGACATGTCATTATGTTGACCCTTTGATTGCAATGCACAATAGATGTATGCCCAATTGGATACTTTATTTCAGGTATTACTGTGTTGTGCACAGTACACACCAGACACTAGGAGACACAATAAGAGTGTCATACATAAATACAAACTGGTACTTATACTAAAGCATGAGACATATCTAAATGCTCTCATTAAAATAAGAAGAAGACTAGGCAAGTGTTGATAATAACATTAAAAAAAACAACCTGAAAAAAACAAAAAACAAAAACCCCAAAAAAAAAAAAAAAAAAAAAACTGTTCACAGAGACAAGAGGTCATCACCCACCATGACCGACATGAGGGCAATCCAGATCCATCACACCAGGCAAAGTGTGATGATATGGGGGAAAAACAGCACCAACACCAAAATGAAAGGTAAAAAGACTAAGGAGAAGAGAAAAAAAATGGTGTGCAGAACTGCAGTATAATATTAACACTCAGAAGACCTCTCGTCATTTGTTAATTAAGAATACAAAGTCAGAGTGACATCCTTCTGTCTCTTTATGATACATTGATTATATGTATCAGGTCATCAAAGCAGTGTTGCCCTGGTTTGCAAGTGTGTTGTGCTGATGAAGTAGAGCATGAAAAGTTATGCATGTCCCGTGAAGGAGTTCAAATAGGGTTGAGAGAAAATGGTTCAGCAGCTCACAGTGAATAGATCAAATGTATTTCTTTGCCTGGTGTAAGGCTTAGGCTCTTGGTAAGTAGCAGACGTGTGTGTTTTTACTTGATAATCTAGTAGATGACCTCCGAATTGTCAATGCTTGGTAGCGTGAACTGTTAATCAGGGCTGTGAATAGAATCCTTCCTTGTGAAATAGTAGAATTGAATTCACAAATTCCTGAAAGTCACTGCTAACATGTCATATCCAGGGATGCCTGCTGTAATGACCACCTCTCATGGAAGACCGTATATCTTGAATTAATCTGCTGACCAAAGGTCCCAGAGATCATGCGTTCACTCAGGTCTGTCCGTCTGTCATTCTCTGTCTAGCATTCCATCCATCTGTAAATTCTCTGCTTGTGAATGTGATACAGTCCAGTTTTTGAGTTGGGCTCATATAACTTGCAGGGCTTATAAAGTGCATGAAATTCTAGGTTGAGTTTGATATTGTTGGTGCCACTTACAGCATTATATATTGGTCAAAATGTGAAAATATTTTGATCACTCTAGCATCCTTAATTTTTCATAAATCTTCATGATATTTAATGGGGTTGTGGAGGAGGTCAAAATCTCAGTTGCATATGATACTAGTGGTGCCACCTGTACTTTGGAAATCATGAGCCAAAATGTGTTGAAAGGTAATATCTCCAAAATAATTGAATAAGACATGCCAAATTTATAGGATATATAAATCATGCCCAATGCTAATATGTTATGTAATATCATTGACCTTGACATATTTTTGTTAGTTCACCTGTCCTGTACAGTTGAAAGAAGTAATTTTGTAATGGCAGGGTGTAGCTTGGACATCAATGGAAAAGAGGATTGAGCCTCCAGATCAAAATTGCAACTGAGTACATTGTACATGTACATATAACTTTTTATAAGCGCTACTTGGTGACTTACTTTTTGAATCACCATTACCTAATTATTATGGAGTTTGACACTTGTCCAAATTGATTGTTTTTCATCAATAAAACGAAAGATATTACCTTATTTGAACAAACTGATCATGTATGGAAAATTGGATGTAGGGCACACATTTTGAACAGAACAATCTAAGTTGAAGGTGAAGGTCATATGGGCACTTGGACTATAGGGGTCACAATGTCAAAATCTTGTAAAATGCTCTGCACCCCACTGTTTTTGAGCTAGGCCCATATAACTTTTATGACTTATAAAATGTGTGAAAATCTAGATTGACTTCGATATTGGTGGTGCCATCCATGCTATAATGTAACATATGGGTCAAAATGTGAAAAATCGTGTGACCAGTCCAGCATCCTTAATTTTGTATCGATTTCCATGAAATTTAATGGGATTGTGGAGGAGGTCAAAATCTCAGCTGCATATAATACTAGTGGCACCACCTATACTTTGACAGAAATTACGAGTTAAATGTCATAAAAGAAAGAATCCATATGTCAAAAATAATTTAAGAAGACATGCCAATTTAAATTTACAGGATATACACAGGCAGATAATGTCTAATGTTAATATGTTATGTAATACCAGTGACCTTGACCTGTTTTTCTGAAGTCACCATGCCTATAAAATTGCAAGATGTGATCTTGTAATGGCAGGGTGTAACTCGGACATCAATGCAAAGGAAAATTGAGCCTCCACATCAAAATTGCACTTGAACATATTGTACATAAAACTGTACTTGGTGACCTATTTTTTGCATCACCGTGACCCAGTGATTGTGTGATTTGGACCTAATTTTCAAGGTCATTAAGCACTTAAGCAAAGGACATTTAATTAAATATGTTGACAAGAAAATAAGGTGAATGATATCAAATGCACAGTAAGTGTGTATCATGTGGAAGCTTGATATTGTATAATGTGGATGACCTTGACTAATTTCTCAAGGCCATGGAGGGAATGCTTTTCAGGACATGACTTTTTAGTGATGGTCATCAGATTATATGTCAGTAGAGCAATAGGCCCATGGACCTCTTGTTAAGACCCTGCTTTTATCACAGTAAAGTCTGTTTAGAACTGTGATAAATTTACCTGTATTTTAAGACCGCTTTCAGTATGAGACTTTTGTAGGCAGTAAGGACAGTTGTAAATAGCAGGAAAGCCTACTACCATATACCCGTAATGTTCATGGCAGGTTCAACCAATTTGTATGAGTGAGAGCAAGTGACAAGTGAAATTCCAATCAGGGGAAACAAAATTTCGGAAGCACTTGTCCCTTGGGGTAGACAAAATTTTGGTTTCCATGGCTGGAATTTAAATGTGCTGACAGGCGAGTTCAAACAGGGGGCTATTAAAGATATCAACAGAACTTGCCTTATAGAATAGAACAGCAAAGCAGAATTCATGGTGAGCTCTGCATGGTATTCCTATGAAAATGTATGTTGTGCCAAGAGTCTTCTTATCAATCCTTTTAATATGGACATGAGTTAATCAGAAACTACTTGTGATGATTATGTACTTATATCTTGCAGGTTGGGAATGAGAAGATTGGGTAATGAGGATGTCTGTCCGAGTTGCCCGTACGAAAAATATATTACAGAATCATGCAAGAAAACAGTATACGAGATCTACAAAAATTTCTTTAATATTTATGCAAGATCTGTAATATAAGGGAACAACATGGCAGATTCAGAATCTATTATAGAAATATGCGAGAAATAGAGCGAATTATTTAAATGAGCTTTAAAATCTGTAATGGGATGGCATTTTTCTGCCATATGCGAGATCTTGTATATATAACAGATCTGCTATATTGAAAATCTGCAATGCATGCGAGATCTCGCATATATGCGAGAAATATACGAGAAATAGAGCGAATTATGTAAATGAGCCTCAAAATCTGTAATGGATGGTATTTTTCTCGCATATGCGAGATCTTGTATATATAGCAGATCTGCTATATTGAAAATCTGCCATGTATGAGAGACAACTGACCAGATTATGTAAATGAGCCTCAAAATCTGTAATCAATGGCCATTTTCTTGCATAATATGGGTAAAGGTTCTTCAGCCATATTACAAATAAAATAATGGGGCATATTGAAAATACAGGAAGTATATGGCCAACCTGAAAATTCAATTGTTGAGAATTCTTTTGCCCATGGTCCAAGTAGTCATGTAGGTTTGGAAGAACTGTAATATTAACCTGAACCTTTGACTACAAAAACTGAGACAGTATCACACAGTTTGATCCTGACAAGAATAAGAAAAATGAGAACAGTGTGCCAATGAATTAATTCTTAACATTTATTTCCACTATATTCATAACTACATGTATTTACAAATCAAACATGCTAAGAGTCCACTTTTTTCTTCAATCTAGAGGCTCTTAGTGGGTTGGTCTACCACGCTTGCCAGGCTGCTGATTAGGTCTTTGGTAAATAGCTTCTTGGACAGTATTCCAGTTATTTTGCTAGCCATCACCTGCTGTATGTCAGCTGTGCATCTGTCCTGCACAGAATCCTGAAAATATATAGATATACATTGGTTGGTGATTCTAGAAGTTGGTTGCATGAGCTTTATTTTTCAACTATGGCTAGCCTTGAATGTAAGAAAAAAAAAAAAAGGAAAATCTTACACACAAAACCTCAACCTGTAAGATAACAATAAAATATTTAAAAAAGCCTCAAGTCTAAATATGAAATGTGATCATAACTTATTTATTTACTAAGTTTCCATAGGGATGCTTTCACTGTATAGGTTTCATGATTATAAAATACAATGTATGTGCAAAAGTTACCATATTTGCTATTAAGCCAATTTATGAATTTTCATTTTTTTAATTCCAGATCAAACTCCATATTTATTACACACAAATAAAAGTGTTTTCTTTCACATTGTACAATTATTGTCAGAGTGGTGCCTCATGAGAGACCCTGTGTATATGTACAACTTAATCCTTATAGGACCAATAAGACATATTATACAAGCATAGAGTGTAATTAGCTATTAGTCTTGGTGTACAATATGTTAACTTTAAGTGGTTTCTCATCAATCCTGCCATATGTACCACCACTTCAATTTTGTTTATGCACTAAGGCCTTACTGGAACAAACCACAAAAGACAGAAACACTGTGAATTACAATCAATTGTGAAAGTGGTTTGGACAAAAATATTGAATTACACATCTTGAAAAGAACTGAAAATTTATCTTTGCAGTTTCTGAAATATTGATCTTCAAATTTTAATAGTATGATACATAAAATGGAAAACCAATTAACAGTTCACAAGTAAAATACATGTACTTAATTTCTCATGTCAGAGTGAAAATATAGGTATTTTAAAAATTTCTTTTCTGAGTTAGCTAACACCAATGCAAGAATATCTTAAATTACATGTCCTTCTAACCGTAGATGAAATATAGTGCCATATAAAAATATAAAATAGATAGAAAACAGCAGGACTATCAACAAAGTCTAAACAGATATCTTGGCAATTACGCTACAAAAATTCAAAATTCAGCACACATTTGCACATGTCAACTTTAATTAATATATAGAGCCACTGACTCATTTGTTACTGATTGTAACACTGGCTGAATATTGAGCATTGCCACTGTTTGTGTCAATGTAATATCACCTGAAGAAAAGTCATGGACATAGCAGGAAAATAAAGTTAGCCTTGCCTAAAAAAATAATTTCCAAATGTTTTTGTGCAAATTTTCAAATTTGTTGCACAGATGATTCAGCAGAAAAAAATGTAGCACTAAGTTGAATTATTTTAAACTAATCTTCCACCCAAGAAATACTGTAACATCAAATTCAAAACAGTATTTTGCATATATATTTTTTTTAAGCAGTCAGGGTCTTTGATAATAATTAGCTGGGTAAGAAACCTTCTTGACTGCAATTTGTTCACACAGGATTTTGGAAATGTTTGTCAAGATTCAGCTTCAAGGGAGTTTTGCAACCTGAGGCACCATGCATGGTCCATGGCCTGGTCCGTGGAATTTTGGCTGACTGCATGGTGCAATATGTTTGTGACCCCCACACTGCATTCCATGTTAAAGTACTGAAATAAACTGAGGAACAATCACATTCCATACCAACCAGCTAAATAAATTCACTCCCTGGGGACTGACTTGAAACTATCTGAAGTTACCGTTTCAAGCCAGGCTGTAAAATTTGGGGTAAATTTCTGGCTCAGCCAGCAAAGACAGTTGTGGACCACAAACTCAATACATGTGTTTACTCGGTCCCACTGACTGCAAGTTACATGCTCTAAACACATGCAAAGTGTAGGACTCAGCAGAAAATTGACTCTGCGTATACATACCTATTTAAAAAGTCTGTATGGAAGTCTCAGCCAGCTTCCCCGCCATCTCATGCTCACATCTTGTCTCTCCCATGTGTTCAAAATTCAAACTGGTCAACTTCCGGTTTGGCGGTAAGAAAATACGAACTGACAGATGGAACTAGGAATGGCTGAATGTGTGTGGAAAATACGAAATTGACTTCTGGAATGCCAATAACGCTACATTTTTTTTTTAAAGATATGTTGTTGCAACTTTGTGGCAAAATGCATTTTTGCATTTTCCACCCCCTTTGTCACATGTTTTTGCAAATTTGCTACTGATTGCTCTGCTCTGATTCATGAATAACTACTACAAAAATTTAAAAAATAAAAAATTATTTAACACATTTTCTAACATAATGGAAATGTTGTTTGTTTCCTTTTCATAGTGTCAGTTGGGTGCAATACTTCCACAACAGTTACAAAAATGATAATCATTATTTACTAGAAATATAGATTAAACTCCCCTCAAATGTGCAGGAAACTAAAGTTTCATGTTGTGAATCAAAATGGGGCATCTCAAATTTTCCCATTATTTTTACTGTTTTCACCAGTCATCAAGCCAAAGGTAGCCTGTAAGTGATGCACATATTATATTATATATAAAAGTGATGAATTTATTGAAGTTAATTGTTTGGAGTGAAGTGGTCCCCTGTTCCATTGTGAGAAATATTTCATTGTTAATAGAACAATTTGGGACAATACAGTTTGGATCCTATTGTCTGAAAGCCAGAGACAGACAAACTCAACAATACATGGATATACTTATTATGCTTTTACACTTTTGCAATACATGTACTGATTTTTGCTGAAAAGTTTAACAGCTTTAAAGACTCTTAAGACTTGTTATTTGTGGCTACATTCAGATTTTAAATAGTCCTTAATTAAACACATGATGGTGAAATGTAAAGAACAACAGCAATTTTATAATACATATATATACATGTATATATATATATATATATAACCCTTTCCCCCACCCCCCAAAAAATATTAATTGGCCTTCCCCCACCCCATAAAAATGGAAAATAAACTGCCATTAAATTAATGATAAAGAAAAGGCAAAGTGGCCAGTGAAAATTCAATTCTTAGGACACTTTTTTCCACAGTAGATGACATGTGTTGCCTTTATTGCTTACGTTCTTATTTAGATGGTACAAATGTCCTATAAATTCTGTATGCTTTACTTAACCAACACCAGTATTGTGTATTGGCATTATGTGTACCTCCAGGAATCATTTTATGAACATTATTTGTTACATTATAACATTACCATATTATAATTAATAATATTAATAATAATAATAAATAATAATTAATTTATGGTAAATACATTATAATTACCATAAACCCAGAAATAAAGGGATGAAGTACTTGTATGCACATAATTATGGTCTGAGTCTATTTCTTTTACAATTTAGGGAAGGATGAAATTTGCAAAGTCCTGTTTCTGTAATAATTTTAGTGCAAAATTTTTCTAAGTTCATTTCTGCTATAAATTTGGAGAGAAAATTTTTCTAAGTCCATTTCTGTAATGAATCCAAATGGAAAATTTTCTCTAAGTCCATTTTTCTGTAATAATGCAATAACTTTTCTGCATTGATGGTATTTTCTTGCTTATGCTTGAAAAAATTCTTGCATATACAAGAAATTTATCACAGATTTGGAGAAAATCTCGCATATGCAAGAAATTTCATTACAGATTTTGAATGAAGCATGCGAGAAAATTAAACAAGAAAAAGATCTGTATTAATTTGAAGAGAAACATGCGAGAAAATCAAATCCTGCAATATTTCTGCTATATTTCTGTTATAATCAATACAGAAAATTTCGTACGGGAAGTCAATTTTATGAAACCTGAATTGACCCTCAAGCAAACAAAAACAAACCAAAAAAGCCTGCTCCAATCTGACTGCTGGAACAACTATCAGCTGATCAGTTTATACTAATTCAACTAAAAATGTTGAGAATTGGTCGACTGGCATCATTGGGTTCACAGGCCACAATTCTGTCTTCATACAGTGGTAAATGTTATTGCACATCATTGAGAGTGTGTTTCGCAACTAGTTGGACACAACAGCTACAGTCTTCAAGCAGATCCCTGTGTACCTCTCCATCTTTAGTGGGCTTTACAAATTACGAAGAAGAATGTGCCAACTTTAAGGTGGTTGCTCCAGAGTACTACAACTTTGCCAGTGATGTCATTGACAAGTGGGCTGTCAGAGAACAGGTAAGTGATTATGGAAACTACAAGATTGCTATTGGGAACATTCAACTTTGGTCAGTGAGTGCAGTAAGGTTTTCTTTTCAAGGAGTTTTGCTTTTTGAATTCTGTATTTTACATGTTTTAAGAATAAAAAAGTTTTGCAGGTAAAGGCAGTGAATGACCAGGTAAGAGTGAATGTTTCCACATTCACACTTGGTGTGAAGATACCTGTTTACTACATTGTACAAGAGAAAAAGATAATCTCCCATGGACCTATCATAAGAGCTCCATGCCTAACTTTACAGTATTTGTGAGTTCATACAGTTACATAAATCCAAGATGGCATCACTTTCACTTTTAATATGAGCACAAATCATTATTGTTTTTGTACCCCTCAAAACAAAGTTTAAGGGTACCGTTTTATCCCTTTTGGTGCCCCTGCCCCCTTAAGCGCCCCCCTCACTATTCTGGCTAAGAAAAGAGTCCTAGTTTAGACATTTTTAGCAAAATTTCTCTGTATTTTACTTTACCCTATTGTATGCCAAAAGCAGCCCTGTTAGTGAAACAAATATGCTGTAAATTTTCTAAGTGCCTGGGGTGTTTAATAGGGATAATACGGTACAGTGTTTTGGCTTGTCCAACAAAACATCAGTAGCACAATCCTTGCAATCTTAAGATTCACAGGCCACATCAAACTCCAATGTACCTAAATTGTACCTCAACACAATTTATTGACCTGGTTACATTTTGGTGACCTTTACCTCATTTTCAAGGTCACATGATCCATGTACACATGTGCAAAGCTTGGGGTTCCAGTCTGTCGATGATGACTGTTCCAGCTGCTTTTATTGTTGCAATTGGAAGTACATGTAGGTCAAACACCATACAAATCGATCTTGTGATTAGCACAGACACAAGGGACACTGCACATACACAAAGAGCAGTACACTACTGGCTACATTATCAGTAGTGGTGTATAGTGGCATAGAGTTCCATGTACAGGTACAACACAAGAATGAAAACAACAGAAGCGTGGGTGTTTTAAACATAGTGGTCAAGGTTTGATCATGTAATGGCACCAGTAGAAAGACATTTTGTGGTGGAGATGCGATCTTGAGGAGAGAAAAGTATTAGTTTATTTTCTGTCAAAGGGCAATTTGATGTACCATGAAACGTGTGTAAACAAAAATGGGTGCAATTAGATAAAAGAGAGGGGGATGGGGGTAAGGGCCGGGTTTTCCGTACTAGTATCATGGGCATTTTTATTGCTGTACTTATGCACATGTACTGGAATCCCTTGTAACTTCCATACTTCGTACAACAATTATTTGTACATTTTCTTATTTTCCATACCTTGTACCAGGGCAAAATTATTACTTGTACCAGCATACCAGGGACCCTCCCCCCCCCCCCCCCCCAAAAAAAAAATTTAGATAATTACAATGAATTCTATGCTGTTGACATAAGACAGTTGCACTGGGGAGAATCTTTTATGCTTATTGCATGTGCGTGATCACGCAACGGGATGCTACCCATTCCTAACTGAGCATGAAGTATGAACCTGTCTTGAGAAAACTAGTTTTATCAAATGTACAACAAATGTCTATCGTGTGGAAGTGTGAAATTGCATAATATCGATGAACTTTCCCTACTTTCTCAAGATCAGTGTTACATCTGAACCTGTACATGTGTTTATATAGCATTACAGGTACACTAGACAAAAGTCTATGATGAATGGTGTCATAGTAGCACCACTGGTAGTATATTGGAACTAACATGATAGGTACCAAGACACACTTAATTCATTATTGTGATAATAAATTGAGATAGAACTATAAAATTTACACCAAATATTTGTAAGGCCACTGGCAAAATTTTGTAAAAAGTTGACTAATTTTTCAAGGTCATTAAGCATTTTATTAAAGGATTAAATGACACTAAATTCAGTGTATAGAGAATGAATATCATGGCTAATGATACCATATACATCACAAATATATATCTTTTAGAAGTTTGTTGTTGTATCATGTGGATGACCTTGACCTACTTTCTCAAGGTCAATGGGCACTTAAGGTAATGACACTTGCATAACTTTGCATTTGAGATATTGAAGAGAAGAATTATACCAGGAAAGGTCATTTGGTTGTACAGTAATTGATTTACCAAAAATGCTTTTGCTTGCAGCATTTAGCAAACATTGAATATTATATTTTTTTTATTTTGTTTTTTTCGCATGTGCTGTGGAGAAAGGGACGCAGGATTTCAGTGTTAGGAATTTCTGTCCTGATGACTATGTATCGAAAACTGGTTAATTAATCTGCATTGATGGTGGAGCATCTCAAGACAAGGTGCTAATTAGGCTGACAAGGGTCTTTGGTGTGACTGGGCTCTCTCATCCACACTTATGCATGGAGTCATTTTTTATTGAAGTAGCCTGGTGCAATATGGAAAACTGCCATAAATAAGTGGGTAATTATCAGTTGTTCATATCTGACAAGCTAGTCCTGTGAAATGACATGAACATCAATGTACATATATGCCCCACAGTAGCTGAGGCTGGTGCACTGTCCTTAAAAAAAAAGCTTAAATAGACTGGATGATAGTTTCAGGAGCAGCCACTCACTTCATGTATGTTTGAAGTGATCACATTGGTAATGGTGTTACAGTCAAGCAACATGGCAGACCACCTTACCTGTACTGCAGGGTCTGTGATTCAAGTAGATTTCTAGTTTGAGGCCATGATTACCAAGATATGTGATGCAAACCTTTTTTCCAGGGAAAGTTTGTTCATGCTTGTGCAAGCTAGAATTTATTGCATTAACATTTCAGAGAGGGGAAAGAGGTGACAACCCTGCATTTTGGTGGCTAGATGACAGTGGAAATGAAATCAAGTGGACATTTCAAGATCTGGCACAACTTAGTCGCAAGTAAAGTTCTTTTGTCGCAAGATGAACTATAGAAGTCACAAGTAGCAATGTTATGTGTAATCACCTGAATACACAAACCAATACACAAAATTCTTGTGGGCTAGAGTTGCTTACTCCCATTGGATTGTACATGTATGTTATTGTGAACAAACTGGTAAATATTGAGGCCAGTGAAATAAAATATTCAAAGACATTTAAGCTATGCATATAGGTTTACCAAGAAGAATCTGGTGTTTCAGAGCCTCCAAGCTGGCCTTTGTTAAAAGTGGGAGATCTCCCTCCTGAAGGTACTGAAAAGCATGAGGGAGAGTGCTGAAGACATGAAGCAGAGCTGTAGGGTCTGGGGACATCCTCCCACAGTACGAGCAGATCCCAGTATAAAACATAGCAGATGTTTTACTCTTGCCAAACTAGCAGCATGGATAAAATAAGCTGTTTAAAAACTAAGTCATGTCCTTCAAACACATGCTGCACTCTGTATAACAAGGAACTGTCATATATGTTTGGAATAAGTATTCTTTATGCCCACAAATATTAGTGACACCTTTGGTTTTCCACCAGTATGCCTGTATTATAATGGCCACTGGAACATCCTTGCATGATCAGAGTGTGACAACAGGATACCCCAAGGGTGCAAATTTGGTTAAATGTAGCATTCTTTTTTTACAATCCATGTGATAAAATCTTACTGATACCACCAAAAAAGTATAGTTTAATGGGTATGAGGATCAAAATAAAGATACATGTACTATGTTACATGAAAGTGTGCGGTACCCTAACTGCAGTTGGTTGCCCTCAGCCACCTTAAGACTTTTCCCCTTAAACCGTCCAAAAGTGGCCATTGGTCAAATGTCATCTGTTTCAGTATTTTCATCTAGTTTCAACAGTAATGAGAAACAGTTTAACTGGGAGTTGGAGATGAGACCTATCAAGATCACATGCCTGAGGTCAACAGATTTCCTGGACATAGATTGGGCACCTAGTGCCCACCACATGACAAGTAAAGCTGTTGACTCAGTCCAATCAAAGGGGAAATAGTTAAGATATGATATTATCTAAATGGTCACATAGCCACATTCCACCTCATGCACTATGTGCATGTACTTAATATTCATGTCCTTGCGTGACAACCGCACTAGGCCCATCTTGTTTTCACGATGGAACTATGATGCAGAACAGCTTCCCAACTTTTCAAATGAGAGTGTTAATGTTGAAGATTTTAAAACTGGGATGTGATACAAAACACTTTATTTTATTTGAACTGTATATACATGTATTATTACGTGTGTTAACAACCCCCCCCCAAAAAAAAGAAGGACAGAGCTATTGTGTGGAATACAGTGTTATTTATTGTTTCAAATTTTCAAGTAACCGTGTATAAATATGTTCAGAGAAATAAAAGACTAACAAATAAATAAAAAGACTGAGTCAAAGTTGAGTACACTTCTGGTGTGGCATATTGTGGCCCAGTAAGGAAAGTTTTTCTTACACAAAAATGATTTATTATCCTATGTGCTCCTCTGAATTTTTGTACCATAAAGCATGCAGAACTTTTAAAGACTGCTATCAGGATTTTTTTCAACAAGCATCCACTTTACATGCAGTGTAGTCACATAGTGTACATGCATTTCAGGGCAGCCAATGTGCTGGATGGGTGTGGCTTGCGGACCG
Organism: Hermodice carunculata; assembly: GCA_964020975.1. Lineage (NCBI taxonomy): Eukaryota > Metazoa > Annelida > Polychaeta > Eunicida > Amphinomidae > Hermodice > Hermodice carunculata. The sequence continues at coordinate 61,277,025 of OZ026613.1, forward strand.
GGGATACTGTTTTATGTGTGCTACCCAAACTTCCTCAGTGGTGGCTCATCAACATTGCCTGTATACGCATGGGTAAGTTTTTATCCCTCGGCTCATATAGGCCCGAGTATTGCCTGCATCTGTGTGTCCCTACTGCGCGCGATTTCAGTAGAACCAGATAAGCTGGGATCATGAAACTTTTTTAGTTGCTGGATAACCCTTTTTGAAGTTTACGTCAAGTTTGAAGGACAATGACCTTGACCCAATTTTAAGGTCACCTATGTTAATTCTCTAAGAATTTCTTGCATGCAATATCAAGAGAACCAGAATTGCTAGGATCATGAAACTCTTACAGATAAGCTACCTTGTAAGGGTCTTCTTCAAGTTTGAAGGACAATGACCGTGACTTAATTTGAAGGTCACCAGGGGCAATTTTTCTCTTGAATAAATGTCTTGTATATGAGATCTTAAGAACTGGATAAGATAGGATCATAAGACTTTCACAGTTAATCACCTGTGTAAGAGTCTAACTCAGGTTTGAAGAACAGTGACATTGACCTGATTTTTAAGGTCACCAGGGTCAATCCATTCAAAAAAATACAAGGACTATCAGAAGAACCAGATAAGCTAGGATCACAAAACTTTAAGAGTTGATCTCCCTTTCAAAAGGTGTATTCAAGTTTGAAGGAGAAGACCTTGGGTCAATTTAGTTTGAAATTCATGTGCATGATATCAAGAGAACCAGATCCCTTTTGTGGGCACCTGAGGGGTTGTAAGGCATTAGCTGTTATGTTTTCCTACAGCTACAGGTTTATTGCTTGTCATTTCGTTGTCAGGTGCAGGCAACTGGAAGCACTTTTTTAATTGAGAGCTTTAACAGTGACAGCAGTTCAGCTTGTTTTTTCAGATATTATTTTACTCAAAAAGCTACTTTATTGATTGACAAAGAAATGTTTGGGCCGAACATGTTAATTTGAAATGAGGTTGTAAGTGCAACTATGTTAAATGTTAGGTCCCAAAAGCCTAAAGATGTATTTTTGTTCAAAGTGAATGACTTGAAGTGTTGAAGCACTTTTGTGAAGAAAATTTGCCATATTCACGCAGGAAAATAACTTGATTTGCAAAAGAATTTTGTTGCCCATGACGGGTCTGAAGCAAGTGCGTGCCTTTTTGGCTGTCATGCAGGCTCTGGGTCATGACATCACAGAAGGGAGTCAATGTGATACCATGGCGGATAGCGATAGAGAAACCATGAGCAGTAGTGATGCAGAGAATAAGCTGGATCTCAGTTTTAGCTGTTCTTTTTCCAAAGAGGACTTCACTGAGTATGAGGGGGAAGATGTAGGGTCAGGAAGAGAGAAGGACAGAGAAATTCGGCCTAATATAAATACTGGAAGGAGCCATGGGCTACGACAAAGTTGGTCAAATTTGCCGGTGCAACTGGTGCTGAGTCTGTGCCCAGCACTGACCCTGTCTTGCAGTAGCTGCCATGGAAGATCACCAAAACTGGTGCTTGGGAAGTTTAGACTGGTATTGGTAAGGGATTTTTTCAAAAGTCATTGTGCAAAAATTCCCATACAAGTGACTGGTTGAAATTTACAGCAGGCCATCTTGTGCGGTTGTCAATAGCCAATACTGGTAGTGTACGCTGCACAGTAATATAGTGTAGTATAAATGTAAACTCAAAACCAGTTTAATTTGAAATCACAGGCTTGCATGCAGCAGACTTTAAGTTTTATTCTTTTTAGTGATTTATAACAAGGCTTGGGATACGTGAAGGTAAAGAGTCGCATTGAAAAGCATCTGTGAGTCTGGTGCATGCCTAAACAGATTAATAATGACTACTGTAGCTTGCCGCAAACTTCAAAAGAGAGGAATACACAAGTGCTTGACCACAGCTTGAATACACATAAGCCGCACAGCAGGAGGTGCTACTGTTCAGCCTGTCTTAGCATGCAGTGTATACTGCTGGTATCAGCAACCAAGCAAGATGGCCTGTCTTGTTGGCTTGAATATATTTTTTTTTTGGCTTAAAAAAAAAAAAAAAAATAATGGAAACAAGGGCGTAGCCCCATATGAATCCCTTTCACATAAAAAGAGGTAAAAGTGAAGCACTGTACAGCAAAAAGATCATATGTATGTAGATGTCACTGAACTGAGACAACTGCACACAAGACAGCAAATCAACGATTGAATAGATGGCCTGCCTTCTTATTATAGGCTATAATCTGGCAGTACTCAGAGACCTAAACTTCAACCAGTCACTTATATAGTAATTTTTGCACAATGACTTTTGAAAAGCATCCCTAACCAGTCTAAACTTCCCAAGCACCAGCTTTGGTCATCTTCCATGATACAGCAGCTGCATGATCAGTGTGGGCACAGACTCGATCAGTCCCAGTTGAACTGGCAAAGACCAGCTTTGTCGTAGGCTGTGGTTCCTTCCAACATTGGTTCACCATGGTGGAGGAGCTCAGGCTGCACAAGCGGGAACAGTTTCTTGTTTGCATCCCCATTTTAATCCAGTAAGCCATGAGCACACTGGCATTCACTGCTGTGAGTCAATGTTTACACTCAAAGTTGGTGTAGAAGTTCCCCTCCATGACGTCACAGACCCCAGTGGTCAAACTATGAGGGAAAGAAGGGATGTTTGACGAGTGTGGCCACGAAATAAGATGCAATTCCACACAATAAATTGAGAATAAGGTGTATATTGTGTCTTTGCAAAGGCAAATTTTCTTCACAAAGTGCTATAACAATTCAACTTTTTCACTTTTCATAAATAATAAAGTATTTGGTGAGGGACAACTTTAATGTATATGCATGTACACATACAATGTGATTCTGACCTGTACACAAGGCTGCCTTGTATGGCTTCAGGTATGACACATAGCAATGGTGATCTTCAATACATGTATAATGTATGGCCTCATGAATATTTGCATTTCATGCTATTGGCTGGATGAGAGATGCCAAAGATTGCTGGTCTGAGACCTTAACATTCTATATGGTCAAAATGAAGAAAAAGTGTAATCATTTTAAAAGTGGTTTAAATTATGGTTTTTATATTTAGCAGAGCTGACTTATCAGTCAGCTGAGCTGCAGGCAGTGGTGTGACAGTTAGTAATTTTATTTTGCTGGTATCACACAGTAGCAGCCAACTGTTCCATGTGTAACACAGCCATGGTCTACAATTGCAGTCCCCAGGGCCAAATCTGGAAGTGGAGAATCATTAGTGAAATTGGAAAAAAAGGCAAACATTGAAAAATTCAACCACGGTCTTCAATATTTTATATGAAAACAAATGAGCCATTCACAAAATTTTGTTAGCTGTTGGCTTGAATGCCCAGACCAGTCTCTGGGGTTCTGTGCAGTAGCCAAGAGTTTCTGGTGCCATATGGAAATGGTCTTGTGTTGCAAGTACAAATATTGAACACCAGTGGACATGATGAAATTTCGTAAGATTATGTATCCTGGTGAGATGCGTGGGATTACATTCAGGTGACTTTGGCCTAATTCAGACAATAGTATTCCATGGGGGGATAACTGATTTTGATATCTAGCACAATCAGCAAATTCCAGCTGCTGTACATGTCCATATTGTTTGTAGGGGCCATTTTGAGTCCTGGTACTACATTACTTACAAGCAATGACCTCAGGTCAAGGTTACAGAAGTCAAAGGCTGCCTGCATTGTTGTGAATGAAGATATTGTTCCAAAAGTTGAGCAGGTAACTGGGTGTATGTAGTTCATCTATATCAATTACTTTTTCTATTAATTTACCATTCAAAAACAGTACAAAAAGTGTAAATTTTATTCCTCAGTATCAGGCTTGTTTAATCAAATATGTGAACATACATTCACAATTATTTGTATATTTCCAAAGCAGTGTTGTTTTACATTTTAATGCATGTACTGAAATTCTCATTGCATAAAAGTAACATGGAAAAGTCATTTTCTCAGCTCTTGAATATTAAGCCATTTGTGAATCTAATTTCAAGGTATAAAAATAATCCTCAATATAAACTGAATTTCAAAAACATGACCAAACTTGAACTCTCATGGGAAATTTAAATGTTGTTTGTTTTAAATGGACAATTAGAAGTTAAATACATTTTATGGTTTAGTTACCCTAATCAGATACTGTCAGATATCATTGTGATATTTTGGTTTCATGTGATTTTTCAGATCTTGTCTGAATGTCCTCTTGTGAAATCCAAGATAGTTGTAGGAACAAAAAATACCAGGTACAGTTGTATACATCATCTAAATTGTCTTGTCCTTTTCTCCCCCCCCCCCCCCCCCCCATACAATATCTTTTGCTTTAATTTTCCAAATCCAAAAAACATGTTTTGTCTCAGAAACATGTTGTTAATGTTGAAAATTGTAATTGCTCGTATTGAATAAAAATTGAAAGGTAAAAAACTCTTTGTCTGCTTAATGTGTTATAGTTTCGTGTAGAGCTCTTGTTGTCACAACAATGTTCTGCAAATTGTATTTCTATAGCCTTCATTTGCACTGTTTGCTAGATATGACACAATATATTTAGTTTTGAGATCTGGTATGAGATGGAAGCAGCAGCATTTAAAATGACTTGAATATAAAATTTGCTCAATTACATAACTAAATAGCTTATACCCATAAGGCTGGTGGTGGTGACAGGATTTTGCATACATGTACAATTATCCCTCGTGTGAGAGACTATCTTGGGGCAGGCCAGTCCAAAAGTGGTCACATAAAGCAAGTGGTCTCAAAATGGAGGTAAAATAACATGGAAAATACAGCTCTGGGTCTCTGACAAGTATGGTCTTAAAATGCAGTTTCTTGGTTAGAGTTTTTTGGTTTTTTTTGAACAAATGCAATTGTAACAATTGCAAATATTGTTCTCGCCCAAACACATCAGGATGATTGACTAGCACAGAAACCGAAAGGACATATGCTGTCCCAAAAGGAGGTTGTTGCGAAAGTTCTAACTTTATTTACCTTGTTACATGCAAAGTCTGCCTCAAACAGTATGGCGGACAAACACAACGTCCACCCAAAGACAGGCTAAGAGAACACAAAGCATCGAAAGTAGTCAAACTTGCCTCCTAGATTCTTCGGCTACTTGCCCAGGCATCAGCTCATTTGTTGGTTGAAGTGCCTCTCAAAAGAGGGTTCACTGTAGGTGTTCACCTGCCATCACCTATGTTCAGATAAAAGAGACCTTCCATTTATGTTTCAACATGCCTATGGTAAAGTCAGAGTTTTGCCTTGTGGCACAGCTGGATCATGGCTTGCCAAGTAATACTAGAATCTACCACAAAGGCTTTTGCCATTGTACTGAACAATAAATCAAGGTGGCAGAATCCACTACCAAGGCCTTTCCCATTATATTTAACAATAAATCAAGATAGCAGAATCTGTGCTAGCTTACCTTACAAGAAGTCAGGATGGTAGAATCCACTAGCAATTACCGGTACCTTTGTTAGTTTACTGTACAATGAATTAAGATGGTAATCTTATATCATGCATCAGTGTATCAGAGAGGAACTTCTATGAATTTCAGGCCTGGATGGTTTAATTTTGATGATTTGCTCAGCAATGCCAGTCCAGAATGTGAGGTAAGACAAGTTGTATTTCTTTGTTCAGTCAGTTGGAGCACCAGATATGCTCATACATTTCTCTTCTATGTGAGATACTTTGTGGATACTGAGACAACATTTATTTTGCACTTTTGATGAGTCACTTTCATTCTTTGTAAGCATGTTGTGAGAAAAAAAAGTGATGGCATGTTGTCATTGTGTTCTGATATGAATGTGAAAAGACATGAACATCAACTATTGATTTTCCAGGAAGTAAATAGGTAACCCCATTCCACCCCACCCCCCACCCACCCCCGAAAGAGATGAACAAAACTGAAGAAAATTAAATGACAGCATGAAAAAGAGACCACATGTTGTCAACCATTTTCTTGCTCTAAAATTAAAATTTATTTGGTGAGTAGTGTTTTAGTTTAGCTTACAATAAGGATCACCATCAATGCATTCATCCATTCACAATCACATTTTCAACTTTTTCCAGAAAATATTACAATTGAAGTGTTTGTATTTCATCAGCCAACCATCCATAATTTCTTTTTAAAAAATATTGACCACTGTAATATTTCTATGCAAATTACCTTCTCTTAAATTACGGATAAGACAGACCACTGCACAGTTTCCATGCAAAATACCTTCTCTTGAATAATGATTGATTAAGCATAATACAACATTGTATTGCAATTTGCCTGTTGAACAGCCTTCAGTTCCATGTATTGTATTCTCAACTCCACCCTAAGTCAAGTGTAAAAAGAAGACACAAACCTTAGTATGTTTTGGAGGCAATGTTCCAAAAGAGGATGAGTGTTGCATATGGCACCACTGGTAACTTTGGCTTGGTATCTGGCTATTTATAAGTGGCACCACTTGGTGGATGAACCTATTGAGCTTCACTGATTGGCTAAGTATACGTACTGGTTGTCCACCAGAAGTGATGTCACATGTAATTCAGTTCAACAGAAAGTAGTGTCACATACAATTTACCACCCCAAACATCCCCTATTCTAGTTGAAAATCTGCAATTTCGTTTCAACATTACTTTGTATGTGTAACTCAAAAATTAAACCATTTACACATATCAGCATTCCTTTAAATATATTAAGCCCTCATTGATTCAGTCTTTATACATTAAAGCCTTTCCACTACACTTTAATAATTAATCCAATATTCCAAATTACTTCTTTGTGCTTTTCGGTTGTTGTTGTTGTTGACAAGTGCTTTGTTACTTGATTCATGTTGTAGACTGTTAAAACTAAAAGTTCCGACCCAATGACCATCTTCTTCACCAGTGGAACTACTGGTCATCCCAAGATGTCGGAGCACACCCATGCCAGCTATGGATTGGCTCATGTCATCACTGGCAAGTAAGGCACTTTCTTTGCCAATGAAACCAGGCATGTACTTGATTGACTGACTGCCTGAAAAGTATGGAATAGAATATTCTATATTTACACATGAAAGCAGTTCAGTGAGGAATTATTAAAAAAAGTCAATGGATCATTGAGGATTTTTTTTTTTTTCTGTGAGAGAGGTCACGTTCAGTCTGTGAGAGTTAAAGTTGTGTATTTGCATTGCTTTTCATCACAACACTGGACCTAAATTAGCCTGAAGATTGTATTGTAACTGTTGAGCTGTGCAACACCAACTACATTTTGTTAAATCGAGGTGTGTAGTTGAGATGTTCAGTAAATTGTATCGCTTAAAGTACCGTTAAAAGACTGGACATGCATAATCTAACAGAAATACACAAATGTTGTGTATTGAGTTTAACACTCCCTGCTATGGGTCTATCTGATTTGCCTGTACAACCTGCTCCACATATCTGTTCAGATAGGGCAGGGCCTGATGGAAGTGTGTGTCAACATCTGGAATAGTATGCCAGAACAGATCAGAGTTGCCTTAACATCAAAGTTTTGTGAGTTGAAAAAAAAAAAATGAATGGAATTGCAAGGAATGTAGGTGTTCATTGTGCAAGTATTGGTGGTACATTCAAATAACAGATTAAGATTTCTGTCATTGCAGAATATGTCTCGGATGTTACTGCATTAATTATGTTTTTAGACTGATTTAATGGACACATATGTACAGCTATTTGACTCTTTACCCTGCAGGTTGTAAAAGCTCCGAAGAGTTTGTGTTCTCTTTGTACAAAACCTGGCATACTTGCTATGTATTAAAATATATAACAGAGACACACAGTCTTTCACTCATGCAGTACATGTATATACAGCCTGTATTAATAAAGCTACAAACAAAATCAATAGATGAGATTTTCAACCAAAACCAAAAAAAAAAAAATGAATAACAAAATAAAATCATGAATTTCACTTCAGAAATGTGCTGGGTTCTTTCCCAGCACTGAACTGGCTGGATGGCATTAGTTTGAACCAGTTTCTGGCATAGCATGTCTGATCATATCAGAAACACAGACTTGTATTTTGCCATCATAAACAATTATTTGCAGTGTAGAAGTCTCATTTTAAGCAGTTACTTTGAAGTTATAGAATATCCCATTCACTCACACTGGCATAAGGTAATGATGTTCCATGTAGCCTTTTCTGCCTGAGGTCACTTGCAACAGGGTATGCTACAAGTGACACCTGGTGGTGAGGGCTGTAATAGCAACTTTGATGTGTGCTTCTCCTGTTGTTCAATATTGTCCAAATCAGTGGGTTTTCTTTGTGCACACTTGTGCCTGTGTTGTCAATAATGATAGGCTTATTAATTTAGTGAGCATTCCCACAGAATATTCAATAAATTTTACTTTTTTTAAGTTGTGGTGCATGCAGGAAAATTTATGTGAATGTTTATAGCCATATCCGTCAACTTGAAAAGTGTCCAATTTATCAAATATCAAATGAATGGACAATGATGGGAATGCTTTTACAACCCTCAGGTCTATAGATTGGAGTGAAATCTGTTTGAAGGGGTGTTTTGATTTTGGTCTTTTCAAATTGAAATATCATATTCAATCATTAAGGCAATTTATCGAGCCTTGTAAAAATATGCCTGAGGCAAGTGCCTTAGGACTTAGGAACCAAAACTTCTTGTAAGGTTTTTTTCCACAGGAGTAAAGTTTGGTGTGTTTCGCCTCAAACTGGGCTCATCAGGAACTGACAAATGTTGCTTGCAGAAATGCATCACATTTCTGCAAGCAACATTCTAAGGAACATAACCGCTACATCATGGACTTCACATAATGCCCCAGATGTCACATCTGTCACAGAATTCTTCATATGTCGGGTGAAAAGTGGGGGGGGGGGGGGGATGAACCACACACTTACCCATTACAGGGTAGCCCATGTTAAGTGCAAAGGTGACTGAAATAGCAAATACATGCAGGATAGCATATAAAAAAATCTTTCATGAAATTTCATGAAGTAATAAGTTGGGTATCATTTCATGGCAAGATATGTCTATCTAATGTCTCCATAAGAATGTCATGTAGGGAAGATAGAATATCAAGTAATGAGAATAAAGTAAAAAAAATTAAAAGTAATGGGCCTACTCATTTGTCTTATTTGTCTTTGTCAATCCAACAGATTGATAAAGACAAGTTGCACAGCACCTCATGAAACATGATGAAAATATGGCCTTAAAGACTTGCAGCAATGTTCCTTTGAAATATGATACGATAGTGTCCTGTGCAGAATTCTTCAAATTTTAAGCATTCTAATAGCTGGATTTCTTTATTATGAAGGTACTGGCTGGACCTTGTTCCATCTGATGTTATGTGGAGCTTAGCAGATCCAGGATGGGCAAAGGCTGCCTACAGCAGTTTATTTGGACCTTGGATACAGGGGTCCTGTGTATTTATTCAGCATACTGCCAGTCCAAAGTTTGAAGTAGAGACCGCTCTTCAGGTAATAAGCTGTAAAACGTTTAACAGGATACTGTGGATTTCTCTGTGTCACTCCCAAGGTACTTTTCTGTGCATCGTTATTAGTGTGCACACTGTGTCAATTAACTTTGTAATTCCCATGTTAATATTACATGTATTTGACTGTGTGAAGTTAACTATAGACCCAGAACAATCTGTTTATTGTTCTCACATTGTATTTCACATCGTGACCACTGCAACAGAGCATTTTGCCTGCTAAACTAATCTGCACATACCAGTAGGAGAGGTCGCAATTAGCAATTTTATGTGTATTTGGCTGAATAAACAAACCAACGCCCACAATTCTTGTGGGCTGGAGGTGTGTTTTCCCATAAGACTCTATCTTAAAGTAACATTTGATATGTTGAATAGTTTTGCAGCAAAAGTTATCAAATTAACAGGATTATTTTAACTATATACAACCGATTACCACAAGAGATTTGGTGTTTATAGGTCCAAAGGGGGAGAGGGGGGACATCCCATATTTTAGGGTGGGTAGGCTCCACTGTGGGTATGAAACCCATACCCAATGGGAGCTGAATCAATAAGAAGGGGGGGGGGGGTGTCTCTGGCAGCTGGTATTGAAAAAGTCCAGGGGTAGAAGTGCACATCCCAAAGCTCGAGTACAATTTATGGGGGTCTTTGGGAGTGCCAAATAGTCCAAAAATGGGGGTCTTTCCTGCAGAGCCAACCCATAATGTTAAGAAATGGGAGAACCTCCCTTCCTGGATTCAAGGTAGGGTAGTTTGAAAGTTATGTAAGTGAAAATTACAATGGAAACTAATGGAAATACACTGCCTGCCTACAGAATCCTTTACTGAGAACTCACATAAAACCAGTTGATCTTGACCTTATCTATTACTGTAAAGCCCTTTTGCAAAACCAGAAAAGTTGTCCAGGCATTTTTCTGCTTTAAACAGTTGCTCACAGTGGAAAAAAACCTATAATTTTATTTTTGTGAAGGTTACAATGCTGTAGCAGAGACAAGTTGATCTTGACCTTATCTATTGCTGTAAAGCCCTTTTGCAAAACCAGAAAAGTTGTCCAGGCATTTTTCTGCTTTAAAAAGTTGCTCACAGTAGAAAAAAAAAGACCTATAATTTTATTTTTGTGAAGATTACAATGCTATAGCAGAGACTGGGTTAGTGCACCTGTGACCAGAGTTTCATTCATTTCAGTTAATTGACAAGTATCCAGTGACAACGTTCTGTGCTCCACCCACAGTTTACAGAATGATGGTGCTGTGTGATTTGACAAAGTATAGATTTAAAGCTTTGCGTCACTGTGTTAGTGCAGGAGAGCCACTGGTAGGTTGTATACTTTTCTCACAACACTTCGTCTCATTTTGTCATGGTTTAATGTGTTACATACTGCAGGGATATTCTGTGAAAATTGTATTATAATTTTGCTGGTTTTATTTATTTTATTTCATTTTATTAGCTCAGCTGACTTGTCAGTCAGCTGCACTTATAGGATGGTCCTTCGTCCATCCCTCCACAATTCACATTTTTGACTTCTTCTCCAAAACTGTCAGCCAGATTTACTTCAAACTTGTTGGAAATGTATCTTGGATGGGTCTCTACAAAGTTTGTTCAAATGGTCATGCTCTTGATTTTGTATTTTTTTTATGATTTTTTTTTGGTCCTTTTTTTAGGGCAAATCTTAAAAAATCTTCTTCTCCAAAACCACTCACCCAATTGTTTTGATATTACACAAGAACACTCTTAGGGGCTCTTAGATCTTAATTTGTTCACCAGGTGGTGCTGCAATTTTTTATGATTTTTGTGGTGTAGTTTTGTTATTTTCGGCTTCTTCTCCAGAACCGTCACTCAGAATAAGCTGAAACTTGGTGGATATGTTCTTTGTGGAAGGGTCAAACAAAGTTGTTCACTAGGTGGCACTGCTGTGTATTCCTGATTTTTAACGATTTTTTTTTTTTCAGTTTGAGTACCTATCAGTAAATGCACCTTTCCTATTGATTACTATGCAAGTCAATGAGCATTCTAATGCTAATTCACCTTTTTGACTTCTCCAAAACTGTATGTCAGATTGACTTCAAACTTGGTGGCAATGTACCATGGGTGGGTCTCTATTAAGTTTGTTCAAGTGGTCAAGCTCCATTGATTTTTGGATTTTTAGCTCAGCTGACTTATCTGTCAGCTGAGCTTATGTGGTGGGTGGGCATCTATCTTGCGTCCGTCTGTCTGTTCGTTCTATTCACATACTGGAAGATTCATTGATGATCTGTGTTCTCTTAACAGCAAGGATGAAATCAAGTGACATTGGAAGGAAATTTACTGAAAAGAACTCATTTTGAATGAAGAAAATGAGAGTGACAATAAGGCAACTTTCCTTAATCTTGAAATAGGGATTGACAACAAACAATATGTGACAAAGATTTTTGACAAACGAGAACAATTCAAATTTGACATAGTTTCATATCCTGATATCACTGGAAACATTCCAGAGAACTTAGCCTGTGGTTTGGTCATTGGGCAGGTTTTACACATTAGCAGAAATACATCACAAACAAGTGAATTTATAAGGAGAAGAAGAGTACTGATGAAAAAACTATGCCACAAAACCTATGACAGCAAAAAGCTATGTAAAACTTTGTTGAAGTGTTTCCATAGATATGGAACAATACTAACACAATACAGCACTTATTCCAAGAAAACTAATATATTATATCAATCTATAGATTTAGGAAGGGCTCTAGTTGGTATACTGTAAAGTTAACTTAAACCCACCTAGAGATTTTCTCTGGTCTGTCTACGGTCAGAAACCATCATTCATTGTTGGCTCCTCCTATTTCATCACTTGGGTGAAGAGGTGACTATAGTCAATTACCTTAAACACTCACTTCACGATCATTGTTAGTACATATAAAGGGTAACATACAAGAGACATCCATCTGTTGGCATCCACAATTCACATTTTTGACTTCTCCAAAACCACTGGTCAGATTCACCTCAAACTTGGTGAAGATGTACCTTGGGTGGGTCTCTACCAAGTTTGTTCAAATGGTCACACTCCAGTGATTTTTGGATTGTATATGAATTTTTTGGTCCTTTTTGGGGTAAATCTTATAAAATCTTCTGCGAAACTGCTCACCCCATTGCTTTGATATCCCACAGGAACGCTCCCAGGGACTCCTAGTTCTTAATTTGTTCACCCGGTGGCACTGTATTTTATTGGTGATTTTTTTATAATTTTTTGTGTGTTTTTGCTATTTTCAATTTCTTCTCGAGAACTCTCAATCAGATTAAGCTTAAACTTTGTGGATATGTTCCTTGTGAAAGGGTCAAACAAAGTTTTTCACAAGGTGGCACTGCTATGGATTCCTGAGTTTTAATGATTTTTTCAAGTCGGGTACGTAACAGTAAATGTACCTTTACTATTGATTACTATGCAAGTCAATGGGCATTATAATGCTAATTCACATTTTCAATTTTTTTTTCTGAAACCATCAGCCAGATTGACTTCAAATTTGGTGGCAATGTATCTTGGGTGGGTCTCTACCAAATTTTGTTCAAATGGTCACACTCCCATGATTTTTACATTTTTCACAATTTTTTTGGGGGGGGGGGGTAAAAGTTTTAATAGGAAAGTTTAACATGGGAATTTCTTGTAATAGTCGTAACTTAAATAATTTTGACCAAATTTATGTCAAACTTGGTAGGGATGTGTCTTTGATAAGTGTCTGCCTATTTTGTGCAAGTGGTCATGTTCCAGGAATTTTTGGACTTTGACCACATTCCCAAGGGCACAGCACAACTGACACAAAATTTACTGTTCACTTGATAACTTGAGATCTGTTTCGAGTTAGGACCTAAATGTTGCACATGTTAATGTTTCTCTATGAAGGTCATATTTAGACAATACATGAGTGACCTTGACCTCATTTCTGGGGTCACAGTGCAACATACATGATTTTACTCTTCAATACTATAACTTGAGAACTACTGGAACTGGGACCTTGATATTGCACATGTTACAGAGCCACAAGTGTCATAGATTTCCAGGTCAGCTGAGCATGGGCTGTTCACTCAGCCCTCTTGTTTTTTTATTTTCGGTTTTTTTTTTTTTTTTTTTTTTTTTTTTTTTTTTTTTGTTGTCATAAAAAGTGTAACTTCAAGTATGTGTTATTGTGGATCTTAAACTTGGTTTTAGTTGTGCCCTGTTTGATCCATATTGGTTCAGTTAAAATACTGTTTAATCAGAACTATATACTCATAGCCATTGAGCCTGAAAGGTTGGTTCTTCTTCTGGGTAGAGTGCCTGGGGGCTGGATTTGTTGGAGACTGTGGTTGTGGTGGCGAGTCACTTGGTGCAATCAGCCCAGGTGAAGTGACAGGAACAGAGAAGGGTAGCTGGGGAGGGGTATACACTGTAGGTTCATCCACAGCAGCAGATGAGTCAGGGGTTGTGACCTCTGTTTCTGTATCCCTGAATGGGATACTTATTGGGTAATGCATACATTCCTATTGATTACAATGCAAGTCAGTGGGAATTGCTATGATCTCCATCATAAATTAGTAGGCGGTATTCTTTTAAACATCAGATCTATATTGGTTGGTCAACATCACAAATGATATAAATCTGGATAATACAAAGATAATGTTCAGTAAAATAGTTAGATTCCATGGTCCAATTGATACAGATACAACCTCAGGTGTTCTTTCACGTAGTGTTGCTTGTGTCATCTATGTCTCCATGCTTTTACATTTGAGTAGAACCCAGAGGTGATTGAGATGTGGCAGCAGAGCACTGGGCATATTATTCGTGAAGGATATGGTCAAACAGAAACTGTGAGTACCAGTACATATTTCATACCATGTTCACTTCAGTTGTAACATACCCCAACTTGGGACTAGTATTTTTTTAACTTTACAAATTCACAGCTGATGCATCCAGTATCAGAAGCCAGTCTACTACAAACAGATAAAATTTCAAATTGATTAGTTCATGAGGCTCCTTCATTCCTTCGTTTCTCACATCTTCTCTTCCTGCTTTCATCCTTCTCTCGCTTTCATGCTTCCCTCCTCCCTTTATAGGGAGGCAGGGTTTCTGCTGGTAGGAGAGGTTGTGTAGCTTAGATTAAACAGTACATGTAAGTTGTAACCCAACACACACACACAAACATTCTTGGCAACTAGGGAAACTTCTGGAACATGTTATTTGTCAAACTTCTGGAACATGTTATTTGTAAACATCTAGCTAAGCATATTGATAAGCATAACTTATTAACAACATTCCAACATGGCTTTCGTCAAGCAAGATCTTGCGAGACACAGCTTCTAATTACCACTCATGATCTTATGTATTATTGGGACAAAAAAATTCAAGTTGACATAGCTGTATTAGACTTTAGCAAGGCCTTTGATACCGTACCCCATGAAAGACTCTTAAACAAGCTTCAGCATTACGGTATCAAAGACCCTATACATAAATGGATTACCAACTTTCTTAAGAATAGAGACCAACGAGTGGTAGTTGACGGAGAACACTCAGACTCGGTACATGTAGATTCCGGTGTTCCTCAAGGAACGGTCCTTGGACCAATTCTGTTTTTGCTACATATAAACGATCTCCCGGATAATGTTACATCACATGTACGTTTATTTGCAGATGATTGTTTACTATACAGGCCTATTAAAAACCATAATGACCAACACATGCTACAAAAAGACCTTGATTCCCTTACCGCTTGGTGCGATAAGTGGGGCATGAGATTTAACGCCAGCAAATGTGAAGTCATGAGGCTGTCGAGATCAAGAACACCATTTTTGAAAACATACTCAATTAGTAACCAATCTCTTCAAGAAGTCTCATCTGCTAAATACCTCGGTATAACAATCTCGGATACGCTCGAATGGTCAAATCATGTATCAAATGTCTGTAAGAAAGCTAATTCTACTTTATCATTCCTACGTAGGAACTTGAGTCATTGTCCTCCTAAATTGAGAGAAACTGCATATTTTTCACTGATACGTTCAGTGCTAGAATATAGTTCATCAGTATGGGACCCTTACATTGATAAGGATATTAAAGCCTTGGAAAGGATCCAGAGGCAAGCAGCTCGCTTTGTAAAACAAGACTATGGACGCACCAGCAGTGTAACCGCTATGTTGGCCGACCTAGGTTGGCACGATCTCTCAGATCGCAGGAAGGACATACGTTTGACTCTCTTCTATAAAATTGTGAATCAGCTGGTAGCTGTTCCGACAGAAAATATATTAATACGTGCAGACTCAAGAACCAGAACAAAACATAATTTTAAGTTCCGAGCTATTCAATCAGCAAGTTCAATTTTTAGACAATCTTTCTTTGTAAATACAATTAACCAATGGAACAATCTTGACCAGAACATTGCGGATAGCCCGAGCCTGTCATTATTTAAGGGTCGTCTCAAGACGCACTCTGACTAGTTAGTATAAAGTACACTCTCTCCATTGGCGAGATACTCCCTTAGGGAGGTTGGCCAATTATTATACAGATACAGATACAGATGTGTATTCCTATTAGATAATATAAAATATTTAATAAGCTTGTTATATTTGCAATTTGGGCACTGGTACTGAACTTTGTATGAAAATTTCAGTTGTATTGTCACACAGATTAACATGTATAGGTAACTGTGAGAATTAGGTTTGGTGTTTCTAAAGGCAACAGTTTCCATGCAGAGTAAAAATCTTGAAATTTGTGTCAATTGACGTTTACTGGGGAACATGCGGTAAAGAAGGTTGTACTTTTTTCTTCACACATAATGATGAATTATGCATTTAACTTGGGTTTAGAATTTCTCATTGATTCATACTGGAAACATAATTTAGCCATCTCATAAGATATTCTGCAATCAAACAATAAAAGTACATGTAATTGCATTGCTCTATCCCTTATTTTACCTTTATTTCAAACATGATTTGCACAACATAGTTCACATGAACTTTTTTACAAGCTTTGCTTGTTGGGGTAATGTGCCACCTAACTGTGAATTCCATAGGCTTTTGTCTCCAGTAGCAGTTCTTTAGCTTTGTGTTTTTTTTTGAAACCTGACAGCTAATGACCTGTTACAAACTTGCTATATGTCTGCCAGTGTCAGCTTGAGGGTTAAAAACACGGAGATTGACAAAAGAACTAAAGGCAGCATTTCTGCGACTTGCATTTGTTTGAGTGTATGTTTGTTTCACTCCTGTGTGTTGG